>OZ012704.1:72633054-74025554 GCA_963942595.1 Cylloceria caligata
CCGTCTTAAGCTCCTTTTCGCTCTATCTTGCACAGGAGCCAAGAAAAACGCGAAAAACAATTTTTTCGATATTTCCCACATGTGATGGACGTTATCTGATTTATTTCGTTGCCCTGATCACGAATCTGGCCGTGGATTTGCGATATCTCCAACAGGAGCTGAGAAAATCGCAAAAAACCGAATTAACCGAAAAACACCTACTTTACGTTTACTAAAATTACGATATCTATCGTTTTCTCTCTAATAGCGACTGTTTCCGGTTATCTTTGACTTTCTAACGAACAAGGCTTGATAATACATCAATTTCCATGCATTTAGGACAATAACAGAATTTTTCTCAATTTTTTTGAGAAAGATAATCGATTTCTTAGTTATGTGAAAAATGCTATTTTAGAGGTAACATACAATCTGCGCTCTCGGATCGAAAAATTGAAATATCGGGATGAGCCTAGTCGCATTTTCTTTGTTTTTCTGTGCTCTTTCGAATGCAAAAAGAATTTTGAGGATCGGTTGAACGATTCAAAAGTTATGAACTTTTTTAAGACTACGAAAATCAGGGGAAATCGAGGATCCCGTCTTAAGCTCCTTTTCGCTCTATCTCGCACAGGAGCCGAGAAAAACGCGAAAAACAATTTTTTCGATATTTCCCACATGTGATGGACGTTATCTGATTTATTTCGTTGCCCTGATCACGAATCTGGCCGTGGATTTGCGATATCTCCAACAGGAGCTGAGAAAATCGCAAAAAACCGAATTAACCGAAAAACACCTACTTTACTAAAATTACGATATCTATCGTTTTCTTTCTAATAGCGACTGTTTCCGGTTATCTTTGGCTATCTAACGAACAAGGCTTGATAGTACATCAATTTCCATGCATTTAGGACAATAACAGAATTTTTTTTAATTTTTTTGAGAAAGATAATCGATTTCTTAGTTATGTGAAAAATGCTATTTCAGAGGTAACATACAATCTGTGCTCTCGGATCGAAAAATTGAAATATCGGGATGAGCCTAGTCGCATTTTCTTTGTTTTTCTGTGCTCTTTCGAATGCAAAAAGAATTTTGAGGATCGGTTGGACGATTCAAAAGTTATGAACTTTTTTAAGACTACGAAAATCAGGGGAAATCGAGGATCCCGTCTTAAGCTCCTTTTCGCTCTATCTCGCACAGGAGCCGAGAAAAACGCGAAAAACAATTTTTTCGATATTTCCCACATGTGATGGACGTTATCTGATTTATTTCGTTGCCCTGATCACGAATCTGGCCGTGGATTTGCGATATCTCCAACAGGAGCTGAGAAAATCGCAAAAAACCGAATTAACCGAAAAACACCTACTTTACGTTTACTAAAATTACGATATCTATCGTTTTCTCTCTAATAGCGACTGTTTCCGGTTATCTTTGACTTTCTAACGAACAAGGCTTGATAATACATCAATTTCCATGCATTTAGGACAATAACAGAATTTTTCTCAATTTTTTTGAGAAAGATAATCGATTTCTTAGTTATGTGAAAAATGCTATTTTAGAGGTAACATACAATCTGCGCTCTCGGATCGAAAAATTGAAATATCGGGATGAGCCTAGTCGCATTTTCTTTGTTTTTCTGTGCTCTTTCGGATGCAAAAAGAATTTTGAGGATCGGTTGAACGATTCAAAAGTTATGAGCTAATTTAAGACTACGAAAATCAGGGGAAATCGAGGATCCCGTCTTAAGCTCCTTTTCGCTCTATCTCGCACAGGAGCCGAGAAAAACGCGAAAAACAATTTTTTCGATATTTCCCACATGTGATGGACGTTATCTGATTTATTTCGTTGCCCTGATCACGAATCTGGCCGTGGATTTGCGATATCTCCAACAGGAGCTGAGAAAATCGCAAAAAACCGAATTAACCGAAAAACACCTACTTTACGTTTACTAAAATTACGATATCTATCGTTTTCTCTCTAATAGCGACTGTTTCCGGTTATCTTTGACTTTCTAACGAACAAGGCTTGATAATACATCAATTTCCATGCATTTAGGACAATAACAGAATTTTTCTCAATTTTTTTGAGAAAGATAATCGATTTCTTAGTTATGTGAAAAATGCTATTTTAGAGGTAACATACAATCTGCGCTCTCGGATCGAAAAATTGAAATATCGGGATGAGCCTAGTCGCATTTTCTTTGTTTTTCTGTGCTCTTTCGAATGCAAAAAGAATTTTGAGGATCGGTTGAACGATTCAAAAGTTATGAACTTTTTTAAGACTACGAAAATCAGGGGAAATCGAGGATCCCGTCTTAAGCTCCTTTTCGCTCTATCTCGCACAGGAGCCGAGAAAAACGCGAAAAACAATTTTTTCGATATTTCCCACATGGGATGGACGTTATCTGATTGATTTCGTCGCCCTGATCACGAATCTGGCCGTGGATTTGCGATATCTCCAACAGGAGCTGAGAAAATCGCAAAAAACCGAATTAACCGAAAAACACCTACTTTACTAAAATTACGATATCTATCGTTTTCTTTCTAATAGCGACTGTTTCCGGTTATCTTTGGCTTTCTAACGAACAAGGCTTGATAGTATATCAATTTCCATGCATTTAGGACAATAACAGAATTTTTTTTAATTTTTTTGAGAAAGATAATCGATTTCTTAGTTATGTGAAAAATGCTATTTCAGAGGTAACATACAATCTGCGCTCTCGGATCGAAAAATTGAAATATCGGGATGAGCCTAGTCGCATTTTCTTTGTTTTTCTGTGCTCTTTCGGATGCAAAAAGAATTTTGAGGATCGGTTGAACGATTCAAAAGTTATGAGCTTTTTTAAGACTACGAAAATCAGGGGAAATCGAGGATCCCGTCTTAAGCTCCTTTTCGCTCTATCTCGCACAGGAGCCGAGAAAAACGCGAAAAACAATTTTTTCGATATTTCCCACATGGGATGGACGTTATCTGATGTATTTCGTCGCCCTGATCACGAATCTGGCCGTCGATTTGCGATAACTCCAACAGGAGCTGAGAAAATCGCAAAAAACCGAATTAACCGAAAAACACCTACTTTACTAAAATTACGATATCTATCGTTTTCTTTCTAATAGCGACTGTTTCCGGTTATCTTTGGCTTTCTAACGAACAAGGCTTGATAGTATATCAATTTCCATGCATTTAGGACAATAACAGAATTTTTTTTAATTTTTTTGAGAAAGATAATCGATTTCTTAGTTATGTGAAAAATGCTATTTCAGAGGTAACATACAATCTGTGCTCTCGGATCGAAAAATTGAAATATCGGGATGAGCCTAGTCGCATTTTCTTTGTTTTTCTGTGCTCTTTCGGATGCAAAAAGAATTTTGAGGATCGGTTGAACGATTCAAAAGTTATGAGCTAATTTAAGACTACGAAAATCAGGGGAAATCGAGGATCCCGTCTTAAGCTCCTTTTCGCTCTATCTCGCACAGGAGCCGAGAAAAACGCGAAAAACAATTTTTTCGATATTTCCCACATGGGATGGACGTTATCTGATGTATTTCGTCGCCCTGATCACGAATCTGGCCGTCGATTTGCGATAACTCCAACAGGAGCTGAGAAAATCGCAAAAAACCGAATTAACCGAAAAACACCTACTTTACTAAAATTACGATATCTATCGTTTTCTTTCTAATAGCGACTGTTTCCGGTTATCTTTGGCTTTCTAACGAACAAGGCTTGATAATACATCAATTTCCATGCATTTAGGACAATAACAGAATTTTTCTCAATTTTTTTGAGAAAGATAATCGATTTCTTAGTTATGTGAAAAATGCTATTTCAGAGGTAACATACAATCTGCGCTCTCGGATCGAAAAATTGAAATATCGGGATGAGCCTAGTCGCATTTTCTTTGTTTTTCTGTGCTCTTTCGAATGCAGAAAGAATTTTGAGGATCGGTTGAACGATTCAAAAGTTATGAACTTTTTTAAGACTACGAAAATCAGGGGAAATCGAGGATCCCGTCTTAAGCTCCTTTTCGCTCTATCTCGCACAGGAGCCGAGAAAAACGCGAAAAACAATTTTTTCGATATTTCCCACATGGGATGGACGTTATCTGATTGATTTCGTCGCCCTGATCACGAATCTGGCCGTGGATTTGCGATATCTCCAACAGCTGCTGAGAAAATCGCAAAAAACCGAATTAACCGAAAAACACCTACTTTACGTTTACTAAAATTACGATATCTATCGTTTTCTCTCTAGAAGCGACTGTTTCCGGTTATCTTTGACTTTCTAACGAACAAGGCTTGATAATACATCAATTTCCATGCATTTAGGACAATAACAGAATTTTTCTCAATTTTTTTGAGAAAGATAATCGATTTCTTAGTTATGTGAAAAATGCTATTTCAGAGGTAACATACAATCTGCGCTCTCGGATCGAAAAATTGAAATATCGGGATGAGCCTAGTCGCATTTTCTTTGTTTTTCTGTGCTCTTTCGGATGCAAAAAGAATTTTGAGGATCGGTTGAACGATTCAAAAGTTATGAGCTAATTTAAGACTACGAAAATCAGGGGAAATCGAGGATCCCGTCTTAAGCTCTTTTTCGCTCTATCTCGCACAGGAGCCGAGAAAAACGCGAAAAACAATTTTTTCGATATTTCCCACACGGGATGGACGTTATCTGATGTATTTCGTCGCCCTGATCACGAATCTGGCCGTCGATTTGCGATAACTCCAACAGGAGCTGAGAAAATCGCAAAAAACCGAATTAACCGAAAAACACCTACTTTACTAAAATTACGATATCTATCGTTTTCTTTCTAATAGCGACTGTTTCCGGTTATCTTTGGCTTTCTAACGAACAAGGCTTGATAATACATCAATTTCCATGCATTTAGGACAATAACAGAATTTTTCTCAATTTTTTTGAGAAAGATAATCGATTTCTTAGTTATGTGAAAAATGCTATTTCAGAGGTAACATACAATCTGCGCTCTCGGATCGAAAAATTGAAATATCGGGATGAGCCTAGTCGCATTTTCTTTGTTTTTCTGTGCTCTTTCGAATGCAAAAAGAATTTTGAGGATCGGTTGAACGATTCAAAAGTTATGAACTTTTTTAAGACTACGAAAATCAGGGGAAATCGAGGATCCCGTCTTAAGCTCCTTTTCGCTCTATCTCGCACAGGAGCCGAGAAAAACGCGAAAAACAATTTTTTCGATATTTCCCACATGGGATGGACGTTATCTGATTGATTTCGTCGCCCTGATCACGAATCTGGCCGTGGATTTGCGATATCTCCAACAGGAGCTGAGAAAATCGCAAAAAACCGAATTAACCGAAAAACACCTACTTTACTAAAATTACGATATCTATCGTTTTCTTTCTAATAGCGACTGTTTCCGGTTATCTTTGGCTTTCTAACGAACAAGGCTTGATAGTACATCAATTTCCATGAGTTTAGGACAATAACAGAATTTTTTTCAATTTTTTTGAGAAAGATAATCGATTTCTTAATTATGTGAAAAATGCTATTTCAGAGGTAATATACAATCTGCGCTCTCGGATCGAAAAATTGAAATATCGGGATGAGCCTAGTCGCATTTTCTTTGTTTTTCTGTGCTCTTTCGAATGCAAAAAGAATTTTGAGGATCGGTTGAACGATTCAAAAGTTATGAACTTTTTTAAGACTACGAAAATCAGGGGAAATCGAGGATCCCGTCTTAAGCTCCTTTTCGCTCTATCTCGCACAGGAGCCGAGAAAAACGCGAAAAACAGTTTTTTCGATATTTCCCACATGGGATGGACGTTATCTGATTTATTTCGTCGCCCTGATCACGAATCTGGCCGTCGATTTGCGATAACTCCAACAGGAGCTGAGAAAATCGCAAAAAACCGAATTAACCGAAAAACACCTACTTTACTAAAATTACGATATCTATCGTTTTCTTTCTAATAGCGACTGTTTCCGGTTATCTTTGGCTTTCTAACGAACAAGGCTTGATAGTATATCAATTTCCATGCATTTAGGACAATAACAGAATTTTTTTTAATTTTTTTGAGAAAGATAATCGATTTCTTAGTTATGTGAAAAATGCTATTTCAGAGGTAACATACAATCCGTGCTCTCGGATCGAAAAATTGAAATATCGGGATGAGCCTAGTCGCATTTTCTTTGTTTTTCTGTGCTCTTTCGGATGCAAAAAGAATTTTGAGGATCGGTTGAACGATTCAAAAGTTATGAGCTTTTTTAAGACTACGAAAATCAGGGGAAATCGAGGATCCCGTCTTAAGCTCCTTTTCGCTCTATCTCGCACAGGAGCCGAGAAAAACGCGAAAAACAGTTTTTTCGATATTTCCCACATGGGATGGACGTTATCTGATTTATTTCATCGCCCTGATCACGAATCTGGCCGTGGATTTGCGATATCTCCAACAGGAGCTGAGAAAATCGCAAAAAACCGAATTAACCGAAAAACACCTACTTTACTAAAATTACGATATCTATCGTTTTCTTTCTAATAGCGACTGTTTCCGGTTATCTTTGGCTTTCTAACGAACAAGGCTTGATAGTACATCAATTTCCATGCATTTAGGACAATAACAGATTTTTTTTAAATTTTTTTGAGAAAGATAATCGATTTCTTAGTTATGTGAAAAATGCTATTTCAGAGGTAACATACAATCTGTGCTCTCGGATCGAAAAATTGAAATATCGGGATGAGCCTAGTCGCATTTTCTTTGTTTTTCTGTGCTCTTTCGAATGCAAAAAGAATTTTGAGGATCGGTTGAACGATTCAAAAGTTATGAACTTTTTTAAGATTACGAAAATCAGGGGAAATCGAGGATCCCGTCTTAAGCTCCTTTTCGCTCTATCTCGCACAGGAGCCGAGAAAAACGCGAAAAACAATTTTTTCGATATTTCCCACATGTGATGGACGTTATCTGATTTATTTCGTCGCCCTGATCACGAATCTGGCCGTCGATTTGCGATAACTCCAACAGGAGCTGAGAAAATCGCAAAAAACCGAATTAACCGAAAAACACCTACTTTACTAAAATTACGATATCTATCGTTTTCTTTCTAATAGCGACTGTTTCCGGTTATCTTTGGCTTTCTAACGAACAAGGCTTGATAATACATCAATTTCCATGCATTTAGGACAATAACAGAATTTTTCTCAATTTTTTTGAGAAAGATAATCGATTTCTTAGTTATGTGAAAAATGCTATTTTAGAGGTAACATACAATCTGCGCTCTCGGATCGAAAAATTGAAATATCGGGATGAGCCTAGTCGCATTTTCTTTGTTTTTCTGTGCTCTTCCGAATGCAAAAAGATTTTTGAGGATCGGTTGAACGATTCAAAAGTTATGAGCTTTTTTAAGACTACGAAAATCAGGGGAAATCGAGGATCCCGTCTTAAGCTCCTTTTCGCTCTATCTCGCACAGGAGCCGAGAAAAACGCGAAAAACAGTTTTTTCGATATTTCCCACATGGGATGGACGTTATCTGATTTATTTCGTCGCCCTGATCACGAATCTGGCCGTCGATTTGCGATAACTCCAACAGGAGCTGAGAAAATCGCAAAAAACCGAATTAACCGAAAAACACCTACTTTACTAAAATTACGATATCTATCGTTTTCTTTCTAATAGCGACTGTTTCCGGTTATCTTTGGCTTTCTAACGAACAAGGCTTGATAGTATATCAATTTCCATGCATTTAGGACAATAACAGAATTTTTTTTAATTTTTTTGAGAAAGATAATCGATTTCTTAGTTATGTGAAAAATGCTATTTCAGAGGTAACATACAATCCGTGCTCTCGGATCGAAAAATTGAAATATCGGGATGAGCCTAGTCGCATTTTCTTTGTTTTTCTGTGCTCTTTCGGATGCAAAAAGAATTTTGAGGATCGGTTGAACGATTCAAAAGTTATGAGCTTTTTTAAGACTACGAAAATCAGGGGAAATCGAGGATCCCGTCTTAAGCTCCTTTTCGCTCTATCTCGCACAGGAGCCGAGAAAAACGCGAAAAACAGTTTTTTCGATATTTCCCACATGGGATGGACGTTATCTGATTTATTTCATCGCCCTGATCACGAATCTGGCCGTGGATTTGCGATATCTCCAACAGGAGCTGAGAAAATCGCAAAAAACCGAATTAACCGAAAAACACCTACTTTACTAAAATTACGATATCTATCGTTTTCTTTCTAATAGCGACTGTTTCCGGTTATCTTTGGCTTTCTAACGAACAAGGCTTGATAGTACATCAATTTCCATGCATTTAGGACAATAACAGAATTTTTTTAAATTTTTTTGAGAAAGATAATCGATTTCTTAGTTATGTGAAAAATGCTATTTCAGAGGTAACATACAATCTGTGCTCTCGGATCGAAAAATTGAAATATCGGGATGAGCCTAGTCGCATTTTCTTTGTTTTTCTGTGCTCTTTCGAATGCAAAAAGAATTTTGAGGATCGGTTGAACGATTCAAAAGTTATGAACTTTTTTAAGATTACGAAAATCAGGGGAAATCGAGGATCCCGTCTTAAGCTCCTTTTCGCTCTATCTCGCACAGGAGCCGAGAAAAACGCGAAAAACAATTTTTTCGATATTTCCCACATGTGATGGACGTTATCTGATTTATTTCGTTGCCCTGATCACGAATCTGGCCGTGGATTTGCGATATCTCCAACAGGAGCTGAGAAAATCGCAAAAAACCGAATTAACCGAAAAACACCTACTTTACTAAAATTACGATATCTATCGTTTTCTTTCTAATAGCGACTGTTTCCGGTTATCTTTGGCTTTCTAACGAACAAGGCTTGATAGTATATCAATTTCCATGCATTTAGGACAATAACAGAATTTTTTTTAATTTTTTTGAGAAAGATAATCGATTTCTTAGTTATGTGAAAAATGCTATTTCAGAGGTAACATACAATCCGTGCTCTCGGATCGAAAAATTGAAATATCGGGATGAGCCTAGTCGCATTTTCTTTGTTTTTCTGTGCTCTTTCGGATGCAAAAAGAATTTTGAGGATCGGTTGAACGATTCAAAAGTTATGAGCTTTTTTAAGACTACGAAAATCAGGGGAAATCGAGGATCCCGTCTTAAGCTCCTTTTCGCTCTATCTCGCACAGGAGCCGAGAAAAACGCGAAAAACAGTTTTTTCGATATTTCCCACATGGGATGGACGTTATCTGATTTATTTCATCGCCCTGATCACGAATCTGGCCGTGGATTTGCGATATCTCCAACAGGAGCTGAGAAAATCGCAAAAAACCGAATTAACCGAAAAACACCTACTTTACTAAAATTACGATATCTATCGTTTTCTTTCTAATAGCGACTGTTTCCGGTTATCTTTGGCTTTCTAACGAACAAGGCTTGATAGTACATCAATTTCCATGCATTTAGGACAATAACAGAATTTTTTTAAATTTTTTTGAGAAAGATAATCGATTTCTTAGTTATGTGAAAAATGCTATTTCAGAGGTAACATACAATCTGTGCTCTCGGATCGAAAAATTGAAATATCGGGATGAGCCTAGTCGCATTTTCTTTGTTTTTCTGTGCTCTTTCGAATGCAAAAAGAATTTTGAGGATCGGTTGAACGATTCAAAAGTTATGAACTTTTTTAAGATTACGAAAATCAGGGGAAATCGAGGATCCCGTCTTAAGCTCCTTTTCGCTCTATCTCGCACAGGAGCCGAGAAAAACGCGAAAAACAATTTTTTCGATATTTCCCACATGTGATGGACGTTATCTGATTTATTTCGTTGCCCTGATCACGAATCTGGCCGTGGATTTGCGATATCTCCAACAGGAGCTGAGAAAATCGCAAAAAACCGAATTAACCGAAAAACACCTACTTTACGTTTACTAAAATTACGATATCTATCGTTTTCTCTCTAATAGCGACTGTTTCCGGTTATCTTTGACTTTCTAACGAACAAGGCTTGATAATACATCAATTTCCATGCATTTAGGACAATAACAGAATTTTTTTCAATTTTTTTGAGAAAGATAATCGATTTCTTAGTTATGTGAAAAATGCTATTTTAGAGGTAACATACAATCTGCGCTCTCGGATCGAAAAATTGAAATATCGGGATGAGCCTAGTCGCATTTTCTTTGTTTTTCTGTGCTCTTTCGAATGCAAAAAGAATTTTAAGGATCGGTCGAACGATTCAAAAGTTATGACCTTTTTTAAGACTACGAAAATCAGGGAAAATCGAGGATCCCGTCTTAAGCTCCTTTTCGCTCTATCTCGCACAGGAGCCGAGAAAAACGCGAAAAACAATTTTTTCGATATTTCCCACATGGGATGGACGTTATCTGATGTATTTCGTCGCCCTGATCACGAATCTGGCCGTCGATTTGCGATAACTCCAACAGGAGCTGAGAAAATCGCAAAAAACCGAATTAACCGAAAAACACCTACTTTACTAAAATTACGATATCTATCGTTTTCTTTCTAATAGCGACTGTTTCCGGTTATCTTTGGCTTTCTAACGAACAAGGCTTGATAGTATATCAATTTCCATGCATTTAGGACAATAACAGAATTTTTTTTAATTTTTTTGAGAAAGATAATCGATTTCTTAGTTATGTGAAAAATGCTATTTCAGAGGTAACATACAATCTGTGCTCTCGGATCGAAAAATTGAAATATCGGGATGAGCCTAGTCGCATTTTCTTTGTTTTTCTGTGCTCTTTCGGATGCAAAAAGAATTTTGAGGATCGGTTGAACGATTCAAAAGTTATGAGCTTTTTTAAGACTACGAAAATCAGGGGAAATCGAGGATCCCGTCTTAAGCTCCTTTTCGCTCTATCTCGCACAGGAGCCGAGAAAAACGCGAAAAACAATTTTTTCGATATTTCCCACATGGGATGGACGTTATCTTATGTATTTCGTCGCCCTGATCACGAATCTGGCCGTCGATTTGCGATAACTCCAACAGGAGCTGAGAAAATCGCAAAAAACCGAATTAACCGAAAAACACCTACTTTACTAAAATTACGATATCTATCGTTTTCTTTCTAATAGCGACTGTTTCCGGTTATCTTTGGCTTTCTAACGAACAAGGCTTGATAATACATCAATTTCCATGCATTTAGGACAATAACAGAATTTTTCTCAATTTTTTTGAGAAAGATAATCGATTTCTTAGTTATGTGAAAAATGCTATTTTAGAGGTAACATACAATCTGCGCTCTCGGATCGAAAAATTGAAATATCGGGATGAGCCTAGTCGCATTTTCTTTGTTTTTCTGTGCTCTTTCAAATGCAAAAAGAATTTTGAGGATCGGTTGAACGATTCAAAAGTTATGAACTTTTTTATGACTACGAAAATCAGGGGAAATCGAGGATCCCGTCTTAAGCTCCTTTTCGCTCTATCTCGCACAGGAGCCGAGAAAAACGCGAAAAACAATTTTTTCGATATTTCCCACATGTGATAGACGTTATCTGATTTATTTCGTTGCCCTGATCACGAATCTGGCCGTGGATTTGCGATATCTCCAACAGGAGCTGAAAAAATCGCAAAAAACCGAATTAACCGAAAAACACCTACTTTACGTTTACTAAAATTACGATATCTATCGTTTTCTCTCTAATAGCGACTGTTTCCGGTTATCTTTGACTTTCTAACGAACAAGGCTTGATAATACATCAATTTCCATGCATTTAGGACAATAACAGAATTTTTCTCAATTTTTTTGAGAAAGATAATCGATTTCTTAGTTATGTGAAAAATGCTATTTCAGAGGTAACGTACAATCTGCGCTCTCGGATCGAAAAATTGAAATATCGGGATGAGCCTAGTCGCATTTTCTTTGTTTTTCTGTGCTCTTTAGAATGCAAAAAGAATTTTGAGGATCGGTTGAACGATTCAAAAGTTATGAGCTTTTTTAAGACTACGAAAATCAGGGGAAATCGAGGATCCCGTCTTAAGCTCCTTTTCGCTCTATCTCGCACAGGAGCCGAGAAAAACGCGAAAAACAATTTTTTCGATATTTCCCACATGGGATGGACGTTATCTTATGTATTTCGTCGCCCTGATCACGAATCTGGCCGTCGATTTGCGATAACTCCAACAGGAGCTGAGAAAATCGCAAAAAACCGAATTAACCGAAAAACACCTACTTTACTAAAATTACGATATCTATCGTTTTCTTTCTAATAGCGACTGTTTCCGGTTATCTTTGGCTTTCTAACGAACAAGGCTTGATAATACATCAATTTCCATGCATTTAGGACAATAACAGAATTTTTCTCAATTTTTTTGAGAAAGATAATCGATTTCTTAGTTATGTGAAAAATGCTATTTTAGAGGTAACATACAATCTGCGCTCTCGGATCGAAAAATTGAAATATCGGGATGAGCCTAGTCGCATTTTCTTTGTTTTTCTGTGCTCTTCCGAATGCAAAAAGATTTTTGAGGATCGGTTGAACGATTCAAAAGTTATGAGCTTTTTTAAGACTACGAAAATCAGGGGAAATCGAGGATCCCGTCTTAAGCTCCTTTTCGCTCTATCTCGCACAGGAGCCGAGAAAAACGCGAAAAACAGTTTTTTCGATATTTCCCACATGGGATGGACGTTATCTGATTTATTTCGTCGCCCTGATCACGAATCTGGCCGTCGATTTGCGATAACTCCAACAGGAGCTGAGAAAATCGCAAAAAACCGAATTAACCGAAAAACACCTACTTTACTAAAATTACGATATCTATCGTTTTCTTTCTAATAGCGACTGTTTCCGGTTATCTTTGGCTTTCTAACGAACAAGGCTTGATAATACATCAATTTCCATGCATTTAGGACAATAACAGAATTTTTCTCAATTTTTTTGAGAAAGATAATCGATTTCTTAGTTATGTGAAAAATGCTATTTTAGAGGTAACATACAATCTGCGCTCTCGGATCGAAAAATTGAAATATCGGGATGAGCCTAGTCGCATTTTCTTTGTTTTTCTGTGCTCTTCCGAATGCAAAAAGAATTTTGAGGATCGGTTGAACGATTCAAAAGTTATGAGCTTTTTTAAGACTACGAAAATCAGGGGAAATCGAGGATCCCGTCTTAAGCTCCTTTTCGCTCTATCTCGCACAGGAGCCGAGAAAAACGGGAAAAACAGTTTTTTCGATATTTCCCACATGGGATGGACGTTATCTGATTTATTTCGTCGCCCTGATCACGAATCTGGCCGTCGATTTGCGATAACTCCAACAGGAGCTGAGAAAATCGCAAAAAACCGAATTAACCGAAAAACACCTACTTTACTAAAATTACGATATCTATCGTTTTCTTTCTAATAGCGACTGTTTCCGGTTATCTTTGGCTTTCTAACGAACAAGGCTTGATAGTATATCAATTTCCATGCATTTAGGACAATAACAGAATTTTTTTAAATTTTTTTGAGAAAGATAATCGATTTCTTAGTTATGTGAAAAATGCTATTTCAGAGGTAACATACAATCTGTGCTCTCGGATCGAAAAATTGAAATATCGGGATGAGCCTAGTCGCATTTTCTTTGTTTTTCTGTGCTCTTTCGGATGCAAAAAGAATTTTGAGGATCGGTTGAACGATTCAAAAGTTATGAGCTTTTTTAAGACTACGAAAATCAGGGGAAATCGAGGATCCCGTCTTAAGCTCCTTTTCGCTCTATCTCGCACAGGAGCCGAGAAAAACGCGAAAAACAATTTTTTCGATATTTCCCACATGGGATGGACGTTATCTTATGTATTTCGTCGCCCTGATCACGAATCTGGCCGTCGATTTGCGATAACTCCAACAGGAGCTGAGAAAATCGCAAAAAACCGAATTAACCGAAAAACACCTACTTTACTAAAATTACGATATCTATCGTTTTCTTTCTAATAGCGACTGTTTCCGGTTATCTTTGGATTTCTAACGAACAAGGCTTGATAATACATCAATTTCCATGCATTTAGGACAATAACAGAATTTTTCTCAATTTTTTTGAGAAAGATAATCGATTTCTTAGTTATGTGAAAAATGCTATTTCAGAGGTAATATACAATCTGCGCTCTCGGATCGAAAAATTGAAATATCGGGATGAGCCTAGTCGCATTTTCTTTGTTTTTCTGTGCTCTTTCAAATGCAAAAAGAATTTTGAGGATCGGTTGAACGATTCAAAAGTTATGAACTTTTTTATGACTACGAAAATCAGGGGAAATCGAGGATCCCGTCTTAAGCTCCTTTTCGCTCTATCTCGCACAGGAGCCGAGAAAAACGCGAAAAACAATTTTTTCGATATTTCCCACATGTGATAGACGTTATCTGATTTATTTCGTTGCCCTGATCACGAATCTGGCCGTGGATTTGCGATATCTCCAACAGGAGCTGAAAAAATCGCAAAAAACCGAATTAACCGAAAAACACCTACTTTACGTTTACTAAAATTACGATATCTATCGTTTTCTCTCTAATAGCGACTGTTTCCGGTTATCTTTGACTTTCTAACGAACAAGGCTTGATAATACATCAATTTCCATGCATTTAGGACAATAACAGAATTTTTCTCAATTTTTTTGAGAAAGATAATCGATTTCTTAGTTATGTGAAAAATGCTATTTTAGAGGTAACATACAATCTGCGCTCTCGGATCGAAAAATTGAAATATCGGGATGAGCCTAGTCGCATTTTCTTTGTTTTTCTGTGCTCTTCCGAATGCAAAAAGAATTTTGAGGATCGGTTGAACGATTCAAAAGTTATGAGCTTTTTTAAGACTACGAAAATCAGGGGAAATCGAGGATCCCGTCTTAAGCTCCTTTTCGCTCTATCTCGCACAGGAGCCGAGAAAAACGGGAAAAACAGTTTTTTCGATATTTCCCACATGGGATGGACGTTATCTGATTTATTTCGTCGCCCTGATCACGAATCTGGCCGTGGATTTGCGATATCTCCAACAGGAGCTGAGAAAATCGCAAAAAACCGAATTAATCGAAAAACACCTACTTTACTAAAATTACGATATCTATCGTTTTCTTTCTAATAGCGACTGTTTCCGGTTATCTTTGGCTTTCTAACGAACAAGGCTTGATAGTACATCAATTTCCATGCATTTAGGACAATAACAGAATTTTTTTCAATTTTTTTGAGAAAGATAATCGATTTCTTAGTTATGTGAAAAATGCTATTTCAGAGGTAATATACAATCTGCGCTCTCGGATCGAAAAATTGAAATATCGGGATGAGCCTAGTCGCATTTTCTTTGTTTTTCTGTGCTCTTTCAAATGCAAAAAGAATTTTGAGGATCGGTTGAACGATTCAAAAGTTATGAACTTTTTTATGACTACGAAAATCAGGGGAAATCGAGGATCCCGTCTTAAGCTCCTTTTCGCTCTATCTCGCACAGGAGCCGAGAAAAACGCGAAAAACAATTTTTTCGATATTTCCCACATGTGATAGACGTTATCTGATTTATTTCGTTGCCCTGATCACGAATCTGGCCGTGGATTTGCGATATCTCCAACAGGAGCTGAAAAAATCGCAAAAAACCGAATTAACCGAAAAACACCTACTTTACGTTTACTAAAATTACGATATCTATCGTTTTCTCTCTAATAGCGACTGTTTCCGGTTATCTTTGACTTTCTAACGAACAAGGCTTGATAATACATCAATTTCCATGCATTTAGGACAATAACAGAATTTTTCTCAATTTTTTTGAGAAAGATAATCGATTTCTTAGTTATGTGAAAAATGCTATTTTAGAGGTAACATACAATCTGTGCTCTCGGATCGAAAAATTGAAATATCGGGATGAGCCTAGTCGCATTTTCTTTGTTTTTCTGTGCTCTTCCGAATGCAAAAAGAATTTTGAGGATCGGTTGAACGATTCAAAAGTTATGAACTTTTTTAAGACTACGAAAATCAGGGGAAATCGAGGATCCCGTCTTAAGCTCCTTTTCGCTCTATCTCGCACAGGAGCCGAGAAAAACGCGAAAAACAATTTTTTCGATATTTCCCACATGGGATGGACGTTATCTGATTCATTTCGTCGCCCTGATCACGAATCTGGCCGTGGATTTGCGATATCTCCAACAGGAGCTGAGAAAATCGCAAAAAACCGAATTAACCGAAAAACACCTACTTTACTAAAATTACGATATCTATCGTTTTCTTTCTAATAGCGACTGTTTCCGGTTATCTTTGGCTTTCTAACGAACAAGGCTTGATAGTACATCAATTTCCATGAGTTTAGGACAATAACAGAATTTTTTTCAATTTTTTTGAGAAAGATAATCGATTTCTTAGTTATGTGAAAAATGCTATTTCAGAGGTAACGTACAATCTGCGCTCTCGGATCGAAAAATTGAAATATCGGGATGAGCCTAGTCGCATTTTCTTTGTTTTTCTGTGCTCTTTAGAATGCAAAAAGAATTTTGAGGATCGGTTGAACGATTCAAAAGTTATGAACTTTTTTAAGACTACGAAAATCAGGGGAAATCGAGGATTCCGTCTTAAGCTCCTTTTCGCTCTATCTCGCACAGGAGCCGAGAAAAACGCGAAAAACAATTTTTTCGATATTTCCCACATGTGATGGACGTTATCTGATTTATTTCGTCGCCCTGATCACGAATCTGGCCGTGGATTTGCGATATTTCGAACAGGAGCTGAGAAAATC
Organism: Cylloceria caligata; assembly: GCA_963942595.1. Classification (NCBI taxonomy): domain Eukaryota; kingdom Metazoa; phylum Arthropoda; class Insecta; order Hymenoptera; family Ichneumonidae; genus Cylloceria; species Cylloceria caligata. The sequence continues at coordinate 72,649,686 of OZ012704.1, forward strand.
GCAAAAAACCGAATTAACCGAAAAACACCTACTTTACGTTTACTAAAATTACGATATCTATCGTTTTCTCTCTAATAGCGACTATTTCCGGTTATCTTTGGCTTTCTAACGAACAAGGCTTGATAATACATAAATTTCCAAGCATTTAGGACAATAACAGAATTTTTTTCAATTTTTTTGAGAAAGATAATCGATTTCTTAGTTATGTGAAAAATGCTATTTTAGAGGTAACATACAATCTGTGCTCTCGGATCGAAAAATTGAAATATCGGGATGAGCCTAGTCGCATTTTCTTTGTTTTTCTGTGCTCTTCCGAATGCAAAAAGAATTTTGAGGATCGGTTGAACGATTCAAAAGTTATGAGCTTTTTTAAGACTACGAAAATCAGGGGAAATCGAGGATCCCGTCTTAAGCTCCTTTTCGCTCTATCTCGCACAGGAGCCGAGAAAAACGCGAAAAACAATTTTTTCGATATTTCCCACATGTGATGGACGTTATCTGATTTATTTCGTCGCCCTGATCACGAATCTGGCCGTGGATTTGCGATATTTCGAACAGGAGCTGAGAAAATCGCAAAAAACCGAATTAACCGAAAAACACCTACTTTACGTTTACTAAAATTACGATATCTATCGTTTTCTCTCTAATAGCGACTATTTCCGGTTATCTTTGGCTTTCTAACGAACAAGGCTTGATAATACATAAATTTCCAAGCATTTAGGACAATAACAGAATTTTTTTCAATTTTTTTGAGAAAGATAATCGATTTCTTAGTTATGTGAAAAATGCTATTTTAGAGGTAACATACAATCTGTGCTCTCGGATCGAAAAATTGAAATATCGGGATGAGCCTAGTCGCATTTTCTTTGTTTTTCTGTGCTCTTCCGAATGCAAAAAGAATTTTGAGGATCGGTTGAACGATTCAAAAGTTATGAGCTTTTTTAAGACTACGAAAATCAGGGGAAATCGAGGATCCCGTCTTAAGCTCCTTTTCGCTCTATCTCGCACAGGAGCCGAGAAAAACGCGAAAAACAATTTTTTCGATATTTCCCACATGGGATGGACGTTATCTGATTCATTTCGTCGCCCTGATCACGAATCTGGCCGTGGATTTGCGATATCTCCAACAGGAGCTGAGAAAATCGCAAAAAACCGAATTAACCGAAAAACACCTACTTTACTAAAATTACGATATCTATCGTTTTCTTTCTAATAGCGACTGTTTCCGGTTATCTTTGGCTTTCTAACGAACAAGGCTTGATAGTACATCAATTTCCATGCATTTAGGACAATAACAGAATTTTTTTCAATTTTTTTGAGAAAGATAATCGATTTCTTAGTTATGTGAAAAATGCTATTTCAGAGGTAACATACAATCTGCGCTCTCGGATCGAAAAATTGAAATATCGGGATGAGCCTAGTCGCATTTTCTTTGTTTTTCTGTGCTCTTTCGAATGCAAAAAGAATTTTGAGGATCGGTTGAACGATTCAAAAATTATGAGCTTTTTTAAGACTACGAAAATCAGGGGAAATCGAGGATCCCGTCTTAAGCTCCTTTTCGCTCTATCTCGCACAGGAGCCGAGAAAAACGCGAAAAACAATTTTTTCGATATTTCCCCCATGTGATGGACGTTATCTGATTTATTTCGTCGCCCTGATCACGAATCTGGCCGTGGATTTGCGATATCTCCGAAAGGAGCTGAGAAAATCGCAAAAAACCGAATTAACCGAAAAACACCTACTTTACTAAAATTACGATATCTATCGTTTTCTTTCTAATAGCGACTGTTTCCGGTTATCTTTGGCTTTCTAACGAACAAGGCTTGATAGTACATCAATTTCCATGCATTTAGGACAATAACAGAATTTTTTTCAATTTTTTTGAGAAAGATAATCGATTTCTTAGTTATGTGAAAAATGCTATTTCAGAGGTAACATACAATCTGCGCTCTCGGATCGAAAAATTGAAATATCGGGATGAGCCTAGTCGCATTTTCTTTGTTTTTCTGTGCTCTTTAGAATGCAAAAAGAATTTTGAGGATCGGTTGAACGATTCAAAAGTTATGAACTTTTTTAAGACTACGAAAATCAGGGGAAATCGAGGATCCCGTCTTAAGCTCCTTTTCGCTCTATCTCGCACAGGAGCCGAGAAAAACGCGAAAAACAATTTTTTCGATATTTCCCACATGTGATGGACGTTATCTGATTTATTTCGTCGCCCTGATCACGAATCTGGCCGTGGATTTGCGATATCTCCAACAGGAGCTGAGAAAATCGCAAAAAAAGGAATTAACCGAAAAACACCTACTTTACTAAAATTACGATATCTATCGTTTTCTTTCTAATAGCGACTGTTTCCGGTTATCTTCGGCTTTCTAACGAACAAGGCTTGATAGTACATCAATTTCCATGCATTTAGGACAATAACAGAATTTTTTTCAATTTTTTTGAGAAAGATAATCGATTTCTTAGTTATGTGAAAAATGCTATTTCAGAGGTAACATACAATCTGCGCTCTCGGATCGAAAAATTGAAATATCGGGCTGAGCCTAGTCGCATTTTCTTTGTTTTTCTGTGCTCTTTAGAATGCAAAAAGAATTTTGAGGATCGGTTGAACGATTCAAAAGTTATGAACTTTTTTAAGACTACGAAAATCAGGGGAAATCGAGGATCCCGTCTTAAGCTCCTTTTCGCTCTATCTCGCACAGGAGCCGAGAAAAACGCAAAAAACAATTTTTTCGATATTTCCCACATGGGATGAACGTTATCTGATTCATTTCGTCGCCCTGATCACGAATCTGGCCGTGGATTTGCGATATCTCCAACAGGAGCTGAGAAAATCGCAAAAAACCGAATTAACCGAAAAACACCTACTTTACGTTTACTAAAATTACGATATCTATCGTTTTCTCTCTAATAGCGACTGTTTCCGGTTATCTTTGACTTTCTAACGAACAAGGCTTGATAATACATCAATTTCCATGCATTTAGGACAATAACAGAATTTTTCTCAATTTTTTTGAGAAAGATAATCGATTTCTTAGTTATGTGAAAAATGCTATTTTAGAGGTAACATACAATCTGCGCTCTCGGATCGAAAAATTGAAATATCGGGCTGAGCCTAGTCGCATTTTCTTTGTTTTTCTGTGCTCTTTAGAATGCAAAAAGAATTTTGAGGATCGGTTGAACGATTCAAAAGTTATGAACTTTTTTAAGACTACGAAAATCAGGGGAAATCAAGGATCCCGTCTTAAGCTCCTTTGCGCTCTATCTCGCACAGGAGCCGAGAAAAACGCGAAAAACAGATTTTTCGATATTTCCCACATGGAATGGACGTTATCTGATGTATTTCGTCGCCCTGATCACGAATCTGGCCGTCGATTTGCGATAACTCCAACAGGAGCTGAGAAAATCGCAAAAAACCGAATTAACCGAAAAACACCTACTTTACGTTTACTAAAATTACGATATCTATCGTTTTCTCTCTAATAGCGACTGTTTCCGGTTATCTTTGGCTTTCTAACGAACAAGGCTTGATAATACATCAATTTCCATGCATTTAGGACAATAACAGAATTTTTCTCAATTTTTTTGAGAAAGATAATCGATTTCTTAGTTATGTGAAAAATGCTATTTTAGAGGTAACATACAATCTGCGCTCCCGGATCGAAAAATTGAAATATCGGGCTGAGCCTAGTCGCATTTTCTTTGTTTTTCTGTGCTCTTTAGAATGCAAAAAGAATTTTAAGGATCGGTTGAACGATTCAAAAGTTATGAACTTTTTTAAGACTACAAAAATCAGGGGGAATCGAGGATCGCGTCTTAAGCTCCTTTTCGCTCTATCTCGCACAGGAGCCGAGAAAAACGCAAAAAACAATTTTTTCGATATTTCCGACATGGGATGGACGTTATCTGATTCATTTCGTCGCCCTGATCACGAATCTGGCCGTGGATTTGCGATATCTCCAACAGGAGCTGAGAAAATCGCAAAAAACCGAATTAACCGAAAAACACCTACTTTACGTTTACTAAAATTACGATATCTATCGTTTTCTCTCTAATAGCGACTGTTTCCGGTTATCTTTGGCTTTCTAACGAACAAGGCTTGATAATACATCAATTTCCATGCATTTAGGACAATAACAGAATTTTTTTCAATTTTTTTGAGAAAGATAATCGATTTCTTAGTTATGTGAAAAATGCTATTTCAGAGGTAACATACAATCTGCGCTCTCGGATCGAAAAATTGAAATATCGGGCTGAGCCTAGTCGCATTTTCTTTGTTTTTCTGTGCTCTTTCGAATGCAAAAAGAATTTTGAGGATCGGTTGAACGATTCAAAAGTTATGAACTTTTTTAAGACTACGAAAATCAGGGGAAATCGAGGATCCCGTCTTAAGCTCCTTTTCGCTCTATCTCGCACAGGAGCCGAGAAAAACGCGAAAAACAATTTTTTCGATATTTCCCACATGTGATGGACGTTATCTGATTTATTTCGTCGCCCTGATCACGAATCTGGCCGTGGATTTGCGATATCTCCAACAGGAGCTGAGAAAATCGCAAAAAACCGAATTAACCGAAAAACACCTACTTTACGTTTACTAAAATTACGATATCTATCGTTTTCTCTCTAATAGCGACTGTTTCCGGTTATCTTTGACTTTCTAACGAACAAGGCTTGATAATACATCAATTTCCATGCATTTAGGACAATAACAGAATTTTTCTCAATTTTTTTGAGAAAGATAATCGATTTCTTAGTTATGTGAAAAATGCTATTTTAGAGGTAACATACAATCTGCGCTCTCGGATCGAAAAATTGAAATATCGGGCTGAGCCTAGTCGCATTTTCTTTGTTTTTCTGTGCTCTTTAGAATGCAAAAAGAATTTTGAGGATCGGTTGAACGATTCAAAAGTTATGAACTTTTTTAAGACTACGAAAATCAGGGGAAATCAAGGATCCCGTCTTAAGCTCCTTTGCGCTCTATCTCGCACAGGAGCCGAGAAAAACGCGAAAAACAGATTTTTCGATATTTCCCACATGGAATGGACGTTATCTGATGTATTTCGTCGCCCTGATCACGAATCTGGCCGTCGATTTGCGATAACTCCAACAGGAGCTGAGAAAATCGCAAAAAACCGAATTAACCGAAAAACACCTACTTTACGTTTACTAAAATTACGATATCTATCGTTTTCTCTCTAATAGCGACTGTTTCCGGTTATCTTTGGCTTTCTAACGAACAAGGCTTGATAATACATCAATTTCCATGCATTTAGGACAATAACAGAATTTTTCTCAATTTTTTTGAGAAAGATAATCGATTTCTTAGTTATGTGAAAAATGCTATTTTAGAGGTAACATACAATCTGCGCTCCCGGATCGAAAAATTGAAATATCGGGCTGAGCCTAGTCGCATTTTCTTTGTTTTTCTGTGCTCTTTAGAATGCAAAAAGAATTTTAAGGATCGGTTGAACGATTCAAAAGTTATGAACTTTTTTAAGACTACAAAAATCAGGGGGAATCGAGGATCGCGTCTTAAGCTCCTTTTCGCTCTATCTCGCACAGGAGCCGAGAAAAACGCAAAAAACAATTTTTTCGATATTTCCGACATGGGATGGACGTTATCTGATTCATTTCGTCGCCCTGATCACGAATCTGGCCGTGGATTTGCGATATCTCCAACAGGAGCTGAGAAAATCGCAAAAAACCGAATTAACCGAAAAACACCTACTTTACGTTTACTAAAATTACGATATCTATCGTTTTCTCTCTAATAGCGACTGTTTCCGGTTATCTTTGGCTTTCTAACGAACAAGGCTTGATAATACATCAATTTCCATGCATTTAGGACAATAACAGAATTTTTCTCAATTTTTTTGAGAAAGATAATCGATTTCTTAGTTATGTGAAAAATGCTATTTTAGAGGTAACATACAATCTGCGCTCCCGGATCGAAAAATTGAAATATCGGGCTGAGCCTAGTCGCATTTTCTTTGTTTTTCTGTGCTCTTTAGAATGCAAAAAGAATTTTGAGGATCGGTTGAACGATTCAAAAGTTATGAACTTTTTTAAGACTACAAAAATCAGGGGGAATCGAGGATCGCGTCTTAAGCTCCTTTTCGCTCTATCTCGCACAGGAGCCGAGAAAAACGCAAAAAACAATTTTTTCGATATTTCCGACATGGGATGGACGTTATCTGATTCATTTCGTCGCCCTGATCACGAATCTGGCCGTGGATTTGCGATATCTCCAACAGGAGCTGAGAAAATCGCAAAAAACCGAATTAACCGAAAAACACCTACTTTACGTTTACTAAAATTACGATATCTATCGTTTTCTCTCTAATAGCGACTGTTTCCGGTTATCTTTGGCTTTCTAACGAACAAGGCTTGATAATACATCAATTTCCATGCATTTAGGACAATAACAGAATTTTTCTCAATTTTTTTGAGAAAGATAATCGATTTCTTAGTTATGTGAAAAATGCTATTTTAGAGGTAACATACAATCTGCGCTCCCGGATCGAAAAATTGAAATATCGGGCTGAGCCTAGTCGCATTTTCTTTGTTTTTCTGTGCTCTTTAGAATGCAAAAAGAATTTTGAGGATCGGTTGAACGATTCAAAAGTTATGAACTTTTTTAAGACTACGAAAATCAGGGGAAATCGAGGATCCCGTCTTAAGCTCCTTTTCGCTCTATCTCGCACAGGAGCCGAGAAAAACGCAAAAAACAATTTTTTCGATATTTCCCACATGGGATGGACGTTATCTGATTTATTTCGTCGCCCTGATCACGAATCTGGCCGTGGATTTGCGATATCTCCAACAGGAGCTGAGAAAATCGCAAAAAACCGAATTAACCGAAAAACACCTACTTTACGTTTACTAAAATTACGATATCTATCGTTTTCTCTCTAATAGCGACTGTTTCCGGTTATCTTTGGCTTTCTAACGAACAAGGCTTGATAATACATCAATTTCCATGCATTTAGGACAATAACAGAATTTTTCTCAATTTTTTTGAGAAAGATAATCGATTTCTTAGTTATGTGAAAAATGCTATTTTAGAGGTAACATACAATCTGCGCTCTCGGATCGAAAAATTGAAATATCGGGATGAGCCTAGTCGCATTTTCTTTGTTTTTCTGTGCTCTTTCGAATGCAAAAAGAATTTTGAGGATCGGTTGAACGATTCAAAAGTTATGAACTTTTTTAAGACTACGAAAATCAGGGGAAATCGAGGATCCCGTCTTAAGCTCCTTTGCGCTCTATCTCGCACAGGAGCCGAGAAAAACGCGAAAAACAGATTTTTCGATATTTCCCACATGGGATGGACGTTATCTGATTTATTTCGTCGCCCTGATCACGAATCTGGCCGTGGATTTGCGATATCTCCAACAGGAGCTGAGAAAATCGCAAAAAACCGAATTAACCGAAAAACACCTACTTTACGTTTACTAAAATTACGATATCTATCGTTTTCTCTCTAATAGCGACTGTTTCCGGTTATCTTTGGCTTTCTAACGAACAAGGCTTGATAGTACATCAATTTCCATGCATTTAGGACAATAACAGAATTTTTTTCAATTTTTTTGAGAAAGATAATCGATTTCTTAGTTATGTGAAAAATGCTATTTCAGAGGTAATATACAATCTGCGCTCTCGGCTCGAAAAATTGAAATATCGGGATGAGCCTAGTCGCATTTTCTTTGTTTTTCTGTGCTCTTTAGAATGCAAAAAGAATTTTGAGGATCGGTTGAACGATTCAAAAGTTATGAACTTTTTTAAGACTACGAAAATCAGGGGAAATCGAGGATCCCGTCTTAAGCTCCTTTTCGCTCTATCTCGCACAGGAGCCGAGAAAAACGCAAAAAACAATTTTTTCGATATTTCCCACATGGGATGGACGTTATCTGATTTATTTCGTCGCCCTGATCACGAATCTGGCCGTGGATTTGCGATATCTCCAACAGGAGCTGAGAAAATCGCAAAAAACCGAATTAACCGAAAAACACCTACTTTACTAAAATTACGATATCTATCGTTTTCTTTCTAATAGCGACTGTTTCCGGTTATCTTCGGCTTTCTAACGAACAAGGCTTGATAGTACATCAATTTCCATGCATTTAGGACAATAACAGAATTTTTTTCAATTTTTTTGAGAAAGATAATCGATTTCTTAGTTATGTGAAAAATGCTATTTCAGAGGTAATATACAATCTGCGCTCTCGGATCGAAAAATTGAAATATCGGGATGAGCCTAGTCGCATTTTCTTTGTTTTTCTGTGCTCTTTAGAATGCAAAAAGAATTTTGAGGATCGGTTGAACGATTCAAAAGTTATGAACTTTTTTAAGACTACGAAAATCAGGGGAAATCGAGGATCCCGTCTTAAGCTCCTTTTCGCTCTATCTCGCACAGGAGCCGAGAAAAACGCAAAAAACAATTTTTTCGATATTTCCCACATGGGATGGACGTTATCTGATTTATTTCGTCGCCCTGATCACGAATCTGGCCGTGGATTTGCGATATCTCCAACAGGAGCTGAGAAAATCGCAAAAAACCGAATTAACCGAAAAACACCTACTTTACGTTTACTAAAATTACGATATCTATCGTTTTCTCTCTAATAGCGACTGTTTCCGGTTATCTTTGGCTTTCTAACGAACAAGGCTTGATAATACATCAATTTCCATGCATTTAGGACAATAACAGAATTTTTCTCAATTTTTTTGAGAAAGATAATCGATTTCTTAGTTATGTGAAAAATGCTATTTTAGAGGTAACATACAATCTGCGCTCTCGGATCGAAAAATTGAAATATCGGGATGAGCCTAGTCGCATTTTCTTTGTTTTTCTGTGCTCTTTCGAATGCAAAAAGAATTTTGAGGATCGGTTGAACGATTCAAAAGTTATGAACTTTTTTAAGACTACGAAAATCAGGGGAAATCGAGGATCCCGTCTTAAGCTCCTTTGCGCTCTATCTCGCACAGGAGCCGAGAAAAACGCGAAAAACAGATTTTTCGATATTTCCCACATGGGATGGACGTTATCTGATTTATTTCGTCGCCCTGATCACGAATCTGGCCGTGGATTTGCGATATCTCCAACAGGAGCTGAGAAAATCGCAAAAAACCGAATTAACCGAAAAACACCTACTTTACGTTTACTAAAATTACGATATCTATCGTTTTCTCTCTAATAGCGACTGTTTCCGGTTATCTTTGGCTTTCTAACGAACAAGGCTTGATAATACATCAATTTCCATGCATTTAGGACAATAACAGAATTTTTCTCAATTTTTTTGAGAAAGATAATCGATTTCTTAGTTATGTGAAAAATGCTATTTTAGAGGTAACATACAATCTGCGCTCTCGGATCGAAAAATTGAAATATCGGGATGAGCCTAGTCGCATTTTCTTTGTTTTTCTGTGCTCTTTCGAATGCAAAAAGAATTTTGAGGATCGGTTGAACGATTCAAAAGTTATGAACTTTTTTAAGACTACGAAAATCAGGGGAAATCGAGGATCCCGTCTTAAGCTCCTTTGCGCTCTATCTCGCACAGGAGCCGAGAAAAACGCGAAAAACAGATTTTTCGATATTTCCCACATGGGATGGACGTTATCTGATTTATTTCGTCGCCCTGATCACGAATCTGGCCGTCGATTTGCGATAACTCCAACAGGAGCTGAGAAAATCGCAAAAAACCGAATTAACCGAAAAACACCTACTTTACGTTTACTAAAATTACGATATCTATCGTTTTCTCTCTAATAGCGACTGTTTCCGGTTATCTTTGGCTTTCTAACGAACAAGGCTTGATAATACATCAATTTCCATGCATTTAGGACAATAACAGAATTTTTCTCAATTTTTTTGAGAAAGATAATCGATTTCTTAGTTATGTGAAAAATGCTATTTTAGAGGTAACATACAATCTGCGCTCTCGGATCGAAAAATTGAAATATCGGGATGAGCCTAGTCGCATTTTCTTTGTTTTTCTGTGCTCTTTCGAATGCAAAAAGAATTTTGAGGATCGGTTGAACGATTCAAAAGTTATGAACTTTTTTAAGACTACGAAAATCAGGGGAAATCGAGGATCCCGTCTTAAGCTCCTTTGCGCTCTATCTCGCACAGGAGCCGAGAAAAACGCGAAAAACAGATTTTTCGATATTTCCCACATGGGATGGACGTTATCTGATTTATTTCGTCGCCCTGATCACGAATCTGGCCGTGGATTTGCGATATCTCCAACAGGAGCTGAGAAAATCGCAAAAAACCGAATTAACCGAAAAACACCTACTTTACGTTTACTAAAATTACGATATCTATCGTTTTCTCTCTAATAGCGACTGTTTCCGGTTATCTTTGGCTTTCTAACGAACAAGGCTTGATAGTACATCAATTTCCATGCATTTAGGACAATAACAGAATTTTTTTCAATTTTTTTGAGAAAGATAATCGATTTCTTAGTTATGTGAAAAATGCTATTTCAGAGGTAATATACAATCTGCGCTCTCGGCTCGAAAAATTGAAATATCGGGATGAGCCTAGTCGCATTTTCTTTGTTTTTCTGTGCTCTTTAGAATGCAAAAAGAATTTTGAGGATCGGTTGAACGATTCAAAAGTTATGAACTTTTTTAAGACTACGAAAATCAGGGGAAATCGAGGATCCCGTCTTAAGCTCCTTTTCGCTCTATCTCGCACAGGAGCCGAGAAAAACGCAAAAAACAATTTTTTCGATATTTCCCACATGGGATGGACGTTATCTGATTTATTTCGTCGCCCTGATCACGAATCTGGCCGTGGATTTGCGATATCTCCAACAGGAGCTGAGAAAATCGCAAAAAACCGAATTAACCGAAAAACACCTACTTTACTAAAATTACGATATCTATCGTTTTCTTTCTAATAGCGACTGTTTCCGGTTATCTTCGGCTTTCTAACGAACAAGGCTTGATAGTACATCAATTTCCATGCATTTAGGACAATAACAGAATTTTTTTCAATTTTTTTGAGAAAGATAATCGATTTCTTAGTTATGTGAAAAATGCTATTTCAGAGGTAATATACAATCTGCGCTCTCGGATCGAAAAATTGAAATATCGGGATGAGCCTAGTCGCATTTTCTTTGTTTTTCTGTGCTCTTTAGAATGCAAAAAGAATTTTGAGGATCGGTTGAACGATTCAAAAGTTATGAACTTTTTTAAGACTACGAAAATCAGGGGAAATCGAGGATCCCGTCTTAAGCTCCTTTTCGCTCTATCTCGCACAGGAGCCGAGAAAAACGCAAAAAACAATTTTTTCGATATTTCCCACATGGGATGGACGTTATCTGATTTATTTCGTCGCCCTGATCACGAATCTGGCCGTGGATTTGCGATATCTCCAACAGGAGCTGAGAAAATCGCAAAAAACCGAATTAACCGAAAAACACCTACTTTACGTTTACTAAAATTACGATATCTATCGTTTTCTCTCTAATAGCGACTGTTTCCGGTTATCTTTGGCTTTCTAACGAACAAGGCTTGATAATACATCAATTTCCATGCATTTAGGACAATAACAGAATTTTTCTCAATTTTTTTGAGAAAGATAATCGATTTCTTAGTTATGTGAAAAATGCTATTTTAGAGGTAACATACAATCTGCGCTCTCGGATCGAAAAATTGAAATATCGGGATGAGCCTAGTCGCATTTTCTTTGTTTTTCTGTGCTCTTTCGAATGCAAAAAGAATTTTGAGGATCGGTTGAACGATTCAAAAGTTATGAACTTTTTTAAGACTACGAAAATCAGGGGAAATCGAGGATCCCGTCTTAAGCTCCTTTGCGCTCTATCTCGCACAGGAGCCGAGAAAAACGCGAAAAACAGATTTTTCGATATTTCCCACATGGGATGGACGTTATCTGATTTATTTCGTCGCCCTGATCACGAATCTGGCCGTGGATTTGCGATATCTCCAACAGGAGCTGAGAAAATCGCAAAAAACCGAATTAACCGAAAAACACCTACTTTACGTTTACTAAAATTACGATATCTATCGTTTTCTCTCTAATAGCGACTGTTTCCGGTTATCTTTGGCTTTCTAACGAACAAGGCTTGATAATACATCAATTTCCATGCATTTAGGACAATAACAGAATTTTTCTCAATTTTTTTGAGAAAGATAATCGATTTCTTAGTTATGTGAAAAATGCTATTTTAGAGGTAACATACAATCTGCGCTCTCGGATCGAAAAATTGAAATATCGGGATGAGCCTAGTCGCATTTTCTTTGTTTTTCTGTGCTCTTTCGAATGCAAAAAGAATTTTGAGGATCGGTTGAACGATTCAAAAGTTATGAACTTTTTTAAGACTACGAAAATCAGGGGAAATCGAGGATCCCGTCTTAAGCTCCTTTGCGCTCTATCTCGCACAGGAGCCGAGAAAAACGCGAAAAACAGATTTTTCGATATTTCCCACATGGGATGGACGTTATCTGATTTATTTCGTCGCCCTGATCACGAATCTGGCCGTCGATTTGCGATAACTCCAACAGGAGCTGAGAAAATCGCAAAAAACCGAATTAACCGAAAAACACCTACTTTACGTTTACTAAAATTACGATATCTATCGTTTTCTCTGTAATAGCGACTGTTTCCGGTTATCTTTGGCTTTCTAACGAACAAGGCTTGATAATACATCAATTTCCATGCATTTAGGACAATAACAGAATTTTTCTCAATTTTTTTGAGAAAGATAATCGATTTCTTAGTTATGTGAAAAATGCTATTTTAGAGGTAACATACAATCTGCGCTCTCGGATCGAAAAATTGAAATATCGGGATGAGCCTAGTCGCATTTTCTTTGTTTTTCTGTGCTCTTTCGAATGCAAAAAGAATTTTGAGGATCGGTTGAACGATTCAAAAGTTATGAACTTTTTTAAGACTACGAAAATCAGGGGAAATCGAGGATCCCGTCTTAAGCTCCTTTTCGCTCTATCTCGCACAGGAGCCGAGAAAAACGCAAAAAACAATTTTTTCGATATTTCCCACATGGGATGGACGTTATCTGATTCATTTCGTCGCCCTGATCACGAATCTGGCCGTGGATTTGCGATATCTCCAACAGGAGCTGAGAAAATCGCAAAAAACCGAATTAACCGAAAAACACCTACTTTACTAAAATTACGATATCTATCGTTTTCTTTCTAATAGCGACTGTTTCCGGTTATCTTTGGCTTTCTAACGAACAAGGCTTGATAGTACATCAATTTCCATGCATTTAGGACAATAACAGAATTTTTTTCAATTTTTTTGAGAAAGATAATCGATTTCTTAGTTATGTGAAAAATGCTATTTCAGAGGTAATATACAATCTGCGCTCTCGGATCGAAAAATTGAAATATCGGGATGAGCCTAGTCGCATTTTCTTTGTTTTTCTGTGCTCTTTAGAATGCAAAAAGAATTTTGAGGATCGGTTGAACGATTCAAAAGTTATGAACTTTTTTAAGACTACGAAAATCAGGGGAAATCGAGGATCCCGTCTTAAGCTCCTTTTCGCTCTATCTCGCACAGGAGCCGAGAAAAACGCAAAAAACAATTTTTTCGATATTTCCCACATGGGATGGACGTTATCTGATTTATTTCGTCGCCCTGATCACGAATCTGGCCGTGGATTTGCGATATCTCCAACAGGAGCTGAGAAAATCGCAAAAAACCGAATTAACCGAAAAACACCTACTTTACGTTCACTAAAATTACGATATCTATCGTTTTCTCTCTAATAGCGACTGTTTCCGGTTATCTTTGGCTTTCTAACGAACAAGGCTTGATAATACATCAATTTCCATGCATTTAGGACAATAACAGAATTTTTCTCAATTTTTTTGAGAAAGATAATCGATTTCTTAGTTATGTGAAAAATGCTATTTTAGAGGTAACATACAATCTGCGCTCTCGGATCGAAAAATTGAAATATCGGGATGAGCCTAGTCGCATTTTCTTTGTTTTTCTGTGCTCTTTCGAATGCAAAAAGAATTTTGAGGATCGGTTGAACGATTCAAAAGTTATGAACTTTTTTAAGACTACGAAAATCAGGGGAAATCGAGGATCCCGTCTTAAGCTCCTTTGCGCTCTATCTCGCACAGGAGCCGAGAAAAACGCGAAAAACAGATTTTTCGATATTTCCTACATGGGATGGACGTTATCTGATTTATTTCGTCGCCCTGATCACGAATCTGGCCGTCGATTTGCGATAACTCCAACAGGAGCTGAGAAAATCGCAAAAAACCGAATTAACCGAAAAACACCTACTTTACGTTTACTAAAATTACGATATCTATCGTTTTCTCTGTAATAGCGACTGTTTCCGGTTATCTTTGGCTTTCTAACGAACAAGGCTTGATAATACATCAATTTCCATGCATTTAGGACAATAACAGAATTTTTCTCAATTTTTTTGAGAAAGATAATCGATTTCTTAGTTATGTGAAAAATGCTATTTTAGAGGTAACATACAATCTGCGCTCTCGGATCGAAAAATTGAAATATCGGGATGAGCCTAGTCGCATTTTCTTTGTTTTTCTGTGCTCTTTCGAATGCAAAAAGAATTTTGAGGATCGGTTGAACGATTCAAAAGTTATGAACTTTTTTAAGACTACGAAAATCAGGGGAAATCGAGGATCCCGTCTTAAGCTCCTTTTCGCTCTATCTCGCACAGGAGCCGAGAAAAACGCAAAAAACAATTTTTTCGATATTTCCCACATGGGATGGACGTTATCTGATTCATTTCGTCGCCCTGATCACGAATCTGGCCGTGGATTTGCGATATCTCCAACAGGAGCTGAGAAAATCGCAAAAAACCGAATTAACCGAAAAACACCTACTTTACTAAAATTACGATATCTATCGTTTTCTTTCTAATAGCGACTGTTTCCGGTTATCTTTGGCTTTCTAACGAACAAGGCTTGATAGTACATCAATTTCCATGCATTTAGGACAATAACAGAATTTTTTTCAATTTTTTTGAGAAAGATAATCGATTTCTTAGTTATGTGAAAAATGCTATTTCAGAGGTAATATACAATCTGCGCTCTCGGATCGAAAAATTGAAATATCGGGATGAGCCTAGTCGCATTTTCTTTGTTTTTCTGTGCTCTTTAGAATGCAAAAAGAATTTTGAGGATCGGTTGAACGATTCAAAAGTTATGAACTTTTTTAAGACTACGAAAATCAGGGGAAATCGAGGATCCCGTCCTAAGCTCCTTTTCGCTCTATCTCGCACAGGAGCCGAGAAAAACGCAAAAAACAATTTTTTCGATATTTCCCACATGGGATGGACGTTATCTGATTTATTTCGTCGCCCTGATCACGAATCTGGCCGTGGATTTGCGATATCTCCAACAGGAGCTGAGAAAATCGCAAAAAACCGAATTAACCGAAAAACACCTACTTTACTAAAATTACGATATCTATCGTTTTCTTTCTAATAGCGACTGTTTCCGGTTATCTTTGGCTTTCTAACGAACAAGGCTTGATAGTACATCAATTTCCATGCATTTAGGACAATAACAGAATTTTTTTCAATTTTTTTGAGAAAGATAATCGATTTCTTAGTTATGTGAAAAATGCTATTTCAGAGGTAATATACAATCTGCGCTCTCGGATCGAAAAATTGAAATATCGGGATGAGCCTAGTCGCATTTTCTTTGTTTTTCTGTGCTCTTTCGAATGCAAAAAGAATTTTGAGGATCGGTTGAACGATTCAAAAGTTATGAACTTTTTTAAGACTACGAAAATCAGGGGAAATCGAGGATCCCGTCTTAAGCTCCTTTGCGCTCTATCTCGCACAGGAGCCGAGAAAAACGCGAAAAACAGATTTTTCGATATTTCCCACATGGGATGGACGTTATCTGATTTATTTCGTCGCCCTGATCACGAATCTGGCCGTCGATTTGCGATAACTCCAACAGGAGCTGAGAAAATCGCAAAAAACCGAATTAACCGAAAAACACCTACTTTACGTTTACTAAAATTACGATATCTATCGTTTTCTCTCTAATAGCGACTGTTTCCGGTTATCTTTGGCTTTCTAACGAACAAGGCTTGATAATACATCAATTTCCATGCATTTAGGACAATAACAGAATTTTTCTCAATTTTTTTGAGAAAGATAATCGATTTCTTAGTTATGTGAAAAATGCTATTTTAGAGGTAACATACAATCTGCGCTCTCGGATCGAAAAATTGAAATATCGGGATGAGCCTAGTCGCATTTTCTTTGTTTTTCTGTGCTCTTTCGAATGCAAAAAGAATTTTGAGGATCGGTTGAACGATTCAAAAGTTATGAACTTTTTTAAGACTACGAAAATCAGGGGAAATCGAGGATCCCGTCTTAAGCTCCTTTGCGCTCTATCTCGCACAGGAGCCGAGAAAAACGCAAAAAACAATTTTTTCGATATTTCCCACATGGGATGGACGTTATCTGATTTATTTCGTCGCCCTGATCACGAATCTGGCCGTGGATTTGCGATATCTCCAACAGGAGCTGAGAAAATCGCAAAAAACCGAATTAACCGAAAAACACCTACTTTACTAAAATTACGATATCTATCGTTTTCTTTCTAATAGCGACTGTTTCCGGTTATCTTTGGCTTTCTAACGAACAAGGCTTGATAGTACATCAATTTCCATGCATTTAGGACAATAACAGAATTTTTTTCAATTTTTTTGAGAAAGATAATCGATTTCTTAGTTATGTGAAAAATGCTATTTCAGAGGTAATATACAATCTGCGCTCTCGGATCGAAAAATTGAAATATCGGGATGAGCCTAGTCGCATTTTCTTTGTTTTTCTGTGCTCTTTAGAATGCAAAAAGAATTTTGAGGATCGGTTGAACGATTCAAAAGTTATGAACTTTTTTAAGACTACGAAAATCAGGGGAAATCGAGGATCCCGTCTTAAGCTCCTTTTCGCTCTATCTCGCACAGGAGCCGAGAAAAACGCAAAAAACAATTTTTTCGATATTTCCCACATGGGATGGACGTTATCTGATTTATTTCGTCGCCCTGATCACGAATCTGGCCGTGGATTTGCGATATCTCCAACAGGAGCTGAGAAAATCGCAAAAAACCGAATTAACCGAAAAACACCTACTTTACTAAAATTACGATATCTATCGTTTTCTTTCTAATAGCGACTGTTTCCGGTTATCTTTGGCTTTCTAACGAACAAGGCTTGATAGTACATCAATTTCCATGCATTTAGGACAATAACAGAATTTTTTTCAATTTTTTTGAGAAAGATAATCGATTTCTTAGTTATGTGAAAAATGCTATTTCAGAGGTAATATACAATCTGCGCTCTCGGATCGAAAAATTGAAATATCGGGATGAGCCTAGTCGCATTTTCTTTGTTTTTCTGTGCTCTTTAGAATGCAAAAAGAATTTTGAGGATCGGTTGAACGATTCAAAAGTTATGAACTTTTTTAAGACTACGAAAATCAGGGGAAATCGAGGATCCCGTCTTAAGCTCCTTTTCGCTCTATCTCGCACAGGAGCCGAGAAAAACGCAAAAAACAATTTTTTCGATATTTCCCACATGGGATGGACGTTATCTGATTTATTTCGTCGCCCTGATCACGAATCTGGCCGTGGATTTGCGATATCTCCAACAGGAGCTGAGAAAATCGCAAAAAACCGAATTAACCGAAAAACACCTACTTTACGTTCACTAAAATTACGATATCTATCGTTTTCTCTCTAATAGCGACTGTTTCCGGTTATCTTTGGCTTTCTAACGAACAAGGCTTGATAATACATCAATTTCCATGCATTTAGGACAATAACAGAATTTTTCTCAATTTTTTTGAGAAAGATAATCGATTTCTTAGTTATGTGAAAAATGCTATTTTAGAGGTAACATACAATCTGCGCTCTCGGATCGAAAAATTGAAATATCGGGATGAGCCTAGTCGCATTTTCTTTGTTTTTCTGTGCTCTTTCGAATGCAAAAAGAATTTTGAGGATCGGTTGAACGATTCAAAAGTTATGAACTTTTTTAAGACTACGAAAATCAGGGGAAATCGAGGATCCCGTCTTAAGCTCCTTTTCGCTCTATCTCGCACAGGAGCCGAGAAAAACGCAAAAAACAATTTTTTCGATATTTCCCACATGGGATGGACGTTATCTGATTTATTTCGTCGCCCTGATCACGAATCTGGCCGTGGATTTGCGATATCTCCAACAGGAGCTGAGAAAATCGCAAAAAACCGAATTAACCGAAAAACACCTACTTTACGTTCACTAAAATTACGATATCTATCGTTTTCTCTCTAATAGCGACTGTTTCCGGTTATCTTTGGCTTTCTAACGAACAAGGCTTGATAATACATCAATTTCCATGCATTTAGGACAATAACAGAATTTTTCTCAATTTTTTTGAGAAAGATAATCGATTTCTTAGTTATGTGAAAAATGCTATTTTAGAGGTAACATACAATCTGCGCTCTCGGATCGAAAAATTGAAATATCGGGATGAGCCTAGTCGCATTTTCTTTGTTTTTCTGTGCTCTTTCGAATGCAAAAAGAATTTTGAGGATCGGTTGAACGATTCAAAAGTTATGAACTTTTTTAAGACTACGAAAATCAGGGGAAATCGAGGATCCCGTCTTAAGCTCCTTTGCGCTCTATCTCGCACAGGAGCCGAGAAAAACGCGAAAAACAGATTTTTCGATATTTCCCACATGGGATGGACGTTATCTGATTTATTTCGTCGCCCTGATCACGAATCTGGCCGTCGATTTGCGATAACTCCAACAGGAGCTGAGAAAATCGCAAAAAACCGAATTAACCGAAAAACACCTACTTTACGTTTACTAAAATTACGATATCTATCGTTTTCTCTGTAATAGCGACTGTTTCCGGTTATCTTTGGCTTTCTAACGAACAAGGCTTGATAATACATCAATTTCCATGCATTTAGGACAATAACAGAATTTTTCTCAATTTTTTTGAGAAAGATAATCGATTTCTTAGTTATGTGAAAAATGCTATTTTAGAGGTAACATACAATCTGCGCTCTCGGATCGAAAAATTGAAATATCGGGATGAGCCTAGTCGCATTTTCTTTGTTTTTCTGTGCTCTTTCGAATGCAAAAAGAATTTTGAGGATCGGTTGAACGATTCAAAAGTTATGAACTTTTTTAAGACTACGAAAATCAGGGGAAATCGAGGATCCCGTCTTAAGCTCCTTTTCGCTCTATCTCGCACAGGAGCCGAGAAAAACGCAAAAAACAATTTTTTCGATATTTCCCACATGGGATGGACGTTATCTGATTCATTTCGTCGCCCTGATCACGAATCTGGCCGTGGATTTGCGATATCTCCAACAGGAGCTGAGAAAATCGCAAAAAACCGAATTAACCGAAAAACACCTACTTTACTAAAATTACGATATCTATCGTTTTCTTTCTAATAGCGACTGTTTCCGGTTATCTTTGGCTTTCTAACGAACAAGGCTTGATAGTACATCAATTTCCATGCATTTAGGACAATAACAGAATTTTTTTCAATTTTTTTGAGAAAGATAATCGATTTCTTAGTTATGTGAAAAATGCTATTTCAGAGGTAATATACAATCTGCGCTCTCGGATCGAAAAATTGAAATATCGGGATGAGCCTAGTCGCATTTTCTTTGTTTTTCTGTGCTCTTTAGAATGCAAAAAGAATTTTGAGGATCAGTTGAACGATTCAAAAGTTATGAACTTTTTTAAGACTACGAAAATCAGGGGAAATCGAGGATCCCGTCTTAAGCTCCTTTTCGCTCTATCTCGCACAGGAGCCGAGAAAAACGCAAAAAACAATTTTTTCGATATTTCCCACATGGGATGGACGTTATCTGATTCATTTCGTCGCCCTGATCACGAATCTGGCCGTGGATTTGCGATAACTCCAACAGGAGCTGAGAAAATCGCAAAAAACCGAATTAACCGAAAAACACCTACTTTACGTTTACTAAAATTACGATATCTATCGTTTTCTCTGTAATAGCGACTGTTTCCGGTTATCTTTGGCTTTCTAACGAACAAGGCTTGATAATACATCAATTTCCATGCATTTAGGACAATAACAGAATTTTTCTCAATTTTTTTGAGAAAGATAATCGATTTCTTAGTTATGTGAAAAATGCTATTTTAGAGGTAACATACAATCTGCGCTCTCGGATCGAAAAATTGAAATATCGGGATGAGCCTAGTCGCATTTTCTTTGTTTTTCTGTGCTCTTCCGAATGCAAAAAGAATTTTGAGGATCGGTTGAACGATTCAAAAGTTATGAACTTTTTTAAGACTACGAAAATCAGGGCAAATCGAGGATCCCGTCTTAAGCTCCTTTTCGCTCTATCTCGCACAGGAGCCGAGAAAAACGCGAAAAACAATTTTTTCGATATTTCCCACATGTGATAAACGTTATCTGATTTATTTCGTCGCCCTGATCACGAATCTGGCCGTGGATTTGCGATATCTCCAACAGGAGCTGAGAAAATCGCAAAAAACCGAATTAACCGAAAAACACCTACTTTACGTTTACTAAAATTACGATATCTATCGTTTTCTCTCTAATAGCGACTGTTTCCGGTTATCTTTGGCTTTCTAACGAACAAGGCTTGATAATACATCAATTTCCATGCATTTAGGACAATAACAGAATTTTTCTCAATTTTTTTGAGAAAGATAATCGATTTCTTAGTTATGTGAAAAATGATATTTTAGAGGTAACATACAATCTGCGCTCTCGGATCGAAAAATTGAAGAATCGGGATGAGCCTAGTCGCATTTTCTTTGTTTTTCTGTGCTCTTCCGAATGCAAAAAGAATTTTGAGGATCGGTTGAACGATTCAAAAGTTATAAACTTTTTTAAGACTACGAAAATCAGGGGAAATCGAGGATCCCGTCTTAAGCTCCTTTTCGCTCTATCTCGCACAGGAGCCGAGAAAAACGCAAAAAACAATTTTTTCGATATTTCCCACATGGGATGGACGTTATCTGATTTATTCCGTCGCCCTGATCACGAATCTGGCCGTGGATTTGCGATATCTCCAACAGGAGCTGAGAAAATCGCAAAAAACCGAATTAACCGAAAAACACCTACTTTACTAAAATTACGATATCTATCGTTTTCTTTCTAATAGCGACTGTTTCCGGTTATCTTTGGCTTTCTAACGAACAAGGCTTGATAGTACATCAATTTCCATGCATTTAGGACAATAACAGAATTTTTTTCAATTTTTTTGAGAAAGATAATCGATTTCTTAGTTATGTGAAAAATGCTATTTCAGAGGTAATATACAATCTGCGCTCTCGGATCGAAAAATTGAAATATCGGGATGAGCCTAGTCGCATTTTCTTTGTTTTTTTGTGCTCTTTCGAATGCAAAAAGAATTTTGGGGATCGGTTGAACGATTCAAAAGTTATGAACTTTTTTAAGACTACGAAAATCAGGGGAAATCGAGGATCCCGTCTTAAGCTCCTTTTCGCTCTATCTCGCACAGGAGCCGAGAAAAACGCGAAAAACAGATTTTTCGATATTTCCCACATGGGATGGATGTTATCTGATGTATTTCGTCGCCCTGATCACGGATCTGGCCGTCGATTTGCTATAACTCCAACAGGAGCTGAGAAAATCGCAAAAAACCGAATTAACCGAAAAACACATACTTTACTAAAATTACGATATCTATCGTTTTCTTTCTAATAGCGACTGTTTCCGGTTATCTTTGGCTTTCTAACAAACAAGGCTTGATAGTACATCAATTTCCATGCATTTAGGACAATAACAGAATTTTTTTCAATTTTTTTGAGAAAGATAATCGATTTCTTAGTTATGTGAAAAATTCTATTTCAGAGGTAACATACAATCTGCGCTCTCGGATCGAAAAATTGAAATATCGGGATGAGCCTAGTCGCATTTTCTTTGTTTTTCTGTGCTCTTTCGAATGCAAAAAGGATTTTGAGGATCGGTTGAACGATTCAAAAGTTATGAACTTTTTGAAGACTACGAAAATCAGGGGAAATCGAGGATCCCGTCTTAAGCTCCTTTTCGCTCTATCTCGCACAGGAGCCGAGAAAAACGCGAAAAACAGATTTTTCGATATTTCCCACATGGGATGGACGTTATCTGATGTATTTCGTCGCCCTGATCACGGATCTGGCCGTCGATTTGCTATAACTCCAACAGGAGCTGAGAAAATCGCAAAAAACCGAATTAACCGAAAAACACATACTTTACGTTTACTAAAATTACGATATCTATCGTTTTCTCTCTAATAGCGACTGTTTCCGGTTATCTTTGGCTTTCTAACGAACAAGGCTTGATAGTACATCAATTTCCATGCATTTAGGACAATAACAGAATTTTTTTCAATTTTTTTGAGAAAGATAATCGATTTCTTAGTTATGTGAAAAATGCTATTTCAGAGGTAACATACAATCTGCGCTCTCGGATCGAAAAATTGAAATATCGGGATGAGCCTAGTCGCATTTTCTTTGTTTTTCTGTGCTCTTTCGAATGCAAAAAGAATTTTGAGGATCGGTTGAACGATTCAAAAGTTATGAACTTTTTTAAGACTACGAAAATCAGGGGAAATCGAGGATCCCGTCTTAAGCTCCTTTTCGCTCTATCTCGCACAGGAGCCGAGAAAATCGCGAAAAACAATTTTTTCGATATTTCCCATATGGGATGGACGTTATCTGATTTATTTCGTCGCCCTGATCACGAATCTGGCCGTGGATTTGCGATATCTCCAACAGGAGATGAGAAAATCGCAAAAAACCGAATTAACCGAAAAACACCTACTTTACGTAAATTACGATATCTATCGTTTTCTTTCTAATAGCGACTGTTTCCGGTTATCTTTGGCTTTCTAACGAACAAGGCTTGATAGTACATCAATTTCCATGCATTTAGGACAATAACAGAATTTTTTTCAATTTTTTTGAGAAAGATAATCGATTTCTTAGTTATGTGAAAAATGCTATTTCAGAGGTAACATACAATCTGCGCTCTCGGATCGAAAAATTGAAATATCGGGATGAGCCTAGTCGCATTTTCTTTGTTTTTCTGTGCTCTTTCGAATGCAAAAAGAATTTTGAGGATCGGTTGAACGATTCAAAAGTTATGAACTTTTTTAAGACTACGAAAATCAGGGGAAATCGAGGATCCCGTCTTAAGCTCCTTTTCGCTCTATCTCGCACAGGAGCCGAGAAAAACGCGAAAAACAGATTTTTCGATATTTCCCACATGGGATGGACGTTATCTGATGTATTTCGTCGCCCTGATCACGAATCTGGCCGTCGATTTGCGATAACTCCAACAGGAGCTGAGAAAATCGCAAAAAACCGAATTAACCGAAAAACACCTACTTTACGTAAATTACGATATCTATCGTTTTCTTTCTAATAGCGACTGTTTCCGGTTATCTTTGGCTTTCTAACGAACAAGGCTTGATAGTACATCAATTTCCATGCATTTAGGACAATAACAGAATTTTTTTCAATTTTTTTGAGAAAGATAATCGATTTCTTAGTTATGTGAAAAATGCTATTTCAGAGGTAACATACAATCTGCGCTCTCGGATCGAAAAATTAAAATATCGGGATGAGCCTAGTCGCATTTTCTTTGTTTTTCTGTGCTCTTTCGAATGCAAAAAGAATTTTGAGGATCGGTTAAACGATTCAAAAGTTATGAATTTTTTTAAGACTACGAAAATCAGGGGAAATCGAGGATCCCGTCTTAAGCTCCTTTTCGCTCTATCTCGCACAGGAGCCGAGAAAAACGCGAAAAACAGATTTTTCGATATTTCCCACATGGGATGGACGTTATCTGATGTATTTCGTCGCCCTGATCACGAATCTGGCCGTCGATTTGCGATAACTCCAACAGGAGCTGAGAAAATCGCGAAAAACCGAATTAACCGAAAAACACCTACTTTACGTTTACTAAAATTACGATATCTATCGTTTTCTCTCTAATAGCGACTGTTTCCGGTTATCTTTGGCTTTCTAACGAACAAGGCTTGATGATACATCAATTTCCATGCATTTAGGACAATAACAGAATTTTTCTCAATTTTTTTGAGAAAGATAATCGATTTCTTAGTTATGTGAAAAATGCTATTTTAGAGGTAACATACAATCTGCGCTCTCGGATCGAAAAATTGAAATATCGGGATGAGCCTAGTCGCATTTTCTTTGTTTTTCTGTGCTCTTTCGAATGCAAAAAGAATTTTGAGGATCGGTTGAACGATTTAAAAGTTATGAACTTTTTTAAGACTACGAAAATCAGGGGAAATCGAGGATCCCGTCTTAAGCTCCTTTTCGCTCTATCTCGCACAGGAGCCGAGAAAATCGCGAAAAACAGATTTTTCGATATTTCCCACATGGGATGGATGTTATCTGATGTATTTCGTCGCCCTGATCACGGATCTGGCCGTCGATTTGCTATAACTCCAACAGGAGCTGAGAAAATCGCAAAAAACCGAATTAACCGAAAAACACATACTTTACTAAAATTACGATATCTATCGTTTTCTTTCTAATAGCGACTGTTTCCGGTTATCTTTGGCTTTCTAACAAACAAGGCTTGATAGTACATCAATTTCCATGCATTTAGGACAATAACAGAATTTTTTTCAATTTTTTTGAGAAAGATAATCGATTTCTTAGTTATGTGAAAAATTCTATTTCAGAGGTAACATACAATCTGCGCTCTCGGATCGAAAAATTGAAATATCGGGATGAGCCTAGTCGCATTTTCTTTGTTTTTCTGTGCTCTTTCGAATGCAAAAAGAATTTTGAGGATCGGTTGAACGATTCAAAAGTTATGAACTTTTTTAAGACTACGAAAATCAGGGGAAATCGAGGATCCCGTCTTAAGCTCCTTTTCGCTCTATCTCGCACAGGAGCCGAGAAAAACGCGAAAAACAGATTTTTCGATATTTCCCACATGGGATGGACGTTATCTGATGTATTTCGTCGCCCTGATCACGGATCTGGCCGTCGATTTGCTATAACTCCAACAGGAGCTGAGAAAATCGCAAAAAACCGAATTAACCGAAAAACACATACTTTACGTTTACTAAAATTACGATATCTATCGTTTTCTCTCTAATAGCGACTGTTTCCGGTTATCTTTGGCTTTCTAACGAACAAGGCTTGATAGTACATCAATTTCCATGCATTTAGGACAATAACAGAATTTTTTTCAATTTTTTTGAGAAAGATAATCGATTTCTTAGTTATGTGAAAAATGCTATTTCAGAGGTAACATACAATCTGCGCTCTCGGATCGAAAAATTGAAATATCGGGATGAGCCTAGTCGCATTTTCTTTGTTTTTCTGTGCTCTTTCGAATGCAAAAAGAATTTTGAGGATCGGTTGAACGATTCAAAAGTTATGAACTTTTTTAAGACTACGAAAATCAGGGGAAATCGAGGATCCCGTCTTAAGCTCCTTTTCGCTCTATCTCGCACAGGAGCCGAGAAAATCGCGAAAAACAATTTTTTCGATATTTCCCATATGGGATGGACGTTATCTGATTTATTTCGTCGCCCTGATCACGAATCTGGCCGTGGATTTGCGATATCTCCAACAGGAGATGAGAAAATCGCAAAAAACCGAATTAACCGAAAAACACCTACTTTACGTAAATTACGATATCTATCGTTTTCTTTCTAATAGCGACTGTTTCCGGTTATCTTTGGCTTTCTAACGAACAAGGCTTGATAGTACATCAATTTCCATGCATTTAGGACAATAACAGAATTTTTTTCAATTTTTTTGAGAAAGATAATCGATTTCTTAGTTATGTGAAAAATGCTATTTCAGAGGTAACATACAATCTGCGCTCTCGGATCGAAAAATTGAAATATCGGGATGAGCCTAGTCGCATTTTCTTTGTTTTTCTGTGCTGTTTCGAATGCAAAAAGAATTTTGAGGATCGGTTGAACGATTCAAAAGTTATGAACTTTTTTAAGACTACGAAAATCAGGGGAAATCGAGGATCCCGTCTTAAGCTCCTTTTCGCTCTATCTCGCACAGGAGCCGAGAAAAACGCGAAAAACAGATTTTTCGATATTTCCCACATGGGATGGACGTTATCTGATGTATTTCGTCGCCCTGATCACGAATCTGGCCGTCGATTTGCGATAACTCCAACAGGAGCTGAGAAAATCGCAAAAAACCGAATTAACCGAAAAACACCTACTTTACGTAAATTACGATATCTATCGTTTTCTTTCTAATAGCGACTGTTTCCGGTTATCTTTGGCTTTCTAACGAACAAGGCTTGATAGTACATCAATTTCCATGCATTTAGGACAATAACAGAATTTTTTTCAATTTTTTTGAGAAAGATAATCGATTTCTTAGTTATGTGAAAAATGCTATTTCAGAGGTAACATACAATCTGCGCTCTCGGATCGAAAAATTAAAATATCGGGATGAGCCTAGTCGCATTTTCTTTGTTTTTCTGTGCTCTTTCGAATGCAAAAAGAATTTTGAGGATCGGTTAAACGATTCAAAAGTTATGAACTTTTTTAAGACTACGAAAATCAGGGGAAATCGAGGATCCCGTCTTAAGCTCCTTTTCGCTCTATCTCGCACAGGAGCCGAGAAAAACGCGAAAAACAGATTTTTCGATATTTCCCACATGGGATGGACGTTATCTGATGTATTTCATCGCCCTGATCACGAATCTGGCCGTCGATTTGCGATAACTCCAACAGGAGCTGAGAAAATCGCGAAAAACCGAATTAACCGAAAAACACCTACTTTACGTTTACTAAAATTACGATATCTATCGTTTTCTCTCTAATAGCGACTGTTTCCGGTTATCTTTGGCTTTCTAACGAACAAGGCTTGATAATACATCAATTTCCATGCATTTAGGACAATAACAGAATTTTTCTCAATTTTTTTGAGAAAGATAATCGATTTCTTAGTTATGTGAAAAATGCTATTTCAGAGGTAACATACAATCTGTGCTCTCGGATCGAAAAATTGAAATATCGGGATGAGCCTAGTCGCATTTTCTTTGTTTTTCTGTGCTCTTTCGAATGCAAAAAGAATTTTGAGGATCGGTTGAACGATTCAAAAGTTATGAACTTTTTTAAGACTACGAAAATCAGGGGAAATCGAGGATCCCGTCTTAAGCTCCTTTTCGCTCTATCTCGCACAGGAGCCGAGAAAAACGCGAAAAACAATTTTTTCGATATTTCCCACATGTGATGGACGTTATCTGATTTATTTCGTCGCCCTGATCACGAATCTGGCCGTGGATTTGCGATATCTCCAACAGGAGCTGAGAAAATCGCAAAAAACCGAATTAACCGAAAAACACCTACTTTACTAAAATTACGATATCTATCGTTTTCTTTCTAATAGCGACTGTTTCCGGTTATCTTTGGCTTTCTAACGAACAAGGCTTGATAGTACATCAATTTCCATGCATTTAGGACAATAACAGAATTTTTTTCAATTTTTTTGAGAAACATAATCGATTTCTTAGTTATGTGAAAAATGCTATTTCAGAGGTAACATACAATCTGCGCTCTCGGATCGAAAAATTGAAATATCGGGATGAGCCTAGTCGCATTTTCTTTGTTTTTCTGTGCTCTTTCGAATGCAAAAAGAATTTTGAGGATCGGTTGAACGATTCAAAAGTTATGAACTTTTTTAAGACTACGAAAATCAGGGGAAATCGAGGATCCCGTCTTAAGCTCCTTTTCGCTCTATCTCGCACAGGAGCCGAGAAAATCGCGAAAAACAAATTTTTCGATATTTCCCACATGGGATGGATGTTATCTGATGTATTTCGTCGCCCTGATCACGGATCTGGCCGTCGATTTGCTATAACTCCAACAGGAGCTGAGAAAATCGCAAAAAACCGAATTAACCGAAAAACACATACTTTACTAAAATTACGATATCTATCGTTTTCTTTCTAATAGCGACTGTTTCCGGTTATCTTTGGCTTTCTAACAAACAAGGCTTGATAGTACATCAATTTCCATGCATTTAGGACAATAACAGAATTTTTTTCAATTTTTTTGAGAAAGATAATCGATTTCTTAGTTATGTGAAAAATTCTATTTCAGAGGTAACATACAATCTGCGCTCTCGGATCGAAAAATTGAAATATCGGGATGAGCCTAGTCGCATTTTCTTTGTTTTTCTGTGCTCTTTCGAATGCAAAAAGGATTTTGAGGATCGGTTGAACGATTCAAAAGTTATGAACTTTTTTAAGACTACGAAAATCAGGGGAAATCGAGGATCCCGTCTTAAGCTCCTTTTCGCTCTATCTCGCACAGGAGCCGAGAAAATCGCGAAAAACAAATTTTTCGATATTTCCCACATGGGATGGATGTTATCTGATGTATTTCGTCGCCCTGATCACGGATCTGGCCGTCGATTTGCTATAACTCCAACAGGAGCTGAGAAAATCGCAAAAAACCGAATTAACCGAAAAACACATACTTTACTAAAATTACGATATCTATCGTTTTCTTTCTAATAGCGACTGTTTCCGGTTATCTTTGGCTTTCTAACAAACAAGGCTTGATAGTACATCAATTTCCATGCATTTAGGACAATAACAGAATTTTTTTCAATTTTTTTGAGAAAGATAATCGATTTCTTAGTTATGTGAAAAATTCTATTTCAGAGGTAACATACAATCTGCGCTCTCGGATCGAAAAATTGAAATATCGGGATGAGCCTAGTCGCATTTTCTTTGTTTTTCTGTGCTCTTTCGAATGCAAAAAGGATTTTGAGGATCGGTTGAACGATTCAAAAGTTATGAACTTTTTTAAGACTACGAAAATCAGGGGAAATCGAGGATCCCGTCTTAAGCTCCTTTTCGCTCTATCTCGCACAGGAGCCGAGAAAAACGCGAAAAACAGATTTTTCGATATTTCCCACATGGGATGGACGTTATCTGATGTATTTCGTCGCCCTGATCACGAATCTGGCCGTCGATTTGCGATAACTCCAACAGGAGCTGAGAAAATCGCGAAAAACCGAATTAACCGAAAAACACCTACTTTACGTTTACTAAAATTACGATATCTATCGTTTTCTCTCTAATAGCGACTGTTTCCGGTTATCTTTGGCTTTCTAACGAACAAGGCTTGATGATACATCAATTTCCATGCATTTAGGACAATAACAGAATTTTTCTCAATTTTTTTGAGAAAGATAATCGATTTCTTAGTTATGTGAAAAATGCTATTTTAGAGGTAACATACAATCTGCGCTCTCGGATCGAAAAATTGAAATATCGGGATGAGCCTAGTCGCATTTTCTTTGTTTTTCTGTGCTCTTTCGAATGCAAAAAGAATTTTGAGGATCGGTTGAACGATTCAAAAGTTATGAACTTTTTTAAGACTACGAAAATCAGGGGAAATCGAGGATCCCGTCTTAAGCTCCTTTTCGCTCTATCTCGCACAGGAGCCGAGAAAATCGCGAAAAACAGATTTTTCGATATTTCCCACATGGGATGGATGTTATCTGATGTATTTCGTCGCCCTGATCACGGATCTGGCCGTCGATTTGCTATAACTCCAACAGGAGCTGAGAAAATCGCAAAAAACCGAATTAACCGAAAAACACATACTTTACTAAAATTACGATATCTATCGTTTTCTTTCTAATAGCGACTGTTTCCGGTTATCTTTGGCTTTCTAACAAACAAGGCTTGATAGTACATCAATTTCCATGCATTTAGGACAATAACAGAATTTTTTTCAATTTTTTTGAGAAAGATAATCGATTTCTTAGTTATGTGAAAAATTCTATTTCAGAGGTAACATACAATCTGCGCTCTCGGATCGAAAAATTGAAATATCGGGATGAGCCTAGTCGCATTTTCTTTGTTTTTCTGTGCTCTTTCGAATGCAAAAAGGATTTTGAGGATCGGTTGAACGATTCAAAAGTTATGAACTTTTTTAAGACTACGAAAATCAGGGGAAATCGAGGATCCCGTCTTAAGCTCCTTTTCGCTCTATCTCGCACAGGAGCCGAGAAAAACGCGAAAAACAGATTTTTCGATATTTCCCACATGGGATGGACGTTATCTGATGTATTTCGTCGCCCTGATCACGAATCTGGCCGTCGATTTGCGATAACTCCAACAGGAGCTGAGAAAATCGCGAAAAACCGAATTAACCGAAAAACACCTACTTTACGTTTACTAAAATTACGATATCTATCGTTTTCTCTCTAATAGCGACTGTTTCCGGTTATCTTTGGCTTTCTAACGAACAAGGCTTGATGATACATCAATTTCCATGCATTTAGGACAATAACAGAATTTTTCTCAATTTTTTTGAGAAAGATAATCGATTTCTTAGTTATGTGAAAAATGCTATTTTAGAGGTAACATACAATCTGCGCTCTCGGATCGAAAAATTGAAATATCGGGATGAGCCTAGTCGCATTTTCTTTGTTTTTCTGTGCTCTTTCGAATGCAAAAAGAATTTTGAGGATCGGTTGAACGATTCAAAAGTTATGAACTTTTTTAAGACTACGAAAATCAGGGGAAATCGAGGATCCCGTCTTAAGCTCCTTTTCGCTCTATCTCGCACAGGAGCCGAGAAAATCGCGAAAAACAGATTTTTCGATATTTCCCACATGGGATGGATGTTATCTGATGTATTTCGTCGCCCTGATCACGGATCTGGCCGTCGATTTGCTATAACTCCAACAGGAGCTGAGAAAATCGCAAAAAACCGAATTAACCGAAAAACACATACTTTACTAAAATTACGATATCTATCGTTTTCTTTCTAATAGCGACTGTTTCCGGTTATCTTTGGCTTTCTAACAAACAAGGCTTGATAGTACATCAATTTCCATGCATTTAGGACAATAACAGAATTTTTTTCAATTTTTTTGAGAAAGATAATCGATTTCTTAGTTATGTGAAAAATTCTATTTCAGAGGTAACATACAATCTGCGCTCTCGGATCGAAAAATTGAAATATCGGGATGAGCCTAGTCGCATTTTCTTTGTTTTTCTGTGCTCTTTCGAATGCAAAAAGGATTTTGAGGATCGGTTGAACGATTCAAAAGTTATGAACTTTTTTAAGACTACGAAAATCAGGGGAAATCGAGGATCCCGTCTTAAGCTCCTTTTCGCTCTATCTCGCACAGGAGCCGAGAAAAACGCGAAAAACAGATTTTTCGATATTTCCCACATGGGATGGACGTTATCTGATGTATTTCGTCGCCCTGATCACGAATCTGGCCGTCGATTTGCGATAACTCCAACAGGAGCTGAGAAAATCGCAAAAAACCGAATTAACCGAAAAACACCTACTTTACGTTTACTAAAATTACGATATCTATCGTTTTCTCTCTAATAGCGACTGTTTCCGGTTATCTTTGGCTTTCTAACGAACAAGGCTTGATGATACATCAATTTCCATGCATTTAGGACAATAACAGAATTTTTCTCAATTTTTTTGAGAAAGATAATCGATTTCTTAGTTATGTGAAAAATGCTATTTTAGAGGTAACATACAATCTGCGCTCTCGGATCGAAAAATTGAAATATCGGGATGAGCCTAGTCGCATTTTCTTTGTTTTTCTGTGCTCTTTCGAATGCAAAAAGAATTTTGAGGATCGGTTGAACGATTCAAAAGTTATGAACTTTTTTAAGACTACGAAAATCAGGGGAAATCGAGGATCCCGTCTTAAGCTCCTTTTCGCTCTATCTCGCACAGGAGCCGAGAAAATCGCGAAAAACAGATTTTTCGATATTTCCCACATGGGATGGATGTTATCTGATGTATTTCGTCGCCCTGATCACGGATCTGGCCGTCGATTTGCTATAACTCCAACAGGAGCTGAGAAAATCGCAAAAAACCGAATTAACCGAAAAACACATACTTTACTAAAATTACGATATCTATCGTTTTCTTTCTAATAGCGACTGTTTCCGGTTATCTTTGGCTTTCTAACAAACAAGGCTTGATAGTACATCAATTTCCATGCATTTAGGACAATAACAGAATTTTTTTCAATTTTTTTGAGAAAGATAATCGATTTCTTAGTTATGTGAAAAATTCTATTTCAGAGGTAACATACAATCTGCGCTCTCGGATCGAAAAATTGAAATATCGGGATGAGCCTAGTCGCATTTTCTTTGTTTTTCTGTGCTCTTTCGAATGCAAAAAGGATTTTGAGGATCGGTTGAACGATTCAAAAGTTATGAACTTTTTTAAGACTACGAAAATCAGGGGAAATCGAGGATCCCGTCTTAAGCTCCTCTTCGCTCTATCTCGCACAGGAGCCGAGAAAAACGCGAAAAACAGATTTTTCGATATTTCCCACATGGGATGGACGTTATCTGATGTATTTCGTCGCCCTGATCACGGATCTGGCCGTCGATTTGCTATAACTCCAACAGGAGCTGAGAAAATCGCAAAAAACCGAATTAACCGAAAAACACATACTTTACGTTTACTAAAATTACGATATCTATCGTTTTCTCTCTAATAGCGACTGTTTCCGGTTATCTTTGGCTTTCTAACGAACAAGGCTTGATAGTACATCAATTTCCATGCATTTAGGACAATAACAGAATTTTTTTCAATTTTTTTGAGAAAGATAATCGATTTCTTAGTTATGTGAAAAATGCTATTTCAGAGGTAACATACAATCTGCGCTCTCGGATCGAAAAATTGAAATATCGGGATGAGCCTAGTCGCATTTTCTTTGTTTTTCTGTGCTCTTTCGAATGCAAAAAGAATTTTGAGGATCGGTTGAACGATTCAAAAGTTATGAACTTTTTTAAGACTACGAAAATCAGGGGAAATCGAGGATCCCGTCTTAAGCTCCTTTTCGCTCTATCTCGCACAGGAGCCGAGAAAAACGCGAAAAACAGATTTTTCGATATTTCCCACATGGGATGGACGTTATCTGATGTATTTCGTCGCCCTGATCACGAATCTGGCCGTCGATTTGCGATAACTCCAACAGGAGCTGAGAAAATCGCGAAAAACCGAATTAACCGAAAAACACCTACTTAACGTTTACTAAAATTACGATATCTATCGTTTTCTCTCTAATAGCGACTGTTTCCGGTTATCTTTGGCTTTCTAACGAACAAGGCTTGATGATACATCAATTTCCATGCATTTAGGACAATAACAGAATTTTTCTCAATTTTTTTGAGAAAGATAATCGATTTCTTAGTTATGTGAAAAATGCTATTTTAGAGGTAACATACAATCTGCGCTCTCGGATCGAAAAATTGAAATATCGGGATGAGCCTAGTCGCATTTTCTTTGTTTTTCTGTGCTCTTTCGAATGCAAAAAGAATTTTGAGGATCGGTTGAACGATTCAAAAGTTATGAACTTTTTTAAGACTACGAAAATCAGGGGAAATCGAGGATCCCGTCTTAAGCTCCTTTTCGCTCTATCTCGCACAGGAGCCGAGAAAATCGCGAAAAACAGATTTTTCGATATTTCCCACATGGGATGGATGTTATCTGATGTATTTCGTCGCCCTGATCACGGATCTGGCCGTCGATTTGCTATAACTCCAACAGGAGCTGAGAAAATCGCAAAAAACCGAATTAACCGAAAAACACATACTTTACTAAAATTACGATATCTATCGTTTTCTTTCTAATAGCGACTGTTTCCGGTTATCTTTGGCTTTCTAACAAACAAGGCTTGATAGTACATCAATTTCCATGCATTTAGGACAATAACAGAATTTTTTTCAATTTTTTTGAGAAAGATAATCGATTTCTTAGTTATGTGAAAAATTCTATTTCAGAGGTAACATACAATCTGCGCTCTCGGATCGAAAAATTGAAATATCGGGATGAGCCTAGTCGCATTTTCTTTGTTTTTCTGTGCTCTTTCGAATGCAAAAAGGATTTTGAGGATCGGTTGAACGATTCAAAAGTTATGAACTTTTTTAAGACTACGAAAATCAGGGGAAATCGAGGATCCCGTCTTAAGCTCCTCTTCGCTCTATCTCGCACAGGAGCCGAGAAAAACGCGAAAAACAGATTTTTCGATATTTCCCACATGGGATGGACGTTATCTGATGTATTTCGTCGCCCTGATCACGGATCTGGCCGTCGATTTGCTATAACTCCAACAGGAGCTGAGAAAATCGCAAAAAACCGAATTAACCGAAAAACACATACTTTACGTTTACTAAAATTACGATATCTATCGTTTTCTCTCTAATAGCGACTGTTTCCGGTTATCTTTGGCTTTCTAACGAACAAGGCTTGATAGTACATCAATTTCCATGCATTTAGGACAATAACAGAATTTTTTTCAATTTTTTTGAGAAAGATAATCGATTTCTTAGTTATGTGAAAAATGCTATTTCAGAGGTAACATACAATCTGCGCTCTCGGATCGAAAAATTGAAATATCGGGATGAGCCTAGTCGCATTTTCTTTGTTTTTCTGTGCTCTTTCGAATGCAAAAAGAATTTTGAGGATCGGTTGAACGATTCAAAAGTTATGAACTTTTTTAAGACTACGAAAATCAGGGGAAATCGAGGATCCCGTCTTAAGCTCCTTTTCGCTCTATCTCGCACAGGAGCCGAGAAAAACGCGAAAAACAGATTTTTCGATATTTCCCACATGGGATGGACGTTATCTGATGTATTTCGTCGCCCTGATCACGAATCTGGCCGTCGATTTGCGATAACTCCAACAGGAGCTGAGAAAATCGCAAAAAACCGAATTAACCGAAAAACACCTACTTTACGTAAATTACGATATCTATCGTTTTCTTTCTAATAGCGACTGTTTCCGGTTATCTTTGGCTTTCTAACGAACAAGGCTTGATAGTACATCAATTTCCATGCATTTAGGACAATAACAGAATTTTTTTCAATTTTTTTGAGAAAGATAATCGATTTCTTAGTTATGTGAAAAATGCTATTTCAGAGGTAACATACAATCTGCGCTCTCGGATCGAAAAATTAAAATATCGGGATGAGCCTAGTCGCATTTTCTTTGTTTTTCTGTGCTCTTTCGAATGCAAAAAGAATTTTGAGGATCGGTTAAACGATTCAAAAGTTATGAACTTTTTTAAGACTACGAAAATCAGGGGAAATCGAGGATCCCGTCTTAAGCTCCTTTTCGCTCTATCTCGCACAGGAGCCGAGAAAAACGCGAAAAACAGATTTTTCGATATTTCCCACATAGGATGGACGTTATCTGATGTATTTCATCGCCCTGATCACGAATCTGGCCGTCGATTTGCGATAACTCCAACAGGAGCTGAGAAAATCGCGAAAAACCGAATTAACCGAAAAACACCTACTTTACGTTTACTAAAATTACGATATCTATCGTTTTCTCTCTAATAGCGACTGTTTCCGGTTATCTTTGGCTTTCTAACGAACAAGGCTTGATGATACATCAATTTCCATGCATTTAGGACAATAACAGAATTTTTCTCAATTTTTTTGAGAAAGATAATCGATTTCTTAGTTATGTGAAAAATGCTATTTTAGAGGTAACATACAATCTGCGCTCTCGGATCGAAAAATTGAAATATCGGGATGAGCCTAGTCGCATTTTCTTTGTTTTTCTGTGCTCTTTCGAATGCAAAAAGAATTTTGAGGATCGGTTGAACGATTCAAAAGTTATGAACTTTTTTAAGACTACGAAAATCAGGGGAAATCGAGGATCCCGTCTTAAGCTCCTTTTCGCTCTATCTCGCACAGGAGCCGAGAAAAACGCGAAAAACAGATTTTTCGATATTTCCCACATGGGATGGACGTTATCTGATGTATTTCGTCGCCCTGATCACGAATCTGGCCGTCGATTTGCGATAACTCCAACAGGAGCTGAGAAAATCGCAAAAAACCGAATTAACCGAAAAACACCTACTTTACGTTTACTAAAATTACGATATCTATCGTTTTCTCTCTAATAGCGACTGTTTCCGGTTATCTTTGGCTTTCTAACGAACAAGGCTTGATGATACATCAATTTCCATGCATTTAGGACAATAACAGAATTTTTCTCAATTTTTTTGAGAAAGATAATCGATTTCTTAGTTATGTGAAAAATGCTATTTTAGAGGTAACATACAATCTGCGCTCTCGGATCGAAAAATTGAAATATCGGGATGAGCCTAGTCGCATTTTCTTTGTTTTTCTGTGCTCTTTCGAATGCAAAAAGAATTTTGAGGATCGGTTGAACGATTCAAAAGTTATGAACTTTTTTAAGACTACGAAAATCAGGGGAAATCGAGGATCCCGTCTTAAGCTCCTTTTCGCTCTATCTCGCACAGGAGCCGAGAAAATCGCGAAAAACAGATTTTTCGATATTTCCCACATGGGATGGATGTTATCTGATGTATTTCGTCGCCCTGATCACGGATCTGGCCGTCGATTTGCTATAACTCCAACAGGAGCTGAGAAAATCGCAAAAAACCGAATTAACCGAAAAACACATACTTTACTAAAATTACGATATCTATCGTTTTCTTTCTAATAGCGACTGTTTCCGGTTATCTTTGGCTTTCTAACAAACAAGGCTTGATAGTACATCAATTTCCATGCATTTAGGACAATAACAGAATTTTTTTCAATTTTTTTGAGAAAGATAATCGATTTCTTAGTTATGTGAAAAATTCTATTTCAGAGGTAACATACAATCTGCGCTCTCGGATCGAAAAATTGAAATATCGGGATGAGCCTAGTCGCATTTTCTTTGTTTTTCTGTGCTCTTTCGAATGCAAAAAGGATTTTGAGGATCGGTTGAACGATTCAAAAGTTATGAACTTTTTTAAGACTACGAAAATCAGGGGAAATCGAGGATCCCGTCTTAAGCTCCTCTTCGCTCTATCTCGCACAGGAGCCGAGAAAAACGCGAAAAACAGATTTTTCGATATTTCCCACATGGGATGGACGTTATCTGATGTATTTCGTCGCCCTGATCACGGATCTGGCCGTCGATTTGCTATAACTCCAACAGGAGCTGAGAAAATCGCAAAAAACCGAATTAACCGAAAAACACATACTTTACGTTTACTAAAATTACGATATCTATCGTTTTCTCTCTAATAGCGACTGTTTCCGGTTATCTTTGGCTTTCTAACGAACAAGGCTTGATAGTACATCAATTTCCATGCATTTAGGACAATAACAGAATTTTTTTCAATTTTTTTGAGAAAGATAATCGATTTCTTAGTTATGTGAAAAATGCTATTTCAGAGGTAACATACAATCTGCGCTCTCGGATCGAAAAATTGAAATATCGGGATGAGCCTAGTCGCATTTTCTTTGTTTTTCTGTGCTCTTTCGAATGCAAAAAGAATTTTGAGGATCGGTTGAACGATTCAAAAGTTATGAACTTTTTTAAGACTACGAAAATCAGGGGAAATCGAGGATCCCGTCTTAAGCTCCTTTTCGCTCTATCTCGCACAGGAGCCGAGAAAAACGCGAAAAACAGATTTTTCGATATTTCCCACATGGGATGGACGTTATCTGATGTATTTCGTCGCCCTGATCACGAATCTGGCCGTCGATTTGCGATAACTCCAACAGGAGCTGAGAAAATCGCGAAAAACCGAATTAACCGAAAAACACCTACTTTACGTTTACTAAAATTACGATATCTATCGTTTTCTCTCTAATAGCGACTGTTTCCGGTTATCTTTGGCTTTCTAACGAACAAGGCTTGATGATACATCAATTTCCATGCATTTAGGACAATAACAGAATTTTTCTCAATTTTTTTGAGAAAGATAATCGATTTCTTAGTTATGTGAAAAATGCTATTTTAGAGGTAACATACAATCTGCGCTCTCGGATCGAAAAATTGAAATATCGGGATGAGCCTAGTCGCATTTTCTTTGTTTTTCTGTGCTCTTTCGAATGCAAAAAGAATTTTGAGGATCGGTTGAACGATTCAAAAGTTATGAACTTTTTTAAGACTACGAAAATCAGGGGAAATCGAGGATCCCGTCTTAAGCTCCTTTTCGCTCTATCTCGCACAGGAGCCGAGAAAATCGCGAAAAACAGATTTTTCGATATTTCCCACATGGGATGGATGTTATCTGATGTATTTCGTCGCCCTGATCACGGATCTGGCCGTCGATTTGCTATAACTCCAACAGGAGCTGAGAAAATCGCAAAAAACCGAATTAACCGAAAAACACATACTTTACTAAAATTACGATATCTATCGTTTTCTTTCTAATAGCGACTGTTTCCGGTTATCTTTGGCTTTCTAACAAACAAGGCTTGATAGTACATCAATTTCCATGCATTTAGGACAATAACAGAATTTTTTTCAATTTTTTTGAGAAAGATAATCGATTTCTTAGTTATGTGAAAAATTCTATTTCAGAGGTAACATACAATCTGCGCTCTCGGATCGAAAAATTGAAATATCGGGATGAGCCTAGTCGCATTTTCTTTGTTTTTCTGTGCTCTTTCGAATGCAAAAAGGATTTTGAGGATCGGTTGAACGATTCAAAAGTTATGAACTTTTTTAAGACTACGAAAATCAGGGGAAATCGAGGATCCCGTCTTAAGCTCCTCTTCGCTCTATCTCGCACAGGAGCCGAGAAAAACGCGAAAAACAGATTTTTCGATATTTCCCACATGGGATGGACGTTATCTGATGTATTTCGTCGCCCTGATCACGGATCTGGCCGTCGATTTGCTATAACTCCAACAGGAGCTGAGAAAATCGCAAAAAACCGAATTAACCGAAAAACACATACTTTACGTTTACTAAAATTACGATATCTATCGTTTTCTCTCTAATAGCGACTGTTTCCGGTTATCTTTGGCTTTCTAACGAACAAGGCTTGATAGTACATCAATTTCCATGCATTTAGGACAATAACAGAATTTTTTTCAATTTTTTTGAGAAAGATAATCGATTTCTTAGTTATGTGAAAAATGCTATTTCAGAGGTAACATACAATCTGCGCTCTCGGATCGAAAAATTGAAATATCGGGATGAGCCTAGTCGCATTTTCTTTGTTTTTCTGTGCTCTTTCGAATGCAAAAAGAATTTTGAGGATCGGTTGAACGATTCAAAAGTTATGAACTTTTTTAAGACTACGAAAATCAGGGGAAATCGAGGATCCCGTCTTAAGCTCCTTTTCGCTCTATCTCGCACAGGAGCCGAGAAAAACGCGAAAAACAGATTTTTCGATATTTCCCACATGGGATGGACGTTATCTGATGTATTTCGTCGCCCTGATCACGAATCTGGCCGTCGATTTGCGATAACTCCAACAGGAGCTGAGAAAATCGCAAAAAACCGAATTAACCGAAAAACACCTACTTTACGTAAATTACGATATCTATCGTTTTCTTTCTAATAGCGACTGTTTCCGGTTATCTTTGGCTTTCTAACGAACAAGGCTTGATAGTACATCAATTTCCATGCATTTAGGACAATAACAGAATTTTTTTCAATTTTTTCGAGAAAGATAATCGATTTCTTAGTTATGTGAAAAATGCTATTTCAGAGGTAACATACAATCTGCGCTCTCGGATCGAAAAATTAAAATATCGGGATGAGCCTAGTCGCATTTTCTTTGTTTTTCTGTGCTCTTTCGAATGCAAAAAGAATTTTGAGGATCGGTTAAACGATTCAAAAGTTATGAACTTTTTTAAGACTACGAAAATCAGGGGAAATCGAGGATCCCGTCTTAAGCTCCTTTTCGCTCTATCTCGCACAGGAGCCGAGAAAAACGCGAAAAACAGATTTTTCGATATTTCCCACATAGGATGGACGTTATCTGATGTATTTCATCGCCCTGATCACGAATCTGGCCGTCGATTTGCGATAACTCCAACAGGAGCTGAGAAAATCGCGAAAAACCGAATTAACCGAAAAACACCTACTTTACGTTTACTAAAATTACGATATCTATCGTTTTCTCTCTAATAGCGACTGTTTCCGGTTATCTTTGGCTTTCTAACGAACAAGGCTTGATGATACATCAATTTCCATGCATTTAGGACAATAACAGAATTTTTCTCAATTTTTTTGAGAAAGATAATCGATTTCTTAGTTATGTGAAAAATGCTATTTTAGAGGTAACATACAATCTGCGCTCTCGGATCGAAAAATTGAAATATCGGGATGAGCCTAGTCGCATTTTCTTTGTTTTTCTGTGCTCTTTCGAATGCAAAAAGAATTTTGAGGATCGGTTGAACGATTCAAAAGTTATGAACTTTTTTAAGACTACGAAAATCAGGGGAAATCGAGGATCCCGTCTTAAGCTCCTTTTCGCTCTATCTCGCACAGGAGCCGAGAAAAACGCGAAAAACAATTTTTTCGATATATCCCATATGGGATGGACGTTATCTGATTTATTTCGTCGCCCTGATCACGAATCTGGCCGTGGATTTGCGATATCTCCAACAGCAGCTGAGAAAATCGCAAAAAACGGAATTAACCGAAAAACACCTACTTTACTAAAATTACGATATCTATCGTTTTCTTTCTAATAGCGACTGTTTCCGGTTATCTTTGGCTTTCTAACGAACAAGGCTTGATAGTACATCAATTTCCATGCATTTAGGACAATAACAGAATTTTTTTCAATTTTTTTGAGAAAGATAATCGATTTCTTAGTTATGTGAAAAATGCTATTTCAGAGGTAACATACAATCTGCGCTCTCGGATCGAAAAATTGAAATATCGGGATGAGCCTAGTCGCATTTTCTTTGTTTTTCTGTGCTCTTTCGAATGCAAAAAGAATTTTGAGGATCGGTTGAACGAATTTTGAGGATCGGTTGAACGATTCAAAAGTTATGAACTTTTTTAAGACTACGAAAATCAGGGGAAATCGAGGATCCCGTCTTAAGCTCCTTTTCGCTCTATCTCGCACAGGAGCCGAGAAAAACGCGAAAAACAATTTTTTCGATATTTCCCATATGGGATGGACGTTATCTGATGTATTTCGTCGCCCTGATCACGAATCTGGCCGTGGATTTGCGATATTTCGAACAGGAGCTGAGAAAATCGCAAAAAACCGAATTAACCGAAAAACACCTACTTTACGTTTACTAAAATTACGATATCTATCGTTTTCTCTCTAATAGCGACTGTTTCCGGTTATCTTTGGCTTTCTAACGAACAAGGCTTGATAGTACATCAATTTCCATGCATTTAGGACAATAACAGAATTTTTTTCAATTTTTTTGAGAAAGATAATCGATTTCTTAGTT
Organism: Cylloceria caligata; assembly: GCA_963942595.1. Taxonomy (NCBI): domain Eukaryota; kingdom Metazoa; phylum Arthropoda; class Insecta; order Hymenoptera; family Ichneumonidae; genus Cylloceria; species Cylloceria caligata. The sequence goes on from OZ012704.1 coordinate 72,690,916, forward strand.
ATGTGAAAAATGCTATTTCAGAGGTAACATACAATCTGCGCTCTCGGATCGAAAAATTGAAATATCGGGATGAGCCTAGTCGCATTTTCTTTGTTTTTCTGTGCTCTTTCGAATGCAAAAAGAATTTTGAGGATCGGTTGAACGATTCAAAAGTTATGAACTTTTTTAAGACTACGAAAATCAGGGGAAATCGAGGATCCCGTCTTAAGCTCCTTTTCGCTCTATCTCGCACAGGAGCCGAGAAAAACGCGAAAAACAGATTTTTCGATATTTCCCACATGGGATGGACGTTATCTGATGTATTTCGTCGCCCTGATCACGAATCTGGCCGTCGATTTGCGATAACTCCAACAGGAGCTGAGAAAATCGCAAAAAACCGAATTAACCGAAAAACACCTACTTTACGTAAATTACGATATCTATCGTTTTCTTTCTAATAGCGACTGTTTCCGGTTATCTTTGGCTTTCTAACGAACAAGGCTTGATAGTACATCAATTTCCATGCATTTAGGACAATAACAGAATTTTTTTCAATTTTTTTGAGAAAGATAATCGATTTCTTAGTTATGTGAAAAATGCTATTTCAGAGGTAACATACAATCTGCGCTCTCGGATCGAAAAATTAAAATATCGGGATGAGCCTAGTCGCATTTTCTTTGTTTTTCTGTGCTCTTTCGAATGCAAAAAGAATTTTGAGGATCGGTTAAACGATTCAAAAGTTATGAACTTTTTTAAGACTACGAAAATCAGGGGAAATCGAGGATCCCGTCTTAAGCTCCTTTTCGCTCTATCTCGCACAGGAGCGGAGAAAAACGCGAAAAACAGATTTTTCGATATTTCCCACATAGGATGGACGTTATCTGATGTATTTCATCGCCCTGATCACGAATCTGGCCGTCGATTTGCGATAACTCCAACAGGAGCTGAGAAAATCGCGAAAAACCGAATTAACCGAAAAACACCTACTTTACGTTTACTAAAATTACGATATCTATCGTTTTCTCTCTAATAGCGACTGTTTCCGGTTATCTTTGGCTTTCTAACGAACAAGGCTTGATGATACATCAATTTCCATGCATTTAGGACAATAACAGAATTTTTCTCAATTTTTTTGAGAAAGATAATCGATTTCTTAGTTATGTGAAAAATGCTATTTTAGAGGTAACATACAATCTGCGCTCTCGGATCGAAAAATTGAAATATCGGGATGAGCCTAGTCGCATTTTCTTTGTTTTTCTGTGCTCTTTCGAATGCAAAAAGAATTTTGAGGATCGGTTGAACGATTCAAAAGTTATGAACTTTTTTAAGACTACGAAAATCAGGGGAAATCGAGGATCCCGTCTTAAGCTCCTTTTCGCTCTATCTCGCACAGGAGCCGAGAAAAACGCGAAAAACAATTTTTTCGATATATCCCATATGGGATGGACGTTATCTGATTTATTTCGTCGCCCTGATCACGAATCTGGCCGTGGATTTGCGATATCTCCAACAGCAGCTGAGAAAATCGCAAAAAACGGAATTAACCGAAAAACACCTACTTTACTAAAATTACGATATCTATCGTTTTCTTTCTAATAGCGACTGTTTCCGGTTATCTTTGGCTTTCTAACGAACAAGGCTTGATAGTACATCAATTTCCATGCATTTAGGACAATAACAGAATTTTTTTCAATTTTTTTGAGAAAGATAATCGATTTCTTAGTTATGTGAAAAATGCTATTTCAGAGGTAACATACAATCTGCGCTCTCGGATCGAAAAATTGAAATATCGGGATGAGCCTAGTCGCATTTTCTTTGTTTTTCTGTGCTCTTTCGAATGCAAAAAGAATTTTGAGGATCGGTTGAACGAATTTTGAGGATCGGTTGAACGATTCAAAAGTTATGAACTTTTTTAAGACTACGAAAATCAGGGGAAATCGAGGATCCCGTCTTAAGCTCCTTTTCGCTCTATCTCGCACAGGAGCCGAGAAAAACGCGAAAAACAATTTTTTCGATATTTCCCATATGGGATGGACGTTATCTGATGTATTTCGTCGCCCTGATCACGAATCTGGCCGTGGATTTGCGATATTTCGAACAGGAGCTGAGAAAATCGCAAAAAACCGAATTAACCGAAAAACACCTACTTTACGTTTACTAAAATTACGATATCTATCGTTTTCTCTCTAATAGCGACTGTTTCCGGTTATCTTTGGCTTTCTAACGAACAAGGCTTGATAGTACATCAATTTCCATGCATTTAGGACAATAACAGAATTTTTTTCAATTTTTTTGAGAAAGATAATCGATTTCTTAGTTATGTGAAAAATGCTATTTCAGAGGTAACATACAATCTGCGCTCTCGGATCGAAAAATTGAAATATCGGGATGAGCCTAGTCGCATTTTCTTTGTTTTTCTGTGCTCTTTCGAATGCAAGAAGAATTTTGAGGATCGGTTAAACGATTCAAAAGTTATGAACTTTTTTAAGACTACGAAAATCAGGGGAAATCGAGGATCCCGTCTTAAGCTCCTTTTCGCTCTATCTCGCACAGGAGCCGAGAAAAACGCGAAAAACAATTTTTTCGATATTTCCCATATGGGATGGACGTTATCTGATTTATTTCGTCGCCCTGATCACGAATCTGGCCGTGGATTTGCGATATCTCCAACAGGAGATGAGAAAATCGCAAAAAACCGAATTAACCGAAAAACACCTACATTACTAAAATTACGATATCTATCGTTTTCTTTCTAATAGCGACTGTTTCCGGTTATCTTTGACTTTCTAACGAACAAGGCTTGATAGTACATCAATTTCCATGCATTTAGGACAATAACAGAATTTTTTTTAATTTTTTTGAGAAAGATAATCGATTTCTTAGTTATGTGAAAAATGCTATTTCAGAGGTAACATACAATCTGCGCTCTCGGATCGAAAAATTAAAATATCGGGATGAGCCTAGTCGCATTTTCTTTGTTTTTCTGTGCTCTTTCGAATGCAAAAAGAATTTTGAGGATCGGTTAAACGATTCAGAAGTTATGAACTTTTTTAAGACTACGAAAATCAGGGGAAATCGAGGATCCCGTCTTAAGCTCCTTTTCGCTCTATCTCGCACAGGAGCCGAGAAAAACGCGAAAAACAATTTTTTCGATATTTCCCATATGGGATGGACGTTATCTGATTTATTTCGTCGCCCTGATCACGAATCTGGCCGTGGATTTGCGATATCTCCAACAGGAGATGAGAAAATCGCAAAAAACCGAATTAACCGAAAAACACATACTTTACGTTTACTAAAATTACGATATCTATCGTTTTCTCTCTAATAGCGACTGTTTCCGGTTATCTTTGGCTTTCTAACGAACAAGGCTTGATAGTACATCAATTTCCATGCATTTAGGACAATAACAGAATTTTTTTCAATTTTTTTGAGAAAGATAATCGATTTCTTAGTTATGTGAAAAATGCTATTTCAGAGGTAACATACAATCTGCGCTCTCGGATCGAAAAATTGAAATATCGGGATGAGCCTAGTCGCATTTTCTTTGTTTTTCTGTGCTCTTTCGAATGCAAAAAGAATTTTGAGGATCGGTTGAACGATTCAAAAGTTATGAACTTTTTTAAGACTACGAAAATCAGGGGAAATCGAGGATCCCGTCTTAAGCTCCTTTTCGCTCTATCTCGCACAGGAGCCGAGAAAAACGCGAAAAACAGATTTTTCGATATTTCCCACATGGGATGGACGTTATCTGATGTATTTCGTCGCCCTGATCACGAATCTGGCCGTCGATTTGCGATAACTCCAACAGGAGCTGAGAAAATCGCAAAAAACCGAATTAACCGAAAAACACCTACTTTACGTAAATTACGATATCTATCGTTTTCTTTCTAATAGCGACTGTTTCCGGTTATCTTTGGCTTTCTAACGAACAAGGCTTGATAGTACATCAATTTCCATGCATTTAGGACAATAACAGAATTTTTTTCAATTTTTTTGAGAAAGATAATCGATTTCTTAGTTATGTGAAAAATGCTATTTCAGAGGTAACATACAATCTGCGCTCTCGGATCGAAAAATTAAAATATCGGGATGAGCCTAGTCGCATTTTCTTTGTTTTTCTGTGCTCTTTCGAATGCAAAAAGAATTTTGAGGATCGGTTAAACGATTCAAAAGTTATGAACTTTTTTAAGACTACGAAAATCAGGGGAAATCGAGGATCCCGTCTTAAGCTCCTTTTCGCTCTATCTCGCACAGGAGCCGAGAAAAACGCGAAAAACAGATTTTTCGATATTTCCCACATAGGATGGACGTTATCTGATGTATTTCATCGCCCTGATCACGAATCTGGCCGTCGATTTGCGATAACTCCAACAGGAGCTGAGAAAATCGCGAAAAACCGAATTAACCGAAAAACACCTACTTTACGTTTACTAAAATTACGATATCTATCGTTTTCTCTCTAATAGCGACTGTTTCCGGTTATCTTTGGCTTTCTAACGAACAAGGCTTGATGATACATCAATTTCCATGCATTTAGGACAATAACAGAATTTTTCTCAATTTTTTTGAGAAAGATAATCGATTTCTTAGTTATGTGAAAAATGCTATTTTAGAGGTAACATACAATCTGCGCTCTCGGATCGAAAAATTGAAATATCGGGATGAGCCTAGTCGCATTTTCTTTGTTTTTCTGTGCTCTTTCGAATGCAAAAAGAATTTTGAGGATCGGTTGAACGATTCAAAAGTTATGAACTTTTTTAAGACTACGAAAATCAGGGGAAATCGAGGATCCCGTCTTAAGCTCCTTTTCGCTCTATCTCGCACAGGAGCCGAGAAAAACGCGAAAAACAATTTTTTCGATATATCCCATATGGGATGGACGTTATCTGATTTATTTCGTCGCCCTGATCACGAATCTGGCCGTGGATTTGCGATATCTCCAACAGCAGCTGAGAAAATCGCAAAAAACGGAATTAACCGAAAAACATCTACTTTACTAAAATTACGATATCTATCGTTTTCTTTCTAATAGCGACTGTTTCCGGTTATCTTTGGCTTTCTAACGAACAAGGCTTGATAGTACATCAATTTCCATGCATTTAGGACAATAACAGAATTTTTTTCAATTTTTTTGAGAAAGATAATCGATTTCTTAGTTATGTGAAAAATGCTATTTCAGAGGTAACATACAATCTGCGCTCTCGGATCGAAAAATTGAAATATCGGGATGAGCCTAGTCGCATTTTCTTTGTTTTTCTGTGCTCTTTCGAATGCAAAAAGAATTTTGAGGATCGGTTGAACGATTCAAAAGTTATGAACTTTTTTAAGACTACGAAAATCAGGGGAAATCGAGGATCCCGTCTTAAGCTCCTTTTCGCTCTATCTCGCACAGGAGCCGAGAAAAACGCGAAAAACAATTTTTTCGATATATCCCATATGGGATGGACGTTATCTGATTTATTTCGTCGCCCTGATCACGAATCTGGCCGTGGATTTGCGATATCTCCAACAGCAGCTGAGAAAATCGCAAAAAACGGAATTAACCGAAAAACACCTACTTTACTAAAATTACGATATCTATCGTTTTCTTTCTAATAGCGACTGTTTCCGGTTATCTTTGGCTTTCTAACGAACAAGGCTTGATAGTACATCAATTTCCATGCATTTAGGACAATAACAGAATTTTTTTCAATTTTTTTGAGAAAGATAATCGATTTCTTAGTTATGTGAAAAATGCTATTTCAGAGGTAACATACAATCTGCGCTCTCGGATCGAAAAATTGAAATATCGGGATGAGCCTAGTCGCATTTTCTTTGTTTTTCTGTGCTCTTTCGAATGCAAAAAGAATTTTGAGGATCGGTTGAACGAATTTTGAGGATCGGTTGAACGATTCAAAAGTTATGAACTTTTTTAAGACTACGAAAATCAGGGGAAATCGAGGATCCCGTCTTAAGCTCCTTTTCGCTCTATCTCGCACAGGAGCCGAGAAAAACGCGAAAAACAATTTTTTCGATATTTCCCATATGGGATGGACGTTATCTGATGTATTTCGTCGCCCTGATCACGAATCTGGCCGTGGATTTGCGATATTTCGAACAGGAGCTGAGAAAATCGCAAAAAACCGAATTAACCGAAAAACACCTACTTTACGTTTACTAAAATTACGATATCTATCGTTTTCTCTCTAATAGCGACTGTTTCCGGTTATCTTTGGCTTTCTAACGAACAAGGCTTGATAGTACATCAATTTCCATGCATTTAGGACAATAACAGAATTTTTTTCAATTTTTTTGAGAAAGATAATCGATTTCTTAGTTATGTGAAAAATGCTATTTCAGAGGTAACATACAATCTGCGCTCTCGGATCGAAAAATTGAAATATCGGGATGAGCCTAGTCGCATTTTCTTTGTTTTTCTGTGCTCTTTCGAATGCAAGAAGAATTTTGAGGATCGGTTAAACGATTCAAAAGTTATGAACTTTTTTAAGACTACGAAAATCAGGGGAAATCGAGGATCCCGTCTTAAGCTCCTTTTCGCTCTATCTCGCACAGGAGCCGAGAAAAACGCGAAAAACAATTTTTTCGATATTTCCCATATGGGATGGACGTTATCTGATTTATTTCGTCGCCCTGATCACGAATCTGGCCGTGGATTTGCGATATCTCCAACAGGAGATGAGAAAATCGCAAAAAACCGAATTAACCGAAAAACACCTACATTACTAAAATTACGATATCTATCGTTTTCTTTCTAATAGCGACTGTTTCCGGTTATCTTTGACTTTCTAACGAACAAGGCTTGATAGTACATCAATTTCCATGCATTTAGGACAATAACAGAATTTTTTTTAATTTTTTTGAGAAAGATAATCGATTTCTTAGTTATGTGAAAAATGCTATTTCAGAGGTAACATACAATCTGCGCTCTCGGATCGAAAAATTAAAATATCGGGATGAGCCTAGTCGCATTTTCTTTGTTTTTCTGTGCTCTTTCGAATGCAAAAAGAATTTTGAGGATCGGTTAAACGATTCAGAAGTTATGAACTTTTTTAAGACTACGAAAATCAGGGGAAATCGAGGATCCCGTCTTAAGCTCCTTTTCGCTCTATCTCGCACAGGAGCCGAGAAAAACGCGAAAAACAATTTTTTCGATATTTCCCATATGGGATGGACGTTATCTGATTTATTTCGTCGCCCTGATCACGAATCTGGCCGTGGATTTGCGATATCTCCAACAGGAGATGAGAAAATCGCAAAAAACCGAATTAACCGAAAAACACATACTTTACGTTTACTAAAATTACGATATCTATCGTTTTCTCTCTAATAGCGACTGTTTCCGGTTATCTTTGGCTTTCTAACGAACAAGGCTTGATAGTACATCAATTTCCATGCATTTAGGACAATAACAGAATTTTTTTCAATTTTTTTGAGAAAGATAATCGATTTCTTAGTTATGTGAAAAATGCTATTTCAGAGGTAACATACAATCTGCGCTCTCGGATCGAAAAATTGAAATATCGGGATGAGCCTAGTCGCATTTTCTTTGTTTTTCTGTGCTCTTTCGAATGCAAAAAGAATTTTGAGGATCGGTTGAACGATTCAAAAGTTATGAACTTTTTTAAGACTACGAAAATCAGGGGAAATCGAGGATCCCGTCTTAAGCTCCTTTTCGCTCTATCTCGCACAGGAGCCGAGAAAAACGCGAAAAACAGATTTTTCGATATTTCCCACATGGGATGGACGTTATCTGATGTATTTCGTCGCCCTGATCACGAATCTGGCCGTCGATTTGCGATAACTCCAACAGGAGCTGAGAAAATCGCAAAAAACCGAATTAACCGAAAAACACCTACTTTACGTAAATTACGATATCTATCGTTTTCTTTCTAATAGCGACTGTTTCCGGTTATCTTTGGCTTTCTAACGAACAAGGCTTGATAGTACATCAATTTCCATGCATTTAGGACAATAACAGAATTGTTTCAATTTTTTTGAGAAAGATAATCGATTTCTTAGTTATGTGAAAAATGCTATTTCAGAGGTAACATACAATCTGCGCTCTCGGATCGAAAAATTAAAATATCGGGATGAGCCTAGTCGCATTTTCTTTGTTTTTCTGTGCTCTTTCGAATGCAAAAAGAATTTTGAGGATCGGTTAAACGATTCAAAAGTTATGAACTTTTTTAAGACTACGAAAATCAGGGGAAATCGAGGATCCCGTCTTAAGCTCCTTTTCGCTCTATCTCGCACAGGAGCCGAGAAAAACGCGAAAAACAGATTTTTCGATATTTCCCACATAGGATGGACGTTATCTGATGTATTTCATCGCCCTGATCACGAATCTGGCCGTCGATTTGCGATAACTCCAACAGGAGCTGAGAAAATCGCGAAAAACCGAATTAACCGAAAAACACCTACTTTACGTTTACTAAAATTACGATATCTATCGTTTTCTCTCTAATAGCGACTGTTTCCGGTTATCTTTGGCTTTCTAACGAACAAGGCTTGATGATACATCAATTTCCATGCATTTAGGACAATAACAGAATTTTTCTCAATTTTTTTGAGAAAGATAATCGATTTCTTAGTTATGTGAAAAATGCTATTTTAGAGGTAACATACAATCTGCGCTCTCGGATCGAAAAATTGAAATATCGGGATGAGCCTAGTCGCATTTTCTTTGTTTTTCTGTGCTCTTTCGAATGCAAAAAGAATTTTGAGGATCGGTTGAACGATTCAAAAGTTATGAACTTTTTTAAGACTACGAAAATCAGGGGAAATCGAGGATCCCGTCTTAAGCTCCTTTTCGCTCTATCTCGCACAGGAGCCGAGAAAAACGCGAAAAACAATTTTTTCGATATATCCCATATGGGATGGACGTTATCTGATTTATTTCGTCGCCCTGATCACGAATCTGGCCGTGGATTTGCGATATCTCCAACAGCAGCTGAGAAAATCGCAAAAAACGGAATTAACCGAAAAACACCTACTTTACTAAAATTACGATATCTATCGTTTTCTTTCTAATAGCGACTGTTTCCGGTTATCTTTGGCTTTCTAACGAACAAGGCTTGATAGTACATCAATTTCCATGCATTTAGGACAATAACAGAATTTTTTTCAATTTTTTTGAGAAAGATAATCGATTTCTTAGTTATGTGAAAAATGCTATTTCAGAGGTAACATACAATCTGCGCTCTCGGATCGAAAAATTGAAATATCGGGATGAGCCTAGTCGCATTTTCTTTGTTTTTCTGTGCTCTTTCGAATGCAAAAAGAATTTTGAGGATCGGTTGAACGAATTTTGAGGATCGGTTGAACGATTCAAAAGTTATGAACTTTTTTAAGACTACGAAAATCAGGGGAAATCGAGGATCCCGTCTTAAGCTCCTTTTCGCTCTATCTCGCACAGGAGCCGAGAAAAACGCGAAAAACAATTTTTTCGATATTTCCCATATGGGATGGACGTTATCTGATGTATTTCGTCGCCCTGATCACGAATCTGGCCGTGGATTTGCGATATTTCGAACAGGAGCTGAGAAAATCGCAAAAAACCGAATTAACCGAAAAACACCTACTTTACGTTTACTAAAATTACGATATCTATCGTTTTCTCTCTAATAGCGACTGTTTCCGGTTATCTTTGGCTTTCTAACGAACAAGGCTTGATAGTACATCAATTTCCATGCATTTAGGACAATAACAGAATTTTTTTCAATTTTTTTGAGAAAGATAATCGATTTCTTAGTTATGTGAAAAATGCTATTTCAGAGGTAACATACAATCTGCGCTCTCGGATCGAAAAATTGAAATATCGGGATGAGCCTAGTCGCATTTTCTTTGTTTTTCTGTGCTCTTTCGAATGCAAGAAGAATTTTGAGGATCGGTTAAACGATTCAAAAGTTATGAACTTTTTTAAGACTACGAAAATCAGGGGAAATCGAGGATCCCGTCTTAAGCTCCTTTTCGCTCTATCTCGCACAGGAGCCGAGAAAAACGCGAAAAACAATTTTTTCGATATTTCCCATATGGGATGGACGTTATCTGATTTATTTCGTCGCCCTGATCACGAATCTGGCCGTGGATTTGCGATATCTCCAACAGGAGATGAGAAAATCGCAAAAAACCGAATTAACCGAAAAACACCTACATTACTAAAATTACGATATCTATCGTTTTCTTTCTAATAGCGACTGTTTCCGGTTATCTTTGACTTTCTAACGAACAAGGCTTGATAGTACATCAATTTCCATGCATTTAGGACAATAACAGAATTTTTTTAAATTTTTTTGAGAAAGATAATCGATTTCTTAGTTATGTGAAAAATGCTATTTCAGAGGTAACATACAATCTGCGCTCTCGGATCGAAAAATTAAAATATCGGGATGAGCCTAGTCGCATTTTCTTTGTTTTTCTGTGCTCTTTCGAATGCAAAAAGAATTTTGAGGATCGGTTAAACGATTCAGAAGTTATGAACTTTTTTAAGACTACGAAAATCAGGGGAAATCGAGGATCCCGTCTTAAGCTCCTTTTCGCTCTATCTCGCACAGGAGCCGAGAAAAACGCGAAAAACAATTTTTTCGATATTTCCCATATGGGATGGACGTTATCTGATTTATTTCGTCGCCCTGATCACGAATCTGGCCGTGGATTTGCGATATCTCCAACAGGAGATGAGAAAATCGCAAAAAACCGAATTAACCGAAAAACACCTACATTACTAAAATTACGATATCTATCGTTTTCTTTCTAATAGCGACTGTTTCCGGTTATCTTTGACTTTCTAACGAACAAGGCTTGATAGTACATCAATTTCCATGCATTTAGGACAATAACAGAATTTTTTTTAATTTTTTTGAGAAAGATAATCGATTTCTTAGTTATGTGAAAAATGCTATTTCAGAGGTAACATACAATCTGCGCTCTCGGATCGAAAAATTGAAATATCGGGATGAGCCTAGTCGCATTTTCTTTGTTTTTCTGTGCTCTTTCGAATGCAAAAAGAATTTTGAGGATCGGTTGAACGATTAAAAAGTTATGAACTTTTTTAAGACTACGAAAATCAGGGGAAATCGAGGATCCCGTCTTAAGCTCCTTTTCGCTCTATCTCGCACAGGAGCCGAGAAAAACGCGAAAAACAGATTTTTCGATATTTCCCACATGGGATGGACGTTATCTGATGTATTTCGTCGCCCTGATCACGAATCTGGCCGTCGATTTGCGATAACTCCAACAGGAGCTGAGAAAATCGCGAAAAACCGAATTAACCGAAAAACACCTACTTTACGTTTACTAAAATTACGATATCTATCGGTTTCTCTCTAATAGCGACTGTTTCCGGTTATCTTTGGCTTTCTAACGAACAAGGCTTGATGATACATCAATTTCCATGCATTTAGGACAATAACAGAATTTTTCTCAATTTTTTTGAGAAAGATAATCGATTTCTTAGTTATGTGAAAAATGCTATTTTAGAGGTAACATACAATCTGCGCTCTCGGATCGAAAAATTGAAATATCGGGATGAGCCTAGTCGCATTTTCTTTGTTTTTCTGTGCTCTTTCGAATGCAAAAAGAATTTTGAGGATCGGTTGAACGATTCAAAAGTTATGAACTTTTTTAAGACTACGAAAATCAGGGGAAATCGAGGATCCCGTCTTAAGCTCCTTTTCGCTCTATCTCGCACAGGAGCCGAGAAAAACGCGAAAAACAATTTTTTCGATATTTCCCATATGGGATGGACGTTATCTGATGTATTTCGTCGCCCTGATCACGAATCTGGCCGTGGATTTGCGATATTTCGAACAGGAGCTGAGAAAATCGCAAAAAACCGAATTAACCGAAAAACACCTACTTTACGTTTACTAAAATTACGATATCTATCGTTTTCTCTCTAATAGCGACTGTTTCCGGTTATCTTTGGCTTTCTAACGAACAAGGCTTGATAATACATCAATTTCCATGCATTTAGGACAATAACAGAATTTTTCTCAATTTTTTTGAGAAAGATAATCGATTTCTTAGTTATGTGAAAAATGCTATTTTAGAGGTAACATACAATCTGCGCTCTCGGATCGAAAAATTGAAATATCGGGATGAGCCTAGTCGCATTTTCTTTGTTTTTCTGTGCTCTTTCGAATGCAAGAAGAATTTTGAGGATCGGTTGAACGATTCAAAAGTTATGAACTTTTTTAAGACTACGAAAATCAGGGGAAATCGAGGATCCCGTCTTAAGCTCCTTTTCGCTCTATCTCGCACAGGAGCCGAGAAAAACGCGAAAAACAGATTTTTCGATATTTCCCACATGGGATGGACGTTATCTAATGTATTTCGTCGCCCTGATCACGAATCTGGCCGTCGTATTGCGATAACTCCAACAGGAGCTGAGAAAATCGCAAAAAACCGAATTAACCGAAAAACACCTACTTTACTAAAATTACGATATCTATCGTTTTCTCTCTAATAGCGACTGTTTCCGGTTATCTTTGGCTTTCTAACGAACAAGGCTTGATAATACATCAATTTCCATGCATTTAGGACAATAACAGAATTTTTCTCAATTTTTTTGAGAAAGATAATCGATTTCTTAGTTATGTGAAAAATGCTATTTTAGAGGTAACATACAATCTGCGCTCTCGGATCGAAAAATTGAAATATCGGGATGAGCCTAGTCGCATTTTCTTTGTTTTTCTGTGCTCTTTCGAATGCAAAAAGAATTTTGAGGATCGGTTGAACGATTCAAAAGTTATGAACTTTTTTAAGACTACGAAAATCAGGGGAAATCGAGGATCCCGTCTTAAGCTCCTTTTCGCTCTATCTCGCACAGGAGCCGAGAAAAACGCGAAAAACAATTTTTTTGATATTTCCCATATGGGATGGACGTTATCTGATTTATTTCGTCGCCCTGATCACGAATCTGGCCGTGGATTTGCGATATCTCCAACAGGAGATGAGAAAATCGCAAAAAACCGAATTAACCGAAAAACACCTACTTTACTAAAATTACGATATCTATCGTTTTCTTTCTAATAGCGACTGTTTCCGGTTATCTTTGGCTTTCTAACGAACAAGGCTTGATAGTACATCAATTTCCATGCATTTAGGACAATAACAGAATTTTTTTCAATTTTTTTGAGAAAGATAATCGATTTTTTAGTTATGTGAAAAATGCTATTTCAGAGGTAACATACAATCTGCGCTCTCGGATCGAAAAATTAAAATATCGGGATGAGCCTAGTCGCATTTTCTTTGTTTTTCTGTGCTCTTTCGAATGCAAAAAGAATTTTGAGGATCGGTTAAACGATTCAGAAGTTATGAACTTTTTTAAGACTACGAAAATCAGGGGAAATCGAGGATCCCGTCTTAAGCTCCTTTTCGCTCTATCTCGCACAGGAGCCGAGAAAAACGCGAAAAACAATTTTTTCGATATTTCCCATATGGGATGGACGTTATCTGATTTATTTCGTCGCCCTGATCACGAATCTGGCCGTGGATTTGCGATATCTCCAACAGGAGATGAGAAAATCGCAAAAAACCGAATTAACCGAAAAACACCTACATTACTAAAATTACGATATCTATCGTTTTCTTTCTAATAGCGACTGTTTCCGGTTATCTTTGACTTTCTAACGAACAAGGCTTGATAGTACATCAATTTCCATGCATTTAGGACAATAACAGAATTTTTTTTAATTTTTTTGAGAAAGATAATCGATTTCTTAGTTATGTGAAAAATGCTATTTTAGAGGTAACATACAATCTGCGCTCTCGGATCGAAAAATTGAAATATCGGGATGAGCCTAGTCGCATTTTCTTTGTTTTTCTGTGCTCTTTCGAATGCAAAAAGAATTTTGAGGATCGGTTGAACGATTCAAAAGTTATGAACTTTTTTAAGACTACGAAAATCAGGGGAAATCGAGGATCCCGTCTTAAGCTCCTTTTCGCTCTATCTCGCACGGGAGCCGAGAAAAACGCGAAAAACAGATTTTTCGATATTTCCCACATGGGATTGACGTTATCTGATGTATTTCGTCGCCCTGATCACGAATCTGGCCGTCGATTTGCGATAACTCCAACAGGAGCTGAGAAAATCGCAAAAAACCGAATTAACCGAAAAACACCTACTTTACGTTTACTAAAATTACGATATCTATCGTTTTCTCTCTAATAGCGACTGTTTCCGGTTATCTTTGGCTTTCTAACGAACAAGGCTTGATAATACATCAATTTCCATGCATTTAGGACAATAACAGAATTTTTCTCAATTTTTTTGAGAAAGATAATCGATTTCTTAGTTATGTGAAAAATGCTATTTCAGAGGTAACATACAATCTGCGCTCTCGGATTGAAAAATTGAAATATCGGGATGAGCCTAGTCGCATTTTCTTTGTTTTTCTGTGCTCTTTCGAATGCAAAAAGAATTTTGAGGATCGGTTGAACGATTCAAAAGTTATGAACTTTTTTAAGACTACGAAAATCAGGGGAAATCGAGGATCCCGTCTTAAGCTCCTTTTCGCTCTATCTCGCACGGGAGCCGAGAAAAACGCGAAAAACAGATTTTTCGATATTTCCCACATGGGATTGACGTTATCTGATGTATTTCGTCGCCCTGATCACGAATCTGGCCGTCGATTTGCGATAACTCCAACAGGAGCTGAGAAAATCGCAAAAAACCGAATTAACCGAAAAACACCTACTTTACGTTTACTAAAATTACGATATCTATCGTTTTCTCTCTAATAGCGACTGTTTCCGGTTATCTTTGGCTTTCTAACGAACAAGGCTTGATAATACATCAATTTCCATGCATTTAGGACAATAACAGAATTTTTCTCAATTTTTTTGAGAAAGATAATCGATTTCTTAGTTATGTGAAAAATGCTATTTCAGAGGTAACATACAATCTGCGCTCTCGGATTGAAAAATTGAAATATCGGGATGAGCCTAGTCGCATTTTCTTTGTTTTTCTGTGCTCTTTCGAATGCAAAAAGAATTTTGAGGATCGGTTGAACGATTCAAAAGTTATGAACTTTTTTAAGACTACGAAAATCAGGGGAAATCGAGGATCCCGTCTTAAGCTCCTTTTCGCTCTATCTCGCACAGGAGCCGAGAAAAACGCGAAAAACAGATTTTTCGATATTTCCCACATGGGATGGACGTTATCTGATGTATTTCGTCGCCCTGATCACGAATCTGGCCGTGGATTTGCGATATCTCCAACAGGAGATGAGAAAATCGCAAAAAACCGAATTAACCGAAAAACACCTACTTTACTAAAATTACGATATCTATCGTTTTCTCTCTAATAGCGACTGTTTCCGGTTATCTTTGGCTTTCTAACGAACAAGGCTTGATGATACATCAATTTCCATGCATTTAGGACAATAACAGAATTTTTCTCAATTTTTTTGAGAAAGATAATCGATTTCTTAGTTATGTGAAAAATGCTATTTTAGAGGTAACATACAACCTGCGCTCTCGGATCGAAAAATTGAAATATCGGGATGAGCCTAGTCGCATTTTCTTTGTTTTTCTGTGCTCTTTCGAATGCAAAAAGAATTTTGAGGATCGGTTGAACGATTCAAAAGTTATGAACTTTTTTAAGACTACGAAAATCAGGGGAAATCGAGGATCCCGTCTTAAGCTCCTTTTCGCTCTATCGCGCACAGGAGCCGAGAAAAACGCGAAAAACAGATTTTTCGATATTTCCCACATGGGATGGACGTTATCTAATGTATTTCGTCGCCCTGATCACGAATCTGGCCGTCGATTTGCGATAACTCCAACAGGAGCTGAGAAAATCGCAAAAAACCGAATTAACCGAAAAACACCTACTTTACGTTTACTAAAATTACGATATCTATCGTTTTCTCTCTAATAGCGACTGTTTCCGGTTATCTTTGGCTTTCTAACGAACAAGGCTTGATAATACATCAATTTCCATGCATTTAGGACAATAACAGAATTTTTCTCAATTTTTTTGAGAAAGATAATCGATTTCTTAGTTATGTGAAAAATGCTATTTTAGAGGTAACATACAATCTGCGCTCTCGGATCGAAAAATTGAAATATCGGGATGAGCCTAGTCGCATTTTCTTTGTTTTTCTGTGCTCTTTCGAATGCAAAAAGAATTTTGAGGATCGGTTGAACGATTCAAAAGTTATGAACTTTTTTAAGACTACGAAAATCAGGGGAAATCGAGGATCCCGTCTTAAGCTCTTTTTCGCTCTATCTCGCACGGGAGCCGAGAAAAACGCGAAAAACAGATTTTTCGATATTTCCCACATGGGATTGACGTTATCTGATGTATTTCGTCGCCCTGATCACGAATCTGGCCGTCGATTTGCGATAACTCCAACAGGAGCTGAGAAAATCGCAAAAAACCGAATTAACCGAAAAACACCTACTTTACGTTTACTAAAATTACGATATCTATCGTTTTCTCTCTAATAGCGACTGTTTCCGGTTATCTTTGGCTTTCTAACGAACAAGGCTTGATAATACATCAATTTCCATGCATTTAGGACAATAACAGAATTTTTCTCAATTTTTTTGAGAAAGATAATCGATTTCTTAGTTATGTGAAAAATGCTATTTTAGAGGTAACATACAATCTGCGCTCTCGGATCGAAAAATTGAAATATCGGGATGAGCCTAGTCGCATTTTCTTTGTTTTTCTGTGCTCTTTCGAATGCAAAAAGAATTTTGAGGATCGGTTGAACGATTCAAAAGTTATGAACTTTTTTAAGACTACGAAAATCAGGGGAAATCGAGGATCCCGTCTTAAGCTCCTTTTCGCTCTATCTCGCACAGGAGCCGAGAAAAACGCGAAAAACAATTTTTTCGATATTTCCCATATGGGATGGACGTTATCTGATTTATTTCGTCGCCCTGATCACGAATCTGGCCGTGGATTTGCGATATCTCCAACAGCAGCTGAGAAAATCGCAAAAAACGGAATTAACCGAAAAACACCTACTTTACTAAAATTACGATATCTATCGTTTTCTTTCTAATAGCGACTGTTTCCGGTTATCTTTGGCTTTCTAACGAACAAGGCTTGATAGTACATCAATTTCCATGCATTTAGGACAATAACAGAATTTTTTTCAATTTTTTTGAGAAAGATAATCGATTTCTTAGTTATGTGAAAAATGCTATTTTAGAGGTAACATACAATCTGCGCTCTCGGATCGAAAAATTGAAATATCGGGATGAGCCTAGTCGCATTTTCTTTGTTTTTCTGTGCTCTTTCGAATGCAAAAAGAATTTTGAGGATCGGTTGAACGATTCAAAAGTTATGAACTTTTTTAAGACTACGAAAATCAGGGGAAATCGAGGATCCCGTCTTAAGCTCCTTTTCGCTCTATCTCGCACAGGAGCCGAGAAAAACGCGAAAAACAGATTTTTCGATATTTCCCACATGAGATGGACGTTATCTGATGTATTTCGTCGCCCTGATCACGAATCTGGCCGTCGATTTGCGATAACTCCAACAGGAGCTGAGAAAATCGCAAAAAACTGAATTAACCGAAAACCACCTACTTTACGTTTACTAAAATTACGGTATCTATCGTTTTCTCTCTGATAGCGACTGTTTCCGGTTATCTTTGGCTTTCTAACGAACAAGGCTTGATAATACATCAATTTCCATGCATTTAGGACAATAACAGAATTTTTCTCAATTTTTTTGAGAAAGATAATCGATTTCTTAGTTATGTGAAAAATGCTATTTCAGAGGTAACATACAATCTGCGCTCTCGGATCGAAAAATTGAAATATCGGGATGAGCCTAGTCGCATTTTCTTTGTTTTTTTGTGCTCTTTCGAATGCAAAAAGGATTTTGAGGATCGGTTGAACGATTCAAAAGTTATGAACTTTTTTAAGACTACGAAAATCAGGGGAAATCGAGGATCCCGTCTTAAGCTCCTTTTCGCTCTATCTCGCACAGGAGCCGAGAAAAACGCGAAAAACAATTTTTTCGATATTTCCCATATGGGATGGACGTTATCTGATTTATTTCGTCGCCCTGATCACGAATCTGGCCGTGGATTTGCGATATCTCCAACAGGAGATGAGAAAATCGCAAAAAACCGAATTAACCGAAAAACACCTACTTTACTAAAATTACGATATCTATCGTTTTCTCTCTAATAGTAACTGTTTCCGGTTATCTTTGGCTTTGTAACGAACAAGGCTTGATAATACATCAATTTCCATGCATTTAGGACAATAACAGAATTTTTCTCAATTTTTTTGAGAAAGATAATCGATTTCTTAGTTATGTGAAAAATGCTATTTTAGAGGTAACATACAATCTGCGCTCTCGGATCGAAAAATTGAAATATCGGGATGAGCCTAGTCGCATTTTCTTTGTTTTTCTGTGCTCTTTCGAATGCAAAAAGAATTTTGAGGATCGGTTGAACGATTCAAAAGTTATGAACTTTTTTAAGACTACGAAAATCAGGGGAAATCGAGGATCCCGTCTTAAGCTCCTTTTCGCTCTATCTCGCACAGGAGCCGAGAAAAACGCGAAAAACAGATTTTTCGATATTTCCCACATGGGATGGACGTTATCTGATGTATTTCGTCGCCCTGATCACGAATCTGGCCGTCGATTTGCGATAACTCCAACAGGAGCTGAGAAAATCGCAAAAAACCGAATTAACCGAAAAACACCTACTTTACGTTTACTAAAATTACGATATCTATCGTTTTCTCTCTAATAGCGACTGTTTCCGGTTATCTTTGGCTTTCTAACGAACAAGGCTTGATAATACATCAATTTCCATGCATTTAGGACAATAACAGAATTTTTCTCAATTTTTTTGAGAAAGATAATCGATTTCTTAGTTATGTGAAAAATGCTATTTTAGAGGTAACATACAATCTGCGCTCTCGGATCGAAAAATTGAAATATCGGGATGAGCCTAGTCGCATTTTCTTTGTTTTTCTGTGCTCTTTCGAATGCAAGAAGAATTTTGAGAATCGGTTGAACGATTCAAAAGTTATGAACTTTTTTAAGACTACGAAAATCAGGGGAAATCGAGGATCCCGTCTTAAGCTCCTTTTCGCTCTATCTCGCACAGGAGCCGAGAAAAACGCGAAAAACAATTTTTTCGATATTTCCCATATGGGATGGACGTTATCTGATTTATTTCGTCGCCCTGATCACGAATCTGGCCGTGGATTTGCGATATCTCCCACAGGAGATGAGAAAATCGCAAAAAACCGAGTTAACCGAAAAACACCTACTTTACTAAAATTACGATATCTATCGTTTTCTTTCTAATAGCGACTGTTTCCGGTTATCTTTGGCTTTCTAACGAACAAGGCTTGATAGTACATCAATTTCCATGCATTTAGGACAATAACAGAATTTTTCTCAATTTTTTTGAGAAAGATAATCGATTTCTTAGTTATGTGAAAAATGCTATTTTAGAGGTAACATACAATCTGCGCTCTCGGATCGAAAAATTGAAATATCGGGATGAGCCTAGTCGCATTTTCTTTGTTTTTCTGTGCTCTTTCGAATGCAAAAAGAATTTTGAGGATCGGTTGAACGATTCAAAAGTTATGAACTTTTTTAAGACTACGAAAATCAGGGGAAATCGAGGATCCCGTCTTAAGCTCCTTTTCGCTCTATCTCGCACAGGAGCCGAGAAAAACGCGAAAAACAGATTTTTCGATATTTCCCACATGAGATGGACGTTATCTGATGTATTTCGTCGCCCTGATCACGAATCTGGCCGTCGATTTGCGATAACTCCAACAGGAGCTGAGAAAATCGCAAAAAACTGAATTAACCGAAAACCACCTACTTTACGTTTACTAAAATTACGGTATCTATCGTTTTCTCTCTGATAGCGACTGTTTCCGGTTATCTTTGGCTTTCTAACGAACAAGGCTTGATAATACATCAATTTCCATGCATTTAGGACAATAACAGAATTTTTCTCAATTTTTTTGAGAAAGATAATCGATTTCTTAGTTATGTGAAAAATGCTATTTCAGAGGTAACATACAATCTGCGCTCTCGGATCGAAAAATTGAAATATCGGGATGAGCCTAGTCGCATTTTCTTTGTTTTTTTGTGCTCTTTCGAATGCAAAAAGGATTTTGAGGATCGGTTGAACGATTCAAAAGTTATGAACTTTTTTAAGACTACGAAAATCAGGGGAAATCGAGGATCCCGTCTTAAGCTCCTTTTCGCTCTATCTCGCACAGGAGCCGAGAAAAACGCGAAAAACAGATTTTTCGATATTTCCCACATGGGATGGACGTTATCTGATGTATTTCGTCGCCCTGATCACGAATCTGGCCGTCGATTTGCGATAACTCCAACAGGAGCTGAGAAAATCGCAAAAAACTGAATTAACCGAAAACCACCTACTTTACGTTTACTAAAATTACGGTATCTATCGTTTTCTCTCTGATAGCGACTGTTTCCGGTTATCTTTGGCTTTCTAACGAACAAGGCTTGATAATACATCAATTTCCATGCATTTAGGACAATAACAGAATTTTTCTCAATTTTTTTGAGAAAGATAATCGATTTCTTAGTTATGTGAAAAATGCTATTTCAGAGGTAACATACAATCTGCGCTCTCGGATCGAAAAATTGAAATATCGGGATGAGCCTAGTCGCATTTTCTTTGTTTTTCTGTGCTCTTTCAAATGCGAAAAGAATTTTGAGGATCGGTTAAACGATTCAAAAGTTATGAACTTTTTTAAGACTACGAAAATCAGGGGAAATCGAGGATCCCGTCTTAAGCTCCTTTTCGCTCTATCTTGCACAGGAGCCGAGAAAAACGCGAAAAACAATTTTTTCGATATTTCCCACATGGGATGGACGTTATCTGATTTATTTCGTCGCCCTGATCACGAATCTGGCCGTGGATTTGCGATATCTCCAACAGGAGCTGAGAAAATCGCAAAAAACCGAATTAACCGAAAAACACCTACTTTACTAAAATTACGATATCTATCGTTCTCTTTCTAATAGCGACTGTTTCCGGTTATCTTTGGCTTTCTAACGAACAAGGCTTGATAGTACATCAATTTCCATGCATTTAGGACAATAACAGAATTTTTTTCAATTTTTTTGAGAAAGATAATCGATTTCTTAGTTATGTGAAAAATGCTATTTCAGAGGTAACATACAATCTGCGCTCTCGGATCGAAAAATTGAAATATCGGGATGAGCCTAGTCGCATTTTCTTTGTTTTTCTGTGCTCTTTCGAATGCAAAAAGAATTTTGAGGATCGGTTGAACGATTCAAAAGTTATGAACTTTTTTAAGACTACGAAAATCAGGGAAAATCGAGGATCCCGTCTTAAGCTCCTTTTCGCTCTATCTCGCACAGGAGCCGAGAAAAACGCGAAAAACAGATTTTTCGATATTTCCCACATGGGATGGACGTTATCTGATGTATTTCGTCGCACTGATCACGGATCTGGCCGTCGATTTGCTATAACTCCAACAGGAGCTGAGAAAATCGCAAAAAACCGAATTAACCGAAAAACACATACTTTACTAAAATTACGATATCTATCGTTTTCTTTCTAATAGCGACTGTTTCCGGTTATCTTTGGCTTTCTAACGAACAAGGCTTGATAATACATCAATTTCCATGCATTTAGGACAATAACAGAATTTTTCTCAATTTTTTTGAGAAAGATAATCGATTTCTTAGTTATGTGAAAAATGCTATTTTAGAGGTAACATACAATCTGCGCTCTCGGATCGAAAAATTGAAATATCGGGATGAGCCTAGTCGCATTTTCTTTGTTTTTCTGTGCTCTTTCGAATGCAAAAAGAATTTTGAGGATCGGTTGAACGATTCAAAAGTTATGAACTTTTTTAAGACTACGAAAATCAGGGGAAATCGAGGATCCCGTCTTAAGCTCCTTTTCGCTCTATCTCGCACAGGAGCCGAGAAAAACGCGAAAAACAATTTTTTTGATATTTCCCATATGGGATGGACGTTATCTGATTTATTTCGTCGCCCTGATCACGAATCTGGCCGTGGATTTGCGATATCTCCAACAGGAGATGAGAAAATCGCAAAAAACCGAATTAACCGAAAAACACCTACTTTACTAAAATTACGATATCTATCGTTTTCTTTCTAATAGCGACTGTTTCCGGTTATCTTTGACTTTCTAACGAACAAGGCTTGATAGTACATCAATTTCCATGCATTTAGGACAATAACAGAATTTTTTTTAATTTTTTTGAGAAAGATAATCGATTTCTTAGTTATGTGAAAAATGCTATTTTAGAGGTAACATACAATCTGCGCTCTCGGATCGAAAAATTGAAATATCGGGATGAGCCTAGTCGCATTTTCTTTGTTTTTCTGTGCTCTTTCGAATGCAAAAAGAATTTTGAGGATCGGTTGAACGATTCAAAAGTTATGAACTTTTTTAAGACTACGAAAATCAGGGGAAATCGAGGATCCCGTCTTAAGCTCTTTTTCGCTCTATCTCGCACGGGAGCCGAGAAAAACGCGAAAAACAGATTTTTCGATATTTCCCACATGGGATTGACGTTATCTGATGTATTTCGTCGCCCTGATCACGAATCTGGCCGTCGATTTGCGATAACTCCAACAGGAGCTGAGAAAATCGCAAAAAACCGAATTAACCGAAAAACACCTACTTTACGTTTACTAAAATTACGATATCTATCGTTTTCTCTCTAATAGCGACTGTTTCCGGTTATCTTTGGCTTTCTAACGAACAAGGCTTGATAATACATCAATTTCCATGCATTTAGGACAATAACAGAATTTTTCTCAATTTTTTTGAGAAAGATAATCGATTTCTTAGTTATGTGAAAAATGCTATTTTAGAGGTAACATACAATCTGCGCTCTCGGATCGAAAAATTGAAATATCGGGATGAGCCTAGTCGCATTTTCTTTGTTTTTCTGTGCTCTTTCGAATGCAAAAAGAATTTTGAGGATCGGTTGAACGATTCAAAAGTTATGAACTTTTTTAAGACTACGAAAATCAGGGGAAATCGAGGATCCCGTCTTAAGCTCCTTTTCGCTCTATCTCGCACAGGAGCCGAGAAAAACGCGAAAAACAATTTTTTCGATATTTCCCATATGGGATGGACGTTATCTGATTTATTTCGTCGCCCTGATCACGAATCTGGCCGTGGATTTGCGATATCTCCAACAGCAGCTGAGAAAATCGCAAAAAACGGAATTAACCGAAAAACACCTACTTTACTAAAATTACGATATCTATCGTTTTCTTTCTAATAGCGACTGTTTCCGGTTATCTTTGGCTTTCTAACGAACAAGGCTTGATAGTACATCAATTTCCATGCATTTAGGACAATAACAGAATTTTTTTCAATTTTTTTGAGAAAGATAATCGATTTCTTAGTTATGTGAAAAATGCTATTTTAGAGGTAACATACAATCTGCGCTCTCGGATCGAAAAATTGAAATATCGGGATGAGCCTAGTCGCATTTTCTTTGTTTTTCTGTGCTCTTTCGAATGCAAAAAGAATTTTGAGGATCGGTTGAACGATTCAAAAGTTATGAACTTTTTTAAGACTACGAAAATCAGGGGAAATCGAGGATCCCGTCTTAAGCTCCTTTTCGCTCTATCTCGCACAGGAGCCGAGAAAAACGCGAAAAACAGATTTTTCGATATTTCCCACATGAGATGGACGTTATCTGATGTATTTCGTCGCCCTGATCACGAATCTGGCCGTCGATTTGCGATAACTCCAACAGGAGCTGAGAAAATCGCAAAAAACTGAATTAACCGAAAACCACCTACTTTACGTTTACTAAAATTACGGTATCTATCGTTTTCTCTCTGATAGCGACTGTTTCCGGTTATCTTTGGCTTTCTAACGAACAAGGCTTGATAATACATCAATTTCCATGCATTTAGGACAATAACAGAATTTTTCTCAATTTTTTTGAGAAAGATAATCGATTTCTTAGTTATGTGAAAAATGCTATTTCAGAGGTAACATACAATCTGCGCTCTCGGATCGAAAAATTGAAATATCGGGATGAGCCTAGTCGCATTTTCTTTGTTTTTTTGTGCTCTTTCGAATGCAAAAAGGATTTTGAGGATCGGTTGAACGATTCAAAAGTTATGAACTTTTTTAAGACTACGAAAATCAGGGGAAATCGAGGATCCCGTCTTAAGCTCCTTTTCGCTCTATCTCGCACAGGAGCCGAGAAAAACGCGAAAAACAGATTTTTCGATATTTCCCACATGGGATGGACGTTATCTGATGTATTTCGTCGCCCTGATCACGAATCTGGCCGTCGATTTGCGATAACTCCAACAGGAGCTGAGAAAATCGCAAAAAACTGAATTAACCGAAAACCACCTACTTTACGTTTACTAAAATTACGGTATCTATCGTTTTCTCTCTGATAGCGACTGTTTCCGGTTATCTTTGGCTTTCTAACGAACAAGGCTTGATAATACATCAATTTCCATGCATTTAGGACAATAACAGAATTTTTCTCAATTTTTTTGAGAAAGATAATCGATTTCTTAGTTATGTGAAAAATGCTATTTCAGAGGTAACATACAATCTGCGCTCTCGGATCGAAAAATTGAAATATCGGGATGAGCCTAGTCGCATTTTCTTTGTTTTTCTGTGCTCTTTCAAATGCGAAAAGAATTTTGAGGATCGGTTGAACGATTCAAAAGTTATGAACTTTTTTAAGACTACGAAAATCAGGGGAAATCGAGGATCCCGTCTTAAGCTCCTTTTCGCTCTATCTTGCACAGGAGCCGAGAAAAACGCGAAAAACAATTTTTTCGATATTTCCCACATGGGATGGACGTTATCTGATTTATTTCGTCGCCCTGATCACGAATCTGGCCGTGGATTTGCGATATCTCCAACAGGAGCTGAGAAAATCGCAAAAAACCGAATTAACCGAAAAACACCTACTTTACTAAAATTACGATATCTATCGTTTTCTTTCTAATAGCGACTGTTTCCGGTTATCTTTGGCTTTCTAACGAACAAGGCTTGATAGTACATCAATTTCCATGCATTTAGGACAATAACAGAATTTTTCTCAATTTTTTTGAGAAAGATAATCGATTTCTTAGTTATGTGAAAAATGCTATTTTAGAGGTAACATACAATCTGCGCTCTCGGATCGAAAAATTGAAATATCGGGATGAGCCTAGTCGCATTTTCTTTGTTTTTCTGTGCTCTTTCGAATGCAAAAAGAATTTTGAGGATCGGTTGAACGATTCAAAAGTTATGAACTTTTTTAAGACTACGAAAATCAGGGGAAATCGAGGATCCCGTCTTAAGCTCCTTTTCGCTCTATCTCGCACAGGAGCCGAGAAAAACGCGAAAAACAGATTTTTCGATATTTCCCACATGGGATGGACGTTATCTGATGTATTTCGTCGCCCTGATCACGAATCTGGCCGTCGATTTGCGATAACTCCAACAGGAGCTGAGAAATTCGCAAAAAACCGAATTAACCGAAAAACACCTACTTTACGTTTACTAAAATTACGATATCTATCGTTTTCTCTCTAATAGCGACTGTTTCCGGTTATCTTTGGCTTTCTAACGAACAAGGCTTGATAATACATCAATTTCCATGCATTTAGGACAATAACAGAATTTTTCTCAATTTTTTTGAGAAAGATAATCGATTTCTTAGTTATGTGAAAAATGCTATTTTAGAGGTAACATACAATCTGCGCTCTCGGATCGAAAAATTGAAATATCGGGATGAGCCTAGTCGCATTTTCTTTGTTTTTCTGTGCTCTTTCGAATGCAAGAAGAATTTTGAGGATCGGTTGAACGATTCAAAAGTTATGAACTTTTTTAAGACTACGAAAATCAGGGGAAATCGAGGATCCCGTCTTAAGCTCCTTTTCGCTCTATCTCGCACAGGAGCCGAGAAAAACGCGAAAAACAATTTTTTCGATATTTCCCATATGGGATGGACGTTATCTGATTTATTTCGTCGCCCTGATCACGAATCTGGCCGTGGATTTGCGATATCTCCAACAGGAGATGAGAAAATCGCAAAAAACCGAATTAACCGAAAAACACCTACTTTACTAAAATTACGATATCTATCGTTTTCTCTCTAATAGTAACTGTTTCCGGTTATCTTTGGCTTTCTAACGAACAAGGCTTGATAATACATCAATTTCCATGCATTTAGGACAATAACAGAATTTTTCTCAATTTTTTTGAGAAAGATAATCGATTTCTTAGTTATGTGAAAAATGCTATTTTAGAGGTAACATACAATCTGCGCTCTCGGATCGAAAAATTGAAATATCGGGATGAGCCTAGTCGCATTTTCTTTGTTTTTCTGTGCTCTTTCGAATGCAAAAAGAATTTTGAGGATCGGTTGAACGATTCAAAAGTTATGAACTTTTTTAAGACTACGAAAATCAGGGGAAATCGAGGATCCCGTCTTAAGCTCCTTTTCGCTCTATCTCGCACAGGAGCCGAGAAAAACGCGAAAAACAGATTTTTCGATATTTCCCACATGGGATGGACGTTATCTGATGTATTTCGTCGCCCTGATCACGAATCTGGCCGTCGATTTGCGATAACTCCAACAGGAGCTGAGAAAATCGCAAAAAACCGAATTAACCGAAAAACACCTACTTTACGTTTACTAAAATTACGATATCTATCGTTTTCTCTCTAATAGCGACTGTTTCCGGTTATCTTTGGCTTTCTAACGAACAAGGCTTGATAATACATCAATTTCCATGCATTTAGGACAATAACAGAATTTTTCTCAATTTTTTTGAGAAAGATAATCGATTTCTTAGTTATGTGAAAAATGCTATTTTAGAGGTAACATACAATCTGCGCTCTCGGATCGAAAAATTGAAATATCGGGATGAGCCTAGTCGCATTTTCTTTGTTTTTCTGTGCTCTTTCGAATGCAAGAAGAATTTTGAGAATCGGTTGAACGATTCAAAAGTTATGAACTTTTTTAAGACTACGAAAATCAGGGGAAATCGAGGATCCCGTCTTAAGCTCCTTTTCGCTCTATCTCGCACAGGAGCCGAGAAAAACGCGAAAAACAATTTTTTCGATATTTCCCATATGGGATGGACGTTATCTGATTTATTTCGTCGCCCTGATCACGAATCTGGCCGTGGATTTGCGATATCTCCCACAGGAGATGAGAAAATCGCAAAAAACCGAGTTAACCGAAAAACACCTACTTTACTAAAATTACGATATCTATCGTTTTCTTTCTAATAGCGACTGTTTCCGGTTATCTTTGGCTTTCTAACGAACAAGGCTTGATAGTACATCAATTTCCATGCATTTAGGACAATAACAGAATTTTTTTCAATTTTTTTGAGAAAGATAATCGATTTCTTAGTTATGTGAAAAATGCTATTTCAGAGGTAACATACAATCTGCGCTCTCGGATCGAAAAATTGAAATATCGGGATGAGCCTAGTCGCATTTTCTTTGTTTTTCTGTGCTCTTTCGAATGCAAAAAGAATTTTGAGGATCGGTTGAACGATTCAAAAGTTATGAACTTTTTTAAGACTACGAAAATCAGGGGAAATCGAGGATCCCGTCTTAAGCTCCTTTTCGCTCTATCTCGCACAGGAGCCGAGAAAAACGCGAAAAACAGATTTTTCGATATTTCCCACATGAGATGGACGTTATCTGATGTATTTCGTCGCCCTGATCACGAATCTGGCCGTCGATTTGCGATAACTCCAACAGGAGCTGAGAAAATCGCAAAAAACTGAATTAACCGAAAACCACCTACTTTACGTTTACTAAAATTACGGTATCTATCGTTTTCTCTCTGATAGCGACTGTTTCCGGTTATCTTTGGCTTTCTAACGAACAAGGCTTGATAATACATCAATTTCCATGCATTTAGGACAATAACAGAATTTTTCTCAATTTTTTTGAGAAAGATAATCGATTTCTTAGTTATGTGAAAAATGCTATTTCAGAGGTAACATACAATCTGCGCTCTCGGATCGAAAAATTGAAATATCGGGATGAGCCTAGTCGCATTTTCTTTGTTTTTTTGTGCTCTTTCGAATGCAAAAAGGATTTTGAGGATCGGTTGAACGATTCAAAAGTTATGAACTTTTTTAAGACTACGAAAATCAGGGGAAATCGAGGATCCCGTCTTAAGCTCCTTTTCGCTCTATCTCGCACAGGAGCCGAGAAAAACGCGAAAAACAGATTTTTCGATATTTCCCACATGGGATGGACGTTATCTGATGTATTTCGTCGCCCTGATCACGAATCTGGCCGTCGATTTGCGATAACTCCAACAGGAGCTGAGAAAATCGCAAAAAACTGAATTAACCGAAAACCACCTACTTTACGTTTACTAAAATTACGGTATCTATCGTTTTCTCTCTGATAGCGACTGTTTCCGGTTATCTTTGGCTTTCTAACGAACAAGGCTTGATAATACATCAATTTCCATGCATTTAGGACAATAACAGAATTTTTCTCAATTTTTTTGAGAAAGATAATCGATTTCTTAGTTATGTGAAAAATGCTATTTCAGAGGTAACATACAATCTGCGCTCTCGGATCGAAAAATTGAAATATCGGGATGAGCCTAGTCGCATTTTCTTTGTTTTTCTGTGCTCTTTCAAATGCGAAAAGAATTTTGAGAATCGGTTGAACGATTCAAAAGTTATGAACTTTTTTAAGACTACGAAAATCAGGGGAAATCGAGGATCCCGTCTTAAGCTCCTTTTCGCTCTATCTCGCACAGGAGCCGAGAAAAACGCGAAAAACAATTTTTTCGATATTTCCCATATGGGATGGACGTTATCTGATTTATTTCGTCGCCCTGATCACGAATCTGGCCGTGGATTTGCGATATCTCCCACAGGAGATGAGAAAATCGCAAAAAACCGAGTTAACCGAAAAACACCTACTTTACTAAAATTACGATATCTATCGTTTTCTTTCTAATAGCGACTGTTTCCGGTTATCTTTGGCTTTCTAACGAACAAGGCTTGATAGTACATCAATTTCCATGCATTTAGGACAATAACAGAATTTTTTTCAATTTTTTTGAGAAAGATAATCGATTTCTTAGTTATGTGAAAAATGCTATTTCAGAGGTAACATACAATCTGCGCTCTCGGATCGAAAAATTGAAATATCGGGATGAGCCTAGTCGCATTTTCTTTGTTTTTCTGTGCTCTTTCGAATGCAAAAAGAATTTTGAGGATCGGTTGAACGATTCAAAAGTTATGAACTTTTTTAAGACTACGAAAATCAGGGGAAATCGAGGATCCCGTCTTAAGCTCCTTTTCGCTCTATCTCGCACAGGAGCCGAGAAAAACGCGAAAAACAGATTTTTCGATATTTCCCACATGAGATGGACGTTATCTGATGTATTTCGTCGCCCTGATCACGAATCTGGCCGTCGATTTGCGATAACTCCAACAGGAGCTGAGAAAATCGCAAAAAACTGAATTAACCGAAAACCACCTACTTTACGTTTACTAAAATTACGGTATCTATCGTTTTCTCTCTGATAGCGACTGTTTCCGGTTATCTTTGGCTTTCTAACGAACAAGGCTTGATAATACATCAATTTCCATGCATTTAGGACAATAACAGAATTTTTCTCAATTTTTTTGAGAAAGATAATCGATTTCTTAGTTATGTGAAAAATGCTATTTCAGAGGTAACATACAATCTGCGCTCTCGGATCGAAAAATTGAAATATCGGGATGAGCCTAGTCGCATTTTCTTTGTTTTTTTGTGCTCTTTCGAATGCAAAAAGGATTTTGAGGATCGGTTGAACGATTCAAAAGTTATGAACTTTTTTAAGACTACGAAAATCAGGGGAAATCGAGGATCCCGTCTTAAGCTCCTTTTCGCTCTATCTCGCACAGGAGCCGAGAAAAACGCGAAAAACAGATTTTTCGATATTTCCCACATGGGATGGACGTTATCTGATGTATTTCGTCGCCCTGATCACGAATCTGGCCGTCGATTTGCGATAACTCCAACAGGAGCTGAGAAAATCGCAAAAAACTGAATTAACCGAAAACCACCTACTTTACGTTTACTAAAATTACGGTATCTATCGTTTTCTCTCTGATAGCGACTGTTTCCGGTTATCTTTGGCTTTCTAACGAACAAGGCTTGATAATACATCAATTTCCATGCATTTAGGACAATAACAGAATTTTTCTCAATTTTTTTGAGAAAGATAATCGATTTCTTAGTTATGTGAAAAATGCTATTTCAGAGGTAACATACAATCTGCGCTCTCGGATCGAAAAATTGAAATATCGGGATGAGCCTAGTCGCATTTTCTTTGTTTTTCTGTGCTCTTTCAAATGCGAAAAGAATTTTGAGGATCGGTTAAACGATTCAAAAGTTATGAACTTTTTTAAGACTACGAAAATCAGGGGAAATCGAGGATCCCGTCTTAAGCTCCTTTTCGCTCTATCTTGCACAGGAGCCGAGAAAAACGCGAAAAACAATTTTTTCGATATTTCCCACATGGGATGGACGTTATCTGATTTATTTCGTCGCCCTGATCACGAATCTGGCCGTGGATTTGCGATATCTCCAACAGGAGCTGAGAAAATCGCAAAAAACCGAATTAACCGAAAAACACCTACTTTACTAAAATTACGATATCTATCGTTTTCTTTCTAATAGCGACTGTTTCCGGTTATCTTTGGCTTTCTAACGAACAAGGCTTGATAGTACATCAATTTCCATGCATTTAGGACAATAACAGATTTTTTTTCAATTTTTTTGAGAAAGATAATCGATTTCTTAGTTATGTGAAAAATGCTATTTCAGAGGTAACATACAATCTGCGCTCTCGGATCGAAAAATTGAAATATCGGGATGAGCCTAGTCGCATTTTCTTTGTTTTTCTGTGCTCTTTCGAATGCAAAAAGAATTTTGAGGATCGGTTGAACGATTCAAAAGTTATGAACTTTTTTAAGACTACGAAAATCAGGGAAAATCGAGGATCCCGTCTTAAGCTCCTTTTCGCTCTATCTCGCACAGGAGCCGAGAAAAACGCGAAAAACAGATTTTTCGATATTTCCCACATGGGATGGACGTTATCTGATGTATTTCGTCGCACTGATCACGGATCTGGCCGTCGATTTGCTATAACTCCAACAGGAGCTGAGAAAATCGCAAAAAACCGAATTAACCGAAAAACACATACTTTACTAAAATTACGATATCTATCGTTTTCTTTCTAATAGCGACTGTTTCCGGTTATCTTTGGCTTTCTAACGAACAAGGCTTGATAATACATCAATTTCCATGCATTTAGGACAATAACAGAATTTTTCTCAATTTTTTTGAGAAAGATAATCGATTTCTTAGTTATGTGAAAAATGCTATTTCAGAGGTAACATACAATCTGCGCTCTCGGATCGAAAAATTGAAATATCGGGATGAGCCTAGTCGCATTTTCTTCGTTTTTCTGTGCTCTTTCGAATGCAAAAAGAATTTTGAGGATCGGTTGAACGATTCAAAAGTTATGAACTTTTTTAAGACTACGAAAATCAGGGGAAATCGAGGATCCCGTCTTAAGCTCCTTTTCGCTCTATCTCGCACAGGAGCCGAGAAAAACGCGAAAAACAATTTTTTCGATATTTCCCATATGGGATGGACGTTATCTGATTTATTTCGTCGCCCTGATCACGAATCTGGCCGTGGATTTGCGATATCTCCAACAGGAGATGAGAAAATCGCAAAAAACCGAATTAACCGAAAAACACCTACTTTACTAAAATTACGATATCTATCGTTTTCTCTCTAATAGCGACTGTTTCCGGTTATCTTTGGCTTTCTAACGAACAAGGCTTGATAATACATCAATTTCCATGCATTTAGGACAATAACAGAATTTTTCTCAATTTTTTTGAGAAAGATAATCGATTTCTTAGTTATGTGAAAAATGCTATTTTAGAGGTAACATACAATCTGCGCTCTCGGATCGAAAAATTGAAATATCGGGATGAGCCTAGTCGCATTTTCTTTGTTTTTCTGTGCTCTTTCGAATGCAAAAAGAATTTTGAGGATCGGTTGAACGATTCAAAAGTTATGAACTTTTTTAAGACTACGAAAATCAGGGGAAATCGAGGATCCCGTCTTAAGCTCCTTTTCGCTCTATCTCGCACAGGAGCCGAGAAAAACGCGAAAAACAGATTTTTCGATATTTCCCACATGGGATGGACGTTATCTGATGTATTTCGTCGCCCTGATCACGAATCTGGCCGTCGATTTGCGATAACTCCAACAGGAGCTGAGAAAATCGCAAAAAACCGAATTAACCGAAAAACACCTACTTTACGTTTACTAAAATTACGATATCTATCGTTTTCTCTCTAATAGCGACTGTTTCCGGTTATCTTTGGCTTTCTAACGAACAAGGCTTGATAATACATCAATTTCCATGCATTTAGGACAATAACAGAATTTTTCTCAATTTTTTTGAGAAAGATAATCGATTTCTTAGTTATGTGAAAAATGCTATTTTAGAGGTAACATACAATCTGCGCTCTCGGATCGAAAAATTGAAATATCGGGATGAGCCTAGTCGCATTTTCTTTGTTTTTCTGTGCTCTTTCGAATGCAAAAAGAATTTTGAGGATCGGTTGAACGATTCAAAAGTTATGAACTTTTTTAAGACTACGAAAATCAGGGAAAATCGAGGATCCCGTCTTAAGCTCCTTTTCGCTCTATCTCGCACAGGAGCCGAGAAAAACGCGAAAAACAGATTTTTCGATATTTCCCACATGGGATGGACGTTATCTGATGTATTTCGTCGCACTGATCACGGATCTGGCCGTCGATTTGCTATAACTCCAACAGGAGCTGAGAAAATCGCAAAAAACCGAATTAACCGAAAAACACATACTTTACTAAAATTACGATATCTATCGTTTTCTTTCTAATAGCGACTGTTTCCGGTTATCTTTGGCTTTCTAACGAACAAGGCTTGATAATACATCAATTTCCATGCATTTAGGACAATAACAGAATTTTTCTCAATTTTTTTGAGAAAGATAATCGATTTCTTAGTTATGTGAAAAATGCTATTTCAGAGGTAACATACAATCTGCGCTCTCGGATCGAAAAATTGAAATATCGGGATGAGCCTAGTCGCATTTTCTTCGTTTTTCTGTGCTCTTTCGAATGCAAAAAGAATTTTGAGGATCGGTTGAACGATTCAAAAGTTATGAACTTTTTTAAGACTACGAAAATCAGGGGAAATCGAGGATCCCGTCTTAAGCTCCTTTTCGCTCTATCTCGCACAGGAGCCGAGAAAAACGCGAAAAACAATTTTTTCGATATTTCCCATATGGGATGGACGTTATCTGATTTATTTCGTCGCCCTGATCACGAATCTGGCCGTGGATTTGCGATATCTCCAACAGGAGATGAGAAAATCGCAAAAAACCGAATTAACCGAAAAACACCTACTTTACTAAAATTACGATATCTATCGTTTTCTCTCTAATAGCGACTGTTTCCGGTTATCTTTGGCTTTCTAACGAACAAGGCTTGATAATACATCAATTTCCATGCATTTAGGACAATAACAGAATTTTTCTCAATTTTTTTGAGAAAGATAATCGATTTCTTAGTTATGTGAAAAATGCTATTTCAGAGGTAACATACAATCTGCGCTCTCGGATCGAAAAATTGAAATATCGGGATGAGCCTAGTCGCATTTTCTTCGTTTTTCTGTGCTCTTTCGAATGCAAAAAGAATTTTGAGGATCGGTTGAACGATTCAAAAGTTATGAACTTTTTTAAGACTACGAAAATCAGGGGAAATCGAGGATCCCGTCTTAAGCTCCTTTTCGCTCTATCTCGCACAGGAGCCGAGAAAAACGCGAAAAACAATTTTTTCGATATTTCCCATATGGGATGGACGTTATCTGATTTATTTCGTCGCCCTGATCACGAATCTGGCCGTGGATTTGCGATATCTCCAACAGGAGATGAGAAAATCGCAAAAAACCGAATTAACCGAAAAACACCTACTTTACTAAAATTACGATATCTATCGTTTTCTCTCTAATAGCGACTGTTTCCGGTTATCTTTGGCTTTCTAACGAACAAGGCTTGATAATACATCAATTTCCATGCATTTAGGACAATAACAGAATTTTTCTCAATTTTTTTGAGAAAGATAATCGATTTCTTAGTTATGTGAAAAATGCTATTTTAGAGGTAACATACAATCTGCGCTCTCGGATCGAAAAATTGAAATATCGGGATGAGCCTAGTCGCATTTTCTTTGTTTTTCTGTGCTCTTTCGAATGCAAAAAGAATTTTGAGGATCGGTTGAACGATTCAAAAGTTATGAACTTTTTTAAGACTACGAAAATCAGGGGAAATCGAGGATCCCGTCTTAAGCTCCTTTTCGCTCTATCTCGCACAGGAGCCGAGAAAAACGCGAAAAACAGATTTTTCGATATTTCCCACATGGGATGGACGTTATCTGATGTATTTCGTCGCCCTGATCACGAATCTGGCCGTCGATTTGCGATAACTCCAACAGGAGCTGAGAAAATCGCAAAAAACCGAATTAACCGAAAAACACCTACTTTACGTTTACTAAAATTACGATATCTATCGTTTTCTCTCTAATAGCGACTGTTTCCGGTTATCTTTGGCTTTCTAACGAACAAGGCTTGATAATACATCAATTTCCATGCATTTAGGACAATAACAGAATTTTTCTCAATTTTTTTGAGAAAGATAATCGATTTCTTAGTTATGTGAAAAATGCTATTTCAGAGGTAACATACAATCTGCGCTCTCGGATCGAAAAATTGAAATATCGGGATGAGCCTAGTCGCATTTTCTTCGTTTTTCTGTGCTCTTTCGAATGCAAAAAGAATTTTGAGGATCGGTTGAACGATTCAAAAGTTATGAACTTTTTTAAGACTACGAAAATCAGGGGAAATCGAGGATCCCGTCTTAAGCTCCTTTTCGCTCTATCTCGCACAGGAGCCGAGAAAAACGCGAAAAACAATTTTTTCGATATTTCCCATATGGGATGGACGTTATCTGATTTATTTCGTCGCCCTGATCACGAATCTGGCCGTGGATTTGCGATATCTCCAACAGGAGATGAGAAAATCGCAAAAAACCGAATTAACCGAAAAACACCTACTTTACTAAAATTACGATATCTATCGTTTTCTCTCTAATAGCGACTGTTTCCGGTTATCTTTGGCTTTCTAACGAACAAGGCTTGATAATACATCAATTTCCATGCATTTAGGACAATAACAGAATTTTTCTCAATTTTTTTGAGAAAGATAATCGATTTCTTAGTTATGTGAAAAATGCTATTTTAGAGGTAACATACAATCTGCGCTCTCGGATCGAAAAATTGAAATATCGGGATGAGCCTAGTCGCATTTTCTTTGTTTTTCTGTGCTCTTTCGAATGCAAAAAGAATTTTGAGGATCGGTTGAACGATTCAAAAGTTATGAACTTTTTTAAGACTACGAAAATCAGGGGAAATCGAGGATCCCGTCTTAAGCTCCTTTTCGCTCTATCTCGCACAGGAGCCGAGAAAAACGCGAAAAACAGATTTTTCGATATTTCCCACATGGGATGGACGTTATCTGATGTATTTCGTCGCCCTGATCACGAATCTGGCCGTCGATTTGCGATAACTCCAACAGGAGCTGAGAAAATCGCAAAAAACCGAATTAACCGAAAAACACCTACTTTACGTTTACTAAAATTACGATATCTATCGTTTTCTCTCTAATAGCGACTGTTTCCGGTTATCTTTGGCTTTCTAACGAACAAGGCTTGATAATACATCAATTTCCATGCATTTAGGACAATAACAGAATTTTTCTCAATTTTTTTGAGAAAGATAATCGATTTCTTAGTTATGTGAAAAATGCTATTTTAGAGGTAACATACAATCTGCGCTCTCGGATCGAAAAATTGAAATATCGGGATGAGCCTAGTCGCATTTTCTTTGTTTTTCTGTGCTCTTTCGAATGCAAGAAGAATTTTGAGAATCGGTTGAACGATTCAAAAGTTATGAACTTTTTTAAGACTACGAAAATCAGGGGAAATCGAGGATCCCGTCTTAAGCTCCTTTTCGCTCTATCTCGCACAGGAGCCGAGAAAAACGCGAAAAACAATTTTTTCGATATTTCCCATATGGGATGGACGTTATCTGATTTATTTCGTCGCCCTGATCACGAATCTGGCCGTGGATTTGCGATATCTCCCACAGGAGATGAGAAAATCGCAAAAAACCGAGTTAACCGAAAAACACCTACTTTACTAAAATTACGATATCTATCGTTTTCTTTCTAATAGCGACTGTTTCCGGTTATCTTTGGCTTTCTAACGAACAAGGCTTGATAGTACATCAATTTCCATGCATTTAGGACAATAACAGAATTTTTTTCAATTTTTTTGAGAAAGATAATCGATTTCTTAGTTATGTGAAAAATGCTATTTCAGAGGTAACATACAATCTGCGCTCTCGGATCGAAAAATTGAAATATCGGGATGAGCCTAGTCGCATTTTCTTTGTTTTTCTGTGCTCTTTCGAATGCAAAAAGAATTTTGAGGATCGGTTGAACGATTCAAAAGTTATGAACTTTTTTAAGACTACGAAAATCAGGGAAAATCGAGGATCCCGTCTTAAGCTCCTTTTCGCTCTATCTCGCACAGGAGCCGAGAAAAACGCGAAAAACAGATTTTTCGATATTTCCCACATGGGATGGACGTTATCTGATGTATTTCGTCGCACTGATCACGGATCTGGCCGTCGATTTGCTATAACTCCAACAGGAGCTGAGAAAATCGCAAAAAACCGAATTAACCGAAAAACACATACTTTACTAAAATTACGATATCTATCGTTTTCTTTCTAATAGCGACTGTTTCCGGTTATCTTTGGCTTTCTAACGAAAAGGCTTGATAATACATAAATTTCCATGCATTTCGGACAATAGCAGAATTTTTTTCAATTTTCTTGCGAAAGATAATCGATTTTTTAATTATTTGAAAAATGGTATTTTAGAGGTAAACATACAATCTGCGCCCTCGGTTCGAAAAATTGAAATATCGGGATGACGGCGTATTTTTTCCGGAAACTTTCGAACGCTTTTGTAAACATGCTGACTGCCAGTTAATTTTCTAATCACCGAAACTTACAAATAGGTATGCGACAGGAATCACGTAATAATGCACGTGAAAAGTTTAAAGGAAACTATAAAGGAAAGAAACCTGTTAATCATTGGGGTCGTGTACAATTGACAAACGCGAGCGGATGCCTAAGTAAGAGAGATGGGTTACGGAAATACACGAACGTTCAGGCTGTAGGTTGTGCTTGAGTCGGGATTATAGCCCGGTAAGTAGCACACTTTGACGAAATCTCAATCAAACGCGAGCTTCCATATAATCCTTCGAATGAACGAGAGCAAAACGATATAAATTCTCATTGTTGGAATATTTCATCAGAGCTAGCGACAACACATCGGAAAATTTTACTAGCGCGACACGTGTGTGACACCACGCGTATGTTACGAACGCACCGGTGGTTTATGAGAACCTCATAAATATATCCAGTTAAATTCTTAAGACCCTTACACCGTTAAATAATGTTTAAATGACTCACCAAAGTAGACTCTGCTAGTCCGAGGAGGGCGAGAACTGTATTCAAGCATTACTCCGGTTCCTGTGCACTTGTAATGAACGACACTTCGAGCAATGAAAGTGTTATTCATAAATATTATGAGAGCAAAACACGGAAGCAACGTACACTGTATCGGGTACACGCTGTCGCGGGAGCCGAACTGTTAAACGCGATCGAGTTCAGGCAGAAAAAATGTCAACACAGAAAGGCGATCCCCAACTCGACGCACTTCGACGGTGTCCCGATGCAAACTAACGTTTACCAGTATTTTACAGGAGTCGAACGTTATTATTATTTTTAACCTTGCCAAATCCCATGACCAATCGCGACTGACTCTCTGACTCGAGTCACTCCGCGATTATTTCGACAGCATGCTGTAGCGAATCGGTAGCGTAATACTTGTTGAGATCGTCGATGACCGCTCCCCTTGCGTATACGACGAAAATACAGCTTGACACGATAAAATCGGTACTACGGGGGATTCTACCCTTGCCCGTAATGCAACAAATACCTTGAGGCATCGGTATTGCAAGCGGTCTTCCGCCAATTCGTGGAAGAGTCTTGTCGTGTGCTCTCCTCTGCCGGGAAAGTTGTTTACTCGAAACTATCTCCTCTCGAAAAATTCGAGCGACTCTAAGCCTTAACGTTAAAAACTTAAGAAACTAACTCAACATAAATTAAGAAGGGTTAATTGTCAATTAATTATGTGTTGCTTTGGTCGCATGTTTGATTGGTGAGGGAAAGCTTCGGCAACGAACGACCTTAATAATTCGTACTTCTTCTTTACGTTTCGTTGCCGAAGCTTTACCACACCACGTTAATTGTCAATATTTAACAATAACGCAATAACCATAATCGGTCAGCATTAAATTAGTGAAGGGAAAACATTTTTTTTTAATCCTTTTGATAGCCAATCTTTCTTAATGTTAATAATTTGTTCGACTATTTTAAATGACATGAATAACTTTTACACCATGGAGCGGTAGTACGGAATTTTGAGGATCGATTGAACCATTCAAAAGTTATACCCACTTTAAACATTAACATAATCAGGGAAAATCGAGGATCCTGTCTTAAGCCAATTTGTGCTCTATCTCTTATAGGAGTCGAGAAACACGCGAAAAACGGATTTTTCTATTTTTCACAATTCATATAGACCCTATCCGATGTATTTCGTCGTGCTGATAACGAATCCGGCCGTGGATTTGCGATATCTCCAACAGGAGCTGAGAAAATCGCAAAAAACCGAATTAACCGAAAACCACCTTCTTTACGTTCACTAAAATTACGATATCTATCGTTTTCTCTCTAATAGCGACTGTTTCCGCTGCTCTTTGACTTTCT
The DNA here is from genome assembly GCA_963942595.1 of Cylloceria caligata. Lineage (NCBI taxonomy): Eukaryota > Metazoa > Arthropoda > Insecta > Hymenoptera > Ichneumonidae > Cylloceria > Cylloceria caligata. The sequence goes on from OZ012704.1 coordinate 72,729,930, forward strand.
AACGAACAAGGCTTGATAATACATGGATTTCCATGCATTTAGGATAGTAGAATAATTTTTTTCAATTTTTTTGCGAAAGATAATCGATTTCTTAGTTATGTGAAAAATGCTATTTTAGACGTAAGATACAATTTGCGCTCTCGGATCGAAAAATTGAAATATCGGGATGAGCCTAGTCGCATTATCTTTGTTTTTCTGTGCTCTTTCGAATGCAAAAAGAATTTTGAGGATCGGTTGAACGATTCAAAAGTTAAGAACTTTTTTAAGACTACGAAAATCAGGAGAAATCGAGGATCCCGTCTTAAGCTCCTTTTCGCTCTATCTCTTACAGGAGCCGAGACAAACGCAAAAAACGGATTTTTCTATATTTCGCATTTCAGATGGACCCTATCTGATGTATTTCGTCTCGCTGATAACGAATCTGGCCGTGGATTATCGATATCATCTTACTCTTACTTTTCGTTTTAATATTCTTAACTTCTTGTGGATAACCATGACTACTGGTATTTCTATGAACGTACACTTTTTTAAAACGAAAGTTGACATTAATGCATTTCTTGCACTGTTCTTGCACTAATATACGATTATTATAATTTTTTATAATATGGCTAACCATGTGGCGGAGTTTTGTGCACACTGATACAAGCAGCGCTTGCGGTGACTGGGGCGATCACCAAACGATCACCCTAAAAAAGTCTGCCAAATGCTTTTATTAAGATCTGGGCTTTCATGTAAATATCTGTTCGGTTGTACAGGTAAGACGAAGGAGATTTGCAGATTTGCAATGGGCCGTTGCGGTCGCGTGTGTTTACCTCGTCTCTCGCTCGTAGTTGAAATCTTTCAGTTTATTTTCTCATGAATACCGCGGGCGCAGCGAGTGCGCATGCCTATACGTCTTTATGCGTGTGCCAAACAATTTTTTTTTCCTTAATATTCATACAACGATAAACGGTACGTTGTCACGTCGTACCTGCATCGCTCTAAATAAGTGTGGGTTGTATGCAACTGCCAGAAAGAGGCTGCCGACGACAATACTTCATCTCAAGTCTGCCTAGCATAAAATTAATAATCTACAGACATTTTGGGAAGAAAATGACAGACGTTCGGAGCCTGGAGGCTTCGATAGAGCAGTACAAGACTCAGGCATGCGATATTTTCATTTGATTCTCAACCATTAGTATTTTTTCTCCATTATTAATAAACATTGGTTAATCAATCGTTAGCTGTCCCAAGTTCAATTGGCTCTGTCAGCGGCATCCAAAGGGTCCGATAGAGATAATTTGCTCAGTCTTGAGTCAGATTTGCAAGAACTGATTACACTGACTAAAGAGAGTTTGGATACCGCCAAGGGCGCAACAACTAACAGCGAAGATCCTCCTAACCTTTCCAATGACGATGATCCATTGGCAAGGGAATATGCCATGTTCAAGGTATTCCTAATTTTTAACATTTGTTCATTTTATTTTACAGAGAAAAATTATTTTGTTTGTCTAACAAAATATGTTCTCTTGATAATGGTGTTGTACCTGCATCGACACCATAAGTATAGCCTGAGAAAAAATGGCTTTGCAGGAGCAATTTGTTTTGCTATCGCGACAAAACTTTTTTGTTGATCAAGTGACCCGGTTGGTAATGAGGACACACAATGTCTGCTGTTAGAGCAGACGAATAAAGAATTGCAAAAAATAATATTATTGCATTTTATTGTGGAACTAAGTTGTCTTGAGCATTTCCTTAAGCAGAGGCCCAAAATCCGCTCCCATGCTTATGGGATCCTTATGATGCTTCCTTTTACATTTGTACCATTTTGTGCTTTCTGTATCACGCCTTCGATTAAATACGATCGAACCTGGATAAGCGACAGTTGGAGGGACTGGAAATTTTTCCTTGCTTATAGAGGTTTTTTTACTTAACTTATAGAGTTATCTCGCTTATCCAGGTTCGACTGTACTCACATATTGTTAAGTAAATGCTTTTTCTTAGAATATCGATGACTGAAAAAATGTTAACTTGAAAATGAATGTAAATAACTTATTGTTTTAATTATTTCTATTGAACCACACCTGTGAAAAATATATATTTGCATTTAGCGAATGAATAATTCAGAAACTTCAAACGATACATAGAGTGTAAAAATTAAAACAAACATTGCCGTTTCCAATTGTGCAGCTGCGTATCTCTAAATTTCAGTATTTAACTTGATTTCCAGGCAGAACTGGAGCAGGTCTCTGAGGAGACAAAGAATACCGAAAATTGTGAAAAGGCAGAGGTCTCCGAAGACATCGAAGTCAGTAAGATAATATTCGATAAGGGCTTTGTCAAGATACGTTTATACGGTGCAAGTTCCAATTGTAGGATGAGCTGAAAGCACTCGAGGGTATGAAATGCCGGGCACCCCATGGTAGCAGTTGGGGTGGCACTGGTTATCATAACGCAATGGTATCCTCTATTCATAGAGAAGACGACGAAAATATTACGAGTATCAACGACATTAAGGTAAATCATAGAAATTCTCCAATTTTAGTTATCCTCGCAGCTTTTAAAAATTGTCTATTCGTGGTGTAAATAGGTCAGAGTACTCTTCGTTAACCCGACTCATAGGGAGATGCTACCCTGCCCTTATTATCTCGACGGTTCGTGTAAATTTTCTGACGAACAGTGCCACTATTCTCACGGTGAAATAGTACCGCTTTCCACCTTGCAAGAGTACCGGGAACCCGATTTTTCTCATCTAAAAATGGGCAGTAGAGTTCTGGCAAAGCAGAAAAATAACTTGTGGCACAGATGTGTCATTCTTAAAAGGCCGGAAAAGGAGGGTGATGATTATCGTATTCAGTTTGAGGCAAGCGGCAATATCGTTGAAGCGCCAGTGCACGATCTTCTTCCTCTTGGTTAGTATATTTCTCGATGTTTTCTACTACTTTCGATAATCGAGTATAACAAATTCATTGTATTTTGCGAACAGAGGACGCAGATTTGGAGATGTCCGATTCGTCGGATGACAGTGATTCCAATGACAATGAGGTTGCTGAAAGTCAAGAACACACGCTGATACACAAGTCTCTCTTGACTCTGAATACAAGCGAACCTCTGGGAAGGTGGGAGCAACACACGAGAGGAATAGGGAGCAAATTAATGGCTAAAATGGGTTACGTTCACGGTACCGGCCTGGGAAAACGAGCCGACGGCAGAGTTGCTCCTGTTGAAGCTATTGTATTGCCGGCTGGAAAGTCTTTGGGTACGAATGGGCGCAGCGAGAAAGCGCAATCGATCATTAATTTATCAAGATTTAATCAATTTTTCACATACGGAAAATGTTATTATTGTGAAATGCACACGAACTTTCTTAAATAAAATAATTAATTGTATCGTATCAAAAGGAACGCGCAATTCATCGTTTATTCTTTCGATTAGCTTCGTTTACAAATTAAGAAAAATCCGTAGTTGTCAAACTATTATATTTATTTATTAATTAATAGATCATTGCATGGAATTACGGGAGCACGCGGGCGGTGACAAGAATCTCTTTTCCGCTGAGCGAAAGATGAGGAAACAACGACTAAAGATGGAACAGCAACGCGAAAGACAGTACCAGCGGCAGAAAGACCGAGAGAACAATGTTTTCAATTTTATAAACACAACATTAGGTGACAAGCGTAAGTACAAGCAAAATTTCATTTTGCTTGGCTTAATATTAAATGAACTCCGTCGGTTTCATATTTTTTAAATTACAGCTGCAGACACTAGCGAGCCTGGGAGTTCTAAGATCAAAAATAACTTTAAAACTCAAACGAACCGCGGCCTTAACGTAGCGAGTTTTGAAATCGGCGAAAACATCACGAGGCTTGAGAAAGAATCGTCAAAGCTGATGGACTCGCTAGGGCGACATCCTAAAGGGAGTGTCCCTTACAATAATATCGCGATGCAGTACAACGAGAAACAAAACGAACTCGCGGGTCTGCGATCTACTCAGAAAAACATTGCTACCGAACAGAATCAACGCAAAGACAAAGCAAAACTCTCTGTATTTTAATATAACGATTATTATCAACGCGATTTTAATTTAAAACAACGCGAATCATTACTTTGTAAATATAGCTGATAACGTGTAATTATAAATGAAAAGTCGTGAGATATCAAGTAATTTTGAATCCCAATTACGCAAGAGTAGTATTTTCGAGTAATGTTGTCGAATAATGCAAAAATGGGTTCCAAATTGTACGCTAGACATTATTTTTTGTCAAATAAAAATAAAATTTTATAAAATTATTTCCTCATTCTTAAAATCTGCACTGGACGATGGTCCATCGCTCACGTCCCACATGATAGACTCCGATAGATAAAATTAAACATCAATACATATATACAACGTGACGCAATTAAGACATTTCTACTACAACAATTTTTTATATCAATCCAAAAACTTAAAAAATATTATTATCTTGTAAAAAGCAAACATCAAGAATATAAAAAAAATTCAGCGAATTGGAACATTTCCGGCATACCAAGATGGCGACGTCCACTGAAAAGTATGTGTAAACTTCGTTGCTTCTAAAGAAAGAAATTGTGCATGTCATATTGACATTAGCGGTAAATGAGTTACAGAGTAATACATTTTGAATTATCTTTATTTGTAGATTAGAGAATTGCGAAGTTTGCGCGAGCGATAAGGCGAAATATACGTGTCCCAAATGTGAGGTTAGAACATGCTGCCTCACGTGTGTAAACATTCACAAGAAGGAACTAAGATGCAATGGATATCGGGACAAAACGAAATTCATGCCACTTGATGCATTCACCGATTTGGATCTTCTCAGTGGTAAAATCTTTAAATATTAATTTAATGAATGAACGAGGAAAAGGTGAAATAATGAAATTTTTATAATGAATTTTAAGATTATCGATTGCTCGAAGAAGTTGGTAGATCTGTCGACCAGTTTCAAAATGATCCATTGAAAAACTGCACTCGGTTGAACACTCTGCCTATTGTACGTATAATACATTTTTATGATCACTGTAAAAAAAATGGTTTTTTTATGTAAATTTACTACAAATATGACTTATTATGGAATGTGAGATAATTATGCATGTGCTATATATAAAAACTTGTTAAGTAGTACAACTCGCAATCTGTCTTGTTAAAACATAAATTTGAATGGTTTTTTAAATATTAAAGTAGTTTAAAAAAAGCTTTATTTTTTTGTTAAACTGCTCGCCGAAATTAGGTTCTTTGTTACAATAAAATAGGTTTACGCAAAAGCATTAAATAATTTTTTTTTTATTTGAAGAAAGTATTATTTTTGTTATCTTTATCGGGCAGAAATTCTTTGATGAAACATACAGCTTTTGACAAAACTAATGTTTCTTTTCAATTTTTTTTTTCATCCACAACAAACAAGTGCAAATTTTGCAATAAACACCTTGTAATTATGTTATTAATTACCAATCCAATTATGTTAATCTTTGCTTCAATATTATATGTGAAGTATTTAAGAGTAATAACTGACACGGTTACAGATGAATTGTCATATTTTAAATAATTTTAATACGCTTAATATTACTTTAGCATTATTCTGTTGTTGACAAAAAAGTTAAAAATAAAGAGATAAAGGCGTTTTACCATAGTCAGGTTTTGCAAAACGTTAATATTCTCATAATATATAGATAAAATAATTTCTACCATAAATGCATTTAAAATTTGGCAAAAATAATGAAAATTATAATTTATTCAGATTTTTTAAATTCATTTTTTTTAAACATGTTTTTTGTGACAAGAAACATAAATAAGGACAAACAGCTCAATAAAAAAATGTTAAGATTTTTTTAAATCGCTCCCTGTCCATCTCTTATTGAACTTAACATTTCCTATTTTTTATTTAATATTTTTTCCTATATGTTGGTGAATAAACATTTTTGTAATTTAAATTGTATTGTAATCTTTCAGCATCTTTCAAAGATGAGAGCTGCTGCATATCAGAAAGATATAAGATTGGAGTTTATGCCATATAATTTTAGCAGACACAGAGAGAATACAACATTTCTCAAATGGAAAACAAACGAATTGTTCTGGAGAATAGAGTGGATATTTCCACAGGCAGAAAACTCTAAATGGATTTCCAAAAAGTATATACAACACATCTATTACAAATTATATATTTTTTAAAACCAAATTTTAATACACTACATGTATACGTTTTTAATCGTTTGTAGAGCTCCAGATACCATCAGACTCTCAGATCTCGTCCAAAGTATCCTAGATCCCGTTAATTCTGTGGAGGAAGAAACTGAACAAGACGACCCTAATACGAAAGTGCTCCTGCAAGACAGACTGCAATTTTATCGCGCAGCTGAATTAACGGGAATTAAAGTATTGCTCAAGGCCGAAAAAGTAAAAAAATCAGACTCGCGATTTTACGAGCTCGATGTTACTTTAACGTTGAGTGAAAATTTCGCAAAGAAGACGATAATCGAATACCCCACACTCTACGTTATTCTGAAAGATCATTCGGATATGTACGAGATGGTCGACTCTGGTAAGCTTCGAAAAAATAATGGTACTTTTACCATGATGTTACAAACCTTCAGAAACTGTAATCCAATCTACTCAGAGACGGTTGACTTTTTGAGCAAAAAGGAAATTCGTTATCACTGCAGAATAGATACACAAAGTAAAGACGAATTCGTTTTTGTTTAAAATATTAACTGGCTCTGAATAAATTAGATTACAGTTTCTGTTAACGATTACAGTTTTTGAAGATGTATCACATCAACTTAAAGGAAAACTCAAGTCACGTAATATATCGATTGAGAATCCGCAAAGCCGAGAAGGACAGTTAAATATTTCTAACATTTTTCTTGGACTTAGATTCTCTAATAAATGCCAATTTTGTCGGGATCGCCCAGTGCCACCTTTACGCAATGAGCTCTACTCTTCTGAGTTCTAAAAAATGTTGTGTTCGCGAAAAATGTGTTAAAAGTGTTGGGGTGAACTGTCGGTATCGAGTGTCACATTAATGAGCAATTTTTCGTGATATGATTTCATTCTTCCAATTGTTGCAGATGAGGAAGGGCCTAAGGAGGAATATCGACCGAGAAACGGAGACGGAAGACGAAAAGAAAAGCAACAGTCTGCACCGATTCAAAATACGAAGCGGAATATTAAGAATGAGCCGATAAATTTCTTCTTCGACGCTGATTTTACAGATTCTGACGAAGATGTGCAACATAATCGCAACAGTTCCACCAGAGCTCGAACCTCGTCGCAAATCAATATACCCGAATACAACGAACTGGTGAGAATGAAACATTGAGTTGACTTCGAATGATTTATTGTAAATACACTTTCAAGAAGTTTCACCTCGACGATTCCCTCAAACATTTGTAAAATTTATAATAACCAAAAAAATTAATTTATATTACGTTTTATTGCCCCCCCCCCCCTTCCCCCAGATACACTTTTGCTTTTTCTTCTTCATCCAGTCAATCAGCCAAAAAAGTATCATGTTCACGATCGACAATAAATATATATTTTATTTTCTTAAAAGTTGTGTTTACAAAGAGCTGGGCTCGATCCGCGTAGTAGTCACGCTGTCTCCGGTAACGATTCCAGGTACACTCACCAATCCCTTTAAGTTTCATTAATATCATAGGGACAAAATCCGTGATATTACAAAAATTAGAAAAACAAAAATGATTGTTCAAGGCAATAGATTTACTCGATCGGAAATGGTGCTTAGATCGTACGCACTCTCGCGGCCACGGGAAGTTCAACCAGGATTCATCGTATTTATGAGAATATGCATGGCTTTAACATTATAATAGATGAACCTGCCTTTCACCTTATTCTTGACTCTATTGTGGCGAAAATAAAACCATTTTTCTTAAAGCAATCCAACAGTACTCGGCGATTTCCGAGACACGACTCTATTCGCTAACTACACGTAGCCAAGTGGCGTCACTTGTGCAGAGTTTTGTATTATTTGCACATCAGATAGCACTCGGTTGTACACACGAATAGACGAGTCATTGGGATTTTTGTATTCAATATAACCAAGGAAAAATGGCCTGCCAAGATTTTTTTTAAGTAGTAAGTCCATAACAAAATGCCATGCAAAAATAAGAGTTTAAAGTAGTAATTATGTTCTGATTTTATAGAATATTCAATACAGTCTGCTCGCAGACGACAGTTTATTTCTATCTCACCCTCACCAATAGTCGATATTGGTGAGAGTGGAAATCGGCTATTGGTGAGAGTGCGATAGAAATAAACTGTTAGCTGTTAGCACACTGTTCGAAATATTCAAAAATAAAATTAGGGTACATTATCATTTGAAGCTCTTATTTTAATATCAGGGTTCATCGGGGAGTTATTACGTAAAAAAATATCATTATTTCTTCGTTATTGAAAAAAAATCGTGTCTTGTATATATCGATGTAACTGTATGCTATCTAATGTGCCGATAATACAAGACTGGCCACAGGCGACACCACTTGGCTTCATACACATCACATAGCGGATAGTACACAAATTGTTCACCGCGAACGCTAGGTTTTAATCCCTGAATCAAAATCACGCGCGAAGCGAATATTGATTCCTATATTCACAACCCCTTTTAAATCAAAAGAACGAAATTCACGTTTGGCATTGATAAATTTCGAATTGAATTTTGTTTTGGATTCGTCATTGATTTGAATCAATTTCATCGAGCCTCATCCTCCAAGTTAGGAACGAATCGCAAGTCAATGGCTTTCGTGAAGTTTTCGCATTGCCTCGACGTTTCTTTACATTCACCCATACGCCGAAGTGTCGTTTAGTCTACGAATTTAGATTGAAGTTGAAACATAAGGATGCTTCGGTTACAAGGGTGAACGAGCATCGAACGACGGTTAGTTCCAAAGTACAAACTACCATTCGTGAAAACGCGATAGTTCTCGTAGTGTCGTGTGTCTTTCTTGTTTTTTTTAAATATTTTTTTCTTCGTGTCTGGTATTTCCTCCGACGACCAACTAGAGAATGAAGAAGTAGAGGAGGAAGACGAGGAATGCGACAAGGCCCGCAACCGCTTTAACGTACATCGATTTGCTGTTTAAATAAGTCGCATCCTTTCGATACTTTTGCGATAGCATCGAAAGATTCTGCGTTTTTGTGTCGAGCTCCGAGAGGACAGTACCTCGCTGTAGTACATCATCGATATTTTGTACCATTATTCGCTGCACGTCTTGCAACTGACTGTTCAGTGCGTTCATGTTTCGCCTTGATCTTCCATCGGAAAAGGATTTCTTTGCTTTCTGAATGTAGGTGTCTGAAAGATAATTTGAAATAACAATAACGTTTTTTATAAACTACATTAAAGCAAATACAATACTTCTGAGCCCAATAATCTTTGGAAATCATAAAATTTGCAAAAAATAATTTTTCAATATAATTAAGAGGAGGAAGGTTCACCAATTGTAGTAAACAACTCGTTTTATTTTTTTATCGTTAAAAATTTGTTACTAAAATTTCTTCTCTATGGAACGTTAACAAAAAATTTAAGTTGCAAAATAAAGTTAAAAAATTTTTATTTTATATGAAAATCAAGTTTTTTTTATATCAATTATTGTAATGTTGCGCATTTGTATAATAAACTTGTTATAGAAATGCAAAAAAACACATTCGTCAACAGTAAAATATTTAGGTAAATATTTACCAAATTCGATGAAAGTGTAGGGCCTGGTAACACTGTTGACTTGCTTTCCATGTTGTAGATGAAATTCCTGAGCAATGTCTTCGAGATAACTATAAGCCAGACGTTTGCTCCAATTTTTTTCACACAGTACTAGGTAGCAGACATCGTTTTCGATCAGGTAGCTACATTATCAGAATCAACGATGAGCAAATAAACATTTCGCAATATCTTGGAGTAGAAAAATAAGTTCTACATACTGGAAAAGGAATGGACCAGTTTCTATCGTACATCTTGCAGGGGACTGAGGTCCGAGCTTTCTGAACAACATCTTTGCTTGATTTTGATATTCCAGGATGTTTTTACCGGTCTGCAAACATGAAAAAACACAATGAGCGGCAATTATTTAAATGTTGCATCATGGTTGTATATTCCAAACTACATGACAGTGCACAAGCCGAGTCTTGTGTTTCAGAATCATTTATTCTAAATTGCTTATTTTGCAAAAAAGGAATTTCGCAAGAATTAACGAAGCGATGATTTCATTTACGAAATCATAAGCCATCGTTTTCACCACGTGAGCGACAAAGTGACTCAAGACTCGAAAAAACTGTACAATCTGTTGAGAACCGATTGAAATGACGTTTGGTAAATGTAGAAACGATTTATTAACCTGCTCGTCCTCCTGCATCGTAGCTGCGAGCGGTAGACCGTCGACTATCCTTGCTATAATCGTGAACAACACCATCCTGACGAAAATTTACGTAATATACAATGAATAGAACGAGCAATCACTGTAAAAAAAAAAGCGTTCGAAACAAATATTCGGAGCTTCGCCGATAATTCAATTCCGAAGATCCATTTATACAGTAAAAGCAGTAGGAGCTACGGAGGAGCGCGGTTGTTTCGAGGGTTCGCCACTCCGGAAAAACCACGTCAGTCATTCGATAATTCTCGCGTTCGCGCGAGCTTCCAACTCATCGAAAGAATAGCGCGAGCATCCGCGATAATCAATGTCGCTGTCATCGCATATTTTCTGCAACTATTATGGCGTTTTTAGTTTCTTACATCGGGCTACACTCGGTATAGCGAAACGAAAACGCCATAAATCCAAACTGATTACAGGGCGATTGTCGGAAAAAAAAAAAATGTGAAATAGGTTACGAATCTTTATTAAAGGTTAATTTATAGTTTAGAACTATTCGGGAAAAGCTGCGTACAAATTTGTGCGCATCGCTGCAGGTGTTTGCTGGCGCAGCGACTGGTTTCCTCGCAGTTCTTCTTTATCCACTGGGTTTACCTGTTCGCCCAGTCAAGTTTGTTTTTTCGACAATCATCGTGGCGCACGAGTGAAATTCCAGCACTGTCAGTGATCCGAAATACACACAAGTTTGGATTGAGGAAAAAATTTGTGACTGTTTAACCCACATCTTCTCAACCCCCCTCGGAAATGTTAGCGTTCCAGTAGAGTCTTTCGTTAAACGAAAGTCATCGGTTTTTGCGTGATATCTCTACCATCTCAGCCCCGTTGCTATTATCCTCGAGGCTCACGGAGGAACACTCGAGGATCTTTGGTGCTACGAATAATGCGATATCGCGCGTATGGACACGAACACCGCACGCGATAGCTGGGTGAGTGAACACGACACAGCGAATCAGAGCTCCTTGAATACATGAGCAACATCCGACTTTCACAGCTGGTATCAGTCACGGAATTTCAATGGCATCGATAATTCTGCAATATTTTTCAAAGCCCGTGCATATAGCTACACCCTCGGTTCTTCTTAAAGGATATATGTTTATTTTAGTTATATAATTCATCGTTATTTCGTATGTCACTGCTTATCATCGCTTTCTACGTAACGGTGCTAGGCCGCTGCGTTTCCGTGTCGACAATTTTATATATTTTCCTCCGACTTCCTTTTTAATTCCATGACGTCTATTGATATTTTACGCGTTCTCTAGGTGTCGAAATACTTATTTTTCGATTTTTCTAGTTCTATTGACGATCGTGTTATTGCGTTTCTCAAATTTCGCACATCTTGTTTGCAGTATTTTAAATTTATCGTTAATACAATCTCTTTTGCCTCTTTTGGGGTCAACATATGTTTTATAAAATTTCCTCACACTTGGTTCGTTTATGCACTTGTTGTCAAGAAATTGCCAATAGATTATATTATCAGTAAAATACTGTTGGAACTTGTTATACTTTCCCCACTGTTCCTGTTTATCATATTATTCTAAACGATATACATAGTACGTACTCTGTCTAATGAAAAACATGATAAACTGTCAGAAGCAGTATTTTTGTTACTCTTTATTATCATGTCTCTTCTATCAATGATTGCAGGTTGAGCATTTATACTACAAGCCAAAAAGTGCTGCTGCAGTTTTAGCATGAATGTGAGTTTTAAATATTTTATTTTTTATTTCAATAAGAGTTATACTTATGTTAATTGGTATACGATAACGTTATTGACTGTTATTGTTGTGGTATCTCATAGATTATAAACAATAATATCAACAAATGTTAAAATGTGCATCTGTGTATGTTTGCTAAGACTTTAAAAGTTTTGAACATCTGATTGACAAATTTGAATTTTAAGACATTTTTAATTTGTGGAAAATGTCTGTGGTTATTCTAGTTGTTGAAAATTGTTAGCTATCCAGTTAAATCTTTCCTTATAAATAGAAAATAGTTCCTTACGTTATAGATAATAGATAGATTTTTAAAAAGGCTTGGGAGGTTTGAGTTTTATGAGATTTTTAATATTTTTTTTTAAATAATTTATACTGTTGCTCTAACTAATGTAAACTTTAATCGGTTCAACATTAATTTTGTTAAGAAACGAACAAATGTTCTGGTGTTATATCTGTAAGAGGAAGCTAAAATCAATCAACATATTTCCTCATAGAGGTGACTTTGTCAAAGATGGAAAATGATGATAAAGCAGCGTGCAAGATTCTACTTTGCATTCTTTTTAAAAATTTATTCTTCACCTTTATAAAATACTTAATATTTAACAATCAATGAGATAAATACTTCCTTTAAACATCGTTTAACACACCATTGGGAACTGTAATCCAATCTACTTATGGAGAATTGATATTTGAGAAAAAAAAGCCAATTTGGCTCCACTGCGAAGTAACTAGACAAAGGGAAATTTTGCTTTTGTCTAAAATATTAAGTGGCTCTGAATAAATTGTATTCCAGTTTCTGTTAACATTTACCATTTACAAAGGTGTCTGTTTTAATCTTACAGGTGTTTGATAGGGATCCTCGGTTTGAATTTATCACAAACAATTAATTGCAGATGTTATTCGCATATTTTCTCCAATTATGTCCATTACAGTGTAATCTTGAAAACTGATTTCAGATGTTCAAAATAAAAACGTTAATGAATAACATTAAAATACCATAAATTATAGAATCCATACCGCGCACGTCCGGGTAGACCAAGAGTGGATCACACTGCAGTTTCAAATTATGGAGTGCAGAACCAAAATACGTGGGGATCTATGTCGGGAGCATCTCAGCCAGGGATTCCGCCAGCAGCGGGTTTTCCTGCGCAAAATCCAGTTGCAAATCAACCGAAGCAGGCGGGTGATCCTTGGGACTGGGGTTCGGAAAACAATGGCAATGACGCGTGGAACTGGAGTGTGGATCAGCAATCGGAATCAAAGCAGCTGCCTCAGCAACAGCAAGAACATCTGCCTCCACAGCACCAGCCTACACAGTTCGTGCCTTCGTACCCGAATAACATGCAGAGCCCGGCTAATCCGAGTCAAGACAGTTACTACAAAAATTTAAACGGCAACAACAGATCCGTAGCTTCGAATCAGGTGCATCCGGGTTCCGGTGCAAACACACCAAGAACTGGTCCAAGTCGAGAGTCGACTCCTCAACTGTCTGAGAGTTATTCCAATTACACGAATTATAGTACAAATCAACAGCATCCGGTACTCCCAAGACCGAATTCAACAAAAACTAACAACACCATAATCGGTAGCGATCATTCTCAGTGGCCGTTGAACCAACAGCAGCAGCAGCAGCAGCAGCAGCAGCAGCAGAAACAGCAACAACAACAACAACAACAACAACAACAACGACAACAACAACAACAACAACAACCACCTCAGGTCGTGGATCACGCGGAGCGTCAGGTCCCACCTTTTAATCCATATTTTCAAACAAATCCCCCGTCCTTCGATTCGAAAACCGTTGCTACCACACTCCCGTCACATCAGCCTGTAGTCAACAGTTACAACTGGAACAGCGTAGATCAGTCTCATATTCTTGCACAGCAGCCGTCAAACTGGCAAGGCCATGCGGAAGTCGCCCCTAGCGGGTACTGGCAAGACAACACGAACACAGAGACGGAGGGCCAGTACAAGAACCCCGATAATCAATGGCAACAGCAGCAACGTCACCCGCAAACTCTTCAGGTCTTTTCTTCTCTACCCAATCAATGGCAGAATCAGAGTCGCGATGCCGATCAGTTGAATCAAAGGCCTCAAATGCCTCCGAATAGTCATCACCCAGGCGCTACGCCAACCGCGTGGAACCAGCCGAAGAGTTTGAATGCTTCCCAATCGTGGCAACAGGTTTCTATTCAAGAAGAAGCGTTACCAGGAAAGTGGCCACAACAACAGGGTTTCGAGGCTACGAGCAGTCTTCTAGAGGGAACTCCAGAGGAGGAAATTGTTTCGGGAAGGATTTCGTCAAAGGAATGGACGCAGGTGAAGCCACCGTTGGCTCATTTCGCTTCCTCAACCGCCTCGACGACATCGGGTTCGATCCCTAATCTCTCGAGCGGCGCGGATGCAATGGACGAACGAAAAAAGTCATTCGCTACGTCCGTAGCAAGCTCGATGTCCTTGAATGATTCGCCAACCGAAGGAAAAGTCCTGACGCTCTACCAAGCTCCGGGAAACGGCGAACGCGGAAATTGGACCGCAGCATCAGAAACAAATTCAATATTCGACAATTCGGAAAATGTTCACGTACAGGAAAACATCGACGTTGACTGGCACGCCGATGGCGAGTGGGCCACTCGCCCGGTAAACGAATTATCAATGAGCGTCAGTCAGCTCAGTCTCGGTAGCGGCAAATCGTCTCAGCAGCACGAACCTCCCTATGTTAGTTCCCAGCAAATTCCTTCAGAGGAAGGAGCTCCGACGTTGCAACCACCGATCAGAAGTTCTGTGGAAAACGCACAGGTCGAGAGTCACGTAGAATCTTTACCTCAGGAACCTTCTACCCAAGTGGCGTATCCACCGAATTCGGCGAGCGTGCCGGAAGGCTTACAAATGAACTACGATCAGTGGTACAACCAGAATGCTTCGCAGCCTCAGCAAGGAGCTGGCTGGTACACCAACGATCGATCGAGACCCGCTCAACAATGGGCTCCCGAGCAGAACGTGGAGAATTACGAGAATATTCAGCAGCCCTCAGAATTTGTGAATGTGGAGGTCGTAGCATCGGTAATGCAGGAAAGAGATATTTACGGATCGCGCGATTCCATCAACAAGGAGACTCTCGATAACGATCCTAAGCCTCTGTCGACTCCACTGAAAGATATCCCGACGAGCGCTCGGGACTCGAGGCAGGAAGCCAGCAACGTCGAGGTACCGTCGCTGCAACAAGCCCAACAACCTGTTCAACCGGACCAAACGCCGGACAATTATGAATTTGCCTCGAACGACAGAAACACATTCCTCGAGACCGGCGAGCTCACGGATTCGCATCAGGAGCACGAGTCCACGCCGCCGAGTCAGGACGACGAGAACGACGAGGTGCCTAGCGATATTCCGTTTTTGCGGGAGGTACCTGGACAATCAAGTTCTGCGGATCCGCGCAGGAACGATCCTACGGGGCAGGAGCAGTACCTGCAGTCGAGCCCACGAGGCTTGGATCCCAGGAGGAACGATCCTTCGGGACAGGCACAAGGAATTCCGACGAGGAATCTGCCGGAACGACGCGATGTACCTCCTGGGCAGGAGAGAAGCCTGCCAGTGTCTAGAGGTGACAACGAAACCTTCGAGCGCAGAAACGATCCCTCGGGGCGTGAGAGATCTCTACCGCCTACTCTATCGCGTAACGATCCCTCGGGTGAAGAACGAGCCCAGACCCAGCAGTTCATCGTTCTTGAGCCCAACGAGGTACGCGAAGTTCCTGGAAGCGGAACTAACCCCGAAGAATCTTCGGTGCAGGTTGACAGCGTTTTCAGACAAATTCCCGGGGGAGCGTCGCCTAACGAAGCTGTGCAGATAGCTGACGATCGGAATAATACGAGAGTCGTCACGGGTTCACAAGAAGTCGGAGTTCCCGTCTGTAAGTACCGCAGGAAAAATCGAAAAAATAGATAATCCTTATTGTTGTTGTTGTTGTTGTTGTTGTTGTTGTTGTTGTTGTTACTGCTGCTGTTGTTGTTGTTGTTGTTGTTGTTGTTGCTATTTATTTTAATTTTTTATTATTACTATTATAGATGAATAGAATGATAAAAGAATAATTAATACATAGACAAAATTGAAAAACACTTGAAGGAGAATAACTTCACTGGTAAAAGAGCAATATTCTATAATTGTTTATTTCCCGTTTTGGATTCAGTATCGGTGACAATGCAAGATCCACCGAGCGAATCAAGAAACAAACGGGAGGAGGCAGTGGGTGCATCAGTGGGTGAAACAACGAGTGTCGTGGGTCCGCCGAATCGACGCGACTCGTACGAGGACGGGGACGACGAAGGCTCGGGTAACAGCCGAGACGAAAACAGGGAACGGCATCGTGACGCGAGTCCGACAGCAGACAGGCGGCGGTACGATTATGATCGGAAAGGGCCCTAGTGAGTGATCTAACTAGAAGGCGCCGATTTTTTTATTATTTTCAATAATGTTCTGACCTTGTTGCACGAGTGTTCAACGAATTGCTTTTAACTCTAGTTATGACCGGGATCGCGAATACGACGATGACTATTACTACGATCGTCGACGCGGCCCCGATTACGACAGAGCCTACAATTCTCGCGAAGACTTAGACCGCAGGGACGCTGCATACAGAGAGGGCGAACGCAGGCATACCAGCCGAGACGATTTGGATAGACATACGAGAGACGAACCCGAACGTAGAGGAAGACTCAAGGATGATGTGGATGAAAGGGACGGTAGAAGGAGAGTCGATGATCGCAGAAGGGATCGTGTCGATGATCCACGACGAAGAGATCGCGAAGGAAGGGAATTTGATCCTCGATATCCGCGAGATCGCGAATATCCCGATCGGGAACGAAGACGCGACGATAGACGACCTCGACGATACGACGATTACGAACCGCGGGATCATCCGTCTCGCAGAGAATACTACGAGGATCCTTACACCAGAAGGTGAGCCACTGGAATTCGTTTAGAAGACGAAGAAATAAATGGTACAGAATAACGAGTTACTCTAATGTTCTACAAGGATGTATACATTCTACCAGGATGTGTAACATTCTGGGATCAACGTTAAGGTTATATAGTATGAAGATTTCACTTCAGTTCGTGTGTTACACGTCGTTTGTTTTTCTTGGATCGACGTATCTGCAAAAGAGTTGGCATCATTTTCACATCGCGAATTTCTCCGCCAAAATTGATTTTCCGGATAAAAGACGAAAACGGCGGGCTCTAGTATTGGGAGACGCAGATCAACGCTCTCCTCTTTTATCCGAAAGATGAATCATGACGAGGAAATTTGCATTACAGTTATTCTTACCGATCGAGGGGTAGTACATCGTCTTGAGACGATCCAAAAGATGAATTGTGGAGATAGCTTCTATGGCGATTGCGGTTAAGGTAATGTGATACACCCTAACCATCGCCCGACCCGGTCCTAGTTAGTGTCAAAACAGCCTATTTATTTTGTCAATGGTGCAGGATATTTCTAGGCAAAAGCAAATTGGGTTGATGTGCGTAACGAGTGGATGAAGAGATACCTAATTTGTTTTTGTATAGGAACCTTTAGCAACTTTGAAAAAACAGGTAAAAAGTTTTTTATACCAACTGCGGTATGTCACATAACCTTAAGCAAGAAAGACCAACAGAAATTTGTGATCACATCACGTTAATTTCTCAATGAGTAGAAAAATAAGTATAAAGAACGTCGATAAATTTCTTTAGTTCCAGACCTTCTAGCAGATCCTCTTACAACGATCGCGAACGAGACTATTATATGCGAGCGCGCGATCCTTACTATGGTTACAATGGTTGGTAGAACATAATTTTTCTATTCAGCAAGCTGAAATTTTCTATTTTTGAATAAAAAGGTTCGATTTAGGAATTTTTAAATATTTATTTGGGTTTTCTAATATTCAGCAAGTTTTAACGGTTACGACTACGGATCGACCTACAATAGAGATTACTACGCGTATATCGAAAATCTACGTAGAACCAATCCTGCCGCTTACTCGGAATGGTATCACAAATATTACGCGAATCAGCATCAAGTCGCGAGAGGAGTTTCAAACTATCAGGAAGACCGCGCAAGCGTTCATTCTGGCCGCAGCTCCTGCGAGGATAGGTGAGTGTTTTATTAGTTACACAAAAGCTTGTATCATCTATTTACCGCTCTCAATCATCTCAATTGCATGTCAGATTCGTCGCGAATCCAAGTTTTTGTTTCCACGCACCGAACAAGTCTTTGTACGTCTCGTATTTTGGTTGTCCCGGATACATCAACAGTCCTTTGTGGAGGCGACGCTCAAGTTATCGAAACTTGGATAGGTGAGACCGAGAAAAGCTTATCGCTCGGCTCGAATTTACGACGTAACGCTAGAATTATCGTCGACACTATATATTTATCAGTACCGACGCTTTGTATTCACAGCGCAGTGCACATATTTCTTCACTGATTATTATGTTTTTGAATCTTTATTCATCAATCGACTCGACTACTCCCTACCGTAGACAAGCTCGTAATCTGCAAAAAAAAAATTTTTTTACAACATGTGAAACGTAACACCCAATTTATTCCAACAGAACAACTATCAGCGAAAAACGCACTCTGAACGATCTCTCGGTTCTCGAGGATTCGCAAGTCGCCTCGTCTCGCCTTACGCCAACAAAATTTTCGACGTCTCACGTTGTTGGTACGTAATTCTAGAAATTGAGAATTTTTAAGTTTAGAAAAACGTTTTTAATTTTGTTTGTTTAAATCTAACAAACGCATCCTGTGTAACGTTTGAATATAAAATTATTTCGTCAGGATCCCTGTCGATCGGTTCGTTGCTCCACGTGCACGCTTGCTACCCGGCCGATGGCGAGCGTGCCAAAGTGGACATTCTCCGACTGGACTACCATCTCATGCATGATCCCGTTGCACGTGAACTTCGGGCATATCCAGGACCTTTAATTAAGCAAGTGTAATTAGCTGAATTTTATATACTAAGCATGAGCGTATATAGAGTTTGACGCCCAAACGCTATTAACATAATTATAATTCGCCTATTCTTCGGAAGTTTCGACATTGACAATAATTTCTATTAAACAGGGGCGTTACGCACAAAAAAACAATCATCGAATATTGTGAAACAAAGATTAAGAAGGCCGTTGTCAACGACGAGCTGGTCGACAGAGCTTCTTATATTCTTTTGTACGAGCTAATGATCATGTTGATTCAGCAAAACGGGGTAATTGAGTCTTTTTCGCTTTTGCACGACCTTCGGAATCGATTAGTCGATTTTTTCACCAATTTTTTTTCTTTCACAGAACGTCGTTGGTGTTGATATTGCCCAACTTTTGCTCAGAAACAAAGACGCTCATCCTTATAACTTGAACAAACTGATCATCGAGCCGATCGGCAAGGAATCAATGGTATCGCAGAGATCGGGTGGCACTGGTGGAGATGGTTCCATACACGACGGAGTCTTGCCTCAGGAATCTATGGAGTCTGTGAAACAAAGAAAAACTGTGGAACAGATGACCGACGAGTTCAGAAACACTTTGCTCTACGGTCTGGTTCAAGAGGCGTTAGGTAAATTTGAGA
Organism: Cylloceria caligata; assembly: GCA_963942595.1. Classification (NCBI taxonomy): domain Eukaryota; kingdom Metazoa; phylum Arthropoda; class Insecta; order Hymenoptera; family Ichneumonidae; genus Cylloceria; species Cylloceria caligata. Next base: position 72,749,610 of record OZ012704.1, read on the forward strand.
TAAAAAAAACGTCCACACTGTAAAAAGTTCAAGAAAATATTACACGGAATAATATTAAAAATGTTTTTGTTCATAAACTGGTTCATTAAATTTAATATACAAGTATGACGCAAAATTAGTTTACGGTGTACTACTAACATGTTAAAAGAGATTTGTTTGATATACAAGTGTTATCGATGCCAGTTTATGCATGAAAACCTATGCAAGTACATTGATATCTAATATATATTTCTGTAGGTCTGTATGTCTGTATGTCTGTATGTCCAGCCATAGCTCCCAGAGTTTTGAAGCTAGCCCTGCCCAAAGTGGTTGGTTGGGTGTGTATTGACCCTGGCCACAACATAGGGGGGTCATGACCCCGATCGGGGTCCCGGGGGCGGCTCGGGGGGCAAAAAGGTGTTTCTGGCACTACACAAAGTACCCGACGGAGGCATAATTTCAAAAAGTGTAATTAGAAAAAAGTGATCAGGGTATATGGTTTGAGAAAATCAATGACCTCATATCCAAGGTCAAAGGTCACTTATTGACCTTGACTAAAATTTCAGGGGATGGATTGATAATTGAACAGATTGTCAGCAATCACTGTCTCCGGGATATAAAAATCTTAAATATTCAAACTGAGTTAACTAAAAACATGTTTAAAGGGCAAAAAATGTGACAGTGATTTCTGTCAGTTCCACAGAGGTCGCTGTCCAAAAAGTTGAGGTAATGGATGAATTCAATAAAAAGTTGCCTCTCTTACATTTATAAGTAGAGTGTACCAGTGTTATCCAGTGATCAAAGCCACAAACGTTTTGACCAATACCAAACACATCCTAACCACAAACACAAGCCTGTAGCTTTGCATTAAACTGTCAGTTCTTTGTGATTGAGGCTGTCATCTTAACAGGTTGTGCAAAGAAGGAGACTGTTTTCATTCCCCGCATTCCTGTCATTAATGAAGATGTTGTTGGTTTCAAAAGACTTCAGTTTCCAGTCAAACCTTCTTTTGCCATGACCATTAACAAGTCTCAAGGACAGTCTCTTAAAGTAGCTGGAATCCATCTTGAGAGTCCCTGTTTCTCTCATGGGCAACTGTATGTAGCTTGCTCTCGAGTAGGTTCTCCAAAAAATCTCTTCATATTTGCACCAGGAGGCAAGACAGTAAATATTGTTTATCAAGAAGCACTTTAAACTGTGGGGACAGAAGGAAAACTGTAAACCCTCAGCTCTGAGCCTTAGCCATTTAACCCGGGCAACGCCGGGTACCCCACTAGTTTCCAATATTTTTAACAGTGTGTTTACGTATTTTTCATTTGTAATTGTCGTTTGATATTGAATCATAATATTAATAGTATGAACTAAAAAATGAATTAATTTCGCAATACTTTTGTATTTACATTCGTTGGAATATCGTTGACAATAATTTCATAATTTAGGCATCACCTTAGACCAGGGGTCTCCAAACTACGGCCCGAGGGCCACATTCGGCCCGCGGACAGATTTTGGACTATTTCACTTTTTACCACCGGCAACAATGATAATATGGTTTTGGCCCTCGGAACTTACTGGAGTAATCAGTATGGCCCTAAGGCTGGAAAGTTTGGAGACCCCTGCCTTAGACAATAGAACAAATGGATATAAATTATAATACGCAAATGAAACAAAATGAATTATGCCTTGAGCCCCTTAGAGGCTATTTAACCTCTTCGGCGACAGAGTTTTCTCCAAACCTGTAGATAAATGACGCCACTTGGCGTCAATTCTGCCGAATGGATTATATATAAATTCGAAAAATTATAGTAAACTGTCGAAAGATTTTGTACCTTTTGTAACATCATTTTTTTTTAAACAGAATATGCAATGACCGAGGGTCTCTGGGGACACGCGCTATTTCTCGCCAGCAAATTGGACAAACGCACTCACGCCTCGGTTATGACGCGCTTTGCCAACAGTCTTCCAGTTCAGGATCCTCTGCAAACGCTCTATCAGCTTCATTCGGGCCGCGTACCAGCCAGCGTTACTGTAAGCTGTTTTCAGTCATCGAAAGATTTATTACTAGAGTTTTTGTTTGATAGCTTCGTTCACATAATTCGTATTTGTTTAGTGCGTATCGGATCCGAAATGGGATGACTGGCGTCCTCACTTGGCAATGATAATATCCAACACCTCGGCAAACCCAGAAATAAATCGCCGTTCAATCACGAACCTTGGTGACACGCTCGCAGCGCGTGGAGACATCCACGCCGCACACTTTTGCTACATCCTCGCGCAGATCGACTTTGGTCCTTACGGTGCACCGGGCGTAAAACTCGTCCTCATTGGCTCGAACCATCATAAACCCTACGCAGATTTCGTCGCACCCGAAGCGATAATGCTCACCGAAATATACGAGTACGCGAGACATCTGAGTGAGCCAGGTTTCACTCTCGTCGATCTTCAAACTTTCAAATTCGAGTCTGCACAGAAGATGGTGGATTACGGTCTCATGGAGAAGGCTCTTTTATATTTGGAACAAATAGCCGTGAATATCATCAACGACCCCGTCAAGTACAAGGCTTCCTTCATAAACGAAGTCTACACCCTCGGTGACAGAATTAAATATCACGATCCTGTGTGCAAAGATTCCGTCGAGGACGTGGCGAGTCTCGCGTGGCTCAACAATCTCGCTGAGGTCGTCGGCAAATGCCAAACCGGCGAGATTGTTCAGGACACTTATAGCGTTCGGCAAGCGACCGATACGCAAAATATTGTCACCCAGGAACAGGAACATCGCGAAGTTCAACAGAACCAAACGACTGTTTGGAGAGACCCCTCGCATGCCGAAGGTCCCACTTCGTTGATGGAAGTGCCCAGCGGCGAGGCGCACCCGCAGCCCGAGTGGCAGCCTCTGTCGCTACCGGGCACCGTTCAAGACCAATACAGCAATGCGCCCGAGCACGGTGCTCAATACACCGGAGCAAACGTTGATTCCTATCAATATCAGAACCAGCAACCGGATGAATGGAAACGGGATTACTGGAAGGAATTTCAAACGCTGGATTACAACCCACCCGGTGACTGGTCAAATCAAGCGAAGCAGTCGCAATACCATCCGGAACAAACGGACGTCGACTCGTCGCAGCAGCAGGGAACTTGGAATTACGAGGTAAGCTGAATTTCTTTTTTTTCTTCATGTATTGTTGATCGGAATGGACCGGTGCTGAATTACCGCTACATAGATAATTACAAATGTTCTTTTTTTTTTAATTTTGCATTTGAAATGTTACATATATTCACTACTGGAAAAAGGTATACGCGAAGAAACGATTTTTGCCTAATATATGAAAGGTAAATCTTATATTTGATGAAGGAGAAAATTGTTTTGAGCCCCCAGGTGAGGCTTAACATTTATACGAAAATGTATACAAAAAATCAAAGAGTATACGATGAAGAATTTAGTGAAAATTGATCGAGCGATCTAGATTTCGTGACGATTTTAATGTTTGAATTTTAATAACAATTAGTAATACGGTAAACTTTGACGCTGAATGCCACAGTTGATTCTGTCGCCTTTTACGGGGTCCTCTGTTTATTTAAAAAACTTCAAACTCAAAGTTGTAGAAAATATGAATGAACTGTTATTTGAAATGTAAAAGAAAGTTGCAAAATCGAACCTTGCACATTGCTTTCTTATTTATTTTTGATCCTCTGTACACAAAGTTTCTATAAGAAGTCAAAATTGAGCAATGTACTCTCTCATACAAGAGGCCGTGTGTACTGGGGACGTAAAAAAATGAGGCTACAAGGTGCTTTACAACTCTTTACACAAGTACTAATGTACGAAAGTGTACAACACTCGTTAGAGATCCATCTAAATCTTGAGTTATGATGCTCATTTCTTTCAAGAATACATAACATGTCAACATTACAAACATTTTTCAACATTAAAAACCGCATCGACTTTTAACGATTGCAAGTATTTAACCGAAAATTGTAAAAACAATGAAGTGGAACTCCTCTACCTGCATGATACACTTCAGCTTCATAGCTCGTGACATTCTCAAGGCATAGATATTTACAATTTTTCGGTGTGATACACACATATCTGGATAATTTTTCAAAATATGTTTTCGGATTTTTTGGAATACGTATTCTGAACACGGTGACACGAAAAAATATTTTTTGTAAAAGGAAAGTCTCTCTATGATGGAGCAATAATTATAGAATCTCTTGTGCATACCTTTTTTCCGTACAAGTGGTTCCTCGGACGAACAATCGTTTATTATTCCCGATTTATTGCATGCTTAATTGTATCCACGTGGTTTTATTATCACGATTTTACGCCTTGTAGAAATTTATTTATATGTAGACATATTTATGAAAGGTAATAGAGAAAAAAACGATACAATGTTTTTGAATTAACCATATTTCGCTTGTTTATTCATGCTCGCGAAATCTCGCAGTCGGAAAAGGAGGAAAAGCCATCAACTCCGGAAGTAAGTAGTCCCATTCTCGCGACAAATAGTAAAATCGATTCTGAATGGTTGTTGGATACCACGAGTATTAACACAGTGCGTCGAAGAAAGTTACAACAATTCGATAAAACCGAAACGAATATTGTCGATACTGTCGCTACCACGGGTTCAAATTGTGCGAGTAGGAAGTCTTCGATCTCAGATTCGGGAAAGTTATATCCGACGATCGTTGAAAAATTACAAAAATCACCGAAACCCTTGAAATATCCCAAAATCACAGCATCGTATCCTAAAATTGTAGATAAAACGAAAAATCGAAGTGGCGTTCAATCGAAAGCTAAGAAAATTGATCCGACATTAGTGAAACCACCGCCCGCGCAGCCTGCGGTATTTTTGAAATGTAAACCAAAGTCAAAGCGTAAGTCGAGCGAGGGGACCGACGAGGAACCGGAAAACGATTGCAAAGTATTGTCCAAAAATCCGACGGACCTGGACATTCAATTCAGTAACATGAAATTCGATTCGATGACGGTGTCGAGCTCGTCATCTTTCGAGGTCGACAAGGGCTCGGTCGTTCGAGCTCGGAGTGACACTCAAAGTTTGAAACAGTACTGCGATTTCGAAGAGAAAAGAATCGTGAGGGTGGCACCGCACATGCGAAGAAAAGACGTAATATGCGACACAGTGGACGCATGGTCGTTTCATAACGACGAAAAATCCAACGCGGAATTGTCTCGTTACAAACCACTGATCTTCGGCGGTACCTTTCCCATAGACGCTCCGTACAGAGGCGAGGCCGCCAGAACTTTAGTAAAAAAACAAACAGAGATACCAGCGGGAAAACACATTTCCAAAACGTTTGACATCGACTGTCCCGTCGATTACGAGTAAAACAATTTTTTTTTCCCTTCAATCCCAATGGGCATTCGTTTTATTTACTGTTCTCACTTGCGAGTTGAGGTAATCCGGTATTCACTGCATGTGCCTAACGGCGGAGAAAGAATACTAAAATAATTTGTGAAGTTTTGTGAGGGTGTTTCAGGGCGTGTTATCGAATTTTGTGTGATGATGGTCGTTGATGTTATTGTCTAGAGTGTACTGTCCCGGATTAATCTGGGAACTAATCATGCCTTATGGCAATTACTTGTTCTCCGCGTGTTGATTCATACGTATTATATTCGTGTGATTGTTTTAATAGTTCTTTTTTAAAACTATCGTTCATGTATATAATAATGTTGTTATATTAGCGACAAATACAACGTGTATAATAAATAATGTCAAGTTATACAATACGCCTTACGATATTTGAATTGGAGAGTCTTAACTTTTCTACGTCGGGCAGATGCATCAGCTTCAGTAGTAATCGTTTATTCAACGCGATAATGTTTTTTTTTTTTAAAGCGGCAATTTATTTTGGTTATCAATGATTATTCTAATTCAATAAATTTAAAGATTATTTGAAGGTAAATTCGCTGAAGTTCAAATGTGTACTGCCAGAGCCGTTGTAACTACTCTTTACATCTTCTATCGCTTATGTCTTTTCAACTTTGCGATGGATTAACCAAGTGTGATCCGTATCAAAGAATTTGTCTAAAAAGAGAAACTTTGCATTGACGAGTAGCGCGCAAAGTTTGTCATTGCTCACTGTAATGGTAGATAACAATTGTTTTCAAAATGTTAATAGCGATAAATGTCGCGAGATCAGGGACTGTTACAGTACGCATTGACGAACTTTGCTGGGACAAGTTTGCGATGATGAATTGTATTTTTAATTATAGCCTCAGCCGACGATATCTATGGGACCATCATCGGGAAAGCAGTACGATCCGCTGGAAGAACTCGACGCACTAGAACCGCTGAGAGACGCTTCAAAGTCGACGGCTGAGAGCAAGAAAAATGCGGAAAAAGGAGCTGATAAGAAGAACGCGAACGCTGGGGGTTCCTGGTTCGGTGGATTGTTTAGTAAACTTACTCCCAAGCCGAAGAATCAGATGATTCTACCGGACGACAACAATCCAACGGTAAGACATCCGATCGTTGATGAAACAATCTATCTAGTCGAATGAGTCAAAAGTACGATAGCCGGATTTTATGTTTTATGTCACTAAGGGAACGCGATGGTTCTCATGGTAGTTGCGTGATCGACTATGATCTTAAGTCACGGCGAGCAGAAGGCCAGTATATTGCTGATTTACCGGTCAGACGATTATTAACATGCGCTCCTTTACTAACTGCTCAAATACCTCTCTAGTTACCCGCGGCAGAAATGGACAACTCTCGTTACATTCAAATAATTATTCCTTATTTAATTATTTATACCATGATTTAATATTAATTATTTTATAAATATTATCCATGGTATCTGATCCAACGCGTATCAAATTTTTAATTAATCAATCTTTTTCTTATTTTCCTATTGAGTTTTTTGTTTCATTAAATCTATTGGGCAAATAATAATAAGAACTAATTATTATTCAAAATTAATGCACGTGGTACTAGGCCCTGCAGGCGACTTTAATGAAATAATTCATGTTTAAGGTGATGTACTACACGTCATCAGTCTCTCATAGATCGTTATACGTGTTCGTATAAAAGACAAGAACGGTGAGCCCTACAATTGTAGACGCGGTTCATCGTTCTCCTTTTTTTTTTTTTTTTATTCAAGAGATCAATCATGCGGAGTAATTTACATTGCAATCTTCATATCAACCGAGAGCATATCGTCTTGATATTTTACAGAATGAATAAAAGATTTATTAATTTATTTTATTATTAACAATTTTTGCGAATAGTCGCCGTCTCTAGGTTTTTCAATCACTTACACGGAAGTTTTCGATCGTTTGGTAAAACACTAGTAAATATCCGGCCTCGTTACGGTTATCGCATTAATTGTATAACTCGTTTGTTTCTCGTATCGCAGATTGTTTGGGATCCGATCGCGAAGAAGTGGGCGAACAAAGATGAGAACGGTGGAAGTACTTCATCGCACCTGGCACCACCTCCGAAAGCTACAGACATGGGATTCATGCCGCCGACCGTGGAACAACCCGTTACACTGCAACAACCACCACAGTTCACTTCATCAGCCGACCACTCCACTACTCCCAACACGTCAAAATTAGTCACCGGTAGCAACATGTTCAAGATGCCAAAGGGTCGGAACATGCGAGCGAATTACATAGACGTCATGAATCCTGGTAGTAACAAAGGAGCCGGCACACTTTCAAACATACCGACACCCGCTACTTCTCCACTCGTACCTATGGCCGCTTCGTCTCCTCATCTTTTTGTCCCCGCATCAGGTAACCTTTCGCTTCCCTTCGTGTACCAAGTGAGCGTTTGTACAGAAAGGACAAATTCTTAGATACTTTCTTCTGCGATTTTACCGTTGAGTGAATCATTTTTTTTTATTCCTCAAGCTGGTGCTCTGCTATATTTAATTCAAATTAGAATTTATATTGGTGATTTGGCGATGACATTGGTCATTGATGTTCAATTTTGTCATATTCTTAGCTAAGCTTTTCTCATAAAGTCCTTGAAATAACGACCTTTTCCGCTCACTGATATATTCCATCGTTTGTATTTATGTGAGAAATTCAATAATTGTCGCAATTTTTTTCACTCAAACGAACTTAGTGAAATTTCGTTCGTGGAGAAACACGTGAGATTCGATTGTTTGCTTCTCTGTTCCAGTCAACGATCCTACAACCCCTGTGGACTTTTTAACATCGACAGTTACGGGAGTTCCAGCCACACCCGGTGAGAACGCTAATCAAGAGGTGAGTTCACATTCGTCGGTCACTAAATTTATCGGACATTCATAATTACTTCAAAAAGATACGGCATATACGATATTAACAAATACACTTCCACATCAACGTTACTATCGTAATTATTTATAGTTATATACTTTTAATTTATTATTATCATCATCTCGATACACAACAGTCATGCCATCTTAATTTTTCTGGCTCTGTGACTGCTGTTTGTTGTGTAGAGCTTGGTGTTAATTATTATTTTATCATCAGCCCCCTGGAAAATGTCGAAATTTCTGTGTATTTTTTTTCCTCTGTCCTTTGTCTAGATTTATATCGTTCCACCACCTTGAGTATTCTTGAATTTTTTTCATTATGTACTTATATCCTTATCTCTCACTATTCGGATTGATATGCTAGGGTTTCTTTTTTTCCCCTCTTTCTCAATTATCTGTAATTAATGTACAGTATCTCGAAACTCGAAGTTTTTCTGTCTGCGAATTATGAATTTTTGCAATTTTTTAAGTTCCAGGATAATAGTAAATATCTCTTTTCACTTCACGATATCAAATACGTTAATATACGTTGTTTTTTTTTGTGTTTCCTTTTTGCAAGCAGTCTGGGATGCAGAATGACGTAGCCAAATAACAATTGTTGCCAATAGTAAGGAGACTTCTTTATTCATTTATAAATGTACATAGCATTTTTTATATTTCTTTTCTCGCCTATGCGCGTTTATTAAAAAAAATTGTTTATCCAAATGATAAATATTCGCTTCGTTGGCACTTTCACACAGCGATAGAACACGCTTCGACGTTTTGTCTTGTGGTATATGGAAACTGTAGTCCTAGTCCTACGTAGAAATCACGAGTGGAATGATTCTGGCAATATTGTGTAGAGTAGTACGTGCGTGTGTGTTGTTGAATTAAAACTCTGGAAAAAAAAATGAAAAACAGCCATAAATACAGTAGCGGACAAAAGTTTAAGACGGAGAGGAAAAAAAAAGTAATCGTTGATTTTTTTATGAAAAGAATTGACTCAGTGGATTTTTTTTGTATTAGCTAATTAATCATTAATTCATATATTTATTACATAAATTCAATTTTGCGCGTAACAACATTAGATACAATAAACAAGGAAAACATAAATTTGTTTGATATCTTCGGGGACAAAAGTTTAAGACTATACGTAATAAAATATTTTTTGGTAGAAAATATACAGATATTTTCCTCCCTTCAATACTTTGTCCACAGTCCATTATTTTTTATCACATCAGCACATCTTTGAGGCATTGAATCAATTAATTTTTTGCAGTCGTCCACAGTTGTTTCATTCCACGTTTTTTCAACCAAAGAGTACAAATCGTCAAAATTTTTTGGTTTATTTCTTTGAACCCTTCTTTTTATGGTACACCATAAGTTTTCAATTGGATTTAAATCCGGCGACTGCGACGGCCACGGTAATAAAGTGATTTTTTCATCTTGAAAAAAACTTTTCACTACCCGAGCCGTATGCTTTGGGTCATTATCTTGTTGATAAATAAAATTATCACCCATATTTTCGTAGGCATACGGTAACATAGTATTTTTCAATATATCCAAGTATTGAAAACGGTCCATGATTCCATTAATTCGGCGTATTGGTCCAGGACCATTGCGAGAAAAACATGTCCACACCATTACGTTTCCACCTCCATGCTTAACTGTCGGTAAAACACATCGAGGATTTAAATCTTCGCCAATTCGACGTCTTACATACAGTATCCCGTCAGAACAAATTCGGTTGAATTTGGATTCGTCCGAAAATAGCACATTTTGCCAATCCTCACTTGTCCAATGCCGATGAGCCTTAGCAAATTGCAGTCGTAATTTTTTATGCTTTTTACTGAGCATCGGCTTCTTCCGTGGCTTTCGTGGTTTCAAATTGAATACGTCTAATCGTCTTCGGACAATTCTTACACTAATTTGTGCATTATTATTACTGGATATTTCAGCTCTGATATCGACTGCTGAACGAAAACGATCTCTCTCGCTTAATCGATGAATCCGACGATCCAGCGTTGGCGTGGTTTTCCGCGGTCCACCGTTTTTTGGTCGATCAAAATAGTCCCCAGTCTTCACAAACTTGTACCACGCTTGCTTACAAGAAGTTTCTGATCGATTCATTTGAGTTGCAATTGAAGAAAATGTCTCATTTTGCTTCCGTAGAGACACGATTAGTTTTCGTTCAGTTGATGACAAATTACGGGCTTTACCCATACTCTTTTCGTACGTAATTAAACTTAAGACACTGGATGATACACCACAAACTATTTACAGTATTAATATATCAAATTATTGCGTGGATCGACTACGGGTATCTTTTTCGACAGATCGTCTTAAACTAATGTCCGCTGTTTACAGATGGTTGGAAGAAAAAAAAATTGTATAATCTATATTGTTTACATTTGACGACGGAGACTTCTATATTATGAAGGTCAAACGTACACATGTATTGTAAAAAAACAACAAGCCGAAAGAAACGTTAGTACTTGTATGACAGATCTATGAACCAAATTGTAATTCATCGTCTTAAACTTTTGTCCGCTACTGTATAATGATGAAAAATAGTCTCACTGCAGCATGCTTTCGTTGGTTTCGGAGTATTATTTTCAGGCTCTTTATATTTCGCTTCGCCATTATTCTTTATTATATGCTCCCCGGAACAAGCTCTATCTGCATTGTTTCCCAGGTGACCGGTGAGGAGTTCCTATATTTTTTTCTTCTATAATCTGGAACTTAAAAAGAAACAATCGCATGTATAAAATTGGTCACCTGTGTGTTGTCGAACTCTGGCATGATGTTCATTCCCTGATACGCTACTTTTACTTTTATTTTACATGCTTGTCAAACACGTTTGATTTATTTTCTCATTTAGTAATATTTATCTCGAGCATCGCAATACCGATTTAGCTGGGTAAAGCATTAATTGAATTAAACGGATTAAAGTCGGCATTATTTAATTTATTTATTTGAGAATGATCGGTTTTGCGAAGTCCGAGACTAAAGTCCGTTTAGCTCCGGGCGTTTACAAGTCCATGAGACGACAATGTTATTTTGTATATGGGGCTATAGCTCTCTCGGTGGAGCTCAACCAGCTCATTATCGCGAGAGGTACAGAGCTACACAATGAGGGATCCGCGACTCCTCCAACGGACGAAGGTAAAGAATCACTGTCTATTTAATTAACACAATTAACTTGGTAGTAGGCTCGAAGCAAAATTGCGCAAGATACCGAGTCATACTTTATTTATTTTTTGTACGTCTAAGTCACCGACAGATCGATGTTAAATGGGGAATCAATATTTCTTTATAGCTTTATTTTACCTCCTAGAACCAATCGGCGAAGCCAAAGTCACTGCGGGGCTTTCGGTGAAAACGCTCGTTTTCGGTTTTGGGCTTTTAGCGTTTCTAAGTGCTTCTAGAATATCTCATTTCTCTTTCTTCTACTCTGCTCTACACTGCTCATATCTCTCTTGTCTCAATAATTAAAATATCCCGTACAAGATCGCAACTTTCACAGAACGTTGTTTTAACGTTTGGATATTTCCGAGGATGCTCCTGCGTTATCCTCAAAACGATACAGAAGTCATACACGTTATTATTCAATGTCATAAAAACGTTATAAAGACAACATATTTAAGTTCTAAAGCAACGTTCCGAAACCAAAGTTGAAACAACGTAATATCTTGTTGTACGGGCAGTAGTATCCAATCCGAGCGACAAAGTTCGAAAGTCTTTTACATTTTCATTGTTTCTTCAGGGACCAACGATGTACAACCCGACGGATGTGAAGGATCAATCTATAAAGAACACCCCGAGAAGCAGATATCCACCGCGATAATCAAGACTCGAAATTCCGCTTGCTTAACCGATCGAATCGTTCTTCGCAGAAACTATGAGAGACTCACATACGATATATGTGCGAACAATCTTATTACTAAACCAACTAAACGCAAGTAAATCTGGTGCGCGACAGTTGCTCATACACGCAATCACACTATAAAGAATATAAGTAATATCGATTGCTCGTTGTAACAGACAATTTGGAAAATTTTCGTACGAGAATATCGAGGCACGTGGACGAGTTTATATGCATATTTAGTTAGGATTTCCATTTGAGAATTTGAAGGGAGGGTACGAGTCCGTTGACACAGCTTTTGTATGTGCTAGAATTCAAAGTCTGATTTTATTAACTGACCGGTCTATTATAATACAATATGTCTACGGCCGGAATGTCGTAAAAATGGAATATTTCTCGAGACACAAGACGGTTCGAGTGGGTCCGGTTGATTTTTAAGAAGCATCGTGTAAATCGTACGTCCTTGATAATTATTTAAGACGATGTACCGCATGTCGTCTGTCTCTCAGATAATCATGCGTGCGAGAGACAAAGCAGAATTTTAGATTCGCAAATTTCTCAGTCACGATTGATCTCTCGGATAAAATACGAGAACGGTAAAATGTAAATTTATCAGAAGCAGTTTACCGTTCTCTTCTTTTATTCGAAAGATCTATCGTGGCGGAGTAATTTTCATTACAATTTTTGTATAGACCGAAGAGTAGTACAGTAGCTCAAAACGATGTGCTACACCGACTGAACCGCCAGGAATACGAGAAACATAGAATCATCGGCGATCGCGGTGGAACGAGAGTGAAAGAAATTAATTTATAGCACTACGCGTTAAGAGGAAACTCAAGTCACGGGTCCTAGACTCCGAGGATGACTCTTAAGTGCGAGAGAGATTGAGCAATACATTTTTTAAGATTTATCTTGGACTCAGATTTTCTGAAAAATGTCGGATTTGTCGAGCTCACATTCGTGCCACGTTCACGTAGACGTCAGGCATACAAATCCTGATATCTCTCAAAAGATCTGAGTTCGAGAAAAATGCGTTAAAACGTTTGAGATGAACTGTTGGTACCGACCATCATCTTAAGTAAAAACATCACAGACGCAGTTGAAATAAATCCATCGATGTTATGCGACAGGGCGTCCAAAATACGCAACGAATAATGTTCCGCTCAGATGTTCGCAGGGGCAGCGACGCGAAACTTTCAGACAGGACTATGTAATTCGATATGAAAGGGAATCAAAATTACTTTATACATAGATATTTACGAATTTCCTATACCTGTTTCATCTTTTTTTTTTTTTATAGTAAAGTAAATAAATCTTGTTCGCAATATTTTTACTTAACTATTCTGGAAAATCGAGTGAAAAGAAGCTTCTGAAGCGAATCGTATGATTTGCTTGCGTGTTGTCACTCCGGTTTGTTGTAGAAAAAAAAAAAACTTAGTTGCACGCTGTAGACAAGAATTTCTGGGCTCTTCCGGCTTGTTTAATTTTTTCTTTTGTATTAATATTGTTGAAACGAAGGAGAAATTCCATTTTAGTACTAAAACTACACCGTCGATGCTGAGAGGTTTATCTGGAAAGGTGCTAGACGATAAAACGAGAGACTATAATTATTATTGAAGAATAGAGAAGCTTAACTCGGTCGTCGATGCAACGAAGAGGCGTGCCAAGGGCGAGCATGACGCTCGAGCGACAAGTTCTTGTTTAAAAAAATAACATAAAATAAAATAAAATAAAACATACATTCCGTTTGTTAGTTTTAGGTAAGAAGAATCAGGTCAACTACCCTCGCGCTATCTGCACAATCAAACGTGTGCATTCGTGCGACTATCGGATGATCGATAATATGTAAATAAAAATTTGATAATACGTTTTGAAAAGAAATAGAAAGAAAAAAAATGTTGGCTCTCCAGTGTTTATTTTGTTTCTTTTCTTTTCTTTTCGTCACAGTGTTTCGTCTCAATTTACATAAATAAACTATATATATATATAAACTAAACTATATATATCTGATAAAATAGTGCTTGTTGGAAGCTCTATCATGGTCGCCACGCGGCATTCCGTATTTGACGTCGAGCCGAGCTTCGCGAGAGCTTTGTAATTTATATGTATACACCGCATCTATCTCTTTGTATAATAATTATAAAGCAAAATCGTTTATTCATTTCTGCATAACGTGACGCGTGATAACGGTATGTTAGAGTCTGCAATAGAGAGGAAACGAATTGATCACGACGGCAATAAAGGATAGGCAATGATGAGGTTTATTGGTACAAAATCGAGAGAAGACAGGAACTTGATCGAATTATTCGAGGTGGCTAGTGTTAAAGTTGAACAGAAGTATTAATTGAGCTGTATGTTATGTATGTATAGGACGGTTTATATAAGCGATGTGATTCAGCTTAAAGATAATGTAAAATATTATAACAAACGATACGAAAATGAAATATCTACGCAATTTCACAATACGGAGTTGATGTACGTTAATGGGAATCATGGATAATGCATAATGTGTATTGTATATTATTACGATTGCAATTATATGTCACCTTACGATTGCTATAACAATAATAAAGTATATATGATGAAGTATAAGGCATTTTGTGTTTTTGCCTTTAGTTATATTTCTGATATCAGTCTTGAGCTCGCGCTAATATTGGTCCAAGATAAATGAGATTTTCATTGTAATTCATGTGTAGGTATATCGTCCTCGAGTATGATTCATTAAGAGGCTGTGAAACATGCATGTTTGTGAGAGACAGAGCTGATCAATCCTATCCGAAACTCCTCAGGCACGGATTGTTTGTTGAATAAAAAAAGAGAACAGTCTCCTGCAGAATTATAAGACGGAGGGCACTGTTCTCGAGTTTTATCCGACAGATCAACATAGCATATGAATTCAAATTACAGAATTCTTTTGGATTTCGAAACTATCGAAAAATGCTAAATTTAGAATCAAGAAAACGTCTAGTGTGGTCGGTTTTCCGAGGTTTAATAACCGTCCATCAAAATTATATTGTTATACGTTTGGCGTTATGTATAGTGCGCTGAATGCCAGAAATGACTTTTCTTAAATGATTAAGGATACGTGATACATCCCTCCTGTCACCTGAATCCAGTCTGCATCCAAAACTGTAATCCAATCTACTCAAAGACGATTGATGTTTGAGAAAAAAAAGTAAATACAGTTTCACTGCAAAGCAGGTAGACGAAGTGTAATCGAATTTGTTTTTTTCTCAAACATCAATCGGCTCTGAGTATATTGGATTACAGTTTCCGTTACCGATTGTAGTTTCTGAATTAGTGTCACGTCACCTTAAGCTGAGGTAACTGGCGACTCAAACGGTATTTCTTAATCCTGCTCTAATCACAATCTGTATTTATGGAGCATCGGTATTGCAGTAATTAATTTTTAACTCTTCAAAGGAGCGTACAGCAGGCTCCATGGTCTGTTCCATGTTGTCCTTCGTATAGACTCGAAGCAAAGTGCGCATGGGCCACAATACGTTCTATCGTGTACAGAACGCTAGAATCTTTGGAATAAAAATGAAAAATGTTTATATTTTATCACACATAGGAATATGTTTATATACAAAAACTATTTCGACTTGGATGAATTAAAAGTTTGTTGCTGAGAAGTTCGCCTTCGGGAAATATCAACTTCAATTCCATAAATCGCTAATTTACACGAAAGCAATTTTTAAAAGCGTTTCTCGAGCTTCATCTTCGTGCGAGAATAACGTGTTATCCAAGTAGCACAAGACCAAAAGACATCCATTTGGTACAGAGAAAAATGAGTTAATTTTAAATAATAATTCTAAACGAAACAGTACCTTTAAGACGGAAATTAACTAACATTTTTCTATATCAAATGGATATCCTTTTGACTTGTGTTATTTGGATACCGCAGTTACGATTCAAGATTGAACGTATCAATTGGAATATTTGTTGATATCAGAGGGCTACAAAAAGGTTCATCATCGATGGATTATGCAATCCGCTATTATAACCAAAGAATTAAACAAATGACAAATTTCTCCACCGATTGTCATCAACCGGTCTGTAACGAGGATAAACAGATGATTTGTTACAACTACCAAAGATAAAAAATAATTAAAACATTTTTTTATTCCTATCTTAGTATTTTTTCAGGTTTCCATTTTTTAATGACTATTGCAGTTCGTATTAATTTGTAAATAAAGGGGAAAAAACCAAATAAATCATTCGAAATCTCTTGTTTCTTTGAGTTTCTTCATTATCTATAAGATTCTTTTTATCTTAATACGCGTAATGAAATAATTATAGTTTCTACGATATATCGAGTGTGGAAATTTATTTATTTATTTCTATTCCCCCTCCCCTAATGATATGAGTATCGCTCCTCTTAAATATACTTTTCATATCTTTAAAACCCATCAGTTATAATACAAATAAATTGAGATATTTTCTTTTCTTTTGTAAAACATTCAAATTGAACTGTTTCTGCGAACATTGTATTGTTTAAATATATTTTTTACTCACTAAAAAAATGTTGAATAGGAGGTTTAAGCACATCCATATATTCTTTACTGTCAGACAAGATGATTGATTTGTTTTAAAATATTTTCATGACACATACGTCAGAAGAAACACTCTAAAGTAGATGTCGGATCTATTACTTGAGTCTGTTCGTAACGCGGGTACGCGAAGGAGATTCAATCGTGTAAGAATAATTGCTCGTCTTCGATTACAGCGTCAAGCTGCCGTGATAAATTCACGATCGGCGCGGTATCGAATGATCTCGTGGAACTACATCGACGGCAAGTAGATAACGTTTGTCACTGGTAAAACAATTTCGCGTCTTAACACAAAACCAAGTGAGACGAGTATATAATCATTAGGCACTAAGTGCATTTACTTGTATCACAGTGCTCTTAAGGGAAAAAAAACTGGAGACGGTAAGAGTGCGGAGTACAGTAGAAAACCCTATAAGTCTGCACGGTGAAAAAGAGCTTCGTTACTACCCTTTCTTCCCTCCTATAATAGCAATGATAAATAATTGAGACAACGGCGTTGACACATCGAATTTTGTGGCGCTACACTATCGGAAAAATTACCTAAAACTTTGATATGCCATTCGCGTTATTTACAACAATAGACAACATTCGTATAAAATAATATCCACGGTTGATCTGCACGCAAGACAAGTGCAAAGCTAATAGCGTTTTCCGCTGGTAAAATTGATGCGCTTTTCGATATTATAGTAAGTGAGATAAGTACATAGTTACTGTATATTTGTAGAATATAACACTGCTTATATGGCTTTCTATGGGTGAAACTAAGTACATTTTTTAATACGCAAAGGAAATATAGACGACGCTTACAAGGAGTGTATATCAAAAGGCGCGGTAGCGTCTCGACTTTAAGTTAAAACACAAATGAAAAAGAATTTTTATTTATCTCGATTGCTCTTATCCAGTATGCTTGTCTGACTCGTTCTCATTAAAAAAACTGAACACGGTATATACTCAATGAGTGAGTAAAAAACGCTATAAGACATGAACAGCTCCATGCGAGCCAAGTCCCTTAGTCGGTAATCCTTAAGTACTCGTGTCTCCGCTATTCCAGCGTCATTGACCTCAATATTTCTTAATCAGATTATCCGAATTCCAGGACAATCCTTCGGGAACCCGGCCAGCTATAATGCAGAAGGTCCAGCCTGCTTTAGCCTATATAATGACAGGAATCCCTACCTTCTACATTACACCCCTTGGAATCGACGCTTTTAACCCGAGGACACTCCCTCGGTGCACGTCTACGTATCAACTCCACCAGCATCACACTCCCTCCGCGGCCAAGCGTTATTGATCGTGCGCGGGAACGACTGCCCGCCGGTACGAAGCAACGAGGCCATACGTCGGCTTCCCCTTATCTACGTCGTAACGACGGTAAGCGGGCACCGAACGGAGAGTCGTACCTATCGTAGACAGGCGCAAAGTTGCCTTTACAGTGTCACCACTCGGAAGGGGAAACCGAAACGTCGTTCGGTTTTGCGTGGGCTTAAGCGTGTACGCACGCATTGCGACCTGCTCATATATATATTACGAATACGTATATACACATAGAAAAGAAAAAAAAAACATAAACACATTTAAAAAAAGATGTATATATATAGACATATATATGTATACGTTTGCAATACGTACTAACACTACGATATTACTTATAGAGGTATATACGTACGTGCCATCCTGACGCCCCCTCCTCGTAGACGTCGCAGTGACAACGCGCACTTGGTCGCGACGATAACGCGAAACCCGCGGCGACATCAACGTAGTCGTCACAGCAGACGTCAGAGCACAAACGTCCCGATACATTTGCGGGACTGATTAGTCCATGAATGAAATTACGATGGATAACATTAAGGGATTTCGTTGATAACAAGGTTTAAAAAAATTTTTATACCCACGACTTCCTTCAGAACGAAATTCACGAGGACTAGTGCGCGGAAAATTCTTTTTCACTCTTCGGAAATCTGCAATTTACCTGGGTCATACCTGTTTGGCGCAACCAGCATGCCCTACCGAGAACACGGGTAAGTTTTGTTTAGTTAAATTGTAAGTGGCTTTCGTATTTTATTCTTCGTTTCACTCGGTGTATACTCGCTGCGACGGCTTTGAACAAGTTTCAACGCGGTATGTTTCATTTAAAATTGGATGCTTTATACTTTGTTGTACGTTGCGTACAGTATACTGCATAAGTTGCAGCTATCTACTTCCGCAAAGCCTCGTCGATCCGCTTACGATATGTCGCTCCACGTTTCCTCATGTTTTAACGATATGTAACATCCCAACTCTCTGCCGAGAACATATTCTTCTGTTCTGTTATGACTTGATGAACGCAGCAAGACTTTTTTTTTTTTTTTTTAGAATTTGTACTTTTTAACAAGTTTAATTCTATTGATCCTCTTGGATTTTGTTACAATACGTGAGAAAACAGTGTAATCATGAGGCAATTATCGATGTGTTGTACCTTTTTTGTTACATCTGTCGAGCTGTTTCTACTTGAATTGCATTTTGCTTTGAGCTTTTTCTTAAGTGTAAATTAGTGAAAATTTTTAAGAGCATTTCACGTATAATTTTCCGAGATACCTAAGTGTCCTAAGTACTTTTCGTACCCAAGTACGAAAAATGTTAGTATGTTCCTAACGCTTTTCCTTTCGATGGATCTTGTTGAAACTCTTCATCGATGTTCACATACTCAGTAATAAAAAAACGTTCTGTTATAAGATTTTATTATATTCTAAACGGCATTACCAAGGTATTCTAACGGTATTTAAAAAGATATTAGCAGTTGAAGTTGAATTATTCATCAATGTTTTTCGCTACTTTGTACAGAGGTAAAAAGAAAATATTTCTAAAAATAATATATGAAAACAGGAAGTGTAATTTGTAGATGAAAATTCAATCTAAGCTCTTAAAAAGCGTCAGCTCTGTAGTTCCAGTGATAATATGGTCAAGCGTATCTTAAGTAATCAATTGAATGCTCCGAATAAAAGATTTTAAGTTAAAACCAAACTCAAATGCAATTTTATTGCATACGTAGCTCAATTGAACAATCAATGTATCTGAAAGAATTAAACTATCACTATAGTCTTTCTTACGTTAATTCATGATATTCTTCGTTAATTGTTCATATTTTTTACCTTCCATTGGGCTGTCGATCATCATCAGGTTGCGGTATAAACGATATTACGTAAACTTCCCTTTTCCAGTTCATTTCAGTATCAGGTATTCATAATATAATATTGAATGAAGTTAGTCAACTGAAATTATCGATAATTTGAGGGTTGCGTTAATTGAACTGAGAAATGTTATATTTTTCAATGGAAAATTGATAATTGAGGTAGAGCAGAAATGATAACGACGTTCTTTTTCATGTTTTCATTTACAGCTGAATTTCAGAATAAATAAAAATAAATAAAAAGAAAGAAATAATATCTATAATAATAAGTGCACGAGCTCGATGCGTGAAGATTCATTTGAAAAAGAAGTTACAGGAACAATACCCATAGGCAATTCTGATTTTGAGACGCAATGATCTTTAGTTACTACTTCGTTCCAACTTAATGCTAAACCTTCGTTGTAGGTAACTCATTGAAGATATTGTTATAGGTTTTATATTTGACGAAAGGTAAAGGGCTGAGGAGAACTTTCACCTAATAATTTACGAGAAATATATAATCAAAGTACGTTGAAGTATAATGGTTATAATGGTAAAAGTACAATCGTTATAATGGTTATCATGGTTGAAGTTGTAATGGTTGAAGTGTAATGATTGAAGTATAACAGTCGTTATGGTTACAGACGATAATTAATCATTAACGCTTCGTTTTTAAGTGAGTGTCGAGCACACTAAACAGTATCCTTTAAATTTTCTAAGTATTTTTATCGAATAAATGAAGAAATAAGCTTCCATTGATATTATACTAATTCTAGATAGTCGGCATCTTTGTATTTTAGGATTTGCGTTTATTTAAATTAATCCCCAATATCGATTTTTATTCTATTTTAATTCTTAACAATTCTGCCCTCTGCAAACAGGCAAGCTCGTTAATCTTAAAACTCACTTCACGGTTCTTTATGCAGTGCCTTTGTAATTTTATCATCCGTTTTTAATTGCCCTAGTACCGTATGAATCTTTTTTCTATTAATTAAACGATATTTCTTTGTAAGCACTTTTTTATTTTTAACAACTTTTTATAATACCATCACCACCATTTTCGCAGACAGGCGCTTAAAGATTCTTTTGAGTTCTAACTTCAAACCCTGAATTCAATGAAATGTTAAAATAACCGTAGTGATAATATAAGTACATTTATAGGTATAATTCCCATGATGCATCATCCGCCTCTCTTTATACGCGCACTTGATCTTCAGAACAGTCGAATGGATGTATATAACGCTGTTTATTGTGAATAAAATCACTTTACGTAACGTCGTTTACTTTCCAGAAATAGCAGCATTCGCCTCGGTAACAATATTACGCTCTCGTCTAATGCTTTTCTCGACGTTCCCATGAATCCACTGAAAAAGCTTTAACAACAACCCATAATTCGTCTTGCCATGGTATACGTAATCACACTTAAACGTTTTCATGACAATGCTCTCGTTAAATAGACATCCACGTGTCTGACAAAACCTTCTCATGAAATTTGGAATATTATTCTCTTTGTTCGATTAAATGCAAAACGCGTCGATCGATTTTCAACCAACTTTGCAAGCTTTTTGGTACTTAACATTTGTAAATAGTTGAAATAATTATAAAAAATGGCCGATACTATGCGGTTTGCCAAAAACTTATCGATATTTATGGTAATTACAATTTATTACTGAGGTTGCGAGTATTTTTAGTTTAGTCAATATCTTTAATATAAAATGGTCCCACGCGAACTTGACTTATCTGGAACCTCAATCCAATGGATTTTAGGATGATGATTGGTTTTAGGAATCCAACATAAAACCAACTAGAAAAGATTACGCAGATAAAGTCGACTGACAGTCGATTTTTTAAAGCCAACTTGCAATTTTTGTTATGACCATTTTCAATTTGAAAATTATCCACCAAACGACTATCGGTTTTCACACCATTTTGAGTAAATCCACCTCTAAGAATCAACCAAGAATTAGCCAAACGTCCAATGGTCAGTCGGCTCGCGAGTAGCAGGATCAATATGACCTGCCTAACAAAAGAATAAAAGGAATTCAATTTGAAACAAAATTGATATCTGATACCACATTTGATAGAAGAAAACTGAGTATCTACTGTTGATCTATCGACCAGATTCGAAAGGTTTCTACCGACCTTTTGCTTCTTCATAGAGGAAATTTTGTTTTCATAAAACATTTTTATTCGAAATTTTTACGATGGAAAATGATGAGGAAACAATGTGCAAGATTGTAGACTTTTTACTCTTATTTCCCATACAACTTTCTACTGATCTCCTTTATAATAAATAAAAATAAAAACTATTAAAAAATTCGAGCACAGAATTAAACAAGAGCATTAACCTTAACATTTGAGTACCAGATGAATAACAATTCATCGGAGATATCAGGGTTCGCACTCTTTGTTTTGTAAACTCGCCAAGTGACGTATTATAGTAGAACACTGAGTGTCTACTGTTGCCCTATCGACTAGATTCGAAGGGTTTTCACCGACCTTTTGATTCTTCATAGAGGAAACTTTGTTTTCATAAAACATTTTTATTCGAGATTTTCATGATGGAAAATGATAAGGAAACAATGTGCAATGTTGTAGACTTTTTACTCTTATTTCCCATACAACTTTCCACTGATCTCCTTTATAATAAATTTAAATAAAAACTATGAAAAAATGCAAGTACAGAATTAAACGAGAGCATTAACCTTAACATTCGAGTACCAGATGAATATCAATTTATATTATCAGGAGATATCAGGGTTCGCATCCTTTGGTTTGTAAATTTCTCGAGTGATGGGAATATCATGACTGAGTGAAACACAAAGAAAGGTCGTGTTGAAAAGGGTGGAAAGGTCAAAGGGGTAGTTATGAACGGCATCAAAGCAAAGGTACACCAGAGATAAAAAATTTGTTACTTTATCTCATTCAGGAGAAAAGTCTAACGATTTTAGATGAATATACGAAGAGGCGGTCCATTGCTTTGCAGCCGAGAGCGTGTGCGCGAAAAATATGTAACGTTATCGCGATGGCTAAGTACTTTTGGGAAGCCGCATGCGCTTCGCGTACGATCCTTCGCTCCTGGACCTATAGATTCGATAAGTTGAGCGTTTTAGTCACCATTCGAACTATCCACCATTGCACTGGCTATGTAACGGTGTAGGACCAGATTTTCATCCATAGAGACGGCGTTGTCTGGTTCGTTGACATATATTGACAGCATAAAGTGACGTTTGTACATGCAAATAATCTGCGAGCAACATAAATGGGAAATATCGCTTAACGTATACCTATCGTTCCTATATATAATCGCGTCAAAAAAGTGGTCACAAATGTTTGTAAATTCCTTAAAAGCACAACAAAAGTTCTTTCATGCGAACCCATTAAACGCAAAGCATCATTAATGTTGCCGTTGTATTACAATTTTCTACTCAGCAAAGTAACTCGTTTATAAAATCTTTGTTATGTGACCAATTACGATGGTGAGTAGGAAATTTTAATACAACGGCGACGTGACTGTGTTGAAAATTATTCTACACAGGGTATGATCGGAAATTCGTATCACTCTTTCGAACCCGCAACCGTATGCGTACGGTATTTCAATAACGCCATCCATTCTATATGTAATATGCTGAACATTTTACTTTCAATATTACGGTCTATATTCCTAGAGTTTTTCCAATGTCCAATAAAATGTTTTAACTGTATTTCAATAAGCACTTAAAAAAAAATTTAAAAGTTTAAAAATTTTCAGCGTTCATCGTATTTCTATAAAACTATTTTTAATTCAATTTATTTTTAATTATCATTTTATTATAATTTTTTATATTTATTCAATATTTACTTATTAATGTGAACTCTCCTGTGGGCTTCGAAAACTTATGCTTTTAAATTTAATTGAATGAAAAATTATTATTTTGAACGAGTGTCAATATAATTTTTTTAAGTCGTATCACCTTAAACTCTTCTGCGGGATTCGAAAAATAATGCTTTTGTATTTACTATAATTGAAAAATAACAATTTCTTACAAAATTGATTAATTTTTTTAATCATTCCGCAGTTCAATATCTTTATGAACCATTTTCACAGAGATTTTCTACTTAAAACAGGATCTTCATTGATTTAATAAAAAGTTTCATCGTAATAAAGTCCTTGAGGTCATATAAGATGCTTAAAGGTTTAAACGTTTCATTAGGGCGTAAATTGAATTACAAATTAGCTAATTCTTAAGTGTCTTTTAGATAAAAAGGCATTCAACTAAAAGAAAGTTCGACTTGATCGTCTGATGTGCAAAAAGCCCTAGATTCGTTCAACGTCTACTAATCTAATCAGACGAAATTCATTTAATTCCGTTGATTCGTCTATGACCTACGACATCAACTGAGCCCTAAATTAGTTGCCTAAAATGTCTTGTTCTGGCAATTAGAGTGAACGTCGCTAGCAAACTTCACATAAAACCTGTTTGGCTGTATGCGGGCTTCACTTGCGATACATTTACGTCCATTGAATTGAATAAACATTGTTCAACAATCTTTAATACGCAATTGAAACTACATTATGCTATCAAGTCAATTTTAAAAGTTTTTTTTTTTTTTTTCAAAATTTACTTTCAATAATTATAAGTCGGTGTACAGTCAATTATAGTATTTTTCTACATTCAATATCTACAGTGTGTAAATCTGTTAGATTAGTTTTTTAAACTTGATCAAAATGATCTTGTATGTGATTCTTTTCGGTTTAAGTCGTAACGTCGTACGATTGACAGAGGACACGTCGTTTGTTCGGAAGAAACCAGAACACGCGGTGCGAAGTAACGTCAGTGATTGCATCATTGGTGTAGCATTGCCGGAAATATCAACGACATTTCGATATTGATGAAGACAAGGTATTCGCAATTTTGTTCCAACGTTTCTCGGCTCTTGGTAACCGACCTTGAAATTTCGTAATTATCGTTAAGATCCATTTAAACTATTTAACGTATTAATAATCAAAGGTCAAGAAGATAGATTTTCCTTTTAAAATCTCTTTAAGACCTTGCAGAGAAAAGTTCAAGGTCACCGAAATATTCCCTCAGCAGCTGACCTCGGCAAAACATATTCACTCCGGCTTGTCAGTCACAGTAGTTAAAAATCAGGTCACTGTGTCGTGGGCTCAGTTCCGCCCTCGTTCGATATTACCAGAGGTCCTAGGGTCGGAGGACTCGTTCTATATTCACCCACGCAATCTTAGTAACGTCACCCTGTAACTATTTAGACATTATTTACTCGCTTCTTAATTAAATCTTACTAAATGCCACGAAATAATTTGATTAACTAGACGTTTCACGAACAATATATAAACTGAGTTGATCTAGCCAGACATCTTAATCGTTGATCGATAAATCTAAATGTCGGATAAAATGCGTAAACGTTTTATATATTTTTCAATTATTTATTTATTTGAAAAAAAAAAAAAAAACGTTTTCTTGAGAACAATTATTTTGGAATAAATTCTTCTATGAAGAAGTAAAAGCGAAATAATAATATTAAATTATTTAGGAACTATTGTCATATTCTTCTCTCGATGTATTGTCTAGAGAAAAATAATGAAACAATATCATTTACGCGTAAAAATTAGGAAAACAAACGTCTAGGAGAAAGTGGGAATTGGTTAAAATATTTTATAATAACGGTAACATTATATTAAGGTACATAGACTTAAGATACTGATGTACTGGAATATTATAGAAGAGATTTAAAAAATTTAAGAAATCAAACATTAGTAAATAAATAAATAAATAATATTTTTCTGTTGCAGTTTCAAAAAATAAATTGATACAATAATGACGGAGCGATGTATGAATCCATAGAAAATACTACAGACATAGAGAAAAACGATCAAATGTCGCCAGCGGACATTAGGCACCGGTGACAAGATATCCGTGAGGAACCATCATGGATATACAAAAAAAATTTTTGTGCCCCCGCTTGATGGACTATTTGGCCATCGTGGGGGCAAGGCCTTCATCGGGCCCTCGTCAATCCGTGCAGGTACCTGTACATCATTTGTATATTCACTTAAGGTGCTATGATACACGCGCGCGCGAGATAGAGAGACAGAGAGAGAGATTCTTATTTTTAACATTATTTGCTCGTTCAAATCGTTATCTTATTTATTCTTTTATGATGAAGTAATTAAAATGTCGGTGAGTTCAGAAATGGCAAAAGCATTTATCGAATGATGATTAATAGCCGCGTCATTTAAAAGAAAATTATTCTAAACGCTGTTGCTACAATGGAAAATATAACAAAGTATATTTGAAATCAATTGTACGCGAAGAAAATTTAACGAGTGATTAAAAAACAATGTTGATTACATTTTTATTTCCAAAGGTTTAAATAAAAATTTGTGATTGACAGGTACCAGAGCTACTGCGCAGGTACCCGGTGGAGGATCACAAAGATTTTCCCCTACCTCTGGACATGGTCTATTTCTGCCAGCCGAAGGGCTGTAGTAGCGTAGGACCACAACGTGCCTTGCGCGAGGCAACGTCTTTTACTTTCACCTTGACGGACAAAGATTCGGGTGAGTGCTGACTGACTGATCGCCTACCTACCTGATGCTTTTAGAAACTCCAATAACATTATTTTCATAAGTTACCCCATTATCCCGGCGTCTAGTCCCACAGCGATGTAAATAATTTGCAATAACCTTTTCAGCGATATAAATGAACACGATAACGTACAAAATGACGACCACGTGAAATTCGACCTTTAAAATATTTTATTATTATTCTTTTATTTACATTGATGAGAATTTTAATGAATAATGTAAAGTTTAAAAAAAAATTATTCAACGATAAATCGTCTACCACATTTGTTCATGATGCGACAAAGTGCTTATCAATTTTTACGTAGTAGCTCGGATTATCAAAAATATGGACGAATTATTTTTTATTTTCAAGATACCCAGTAAGAAAATCGTGCGGTGATCGCTGCCGGCAGAATGACGTCATGTACGTCTACGTCAGGACGGCATTGTGACGGCACAACTTTTTAACAGCACAACGTGCCAATACCGTGCCTGTACGGTTTCAGCAAGTCGTAAGACCCTACAACGTGCTGCAACCACGTAGACACAGTGTTGGCGGCATGCCGTACTGTCGGAATATCGTAGCGGCACGCCGTGCTGTCGGAACATCGTGGCGGCACGAAAGCAGTCATGTGCGGATGTACATGACTCCGGTGCACCGTACACCAAGCCGCTTCGTGCCACCACCGTGTAATCCCTGTGCAGTCACATTTCTATCTGGGTATTAGTCCTTTCATGAGAATTAGTATTAGATGGATATCGGAATTTGTTGTATGCTGAATATATATTCTAAAATTTGTAATAACGCGCCTGTGTACGAAAAAAAAAAGAACAGGTAAGTTTATCACCACTTTAAAGGGAATAAGACCATCTTAAAATTCAAGGGTTTTAGATAAATAAATAATAAATATCCTAAAATATTCATTGATTTTTCTGGATTTCGTAGATCGAAAAGAATCGTTTGTCCAATATTTTGTTCTTGATATCAAAAGTTAAATAAATAACGGATCCAATCGTACATAGCTTTTCTCGTATATACATCGTCAAAATGGCGACTTTGAGGAAAAAATGGTATCCAACCGTACAAGTTATAATATTTTTTAAATTAGTTCAACATGATTAATTCATTTGTATTAAATGTTTATTTTATTTATAATTATCTCACGATTAACTGTTATTTGACTATAGTTGTTGTATAAATATCACCGTAAGCCAATCAAGTCGATAATAAATAACATAATTTTAGAGAAAATATGTTGCGAATGTTCACTTTGATACCAACCTTGAAATAGAAACAAATGCCTCTGGAGTAACTCGGTCTCATATTTTAAACATGTTTCTACCCTTAACTTCGATCGGTTAAACTCCAACGGCTGTGTTCTTTATTAAAAATTTACTGAAACTTTGCATCGCACGTAAATATTAAAGTCTAGATTTACTGACACTAAAAACTATTTTTCTCGTTTCAGGTAAAACACGGTACGGAATATGCGTAAACTTTTATCGACCGATAGAGAGAGCAAGCAATTCGGGAAGCGGGGGTGTCTGGGACAGGAGGGAAAAGCACGATCCCAAGCTTCGAAAGGAAAGCTGGCGAAAGAGTATGGAAAAGAGCTCGGACTCTGCATTCTCGAGGTGAAATACTGTTAATTATTATTTTTCTTTTTCCGTAACTCACCTGATTATGTCGAAAAAACAATTGCAATAATTTACACCTAAAAATTGAATTCATATTCACATACTTGACATCTTTAAAACTAATTTTTTTAACTTATTCTAGTGATATACATTTTGTTACTTTATTAACTTTATCGGCACAAGTATTTGACCAATTGTGGGAACTTATCTCGAGCTATCCTTTATAGCGACTATAGAAGCAGTGTGATAGGACCCAGCGACTCTGAAAGAGATTGCCCGAGTAGAAGAGACTCCGATACCCCCGTGGCACCTCGAGCACCGAGATTAGGAATCACTGCCCCGAGCGGTGATAGTGAGAGCGGAGGCAGCCACTCACCGTCCCCTCGAGCTTCTCGGAGAAGACAGGTGAGAACAAATAATTTTTTTTTCATTCCTTCTGCCCTTTAATGGAAGGTGAAAATGTTACACCGCGCTACCGTTGCGTCAGAGAGACAGCACCATTAGGGTTCGCGTTTATATGGCAGCACCATAGCGTTCGCGTCTCGATGGTAGCACCGTAGGGTACGCGTCCCAATGGCAGCACCATGGTCAACTATTATGAAAACAGACGAATGGAATCGCGAAAAGATTGACGAAAAAAGTATTCATCAATGTTATCACGATTCGTTTAATGTTTTTCCGTAAAGGAAATTTCACGTAACGCAGTGAGCCCCATTTTCCCGAAGTCACTACAGCAAATCTAGGTTCGAGGAAAATGCATTGAAAGCTTTGAGGTCAAACGTCGGTATCGAGCCTCCCCTTAATCGTGCATAATTATACATCAAAATTTTTTAATTCGTTATTACTTTGTTAATTATGTTCTTTATTTAAAATGAATTTAATTGTTTATCAGAGAATACGAAATCAATCGCTGACGTCTCTCTGCATTATCTCCCATCATCCATTCTTCACAAGATTTCGCGAGTGTCTATTCGCTCTCAAACGTATCATCGACGCCTGCAACGAAAACTCATCACCTCAAAAAGTTGGCGCCTCGAGGCAGACAAACAGGTAAATATTTAACAAATTCACTTTTTTTCATTATTATTTTTTGTTTGTTTCTTTGTAAATCGATAAACGATTTCCTTAAATTTCGTCCTGTACAATTTTTGGTTCTTAAGATTTTTATGAACGTTGTTTTTCTTTTTTTTTTTTTTTTTGTTTTCAAGGGATACGGTGTGGACCGTTTTAACCGGTCAGGCGTTCGATGGTGCCTCGTCGATCGTTCTTCACGACGTGAGGGAAATCGAGACGTGGATTTTACGTTTACTGAGCGCCCCTGTCCCTGTTCCCGAAAAGACCAGGGTCGAAGTTGACATACTATCGCAACACATGCAGCCACTCTGTTTCGCCCTTCCCGATCACACGAGATTCTCTCTCGTCGATTTTCCTCTTCACCTTCCTCTCGAGCTACTCGGCGTCGATATGTGTCTCAAAGTTTTGACTCTCATACTTCTGGAGCACAAGGTAATTTTTACAGATTACAAAAAATATATATAATCTTTCAAAATCAATCCATCGTCGAAAATGAAATTTTACAAAAATAAAGATTCAACACGGACGAACATGTTACGAAACCTGCCTTAATTTATTGTTTTTTTTTTTTTCAGATCGTTCTTCAGTCGAAAGATTACAACGCGTTATCGATGTCGGTAATGGCATTCGTCACTATGATTTATCCCTTGGAATACATGTTTCCCGCAATTCCTCTGCTCCCCACGTGCATGAGTTGCGCCGAGCAGTTGTTACTCGCTCCTACTCCCTTCGTGATAGGTATACCAGCGTCCTTTTTAAAGTACAAGAAAAAATTTCGAATGCCAGATGATATCTGGCTCGTCGATCTCGACAGCAATAAGCTTGATCCTCCGACAGGACTGACGGACAATTTGCCGCCTTTACCCGAGCCCGAAGGCTCGATTCTCAAAAATCATTTGAAACAGGTAAAAAAAACCTCGTTTTCATTCAATATTTGCACGTTGCTTTCTCATTTTTTTAAATCACACACAAAGCCTTCTATAATTCGCCAAATTTTTTTAAAATATGAAAGATTTTACATTTATCAAGGAAAAATGAATATTTTTATATATAAAATATCTTTTTAAATCGTTCATACGATTGAGATATTTCATTAACATAACGTTTGCGAATTTTCTATCGGTACGTCAGTTACTAAACAAACACACTTTTTTGACGCTTATCACAATGTGTTATCACCAAATGTTTCACCATATATGCGTATATCAATCCACTTCTTACTTGAATGTTAATAAAATATTTTTCAATTGGCTTCAAGGATATTTTTACCAAAGCTATTATTAGAGGATAATGGCAGAGAGGCTGCGTTGATCGTGTTAGCGAGTGTGCCAGAGAAAAGCGTCCTCGGCGTGACTGAGCTAAAAAGAGATAAAGGTCATTAAGTCATTCGTTTATCCGACGAATTTTAAAGCATAAACCGTCAATTATCAATTATCGATTCGGCTTAAGGGGAGACGAAACCTCCATACTTACACATATGTGCTGCTTCTTTCTGACTCTTCCGTGGGTCTCTCCTTAGTACAACTTCTGTCTAAATTTGAAAATAATTGACGGTTTATGCTTAAAAATTCGTCGGATAAACGAATGACTTTAGCA
Organism: Cylloceria caligata; assembly: GCA_963942595.1. Taxonomy (NCBI): domain Eukaryota; kingdom Metazoa; phylum Arthropoda; class Insecta; order Hymenoptera; family Ichneumonidae; genus Cylloceria; species Cylloceria caligata. Next base: position 72,780,275 of record OZ012704.1, read on the forward strand.
CATATGTGTAAGTATGGAGGTTTCGATTCACCTTAAGGGGAAACGAAACCATACTTACACATATGTGCTGCTTCTCTCTCACTTCTCCGTGAGCGCCATACTATTTTTTTCGCATACTCGTGGTTGCTGCACCTCCTGTTAAAGTATCTTTTCCAATCCGTTAGTTTTTTTATCTGAATCGAATTGACAGAGAACACCTCTTTGTTCTATCGTCGTGGGTTTCCCCGAATTTCCGTATAAAACTGCATAACTCTGAATACGCGTTGCTAAAGAAACGAAACTGTTGACAATTATGAAAAAAAAAAAGCAACTTTTCTTTTTTACAAATTAGATAAGTTCCCACGCAATTGAAAAAAAATTGTTTTTTGGTACAAATATCCTTTATATATGTTTACTAACTTGGTACTAATACGTACTAGTTTATTATTAATGTAAGAAATGTTCTACTTTCCGCTGCTCGCTTCGTTCCCTCAGGCAATGCAACTGATGGACCACTCTGGCTCTGGTGTAAATATTTCATTTTCAATAAAAATCAAACTGCGATATAGTTGGTATGCGTCGAGCGTACAATTAGAAATTTGAAGATAAATATCATATACTATTTGTATCATTTGTGTTTATTCTTTTCGAAAGGCAATGGCGAGTATGTCGGCACCTCAGCCTCGTCAACTACCAATTCGGAACTCCAACACTTCGCCTCAACCCTCCCTTCAATCACCCACTAGACGCGAAAGCTCTTCTTCGCATCATTCCACATTAAGGTATGAAATACTTGAAAAAGCATGTTAAACCACCTTATTGAACCGCTCAATTATTATGCTGGCAATACATTAAAATCAACCACACATTATAAGTGAAAATTAGACTAAAATGAATCTAATTCTATAAATGTGAATTTTTTTTAAATTCAGGTATCCATTGATAAATCTATCATTTTTCATTTTTTATTAGACAATAAATTGTAATCAGGATTCATTTTTTGTACGAAACGTTCTTTAAAAAGAGTGATAAATCTAAGCGACAATGATTTGACCAAATTTTTGATGGAAAATTTTTGGCAGTTCGCAACCCGGTTAGAGTCAGCGCCACCTAAGATCCCTGTGTTATCGATCTCAGAAAGATCTTTAACAATCGAATCATTAATTATTTTTGTCAACTCTGATTGCCTCACTCATTCATTAAGAATTAATGAGGCAACCAGAACTGACGATTTTTTACTTTTTAAAGAAATCGTGAAAAAATATTGCCACAGCCCGGGTTCGAACCGGGAACTCCAGAATTCTAGCCTGGTACGTTACCAATTACGCCACCGCGGCTCTAGCAACATCAATTCACGATCTCTATTTTAATGTCAATTAATGCACCTTTGTTATTTTATTATACGCGGTCATATGTTTCTTAAGAGTGATAAATCTAAGCGACAATGATTTGACCAAATTTTTGATGGAAAATTTTTGGCAGTTCGCAACGTTCTTTTGTATAAGTAAGAAATGCATGGTAAACTACTTAATCGTACTTACCCAATTCAATGAGAAACAAAAGAGCGGCCGATTACTCCGTAAATTGCAATTAGGATTCATTTTTATGGAACATTTTTTAATATAAAATACAAACGCATGACAAACTAGCTAATTGAACTCTCACGTGTAGTGAGAAAGAAAACAACGGTCGATTACTCCGTAAATTGCAATAAAGATTCATTATTGTGAAACATTTTCCAATTGAATTCGTCAAGTACCGACATATAAGAACGCTTAAAAGTTGGAGGAAAAATGTATCGATAAAAAAATTAATGACCAATTTTCCTATCAATTATCAGGTAGATTCGTGAGCTATTGAAAAAATGATATAAATTGTGTTTTGCAGCGTAACGTCGACGAGGCACAGACCAAGCGTAGACCACAGTAGTCACAATCAGTACAGTCCGATGAGTTCACCGGGTCAATCGGTGGCCTCGAGTCCAAGAAGACCCTCGACAACTATATCGCAATCTCCTCAAAAGCCTTTGGCTCAAGGGACATTACCCTTCAATCCCTTCATCTACGGAAACGACGTTGATTCGGTAGACGTTGCGACGAGAGTCGCGATGGTTCGTTTCTTCAATTCGCAAAATCTTCTCGCGAATTTTACCGAACACACGAGAACCCTCCGGCTATATCCCCGACCGGTAGTCGCGTTTCAAATAAATTCGTTTCTTCATTCGAGGCCGGGTCGGATAAATCCATTTCTCGAAGAATTCGCGAGAACTCAGGCTGTCGAGTTTCTCGCCGAATGGTCACTAACACCGAACAACGTTGCTTTTCTTCGAGTGCAAACCGGAGTTTTCGATCCCGCGCAAATCGGCGATAAAGGAAGATGGTTCGCAAGTGGTCTCGAGCCAATTTACTTCTCCGTCTGGGATCCCAGCAGCTCTCTTGCCAATGCACTAAAAGCGGCTGACGAATTAGAAAATCAGCCAACCGATGAGAGTGGCTCGGACTCTGAGGATGCCGATAGCATGAGCTCGCCTTATTCTTCTCTGAGCGATTTTGGCTCGGAAGTGGCCTCTTCCGATCTCTCACCGAGTGAGTAGAAAGAGTCTTTATGTAAGAAATCGTTTTATATTGAAAAAAAAAAGGAAATCATTTCCACAAAACAAATAATTGTATAAGAATTGTAAATAATTTCGTCGACAAAAGTTAATTTTAATATTACGAAACCGATATTTTGGTCCAGTGGTTAGTGTGCTCGCTTATAAAGCAAAGCATCGTTGAGATTACGTTTCCCGGTGCCGTGGTTTCGTTAAAATCAAAATATTGTGTAGGCTCAATATGAACATATTAATACAATTAATGAAAATTAAAACAATTAATCTAATCAAATCATCATTGCGAAAATGTCCAATTTGATATCCACAGGTTACAATTGTCCACAAGCGACGCAACCCCAGCCAATGTCACTATCGGTCGATCCAAAGAACGTTTACAATCCACCAAACACCTTGCAGTACCCTGGCCTAGTAGAGGACTCTGCGGCTCGACCGGAGAGTCCCGCAAGCACTTCATCGAGTCACAGCGACTTGAGCAGTCCCAGTTTTAACAGAGACTCGGAGCTTGAACTCAATCCAAAGCAACAAGAAATTTCAGAGGTTACTAAAGGAGACAATGTAAGTATTTATATCATTTTATTTTCGTTTACATGTCTTAATTTTTATTTTAATCGTTAACATTCCGATTGTTCAGTAAATATTTAATTTACCGAACTCTCTGTTGGCCGCCTTAATAGACAATCATATTGACAAACTTTCTATTGAAAAAGAAACAAAGATTTTCCATTGAATTGGATCGCTTAAACTTCAATAAGGTAAAAAGCAAGATCATAATTTTGTTACTTTCTTTGTTTTTGTTGGTTTATTACGGTTCTCCAATGTACTGTTACGCATGCGCAATACTTTTGGAACTGAAGTCTGTATCGAGAGATGAATTATCAACGAAAACAGCCTCGTGGGACTGAAGGGCTATAAGGGGAGGCAGAGAAAAAAAAATAATCGAATACATCGATTTTTGTCGGCAAACTTTAATTTTATTTTCTTATCACTTGCTTCACGCACTTTCTCTTTTTCTCTCTCTCTCTCTCTCTCTCTCTCTCTCTCCCTTTACACGTGTACGACTATCATTCTTTGCATCATGTTTATTGCTAATTTAAATAAACATTTTCGTTTAAAATAAAGAAATAATTCAATTGTGATACGATAATTGAACGCTCGCGCGTTATGACATTGTCGCTCAAGCGATCATCATTTATTTGATTTTAAAAACAGAATAGCATCGCGCACCTAACGTACATTTGATAGTTTCATTGCTTTTCGATTAATATAATCGGGTAAAACTTTATAGAAAATAAATATAAACATAGAATCGAATCATTCTGCTCTATCTCTGTCCCTGCTTATCGCACAATTTTCAACTTCGTTCATTCAAACTGCTTGGAGCATTCCATGACAACTCGAAGAACTTGTTCCTTAACCATTTTTTTATTATAAGAAGATCGCTCTGTATCGTACATCTCACTGAACGTAACTTCCAGGTTTTTCTCGAATTTTTATACCAATACGCTTTTGAAATATGAATTTTCGAAAAAAATCAATGCAACAATATTGTCTTAATTACGAATGCACGCGAGCTCGTGTCATTAATGTCATATGATAGACATTCAAAAACTATAATCGGAAACCATAATTGTAATTCAATTTACTCAGAGCCGTTCAATGTTTTGGACAAACGGTCCAAATTAAAAAAAAAAATCGGTTTCACTTCATCTTTCTACTGTGCGGTGTAACTGAATTTCCTTTTTTCTGAAACATAAATTGTGTCTGAGTAGATTGAATTACAGTTTTTGATACTGATTTGCCGCGGAATGGATAGAGGGAGGGTTATATCGCCTTAAGATGATGTTCCATCTCTCTCGCACAGATGGCGATCTAAGAGAAACAGACGAAGTGCGGCACAACGTCTTAAGGCGATGCGACACATATTCTCATTGTTTCTTTTCCCACTCCGCCGTGAGCTGCATTAGTTTTATCTATAATCTCCTTAAGTGACGTCTACATAAACGAGATTCTTTTATTTTTTAAGCTCTGCTTTATTATTTAAAAAAATGTTTAACTCGAGTTTAAACTGTTTAACACTGATCCCATCACAGACCATTCTCATGTTCTCATTTTTGTAAATGTCATTCGATAATAGGAAGTTCTTTGCATTTCATATTGGTTGAGATTACTGTCTCACTAATATTATTTGAAAATTCATAGAGCGAGAACGAATTGGGATAAAAATTTGGAAAAAAAATGGCAAATGTTCCTTTGATTGGAAGCCAATTCATCGAGTTAACGTCAAATGTCCAATTTACAACTTACACCATATACCATGCCAAAGAAAATATATATCGAAATAATTTAATTGAATTTCTATAATTTTTTTATCGAATCGTATTGCATTAAAAAAAAACGCAATTCTTTGAAAAGTAAGGAGAAAGAAAAACAAATCTCGAGTAAATGTGATAAATAGAAGAAATTGTTAATGAAGAGCTTCATCGTGAAATCTTAGGATAAAGATGAGGGAGCAGGTAGTTTTGAGTCGGATTCGGCATCGACAACAACAACCCCACGTACTGTACTCAGCGCGCAAAGTACGGTATGCCATGTTGGAATTGGCGCGGGAACGGGGAATTTCGCGAGTTCGGCTGCCATCGTCGACATTGAACGTCCCACCACCCCTCACAGGAGCTCACGTCTTAGTAGATCTATCACTCCAGTGAGTCGGCCCTTCCGTGCCTGCCTCAATCTTTCTCTTTCTGTCTAAATTTCTCTATCTCTCACTCTTTGTCTCCTGTCTCTTAAACTTTCTTTCGATTCTTGCGTGTACGCCATGCGACGTCTGTGAGTGCATCCAAAACCAATTTTTTTTTTTAAATCCCTTATCATTGTGACGAGAAGATGATTGCAACATGTTCAAAAAATGTTTAAGTGTACTTTAATTAGTTAAATATATAAACAAAGTGGGATAAATGGATGCATGAACTGTTTTAAACATTTAAAGTCATCTCACGTGAAATATTCATATTAAGGTGATGTGCTACCCCTCAATCGGTATAAAAATCAATAACTTAAATGTCTTTACTACGATTAATCTATCGGATATAAACGGAGAATGGTAAGCTACGTCTGACGCTTCCACAGTTTTCGTTTTTTATTCGAAAAAAGAATGGTAGTGGAGACGTTCACGATTAAAAAAATTCGACTATCCGATCTCATCACCTTAATCTCGTATATCAGAAAAACGCACAAGCATAGAACAAAATCCTGTGTATGAAAAATAGCACTCTGGTTCAAATATATATATCTCTTTATTATCTTTTTTATTTATTCTTACTTCATCATTTGCATTAAACATATCGTAAGCGTAATTTCTCGTGGTGAGGGCGTGCATGGATCTACATTTTTCGTTTCCACTTTTATACCTTTTTGCCTTTTTCTTATTCATCATACTCAGCGTATGGTAGTTTTTATTTCTTTTTTTTTTAAGGAACGGGAAGAACGAAATTGCACTGTGATGCTCACTTGCATCCTTTGGATTGTCATGATTATTGTCGTTGCTACAAATATTTTTATTTATACACAAATCTTGTTGCTACACGGAGTGACACAATTTTTTCTGTTTAAATTTCAAGAAGACTGATGTTTCGTTGACTTTTTTTAAAAGGAAATACTGCAGTGACCATGAGTACCGATTGCAAAGTGGCTGCAAAAATAAAAACACTTTTATTTCATTCAATTCTCGACCCTGGCAAGTCTACCAACAGGTTGTCTTGTGGAAAAGCAATTATCTTGCAATCGATAGTGCTACTGGTCGTTTTTAAATATTTCATGGCCACTCAAACAACCGTAAGTACAACGGTTCCTCGCAGTTCCACCATTTGCAACCCTAAATGGGTTTGCAACATAGTTCCGACTATGCACTTTTTTATTTACGATTCCTTTCGCTGTTCCTTGTCAGTTGACAACCAACCACTTTTTCAATGGCAGTTGCAGACGCCGATCAATGGGCGGTTGCGAAATGTTTAAAAACAACGGGTTGTACTCCTAGTTGCAGTGATTGTTACTTTACCTGCTAGGGGATGTATACATCTAAATAATAAATCATATTTCGCACTTTTGATTCTTTAATTCACCGACTATCGATGGCTTGAAGTTAATCTACACACTCCGTTCCTTCAACACCAATTTTTAATACACGTATATAGTGATTTTTAAACACGTATATAGTTGATATACGTAAATAGTGAATTTTTTAAAATGAATGTCGATTGGGAATTGTACGAAGCAATATATTATTTGTAAACTTGAATAAAACCGAGAATGGACCTTTGTACATTCGAAGGATTACAAATGTTTCTAAAAAAAAAAAGCAATCAATTTTATTAAAATAGAAATAAATTTTTGACAAATATATAAATTAATTATCCATTTAAAAAATGTTAATCACAATAGTACGCAACGCGAGAAAGTCACATCACTCAACGATGGAAAAAAGTGTATGCGAAAAAATATATTTTTTAATTTTTTACGTTAAAGTATACGTGTTGTACAATATTTTTCGAATGAACTTCATTTCCATGGGAGCCTGGGCACTGATCAAATAATTATTGCTAATGGCTGTAGCAAATTTTTATTTATTAACAATCTGTTTAATTCAGCATCATTTTGTTGAGTGCATGACTCGGTAAAATGTATACGGTAACTAAGAATTGTTCAATACAAATATAGAAATGATTTCTGTTATTTTTTATTGCCACAATAAAAAAATTACAAAATTTTTCATAATTATTTTTTGTTTACCAATTTACCAAAAAAAACATTTGACTCGCTTCGACTGTACAACAACGACGTAACAATCAAATGCACCCGTAAGACATATTGAGTATGTTAATGAAGTAAAATAAAACCTGAAAGAAGAAAAAAACCTTTGCGTACGTAGAGAAGTAGAATATAGAGATGAAAATTGAAGTTCAGTCACATCGATGGGACTGCGTTTCATTCGTAGATCTTTGAAAAAAAAATGATGTGCAGTGCATCTCGTTTCAGATATCTTTCTTGTAATCAAAGAAGGAATATATTGAAGAAATAAGTTTAGAATATAATTGTGATTCGGTGAATTGCGAAGGTACCGCCGATCGGTCCGACAGGACTTCAACGTCAGCCGAGCGTCGGAAATGTTCTCGCGAGGACTTCGAGTTTCGGTTCGGCGGTAGGACCACTTTTGCCACGACAATCGAGCGGTGGTAGCGACAGCAGTACATCATCGCATTCGCGTCAAGGAGCATCGAGCAATAACAACAATGTTCAACGTCAGCAAAGCGCTAGCGTATCTTCGCTTCAACGGCAGAACAGCGGCGGCGGCAACACCACGGGAAATGGAGTTATCAGGCAAGGCTCGCAGGGCTCGTTGTTTGAACAATTTGCCACTCAGGCGAAGGATCTGGTACGCGAAACTACTAGGCAAAGTAGTCAGGATGGACTACTCGCTCATATGGACAAGGTACATCAATTCTAGAGACAAAATAGTTTTTTTTGCGTCCTCACAGAGAAAATTTTGTTTCCGAGAGTCACATTATAAATTTGATCACAATACTTTCTCACAGAGGTGGCTTCGTTAAAAATAGTAAATAATGAAAAAGCAATGTGCAAAGCTTCACTTTGCATTCCTTTCTAAATAACATTATATCTTTACGACAAATTTTCCTTAAGAACTCAGACTAATTTAGAATATTTTCATAACTCGACATAAAGTATATTTGGATCAATGAAAATATAACTTTAAGACTAATTTTTCTATGTTTCAGATTAATTCAGTACATTCTCATAACTCGACGCAAAGTATACTTAAATTACTTAAAATCTACCTTCAAGACAAATTTTTATATCTTTCAGATTAATTCAGAACATTTTTATAAGTTGACAAAAAATACACTTAAATTACTTAAAATATAACTTTAAGAGAATTTTTCCTATGTTTTAGATTAATTCAGAACATTTTCATCGCTCGACACTAAGTATGCTTAGATTTTCAACATATTCATTCTGTTGCAGCTAAAACATCAAGCTAAAGAAAAAATTAACGAGGCTGGAGAGGATAGTCTATTCGCACCCCTTGAGCAGGTAAGACTATCCAACCAAAGCATACACATTGTAATATAGATATTAATTGTTATTAACTGTGCTTAACTAATTCAAAAGCGTGATATCAAAATGCTCATGATTAGATATTCGATGTCATGTGATTGAAATAAGAATTAATCATTATTGACAATTGTCTTGCACGTTATTCTTCGTTTGTAAATTTCATTCAAATGATGTTTCTTTTCCTTTATTATATATGTACTACTTGCACGTACACGGGTGACCCTCAAAAAAAAATTTTAAGGCAGTGCGTATTACAGATTTTCAATAAAAATTTTATCCTACGTAGTTCTTAGCATTGATGCGATAGTAAAAGAGTATTTTGTACGAAAATAGACAGTCATTTCTCAAAGTACAGAGCCAAGTGCCGCCTAGTTAGAAACAATATTAATGATATCAAGGTTTTTGTATTTTGTGAGTAAGAAAATGATTAAATCTGCAGTTGACTCAACAAACGAAAAAAGCGGTGGACGGGGCAACAAAATCGGTTCAAGAAGCATCAAAGTCGGCGTTGGAAGCCAGCAAGACAGCCGCGGGTGTCAGTAAAAATACATTCGACGATCTAACGTATGTGGGAAAAAGTACTTTCGGCGATTTGACGAAAAGCGCCAAAGAGGTAGCAGCGAAGAAAGGTTTGCTGAAGGTAGATAAAACATTATTTACGTTAACGAATATTGCTTAAATATTTAGAATTCGTAGAGGACAAATGTCTTTAAATGTTAATATTGGTAGAGAAAACGTTGAGACGTGAAATATTCACTCCACGTGTACATTTGAGCGATCGAAAGAACCTAAAAGTTATAATTGCTTCTACAAACTCAGCAAGGGACGACCGAAAGTGTCAAAGATCTGAGGCAATCAAGTTTTATCTATTCATAATTCATTTTTCTTTGAATCACTACTTTTTGTGCTCCGATTCGACTGTAAAACTCCATCCATTGTCTCAAATAATTATCTCGAGAAGCAAAGAAGATACAGCGTTGCCGTTACAATAATAATACAATTTCCCAAATACAAACAAATTCCCCATATTTCTACCGATCTTATATCTCAACGCGTTCTCATAGTTGGACGTCTCCGATTCCGACAGCTTCGTAATTATATTATTTATTTAGGGAATCGGGAAGTCACAACAGCAATCACCGCCGCACACACCACCCTCTCCCGGTATGGTACAACGCAAAGATTCTAACAGTAATCAATTAGTCGCCTCGGACGTTCGTAGCGGGCGTCGGGAAATCGGACGAGATTTCTTCAGCAACGTAAGCAGTGATTTGAATGGAATAGCTGCTCAGACTAGCAGCATGTTCAGCGATCTCTTCGGTAAGTAACTTTCGAACTTATTTTCAACTTTTAATATTTTTATTACTTTGTACAATGTATTTTTTTTATTTTTCTTTGTAAAAACAATGTAAATCTCGATCGTCAGTTACTTATCAATGGTCCCTATTCCTTTATTTAGAGTGCTTTATAATTGTAGCAGTAGACGCATCATAAAAGTTGGTAGAAGTTTGCGTAGATTTAAAAAAAAAGATTATTTTGTAGCCTGTGCACAATTATTTGCATATCCACCATTGCGCAATTATACCAGAAACGAGACACTTTATTAGCCGCGAAATAGCCGACGTAGAAAGAAATTTCAATCAAATTGAATTAAATTGTTAATCATTTTACGAAAATATATCTGTAAGAGAAAAGGCCGGAAACTGGATCATAGATTACAGAAATTGAAAGTGAAATACGTTTTTTAACAAACTAATTGCAGTAATACGTGAATTACGTATTATTTTTTATCTTTGAAGGTTGCAAAGCTTCTTCTATCTTTTAAAAAATACTTTAACGTGGTCTTATCATTCTGACATAAAAGCTAGCTTGAAACATAAACGAATATAGAGTTAACAAGACGCGCAAATTTGAAATTTGCACATTTTTTCTTCGTAATTCTCGTCAACCCACAGAATCTCCTCTATGGGTAAGGGTTATCTCTTCTACGAGTAATGTTCATCTCAATGCTGACTTCCTCATGGAGGAAGTGATATTAGCATTTTCAATAAAATTTTTAATTAAGTAAAATTGCAAATTTTATAAAGTTTAAACCCCTCAATCAATTTTTATCAAATTCAAGGCCAAGTATCCTCATCTCTTAGTCAATTTGTACGCCAAGTTTCAGTTTGATAGATAAAAATTTACGAAATTTACGAAAGTTAGAACAAAAAGAGATCTAAACGCCTTGGTCGATTCTTGCCAAACTTAATACCGAACAACCTTGTCCCTTGGCCTATTTTTGTAGAAAGTTTTAACTTGATAGCTTAAGATTTACGAAAATTAGAGAGCGTACATCCTTTTTTCGAAAAATTCAAACAACCATAAAATGAGACATCCGTTAGCGATTTGACAGAAAATTATAGCAAACTGACACGAGTTGCGACCTGATCTATGTGCAAAGGTTCAGAATGATCGAGTAACCCATTCTCCAGATATATCCATTGAAATTTTGCAAGCTCATCACACACACACACACACACACACACGCGCGCGCGCGAGTGCACAAACGTTTTTTTTCTAAATATGATTTCTCGACGTTTTGGAACTTCTTAAGTACTCTGATATCTAAAACTCGAGGAAATTGTTTTCACGAAAACAGCTTCTTCTGTGAGGAAATAAAATGAATTAAAATTGACGAGTTCAAGTATGGTAGAACTGATAATTGTTTAATGTTTATTTTCATCTTTAAAGTCGTGAATCATTAGTTATACGTATTGTTGCTAATCCAATAATTCGTTTCAGTGACCAACATAAACACATGCTTGCGTGCGCATGTGATTACTTCCTTATTTACGTGAAGAATAAAAACAAAATAGAAACTAAAATATCACCAATACCTGTATAATCTGGTCCGCAGGAAATAAGAATAGCTCTAATCGAAACGCTAGTCAGCCCTCCCAGTCGCAAAAATCGAAAGAAAAGAGCCAGCCATTTGGACCTTTTCGTAGAGGTAGGCACCAGTAAATCCTATGCAGATTACATTGTTAAGTAGGAAAATCCCATCGATTGTCTGTTCAGGCGACGATTCTTTCTTCTTTCTAGCGAAAAAAAAAAAAATTTGAATATTGTTTTAAAACTCAATTTACTTTTCACAGGAAAAACTGGACTCGTTGAGAAAACGTCGTTGATAAAACACTCGTCGAACAGAAATCAGGAGGAACTCCAGAGAATGCAAAATGCTGAAAGATCCAATACCAACAGTGACAATCAAGCCTTTCTTACCGATGTGAGTACCCCAATTATTCTTTTTTATTTACTTAATTTTACGAGTTTTTGCATTTACTTTATTTTAACGGTTGTTACAGGTCGTTAATCAAGCTCTGGCGGGCGAAGGCATCGGCTGGTTCAAGATCAATCGTATGAAAGATCTCATGAAGGACGAGAGCTATCGGGATCTCGTTGTGACGAAACTTAACAAGGGTCTCAACAGAAAGATCAGTCCGGATGATCACATCGACGATGTAGTGAGTTTCATAAATGACAAATTATTTATCTACAGGAGCTCAATAAAAATTATAATATACGTAAATTATCAAATATTTCATTGCATTATTATATTGCAATTATAAATATTCTTCGAATATCAATGAAATATTTTTTTCGGATGCCATTGATAGATTTTAAAAACTTGCCTGTTAAATTTTTCGTGTGGACCAAATGTATTGTGCAGTCTTACTAAATGCTTTTTTCTTTAATCGTCAAAGACAACATTTTCTCATTTAATTTTAGTGTATTACCCGACCAATGTACAAAGAAATGCTCAAGTGCCTTCAAGCAGTGGCCAACGGTCTCACGAATACGTACAAAAGCGATGGTCTCGGTGGAATGGCATCAGTCTTTCAACTTATGGAGATCGCGCACACTCATTACTGGAGCAAAGATCTCAGCGAGGGGACCTTCGATGGCCCTCTATTACTCCAGGTACGATAAAATCTAGTGATCTTTGTTTCTTTTTTTTTTAACCATCTTCGTTTGTACCTTAATCGCCTGGGGAAAAAAATAACGATTCGATCCTTCATTCTGTTGTGCAGGCGAGTCCATTTGGTAGCAGAGAGAATCTCAAATCTCCTCAATCCCCGAGTCACCACGAGTACGCGGATAGCAGTCAGAAATCATCCTCGCATCATCATCAAGGTAACTCATCGGTATTATATTGATTCGGAGTCAAGACGACGTGTTGTATGTAATAAATTGTCTTGAACGTCTTATAATTGCGATTAGAATTCCCACAAATCCGATTGGACATGCCACGCTCGCAGCAACAATCTTCGTCCGAGTCTAATCAATCGACCACCGAAATGTTCTTCGATATGTTTACGAAGAAGGGAAAACTTTTGAGCAAACTGACGTCGTTCGATTCCGAGGTGAAATGACACACTAGAGTCATTTTCTTATTCCCATAATATATTAAAATTACATGTGTTAGCTATAAAAACGACACAAATTACTAAAAATTTATACAATTTTGACAAATATTACTTTACATTCGGAAGTTTTGTAAGATAAAGAAGAATTTTGACTATTTGGGAATAACGTTTTGATAATGTAAATAATATTTATGAATTTTTTACGTTGATTAATAGGGTCAACGTAATGCGGGAGCTACGAGCAACGAAGTTCTGTCTTCGGACACTGGAACCGTCGCTAGTCATCTGGGTTTTCGCCAAACTCATCAAGCTTCGTTTCGAAGCACCGTTTCTGACAGTGAAGCTGAACAGAACAATGTGAGAATCTCCTTTACACGTTGATCTTATATACATCATATTTATGTCCTTCCTTCTCTACTAGTACTCATCTAATACAAGATTAAGAGTGTATTAATAATTGAGCTTTTCCTTGCAACTCCGAAGGCTCTTCGTCAAGAAAAGCAACGAACGGGAAGTGTTTGGTCGAGTAAGTCTTCATTGAGCACGGGTTTTCGATATCACGGAGGAAGTCTCGTTCCTACGACGACAACACCAAGCCCGGAAGCTGCACGAACATATCTCTTCGAAGGTATTTACACTCGTACCACTCTTGATATTACTCAACCATAAGTTGACATGAATTTAACTATTGAATACGAGTAAAGGGTTGGGAGCGTCCTACGGATTCTGTTGAAATGGACGCGTGATGCGCTGAGCGCGTCATGATACAGCGCGAAATTAATATTGCTACGTCTCAAGAACTTTTGAATATATTCCAAATTTAAAAAATTGTGAAATTATGATATCAACGCTTCCATGTTTACGAAATATAATATTTTTATCTATCACATATATGCGAAATTATAGCATTAGAAAAATTATATTATCACGTGCGGGTTTGCTTGAGTCTCTCGTTTGTCGAATAAAAGTTTACTAAAAAATTTGCAAATCATTCTTGAAATTACTTTAAGATGTTATCAACCGAAAGATGCAAAGAAACGTTGGAAATATTCAGTGATTTTGTTTTTTGGTTATAAATCGATAAAAATGAATCAGCGAATACAAAACGGAAAGAATTAATAATTTTTATTTGTAATATTGTTTGAATATAATGTTTTTATTGTTCGCGGGCGCCAGCTTACGTAGTCGCTCGCACCGTGAGGCTCCTGTACTTGAAGGGTTAATGCAAGCGAAGGCATTAATGAATCATTAATCGTCGGCGAAATACTGTCACTCGTTGCAAATACTAGTTATAATGAGTTCATTCCATTGAAGCTAAAGATACAACAGTTGTGATAATTACGCTAACTACATACAGTTTTTTTATATTATTGTATTACACTCGAAGGTCTTTTGGGAAAGGAACGATCCTCTCTTTGGGATCAGATGCAATTTTGGGAGGATGCATTCCTTGACGCTGTGTCTCAAGAACGTGATATGATTGGAATGGATCAGGGTCCTGGAGAAATGATGGAACGGTGAGCGCATAAGTGATATTGGCTAATTCACTGATTTCACTTAATTTTAATACATTTGGGAAATTTTCACAATCTCTTCGAAGCGATATTACAAAGAAAATTGTCTACAGAGAAATTATAAGAAAAATGTTGTTTTTATTTATTTCTAAACAGATATAAGAGTTTGAGCGACAGTGAAAGACGAAGACTCGAGCACGACGAGGATAGATTACTCTGTACTCTTCTTCATAATCTGACGGCGATACTCGTAATGTTAAATGTCGACAAGAACGAGCTCAAGCGCAAAGTACGGAGGCTTCTCGGCAAGAGTCACATCGGTCTTATCTACAGTCAGGAGCTAAACCAGTTGCTCGACCAAATTGATAATCTCGTAAGTTTTTGTCTGTCATTGAGAAAAGAAAACTTTCTTACTGAAACGTTGTATTAATGCTAAACTGTCTCAGTTGGAATAATTTTTTTGTAATCACTCGTATTTTGTTAATTCAGCGAGTAATAAATGCAATGACATATGCAAAAAGAAACGTTAAAACGTCTGTATCTTTAACGCCTTGAGTGTCGATATATCAATGTCGATGGATATATTTCTTGATATATGTGTCGGTGAGAATCAAGAAGGTTCACCGGATAAAGAAAAATGCACTGAAAGATGTAAAATTTGTATCGCATGCTCTAAACTATCGCAGATGTATGTTTGAATTAATTGAGAACTTTTATCTACACCATTCGCGACGGCGCCCTCTCCCTCGCCTCTTCCCTCCTGGCCCAGCACCTTTTTACCTGGTGAACCTCCTTGAGAGATCGACAGAAATTTGTAGCACGTGTCACGTTAAGGCGAGGCTCAACACCTTTTCTTTTGCACTCACGCGGTTCCTATGACGCTACCCTACTCGCATTGTATCGAGCATCACCTTAACACCTTACCACACTTATTCTTACACGTATTTGGGGTCCCGGGGACCCCAGTGTGGTAAGCTAGAATCAAGGCATTCTCTTCTCTCTCTCGCATCGGTGTGATCGCTCTCTCGCATTCACATGTGTTGCAGATCACGTTAATCATTAGGCAATTAGAACATTCTGAAAGATTTTACGGGATCCGATTGAAATTATTGTGTTTACCATTTCAGCACGGCAACGACATCGACCTAAAGCCCCTGACGTCACGTCAAATGCATCGTCAGTCGTTCACCGTTCATTCAGGCACCGACGCCGAAGGAGATTTACGTTTTCTTGAGGTACGACACGACGGTCTCGTACTGAGATCCGTAAACGGCATTATCGTCGAACGTTGGTGGTACGAGAGACTGGTCAACATGACATGCAGTCCTAAAAACAAAGTTTTGTGTCTCTCGAGGCGAAACGGCGAACAACTCGAGTTTCATAATTATTACACGAAAAAAGTGAGTATCTCGTCTAATTTTGCCCCAAAGAATCGTATTATAATGTTGTTATAATGACATAAAGAAATTTTCTTATTCTCTTTAAATGTTTAACAAGAAATCGTATATGAAAATATCGTTTATTTATTTGCAGTGCAAAGATCTGTACTATTGCATCAAAGACGCGATAGAGAAAGCAGCCGCTCGTGGCCGTGCGAACATCGGCATCGAGCTCGGGGATGAATTTCCCGTGCAGGACATGCGAACCGGCGAGGGTGGACTTCTTCAGGTTTGCATCGAGGGCGTTGGCCTTCTCTTCGCCAATAGCAAGGTATGCGCAATCGCGGCAATTCTTTCTTCTTTACACGAAAACAAAATTAACATTAAATCTGACGAAAATCATTCGATACCAATTGATTTTATTTATTTATTTATTTATCGAATGATCTTATACACTCGTGTTTGTTATATCAACAACCCGATTCACGGTACATTTTTTTCTGTATACCTAAAACAAAAAGACATTAATACGAGAATTTATGTAAGAAATCTGCGTTGATACGCATGTATCGGGTATAAATGAAAATTTTGTATTAATCATTATTTCAGAGATCGAATTTGTTTGTTTGTAACCAACGATTTTCATAGTGAAGCGTTTAGCGTGTCTCGGTTCAACGGAAATCAACGTTGCCGAGATGACGATTTCTAAATTCATTTGTTAATATCGCAAAATTATATGGAAATTACGACGTAGGCTGACATATCGTCACAAACTTTTATAGATTTCATCGACAGTTATGCGCGATCACCTCTATTATTCAATATATTTTTTAACACAAAGAATTTATAATAATTATTTGAATGAAACAATAATGGTTTTTTAATGTCAGTTTCTGAAACAGTAATTTTTTCTTTACTTTTATGTTTCATTCGTAGGTCTGTTAAAGTTTTTTTAAAAATTTATTTCGTTGTACGATCTCTTCCAGCTTTTATAATTCTTTTTGAAATAATTTCTCTCCAATAACTTTCCACATAATTTTCATAAAGTTTTTCATATAAGCAATCCGAATAGCATTCTTCCATATAATAATTTCATTCTCTGTTCCATGAATTTCCATAGATTTTCATATCAATTTTGATTTCAAGCTAACGATATCTCAAATTATAAAATTTCTAACTTTATAAGGAAAGCTAGAAATTTCCAGCATTGTAATTAATTAAAAAATTTACCCAATAATCTGAATATTTTCCAAAGTTCCAACGTTTTGGCAATTTTCAATTTTCTTTGGTCTGATATAAATTATCTATAGCTCGGTTGTTAAAATATTATTTTTATTTAAAATAAAAACATAACAAGCTGCCTACAAAAAAATTGCGTTAACGTCAACGATGATTAAATAAAACTGTAGGAAGATATCTTCAGTAATTGGCATTGATCGGTGAAGCCAATTGCAAAATATCGCTAATAATTGTTTAGTGTGTTGAAAACAACATTTTGTAATGCAGATCACACCTCCTTATTGACGATTGGTCTATAAAAGTGTACAAACATTTGAAAAAAAATGTATTTACTATTTAATTCATTAATGCGTGGCACTAGAGATTAGGGGAACGATTCAAAGTTTTCCTGTAAAGATTCAAAAGATATATTCTGAAAAATTCTCTATAATCTTGATGTTATTTTGTGAAAAAAAAGTAACTGTTGACATCGACCACTTATAATTAAATTAACAGCATGTTAAAGCAAAATTTCGTAGTTTCCAACGAACTCGTGAGGCACAATCGAGACAGTTTAAGTTCCCAGAATAGGAAATAAGCCACAGATGCGGATTATCGCAATAAGCCGTCTCTCGAACGTACATCCGTTGAATCGACATAACGAAAGACATTCGATGGAGATTGAACGAACGTGAAGAACACGATATGTGTGACGGAAAGTGTGGAAGAGAACGAGAGAGAGAGAGAGAGAGGGAGAGAGAGAGAGAGAGAGAGAGAGAGAGAGAGAGAGAGAGAGAGAAAGAGAAAGAGAGAAAGAGAGAGAATGAGTCAATGAACGTAACGAACAAATATAAGACGGAGGGTAGGACGTAGGCAGCTACGCTACTAATCAACTCGAACAACTTATCTCGTGTGCAACATTAACATTATATACATAAAAATAAAAATATGTATCGTCTAATTAATTTTTTCAATTGAAAATACGTAAATAAGTTAAGGTGATCTCGCAATGAACGGTTTTCGTATTTCTAAAAGACAGTAAGAAAAATGGTTAATAAATTGTGCAAATGCGTGCCTAGTGGATTTTGTTATAAAGCTCCACAACGTAACCCAACGTCTAAACCCTTCGTCTCTCCGCTAAGCGTATATATATATAATATTCTTTCGATTATTCTATCTTCTCTCTGTGTTTTTCCTTTTTTTTTTCTATCACATACATATATATAAATATATATATGTATATATATCTATATATCTATCTCTCTCTTTCGTTAAATGCATTGATGCAAGGACCACTCAATATTATTTCCCATTGCTATAACCACCACGATCTGCTTAATTTGTATGTATACGTATATATTCTTCTCGGCTCTTCTGTTTGTTATATATCGCTATGAAAGTAAAAGTCTAAGGGAACGCGATTTATTGATTATGCGCCGGAATTTTATTTTTATCTGCATTTAAACATTTAAAAAAATTTGTTTTATCATTTATTCGATCGTGGATAATTTCGCATTGGCAATTACATGGTTCTTCAGTTCAAGATTTACGTATAGGATATCGCTTTCAACTCCTTCACATTATACATACAATTATAGTTTATAGACATCGAGACAGTTTTTTCTTTTCTCCACGTTTAAACGATGCTTTATCCAAGCTTTCAAACTCTCAATGGTATTACCGAGTGTTGTAGGAAGTTTATAAAAATAAATTTGAAGAAAAAAACATGCTGTTTCTATGGCATTTGATTAACTTTTGTGCCTCGTTTCACGTGTAAATTAAGATTAAATTATTACCCAGCAAGAAAATTGTGCCGTGACAGCTGACACACCGTGCCGGCAGAATGCTGTCATGCATGTCCCCGTCAAGACGACATTGCGATGACACAACTTTTTGACAGCACAGCGTGTCAATGCCGTGCCCGTATACGATTTCAGCAAGTCGTGAGGTCCTACAACGTGATGCAACCGTGCAGACACAGTGTTGGCACGCCGTCCTGTGTCAGAACGTTGTGACAACACGGAAACAGTCATGCTCGGACGTACATGACTTCACTGTGACGCCGTACCGTCATATTTCTGTTTGGGTAATGTCAATTGGTTTTTAAGATTATCCAATAATACTCGGATGAACACAATTTTCAAGTTAACACATAATAGAATTGCAAACAGATGATTTAAAAATACTTTTGATATAAAGTAAACGAAGTGAAAGCTTTTATTTTTATATTGGAGTACATAATTAAGGTCTTATACCCGGGGAAGGATAAATGCGCGTTAGGGTGTGTTCGCGTTTCCAGAGCATAAAAACCGTTTGGGTTGATGTGCTACCCCTCGGTCGATAACAAAAACTGTAATGTAAACGTCTCCGCCACGATTGATCTTTTGCATGAAAGAGGAAAATGGTGAACTGCGTTTCGCAATTGTACAGTTAACCATTCTTATCTTTTATCCAAAAGCTCAATCGTGACAACGAAATTGGCAATGAAAAAAGACTGCTCTCTAGTGTCTGTTGATCGGAGAGAGACAGATGACATGTAGCACATCGTCTTAACGTATAATTATCGAACGTTAAAGATTTAGAGGTTTTTCAAACGATTTTTGTATTTTTCATTCAATGAACATGTGAAGAATATGTCTATTTTCCTCACGTTCAAATAATTCAAGGAAATTACAATAAAAATGTATCGGGCAAGCCCTTTCTACTGAAATGGATCAACATCTAATAAATTTTAGTATTGAATTCAGTGTGAATCGATCGAGGGATCTAGATTTTGTGACAATCTAATTTTTTTTCGTAAAATGCCTGTTCGCGCTACAGCTCGCGCAAATTTCATGCTATCATTTTAACAGAAATGGACTAACATCAAACGATATTCGACATAGAATTTGATGATTTTCAATTGGAATTTTTCGAATTTTAATAACAATGAGTATCATTGACCTCGTATGTCAGAGATTCTTCCGTCTTCTTCGGTGTGCTCTCTAATTTAAGACTTTGAACTGAAGGTTACAAAAAATATAGAAGAACTGTCTCGTTAAATTGAGAACAGAATTGCAAAGCGAACCTTGCACATTCATCATTTTTTGATCCGCAGTACACAAAGCTTTTTGTTATGAATAAACCAAAATTGAGCAACGTACTTTTTAATAGAGAAGAGTGTAGTGTGAACCACGAAAGTGAGAAAGCGATGTGCAAAGTTTTTTGACTTTGCAACTTTTTTCACAGATTAATGAATTAAAGGATACAAAATTTTGTTTGAACAACATCTAAATTTCGTGTTACGATGCCCATCTTTTACAAGAACCATTTATATCTATCGCAACGTCTCCTTGCGTCATTAAAAAAAAAAAAAGACCTCATGTGTCCGAGGTGCCGTTCCATTTTCCTAATTGTTTCGTTCACTCGGTAATCCGATAATTTTTTTCAATTGAAAGTTACGTCGAGTATTTTCGGTTTAAAGCGTTATTCAATGTTTTTCTGGCATGGAGCTCGATGTGCAGCCGCAGTTTCTCTCTCTCTCTCTCTCTCTCTCTCTCTCTCTCTCTCTCTCTTTTTCTCTCTCTCTCCCGCTCGTCCTCTTTCTCCATCATTCTTTCCCTCTCTTCTCCTCTCTTTCTGTCTCTTCATTATCTGTACTTTATTACGATTATCGTATTTTCTATTAAATCGTAATTAAGTTTCTAATAAATAATGGTCCTACTTCAAAATCATATGTATCCATCGTTTGTCGTTTTACTTTCGTTACATCAATAATCTTAATCATACTTCTACATTAATTACAATATCTTTATGATTTGTACTGAATGTTGGATGCCTACTATATTATATATCTCTCTCTCTATTAAAGATCTAATAATTTTTTTAATTATCTGTCATGGTAATGTGCAAGACAAGTCTATTTCCCGTTCGTTTAAATAATAATACATTTAAAAAAATGTATTTTTATTTTTACCGCAAGCATAAGAAATGATTAAAATAATTTCCACACAATCTCCGACTTCGTGTTATTCGAAAATAGACTTTTCTTCACTTGGGAAACTTTTGAGATGGTCCTTCAACAATGGATAAACAATCTTCGCCGTTAAATCGGCGGAAGCTATAGCACTGCGGCTGCCCCACAATAAAATTTACAAACAGCGGTGTACCGTCCGACAGATACTACGACAACATTGATTACCTGGATTCATCAATATAAATAAACTATACGATATATATATTTATATTTATTTATTTATATATTTATAAATATATATATATATAAATACTATAAAACGAATCTTAATTTCTCTCCTTTTCTGTTTTCTGTTTCTTGTCCTGTCCGCGTCGACCTGGCTGGACAAACAGGATTTCGAGGTATTACTCAACGAATCATTGGTTGTTAACAATTCAGTATTGACTATAATAATTATAATTAAATGTTGGCCGTTTTACGGAAATGCTTATTTACTTTTTTATCGTTATTACTTTTCATAGCCGTGTTTAATCATTATGATTTTTATTATTAATATTAATATTATTTATTATTATATATTATTTATTATTATTAAATAATACCACACCTATTATTATAATACGAATTGCATATGAACTGAATAGATCTGCTCTGTCTTACCTCACTGTTTTCCTACCACTGATCGGTGTTAGTTGTGATTAGATGTTTCATGAGATTATGTCCCACAGCCAAATCATTTACCAGCAATTGTACGATCTACCCAAGAACAATGTATCAGATGCGTACGTACACCCTGTATATCGTTGCCAGGAAAATATCACTTGTTGCACTATAAATAAAAATCTAAATCTATTTCATTATCAACAGCACTTTCGTTAACACGTTTGAAAACGCCGTAATCTGTATTTTATTTGTATAAATTACTTTTAAAAGAAACTTATTTCATTATTAAAATATTTTTTCTTTCTTTCATTAGGCAAAGCGAATAAATATAATGAACGTTTCGAAATATTTATATTCATTAAGTGGATAAATTAAGGAAATTTAATATTTCTATTTGAGTTTAATAAAATTGAACCGGAGCTTATTCGTACGACGATATTTAACCGTTCGATTTTGAACTGACGAGGCAATTCGACTGTTAGATAAACATAATATTACTATATTGTCCTACGATTGAACTGGTTGTTTTCAATGTTCACGTAAATGAAGAAGAAGGAAAAAATGTCAATAATGGAATATCCCTGTTTATGGATAGCAATTGACACAGAAAAATTACGTTGAAACATCAAAGTGAGAAAGAGAAAGCGAGAGTGAGAAAGAGTATCTCCAATAGAATCCTAATTCGTTTAGCGAAAAACCTCGTAGTTGCGCCTTTTGCAAGAATTTTTCATTTTAATCGCTATGAACTATGTGTAAAGATTTTTAAAACCGATTTAACATCCATTGACGTTACAATGAAAATGTTGAAATTATCGAAATGCTATTTTTTAAATTATTATACAACAATCATTGCTAAAGTAGCTTGAGATGAAATAAATAAAAATTCATACGAATATTTCGCCAGATTAAAATGAGAGGAAATTATTCGGTTTTGAAAATATCGCTAGAAATAAATAAATTGACAGATTCCTCAATCGTCGATAATTAGATTCTCCTAGAGCAACATTAGCTGCTGCGTTATCATATCATTTGGACTCCATGGCTAGTATCTGCACACATAGTTAGCGACACTGTAATTATTTTTATTAATCACCACTTGTAGTTGATCTCTGTAGTCAATTTTTTGTTTAAACAAAATGCAATTTTTGTTCTTTGAATGTGATATTTCATTTATAAAAAAAACATTACTTATTACTTTGGTTTTAGCTTCTGCACTGACTTTACTTACATCGATATGTCTTCCCATACACGACAACTGTATACAATGAGAAAAGTCTAAGATTAATTGTCAATAAATTGAAGCAAAATTTAAAAAAAAAGCCAAAAACTTGAGAAAAAAATGTGCAATTTA
Source organism: Cylloceria caligata (assembly GCA_963942595.1). NCBI lineage: Eukaryota > Metazoa > Arthropoda > Insecta > Hymenoptera > Ichneumonidae > Cylloceria > Cylloceria caligata. The sequence continues at coordinate 72,803,483 of OZ012704.1, forward strand.
AACGGCTTGATAGTTAGGATCTTCACTCTACACACTTAAGTAGAATTAATGGCATGGCACTGTAACACGATCTTATCTTCTTTATTATTTTTATTCCTTTTACTTTAACTTGTATTTTATTTTTAATTATTTCAAAAGTTGAAAGATTTTTTTTAAACGATACATCGATCTCATAAAAGCACGCACATACCCAGAAATACCGTCGAAATGAAGATTTTCCGAGTGCAGAAGACACTGTATCGATTCGACACGATTACAATTAATTGCAATATAATTGTAATACAAATTAACTGCAACTATATATACCGCATCCATCATTTAGTAGCGGAATAACACCCTGTCCACCGCTAAATTTATATTTACATATATATATGTATATGTATGTATGTATGTATGTATGTATATATATATATATATATATATATAGAAATATATATGCACATATAGCATAAAGTATGAACGCTAAAGCAATCAACGATGTAAGATGAGTTTAGGCCATCTCCAGAGTTGCCTGCCGCTGCTTTTAATTAATTCCGCGTGTCAAGCTTTGCGTGTACATCGATGCTTAATTTTTTTCGCTCTTATATATGTATTCCTCGTCAAGCCTCGACGAACATTCCTGCCGTATGTCTCTATCTGCTTAATTGCAAATAATTACATTGTTTTTTAAGCATGTGCGAGTTTGTAAGAGCTATTCCTGCACATTTCGATCTGAATTACGCATGATTGACTGATTGTATTATTAAATATAAGTTTTTTTTTCTTACTTTCATTGACAGTGCACATTGCATGCATCGAGAACGAGTAGATAAAACTCTTGCTTCACAAGTGTTCTAGTTTACGTGTATATACAATTCGAGTGCAAAAATCTATCGTAAAATGGATAAATAAGTTTGAAATGTTCGACTTGTCATGATTTATAAAGAATTACTTAATCTTCAAATAATGATCTATTTAATGATAAAGATTGATCGATACAATTGGTGATGCTAAACTGTAGAAATTTATAATAAAAATGTATTTAATTGTTAATTATTTTTATCATTTTTAAATTACGTTAAAAACAATTTTTTTTTTAATATTCTGATATTATTCAAGAAAATGTTGTTAAAGTGAAAATAGTCGAAACTATTATTTCTTCTTTATTATTTCTTCCAATGTAAGCTTTGTGTTTATAAAAGCAGCGAAGGATATTCGGAGATGACTGAAATATCATTAAAAAATTATTTACGTTAATTTATCGTAAATCAATCTATCGATGATGATAATTGAATTATGTATTCCACGAAAACTATTGACGATCGTGATACACGTTGTACAATTGATGAGGCATGTTTTTAATTTTTAAATATTTTATATCAATTCGTACACTAATTTCTTAAGTTTTTAACTAATGAAATGCAATTGGGTTATTTGCAGTTCTTTGTAAGATTCGATCATATCCGCAAGTGCTTTACTCAGAACGGTGGGATCTTCGTTTTGGAAGAATTCAGTAAGTAATTTAAGGGATAAGCAATCAAATTTTTTGCTTTATTTTTCTAACAATTATTATTTCTTTAGAAAATATATTTAACATTTTTTTGCAATATCAAATATGACTGTCCTTGGTTATACTTGAATATATGAAGTTTTGGTTCGTAAAATAAGAACATTGGTCATTCGGTGATCGAAAAATAATTGGAGAATTTTTCTTCATTTACATTGGGAAAAAATTTATTGTTAACGGACTGTTAATCGGATAATTAAAAGGTGTTTCAATTTTTTTCAGATCCCAAAACTAGACAAGTAATTCAACGTAAATATAAGTCACCCATGGTAAGTGTACGATTTAAATTAATTCGATGACTGTCAATGTCTTAGAGACCTAAGTCCTGGGAGCCTTTTCACGAATAAAATAATTTTATTTATAAATTAAAAAAATTTATTTATCAATTTTTGAAAAGACGTGCTTTGAAATTTGCAAATTGCTTTCTCGTGATTCTCGTCAGCTCATAGAATCTTCTCTACGGGTAATGGTTATCTCAATTCTGGGTTTCTCATGGAGAAAGTGGTATTAACATTTTTAATAAAATTGAAAATGAAGTAGATTCTTACTAAATTCAAGACCAAGTATCCTCGTCCCGTAGCCAATTTGTATGCCAAGTTTTAGTTTTATAGATCAAAATTTACGAGAGTTAGAGCGAGTATGGATTTTTTTTTTTTAAAGATTACAAAAATGTATATTTCTATAAAATCTGAACACCTTGATCGATTCTGACCAAACTCAATATCGAACAACCTTGTTCTCTGGCCTATTATTGTAGAATTTTTAAACTCGATAGCTGAAAATTTACTAAAGTTAGAGAGCGTACATCCTTGTTTCGAAAAATTGAAACAGACATAAAATGAGACACCCGTTAGCGATTTGGGCAAAAATTGGTTTCAGGAAAGGTTCAGGATGATCGAGTTACCCGTTCTCGAGATGTATCCAATGTAATTTTTCAAACTTATCACTCAGACACACGCGCGCGCAGATAATTTCTTAATACGATTTCTCGACGTTTTGGGACTTCTTAAGTACTCTGACATCAAAATCTCGAGAACGAAAACAGCTTTCTCTATGAGGAAGCAAAATCTAAAAATTTTAATGAATTACTCTAGACGTCCAAAAATTTTGCTACTGACTTTTTCAAACGAAAACGTAATTGTGTGGCTATTAACGCAATACGCCCAGGAACTAGATTCTTTGCAATTTCGCGGTACCCGATGCGATGATAATCTAAACCAGGGCTCTCCAAACTACGGCCCAAGGGCCACATTCGGCCCGCGGACAGATTTTGGACTACTTCACTTTTTACCACCGGCAACAATGATAATATGGTTTTGGCCCTCGGAACTTACTGGAGTAATCAGTATGGCCCTAAGGCTGGAAAGTTTGGAGACCCCTGATCTAAACGATTACACGATTTTTTTTCAGGCACGTGAAATCTGCTATGCAGTAACCTGCGTATTCTCGTACTTGGCGACTGGTTTGAAACAGCGTAAATCATCGCAGCAGCAGCATAAACTGCAGACTGTAGGGGCTAGTGGCCATACAGAGCAACCACAGCAACAACAACATCATCATCATCATCATCAGCAGCAGCAGCAGCAGCAGCAGGCAAATTCGCAGGGACATAGAACAATACCGCTGGACCCTTTCCACAGTCATCAACACTGACGAAAAGGCAGACATTCGCTGCCTTTCGTGTATGACTCAAATAGCTGTGTCTCCTACGCTTGTCTACCCTGGGTGTAAACAGTAAAACAAAAAAAAAAACAAAAAAACCAGAAAAAATGCACGCGCGGTAAAAAAAAGGCATCGAACGAACGTCTCGCTCACACATCGTCATTCATCTTCGATCGTCACTATGCATATCATTCGTCATGTTTCTCATCACGAATAAAGTGAAGTCATCAGCTAATGAACGGTTACCAGTGAACGAACGAAAGCTCTTTTAGGGCTCATGAGGATTTTTGATGGTTCAGATAAAAATTTACAGTTACATTCGTACATTTTTTTTCCTATTTGGCATACTCGGTTTGCCATCGAAAGTAAATTTTGATTGAAAGTGTAGATTAGATTGGTCTGTTCGTTCATTGGCGTTATCGGATTTTTAAAATTAAATGTTATCTTTTATTTACTTTGTAATCGAAATATAATTTTTTAAAAATTGTTTTACGTATTTAGTTAGACAGGTTATTGGAAAAAATGGTCGCAGCTTACGTGAAACCATTTCTTTTCATGAAAACGTATAAGAAGAAGTAGTTACGCTTAAATGTTCATTCACTGGTGACTCTATCCTACCAAAGAAAAATATCGAATCACAGTTCCCGTCGAGTCAGAGTTCTTGTGTATTCTCAAATCCTGATAAATGCTAAATGTTATAAACTCGAAATGAAGATATTATTCAAACGGAATAAAAAAATTCGTAAACAGCGTAAATTATTGTATCACGTTTACACGAGAGATTCTATATTGCTCGAGCGTACCGTGTCGGGTAATACATTTTTAACAATTTTTAGTAATCACGCTGATTATTTTGGAGAAGAATTTGCCTACAATGGCCTAATTTTAACGAAGGTAACATGCTTAACAGAAATTACAATTTTTATTGAAAAATATAATATTCCCTTAAAAGTTGATTACTACGTTAAATACATTTTATAATTTGATTGTCATATATCGTTAAAAAAACATTATTAAAACAATATTAATACACAGGCTTTTTCATTTATTCGTAATCTATGTACTTGACACGATATTTACGCTGTGTTGTTAACGAATCGATGTACATTCTTCTTCGGTGAATTAGAAAAGTTGTTATTATAACAAAAAAAAAACGAATAACACAGATGGTCATTCGGATAATGTATTACTATATATTTTGAAAAATATCGTCTCGTCGTATGGCGAATATTGAGCAATTTATAAACAGTTGAAGAAATTTCCTAGCTCGCTTCTGTAAACTGTACAGCCATAGATTATGAAATTTAGTTTGAAAATGCGTAAAATACAAAGAAATGAAAGGAGCTCGTGAGCACCGATCGAATTTATTGTACATTGCGAATTCATGCTCCATATATATTTTTCAATACATCACGGAGAGTCACATTAGAATGAAATATTATTAAAACTTTGAGTTATGTTACGATAGCGAACGAATTCTCATTTATTCAGACTGCGAGTTTCACATCCAAAATGATCGTATTTTGTGTAGAATAAAATCACAAATTTACGCAAACGAGCATGAATTTATTTAAAAAGTGATGGTCATTAAAGTTTTTCTTACAATTATAATTGGTGTTCGCTATATTGTTTCTCGTGTCAGTATATGTAACGACATAATATCTTTTTTTATTCCGTAAATATCGAATATTAGAATTCAAGTGCAGTCTGAATAGAAGAGTAATTCATAAGAATACTTAATTAATTAATATAACACGTGCATAAAAATGGTGTCAAAGTCCTACACTTGAGAAAAGTCGACAGTAAGAATGAAAATAAAGAAAAAAAATGTAGACACAAATTGACAAATACCAAATGATACTAAAGAAAAAAATATTTTTGAAATGAATATAGCATTTCTGGCATTAAAAAGACAATGAAGTATTGCTAGATTATCGCTTTCATAAAGGTTTTTGGCATAATTTATAAAAAGTTTATTTTGTATTCACATGCAATAGTTCAGTTTTTATTTTGAAAGATAATCTGCAAATTCAGTTATGTTTGCGAAACTTTGTCTAAAGATATTTATTTACCATTTTAGTATTTTAATGTTTAAAAACAAATTCTGTACAAGCTGGCAGTCCTGAAGTGTAGCGTACTTTGTGTACGATATGAATTATTAATAAATCCTGTAAAACATAAACTATACATACATACGAAATCAGTCGAGACGTTCCGATTCAATAAACATAAAGTGCTCTTGCGATCATAATATTCTATTAAATAAAAATCGGTTTGTGTACACCGTATTATCGCGTGTAACGCGTTATTGTACGGTGCGTGAAATTGTCGATGAGGAATCGGATCGTTGCAATATTTATTAGAAGAAATAGATAATGAAAGAGAGAGGAAGAGAGAGAGAGAGAGAGAGAGAGAAATGAAAAAAGTGTTAAAAAGAATTAAGTGTAATTGAACTCATTGAAAACCCTTACATTCGATGATGTATCTACTTAGGTGCCACGTTTAGACAATATTTAACGATCATTATATAGTCGAGAAAAGCAAGAGCAATACGATGAAGAACGCAGGATGGATTTAGAACAAATAAGCCCTTACTTTTATAGGAGTCTGATGTGCAGTAAATATATGTAGATATCTGCGGCAAGCAGTACTTTCTTTTTTATTTCCACTTGAACTAAGCCACCGAATTTTCCAGAGTCATTCCCAACGCTCCGAGATGTGTTGTTTAATGCAATTTCGAAAATCGGTCGAATTACTATGAAAACTCGTTCAACGATATAAATCAGATGGAAAACCCATAAAACAAATGCCGAAAGGAAAATGCCGCAAGACACGTCGACGCAGTACGATTTCTTGCTTCGGCATTTGAGTGTCTTGTGCCAAGTGCACGGCAAATACTGTGCTGGTAACATCACGGTGTCGCTATACTGTTGACAACTTTATTTGCTGCCAGGGAAGCAGACAAGCAGCGACGCGGAAAACTGCATTGGCAAATGCCTCATTTCTACACATCTCAATAGTACACAGACTAATCCCTGTACGAGGAATTATACACTCCGTACAGAGATTCATCCGTGTACGGTTGGAATCTGTAGAAACAATCATACTACCACGATGTCGTTATCGCGGTCTTGTATGGATGAAAACGGTGAGAAAGCAGTGACTCGAGGAACTCGCATGGCCACAGTTGCGAGATAACCATTTTCAGGTAAAGATTTATCTTAAAGCAGAGGTTTAGTTAGTTATATTAATAAATGAATATTTCATTGATCCATTTATTAACTGGACGTGCAACCTCTCTCTGCATCATCCACCTTCCGTACTTTCTTAGAATCATTCTTCATTCGTCTGCAACGTTTTTTGATAATTCCTTCCAATACCAAAAACGGTGATTCAAAGACAAGAGTGAAGATAAATCCGACGATAATCGACAGCGATAAATCGCTAAAGAACCGATCCAACTGGAAAATTATTAAATGAAAAATAGCAAATTAGCGTAATTTGTTACCAATTGGACATCCGAATTTTTTATTAAATACTCACAGCGTTCATAGCACTGAAGTAACCGGACGTACGCGCAGCTCTTGCTTTCATGAATTGTATTTCAAAATGTACCAAATATACGCAGTAAGATATACGACTGAGTGGGGTGTATATCGAATAAGATAAGAACGTCGACACAGGTCCTAAAAATTATATTAAAGCTATACAGAATTTATGTCTACAAGGTTCATCGAGTGATGGATAATGAAACGAAGTTAAATCCACCAATTTTTTAAAATACAGTAAATCTGGTTACCTCCGAAACCTCGTACGCATGCGTACATAACCCATGAGACGCCAAATCCCCACAAAGGTCTCGCAAGAGCCGTGTAAAATGCTTCCCAAACATCATCGTAAACATAATTTTCGTTTTGGAATATTCTCATGGTAAACACACAGAATGAAAATGCTGCTACAGCCAGAAGCCATCCAATCCATTTGGTCGCCTGAAAGTAAAAAAAAACGAACGTTTTAAAAAATACGCGCATCTTAGTTGAATTTGGGTAGGATCGTACAAAAGGTTGACTTGTGCAAAAATTCAACTTCAAGCGAACGGAGTTCCAACCATCATATAGCAAAGCTCAGAGCTGGATCAATGGTTGAATTTACTAGAACCAACAAAATTCTGACCATCATATTGCAAAGCCTAGAGTTCGATTGACGGTTGGTTTTAGTAGAACCAGCCGAGTTACTACCGTCGCATAGTAGAAGGCTTGAAAATCGTTGGTTTCAAGTTGGTTTTGTGCACAAATCAACAAGTTGGAATTGGGTTAGTAAAAAGTTAGGCAAGTTCGCGGAGGAACCCATTAAAAAAATCGTTCCTTGACAGTTGACGGCAAAATACCGTCATGTACGTCAGGACCAGGACGATATTGCGACGACACGACTATTTAACAGCACAGTGTGCCAATACCGTGCCCGTACGGTTCCGGCAAGTCGTCACTGTACCGTCACGACGTGCCGCCACCGTGTAGTCCGCGTACCGTCGCATTGCTATCTGGGTATTTATTTCAAAACCTATATAATTCCAGAATAGATTAAGGTGTTGGTCTGAAATTTAGTGCACAGCACCATTTACTTTTCGTATAATTTGTATTTTAAAGAAAAAGTATACTTAAAGAAAAGTATATAAGTAGTATACTTTGCTCGCCGATGATCCTTTCTGCGTGAAGATCAAGTAGCCAAAAAACATTCCAACTAGCCAGGGTGCCGCTCTGGTGTGCGATACGAGGTAGAAATTTTCTACAAAACCATTAGGACCGAGCGCACTGGAGAATAAAAGCAGTATTTTATGTTATTAATGTTGAAGAGCTGTAATTGAGGTTGTAAAGCTATGAGCAACAGCACTGCTACGAGACGATAATGCGAAATACACCTTTAGCCTTCCTTTAAGTCGATGCGAAATATTTATGGGTTTGAGAGGGATCGAACTAATTTGATTGATAATTTGAGCTCATGACGTAATCAGAGAGAAAGACTGAGAATATGTTTTTTATTGTCTTAAGACTATGCGCTACGAGTGGTTTCGTTTTCTTTCTCTGATCAACATTATGGCGAGAGAGATAGCAGAATTTCACCATCACGAATTGTTTTGCTACGATTAATCTTTCGTTTAAAATACAATTTCGGTGAACCGAAGAATTTTCAGACGAAGTTCGCCGTTCTCCTCTTTTATCCGAAAGATCAATCGTCTCGGAAAAATTTGCATCGCAATTTTTATTTCCTAAACGAGGGGTAGCGCATCCTCTTGAGGGCAACACTAATGCTGACTCCACATACGTCGCAAACGCAGGTTATAATGCAGTAGCGATTGTCAGCTTCTGTCAGTGTGACGACAGCAATGTAACGATTTTTATTAATACAACTTACTGATGATTAACTATCATAGCTGTTGAGTATTGATTGTCGTAACCAATTTTGACAGGCGTTACAACCGATGCGACGAAAAATGCAGCGAGAATACCGAGACCGATTTTTGGCTTCTTCGACAGTGGATATAGTATCAAAGGTGAAATCCAGAAGAATTGCATTTCATCAGCCAAGTACCACGTGTGACCCAGACAAATCTAGGTTTTAAAGGAAACAAAATTCTCACGATTTGTAGGAGAAATCCTTTTGTTTGATATTGGCACATATTGTGTAAGTATAGAAGCCGTTGGAGAGTACCGAAGTTCACCAAACGACTAAAATTGTATTGAGATCAAATTTGGTGCAGCCAAATACCACGTGTATACAGTGAATCTAACGACGGGACTGGCTTAATATGTTGATAGACCTTGATGTTGAGCTAATATAATCGGTTGGTTAAATTTGTTTTGAAATTGCTTCTAAACTCAGCATTTTAGACCATTTTGACTACTCTGTCATTGAAAATTCTAATATTTAGAACATGGCTCGTAGATTTCCTCTGCACCCTTAATTATATACGATTGTATAAACTCTTTTTGTTTCGCGAATTGTTTTGTATAAGAAATGTATGAATATTGACAAGAACTTACGTTATCTGACATTTTTATGTAATTATGAATATAAATAGGCATTGTCCACCAACTGCTTCTGCAAGCTTCTTCTTCAACTTGCGCGTTGTTCTCCCAAACAGCACCTGATCCGAGACGAGGCGAAATAAATATCGTAATGAGGATCAGTGCTACGAGTGCCGGTGTCAATCTTATAAAATAAAATAGAATATTAATATTGAAAGAATATAACTGATCAGAAACAACTAAAAGTTAACAACCAGTTCTATAAGGTTATCAGACAGTTGACTTTGATCGATGCTAACCTCAGGTAACGATGAAGATAGTAAGTGAATAAATTGAAACCTCGACCAGTGGACATTTCCTTGAGAAAGATGTACGACATAAGGACGCCACTGATTGCAAAAAATGAGTCTACGGAGAACGGTGCAATCAATAAGTGAAGGGAATTCCACGTGGGTATCCACTGAAAAATGATAATGAAAAAAAGCAATTTATTAAATAATGTATTATTTCCTATATTTTATTTTGTCGTTTTTTATGAATTATCCTAGAAGAAAATGTACAAACCTTAACTACATCTACAAGATTTACAGTCTGTGGAAAGAACATCATATTCGTGTGTCCATATATGACCCAGCACATGCTAAAAAATCGAAGACCTTGAACAGCCGGCAGTGTTTGAGGTGAAGTTCTTGTGCTGAGTATCCGTACAGCGTTTGAATAAAGAGAAAACTGACGCAACACGTCTAGTCGACCATCTGGCAGAGGTTTCACATAATACATCGTGAAAATATCGCAGATAGTACACAAGACGAGAAACAATAAGAGTAGACTTAATCCAGTTCTAAACAAAAAGAAAAACATGGGAATTATCGTACGAAAAGTTATACTATTTCTGTATCAACAATTATCTTTGATCTTTTTACAGTACTAAACCAAAAGAAAACCATAGGAAATATTAAACCATAAGTTATACTATTTTTATATCAACGTCTATATTCTTGCTACAGTACTAAACGAAAAGAAAATCATGGGAAATATCGTACAAAAAGTTATACTACTCTTATAACATTAATTGTCATCTATCTTGCTATAGTACTAAATAAAAAGAAGACCATGGGAAATATCATACTGAAATTATACTATTTTTTTATAATTAATTGTCATTTTTCTTGCTACCAATTTTATCGTAATATATTCTGCAACTTTATTCTCTGAATCATAATTTGATAGATAAGTTTAAACCTTTGTAAATAGGAATAGTGACAATAACTATGGAAAAATCTATTTACTATGGTGAAATATTCCATTAAGATAATATTAAAAATGGCATAATACGCCGCGACTGCGAGATAAATGACGAATTTTCGAATTCACTTAATTCCAAAGCTTGAACATTTCCGAGCAAAAGCAAATTATTTACCACTGCAAAATTTATCGATGGAGGGGGTAACATATCTTTGAAAAAATTGATAACACTTTGTCCACGGTACGTGAGATCACGCCGATTGACTTATTACAGAAATTGTACTAACAGTGTTACGATTCCACCCGGCGTCCATTCCGCTGGGTCGACAGTAGAGCACGTCGTTCTGCCAATCGATATAGAACTATTCGTACCAACTACTTGACCAAACAATGTTATCGAAGTCTGTACGATTGCTTGAACGTCTTCAGCTTCGCAAGTTGCAGGCAGACAGATGGATAGCGTTTCCGAGAATGGCAGTTTTACTATATCTGCTATTACATTGTACATGCAGTGGCGACCACGAATATTTTGGCCACCCACGTTAACATTGACCGCTATGCACTCATCATACATTCCGAGATCTATGGGATTTCCCATTATAAGACCCGATGGTATCTTTGACGAGGCGTCGAGCACTGGAACAAAGCATTATTAATTACAGATGAGGACGTTTAGTGGGCTTTATCATTTCCGAGTGTATTTAGAATCCATCAATACGATCACACAAATATGATCACGGCGTCATCATACAATTTTTAGTTCTTGTTTACTTCCGGCTATAAAATGTGAGTTTTAAATCTGACAGATTCATCAATGTTCTTGACAGTCGGTACTATTATCTAAAATTGATTAATATAAATACATAAATAGATTTTGGATTGATTTTACAGAAAAATAATGGATTGCAAAACGCAATAAAAAATTTTAATATTTTGCCGTCGTACTTATTTCATGGAATAGATACTTTTCGTATAAAAAATAATATAATCGTTGATTTCCATGTTTATTATAAACTTAAAGTGTACGGCAAGTGTATTGCAAGTGTAACACGTGCAATAGGTTTTCAATATTCATGACAGTTGTGCGACCTACTAAACGTGGAATTCTTTATATACGTAGTTGGTTGTAAAAACATTGTTGTTTTCGTACTCCATGGACTATAAACATTATGGTTTAACGTATAATACCCTTTTGTAAAAGATGGGCATCGTAGCTCAACATGTAACGATACCTCAAACGACTTTTGTATTTTTCAATCCAAGTTTTTCGATATTCATGGCATTTAGAACTATATTCTACAAATGTACAAGCTTCTTTGCGTATCATTGGAAAATTGTGCGATCTACTAAACGTTAAACTCTTCATACACGTAGTAGGGTGTGAAAATATTACTTTTTTCGCACTCTATGGACAATAAACCTTATGGTTTAACGTATAATGAATTTTTGTAAAAGATGGACATCGTATTCAAGATTTAAAGATAGCTCAAACGACTTTTATGTTTTTCAATCCACTAACCTGTGAGAAAAATTGCTAAATTTTCAAATCTTGTACACTGCTTCTTCATATTTAGTTCACAAGTACACATGACTTGAAAACTTCTATGAAAAAGTACGTATCTCAATTTGTTGATAAAGAAAGAATTGTGTACTGCGAACCAAAATAAAGTAATGCGCAGGTTTCTACTTCACGACTTTTACATTCGAAGGGACAATATTTCTATAATTTCTGTAACATTCAGTTCGAATCTTAAGAAATTAGAGAGAAAAACCGGAGAAATGGGTATCGAAAATTGTCTTTATAATGATTTTTATTAAAATTGGAAAATTTCAAATATTCACGAAATTTAAATCTCTAGATCGATTCTTACCAAATTCTGAATCGAATATTGTTTAATGTTAGTACATTTATGTAGAAATTGTAAGTCCGATAGCTGAAAATTTGCGATAGCCAGTACTCGAATAGGCATTTTTTTTTTTTTAATTACGAACATCGTAAAATCTAGAACCTTCGACCGATTCTCACCGAAATCCGATATCGAAATTTGTTTCACGTTAGTATATTTCTGTACAAAGTATTATCCCATTACCCGATTACACGTTAAACCCAAACGTTTGATATTTTAGTACCAAAAACAAATTTTTATTTAACAAACCCTACATAATAGTGCAACGATCGTAATTTGTTTATTATAATCGCGCGCTAAAGGAAAATCAACGTATCAGAGACAAGGATTGTTACCGTACTTTTCAAGGCCCATATCGAGTTATTCATTAATCCTTCCTTCAGTAGCATCAATTGTTTGGCACATTCCGTCCGGTTAGAGCGATTTGAGCTGTCCGATTGTGGTGTTTGTTTTACAATATTCGTTGGAAAGAATATTCGCAAAGCTTGATTGATCCGTTCAAAGTATTTCAACGTTTTAAGATCATCAATTTCATCTGCTTTAACCGACACCAGCGCAGCAAAAAGCACGATTGACGGGAATAGAAACGTTCCTCTCATGTTGAAACCACGTCAAGCACCTGTTGAAGGCATCAATTGTAAATATAAATAAATTCTTTTTTTTTTTTTGTCGTTTGAGTTGTGAACTATAATCTGCTACATTGGTTGCAATAAATAGTTGTGATGTTAAGGGATATATGCGATGAACAGAAGTTATGTGGTTAGAGGTTGCATCCAGCGATGCACGCTGCACTACGTTTCGTAAATAAATTCTGAACATCTTTATCCCACGTCTGATCACATTTATTCCGACTGATTAGATATTAAAAAAAGTAAATGGAATTTTTCAAATGCAACTAAATCAAAAACGGATCACACGTTGCTCAACCTACCATTGCAAAAGAAAAAAAAACCTCCCTAACTGGCAAAATAGTAGTGAGGCTATTTAGCTATTTATCGTAACAATACTATTTTACCAGATTCTTAAATTTTTTTCCGTAGGAAAAACGTAAATTCGGATCACATATTGCTCATCCCATACTTGCAAAAAAGAAAAACGAACGATTGCAACTGCTAAAATAGTTGTAAAGCTAAATATTTACTAATAGATTTTAATAGTGCTAATTAGTAAGTACTACGTAGTAACTATCGGGATCCAATACAATTTTGCAGGATCCTATAATTTTTTTCCGTAGGAAATATATTCAAGCATCGATCCTTCGATTTTCACGTCAAATGCACAAACGTTATCGCCAATTACGTTCTAAAATCGTGTTAACAATGTACGGATCTATGGATAAGTAACTTTAACAGCTTCACACGAGTAAATTTTTCATAAAAATATCATGATTTTGTACTCATAGTAAATTTTTATCACAAAACCTGCAATACTGTACGTTTTCGACCCGTTAAACTTTCATTGCCCAAGTTAAATTCCCACTGCACTTCTGTTAATGTTTCAAGTATTACTCTCAGTCATGAGGGATATGCTTAAAAAAATTATGATATCATTGATTCAATAACATTCTGTCACGAATATTCGTTCTTTCTTCAATTCTAATCCTCATTCTTATAATTTTATATGAGATTGAAACAATTGTGAGAATGATTTCTTCATTGTAACAATTGGAAGTAAAATTGGAATTGCAACTTATGCTTGTGGCCGATCGTGATATAACTATTATTGAATGAATGAATTTTTTTACAATGTAATATTAATTACTGTCACTTGGTTTGTTATTTTTTTTTCACCTAATTTTTTTACTTGTGACAGACAGTCGATAAATATAAACGATGATATAAAAAAAATATATTGAATGGTTTCACGACACTCGAAGGTGCATATCCCCACAACGGATTTCTGGGTACTGCCGGAAAAATACAGTGTCGCTTAAATTCTCATTACAAAAGTATGCGCTATACAATGAAGTGATATGCACGCTAATTAACTGATACTCATTAAACGCTATTCTTTAGCGGCTTTTCCGGAAGCATTTTCCCTGTACTATCTCGCTTAAGTTACGGTCGTTTAGGTAATACCACTTGACTCAAATACTTGGTTGTTAAATGGATTTATTACCTTCCGGTAACAACAATGACAGAGGATTCTCCATGTATTCTTAACGCGAAGAGAAAAAGTAGAGAAACAAAGACTCGTGAGTTGGAAAAATGAATTAATTAGAAAACAAGGATGTAAAGTGGAGCCTTGCGCGTTGTTTCCTCATTATTTTCTACAGTTTGCAAAACCACGTCCGTTTGAAAGTATGTTGATCGATTTTTGGCTTCCTCATAGAGAAACTTTGATCAAAGCTAGAAAATATTGTTTAAAAATAAAGTACAACATTGCATATTTAATAAAATTTCAATCGCTCAATCGACTCTAAAAAAATTCAATACTAAGTGTCCTTGTCTCCTTGCCAATTTGTACGTCAAGTTTCGGTTTCGTAAATAAAAATTTACAAAAGTTTGAACAAAAATATTTTTTTTTTGTTGAAAAATTACAATAAATTCATGATTCAATAAAATCCGAATGCCTTGATCGATTCATACCAAACTCAATATCGAACAGCACTGTCCCTTGGCCTATTCTTGTAGAAAGTTTTAGCTCGATAGATCAAAGTTTGCGAAAGTTAGAGCGATCATACCCTTTTTTACAAAAATTCAAACAACTATAATATGAGACACTCGTTAGCGATTTGGGCGAAAATTGCAGCAAACCGAGGGGAATTGGGACCCGAGTCGTGTGTGTATGTGTGTAAGTGCGTGCACGCACGTTTTAGAACATTTTAAGTACTCTGACATCCAAATATCGAGAACATTTTTTTTCACGATAACAAACCTTCATCCATGGGAAAGCAAAGAGGAACAAATGGAGAATTTTCAATTCAATTTTAACATGAAGACAAAAAGTGTAAAGATATGAACACAAGAGAAGAAAAAATGAATCGATTAGAAAAAAGAAGAAGATAATAACGTAGTAAAAAATAATTGGAATCGAAATAAATATAAAAGAAGACGGCAAAATAAGTTATAGACGATAAAAAAAAGAAGAAAGTTTATAGGAGTTAAGGTGAAAGGGCAAAAAAGAAGAATATCAATCTCAGAAAAGAAAGAAAAAACAGAAAAATCAAACACACGATGGGTTAGAATGTGGACATGAAAATTTATAGAAATAGAAAAATACCATAAAAATGAAACCAACAAATAATTGTTGTTGTATCACATCATCTGGTGATAGTTGATTATTTTGTCGATGAGTACAATTAAAAACAATAAAGAGTTACTGAAAAAGAAAGAGTGATCGGTGGTGAGGAAACCGAAGAATATGAAATTCTTTGAAACTCATTTTTGAGTTTGAATAATCAATGTATACAATTTTCAATAATTGATTCAAAATAATAATAAACATTTTTATTTATTTCAGTTGAATTTAACTGAATGACACTTAATGCAGTGTTAACAATGGTTTAATACAAATTTTAATAAATATCGTCAACGTATTGTATTCGATAACGCCGTTCAATAAACGATTTCGGTTAACATGCCAATCTCGATCGACTTTCCAACAACCCAGACTCCGGTACATCTATTTATAATTTTGATTATTGAATACATTTCATTTATATAATGTTTAAACACAAAGATAATTTGTTTATCAATGCAAATTCAGCCCACGATTGTCAATACTATTTTCCATTTTTTCATCCTTCAGTTCGTTCTTCGATTCATTTGTCGTTCTTCTGCTACGTTTTCTCACTATTTTTTCTAACACCAAGATCGGTGATTCGAAAACGAGACTGAAGAAGAATCCGATGATAATCGAGAGCACCAAATCACTCAGAAAGTAATCAAACTGGAAAATTGTCAAAGAAGAAATATAATCCAATCATCGAATTTTCATAAATCGACAAGTTCTTCTGTTATGTTAGGTTCTGTTAGGTTCTTTTAGTTCCGTAAGTTCTGTTAGGTGTTCAAAAAATGTTTCTGGCAGTCACAAACGTAAAGAAGTGTAATGCGTTAAGGCAAAGTGCTACAGGTTTCTGCCGTTCTCTCTCTCTCTCTCTCGTTCTAGCACCGCGTTCGCCAATGGCACCTTCTTACTTGTACTAATGGCAGCTAAGTCGGTGAAGCAGATATCATGTTAAAATAACTTATGTTTGTGCTAATGACTCTAAATTTATCTATAAAATCTAATCCGAACCTAACATAGAAATTCACTTGCGGTTCCATGTAGTTCAATTTCAGATAAAATCCTGTGTCTACATTTTTTTTTCGCAAAGATCAAAATACTTACAGCGCCAAAATTAGTGAAGAAACGTGGCACACGAGTTGCTCCGACTTTCATCAATTGTATGACGTAATGTACCAAATACACGCAATAAGACAAACGACTCAGTGGATGAAAAATAGAAAATGACAAGATCGTCGTAACGGGTCCTGAAAGGATACAAAAAATATTAAATATACTCTGTCGAATAAAATACATAAAGTAGTTATTAACAAAACAAAGTTAAGTATATCGATACTAGAAAAAAAAAATCCTTACCTCCAAAGCCACGTATGCATGCATAAATAATCCATGCGATTGCAGCGGACCACGATGGTCGAGCTACTACCGTGTAAAAGATTTCCCAAACTTCTTCGTACTCGTAATCCTTTTCTTGAAAAGTTCTCATGCTGAAGATACAAAACGAAAATGCTGCGATAGCCAAAAGCCATCCAATCCATTTGGTTGCCTGTTCGTAAAAATGGAGATTATACTGTTATCTTGAAACATTAATTAGGTTTTAACGAGCATGTTATTTAAAGTGGTCTACTTCTTTAAATGCAAAGTACCAGATTAAAAACGGTAGATGCTTCGAATAAATAATGAAAAAGTTACTTTTTTCGTTGGTTCCTTCTGGGTGAAGACCAAGTAGCCAAAAAATATTCCGATTAACCAGGGAGCAGCTCTAATATGGCTTTCCATGTAAAAATTTGTCAAAGTGTCCAGGGTTTTTCCTATACTATGAAATAAAAAGAAAAACAATGTATGCTTACGATATGGCTGCCGATTTCAATTGAATACGATTGAACAATTGGCAATCAAACTATTGCCAGGCAATGTGTGGTATCGATATTTTCAAATGAACTGAGGAAATCGAAACCAGGGTTTCCGCTCGTGAATGTATCTGTAAAACTAGTACGCGCAGTCGTTAGTAATCAGCATCGACGTGTCAAATGCTATGGCTTACAAATACTTTTAGATCAATGATAACCGTGACGGATAATAATATTGGCAAGACCGACAACCCGTAACATCAACATACGTGTTGGTGATTAGCTCCGTCGTAACAATACATTTATGCGGTGCCTACTTGAAGACAAGAGTTACCACTAATCGACAATGACGACAGTTCGATTCCCAATAGAAGATTAACGATTTTTAAAAACCTTACTCGCCGTTCGAGAATAGAGCATTTGTATATTTATTGTCATAGGAAATTTTAGCAGGCGCTACGATTGATGCGACGAAGCAAGCAGCCAGAATAACGAGACCGATCTTTGGTTTTCTCGTCAAAGGATACAGAATAAATGGCGAGATCCAAAAAAACTGCATTTCAACTGCCAAATACCATGTGTGTGCCAGACAACCCTAGAAAGAAAAGGAAAAAAATGTTCATCGGTAATATTCAATAGAAGAACATTTGACAATTTTTTAAATAATTAATCCGTTATGTATAAAATGTCAGCTAGGACTAGTGAGAGCCCAAGGATTCAAATTCGTTAAATCGCACGATATATTTTTAAAAGATTGATAAAAAAAAATAGAATGAAAGTTCATATAGAATATTAGAGACCGTGGGCCGTACTCATTGTATATTTTTAACTTATTTTAACCTCATCTACAAAGTTTTTCACATCATGTACCTTATTAACGTAATTGTGAACATAGAGTAACATGGACCACCAACTTTTTCGACAAATCTCTTCCTCAGCTATCATGACACTTTCCCAAGTGGCACCGGATCCCATTCGAGGGATTATAAATATCGTTATGAGAAGCAGAGACGCGTATGCTGGTGTCAGCCTGAGTAAAACAAATATAATTTTAAGATTAAGAAAATCACATACAACGCCCCCTTAAAATAATCGAACATTAAACAGGATCCTGAAGATTTCAGCATCTGCAAATTTTTGTACATTGTCAGCCAAGGATCCGCGGGGAAGAAATTACGGGTAACATTATTAGCAAAATCGGGAAAAAACGGCTCAAAGTGTCTTAAAATAAGAAATTGAAAAAATTTAATATATCCGCTTAAAGAGAATCAATCAATGAACAAAAAAAGTCCTGAGACACTTTCGGATTCGGTGCTTCAATAAAAAGATACGGCTGACGATGTACAAACATTTGGAGATGCAGAAATCTTCAGGATCATCACTAAACCTTATTTGTTTTAATTAAAAATTCGTTGCCAGCTATATGTATATACGACGCAGATACATTTTTTGTACATTGTAAAGACACACAGATGTACTTTTTGTGATAATTGTAACGATACGCAGATGTAGTTTTTCGGGATAAATTGTAGAGAAATACGTACCTCAGGTAACGATGAATATAGTAAGCGAGTATATTGAAACTTCGTCCGGTAGACATTTCTTTAAGAAACAGATACGACATGAGGAATCCGCTGATCGTGAAAAAAGTATCAACAGAGAACGGTGCAACCATTATGTATAACGATTCCCACGTAGACACCCACTGAAATGAAACAAATAAAAAAATGTATAAACTTTTTTTAAAAATTGGTTGATTTAAACTTAATACGAGATACGTGTGTGTAAGAGACGTGTAAAAATCAGTCGCCAAATACGTACTGTTTCAGAATATTTGAATAAGTAACAAGTACAAACCTTAAGAAGATCTGTTAAATTGACGGTCGGTGCAAAAAGGTGCATTAAATATTCATGACCGAGTATGACCCAGCACATACTGAAGAATCGAAGACCCTGAAGGGCCGGGAGTGTTTGAGGCGATCCTTTTGTACTGAGTAATCGAAGTGCATTCGCATAAAAAGAAAATTGACGAATCACAGCGAGTCGATTACTCGATCCAGACTTGTCGTTCGAATAAATCAAGAAAATATCACAGATGGTACAAACCATGAGAAGCAGTAACAATGCACTGAATCCAACACTGTAATACAATAAGTACATTGTAAGTAATTATATATACCCAAAACCCGTAATATTCTTAACCGAATCCATTGCATTGCATCGTTGTAAAATTAATATTTGCTTCTTTTTAAAGAATTCAACCATGAAAAATCATCGTTGACGATGTAATAGACGTTTCGGTTGTTCTGCTTCGATCCACCGTGATTGACATAGGCGCTAGATCTCTCGCACTCATAACTGCTCAGTCGGTGTATCACATATACGATGCAAAACCTTGATGGATGCGAGAGAAATAGAACTAATGTCACTCACGACGAAGCGAAAGACAAACACTGAGAATATGTTTCGCATCGTCTGAAGATAGTGTTATACACCGACTGTTCTGCCATCAGTGCAAACGAGATAACGACATTGGCAATTACGGTGGAGCGAAAAGGACCGACAGAAACATATCATCTTGAACCCTACGGCTTGTTACAAAAATTATACTAACATTGTCACGATAGCACCAGCTGTCCATTCGCGTCGGTCCACCGCGGAACACGTAACTCCGGATATAAAAATTTCCGTACCAACTAGACGTGCGACCATATTGATTGTAGTATTTAAGATTTCTTGAACGTCATCGGGTTCGCAAGTCGCAGGCATACAGATGGAAAGAGTTTCGGACAAGGACGCCGATCCCACCCCTGCTAACACTTTGTACATGCAATGATGACCATGAAACTCTTCGCCACCATCGACAACATTGATTGTCACGCACTCGTCGTACATTCCTAGATCCTTTCGATTACCCACCAGGATTCCCGATGGAATCTTCGATGAGGCGTCGATCACTGTACAAAATGTAATCAAATTCACAACAACTATGTCGGTAGAATTCAAGAATAACTTGAACTTGAGGTTTCTTAAGATGGAATCTGCCTTCAAAGATGTGTCGAATTTTATTTTTGTTAAAAATTGTAGAGCGAATTAGATTTTATCAGATTTTGGAAGATTAGATTGACTGGTTTGGAATTATATGAGCTAAAATGTCCATCGTCATTAAGAAATTAAGAATAAATGTTTAGATCATAGATCGTAGTCACGATGTTTAAGTGAAAAATCTGTAACTGAAGAATAATTTGAGCAATCAAGCTTGAGTTCGGCACACCAATAGACCTCTGCGTTTCTTTTAATTTTTTTTATATCTAATGAAACATCAAACTTTCACTAATCTAATGGCAAAATTAATAAAAATATTTCCTCCTAGTGGAGGCTTTTCGAAAGCCAAAAATAAAGCAATTGGAACATTTCACTTGCAGACATTTTTTTACATAAAAAGGTTTAACATATATCCGATTGATTATCTTTATTCATGACAAATTGTCGCTAGAAAATATTCATAACTCGATAAATGCGTGGTTGCAGTGATCGGTACATTCGCTCTAGTGACTTTTGCCATACAGCCTCATCAAGGTTAAGTCTTACGAAGAAAGTGCATGACGCAGAACATAATATGACAATCTAATGATAAGACGACACGTGAAACGCTATCTCTTGTAAATAGAAGCAAATAATGCTGATTGAAGCTGTTACCGTACTTTTCAAGGCCCACGAAGTGCCATTTTTCAATCCTTCCTGAAGTAATGTCACTTGTTTCGAACATTTTATCGATGTCACACGTGTCAAATCATCGAGTCGCGTGTTAGAAAATTGCTTCACGATATTCACAGGAAAAAGTGACGCCACAGCTCCGTTCAATCGATTGGCATCGATTAATCTTGGAAAGTCTTGTTGAGCCGTGCTAAAGGAAATCCGCCCTACAAGTAGCACAACCAAAGGGAACAACGGAAATCGATCCATATTTAGACAGCATCCCGCACACGTTAACTCGCCCATTATGACTATGTACCATCACTCTTGAGCATTGATTATATACGACGACAATCGGTGACGCGAATGCAACTAACCTGAGATAAGATCTTGTCGTTGAATGAGACGGTGATAGATCGCTCAGCATCGCTTCGATCTGGGGCAACGTTGGCGAACATGGCCCAGTGCGGTAAGATATTTAACTATAAATGCATCGCACGGATAAAATATCCGTATTCATCGAGAAGTAATTAACGGTATATCGACAAATTATTTTTCTCAGAATTGTAACCGTAGGGCGTGCGACTTATTTGTTGCTGACGATTGATGAACATCGTTAATTTAACTTCCTGTTATGATTCAGTTAATGATCAGTGACCTTTCAGCCATCGACAAAAGCCTAAAATAATACACTGAGAGAAGAATTTATTTAACGTTAACGAATCTAGAATTGGATATGACGAAATAAATATTTAATTGTTATAATAAATAAATTAGAGTTGAGCAAAATAGGATTTTTTAAATGTTATCAAATGTTTTATAGCTTTATTCGACCCAAACAAATATTATTTAGCCCAACTATAATTTGGTAATAATAACTAAACATTTATTTCGCCATATTCAACTCTAGATTTGTTAACGTTAAATCAATTCTTTTCTCACTGTAGTCCTGTAGATATTGCAAATCTTTTTTATTTTTATTTTGAGATCGCACGGATGAAGTTATTGATTGTTTATAACCAATCTGCACGATTAATTTATTGGACCAACAAATAAATCAGTTGCGCTAACAAATTTGTTGGCACAATCGATTAATTTGTTGGTTCAACCAAATTAATCGCCTGGAACATATTTAGACGATTTCAGAAGAGTGTGAAGTTGGCTGCCCGAGCCGACATCACATTTAGTCTGAAATCGTGTTTAATCCCGTGCCACATCCCATATTTTTCATATCACCTGTATTAAAACTGGGAGTTTGAATGTCCGTACTCAGTCGAACACAAAAACTATCAAATTGGTTGATAGTTAGAATATGACTGAAATATTCAGAGGCTTACCATAAACAAATGCGATTCTAACTGGGATGAAATGAAGTTAGAAACTAATGTAGAGAACAGAAAATGTCTATTTTCTGCCCGTTGAATCGCGTTGGTTCGAAATTAACTCGTCTCGATTGGCTAAACAGGCATTGAAACTTGCTGTTTCAATACAGGAAATATGAAAATATTATTTAACCCAACTACAATTTGGTGATAATGACTAAACATTTATTTAGCTATATCTAACTCTAGATTCGTTAACGTTAAATGAATTCTTTTCTCCGTGTAGTTTTGCAGACAGTACATATAAATTTATTTCATTTATTTTGAGATCACGCGTTATTGAGTTATCGATTGTTTACAACTAATTTGCATGATTCAATAGGCTTCAGGCGATTAATTTGTTTATTGCAACAAATATCAGCCTTAATATCAGCCTTGGTCATTGACGTGGTGTTGGTGATACGATCCTCCTTTGGTTGATTAACTGGCCCACCTTTTGGTTGGTTATCTGGTCTTCCTACTCGTTGGCTATCTGATCCTAGGCATCGGCGAGTATCCGTGAACAAATGCTCCTCGATTGTCACATTTCGTACCCCTTTATACTGGCTTCCCCCGCTCTTCTTCCAAGATCTGCCTGTATAAAAGGGTATAACTATATTTGATAGTCGTCCTGCATCCCATCTCCTGTAGCCCATCGATCCCATTAATTTCTTATATCCGATTATTGTTATTAACGTGTCCCTCGTTGTATCCTTTCCATACATCATTTAGTACTCTAGTGGGTTGTACTATCTTTGCTTGAGTAACGATAGTTCGTTTCTCGGTACTCTGTTCTTCATAGTATTGGCCGTGCGTAGTGCAGGTGCCTCGTTGTGTATGTCTCGCGTGTATCTCGGCTTGTTGTTCTTCGTCGTGTGGGTAACGCGTGGTACCGGTGCTTCGCTATATATGGCTTGCATATATGAGACGAACCCGTCGTCCCAAATGATATTCACTTAAAGTGAAGGAATCGGAACAAACATCCAAGAACTTTATCGTAGTTTAGTAAAAACACTATCGCACTTTTATAATAAATAATTTGGTACGGGTGCCGATCTAGTAATCAATCAATGACCGATAAGATCTGCGATAATGGCTCTGTGAGAAAATGGTCGAATCGTGTGAAGTGCATTTTTTATCTTTGATCAATGTAATTAATTTGAGATAAGATGGTTGCGCGGTCTAACCTTTCGACATTTTCTCCGGTTATAATGAATTATTTTCTATATTTTTCATATTGCAATTTTCAAATTTCCCTTTCCTTTAAATATTTCAAAGTTACACCAAAAAGAAGTCTCAAAAACGTTTACTTTTTACGCTGGATATAGATTCTTACGTTTCTGCTTATTTATATCTGCTTGATTGTACCGTCTCGATGGCACGTACCGCTTGCCCAACTAATCACGTACTCATTCACTTACTTGTGCCTTCTCTCTTTCGTTAATGATTTTTTAATTCCGTCTTCATTATAAATATCTCCAGTCAAGTCCTGATTTTATCTTTCAGTGCTTAAATTAAAGTTATAATGGACGAGACAAAACGATTAGTTGCGCGGAAACTCCGCAAGAATATCTACAACCAAGTTAAGAGTGTTTTATCCTTTAGTGCTTGAATAAAAGTTATAATAGCTGAGATAAAATTATTAGTTGCACCAAAAGAGCAAGGCGTACAAATTTGAAATGTGCACATTGCCTTCTCGTGATTCTCGCCAACCCACAGATTCTCTTCTACAAGGAATAGTTATCTCAATTCTGGCTTCCTCTTAGATCTCTCCTCATAGATAAGACAGTCAGTGACGAAGTCATTATAGAGGAAGTGGTTTTAAAATTTTCAATGAAACTGCAAATTTCAACAAGTTTAAACCCCTCGATCGATTTTTACTAAATTCAAGACCAAGTATCTTCGTCCCCTACTCAATTTGTATTCTAAGTTTCAGTTTGATAGATCAAAATTTACTAAAGTTAGAGCAAAAATGGATTTTTTTTCGAAAAATTACAAAAGCTCATGATTTTATAAAATTTGAACACCTTGATCGATTATTCCCAAATGCAATACCGAATAACCTTGTCCCCTGGCCGATTCGCGTCACCAATATATCTCACAATGGATATAACCTAATATGACCAGTGATACCGCCAGAACTTCCTAAAACAGCTAATTATGTTGCAACAAATTTCCATTTTACATTTCTCTTGAATTGATCTTTCCAAGCAGGCTTTGCATAAAATATTGTATACTACAAGTGTTCGAAGTGGCGAATCTGACTATCGTGACTTTACAACATTCGCTTCAAGTCTTATAAAGGGTGATTTTTTAAGAGCTTGAGAACTTTTTTTTAAAAAAAAACGCATAAAATTTGCAAAATCTCATCGGTTCTTTATTTGAAACGTTAGATTGGTCCATGACATTTACTTTTTGAAGATAATTTCATTTAAATGTTGACCGCGGCTGCGTCTTAGGTGGTCCATTCGGAAAGTCCGCTTTTTTATCGACAAATTTTGTTCAGCGATGAGGCTCATTTCTGGTTGAATGGCTACGTAAATAGGCAAAATTGCCGCATTTGGAGTGAAGAGCAACCAGAAGCCGTTCAAGAACTGCCCATGCATCCCGAAAAATGCACTGTTTGGTGTGGTTTGTACGCTGGTGGAATCATTGGACCGTATTTTTTCAAAGATGCTGTTGGACGCAACGTTACGGTGAATGGCGATCGCTATCGTTCGATGCTAACAAACTTTTTGTTGCCAAAAATGGAAGAACTGAACTTAGTTGACATGTGGTTTCAACAAGATGGCGCTACATGCCACACAGCTCGCGATTCTATGGCCATTTTGAGCGAAAACTTCGGAGAACAATTCATCTCAAGAAATGGCCCGGTAAGTTGGCCACCAAGATCATGCGATTTGACGCCTTTAGACTATTTTTTGTGGGGCTACGTCAAGTCTAAAGTCTACAGAAATAAGCCAGCAACTATTCCAGTTTTGGAAGACAACATTTCCGAAGAAATTCGGGCTATTCCGGCCGAAATGCTCGAAAAAGTTGCCCAAAATTGGACTTTCCGAATGGACCACCTAAGACGCAGCCGCGGTCAACATTTAAATGAAATTATCTTCAAAAAGTAAATGTCATGGACCAATCTAACGTTTCAAATAAAGAACCGATGAGATTTTGCAAATTTTATGCGTTTTTTTTTAAAAAAAAGTTCTCAAGCTCTTAAAAAATCACCCTTTATATACAGTCACATTGACATAAGCCTTAAGCTCATTTTGCAACTTCACGATAGTCAAAAAATACGCCACTTCACGCACTTGTAGCATAAATTACTATTAACTCATGTTTTTTTCAATGCATGCCCACGTGAAAATTCTTTTACATAATGTTTGCATCGTTTTCCGTAGACAAATTTTACTGCGGAACCACCGATTTCCTTATGTCGTTTGTCGTTCTTATGGAAATCTTCACCACTCAAAGTTTCAATTTATTCGTTCACTATCTTCATCGTTACGTTAGGTTACCATCGATCAAAGTCACAAAGTCTTACAATGTAAAATTCTTGAAGTTTTACTTTTCATAGTATTTTATCGGGCATATTCTTTCGATATTAACACTAAGTTTACATTTCTTATATACATATGTCTCGGAATGCGAAATGTGTCAAAATGACGCGTCCCGTGAACCTAGTGATAATATTCATTTCTTCTTCATAATATTGACAGCAGCATTTGCAGATCTGTTTCTCATTGCGATATTTATTTCGCTTTATCTCGGATCGAATGATGTTTGTGAGAACAATGCAAACGTTGAAGAAGAATCTTGGAGAAGCGGTTGGTGAACAATGCCTCTCTGTCTTTATAATGACGTAAAAACGTCAAATTATGAAAGTTCTTGTCAATATTCATGATTTTTTTTTACAAAACATTCCGGGAAAAAAAGGATTTTACATGATCGTTGATAATTAGGGATGAGTAGTGCAGATACGGTTTTCGGAGCAAGTCGGTCTACAATCAAAATAGTATAAATTTCAATTCAATTTCAATGATATTCTTTTAGTAAACAATATTTCTGATTAGGGTTCTGATCTGAACCGGAACGTAAAAATGAATTTTCATTGATTTTTCTCCTGACCATCACCAATGGCCGAAAGGACTCATCTAATATTTAATTATAGCGGTCACTATTTTTACAAAAGGTTCAATGGCAGGGTAGTCAAAGTGGTTTTAATCGTCAAGTAATGAGGTTCAGAAACAATTTGAGAACGGAGTTCACACTGTCCGATGATATCCCCCTCATTTGTCATTTCTTATTAAAATACTTCGACAAACGAAACAGTAGAATCATCTACCAGTTTATTTATAAACAAATATATATTGCATACCAATTTGTGAAAAGAAATATATGTTTTGCGTGAATATGAGATTATTCAAGCAACTTAGCAAATTCCTAAATTGTTGTGTTGAAAATCAATGTTTATTTGAATAAAAATGTATTGTAACGTCATTGAGTATCGTGTGACAATATCGGAGCTCTGCGAAACCGTACAAGACGCCACAATCATTTTGGAGCACAGAGAGGGAATAATTATCGTGACTGGCGGCCACCGACACGACAAGTTTACTACGACAAGTTGGAACATCAAGGGGGGGGGGGGGGGGGGGCACATTAATAGTTCCCCGACGATCCCCACAGTCGGGCGCATACCAGAGCCCCAGAATGGGTATAAAACGAGCTTCAAACCTGTAGAAAGCACCATTCGTCGGCTCCATTATGGAGCAACCAGTCTAGTGCGATAATCTGTTTCCTTAGAGGAAGCGCTGTCTGTGATTACGAATCCTTTGCCCAAAGTATATTCTAAAATCTCAATAAATTTCTAATGGTCAGCTTTCGGCAACTTCCAGTAGAAACACTGGTAATCTACTTGCTGTGTTACTTTTATTATTAAAAACTGAATGAAATCTGCATACAAATGTGAAATCAATAAAATAAAATCAGTATGGGAAGAGAGTCTCGTTGAACTATTGAACATATTAAATTCATCCCATGGAATTATCTCATCCAGACGGAACAGAACTATTCTTCAAGATCACACAGAACACAAGAATAAATTACCTGTAAAAGAATAAGAAAAACAAAAAGTATAAACACTTTTTTATAAACATCAGCGTCTGCCCAAAGAATTCACGCGTTGCCAACGTGAATATCCAATCCCGTATTCGGTATACCGGATAACAGTAGCGTTACAGAAGTTATAGAATTGTGGTTACGTACGTTAGAGATATTAGAAAGATTTTTCTTCATATTAGTAAATACCTGGTTCGTATTATCTCAGATCAAGCGTAATTTTGGTAAATAGTTGTTAATTTCATATTAACGCTCATATTTTTATAATAGGTATTTGTATTCAGATATAATTTTTTCTTCTTTATTCATATCAGCATCTGCCGAGAAAATTCACGCGTTGCCAACGGAATATCCAATCCCGTATTGAGAATCTCGGATAACGGTAACATTACAAAAGTTAGAAAACAGTGGTTACGTGCGATAGAGATATTAGGAAGATTTTTCTTTATGTGAGTAAATACTTGGTTCGTATTACCCCAGATCAAGCGTAATTCTGATCGAAGTCAAGATTTTTTTAATCATTAAAAACTGTAGATAGTTCTTCATTTCATTGCATATAAACGCTCATATTTTTATAATTATTATTTTGTATTTGTAGTAATTTCTCAAAGAAATCTCAAGTTTTGTTTGAAATATTTGAGTTTTCAAATGTTAAATAAATGTCCCGTGAGAATGTGTGCCTTGTACATTATTCTTTATTATTGTCCACCTTTCACGAAACATCCTCTATGAGGAAACCAAAATCGTTCAACAATACAAGAAAATAATGATAAAGCAATGTGCAAGGTTCTACTATGCAGGTTTTTTTTTTTTTTTAGAATCGAAATCATTGTATAAACACGTCAGTTCTTATCAAAGTTATGTCACTGTCATCTTTACGTACGACACGAGAAACTCACATTGGCCGACCCCGATCACGTGGACTCGACGTCCTAAACTCGATGATATGAAAGATATACAACTCTGATAAAATAACTCCTTCTCTCGGTATTTCTCTATCCATAAATAATATAGAAACACATTATTATTTCTTTTTTTACTTATAAAAGAAATATGCATTTTTTTACTAGAGATGAGTGTAAAAAATATTCCTTTTTTATTGCAACATCCCAATAATCATATCTAACAATATAAAATATCATTTTAAATGATTTCAATCATATTTGACTATTTACTTTTCAAATATCATGACAGTAGCCTGTTTTGATTTGATTTTTTCGTCCAGGTCGCCACTTTGACGAACTTGAGGACGAATATCTCATTGAAACCGATTGAATCTCATTAAATAGACAGAAATCCCATTGAAAATTAATCGGTTCCAATCGGTTTCAATGGGATTTTTTTAACCAGGGCATATATATAACAAAAGCTATATGCGATTGGTTTCGTTACTTATTTAACTTTAGATATTGAAGCAAAATATTCAGTAAATGCTTCTTTACGTGGTGTCTACGAATTCCGAAAACTTGAAGGAATATTTTAAGATATTTCCAACCTATCCAACAACTTAGATAACGGTTCGTTTACTCCGTAGTTTGTACGATGACGTTAAACGTAAAAATGTAAAAAGATGTTGAGGACAGTCAATTTAGATAAATGCTGTCTTCTAGTAAATCTAGGTAAATACTGTGCGTAAAGTTAATAATAACGATGATGATCTGCTTATTGATCCAAATTAAAAGCAGGATTATCAATGCCTTTTTCGACTCTCTCATCTTTCAGTTCTTTCTTCGATTCATCTGTTTTTCTTTTGCTCCAATTTCTGACAAGTTTCTCTAACACCAAGATCGGCGATTCGAAGACGAGACTCAAGGCAAATCCAATGATAATCGACAGCAACAAATCGCTCAGAAAGTCATCAAACTGAAAAATCATCAAACAAGAAATATTATTCGATCATTGAACTTTTATATATCGAAGAGGATACAAAGGATCAAATGACGAGCCATTAAGGCGTTAAATCACCCCAGGGCGTTCCAAACAGCTCAAAATTCGACGAATTTTCTTTTAAGCAACTATAAAATGAAATTTTCTTTTTATTTATGTTTAGAAATGCTAAATATTGTCGATATTTTATCAATAAATAAGAACATCATTCGTTCTTTTATTTCCCACAAATCTTAACGTCATAATTCAATATACCATTTAAGCGCGTAACAGCGAGGACCTTTCCTGGTTAACTAGTCATTTATAACTATTTTTTTACAATATTTACACAATTGATGAACGATCAACATATGACCTAAACATAAGTGATAAAGAAAAAATGTTCTATTTGATAGTTTTGTAATGATTCGTTAAATTTGATCACGTTACGAACACTACAGGCCGTTGGATTACGTCTTTTAGGGAATTTCTGCAATAAAAAGTATAAAAATCCTATCTCGAACTATGTTTCGTTGATAAGATGAAAACTTACAAGTCCAAAATGAGTGAAGAAACGAGGTACACGAGTTACTCTGATTTTTGTTGATTGTATGACGTAATGTACCAAATATACGCAGTAAGACAAACGACTCAGTGGATGAAAGATTGAAAATGACAAGATCGTTGTAACTGGTCCTGAAAGGATACAACAAATATTTTATTTACTCTGTCGAATAAAATACATAAATTAGTTATTAACAAAATAAAGTAAACTGTACCGAAATAAAAAATAAGAAAATAATCGTTACCTCCAAATTAACGTACGCATGCATAAATAATGTAAAAAATATTAAATTTACTGTGTCGAATAAAATTCATAAATTATTTATTAACAAAACAAAGTTGAATATACCGATATTATAAAAAAAAAAAATAATCCTTACCTCCAAATCCACGTACGCATGCATAAATAATCCATGCGATTGCAAAGGACCACGAGGGTCGAGCTACTGCTGTGTAAAACGTTTCCCAAATTGCATCGTACTCATAATCCTTTTCTTGAAAAGTTCTCATGCTGAAGACACAAAACGAAAATGCTACGATAGCCAAAAGCCATCCAATCCATTTGGCTGCCTGTTCGTGAAAATGAAAATAATATTGTTATCTTGAAATATTAATTTGTTATTAACGACCATGTTTTTTAAAGCGATCTACTTCTTTCATTGCACAGTATTAGACAAAAAAGCTGTACGTGCATTTAAATAAATAACGAAAAAGTTACTTTTTTCGTTGGTCTCTTCTGGGTGAAAACTAAGTAGCCAAAAAATATTCCGATTAGCCACGGTGCAGCCCTAACGTGGCTTTGTATATAAAAAGTTATTAAAGTGTTCTTGGTTTCCTCTACCCTGTAAAACAAAAAGAGAAACAATGTATAATTACGTTGTAGCTCCTGATTTTTTATATAAATTTTATAAGATTTTTATCAACTGGGAATCGAACTGTCGCAATGCGATTTGTGCGATGACAATATTATGCAACGACCCAGGGAGATCAAGTTCACGGTTCAAATGAATTTGTAAAATTGTTACAAGTAGTCATTAGTATATACAGCATATAAGTGTTGAATAGAGACAACAGCAGTGGTAAGAACGTCAACTCACCTATAATCACCGATATACGTATCGGAGATCGGCTCGATTGTCACAATACATATGCGGTGCCTACTTTGAGACGCCATATTGCGAATATAATGCCAACAGTTGGTTTCCCAACATAAAATTAACAATTCTTTGATATCTTACTTGCCATCCGGGAACAGGGCACTCGTATATCGATTGTCGTATTAAATTTTGGCAGGCGTTACGATCGATGCGACGAAGCAAGCAGCCAGAATAACGAGACCGATCTTTGGTTTTCTCGTCAAAGGATACAGAATGAAGGGTGAGATCCAAAAGTATTGCATTTCGACTGCCAAGTACCAGGTGTGAGGCAAGCAGCCCTAGGAAGAAAATAGTGAAAAAAACATTTGACACATGAATAAACAATATTCTGTCAAGTGTGAAGCGAGGACTAACGAAAGCCTAAGCGTTCGAATTCGTTAAATCAGTCGAAATTATTAAACGAATAATCGTAATGATATGAACGAAAGCTCTTTATATTATAAACTATGAGCCGCATTTATTGTTTATTTTTAATTCATTAAAATCCTATCGCCAAAATGATAAAAGTCACATACCTTATTAACGTAATTGTGAACATAGAGTAACATGGACCACCAACTTTTTCGACAAATCTCTTCGTCAGCTGTCATGACACTTTCCCAAATGGCACCGGATCCCAATCGAGGCAATATAAATATCTTTATGAGAATCAAAGACGCGAACGCTGGTGTCAGTCTGAGTAAAACACATATAATTTTGAGATTAAGATAATTACATATTAAAATATTCCATAAAATATTCAGCTTATTCGTTTTAATCTAAAAGTCAATGCTGATTATTCCGCATGACGCATGATTATTTCTGTATGATGGAGATTTTTATTTGTCTCAATAATTTAAGAGAAATACGTACCTCAGGTAACGATGAATATAGTATGCGAGTATATTGAAGCTTCGACCTGTAGACATTTCTTTTAGAAACAGATATGACATGAGGAAACCGCTTATCGTGAAAAAAGTATCAACGGAAAAAGGTGCGATCCTTATGTATAATGATTGCCATGAAGATATCCACTGAAATGAAATTAATTAAACAATTACATTTTTATTTACTTTTCGTCGATCGTTCGCTGTTGTCCCACTTTTAGCCCATAAGTGCTCTACATTACTATTTAGGGAACTCCCAATGGAAAAAGTTTAAAGAAGAAACAAGTACAAACCTCGAACATATCTGTGAGATTGACGGTCGGTGTAAAAATATGCATATAATACTCATGCCCGAGTATGACCCAGCACATGCTGAAGAATCGTAGACCCTGAAGAGCCGGCAATGTTTGTGACGAAATTTTTGTACTGAGCAATCGACGTGCATTCGTATAAAAAGAAAATTGACGAATCACAGCGAGTCGTTTACTCGATCCAGACGTATCCAATGAAATCAAGAAAATATCACAGATGGTGCAAACGAAGAGAAACATTAATAGTACACCGAATCCAACCCTAAAAATAAACAATGAATACTGTAAGTAATTATACACAAAACCCATAACATTTTTATCCCGAATCATATATCGTTCATCGTTCATTCTGTTTTATATTAATTATTACAATGTTGTAAAATCAATATCAGTTATATTTTCGAAACTAAGAACATTGCTTTTCTTTGAATAATTCAGTTAAGGAAGATCTTCTTTATTTATGGTTTGTTCGTGTGAGGTATTATTGTGAGTACAGTGCAGTATTAAGTCGATGTGATGCACGTTTCAGTCGTTCTCTCTCTCTCTCTCTCTATCTCTTTATACTCCGATCGCCAATGGCCCTAGCGGGTTGTGCGAGCCAAAATTTGATTGGTAATTCTAAACTGTTAAAGTCGAAAAATTCGTCTCAAGTATTGACTGCTAACCAATTTTTCCAGCATTGGACTGAAGCGATTTTGGTTGGACTTTACATGAAAAGTCGCTACCAATCAAAATTGGAGACGATTTTTTCGACTTTACCAGTTTGCAAAATCGCACAACCCGCTAGGGGGCTCTGATCTTTTTTCGCTCTTCCTAAATCTCGAACGGTGTTGTCGCATGAACTCGAGGAGATGCGAAATCTATACTCAGTCGATACAAGCTTTTCTCCCAATTTCTGATAGGATGCAATCAATTTTCCTGACTCTGGATCACGGAAGAACGAGAGAAGCCGACAGATACGTGTAATATATCGCTTAAAATCCTGGAAAATCTGTAACTTGTTACATAAATTATACTAACAGTGTCCCGATACCACCAACTGTCCATTCGCGTGGTTCCACCGGGGAACACGTAACTCCGGATATAGAGAAATTTGTAGGAACTAGACCTGAGACTGTCTCCAATGTACTATTAAAAACTTTTTGAATGTCATCGGGTTCGCAAGTCGCAGGCATACAGATAGAAAGTGTTTCGGTAAATCGAATCGCACTTATCGCTGCCGACACGTTGTACATGCAATGACGACCACGTAACTCTTCGCCATCCTCGACGACATTTATGGCTACGCACTCGTCGTACATCCCTAGATCCACTCGATTACCCATAAGAATTCCAGATGGAATCTTCGACGAGGCGTCGATCACTGTGAAATACGTTCAAATTAAACGTAAACGCACACAAATTACGAGAAAATCGAATTGATGATGTATCACATTCATTTTTGTTACAATTGATAACATATTTTTGGAGATTAATTCATCGTTGTAGCAATGCATAACTCAACTATCAATAATGTAAAACAGATGAAATGTTCATATTGCTTTCTTGACATTTACTATCGTTTACAAAAGCTTCCTCTAAGAAGAAGCCATCATTGACAAACGTACATTCACATAGGTTGTTTTATATATAAAGAAAAAACCAGCAATATACAAGTTTTATTCGGAGAGCTTTTATATTTTCTTTTTCTTAATTAATATTCTTGTAGATAAATATTTGCGAATAACGCTTTAAGATTTGTATGTCTGTAGAGGGAGTAAAGTATACCAAATTATGTAAA
Source organism: Cylloceria caligata (assembly GCA_963942595.1). NCBI lineage: Eukaryota > Metazoa > Arthropoda > Insecta > Hymenoptera > Ichneumonidae > Cylloceria > Cylloceria caligata. Next base: position 72,837,663 of record OZ012704.1, read on the forward strand.
AATTACATTTAAAAAATATTATTAAGGCATTAAAATGAAAAATCTACAATTGAAGAATTATTCGAACAATCAATTTTAAGTTTAACGACAAGTAGAGCAATAAGCTCTCCGCTCATTGTAATTTTCGTAAAATCACGTTATAAAATATATATCACTCGTCAATTGCGCGGTCAGTGATTGACACGTTTACATTGACATTTAGAATCTTCGTGGATTGCTTTCACGACGAAAGTGCATGACGCGTAGAGAGCGTATATTACGAGAACTTGGAGTAATAAGACGACAAGTTGGATTATCGATGAATCTCTCTTGTTAACAGAAGTCAATAATCCAGATACAAAAGGTTAATATACTTTTCAAGGCCCATAATGTGCCATTCTTCAATCTTTGCTGAAGCAGCTTCACTTGTTTCGAACATTTCGTCGGTGTCGCACGTGTTAAATCATCGAGACGCGTGTTCGAAAACTGCTTCACAATATCCACAGCGAAAAGTATTTCCTCGGCTTCGTTGAACCGATTTGCATTAATTAATGCCGGGAATTCTTGTTGAGCCGCGTTAAAGGAAACCCGCACTACAAGTAGCATTACCAACGGGAATATCAGAGCTCGATTCGTATTTAGACAGCATCGCACACCCGTTAACGCGCCCATTGTACGACTATGTACCGTCACTATTAAGCATTGATTATTTATACGACGATTACCGGAGAAGCGGATACACCAAACCGTATATTCGAGATAAGATTTTGACGATTAAGGGGACTCTGATAAATCTTTTATCATCGCTTTAATGTAGGATAATACTAATGAAAATGACCCATTGCGATAAAATATATGCATACAACAGGCAGAGAAAGAAAAGCTGCAGTCGTCATTACGTTGCCGATTTACCAACGATTTTGGTCGAAACAAAGCAGTCACACAAAAAAGAGAAAAAGGGACAGGAAAGTGTCAACGTTGATTAAGAAGTTTTAGAGAGTGCCCCATGTGTATTCTGCAACGAACTATATTCAGAGTCCATCCAGGGTTGGATTTAAATCTTTGAATCTCTGAATATAGTTCGTTGCAGAATACACATGAGGCACGCTCTAAAAGGAAAATAGTTGAGTGAGATCATTGCTCGATTGTTGGAGTCAATAAGGACGATGATCCTTGATCTACGCATGCGTTTTCCGTAATCCAGAATATGAGATCTCGTTTTATTTACAATTTGATACTCTTTTATTTGAAATCGATACAAAAATATGGGTTTAAAAAAAAAACGAAACATTTGGTAACCTGATTTCATTGTCTTGATATTTGTCGTTAAACTCATTAAAAAAATATTTCGTACTTTTAACAATATTGCCCAGATGCGGTAATTCTGGGTGTACCGTGTGTTTGTGAAAGATTCAAAAGAATGATAACACGATTACAATAAAAAAACAACAAAGAAATAGTTGCGATATCCTCTATACATTTTTTGTACATCCGCCGAATATATCCTAAAAATAAATATCTCAGATACATTGAATCAGAGTTATATCGATGGCCTAAAGTTAAAAAGCCGTATCGCGTGTGTTCAAGTTACGCTTGTATACGCCTTCCTGGCGTTGGACCATCGATATAATAAATAAAGGGTGATTTTTTAAGAGCTTGAGAACTTTTTTTTAAAAAAAAACGCATAAAATTTGCAAAATCTCATCGGTTCTTTATTTGAAACGTTAGATTGGTCCATGACATTTACTTTTTGAAGATAATTTCATTTAAATGTTGACCGCGGCTGCGTCTTAGGTGGTCCATTCGGAAAGTCCAATTTTGGGCAACTTTTTCGAGCATTTCGGCCGGAATAGCCCGAATTTCTTCGGAAATGTTGTCTTCCAAAACTGGAATAGTTGCTGGCTTATTTCTGTAGACTTTAGACTTGACGTAGCCCCACAAAAAATAGTCTAAAGGCGTCAAATCGCATGATCTTGGTGGCCAACTTACCGGGCCATTTCTTGAGATGAATTGTTCTCCGAAGTTTTCGCTCAAAATGGCCATAGAATCGCGAGCTGTGTGGCATGTAGCGCCATCTTGTTGAAACCACATGTCAACTAAGTTCAGTTCTTCCATTTTTGGCAACAAAAAGTTTGTTAGCATCGAACGATAGCGATCGCCATTCACCGTAACGTTGCGTCCAACAGCATCTTTGAAAAAATACGGTCCAATGATTCCACCAGCGTACAAACCACACCAAACAGTGCATTTTTCGGGATGCATGGGCAGTTCTTGAACGGCTTCTGGTTGCTCTTCACTCCAAATGCGGCAATTTTGCCTATTTACGTAGCCATTCAACCAGAAATGAGCCTCATCGCTGAACAAAATTTGTCGATAAAAAAGCGGACTTTCCGAATGGACCACCTAAGACGCAGCCGCGGTCAACATTTAAATGAAATTATCTTCAAAAAGTAAATGTCATGGACCAATCTAACGTTTCAAATAAAGAACCGATGAGATTTTGCAAATTTTATGCGTTTTTTTTTTAAAAAAAGTTCTCAAGCTCTTAAAAAATCACCCTTTATAACATTAAATCTATTTTGCAGTAAAAAGATTTGGCAAATTAATCGAAGTGGCGCTCCAACGCACGGTGAAGCCCCATGGAGCACGGTGGTTTCCAGGTGAAGCCGCACTTCGACATAAGTATTTACCAAACATTTAAATATCTCGTATATATAATTCTAGATGTTATTTAAAAGTATATATATAGGAGATATTAAAATCTTTGGTAAATACTTATATCAAAGAGCGGCTTCACCTGGAAACCACCGTACTATATATATATCGACATAAACATATTTTCCATGTGGACGGTAGTGTCTCGAAGTATTAAAATAAAATTAAAACGTGTATTAAATCCTTCTCACGACGTCGCATCGATATCCCAGAAAAGAAAAAGCGCTACCGCAACTTTTAAATGACGTCTAGAATTAAATGAATACACGAGATTACTAATTGATAATATTAACAATAAGAAAGGTAAAGAAAAAAGGCCAGATATCGATATGCGTCAATACCCGATAAAATCAATAATCATTCACACCGAATCGTGCAGTACAATTTGTTATTATTGTTATCATTTACAATTGAGTTATTTCCAATGCGATCAAATAAGATTTAATTGAGATAAAAATTATTTTCCTATGTTCTATTGGATGTTAGCCTTTATCTTATATAGATAAGGACGGTGCGTAAGTGAAATTCTATTCGTTGTACGATTTTGTGTCCTAATATCTACTGAGAATTGAGAGGGGGTTATCAATGAACTTAATTTCTTGTGAAGAGACCGGAACAATCATTTAAGAACTCTACGGTCTTTTCTTTTATCTATCGTATGGCAGTAGAAATATTATCGTATTAAAAAAAAAAATGGTTATTACCGATCTAGTATATTAGCTTAACCGATAACGCACCTGCGATATGAATCTGTGATGAGAATATTATTGAATCTTGTGAAGTAGATTTTTTCTGAAATCAACGTTGGGTGATATTGTTTAAGATGGTGACAACCCATTGCGGAAAATTGTCGAAAAAATCGATGTTTCGTTTGATAAATCGAAAATAGTTCAGCTTCTGTGGTTACAACGAAGATCGTTTTGACGCGAAATTCCTCATATACGTAACCCAAAGATTTTGAAAACTGTACTTACCTTTGGAAAATATGTCGACAAATAAAATATTTCGCTTCGTGTGTTATGCTAATGCAACAATATATTTTCTGGTACTAAATACCAAAAGATAATATTGAAATTATACGGAAAATAATAAGAAATAATATGATGATGCATTGGTCCGTGCGAAGGATAAGATTGGAAAGCAATTAACGACCTGTTATTTTTTTTAAGGTTACGTTTCGTCCCTTTGTTCGAGACCCTCTTCGGAAAGTTTATTTAACTTCGAATGTAGTATGAATGAACTCATTGTTAACTGACTCCCTGGTCAGGCGAGCGGTTATTAAAAGAAAAAAAAATCAATGAGAGATTGTTGATGACTAGTTTCTCCGACCTCATATTTTTCTCGATGTCTCTATTGTTGGTGGTTGTTATTGTCTTATTTTTATTATTAAATGTTATTCGACCGGAGTAACCGGTAGTCAAGTCGTTAAAGCATGATAGTGTGATACCTAAAATGTATTAACTTTCTTCTTCGTTGTAATTTTAAAAGATTTACCAACTTATATCGCTAGAATAACCTCCATTAGACGATGGAGTAGGTACACGCTGCACTTTTTTACTTTTTGCATAGATTAAACTGCATGTGTTACTTTCATACTAGAAAGGCGAGGCCTGGAAGAAAGTAAACTGCACCGGGAATGCGTTTTATTGGAAGAGAGTTAATGGGAAGGATAAAAATGAAGAAACCGGTGCGTTCAACATGACCGTGAGGCACATCATGCACAGTGTAAACTTTAGTGCAGTTGGTAACACTCCACAGATGTAAACCTTTAATCCAAGCTTAATTATTTTCTATTTAAAATGACAACGAATTTGTGGTATAAATATAATTGTTTGATCTTTTCTCCGCTGTGCGTTTATTTTATTCGGCCGGTAAAAGAGCTTAAGTGTCAATGAGCAATCGCCAAGTTCGGAAGTTAACCTACCGAATGTTAAATAAATAATTCACTCGGTAGTAATGCTCTGGCGACGCGTGGTTACGAATTTATTTTATCTTCTGCGCAGTACACTTTCTTTTGTTAGCAAATAATTATAGTAATAGTATAAATGATCATTTATTAAAAATTCACTTTAATATTTAGTTAGATTTTCGGGAAAACCTTTTCGCTATTTAAATAACAAATTTGAAGAGAAATAAGTTTTTTATTTTTTAAATACAAACATCGAGTATGTCAAGTGCTGTTTAGATATTAAAAATAAAAACATTTGATAAATTATTAAATAAAACATGTTTCCAACGCTGCTTTTCGTGATAACGGCAATAATATCGATTTACTATTATCTTATACAAAATTACAATTACTGGCGTGTACGAAATGTTCCGGGTCCAGAACCTCGCATAATATTCGGTAATATGAAGGATGTGACACTGTTGAAGACCACTATGGGTGAGAGCCTTCAAGGAATCTACAAAATGTACGAAGGATGTCCATGCGTTGGAATATACGAGCTCAGAACGCCAGTCCTTTTGCTACGAGACCCGCAGCTTATCAAACTCATTTTGGTCAAAGATTTCAACTCTTTCCAAGGTTAAAATTATACTTCGGTGACAATATTTTTCTTTATATTCCTCGATATAGATATTCACCGCGGAATACATTTTTCTCTTGAAATAATCACTTTTGACGACGTAATATTGAGATAAAACTATGGTTTCTGGAATGTCTTTGACGATACCAATCATAACCGGAAATACAATCGCGATTGGCTTATAAAAAAATATGATTAATGATAATTAATGATAAAGAGAGACGAATCAATTTTATAAATCTACTAATACAATAAACTATTTCTCACGCACAGAAACTCACAGACAGTATGCAATACTATTCACTAATTTCGCCATTTTTTCTCATTGCAATTTCAACTTAAAGTCCATACGTTAATTATAGATTTCCTCATGGGACAAAAAATCGTCGTTGAACTTTACAGAATTTGTACAAATACTCGTTGACTATAAGTTGCATTCAAAATTAAATCTTTCAAATAATCGAAGATGCGGAAGGAATTTTCATCGAACACCATGCGTGAAAATACCAGTGGGGCGAGATAACGATAGGTCAAAGCTGATGGTGATTGATGCATTGTTCAAATTGCTTTATCAACAATTGAACGCAGGTCGTGGAATCGTAATGAACGAATCTGCAGATCCGTTGTGCGCCAATTTGATTAATCTGTCGGGGCCAAGGTGGAGAATTTTGAGAACAAAGTTATCGCCAGCTTTCACCGCGGGAAAAATTCGAAAGATGTTCGGTCTTATCGAAGAGTCGTCAAAGCTATACAAAGTAAAAAATTAATTGCATCGATATACAACATTTTATAGCATTGCAAAATATTATTTGTTATTAATTGTTGTTTCTAAGGAATTCGTAAGAAAGTATGCGGATAACGAAGAGACAGTGGAATTTCGTGATTTGGCAGCTAAGTTTGCGACCGAAGTTATCAGTACTTGTTGTTTTGGTCTTGAGACTAATTCGATTCAAGACGAGGACTCGGAATTTCGCGGTATGTGCCGGAAAGTTCTCGATCCTTCTCTCGTGATAAGCCTCAAGAGAATCGTACGCGCCTACTTGCCGAGTATCTTCAAGTGGTTCAGAATGGGCCTTACACCTCCTGAGGTGAAGATAAGAAAACCAAATAAACATTCTAACGAAAACATATTTTCAACCAACGATGAGAGAGTTTCTCGAAAAAAAAATTGCATAATAAGATTTCTTACCGATTTAATTGATACCTTGTTTTTTTAACAGATGGATTTTTTCAGAATTACATTGCAATAATGAGCAATTAGTTAATTGCCCCAGGAATGATTATCGATAAATTGATTAAATAGATAAGTTGATTAGATAGATAAATTTTAATGATTATTGCACAGGTGACCAAATATTTTATGACACTCGTAAGTGATATGGTGAAGTACAGAGAGCTCAACAATTTCGTGAGGCACGATATGATGCAGCTATTGATGCAAGTGAAAAATGAGGGCAAAGTATACGACGACGACGAAATAGAAACTCAAGATGTGCGTTTTGAAAATGGGATTGAAAAATCATGGAAAAAAAATTCTGACATAGGTATATCGTGGCATGTTTAACCTCTTAATTATTTAGCTTATTTGTAATAAATTATTAGTCATAACGCTTTCATTGATTGTCAATAAAAATGATTCATTTATTCAGGAGGTACGAATGTTTTAATTTTCTAATTTAAATGTAAATTCATTCAAATTGAATAATTCAATGAATGAGATACGCAATTTGCCACAGCGATGATTTATCAATTATTTATTTATTTACTGTTTAATTATTTCTCGGTAACGAGATAATGATTAAGCAAAATTAAATGTGAATTTTAGTTTTTGACGATGACACGATCGCTGCCCAAGCTTACATATTCTTTCTTGCCGGATTCGAGACATCGTCAACGACTATGAGTTTCACAATGTACGAATTGGCTGGAAATCCAACGATACAGGAGAAACTCTACACGGAGATCAACGCGACATTGAGAAAGCATGGTGCCGTTACCTATGAAGCTATCTCAGAAATGGAGTATCTTGATCGGGTTATTCGTGGTAAGTTTCATCGTAACGTATCGTGTAAACCATTTGCACTTCGAGATGCACCACTCAAGCATCACGGTGTTTCATGTCACAATTCGAATGGCGACTGATTATATTTTTTAAGATGTAGAAATATATAAAATACTAAAATATATTATTTGTATACATTTGTTTGTGTAAATAAAATAATTTTAGATTAGCCGTAAGAAACTTGCCTGATATCCGCAAAATCGTCTCGAGTTGATAGTTCGCCCGCGCGAAAATGTCTTCGACTGATATCAACATGGAAGTTACATATGTCTCGCGTTAATCACGCGATATTAACAATATATTTTCGTAGAGTGACATTACGGATATTATTTTATTGGTGTTACTCATGGGGTTAATGCAATTTGATGCATTCGCCCCGCCGCACCAATCACAGGCCCAGTTAGTAACATAGACTGTAATACATTTTCTTTTTTTACAAAGGTGCTAAATCACTCGATGGAAACACAGACTATTGATTGTTTGTCCAACTGATAGATAAAGACACTAATAATTCGATTTTGGCCCTAAATATTCAAGACCCATGAAAAAAAAAACAAATTACAGTTACTGTTATTAACTGAGACAGATTGACATCGCTTTATGATAATATTCTACACATTATCTGTCCCTCTCAGATCGGCATACGTAAGAGGGAGATAGCTATATTTTCTTATCATATGAAATTCTCCGACAACGATAGATCTTTCAGATAAAAGATAACAACGGTGAATCGTAGAATCGTGAGTCACAGTTCACCGTTTTCCACTTTTATCTGAAAAATCAATCGTGACAGAGAAATTCATATTACACGTTATGTTACCGATCGAGAGACAGCACATCACCTTAAGACCTTACGATACAGTAGCGTTACGAAGATATATCTGTCGTCGATTATGCATTCTGTAATATCCTAAGTGGGTAACACCTCTGTGGATACCAAAGAGAATTAAGAATATTTGTGCTAAATATGTAGGAGGGTAACGGTAAAGAGGCCGCGCCAAACGAGTTTGCAAGTGCGCGAGACAAAAGCGTCCATCGTATGACCGAGCCAGGAAGATATCATGTGAAATTAATTCTGCCAGGGTCACGGTGAAGCAATTGATAACGCACCATAGAATTCTGGGTGTTACTGGTCCAAACCCGGGTCGTGGCAGATTTTTTTTCATAGTTCCTTTGTTAAATAATTGTCGGGTTTAATTGTTTCAACCAATTAGGCCCGATATTTATAATGATTCGCAAATACGGAATTTGAATTAGGCCTCTCATTCCCGCGCTTTGAATCGCGATCGCGTATCTCGCATCCTCTGCCTTGTGTTTCACAAAATTATTGACTAAACATAAACGCTATATCTAATATAAATGTTAAATTTGAACGGTCCCTTGCCTACAATTACTATGAGAAAGATATAAACTAGATACCAAAAGTCATTCGTTTATTCTCCGACGAATTTAAACCGTCGAAATACTAAACCGTCAATCATTTTCAAATTTGGACCGAACTGTACTAAAGGTATCTCTTGCATTCCGTTAGTTTTTTTATTTGAATCAAACAGAAACTGTTAGAGAAAATTGCTTCGTTGTATCGTCGTAGACGGTTGTTCCCTAAAATTTAATGTGAAACTTCGTTACTTTGATCATAATTTCCGTAATAATTATATCATTGAGTATTTAGAAAATCATTGTAAAAAAATTCAGCAATTTTTTTTCTACAAGCTAAGTTCCAACGTAATCGAACAGAAAGAAATTTTGGCACAAATATTTTTAAGGTGAACATCCCACAGACGATACGAGTAGGTTGGATATTTCAGAGAAACATAATCTCGATTTTCATATATTTTACTTATTTATTTATTTATTTATCTATTTGTTATTTCTTTTGTTAAGGAGTAAGAAGAAAATTAATAATATTTATTATTATAATAATAATAATAATAATAATAATAATAATAATAATAATAATAATAATAATAATAATAATAATAATAATAATAGAATGTATTGTTATTGTTGTTGTTGATGTTATTATTATTACTAGTACTATTATTATTAAAAAATTGATGATTCAATGATAAATTTCGTAGAAACTTTGAGAAAACATCCTCCGGTTGGTGTGGTACCGCGTTTGTGCAACAAATCGTATGAAATTCCGGGCACCGATGGTTTTGTAATCGAAAAAGGGATGAAGGTACTCGTTCCAATTCACGCGATTCATCACGATCCACAATACTATCCGGAACCGTGGAAATTCGATCCCGAGCGATTTCTCGAAGAGAACAAAAAGTTACGCGATAGTTGCACGTTTCTACCTTTCGGCGAGGGACCCCGCATCTGTATAGGTGAGCGATCGTTCGTATTAATTGAAAAATTACATTTTCACTAACATGAATTGTCTGTATAAATAATTGTTTTTTTTCTTTTTCTTGTGAAAGCTAAGACGATATATTCTAATTGAGAATGATACATTTTCTAAACATAGCAATTTTTATCTTATCAGGAACGAGATTCGCTTATGCCCAGACAAAAGTGGGGTTGGTTGCTCTATTGTCGGATTACGAAGTGGTACTCAGCCATAAAACAAGCTCGCCCCTTAAATACGATCAAACTGCCAATATACTCACGAGCCAATCGGGAATATGGCTAAAAATTCGTCATCGCAAAAAGAAGGAGTAAAAAATTGTACATCGCGTTAAAAGTTTTTGTTGCAGCATGGTGGTGATAACAATACCTCGAGAGAAAAAAAAATGAACAAAAAGTATACAGATTACGCCCACGTTGTTAAGTATATATCGTCTTTTCAGAAATTATGTACTTTTTTCTATGAATTCGTATAAGCTATCTATAAATATCTTCAACGAACATGCAAATACAATGTCAATCTGATAAGGTTTATCAGCCTGATATAGTACACAGCGAATAGTAATATCAATAATAAATTACATCGCGGTGCGACACGTTATAGTTCTTATCGAAATTATGTCACACTTCGTTTGCGTACGGCACGATAAACACGAAATTTCCCCGAGTTATCTGTCCAATCCCATACAAATGATTGGGACTCGACGTCCTACGTGAAAGATATGAACTATGACAAGATTAATCTTTCTCTCGTTGTATCTGTGTCTCTATAAATAATATACGCAATTGTTTATAACTTTTTCTTTTACTTAAAAATGAAATATAGCATTTATGTACTGAAAGCTGACGTTAAAAATATTTCTTCGCACTTCCTTTTTCTTTCTATTCATTTTGATAGTTGTTTACCGAAAATTTCATTTGTAAATAGCCAGAAAGTAATTTATTATAATAAAGTATTTACCAAGAGATGCGTATAACTCTCCCCCCCCCCCCTCCCTCCTGCGTCTGGGTAAAAGTAAATAGATTCCACCGTATCCATCAGTTCCTCAACGGAATCCTATTTACTTTCAACAACAAAACAGAATTCGTATTCCAAATTTTAAGTAATTATTCTCCTTCACGGAAATTCACACGGAAATGACCCCCACCCCCCCTTAATAATAGTGAAACGTATATACTCCGTCATTGGACTCGGGTGTTAAAAATATAAAATATAAATATATTCTCAATGTTTATAGTCCCTAGTGCCAATCGTTATTCTTTTGATGTTAAAATGGACGAAAGTAATTTAAATACGAACAAAGGTGTTGACCTGACGATAAGATCGCGAGCTTAAGGTAGATCATTTCCCCACCTTATTCTCCAGTGATAGTCGCCGACAGTTATTTGTTATTATATTATATTATTGTTATATTGTCTTTCAATGCCTGTGAAAATATTGACTGTGTTTATGCCGCGACCATGGCCGGGACTAAACGAAGCGCATGCGTGAACCGTACGATAGCAATCATCTTCCTTACGTTGTCGATCGCTGCCGATCTTTGTACTTGTTAGAAGTAGTTACGTCTAGCATATACGCATATTCGTATAATACGTCAAAACAATTTTCACTTTAAGGATACATCAGTGTTGATATATTTTATGTAAAATATTTAAAATGTTATATTTAACGTGTCATGGAAAACAATTAATTTACACGTGATAAATAAATAGTTAAAATCTGTCATTATTTTAAATGTTACTAATAATAAACTTAAAAAAAATTGTATTACTCTAACAGTTACAAGTGCTTTTTTCATTGAGACTCTCTGTTTCTTTAGCTCCCTCTCTCTCTCTCTCTCTCTCTCTCTCCCTCTCTCGCTCTGTCTCTCTGATTTGACTCTGGTTATTGAACGAGCGAATCTCACAACATTGGCGACGCTTTTGTACCAGAGATAAAACCGTTCGATGATTAATTCATGAACTTGACAGTATTGTTCTGCAGTATCTCAGTCAACATTGAGCAGTGTCAACGATGTGCCGCGATCGACGACTAGCTCCGTTGTACGTGGGAATATCAATGATATCAGCGTTTTTATAACAACTACGCATTTTTTATTTTTACCGGCACGAAATAACAATCGATCCAGTTGCTATCAGTTCGGTACAATCGGTTTAAAAGATTCGCTAAATATTTCTATAAAGTGATAATAAAATGTGATTAATTATATTTCAAATAAGTTGTTTTCATTCACAAATTATCGTAATTTGTTTAAAAAGTAAACTGCGGTAATAATAAAGAAAACATCTGTTGCTTAAAAAAAGGCTATTGAATAAAAATAATAACCAAACGATTCGAAATGTCCCTAAAAATCTTATAAAAGAATTGAGATTCATTAAATTTATCGACTGATTGATAATAAAAAATTTTTTATTGAAAAATGCAGCAATTATTTCATTGATTTGATTCTTAAAAATCTTAATCTGAAAGATATTTGATTTATTTAATATTTTTCAATTACATTTGCTTAAAAAAATGGATAAATCGATAGAAACGATTGACCACGATTTGAGTGAACTGTTTTGTCCTGCTCTACTCGCGAGTATCGTTTTAGTAATGCTGTGCTACTACTTCACGTCGACATTTGATTTTTGGTCACGACAAGGCGTAGCGTACCGAACGCCAACGATTCTGCTCGGTAATTTCGGGGATCTTCTGCTCTTCCGTAAGTCACTGCCGGAAGGAGTAAAGTCTATGTACGATTGGTTCCCGAATGAAAGATACATAGGTGTCTATAGAGTGAGATCGCCGATCCTGATACTCCGTGATCCCAAATTAGTGAAGCATATATGCATCAAGGATTTCGCGTGTTTCACAAACAGGGGAATCCCTGTAAGCAGCATAGACCCATTGTCTGGTCATCTGTTCAACTTGGAGGGCAAAGCGTGGAAAGGACTGCGCACGAAGCTTACGCCGACTTTTTCCTCGGCAAAGATAAAGCGAATGTTTTATTTGCTCGTCGAGTGTCACGAAACGTTACGAAAATTAATAACCGACACCTCGTCGATGCTCGAGGAAGCCGAAAGTGGCGTTGATGTGCGTGAGTTGGCTACAAAGTTCTCGATAGACGTGATAGGAACCTGCGCTTTTGGTATCAACATAAATGCTCTGAAAGACGATGATTCGGAGTTTCGAAGAACGGCAAGCAAGCTGTCCAAACCGAGTTACAAAGCAACACTGTGGCGTATGTTGCGAACCGCTATGCCGAAGCTGTACAGAATTCTCGGTGTTCAAGTCATCGACCCCGAGGTCACGAGTTTCTTCAAAGATGTTGTCTCGGAAATGATCGCGCAGCGTGAGAGCGAGAGCGGTGCCAAGAGGCACGACTTTATGGATCTTCTCATTGAGCTCAAGCACAAGGGTATTTTGGGCAATGAGACCGAAAACATTCCAAGTATAAACGAAGAGGACACTCAAGCTGCACTCGAACTTGGTAAGTGTCGATGGTACTGATTGAACGTTCGTTCATTCAACGCGCAGAGAATTTTGTGGATTCTACTATAAATTGAATATCTGGATTGCTTTCAAAGATATCTTTACCAGAAACGTGAGTAAGACGAGCGGATCTCTGCTGAATACGTTAGTGAGTGTTAGAGAGAGAAGCAAGCGAGGATAGGAAAGGATAGACACCGAAAATCTTTCATTTATTCTCTCTACTCAAAAGCAAGACCATGAATGATCATTAAATTTGGACATGATCTGTCATAAACTGTCATAAATTATCCCTTTCGTTCTGTTAATTGTTTTAAATTTGAAACGAACATAAATTGGAGGAGAAAAACTTTACGTTCTATCATCATCAACCGCTTCCCGTACCTTTTCGCATAAAACTGCGCAATTTTCAACGCGTACCGTTATAAAAAACTAGCGCGTGTCTATTTTTTTAAACCAATTGCAAACAATTGAGCGATAGTTTTTAATCTGCGTGATTACTTGGATTCAACGTGATCCCAATGTTTATGCTGGAATCAATGCAGTCAATATGACTAAAAATGATCACGAAAGGTTAAGGATATCCTGGAAATTGAAATATCCTTAAGAGTATCGTGAAAAATAAGAATAGAAATTTCTTAATGACGTTAGTTAAGTAAAACTAGAAAATCCTTAAAAATATCGTGAAATATGACATTAAAACGTCGTTGATGCTGCCTCGAAAATAAAAATCGTAAGACGAGGGAAACCCTTAACACTTGAACACATTAATTTCTTCTCTATCACTTCTCTATCATGCGAAGCGCCATTTGATTTTATCTTCTAATGTAGAATAGACAATCTTCGAGGGAAGTTTTATCAAAGTCGATTAAAATCATATGGAAAAAGGTTTGAATCTGACAGTGAAGTATCCAGACACCATTAAGGTGATATATTATACCGACTGCGTCGGTATAAGTGGCAGTGATATATTGCTTTCGGTTTTTTTCACATTAAGGGTGTCCGAAGATTGAGAGTTGGAATCTCTTTGAGAATAATAGTTAACGTGACTCTTTTTAATAAATACAAATCTGTATGAAAGATCAATTTTAGATAGAAAAATGTTGGTTTATGAACAATCACAATGCCAAATTTATTCTTACAGCTGGAGTTTAAAACACTAGTAGAATTAAGGCGATACCGAGTAGAACTGGAATAAACCAGTCGACAATGTGTAAAATTTAGATACAAATAGTCACGACACTTAGCGTGTCTGCGTCAAGTTTAAAAGGAATTATTATTTTAACTCGCGTGTGACGTGGCGTCTGTATCGCCCGTATCACTCGATGTATAATTTATGTAGTTCTCGGTAGGCTACACCGGACTACGTACACTTGGCGTAACCGAACGTTTCCGAATTCACTCGAGCGTTCGTGCGTTCAGTCAATGTCGATGTATGTTAAATATTTTTTTTTTACGATCGGCAATTACCAAAAGCATTCAGAGCTTATCGGGAATTATCGGCTATACCGGTTACAGCGCGGTGTAGCGAACCGAAAGCGACACAAGTGACGTCTTCACAACTTTTAACTACTACGTCGTACATTAGATGGCTGGTTCGACGTGTAAAAACGATGTACAAGACGATGCACTGTGATACTCGACAATAATCATCGCGTAGGAAAGCATCGTTTCCAACTATTTTCGGTAAAACGACAGTCGAGATTCACACGGTATTTTCACCACGTGGCGCATTGAGTTAGGGTAATACTGCTAATAAAAATATCACATCTTTTCACAAACAGAATTAAAGCTGTCGTAATGCTATCTGTGGATTGATCCTCACAAGAAACGCGAAGGGGATACGGTTCCGGGATGAAAAGCTCTTCACTGAATATGGAGAGAAGATTAATGTTATGATTGGATTTTGTTTTATCATTTTTAAGTACACTAGACGCTCATAGGATTTTTCTCAAGAGCTCGATTCATGTCCGGTGATTATTAATATTCGAAAAAATCTTCATTAATTATCTCTCGGTACAACGACAATCGTGATTCGCACGCTACTTTCACGTAGCCCATCGATCCTATTCAACTTGAAAATGATGCATCAACCTTGAATTCATTAGGGCAATACAGCTAATAAAAATATCACATCTTTTCACAAACAGAGAAGCGAAGAGTGTACGGAAGTGAGGCGAGAGGATCTTCACTGAATATGGAGAGAGAGAGTTAATTTTACAATTGGATTTCTTGTTATCATTTAAAAATAGGCAAGACATTCATAGGATTTTTCTCAAGAGCTCGATTCATCTCCGGTAACTATTAACATTCGAAAAAATCGCTATTAATTATCTCTCGGTACATCGTTAATGGTATAAAAAGAAACAAAGTAACATTTTCAAGGAATGGCGCATTATACATCGAACATACGTGCAACTGACTGTGAAAGACGTGTGCGCCAAACATTGATCACAATCAACCTAAATACAAAAATTGTTTAAAGAAGTACAAAGAAAAGCAATATTTTCTTGATACTCGATAGAGGGGTGTTCCCTCTATTCCCTCACAGGATAAGAATATTCTTAGAAAATACAACTACTGTAGCACGGTAATTAATAGTAGAAAGCAATATTGATATTTCTGGTTTTCTTCGATTCGCAGAATTAGACGACAATGCAATTGCAGCTCAAGCCTTCGTATTCTTCGTAGCCGGTAACGAAACATCTTCGAACACTATCGCGTTCTGCCTTCACGAGCTAGCTCTCAATGAGGAGATTCAGATAAAAGCTAGATGCGAAATTATCAGTGGCATTGATAAGAACGATGGCAAGTTAACTTACGAAGCTGTCCAAGAAATGAAATATCTGAATATGATAGTAATGGGTGAGTACTCTGTAAATTTGCACTGAATAAATAACTAACATTATCAATAAATCAACAAAATAATAAAAAAATTTTTATTCATGAAGCTTACATCATTTATGTAATTGATGAAATTTATTTAATTCTTTACTTAATTAAATTTATTTGTTATCTATTAAAAATGATTCTTAACAATGAATTGCTCATATGAATTAAAATAAAATCTTTCAGAAACTTTGAGAAAATATCCACCAGCTCCTCTTCTATCGCGTAAGTGCGAGTATCCTTACAGGATACCTGACACTAACGTGGAATTGCCTGCGGGAATGCGGGTTGTCATTCCGATTTACGGGTTTCACCACGATCCCAAGTATTATCCAGAACCAGATAAGTTCGACCCTGACCGATTTTCCGAGGAGAAAAGGGGCGACAGGCCTCCTTACTCGTTTTTACCGTTTGGCGAGGGACCTCGCAGCTGCATAGGTATCGCATATTTGCTTCTTCAATATTATTAGGTGCGCAACTAGATAAGTTCCCGCTATTTTTTTTTTTATGAAAATGCAACTTTATTGTGAAAAAATGTTTACAAATGAATCATTCAAAATATTGCCCATCACTAGCGACAACTTTTTCCCATCTTTCTGGCAGAGCTCGAATACCGTCACGGTAGAAGTGTTCGTCTTTTGAGGCTATCCACGAATCAAGCCATTTTGAGATGTCTTCATATGAGCTGAACTGCTGATTAGCCAGACCATGTACCATCGAACGGAACAAGTAATAATCGGACGGCGCAATATCTGGGGAATATGGCGGGTGGGGTAGGACTTCCCATTTGAGCGTTTCTAACTATGTTTTAACGAGTTTGGCAACGTGAGACCGAGCGTTGTCATGCTGTATAATCACTTTTTCGTGCCTCTGCTCGTATTGTGGCCGCTTTTCGCGCAGTCCTCGGCTCAATCGCATCGATTGAGTTCGATACCGTTCCCCAGTGATGGTTTCGTTCGGTTTCAACAGCTCATAATAAATAACACCGCCCTGGTCCCACCAAATACACAGCAAAATCTTCGCAGCGTGAATATTCGGCCGAGCCGACGACGTAGAAGCATGACCGGGCAGTCCCCATGATTTTGTTCTCTTTGGGTTGCTGTAAAGAATCCATTTTTCATCACCCGTAACGATGCGATGAAAAAAACCCTTCTTTTTTTGCCGCTGGAGCAGTTGTTCACAGGCGAAAAAGCGACGCTCAACGTCCCTTGGCTTCAAATCATAAGGAACCCAAGTTCCTTGTTTTTGAATCATTCCCAACGCATGCAATCGCTTGGAAATGGCTTGGCGGGTAACTTCTAATACTGAAGCAAGCTCTTTTTGCGTTTGGCACGGATCCTCATCGAGCAATGCCTTCAATTCAGCGTCTTCGAAGGTTGTTGGCCTTCCTTCACGCGAACGGTCGTCAACATCAAAATCACCGTCTTTGAAGCGACGGAAGCAATCACGGCATGTTGTTTCACTTAGAGCAGCATCTCCGTAAACTTTTTGGAGTTCTCTGAAACTCTTCTGAAGAAAAGCAACACTTCCCGCAAATGACGATTATTTGGCACAAAATCCGACATTATCACACAACCAAAAGTATATGACGCAAAAACAAAATCACTAATGTGTCAAAGCGGTTTGTTTACCATATGTCTAAGCTTGGTTCATGACGTTTTGGTTATGTCCCAATCAACCAGCACTTACTACTGGAGCCATCTCTTGAAAAACAGCAGGAACTTAGTTGCGCACCTAATAACTTCGTATTGAGATTTTAAGTCATAAGACAGCAAAAATCTATCGTTGATTTATTAAACGAAAATGAAGTTGTTAATGAGACAGTGCGCTTATATCGATGACAAAGGGTTTTCAAACCGTTTAAGAATCAAACGAAAGCTCAAAAAGCATTTCTTATAAACGCAAACAACTGTTTCTGGAGGATTTTGAGATATGATCTACATAATAATATTGTGTACTCGTCGAATTTCACAATCGATAAAATTTGAATAATCAAATTTTTCTACAGCAATGCGCTTCGCGATACTCCAGACGAAAATTGGGATACTATCGTTTCTCAGGGATCATCGAGTAGAAGTATCCAATAAGACAGTGATACCCATTAAATTTAGCAGACGAAGCCTCGTGACGTCGAGCGAAGGGGGCTTTTGGCTCAAAATCAGAAAAATAACTTAGCTACATTTAAACTAACATTTAAACACCAAGAAACTCAAGTTTTTAGCTTCGGACAATTTGATAATTCGTTTAAAAAACATTAATTGTCTTCTCATAGAGACATACGTCATGTAGTACATCACTTCAAGCTGATTTTAATCTTAAGTAAAAACTTTCTCTGTACTTGTCGAGTGAAGAACGTTAGTTTATAATTGAATGTACATTTTGTTGTATACCTCTTAAACGATAATCGTAAACTGTATCTCGATAGGGTAATGATAAACATCATAAATAAATGTTAGTACTTGTCATCAGTTAATTTTATCAGATTTTTTGCTACGTATATACAATCCGTATCAGCTGTATCTCTATGCGAACAGGTTCTGTACAGCATCAGCCGATACTCGATATAAAAAAATATTAATAAGGAGATATATATGTATATTTCTAAGATATATTTACGTTGAATCTGAAAAGGATGAACTGGCACTTTGGGGTATCAGAAAAAAAATCACCTAAGTCCGATGCGAGTCGTTCGTTCCGTTCCTTTTTTTTTGTTAGGAGATTTTAGCATCTGACGCTGAATGCCTCCAGCTATGCTGGATTGGATCTTCTACTCCGACGGGACGAACTCGCGAAGAGGGGACGCGGCTTGTAGAGATCGTCGCTGGTGTATCGCTGATTACTACCCCTCGGTCGACTGAAATATAATTCAGTATTACATTATATACTATATTACAGTCTTAATGTTACATTTAACAAAAAAATGCTGATTCTACTAATAAAAGTTTTTTAAATATGTTTGTTACGCAATTACTGGAACGGAGAAAAAAAAGTTTAAAAAACATAGTGAATATGAAAATACTAAACTGTTTTTAACGTTATTAGATCGACTAAGACCATAGAGTTAAGAAAAACAACAAAAAAAAACGAAAGCACTAATATCTGAATTATAAAAAGGGCGTAATTAGATTTGCTGCTGATGATTGATGAGAATTGTACCTTTTTTCGTCTTTCAGAGGATTCGAAGGTATCTTCTCGCTGGTCGCAGAAACGTCGCTCTCCGGGCTAAGCGGCATAACAAAATTCTCGCCGTTCAGCAAATTCTGTTGTCCGCATAGGTTTGCACTGGATCGTTGTTTCTTCGGTCGTCCGAGTTTTCTCTTCTTCAGATTGTTCCCCGCAACCTCGTCGACCGCGACCGCCGCCGTTATTTTGTGCGCATCGTTGTTATTGTTCGTATTGTTCACGAGTATATCAGTGAGGGGGCTGGTCGAGTATTTGCGCTTCGGTTTAGGTGGTGCCATGGTTTTCGATAGGGAAGACACGACCTCGTCCGCGCCCACTGAAGCCACGGTATCTGCAGTGGGCCCTGCGCTCCAATTTGAGTATTCTTCATTCTTTTCCAAAGCTTCCATGAATCTCGTGAATTTATTCAATCTCTCATTATCCACCGTAAAGTACAGACAAGGTGAATTATCGCTCATGTACGCCGAATCTTCCTCAACCGTAGCAGCATCCTGACAAGAGGTTTTCAATTTATTGCACGTTTCTGTTGTTTTTTCCGAAATTAATTTACACGACTCGGCTTCCACTTCCGTTACAGTCGGAACTTCGGACGCTATCTTCTTGACGCTCGATTGTAATTCGATAATTGGAGGTTCCAACGTCTGAACTTTATCCTCGACGACTTTACTCTCGATTTGTTCATTATTTTTCAATGATTTTGAAACCTCTACGTTTTGCGGAATCTTTGGTGTTTTTGCATCTTCCTGTTTCCTAATGGTTTCCTCGCCTTTTGTACAACTTTCGTCGTCAGATGCCTTTTCCGTATTTACTTCATTCTCGGCAGATTGCACAGACAATTTAACGACTTCGGGCTTATCCGGCTCCGATTCCGTCGAATCTTTTCTCAATGTTTCTCCCGCATTCGACAAAATTTCCGTCTCTTGACAATCGACTGACACGGTACTTTTAATTTCCGACTCCTCGGTAGTGTTCTGCTTAGTCTTTGGCGAATGCTCGGTTTCCTCGATCTTCTTGTCGGAAATCATTTCAGTGAACGACTGTCTTATAGAAAGCTCCATCTGGGACAGTGTCGACTTGGCGTTGAATTCGTTAACCGTCAAATCACTCGTGAAAATTGATTCAGCGCCTAATATAATCTGCGATCTTTCTTCCAATGTAAAATTGCTCTGAATCTCGGGATATGGTTCGTCGTACTCCTCGTCGCAAACCTCGATAATTTGCACTCGTTCGTCGTCCGGCACCAATTCCAAATCATTTTTCTCGACATTTTCTCGAATTTCTGGGATCACCGGGACGTCAACATTTTTCTCCATCTCCCGTTGTCTCCTGATCTTCTCCTTCTCCATCTTTCGTCGAATTTTCATGAGCCTCTTGGCCTCCTGAAAATTCTTGGCAAACTTTGGCTTCTTCATCAAAACTTCACCTGTATTCCCTGCTCCCCCACATTCCTCGCCGAACGGTCGTTTTTTTATCGGCAGACTAATCTTGTTCTGTCCCAAATCCAAAATTTTCCCCTGCGAATCGTATTTACGTGAATTCTTGACAATTTCCGAATTCTTCGTAACCATCGATAGTCTCAATTTTTCGTTCTGCGGTTCCTCGATACTGTCCGAAGTTTCGCTGCTGGAATTGCTCGTATTCGTCGACTCCTTGGGCAAATTCGAGGCCGATGGTTTGGCGGACGATGCGTCGGAACTCGAGCCGCTCTTTTGGGAGCTTTTGCCATTCGAACCATTCGAACCGTCGCGATCCGTCGATCGACGGTCCTCCGAGTTTTTCCTCAAACTCGAATGATCGTCTTTTGCTTTAGCTTTCTTCTCCTCCCGACGTTTCCTTTCTCTGTCGGCTTCACTCTTGGACTCTCTTTGATCACCACATTTTCCATCTTTCTTCACAACACTTTTTTGCTTTGATTCTTTCATTTCCGATTTTTCCGATTTATCATCCGATCGCGACGGTCGCTTTGCCTCGCTCTTCTCATCCGACTGTACACCGAAGCTCTTTGATTTATGGTCTTTCGAGTATCTACGCTCATCCCTCTTTCCTTTATCTCTGTTTTCGCATCTTGCACCTTTTGATTCGTTGAGGTTTGAAGATTTTTTACTGTCCGAACGACTGGAACTCTTGGATGAAACGCTTTTATGTTCCTTCGAGTCTCGCTTGTCCTTCGAGGAGTCTCGCTTCTCCTTCGTCGCCTTTGAATCTTTGTCTTTGCTCAATTTCTCCTTCTCCGTTAGTTCTTTCTTTTCTCGCAATTCACGAATTTTTTCTTTGTAAATATCCTTCAAATCTTTAGTCTCTTTACCTTCGATTTTGTCCTTCTTCTCAGTCTCCTTTTTCTCCTTCTCCTTTTCCCTACTCTTTTCCTCAGTTTTCTCTTTGATGGTCTTCTTCGACGTCCTTTCGGAACTCTTTGCGTCGTGATTGTTCTGTTTTTTCAGATTATCCTTGTCGCGCTCTTTCTTCGAATCCTTAGGATCACTTCTACGTGCTCTTGAATCATTTCGCTGAGAATCCTTCGTCCCGCTTTCCATCCCATCTCTCGAAGTCTCCTTTGACGAGAGACTTTGCCTAATAAACTTAAAATTGCTCGGCGTATTATCTTTGCTCCTCTCCGACTCGTAGCTCAATTTTCCGTCCTTATTGCCTTTTCCACTCTCAAATTCTCGGACAGCTTTAAAATTGTCTTTCGAGTACTTGGATTCAGTTTTCTCGTCTTTGAGGGCGTCGGACATGGGCGTTGATGCGTGATTCGAGGATCCAAAATCCGTTACAATGGAGAGACGAGAATCCGAGGAGACTTTGCTAAACTGCGAGTCCTGATTGCTGAAATCCATGTTGTCCCGCGACGCTTCGTTTGAGAAATCAGGGCTGCGTGATCTGTGACTCGTTAATTCGGATATTCCGGAGAGACGAGAGTCATTCGAGATGTACGATTCGTTTAGATTCATTATGTCAATGGGCTCGAACATTGGGCTGTCCTCTTCCTCTTCCTCGGGTTTTTCCTCCGATTTTCCAGAATTAATCAAATTCACCGCTGCCGATGACCTTGCCATCTCATCCATGAATCCTTGAAGCTCGGCGTTACCGTTTCTCCTGTTATCTCTATCGTTCGAATTATTATCAGTCACGTCTTTGTGACTTTGCTCGGTGCTCGATATCGACGGATCCTTGTCCCTCGGCTCCGGATGCTCCACGTTAGCATCCACCGAATCAAGCGACACATCTTTCAGACTATTTTTGTCAGATTCCGGCGATACCGGATCCAAATCTTTGGGCAGCAAGTCCTTGAAGCCGCAGGGACCGTTTCTCCGACGATTCTTTGGTCTTTCAAGACCTAAAAATTTGTAAACGACATCTTCGATCTGCGGCATGAAGACCGAGTAAACCTTTGGATTTACCACCTGGTCAACGATTCTCTCGACTCCAGCGTCCAAATACGGAGCCTCGACGATGTGCTTTCGCAATGTTTCTCGCAGTTGATTCTTGTTTAGATCTGCCTTCCATGTCTGTTTGTCGAGAAAAGAATTCACTGAACTTTCAACTCGCGTTCGCAAATTTTGATACGCTGGCTGTAAGAAAAATATTTTCTCAAATTATTATTTTTATCAAAGAAATTAATATTAACCCATTTAATTACAGAAAAAAACTCTATTAGAAATAATTTTACATGAAAAAATACCAATGTACAGATAATTAAACGCTCTAGATAACAACTAGCCTCGTATTACTCGTCACAAGTAACAAACAAATACAAATTACTGTCTGACAATTAAAAATTTAATTTGTATTTGTGGTATCATTGAGACTTCAGTTAATTTAATTTCAATTAATACAAATTCCAAAGTCAGTAACTTTTGGATTTATATTAAATTCGTTTAATAAATAATTGATAACAATTATACTAATAATAACAATAAGAGATACGCTTTACACATGACACTTGTGCCGTGCACATAGAGAATTGTAAAGTTTTTAGTAGAAAACAAATTCAACTTGCCTTAGAGGGACAAACAAAATTTTATTCATTTAACAGGACAAGTTATTTTCCATAGAACGATCGTTAGCATATATAAGCATAAATTGTAATACAATACATACATTATAAATAACAAGTATGAGTAGTTTGTAACTTTGTTTTGTTAAGAAAACAAAACAATAAGACATTGGGCTGTTTGCGTTTAGTTTAGTTTCAACTAGGCGCATCGCAACGACGTCCGATCGATTTAAAAACGCATAAGAGGACCGGTTGCCTGTAAATTATGAAAATGAAATTGTGTTGCAGTTGATACGAAATCTTGCATCTTGACAAGAATAAAAAAAGTAATTAAACAGCATTCATAAGGAATTATTTCTGTTTGTAGTTCAATTGAACTGAACTAGATAAAAAATATTTCACTCATAAATGCCGTATAATTAGTTCTTTTTGCACTTTCCAATGGTTTTGTTTAATCAAGTTGCAAGATTTCATACATGCAACTGCAATATCATTTCATTTTTATGATTTTCAGACGATATAGGACAGAAGATCACAGAACCGCTCCAAGAATGCTCCATGTTCCTAGTAAGTGGTAAATGTATAACAATTTTGACATAACTCAACGTTCGCATGCATCTTCAAGGCAGGTTGACATATTGTTCTTTAAGAATTTTAGTTACAAACGTTTGTCGCAAGATACATCAACGTTATTGGTTTATTTTAGTTTTTTTGTCAAAAACAATGAACTTGGAAGTAAAATGGTGGATATCCAATCAGATTTTCACGTTGGTCAACTGGATCTCTAATATTTGTAGAATTCAATGTTAGTTGAGCGATAATAGCGCTGTTTATTATTTCTCATCAGTATTTGCAGCTGCATTACTATAAATTGGGATTTAATTTATGACGAGGGACAAGATTCAATCAAACTCTGAATCGTTCTCCATAACATTATTGAACGTTCATTTGATATTCTTCTGTATCGTCTACTTTTGTCCAAACTGTATATTCGAAATGGTTAATGCAATTGATATGATGTTGCGTACATTGAATAAATAAATATTGAATATTCGTTAATGACAATGATAATTAACGTTACAAGATTGATGTTCGTGCGAACTCACGTGAGTTCGCAAAACATTAACCACACGGGTCAATATTATTTCAACGTAAAGATTATGCAGGTTAGGGTGACAATCCCGATGACCTTTGGACCGCGAGTTTAAAGCGAAAAAATGTAATTACCTTGTATCGTATAAATGGAAAATTTTACAATCGCAATGCTACGAGAAAAATGGTAGAATAATGGAAACAACGAACCTTCGTATCAACATCGGCGATGCACTCTTTTCGGAATTGATCGAAGATTCCCTGAGACTTGACTTCACCGACAATGTGGTCAACGAGCCGTGGATCACCCGCGAGAAGAGTATTACCCAGGCCTAGTTCCATATTTATTTTCAGATAAAACTTGGTTTACTGAACGTGAAAATACGAAAAAACATTGCACATCATCGCGCGAAACGAAACAGTGCATGCATGGTATGCCATTTTTATTTTACTTGTCACAAAACTGGCAACTGCGCCTGCGTAGAAGAACATGATTATGTCGCCGGGTGGGGGTACCACGAAGATGTCGGAATGCCAAACATTGTTACGTCGTCGTCAAGAAGAAGCTGTTGATGTATATCTTCAATGATTGGTCGCTATCTTGCTTGTTTCTCTCTCGCTTTCTGTACCACTTATGAATAACAATCTCCAATTTCCTATGTTTATGCTCCATGGCTTAACTCATGGGCACAAAAGCGCCTTGTGCCCATGAAAATCTAGCCTTGGGCTAGATTTTCATCTGGCCTACCCATTTCACCCACTTACCGTAAGATGGTGCTATGTGTTAATATTGCACCGGGCGGTTACAAAACCGCGTGTTTCAGAACCAAACCTATGGCTATCGAAAGGTTGAAACTTTAGTTATCAGGAACTCTTATTTCCAGTGAGTTTGCTCGAATTTCCATAGAAATTGCGATATCAGGATAGCTCAAAGGGCATTTTGAAAGTTTACTGGGGAACTTGAAGGCAAAAAAAAATCTAAAATCGGTCAAACCGATGATAACGCTATCATGAGCTATCCGCCGGCCATTTGAAAGTTAATAGAAATCGTAGTTTTTCAATTTGAACCAAAATCAATAGAAACTTTTGTTTTATCTGAAGGGATCAATGTTAGAAATAAAGCGTTGAAAAAAAAACATTTGTATCGTTGTTTTCTTCATGACCTCCAGATTTTTCGAAAAACTCCTTTTGTTACATTTTTTCGAGATTGTAGCGTCAAAACGTACTTATCCGGATAGAAAAGTGACGGCACGGGGACTACAAGGTGGCGGCACGACGTTACGTTACAGTGGAATCATATACGTTCGCACATGACTGCTTCCGTGCTGTCATGACGTGTCAACACTGTGTCTGCACATTGCGCAGGCCTCACTTTGTTACCCTGTAAAAGGGCCATTTTGCTTAAACCATCGTATTGGCACGCTGATCCGTTAAAAAGTCGTGCCGTTAACAATATGTCACGTCCTGGCGCGGACGTAAATGACGGCATTCCGCCGTCTGTTGCCAAGTGCACGATTTGCTCGCATATTTGCAACAACCGAACAGACAAACGTACATATAAAATACAATAACAGTTGTCGAACAATTTTATCAATCGAGGATCTTTATTCTACGTCGTGTTTTCGTAAAATAATCGAATATTAAAATCAGTTTTGCACTTTTGCATAATTACGCATGCGAACGACCTCAAGCAACATGGACACCGGCGGATTGGCAAATAAATTTCAACCCTGCGCAACAGCAAAAGATTGCGCAAATATAAAATGCAAAGTGCAATATTCTCGTTGTTGTAGTTAATTATTTGGAAGAAAATGTACCGAACAGTTTCTCCATGGTTGGTGAAATAATTCAGCAACCGTTGCGTACTTAACAAACTTTAATTGGATGCCCCATTCTGCGTTGCCGCAAACCTGACAACAAATGCGGACACACCTTAACCTAACGATTGCGAAATCGTTTGCAGAAGGGTCTGCAATAATAATGACATTGGCTATCGTTGTGGACAAGAGACGATGATGGTGTAACAGAAAAGCCACAGACGGAATAGTACTGTACCTCGGATCGCGATATCCACCAATATCCAGGTTGACAAAGATCTTATCAGTCACAGAAAAAGGAAACTAATGAAATCTAAGAAGAAGAAGAAGAAGAAACAGCGTCGCTAGTTACTGTTACCTTGGATCTTCCACGCACGGCTCGTTTGCGCTCGCGTAGGCGAAGCAAACTAACGAGAAAGAATACGAGTGATAGGGCGGATTATTCCCTCACGCTCTCTCTTATCAAAAGCGTAGCGTAGAAAAACTCTGTACGCTGAGTGTAGACCCATCAGGCTTACAGTCGCTCCTAAAACAGACAATCTCTATAGATCGGCGGAGCTTTCTTCCTCAAGAGTAGTTTTTACTTGCGTGAAATTAAATAGTGCAACAAACCCGAAGATTCGCAAGATGCTTCCGTTACGTTCACGAAAATTAGAACCGCATATCGTATTGAAAGATATCTTCAAGTGTAAAAGTGATATCGCAAATCGAAAAAACATTATAACCGCTGTAAGCGCTTCGTGGTCACGATTTTCTTCTGACTTGGATAACAAATATTCCAAAACTTTCCATCGTACGATTAAACACGAAAATCACAGTACCCAAGATACTCTCTTGATCGACGATGAAACTGACATTGCAAAACGATTGATACATTCTAAGACTACGAAGACAAGAGTTGCCGTTGCTGACAGACCGAGACTCGGGCGTCCACTCAAAGTAAAAAAGGAGATTGTTGTAAAAGCAATTTTGAATAAAAAAAATGATATTCTTCAAGCGAATGGAAAATTGGTTCCTATCGCTGATCCAGCTTGGGTACATATAAAAAAGGAATTGGACAACAAGCTATCGGTTGCAAGCCTTCACCGTACAGCTAATGGAGAAGATGTTTACAAACTGCTCAGCAGTGAAGACAACGGTTGACACCGCGATAGTCACGGGACCCACTCGCAATGACAATAATAACGTGGTGTTTGAGCACGTACTCTTGAATCTCGTTAAGACTGTTGAATGCCTCGCCAAAGAAATCAAAGAACTTAGAAAAGAGTTACATCAGCGGATTATAAAAAACTTGGAATGAAAAAGGCAATTGCGTTCTCCTAATCTCTAAGTAAGTTCAATTAATATATTATTATAATAATAAAGGAAGTGTGTAACGATCCAGATGATTCGACATTTTCGTGATTTTGTATTCCTCCGATAATCGGATGATTTCGTATAGTTTTTTTTATTCATCCGATATATTATTCCTGAGACGATGTGCTGCCCCTCAGCCGATAACCAAAACTGTAATGCAAATTTCTTTGATTCAATTGATCTTTCGGATAAAAGAAAATTGTGAACTGCGGTTTATAATTTTACAGCTCGCCGTTCTCGTCTTTTATCCGAAAGATGAACCGTACCGCACAGCCTTAAAATTGTCCTTCAACCGGCTTTCCGATAGATACAGAAATGAGTAGAGATCATCTCATTTCTGGTAGATGTTTTCACATGGAAAATAATAGTCAACTTGTTTGATTGACCAGGGAGGCTTCGCTATCCTAATGCCGTGTTGAAACTTCCTGACGCACACTGACGATAAAAATCCCGAGTCGTACGTATACGGGCATAGAATACAAACTACGAGTGATGTTGAAATTACGAAAAATATCGTATTGTCGGACGAATTAGCAATATTTTTTTATTAGTCCGATAGTTGAACTGTGAAAATAAATTTGATCCGACGATTAGAAAATTGTGCGACGATTAATTCAAGAGAAATAATCGATTTGTATCGATCGTCGACTTACATACTTCCGATAAAATTGACAAATTCGTGGTATTTTTAAAAATGAAATAATTTTTGTATAATTGAACATTTTCTTTCCATGATATAGGCTTATTGTTTCAACAAGTTAAAACAGCCTACTATATCAGTTGCTGAAAGAAATGAATTCTGAGTAATCAACGTTAGAACCCAAGATCGCTGTGATCAAATAAAACAAAAAAATATAAAGAATTTTAGATAATCGTCACAATTGTCATTAAAAATGTTTTAAAAAATGCTAATTAATCTATAATAACTACACTTCTGGTGTCTTAAAAATTGCACTGACAATTGAACGCAGAAATGAAGTTCCGTCTACTATATGCGTTGTCCTTTGTTGCCTCTTTCTGTGTAAACCAGCTGTCACTTCCAGAGGCTACCTAATCGCATTTTCCCTAATCGTTTTATGGATTTTCGCGAATTGAACAAGTCGAAACATTTACTTTAATCGCACTTATAGTTGTTGCAAGTTGTCGATCCGTTAAACATTTTATCAAACAGTTGGTAACAGATAATTAAAAGATTGAATCAAAATTTGTTAGACATGAATTACTTTTTTTAAAAAAAACGTATCTATCATCAAAACATGAGAAGAAACGATAGGAGTAAAGTACGGAACTCTTTGTTTTGTTTGCAGTAAGTATATTACATTAAATCTACGATATTGACGTAATTATTCGCCGTAAGACGATGGGTTTTATGATTACAACACTTCGTCAGTTACAACGGAATCACGCGTAGGCGCTAATTAAAAATGATTGGACCGTTATTAACCCTTTAAGAGCCGCTTTCCAGTTTGAATCAAAGTGACGAGTGCTGAAAGTTCTTGAATCCCGTCGTGGGTGAAAAAAAAATGTCCACCACAACCCTTCAAATCTATTTTGCCTGTGTCACGCGGGTTCGATTCCTCTGGTAATCCGCCTATTTGACTCTCGGTTTCTTTGATCCTGACGAAAGCGCGAATAATGCACCAATCGCGAGAATAACTTTCGGTGGTAGTCGAGGAGTTGGCTTTTCCCTCATGGACTTTACTGCAGCGTAATCGTATTTTGTGCTACCCTTATTGGGCACGCGACCACTGTTTTACTCTTATAGCTCTATCTTTTTTTTTGGCTCGTAGATGCTATCTTAGAAACCTGAGCCACTTGTAACTTTACAGCTATCGGGCCTCGGTTTATTTTCCGTTTGGCATGCAATAGAGCGCCGTTTTCTCGCCATACTCTGGCAGCACTCTCGGTTCGAACGCTCGCCCTGCCCAGCCTTGAGGTTGCGGGAGCGCGTTTAGTGCCTCAAAGGGTTAAGTACGACGATGCGATGAAAATCAAGTTTCAAAGAACTATCGCTACATCGCTGAAATATTTACATGAAAGCTACTGAAATATCAGTTACACTCAACGCTTAGCCATCTGACGCCCACTTCTCGACAAACCCGAGAGCGAACTAGATTCTTTCAGAGTTTCCATCGTTGCGTCACTGTATTCGATTTAAAAAAAAAAAAATTGGTAAAAAGTAAAACAAAAACATCTAGACGCCTCGATTCACAGAAATACGCTTGAGCAATAATGAAACTTTGAGACTTCGACAAGTTCGTCGATTTCCGATAGTCTAAAGTTTTGTATTAAACACCGATAGGAACGCAGAGACTCGTTAGAATTGTTGGCGAATTCTTCACTTCTTCTTAAAGAAACTCGTGATACTTTTCGATCCAGCTGCGGCCTTTTGTCTCGTTAATTCCTTTTTTGTGATGGGTGGTGGCTTTTGAGGCTGAAACATAATAACATTATAAAATAATATTTGTCAAAATGACGAAATATCATTTTTTGAAGAAATAACATTGAGAAGAAAAACCTTTTCCGGCTTCGTTAAGTCGAGTGCACGATTTCTTGGCAAACTATCTCCATCGACTGTATCCTTCTTCTGTCTCTTTTCCTCGGTACCCTCTTTCGGGCTCGTTAACTTTCGTTTCTTGCTATCAGATTCATCCGGCAAATTAATATACTGAGCAAGCTTTTTCGAAAGATCATCAGCTAGATACTCGGACACTATCCCGTGTGCGTATCTCAGATACTCTTAAAAAAAAACGTGCAATTATTATCGAATATACATAAAATTCGTTTGTAGGAAAAATGTGGTCGAATTTCGCGTAGCCTATGTACTTTTTGCGCCTTACCCATGTCCGTGCCGCTTTCATATTTGCTACTTTTTACGTAAGTTGCACTCACGGCACCCTGCGAAACGTGAATTCCTTTCTGCCTAAGTATCTCAGCCACTCTTTCTACTTTCTTCTGCAACCAGCTCAGAGTTTTATCCTCGTTGAATTTAAAAGCTTGTAGCGATTCGTCGCCCTTACGATCGGCGATCAGAGATAATTTTAAGTTTTGACAACGAGTTAGACGCGTCGTTTCCGGATAATCCTCATCTCTGAGACACTGGTCCAGTGGCATAACTTGCTGCGACTGTGGCAAGTAAATAAAATTCAGTACGATGCTTTGCTTTTTCTTTACTTTTTCATGAGAAATCCTATACAAGAGATTTCTATAAAGAAGCGTTCACCTTTCTCAAGTAGGGAAGTACCAAAAAAATTGGATCAATAGGAGTAGACAAATGCATCTTTCCATCGGACTTGACATTGTCATCTATAAACCAGGACCTCTTGTTCTCGTCAAATGTGAGAACCTCTTGAACCGTAACATCACCAGGACTAAATACAAACATCGCAGGTTGATTCGAGGCCGGATGTTTCAGTTTCACAACATCCGGAGGATTTCCTTCAGCTCCATCCAGACCATCGCCTACATAATAAAATATTCCATTAATATTTCTAGTGACAAGTGCAACTGCAGCTAACTTAAAACGAAATCTAAATACTACGACGTTTCCCCAACCTATTATTCCCTTAAGAATTCTTTTCAATGTGCCAAAAGATAGAAAGAAAAATGGAACGCGCGTCACTCGTTCAATGAGTTTCAAAATCTTGTAAAAGTTATATTCCAAAATTTTTGTTTAAAAATTTTACTATATCTGAGAGATTTCCTTCAGCTTCGTACAAACCATTGCCCAGACAGAATATGTTCTATTAGTCTTTACAAACAAACAAAATATAGCTCACATTTTTATTACGTTCCGTGCTATAAACCAGAAAAACAAATTTAAATACTACAAACACACCCTCAAAATCTCATTCGCTTAAGAATTATTTTTACGTCGCAACTAAAAGAGAGGAAAAATAAATTAAATGATCGTTCTTTTTCAAAGTGTTATAAAATATTCTAAAAGTTATATTTAAAAAATTTTACTACATCTGTGAGATTTCATTTAATTCCGTCCAAATCATCGCATAGAAAATGACGTGTTCTATTAATCTTTTCTTTGACAACCGCCGTAGAAGACCAAAATATATCTCACGCATTAATTACTTCCCACTCTGTGAATCTAAAAAATAATTCTAAATAATGCAACGCATTCGCAAGAACTTATTCGCTCTAAAATTACTTTTAACGTCACAACCAAAAAAAAAACATCATAAGTGGATGAAGCATAAGGCATTCATAGTGTTATAAAATGTTCTGAACGTTATGTTCCAAAAATTTTGTTTAAAAATATAACCAAAATATTTCAAGATCACAAAAAATATAAAATGCTTGACATAGATAAATCATGGAAAATTAATAATTTCGGAGTTGCGTAAAAATGTAGAAAGATTAAAGAATGGTCGATTCAATCGTGTTTCGGAACACATGTACACCGTGAAAATCGTCGACAGATTTATGGTTTGTTTTTATTTCTCTTCGCATATATAATGAATAAAATTATAATAATGATTTAAACCAAAAAAAAAAAAACAATTGCAAAGTATCATTACGAACATCCAATGCTCCCGTAAATTAGAAATATTTTTGACTGTCGAGAGGCGCGAATTTTGTCATTAGTGTATTGTTTACCTTTCATGAGAAATACCCAAGTATTGGCAGCGGGATGCGAGCTCGCAGTTTTGACGCATTTTTTCGGGGATGCCTTGACACGGGGCATCTTCCTGCCGTCACCTTTCACTTCGTCACTCGTACACTTGTACTCGATAAATCTCTTTTTAAGCGTCTTTTTATCGACGCGCATATACGCTACACGATAATTCAGAGGTCAGCCATTTTTCGACGAACTTCGCCGGTCGCCCGGGGTTGCTGCTGCTGTTGGTCTCGTTGTTGACACACGATTTCAGCGTTTTCGTCAATGAAAAATTCGTGATTTTAGCGTATAGGCCATTGCCACATCTTCGCACGGTACAACTATACTCTCTGATGCCATTGAAAACGCTTTCTTTATTCTTAAATTCGTAATGATATTCATGGACTCGCAGTTTCGCGATCCACTCGTAGATCTCTATTGAGCCACATTCGAATTTCCATCCGGGGAGCCACGTCTCTCTCTGTCTCGTTCTCTCTCTCTCTCTCTCTCTCTTTCTTTATGCTTGGGGTGCCAGTAGATCGAGTAGAACCCTAGCGAGTATGAATTCAACTACACTGTAAGGTGTACTTTTTTTTTTCTCCATCGCTGCTTAGCCGTACGTTTTGTTTTTTTTCGACGTCCCGTACCGGCGTCGCAGAAACGAGGCGCAGAAGACTCTCCTCGTGTCTCCTCCACCTGCATCAAACTTCCGGTCTTAACGTTATTCGTGGCGCCGCCGCTAGCTGCTATTATCATCCACGGAAGAAGATCTCTCCCTAAACCGCCTGTGATTTTCACAGCAACAATTTACCGGCATTGTCACGATAAAAAAGAGTTCAAAAATAATCGACATTACCAACGATAACGATAATAACACTATACCACGAAACTCTCTCTCTCTCTCTGTTTCAGAGTGAGCTAATGGAATATTTCAACCCCTCACGTATTACCCCAGTCTAAATGATCTTTCCTTTTTTTTTTCATTCTAATGAATAAAAATGTTATAATCAAATCTCGCTGAAAACTAAAGTCTTCCCCTCTGTTATATAATAAAACTTAGTCATTAATCTTTATAAGACAACATTTAACTGCGTTAAATTTAACATTAATTTATCACGATAATAGAGGCCATGATCGTAACACCTACTCGTAATTATTTAATGTCAAAAGGAGATGAACGACAGAATGATATCGTATATTGAACGTGGGTAAAGGTCGTAGACGGATAGCTTCTCTCATCGTGTTTCATCCTAGCAACAGAAGAAAAAATATAGAACATATAGCCACGGGTAACCCAATATCTCCAGGGTCACGTTGACGCCACGCGTATATCGCCTCGTCTAGGCGTGACCGTTCAATCGAATATGATTCGACCTAGATAGCACACGAGTGAACGTCAGTATCGTTAATGACAGAGATGCCACGTTCCTCTCGGTACACCGCGAAAAAACGTGTATGCGCGCTATAGAAATTCCTGCGGATAAATTCTCGAGGTCTCGCAACCATTATCTATGTATAAGGAAGCGCAAGGATATTTAAAATTAATAACCATCTCGTTATAATATAATATATATAATATATTTTTTGTTTTTATTAAAACACAGAATCACAGAGCAAACTGGACATGTCGGAGGGGTTTTGGGGTTGGCCGGGAGATGTTACGGTATGTACTCAACTTCTCAATTATTATTATTTTTTTCATCATATATATATATTTTGTTTGTTTGTTTGTTTATTTATTTCTTTATCCGTATTCTCATGTAACTTATTATCGTCTTCTCCTTTCGTCTCACGAAGTTTCCTCGTTCTGCGTGTGTCCGTTTCATTTTTTTTTTAATAATTGTATACAAAAATTACTTGATTTAGCGAATTATAAAGAGTACAAAGTAGATGATTAAATGGGAATTATAAGAGTCGATAGCCACGCGTTGGTTTATAAACGCGGTTCGCTCTTGTTTTTCCTTTGATTATATTTTACGTGTAAAAAACTTTACGAAAAGTTTAGTATACAACGGATCAACGTGAAAACTCCATGAAAAGACACGAGAAGACGACGATGAAAACACACGGAGTCACACTGCCTTTTTCTCTCTTTTTTTTCTTCTTTTCATTCGCAGAGAAGGATTATTAGTGGAAGTTTTTCAAGTTTTATTTACAAATCAAGGCAATATTCGTTAATTATCGGCTACATGCATACTGATGCGTCCAACACTCTGATAATGCATTAAAAAAAATTCTTTTACTCTCGCTGCTCACTTTCGTCATAAGCCTTTAATATTTCTTTTTTTTTTCGACTTTTTTTTTACCTTTGCGACAAATTTTGTACAATATATAATAATCTCCTCGAGTGCTTACGTTTTGTGATTTTTAAATCGCGCGTTATCTGTAGTTTTTTTTTGTTTTTTCTTCTTTAAGTCATTTTCTTATGAAATTGATTTCATATAAAAAAAACGTGCATCTCTTTCTCTCTTGCAAGCGCAGTGACCATGCAACGTTGCTTCATCAACGACTATGTGACAACCTTTATCCATTTTATTATTTTTTCTCTTCATCATAATTTTCTCTCTCTCTCTCTCTGTCTTTCATACACTCATTCTCTCGCTTTAAACTATATTTTCCCCTCATCTCTTATACTCTTTTCATTTCTTTTTTAAGTGTCCTCCGTTCACGCTGTATCGGTTTGCAATGCAGCCTCGCAGCGTTCTAAAAGTAACAACTTTGTACTTGCAAATAATCATTGCGTTCTTGCGTTCACTTTGTTTTTTTTTATTTTATTATTTTTTTTTTTTTTTTAGTATTTATTTTTAAATCGTCTTCTTCATGCCCTTGCGCTCTATTCGTGTACTTGTAAGTAACCGTACCTACAGTGCTTGCCAAGGCGCGAGTTAACGACGGACTCGAGAATTTTTTATTTTTTTTGTTTCGAAGTTTCGTTCTATCCTCGGTTACGACGCTCAAACTTGGAGCAACTTCCGTTTTAACATCGCGATAAAGTCTCTGATAGGAAAGCGTTCGCGGGCGACGCACATCGAGTAGCTCTCGTCGATTACCCGAGCAACAAGCGTAGCAGTGATTTTCAACGATTCACTGAGAGCTCCTCGCATACGTTGATATACAATATTAAAAAAATCCTTTAAATACGTATAGGTATAATTATAAAATCGACGGAAAGACCGTGACGAAGAGAGGCCGAGACGTCCATCGCCTGAATATCTCTCTGTTCGTTACAAGCTTCTGTTGTATTTTCTTCCTTCCTCTATCCTCGCTTGAGTTTTATTGTACGGAAGCACCGATTTAGTTCTAATTTTTAAAAATCATTTAAAAAAAAAACGAAAAGAAAAAGAAACAGCGCTTTGCGCAGTCTTTTTTCGATCGGAGCTCCATTTCGTGAATAAAAATCGAGCGTTCCGTCGCTCTTTAAATTCCACTTTCAGTCCCAGCAGGCATCGCGGTTAAACACAATGATTTTGACAGTGGCAATGTTTCAGGATTGCAACCAAAAAAATAACAACAACAACAACAACAACAAAACCGATGGTGACGCTTATACGTCGTTGTCAACGAGAGCATAATATCGTGCGATCTCAAAGAAGAAAAAAGAAAACAAAATAATGATAATGCACACGTGGATTGTCCGGTTAATAAAGAGTTTTGTCGCGTATGCCTGGTCGAACGAGATCCAAAAGTCTATGATCGTTCGACGATCATTTTTTCTTTCTTTTCTATTCAAGCGTTGCGGTTACACACTCACAATTATTCACACCAACACAAACACATCCGGGCGCGGCGTACATCTTTTTAGCTAAGTACAAATGCTCTAACGATAATGATGATTCACCGTTAAATATAATGCTGCCGCATAATTCTAACTTTCTTTCTCTCTTTTTCATTCTAAAAAGCCTCCCAAATTCTATATTCGTCATTCACAGACATACGATTCAAACGCTCATCGTTGCCCTCGTCTTCCCGCGTTCCTAAATAAATCTAATTCGTTAATGATATCGTTAAAAATTAATCATTTTCGACCGAGTGCGATTCACCGTCACGTCTGTACGATCGTCTCGCCTAGACGGAGAGAATGATATGCATCGACACGAACAACCGCGATAGAGTATATATGTGTGCGTGAGTGTGTGTACATGAACACGCGCGCTCACACACACACACACACACATACGTATATATAACTATTGGACTGAAGAGTTGCTTGCCGTAGACATAGGTATGAAGGTGCGGTGATAGTGTCTGGCGGTGATGTACTTGAGGGGCCGCGACTCGCGTTCTAGTTCTTCACTCGACTAATCTCGATTCCACTTCCGCCTAGCTGTCGTCAAACATTCCCCTCTGTTCTCCGCTTTCTTCCCCTTCTTTTCCGTCGATCAAAAGAGAGTTCGGAGAGAGGCGAGTGATTTTAACGAGACATCACCGTCTTTGCGGAAGCCCAGACGTCTCGGCCACGTGAAAACATATTTGGGGATACCCGAAGGATTTTTTTTGTCTTCGATATAGTAGAAAAGTAAAATAACCGAGTCAATAGACGAAAGGTTTAAGAAAAATAGAACTACAAAAAAAAACAACGAAAATACCGGATAAATTGAGCTCCGGGAAGCTTTCTCACAGCTTCTTCGTCGCTCTATCGTTCCTTTCAATCTTATCTACGATTTATATCCGTTTCTTCTGTATTGTTTATCCGCGATTTTCGATTTACGATAGACGAGTCGCGATCGTCGCTGAGAACGTTCCGACTTTACCTATTTTCTCTTTCGGTTATGAAACTAGCGTCGCGTGAGGTGCTATTTCGGCGGCTGCATATGCTGCTGCTTCATATTCTTTCGTGGTAGCGTTTTCTGTTGAATCAACCTGCGACTGCTGCCGCTGCTGCTGCTGCGGATTCGCGTCTAACTCGGCGAGGCGGCCGGTCTCTCGACGCGGCAGAATAGTCGTACGACGCGTAGGAGGCCGATGAGGCTCCTCCTCAGGATGCAACGGGAGGCGTCAAGGCTGGCCGCTAAGCCAGAATTCCGGCGGGGCTAGGAGGCTCCCATCGAGCCGGATCCTGGGCTCGGACTGTTTTGGACCGAACCAGGCACGTGATTGAACGGATGATTGCTGTTGCACAAAACCGTGTATATGTTCTCGACGTTGCTCAGCTTTTCGAAGAAGGGTATGAGGTCGAGTAACTCCGAATCCGTCATGTCGTCGAACCACGAAGTAACCGGTACCTGCGCAAATACAAGTTACTCGTTTTTTCAGCTTGTACACCATTGAAATTGGGTTTATGCATTTATTACATTTTATTGATAAAAAAATTATATTAAAACTGGTTACAGAGAGTGAAAAGCGAAAGACGTGATCCTCATTCGCGATTTCACACAAACAACAAGAAACAACTTGAAAAATTCCTATCGCATATCAGTCTTTCCCCTCCATTTTACCCATGACAGAGGCGAGTCGAAGGCGAAGGTCAAGCTCGTTCGATTTTTCTTTACGTCTCGACGTGGAACGACTCGCCTCTTTTTTTCCACCCCCCTCGAAGTATCCGATCGCGATCTATCGCATCGCAGTACCACTGCTTTGCATAACGCTGTTTCTTTGCGTTTTTTGTCTCAACAATGTTTTCAACGTGCCAGTCACATAGATAGGTGCATACGTTATTGTGATGAGATGGTATAAAAGAAGACGCGTTACTATAGAGTTACAACTCACAGCGTTGTCCGGATGAAATATATAACTGGCGGGGCTATTGTCGACGATTATTATCTGTTGAAGATCTCTTCCTAGTTTGTTCAAATCCTTGACATAGTTTCCTCTGTGAAATACACAAGATTCGCGGAATAATCTCGCTCTGAAGACTCCCCATCTGTCGAGCAGATCAGCCACGGGATCCGCGTACTGTAATCGAACGAAATCTCTTGTTAAAAATAAGTATTCGTGGTAAAATCGATCGAGTTAAACGTATCTTGAATTTCCTAAGTAATAACGAGTAGAATAGCTCACCTTTGCCAAA
The DNA here is from genome assembly GCA_963942595.1 of Cylloceria caligata. Lineage (NCBI taxonomy): Eukaryota > Metazoa > Arthropoda > Insecta > Hymenoptera > Ichneumonidae > Cylloceria > Cylloceria caligata. The sequence continues at coordinate 72,875,727 of OZ012704.1, forward strand.
CTGGCTGTGAAGAGTACGCATTCGTAGAGCTCTCCCATTCTTTGTAAGAACTCATCGACGTAAGGCCTCTTTAAAACGTACACCTGATGCACAGTACCGTCAATCTCAACAGGTACAACAAAATCAGCATTATTTATTGGTTTGAAGGAGCTGTGCACGAGTGTTTCATCCAGATCGATCACCATACACTTCTTGTGCATATCCTGGTGTCGTACCGGTGGCAAAAAGAATCTCGGAGATCGGCTCGGAGGTGGTGATCCACGACCGTCGCCCTGCAACGAGCTCGCCTTCGAGCTCTTGGAACTTCCGCCTCTTCCTCTGCCAAGACAGCAGAGGAGAGAACGGAGAAGACCGCGTCCTCTGGGCTTCTTGCCGCCGGTCGGACCATTGCTCGTAGCCTCATTTTCCCTTGGTAACTGTGCTGCAAAGAATTAAACAAAAAGAATGTACTATATATATATATTTAAAAAAAGCCATGGACGAACATCATTATCATGCTCATTGATTCTGTGGTGCTCGGCACTCCTGCTGCTCAACGCCCAGTGGCACAAAACAATTTTTATTGTCCTATGCCAGGCACGTTCCATCAACTGGAACGAGAATCGGACAATGCTCGCGCGTCGTCTATTTTCCAAAGAGGCTTAGTCGAAGCACCGACAGAAATTATTGTAGAATTTCTCAACTTACGAGAACGTGTGAAAATAATTTTAAAAATCTGTGGTTGTCGATAATTATAAAGATAGATAAAAACTAAAACAAAAAACAACAGATGGAATGCGATAGTTTAAAGCTAATTCGAATCTCGGCGGTTATTTTCACGTTAATGGAAAATCATGAACGACTTTCGGGATCGGAGTACCGAGACGGACCGAGACGGACCGAGACGTATCGAGACGCACCGTGAGTAAGAGTAAAATTAAGGCGAAGGTAAAACAGAGAAATAATAAGGCAATGCGTTTACGAGTTCTATATGGCATGGCGAATCGTACACGCGCTCGAGGACACTCACGCGAATGGAACGAAGAGCGAGAGAGACGACGGCGAAGCCACGAGCAGCGAGATCGTCGAGGCGAGGCCCGGCAAGAACTCGGAGCTGAACGAAGCACATATACTACGAACGTATCATGGACGAGAGGGGATATATGCGGGGGAAGTGTAGATAACTAGAGCGAGTAAGATAGCGATATAGTTTTGTAGAACGACGCGACAAGGAAGGAAGGAAGGAAGAAAGGAAAGAGCGTTCCAGTGAAATAGGGGCAGAGATGGAAAGAGAATTAAGAGAATTTAATAGAGAATCGAGTATATTCGCAAAGGGGAGAAGCGAGGTGAAGCTAGACGAGGTGGAGCGAGAAAAGAGAGAAAGCGAGAGCGAAATACGACATTGGGCCGTAACAGGTGCAGAGTCGCAGACTGCATTTCCAGCATCTGGATTATCGAGGCTCACGCGAAACAATAAATAAAAATCACCAATATCTTGCCGAGTATTCGAGTGGCGTGGCGACGACGAGAAGAGGAATGGCAAGGAAACGATGACTATGGTGTACATAAAGGAGTAGAGCGAGAGTCAAGGAAGAGGAAGCGAATGTTAGTGCCCACGAGTGGGAGATATATGTATACACGTATACGCCATAAAGTTGCCAACCTTACCTTTCTCGTTATTGAAGTGGCCTAGCTCGTCATCCCGCGACACTTGGGTGATAATGGACGATGCGTCCATTTAAAACATTTGTTGGTCGTGCCTCGAGCCCAATCGTGAATTCCGTGGATGGCCAGGTTACCACCGCCGCGAATACCACCACTACCACCACCACTGATACAACCGCAACAGGGACTACCGCCGATTCCGCTTCTGATGCTTCTTCTGGTTTTGCTGCTGCCGACGTGCTGCCGAAGAGACGACAGGCTGCTGCCAGCGCGCACACGCGTAACGCACGACGCATGCATGCACACGATCCAATGATCTATGTATCGCTGCTCTGCTCTCTCGCCGTACGACACGCACACGTTGACGCAACGACAGCGACGACGACGACGGCGACGATACGGCAATGCACGACGAGAACAAATATATTCACTCACTCGCTCACTCACGCGCGCAAGTCGCACGTCACTGACTTACTCAGCGTCAACTCAAGCTACGAGCATTACAGCAAAAACACACGGAAAGACCGAACTTGGAATCGGTGAGAAATCAACTAAACTCGGTTGAGCAGCGGCAACCTCCCCCACCCTTGCGTTGCCGCGGACCGCCGCAGACACACTGACGAAGATTTTCACTCGAGCCCTCCGCGCCTCGCGTTCCAACAGCGACGACTACGACACACTGTGTACTCGACACGACCACACGACACGAAACGACACGACGACGCTCACTTTGCGTGCGCGCAAACGGCAGCTCTCGCCTCTTCCACCTTCTTGACGCTGCGCTTGATGCTAAACTATTCTCTCCCCTCGCGATCTATCGGTGCTCGAGCGCGCTGCTACTGCCGCTGCCGTTTCCTACACTTTCGTATATAACGAGTGTGTACTGTGTAGTATAGTAGAATGTATCTCACGCGCACGCACAGCAGCGTGTGTACGTTGGTTGTGCTCTCTCTCTCTTTCTCTCTCTCTCCGTCTCTCTTCCTCCCTCGAGTCTCTCTTTCTGTGATCCCGCAAAGCCAGCCACAGCAGCTCGACAGGCAAACCACGAGAGCTATACGAGAGAGCGGCCGAGTTCGTGAGCCGAGAGCAAAATTGGCCTGCAGCAGCGGCGGTAACGGCTCTCCGCGAAACCCCAAAATGGCAGCGAAGTTGCCTTCTTCCTTCCCTTTCGACGCGCCCAATGCTCTCGACTGGTGGATCGAGCGAGGAAGAGGCGCGGTAAGGTGAGGTGACACGATTACCAAGAAAATTATCAGGGAACGTAAGAGGGAAATTAAAAAGTGACAAGCACTTGATGTATTACAAACACACGGAAAATAAAAAAGATAGATAACATACGGTACGATCGTCGAGTGCTCCGAGACTCTTGACGGCAGCTGGTACGGCTACGTACTATTTCTTTTCAACGTTTTTAGTCAAGCAAACCGAGAGTTATGCTTCTACAACGTAGGTACAGAAGCAAAGAGTAAGGGAATTAATAAAAGACAGATAGATTCGTGAAAACAGTTAATTATAGTGATAGAGGCCGGTATCTCGTGAAAAAGGGAATCGGAGCAGTCAAACGAGTGCGTAAGAGTAGCACGAGTCACGAGAATTTTAGTTAATTTCTTTGACACGTTTGATTACGAGATTTATTCGTAGCCTCGATCGCGTAAACACCGCACCTCTTCGTATTGGTACATCGCACAGCCATTGTTATTTTACTACGAGCACGGGCAATAGATAACGTAGTTGAGATTTTTTGAAGGTGTCGTCGCCACGACACCGTGTCACGCTTGTACAATTCGCTGCTGAGTGTTTGCGACCCCAACACGAATAATACGATCCCAACCGTATTATTTCTTTCTCATATATGTTTCTCTGTCTCTCTCCCTTAATTCGACTCTCGTCAACAAGATGATTCCACCTGCGTCGTTACCGACGTCTAAATATCCCTTACGTGATTTATGATTAAAGAATATCTCGTATTTGCTGCTCCGAACGTTACGTAGATCGGTTAAAAGGAGAAATATCCAGCTGGTGATCGTTTCTTTCGTTGCTAAATGAATATCAGCCGAGCCGATAATGTCCTTGTATTCACAAAAATCTGGCATCTCGTTGTGTGCCACCGCTATCTCATACAGTTTCCGACGGTGCTATGCCAAGTGTTGAAGGTTTGCGATCAACGTAATGTAGGGAAACGTAAACGTAACGGTAAAAAACGAGATAGAAAAAATCGTTAAAGAGTCACCTAGCATTCAATCTTATTTCTTCACTTAGGAACTTTCTTAAAAAGAATTCAGTCGCGCTGAGAACACTCTGCGCTCTTCAACTCTCTCTCAGATGAAAAAAAAAAGAAAGAAAGAAAGAAAACAGAACAAGGCGGAGGCTTGGAACGCGCTTTGTCGTGACGACCGACTTGGAAAGTGTCGGTATTCGTAAGGTCTACGCTACTCTAAACCGCTACTGCTTCTACTGTTATGATGATGACAATGACGACGACGACGACGACCAATGAATCTCATATTTTGAAGAGCAATACTCCTCCATAGTTAAAACCATCTCTCCGGCAAAAACCTTCAAAGACACTGACGACATATCGATAGACCGAGAATCGTGTGACGTACAACCGGCTCTGATGGATACTGCGCAGCAGTAACAGGCATTCCGTAGGCGCGCGTTTGCAAGAAAGCTTCGTACGACCCTGGAAATCGATGTGGCTTCCCCAAGAATGATAATAGAACAGCTGTAACTAGGCGCTAAATTCGCCGCGTAACACCCCTACCGACGGTCTACTATAAGTACCTTATCAATCTCACTTTCAAACAGACCGAATGATTATCGTGCGAATGAGATGCAGATCGTAAGAACAATTTTTTGTTTCTCATCACGAATGTCAATTTACGAGTCCAGAAGATTATTTGCTCGACGGTTGTCGATGAGATTAACGAGATCGCATAAACGAAGAAAATCTCTGTTGCTGTCGTAGACGTCACTCATACGAGATCAGGGGTCGAATTCCCACTCGTAAATTGTCGTCCACGAGCGCATTTTTTAAAGTTTCATCGTCATTAACGAAGCACGTGGACACGCGCGTGCTCACGAGTCTATCTGCATACCTGGACGGCTCTTTCAGATCCAAGAATGCAACGCGATTGTATTACGGACAGAGTCACGACATTTACAGAAGTGTTGGAAGTATCGGTCTCAATAATTATCCAAGGTATACGAGCAAACGTATTAAAATTGTGAATAATGAATGATAACACGAATATTTCACGCTTAATCACTTTAATTACCTTCATCACAGGACGTACTATATATATTTACATAAATGTTAGTCCCCTGCTGTCTAAAATTCATTTGTTTTTTTTTTTTTTTTTTGTTAGTACCGCACTATAGTATTTTCTCATCAATTTTGAGACTCATACGGTCGGCAGTCGTATTTACGTAGCAGAAGTGTTGGCTCGTTTTCATATGTGTTACGATATTTATACATATTCGCGTTTCAACGAATGAGGGCCTATTACTAAATTTGAATCTTATTCGAGGAATTGTGATATCTTAGTTGCACGAGATTCAGAGAATGGCGATCATCCGGATTCCTTAAAGAGCTTTTCCTATTAAAACGATGTCAAAACATATATGCGAGATAAATAAAACTAATGGCGCTCATCGCATAATGTAAAAACACTGATAATATGTTTTATATCGTCTCAAGCTCTCTCCAATAATTTTCCATGTTTCGCTAAACGCTCTTAGAGTATAAAAAATTGGTAGAAAAATTGTTGCGACATGCGCGCATAAACATTTCTCTAAAATCCCGATAGATATTGCGAATAATAAAATAAAAAGAAAAAAGTGTATACCGAATGTTGCGAAGTTCCATTACCGAGATACGGTTTTTTTTTTAATTTTACAACACGCGTTCGTTATTTTCTCTACGAGAGATGCGTCAAAGACGTCTTTAGTAGCTGCGATTTAACTTCTCTCGAGTTGGACGCGTTTACGCACTTATCTACAGACACCTTTGCGGTTCGAGTTGTCTAAATTCTTGCGAGTACTACCCTTCACTCTCGTCACTTATTTTTTACCATCATTGCGCGTCTCGTCACTCGACCACAGAACAAGCCAATTATGAATATCACGCCGATGAGTGTAAACGCCACGACGATGAAGTATCTTCTCGCCGGAGATCGATTGACAGTTGTGTACAATTCACCAATCGTGTTCGGTGGATCCACAACCTAAAATCATACGTATAACTCTTTATTACATGATTATTACGCTTCATCCATGTAAAATAAGCTTGTCCGGTTGATTGGAATAAAACAAAAATTAATTTAAGTATATCAATGACTAAACATTTTGTGACTACTGTGGCGCTGTCATCGCACACTTACCTTCGCAGCATTTTTAAACATTTCGATCCTCATCGTCAACATTTTGTAACAATCGGGTTGCAGAGGTTTGTTATTATCAAGTATATTTCGCAGACACATGATATCTGTAGACAAGAAATAAATAAAAAGTATGATTAGCTGTTTCAGCTTGCAGGTAACTTTAACCTGACTTTTTAATTCTTTATATAGAATTCACTGTTTACGAGTCGGTAAGTATTCAGAACCTAGTTGCCTTCGTATACTCTGAGAACTTATCGACCGTACAACAGAATTTGATTGTAAGAAACTTCTAATTTACTAATTCTTCAATGTAACGCTACGTTTAAGTTTATGAATAATTTGCAAGTTCTGAGCTGATGCAAATGTGCTTGCAAATTGTTTTCGCGTTGAAAAAAATGGATAATTCTAATGAGAAATTATTATTGGGCTCACGTCTGCCTGCTCCTTGCGGTACGTCGCTACAATATTTATTGAGATCAACCGCACAAGCTTTGTGAAGGACTGGATCGGTATTTATATTTGCACGAGACTCTTCTATGAGATCGGCTACTTGAATCCGACACTCCTCCCTCATCGCGATGTTACCAGCGTTAAACTCAGTCTTGAGACACTCCTCGACCGAGATCGGATCCTTCTCATCAGCTCGGCATATCGTCACAATCTGATCGACGTAAAAATATTAATTGTACTTGAAAAAGCTTCATACGATTGTTCATTTTGTAAATCAGACAACCACGTACCTCGTCAGCGCACAGCGTAGTCAGCAGTGGATCAAGATGATAATTAAGAGCGGTCTGTCGAAGTATGCGAGCCATTTGCTGCTCGCACTTGGACGTTAGTTTCCACTGTCGAAATTGAATCTTCAAACAGCTGATGACTTTGCCCTCGAGTTCTTTGTCCTTGGGCTCATTGTCCAAGACCTGTAACGTCGAAAAATAATCGATATTCAAGATATTTTTATTTAAAAAATATTACCAATGAATAAGAATTATTTATTTATACATTGCCAACCAAAATCTTGATTCGATAAGAGAAAAATCCTTTCAAGAAATTCACCATATTCAACATACTAAGAACATTTATTTCAAATAATAATAATGCCAAAAAATTGTTACTATAATATATAATACAAAATTTGTTGAAAAAACTTTATTCTTTGTCTTATGAAATTAATTCGTTAACTTTTTCGAACCCATCGAATTGTTTAATAAATTTTCCAATGATTTGAAAATTTTTTTTTTTTTTGTAAAAATAATTTTTAGGATCATTGAAGAGTTTTATAATAACAGCTTCGAAAATTATCGATAACGAAACTTTCTAAATCGTTGAAAAATTATTGGTAAATTTCTATGAATTCGAAAAAATCGACAAATTAATTTTACAAGAAATAAGATTTTTCTTTTTCAAACTAAATTATTAATAAATTTTTACCAATATTATTATTCGAAATCAATGTTTTTAATATCTTCACTATGATTGATTTTTTAAAAGATTTTTCTCTTAAGGTGGGAGGCTCGGTAACGACAGATCACCTTAAAACTTTCAACATATTATTCGCGAGCCCAGGCTTTTGTAGAGATGTCAGAAGAGTGGGGCTCACTGCGTGAATGCGAGACGAAGTGAATCTCCTATATCTGACATTTGTAAGAAAATCTGAGTCCGAGAACATTTTTTCTAGAAATTATTGGATCCGTCTCTCGCGCACTTGCCGATTCTCGAACCATAGTTCATGTAACTCGAGCCTCCCCTTAATAGTATATCAAAAAGTATTTGCACCTCGCTACAATGGCTGGCAATGTCTCGCGAACACGCGGTCTGCAGAGCATTGTTGAATCTGTAATCTGTGTTTTGTTCGATCATACGTCGTATCACGACGTTTTTGCACTTGTCGTCGAAAGTCGGTTCGTCCTTGTGATTTTTTAGACAGTCGAGAGCCTGAGCGCGATCTACGTCGTAACAAAACAGTCGTATCATCGATTTACAAGACTTCAGAAGCATGAAATCGCTCGAGCTGTCTTGGAATTCCTGCATTCGAACTTTGAACAACTGTCTGTGACAGAGATCCGTGAGTTTCGTTTTCTTGGAAGCCAGGCACTCGATCACCCGAGAATTTCCGGGCTCGATTTTGTAACACAATTGTTCGATATCTGAGGCACACGCCTTCTGCAAAGCCGGATCGAAACGAATGTTTTCTCGTTGCTGATACAGCTGCATCTTCAACTGCTGTCTGCATTCTTTCGGTATTCGAGGCGGTCGGTCATTCATCACGTCTTCCTGTACGATTCCACTGAGACACTCGATCACCGCAGCTTTCGTATTTGATCTGTCGAGTGTACAATGATTTTGCTTAATATTTCAAACAGTTTGGAGACAAAATGTCACGAATGCCGATTGACTTCGAAGAATAATGAAGAGTCTTACTGGCGACAGTGGCGCGTTACAAGTGGCCCGCAGGCATCCTTGAATTTGTAAGTGAAGTGATAGCTCTTTAACGAAAGTAATTGAAAGTGTTCGACAGCGGCTTTGCACTTGTAGTCCGAGCGAGAGTCAAGATCGTTCTTATGCTCGATCAGGCAGTCCATCATGTCACCCTCGTCCTTGCCGTATTTCAAGACTTGCCCGCAGTGACGTTCCATTACTCTCTGGCATGCTCCCATTATCACGGGATTGAGCTCAACGCGTTCAGCCTGTTCTGCCGTCAAGTTACTCACCGCCTGGTTGCATTTCAGACTTAGGCTACAAATAATTATTATTAATATTACATTAGTCTTATTATTATAAGTTAAAAAAGATACTAAACGCCAATGCTGAATACCTACTGTTCCAAATTATCCTGCAGACACAAAACTTCCTCTCCTTTCGCCGTTTTATCGTAGCAAAACATAGCAAGTTCGTTGAGACAAACGTCCTCGATTTCCGGTTGAAGATCGACATTGATGGCTCGCTGTCTCATTATTCGTCTTATCTCGTCGAGGCAGTCGGCTCTCAGTGTCATATTTTTTTTCGGTTGATAAGCGTATCTGTACAGACAGGGAAGAATGAGAGGACCTCTCTCCGGATCCATCTGATTACCATCGTCGGCCCAGGCATTTTTCGCGTTGCAGAATTGCACTGCATCTGATTTGCATGCTCTGTACAATTGGGGATCGAGTTTGTAATCACGGGCAACGAAATACTGTATCTGTACGAGTGCTGCCTCGCAGGCTTCGGTCATTTTGTCTGTACCGAGTTTGTCCATCAGACAGTAAATAACTCTGGCATCTCCACCGCGAATTTTTACCTACGTAAATACAAAATATATTTTAATTCACGAGAATTCCAAAATTCCTATGAAAAATGGAGCGAAACGTTTTATTACATCTCCGCAAGCGATGTCTACGACCGGTTGACAAGCCTCCCGCAATACAGGATCCACTCTCCAATCTTCACCTGCGTCGGTTTCTTTAATCAATTCCTCCAGCTAGAGGGACAAACATCAACGAGTGTCTTGGATTAAGAATTTTCTTATTTAAACATAAATTTGCAAAGATCATAATATAAAATCTAAGAAATTGCACGACTTTGGAGATTTCTGATGTATTCGAGAAAACAGACGAATTCGTGACTAGCGGGAGAAAATACATTGATAGAGAGTCAGGCAAAAAAAAATGTATTTGTATAATGACCAAAGAAGATGATTCACTAAATGGTGGTAATCGTGCTTTTCAATACAGTGGCAATTATATTCAATGTTTTACTTCCGAATCGTTTCAGCTCTAAAATTGCGTGAGTTTACATATTTAAAGTCAGTTAACCGACGATTTTAGACCTCACTCGATTCCTGCTGATTACAAATGAAATTAAGCTGTTATCGAAAACTTCAAGAGCTTGACGCGTACACGCAAAAAACATAAAAAGTGTTTCAACTACAGAGCTGCAGCTAATCAGAGAAGGTAGGAAACGTTTTTGTGTTTCGATTGAATGAAGCTACAGATTTTTTTTCGGAAATGATATGAAAATGATATTTTGTTAAAAACAATCACTGACCGCTCTTTGGCATCCGACCGATACTCTCCATTTTTGTTTTCTTGCTTTGGTATGTTCCATCAAGCAGTGTATCGTGAGACCACCGACTTCAAGACCGTTGCAAACTTTAGATATTTCGTTTGCGCAACCGTTGACGATCTCGGGCGATAGTCTATAATCCTCCATAAGAATTTTTCTATGATCCAACATTTCAACTTGGCAATCAGGATCGATTTTGCTGTTGTTTCTCACCACAGATTCAAGACAAAGAAGGATCTGAGCAAGACGTATCTCCTTGTCCTCGGACACGGATCTTCGGCAATGATTGTTTTTTATGTCCTCTTTGCATGCTTTAACAAGACCCTTGCTCACGCGATAGTCAGAAGCGATCAATTTCTCGCGTCTTGTCAACTGTTCGCGGCACTGTTTAGTCATCATACGATCAGTCTTGTGCTGCATAAGACATTTGTAAACCTGCCCCGCACCGGGTCTTATAGATCCACAAAATTGTATGTGATCTTGCGTGCAAGCGAGATACAACTGTCGATCGAGTTTTATATTATCACCTTGAATCTCCGAAATATGAAAAATTCGTTTTCTGCAGTGACCCTCCAAATCATCCGCGTGAGCTTGTAAGCAATCTAGCATCTGTCCTTGAGATATATCCCTGTAGGGTTGAATTCTGCCGCACTTAAATTTTTCAATATCTCTCTGACAGTCGGATATCATCGGCGTTATAATTCTAAAGTCACTAAAAGCGACCCACTCTAGCTGTTGAATGTAAGCCAGGCAATGTTGATCCTTGACCGCGTTACGATTTTCAATCAGGCAAGCCAAGTACGCTCCCTGTTTGTTCATTTTTTCAGCTGAACATTGTAGAGCCTCGAGCTCATTCGATCCGCACGCTTTCCTCGCGAGTCTCTCGATGTTTTCATTTCTCGTGACGTTAACAATGTGTTTGTATATGGCATGCTGGCAATCGTCTCCGATAGCTGTCAGTTCGATAGGCTAAAAAAATTCAAGTCCATTTCATTCAACTCTTAAACATCGACGTATTATATATAAATTATTATTTTTTATATTTGGGCAATAGTCAGCCACCGAGAGCTCTAGCGACTTCTATATTAGTCAAATTGAGAGAAGCTTCGACCGGCGCTAGTCGCAAACCCTGGTTCTCCAAAACAATTTTTACTTAACGTCATAAATACCTTAAATGTCTGAACACATTCGAGTACGAATAGATGATCGTCTGTGTTGTCCGGGTCACCGCAGAGGCGTCTGAGGTCTTCTCTGCATTTGGGATCCTCTATCGGATGTCTAAGGTTCGATGAATCGTGTTGAACTATCTTGTTGTTGATAGGTTCATTGTGTCTCTTGAATCTCGTAAGAGGCACCGTGTTTTTGGTATAAAGCCAGGCGACTGGTGCTTGTGGATATTGGTCGTTATCAAACGGTGTCAGTTCTCCGGACACCGAGTATCTTGATTCGGTGCTCACCAGAAGTTCGAGCATCAACACGACGAGCACGGCTCGTCGCCACGTTCTCGAAGTTTCCATCATTCGTGTTAACAGTTTAATCGCAGTTTTGGACAAATCCGATCTCCAACACTCGCGTCTCGCGAATGCGTTTTAATTTTCCTTTCAATCGTCGCTGTTTATCTCGTTGAACTTCTTGTTATCATCACCTCTTCGAAAAAGTACATAACACAAAACTCGGGTTTGCTCGAGTTTAGCCACGTACGCACGTACACATTCGCTGAAAACTTATAACCGGACTCACGAGTTTGACCATGTACGCACGTATATTCAGTGATAAAACTCTGTTGAAAGTAAATAACGATGTCAAATGATAGAGCCGAAATGCACCCGGTGTAATATAATTACCTACGTGACATTTTTCTGAATTGTAATTACCAACAGATGGTACGTGAGGATATATACTATGTGATTATCAATTTTTTAAGACTGAGTTACCAACGGAAAACTTACACACTTCGTACATTGAGAATTTACCACTTGCGACATCATCGATAGATTTCAATATTTCCCGCCATTTTACATTTATTTTGAATCAAGATTTCAGTATAAATTTTATAAAATTAACAATCACTGTAATAGTTATACGTTTAATGTTTACATATTTTAATAAATTTACGGTACATTACTACTTTACGAGAGCCAAAACATAGATCGCCTACGCAACTTTAAATACATTTGTCGACTGTAATAAAAGAAAAAAAAAAGTTGACCTTGGTCCTTTCGTGATCAACAGGCGTGAATCGTCGATGCTCTTCACCACTTACCAGTCCAAGTTTCGAGAACGCGAGAGATTTAACAGGGCTCGTAGTAAGCTGTTTTTTTTTTTTTTTTTCGTTAAATCTTGGGCAACCCCGAATGATAACATATCGATAAGAAGTATATCTCAGATTGCTCGACGATGTACCTCAAGCCCCAACGATTATTCTAACAGTCTATCGCTGGCTCTTCATACGCACAACAGCGATAAGCGAGACATATGCGAGGAAAAGAGACAAATATGTCTTCTGGCTTTAGTTTATCGCGAATGTCACTTGTCGCTGTCGCGCGTATGAAAACGTAGCATAATTCGCGCTAGAAATATGACTGATGCAAGTAGCTTCGTTGCGTAATAACAGAGAAGCCAAGAGAGAAAAAAATGTATCATTTCGCTCGACGTGTGATGCGCAATTATCGGATCGAATGAACTATAATGTTAGGATTTCATACGCACGACAATTATTATATTTTGTTTATCGCAATTATCGCTTGTCGCTGTCGTGTGTATATAAACCTAGAATCATTGAGTCGTTGCAGTAATGTTAAATACAAATGCATTGAATCACAGCAATGACATTTAAGAACATATATACGTGCTACCCTTCGGTCGGTATAACAAAAATTGTTGCAATTTTCTTCGCCACGATTGGTTGACTTTCGTATAAAAGAGAAAAACAGGGAACTGCGTCTCACAATTTTACAGTTGACCGTTCTCGTATTTTATCCGATAGATCAATCGTAGCCGAGAAATTTACGAATGATTGGAAAATTGTCCTATCTCTCTTGCACGTATGACGATCTAAGAGAGAGAGAGAGAGAGAGAAAGAGATAGAGGCGACGTGAGTGCGATAACGCCATTCACGATGATGGTGGAGCGAGAGAAAACGACAAAAACGTGATGTAGCACATTACGTTTGAAGCGAAATTCTCATCCCACAATAGACCGCGTGATACATGCGGTGTACTCACTATAGCACTTACGCTATCCTTATGGTGTTGTAACGTGGTGCGAGTGTTTCGTCTCCCCTTAATGGTACATAGTAATAATTTAGGAAGAATTGATGAGCTGTAAAACGTTTCATAGATAAAATATAGTTTCGTAACCATCTTAGAGGTAGCAGTAGCGTTCTAACCTGTAAGGTTTCTTTTGCTCTACTAGAGGGCACCACAGTTGTATTTACGTCGCTGATTAATCCTGCTACTACGAACGCCGAACAATTTTGTACCGTTTTCCTTGTGGAACGAACGAGGGAGAGTTTCAAAGCACGCGGAAGGTTGCAATGAATCTACACGTCGGAATAGTATGTTCGTATAGTTATAAATCATAACTTTCTAAATTGACATTCCTGAAAATGGCGCTGGCTTGGTAGCACCTTTCACCCTTGCTCCTCGACACGCCATTAGATTCGTAGGATAGAAAACCACATCGCAATATTTTCATCGATGATTTTCGACTTGTAGGGTCGTACCGTCGAGCTAAAACTTGACGTACGGACATTACGTACTTAAACGTACAACCAAATCTACCATCGACGAAAGAATACCTAGAGAGTTACAAGGGCCCGCTCGCTCGTTCCTTCTATTCGGCCTCTACACCCACGCTTGCTCGAGAAGATCACCTCATATCCACAACCAACTCTTTCGAAACTCCCCTTCTTGCCTATATTTGGTTTCTCAGGAGTCACGAGTGAGTGCAAGAACAAGCGACCGAGGGAAAGAAAAACCGCTCGCGCGCGCGCGCCTTAAGCGACGAGTGAGAGAGAGAGAGAGAGAGAGAGAGAGAGAGCGAGAGAGAGAGAATTGTGTATTAAGCCACCCACCCGTTTCACGATTCTAAATTCCATCCAAATGCTGTAGAATTTAGAATTTATTTAGTTTCTCCAAGTCCTTACAAACGTCAATCGAAAATAGTATTTGTTTATACGATAGATGTCGAAAAATAATTAAATTGTACATTACAACAGCCATTTTTTATTTCCTAGGGTTCGTTGAGACTAAGTGCCACACATCCTCTGTCACTCTTGGATAACCATGCGTGTGAGAAAGATAATTAACAGTGTCCGGGACGAACAGGGAAGAACGCGCGTCTGGTAACCAAATTTTTGTCAAATTCTCTCGCTACACAGTAATATCCAATTGTCCTATCTTACTAGCAGTTATGGCGACACCGTCGGTAAATCACATCATATTAAAATGATGTGACGAAATTTCGGAATCTGTAATCCAATTTACACAGAGAGCCAGTTAATATTTTAAAGAAAAGAAAATTCGGTTTGACTTTGTCTATCCACTCTGCGGTCGAAAAGAATTTTTTTTTTTTCTCAAACATCAATCCTCGCTGAGTACAATCAATTGTATTTTCCAAAGGTGTGTTACATTGTCTTAAGTAACAATTTTATTTATGATATTAAAAAAAAAATGCAAAGAGAAAGATAGAGTGGTGAAAGAGTAAAATAACGATAATTCAGCGCTTCGAAGATCGTAAGGGCGTGAGCGCTGGAGGGGAGGAACGATAGCGATAATACCGTTACCCTCGGAGACGGGTCGGTGTACAGTCAGCGAGACTTTCACCGTTTGGATCGGAGAACAGCGAGCAAGCAAGCGAGCGAGCAACCAAGCAAGCAAGCAAGCAAGCAAGCAAGCAAGCAACCAAGTAAGTAAGAAAGAAAGCAGAGAGGCATTGCACGAGAGAGGAAAGGAGCACGCGAGGTCCAACATCGGTGAGGAGAGGGGGAGGGTTTATCTCTGTTTCCTTCTCCCTCTGTTTCGCGTGTCTTCTTGTAGTTTTCTCTCCATACTTTACCTTTACAGTAACACCGCATGCGTTTCTCTGCCCCTCGCGATATATATCTCTTACCATATAGCGAGCGTTCGCCGCGCGACTTCAACCGGCCCGGGGTGCACTTACACGAATGGATCCCGTACGCACTTTCCGCGTGCGCGTATGGCGAGCGATAAGTAGTCGAGACTCGAATCAAGTCGCGAATGGGCGTGCAAAGCTTAGCGAGTCGAGAGCTGAAATCGGCTGGCCAAAAGCGTCAGCATCTTGAGCAGCTTTTCTCTCAATTGCTTTCCTTCTCTTATTCGTATCCCTCTCATTCGCATCAACGGAGCTCCTCTCTTTTTCTCGAGACCCGACTGAAAGGTAGTAGTAGAAACACATATATAGATATACAAGATATCCTGGTTTCCTGAACCAGGGTGCATTTACACTCGCTTATTTGCTCCCCGTTGCATTCTTGCACTTGTCAGTCTCGCGAGATTGCGCTGCTGGTGGACGGAGCAAGCCGGTGAATCTCGTGGACGAAAAATATCGTCCGCGCGAGCCCTCTGTGGAAAAAGAAGCCGCAGAAACGGGGAGTCACGTCGCGACCGATTTGTTGAAGAGGGTGGGGGGTTACGGGGTGTGACGGGGAGTAGTTGAGGTAGTAGCTATAGTATAATAGCGAGTGTATATATATATATATATATAAACGCCAGGAGGGAACGGGCTCGAGAGGATCGTAAAGGCAATGCACTGTAAGGAGCTCACGTTGACGACCAAGACGACGAGCAAGTCCAACCAAGACGGGGGACGCGAACGTAGAGAGCCTCGCTCCTCTTTCCTGCCGTTGCTGTTGCTGCTGCTGGTCGAGACCTCTCCCTATCTTTTACCTTCTCTCTTCCTCTCGTCTTTGCCTCGCTCTACAAATTTTTTTCACGCTTCTCTCGTCTCTGTTGATCTTTAAGTCCGGTACTGACCCCGCGCTGTAATACCATCTCGCTTGATCTCTAGTCTCGAGAGTCGCACACTGGGAATCCACCGTGGAGAAGAGCACGAGATATAGAAAAAAAAAAAACAAACAAAAAATTAGTTGAGAGAAAAGTGCACGTTAATGGAGTAAGAGAGTCCAAGGAACGTGGGGTCTAGATAGGATTCACCTCGCTTAAGAAATATCTCAGAAACCCAAGGCAGAGGGGAACGTTACACGGAACAATAAAATTGTAGAGATTCGAGACTCAACATTCATCAACCAATACCACATATTTACCAATGACTGTTAGAGAAATCGTTCTTTTTATTACCAGAAATAATACGTCTCGTTGCATCAGCTTATATAAAGTACTAATTATTATTATTTTATATCCAAGCAAAGTTACAGAGACTGTAGAATTGTTAATTGTCGTTAAAGTCACCCACAACCGACACGAAAAGACAAGAAATTAGCGTTCATTGAAACGCTCGATTTCACCACTCTTGAAATAATTAGTATACGCGATAAGAATAATCGTAGATTTGTTGAAAGAGGGGAAACGCTGGTATACAAGTATACACGTAAGTAACGGTAGTCATCGTTGGAAATGATATACACTGCACAAGCTATATACGCACGTACCACCATCCAATCGCCTGTGTATTACTAGAGCCCATTTTTCATTTTACTCGACAAAGCCCCCTCTGACAAAGTATCAGCTTGAACCATAATACAGCAGGATGCGTTCTGTAATAACAGGAAGAAAAAAAAGAATGTCAATTGCAAATGAGACGTTTAGTGGCGCAGTGTCCATTGCTCGGGGTACGCGAGAGACGAGATAGGTGTATTTGTACACTAAATAACGAGTACGATGCGCGACGCACTTATTTCCTTTCCTATTATTTTTCTTTTCAACTTCAACTGTCTTTCGAGTCGTCGCGCGAAGAACAATTCGAGTCTCCTTCGTAGAAACTTTGTCAAAAGGATTCTGACTCGCGCCGAGTCAGCGACGTGCGAATGGATATTCTACACTCATCGTATGTGTATTACGCATTCGTTTTGTGTTTTTCTTCTGGTCTTATGTCCGTTTCTTTGACCGCGTTTACCCGATTTAGATAAACGTAAGTATCGTCTATGACCTCGAAGGAAAAATCAATTCGTTTGTTGAGTACGTTTTTTTTTTTTTTTTACATCGTAAGAAAATCTATTTGTGGCAGAGGTTTATAAACATTTCTCATTGACATCGAGTTTTTTTACAAATATTCGTGGAAGCCTATTTCTTCGTTCTCATATTGGTGATTGATGGAATTTAAGAGATACAATTTAAGAGCTCCTTGATGTACAATTTTGATAATGCATTTCATGAAAGAAATAGGGTAAAGTCACCGGTGAATGAACATTTAAGCGTAATCACTTCTTTATCATATGTTTTCATGAAAAGAAATTGTAAAAAAGAAAGAAACCGTGTAACGAAATATGTGAAATAACTTTTAAAAAATTGTATTTTCATTATAAAGTAAATAAAAGAAAACATTTCAATGAAAAAATCCGATAATATCAATAAATGAACGGGCCAATCTAACCAACAAATTTTTAATCGAAGTTCTTTTTCGATGGCAAACCAAGCATGCCGAATAGCAAAAAAAATTAACGAGTTTAACTGTAGATTTTTATCTGAACCATCAAAAATTCTTATGAGAGCTCTAAAAAAGTCCTCGTTCGTTCAGTGGTGACTTCACCCCATAAGATTTTCATTTCTATTTTCATATAGAATATTGGAATTTTTGAAAAAAAAAATTACTTTTTCGTTATCACCTATAACGTACGGAGATACAAGAATGTAACAGATTCGTAATGAGCTAGATTTTCCAATAAAAATCGTAGTATCGCTTGAAAGTCGGAAATCATTTTTAATAAACTATTTTAGCGCTTGAACCATCGGAAGACCAATAAGGCACGGAAAGAAGGTCTTTTACTCCATGAAACTAATAATATTTGTATAATTGAAGAACCGATCATACATATAACATTACATTCTAGTAAATATATCACTGGTGTCGGTAAATTATACCGAGTTGTCAAAGCCGAAACTGGAGAGATCATTTTTCGAAAGGAAATTTCTTTAAATCGACCGTAAAATTTCTAACCACTTCTGATAAATTATACCATTTGTGTTGGATAATTATAATAAACTTACTTCAATTAAATATAAGTAATAAAATAACATTTTGTAAGGATAAAATTAATTCGTGAGTCAAAGGGTTAATGAGAAACGAGTGAAAGGTCAAAAGGGAAATGAGGACGAAGGGCGACATGGGGAAAAAACTGTAATGTTTCTCTGTCGGATTCAACCAAGAGAGAGAGAGAGAGAGAGAGAGCGACGCACCTCTCTCGGAAGTTATTACTTCCGGAAGTAGTCTCGCGCTGGGCTCCCGCGTTTCCTGCTGGTGCGCCACACACGCGCGACCCTTTGCCCTCCCCCCCTCTTCCTCGAGCAGTTCCCTGAGCGATGTTATAGGTACCAACACTAACACCATCCCGACAATAGTATAGGTGCAGTGCGCGTTTGTCGCTCGCTTATTCACCCATCGACGCGTATCTTGAATAGCGAGCAAAGGGTTTTTACCATAATAACACGCGACGAGAAGCGAAGGTAGGAAAAACTCCGGTTGACTTCGGAGCACGTTTCTCGTTGACGCTGTGGGAAATCCTGATAGCTCGAAGGCTCGTCACGTATTTATATACGCAAACAACAGTAGCAACAACTTTTTTTTTTTCTTCTAATTATTTATTCGTGGCTCGCGCGAGATCTCGTCTTGGACACGAAAGCCGGTCCCACGAATAATTCACGATTCAACGAAGAATTAACAATTGTGAATTCAATATAGGACACCTGTATTACATAATAGTGCTCTATAGAGTATACCAAGTAAACTACGGTATTATACGGACGACAAAAATATATGACTTGGATAGAATCGTCGACAAGCACAGCTGTGTATTATCTTTTTTTTTTTTTTTTTCCAATACGACTATACCTCAGCATCGTGCATAACTTAATGCCACGCGATTCAGCTCTTCGTAATAAGTTTTCAATAGAAGGGATGAGCAAGGGGGGGAGGGAATGTCCGTGTATCGTATATATGTAATTAAGTCAACAAAAAAAGTGTGTATCAGATGTGGTTAGTCTCTGTCCATTTCAGATGAGACGATCGAGTCTGTTTGGTAGACGCATCACAATTTTCACAGGTGTCCTCAAACTTTTAATTCCTTCGGTTCCAAAGGGTTTACCGGTACTCCAACGACTACACTGCTGCGGGTAAACGAACGGGTATAAAAATCATTTTGAGCGAGCGAGTCAACAGAAAAAGAAGAAAAAAAATATGACGAAACGAGTGGGAAAGAGGTCCTCGTTCCCGCAGTCGTTCCACGCCTTTTCCCGTAGGCCTTGGCCTCTCACTCCCTCGCCTCTTTCTCTTTCGTCTTTTCCTCTTGGCTGATGCTCTCTGTCTCTCTTGACTCTCGCTCGACACTGCTGCTGCTGATGATGATGCTGCTGCTGCTGCTGCTGCTGCTGCTGCTGCTGCTGCTGCTGCTTCTGCTTCTGCTTCGTGAGCGTCGCGTCGTGTCACCGTCACGTGCGTGGATGCGTGCGTACACGCGGCAGCGACTACGTCGCGGCGCGGGGTCGTTGAACGCGTATGGGGGTATACACTGTTGAACGCGAACCACGCGGGATCAGGAACAACTCTGCTCCAACCCACTTACGTTCACATAGTGTTGGAACGAGCTCTCTCGTGTACACATAGCTCGCTTGCTCGTTCGCTCGTGAACACAGCCCCGCCAACGTTCTCGTGCGGTACAACGGGGTGTCTGTCTATAAGTGTCACGCAGGAAATATCCTCCGGTTCTCCCCGCCATCCTCAGATTTTACTACTCTCTATGCTTTCTTCTATCAAGTGAAAAGCGCCTGGTGGTTTACGGTACTGCATCGTACATCTGGACACCTGCCAGTCCTGGAGTCAGTACAAAAAGTTCGATATTGACCCAATGGTCTTGCATATCCAAAGAAATATCTAGCAATTTAATAGTTTCTTCTTAATTTATGACATCATAGAATTAATCTATATTACACCAAGGAACCACTCTCTTTTTTAGTTATTATTTTTCTTTCGATTCTGAACATAAATTTTTATTTAATTATATATAGCATAGCTCCTGCTACAAATGAGAAGGAGAGATCGTTTCCCAGACACCTGCCAATCCTAATAAGGAAAGAGCAAAAAGTAATATTGGCCCTTTGGTATTTTTTACACGCGTAAAGAAAACCATCTTTAAGGTTTCTTCTTAATTGGAAACAAAAATATTTATTCAATTATATATATCATAGCTCTACCTATAAACGAGATAAAGAGATCGTAATTAAGACATCCGCCAGTCCTAAGGAAAGAGCAAAAAGGCATATTGACCTAATGGTTTTTTTTTTCTACACGTGTCAAGAAATTCTAACATCTTTAAAATTTCTTCTTATTTCATGGAGTAATCCCATTGAGGTGCTGTTAATAATATTTAGCTAACATAGAAGTCATTTGAGTACACCATAGAATCACTCTGTTCTGCTGTTATGTGGATTTTCAAACGAAAATATTGATTCAATTATATACAACATAAATCCTCCCGTAAGCAAGAACCTGTATAGTTCCAGGTTAATGAAAGTATTGATTCAATTATATATAACATAAATCCTTCGATAAAAAACAAGGAGAGATCGTACCTGGACACCTGCCAGTCCTAAGGAAAGAATAAAAAGTTCAATTGACCCAATGATCTATTGTACATGAAAAAAAAAACGAGGTTCTTTTTAATGTATGGCAACAGAACTAATGTAACTACATCATAAGAACATTCTGTTCTGCTATTATTTGGATTCCGAACAAAAATATTCATTCAGTTATCTATAACATGGCTCCTGCAACAAGTGAGAAGGAAAGATCATTCTTAGACACCTGCCAATACTAATGGAGAAAAGGCAAAACGTCGTATTGGCCCAATGGACTTTTTACACGTGAAAAGAAATTTTAACATTTTTAAGGTTTCTTCTTAATTCGTAAAGAATGAGAATATTCATTCAATTATATATAACATACCTCCTGTTGCAAGTGAGAAAGAAATATCGTTCATAGACTTCTACCAATCGTAATAAAGAAAGAACAAAACGTATTAATCCAATGGTATTTTTACACGTGTAAACAAATTCTAATATCTTTAAAGTTTTATCTTATTTAATGAAGTAATTCTATTGAGGTGCAATTAGTAATATTTAGCTAACATAGAAGTAATCTAAGTACACCATGGGATCACCATAGGTTCTCCTGTTATTTGTATTCCGAAGGAAAATCGTGATTCAATTATATATAACATAAATCCTCCGGGGAAAAAAACAAGGAGAAATCGTACCTGGACACCTGCCAGTCCGAAGAAAAGAACAAAAAGTCCCAAAGGTCGCACATAGAAAAAAAAAACGAGTTTCTTTATAGTTTCTTCGTAATTTATGGCAACATAGAATTAATCTAACTACACCATGAGAATACTCTGTTCTGCTATTATTTGGATTCCAAAAAAAAGTATTCAATTCAATTATCTATAGCATAGCTCCTGCTAAAATCGAGGAGAGATCGTTCCTAGACACCTGCCAGTCCTAATAGAGAAAGAGCGAAAAGTCAAATTGGCCCTTTCGTTTTTTCTACACGTGTACAGAAATTCCAACATCTTTAAGGTTTCTTCGTAACTCGAATCGAACGAAAATATTCATCCAATTATATATAACATATCTCCACCTACAACCGAGATGGAGAGATCGTACCTAAGACATCTGCCCGTTCTAGGGAAAGAGCAAAAAGACATATTGACCGAATGGTTTTTTTTTTCTACACGTGTCAAGTAATTCTAACATCTTTAAAGTTCCTTCCTATTTCATGGGGTAGTCCCATTGAGGTGCCATTAGTAACATTTAGCTACCATAGAAGTAATTTCAGTACACTATAGGATCACTCTGTTCCGTTGTTATGTGGATTCCAAACGAAGGTATTGATTTAATTATATGTAACATAAATCCTCGTGTAAACAAAAATCTGTATTCCAATTGGGTTCAATAGATACCAATAGGTACATTACTTTGGCGTAAATCGTTGGTGTAAAAAAGCGGTTTTTTTTTTATTAATACAGAAAAGTATAATACCGAGCAGCGCGGGGACACCATTGAGTGAGCATTTGACACCCTTAATGACACGTATGAAAATTTCGTGGGTGGTTAAATGTATAACTTTCCACGACACTTGTCGCATAATTGCTAGCTTGCTAACTTCTAAGAAAACTAACATCATTGAGAGTCAAAATGGTTAATCACGCTATTTGGTGTTATGTACACCGAATTACCGATATACCACATGACCGGTGTACTTTTAACAACGAAATGGTATTCATTCAAAAACTTTTTTTTACACCACTAGCACCGTTACAGCATACATTTTTTACAGGGTTGGTACCTGCCGGTTCTAGGAAAAGAGAAAAAAAAATCTAACATCTTTATACTTTCTACTTAATTTATGCAATCACCTTTAAGTGCCATTAGCAATATCTATAACCAACATGTGAACAATCCAAGTAGACCATTAGGACCACTCCGTCGTGCTATTATTTGGATTCTGAACGAAAATATTCATCCAACTATATATAGCATTGCTCCTCCTATAACCGAGAAAGAAAGATGCTGCGGCGAAAGACGAAGCCGCTGCCGTCCGCGAGGATGAAAGTAGGTAGGTAGGTAGGTGGGTAGGCGGAAGTCGGCTTAACGGTAACACACATACACACATCAGAAGTGAAAGAAGGGAGGAGGGAGAAGGAGTGAAAAAGAGTCGGAGAGGATCCACAACGTTCCGGGATTGAGCGTGCTTCTGACTTTTTCTCTCTTGTTATACTCGCTACACGTCCCTTCCGTCCGTCCATGAACTGACTAGCGTATACTCTCGAGTAACACGGGAGAGAACGACAACTCGCGCAAGGTCCGCTCTTTTACCGCGGTGATCCCCCTGGTCCTGCACTGGTTGAATCGAAGCAGATACCGCTACAGCCGCGATTCGTTCGGTATCCAAGATACCTTATACGTAGTCCCTGAATTCCATATCATACCCTCTGCTCTATCGACTACCGAGACCTTTACGTCGAAACGACCTCGTTTATGGTATTACGCTCATTGCGTGCTATATATCTCACTTGTGCAATCAGAGACGCCCACGCATTGCGCGAGTGTCGGATATATTTGTATATAGACGATGGTGCATATAGGTACTTTGTTGCCGATGAGGAAAAAAGTGGCAGCGAAAGCAACGAGCCTCCTGTGAACTGCCCTGTTAACTTGTCCTCGTACGTTCAATTTCGTATCTACTTCGATTCCCTCTCAACACGAAACTTGTACCTGTGACGCAGGCGCACCCGATTTGGAAATGTACGTGGGTCTGTAAACAACACTTGCGCTACTAAGTAAATCGGTGAAGGAACCAGTCGAAATTCCTGAAAAGATAACGCATACAACGTGTTCGTGAGGACGAGATCCGAATCGCATAAGCGCTGCTATATAATACGAATATGAATACACTGGAAGAATAAATTATTTGAATTTTTTGTAAACTATAATTTTTATTTAAATTATAAATTATACTGAATAATAATACTTTTAAAACAAATTAAGAAAAAAATTGTATCAGTATCAATTGTATTTAGTTGATTATTACAAAATGAAATTAAGTAGAACGATACCAACGGTAAGAAAAATAAAAGAAGTTATTCACTATTGAGAAAATCCTCGCCAAGAGTACTTTAATGAAACCCACGTGTAAAACTTACAGTCACGTGTCTTTTGTAGAGAAATGCAATCGAGAGAGGTAAGTTCTCATGCGTAAAATATATCTGTTGGCTACGATGATGTCTACTATCGCGGTGAGAAGTTTCGTAAGGCATAGAGCGTAGATTCACCGTGAAAGAAATAACGAGGAGAGTGAAATAGAGCGCACAAATAAAAGTGTTTTTGGCGGGAATGCGTGACTCGGGAAAACGTAGGGTCTTTGAAAGGAACGAAACCGAGAAGGAGAGCTTGCGTCGGTGTGCGGCTGATTCTCTGTATTCCGTCACTCTGGGGTTGGTTGGTTGGTTGGTTGGTTGGTTGGTTGGTGGGTGAACAATGGTCGTCAGGGACGGGGCCGTTGACCCTCGAGAGTTGCCGCTCCCACACCGCATTACGTCAGAGTAGCAGCTACCAAGCACATCCATACGCCTGGCTTGACTGCGCTCCTCCGAGCGCACTCGTTGCCGACGGTTCTTCTGCTCGGCTGATGCTGTCGGTGAGACCGACCTCGACGTCGTCCTCGTCATCGTCGTCGTATGTCCCAGGGATCCTCGTCTCTTTCTATACTTCGTCGCGGATCCCACTCCACCGCGCATTTGCGGAACTCCGTTCTCCCTCGCGTCCCTCTCGCTCTTTCTTTCTGTATTCAACATCCAGGAAGGTATTAAACTTCTGGTGGAAGGTTCCGAGCCCTCGCCCCGGTCTACTCGCGCTTTTGTAAACCGAAACCTACCACGAGCGTCTATGGCGTATTGACTTTTCACAGGGTTTTATAAAGAAGATAAATTTACTTAAGAAAAAAAATTAACCGGTCATCCCAAATAGTTGACTCGATACTATTGTTTGTATTATTATCATAATTATTCGTCGTTTATCGGCAAAAGTGATTTTCACGCGATGAACAATTGTTTATTTACGTAGATGATTTATATTCCAGCATCCGGATTCGAGCGATCGATGACTAAGCCCAAGTAGGATTTATGTTCGCCCGCGTGGAGTTCAGTAATTATCAAATAAAGCCGTGCTTTGATCGTTACTCACTCACCCTGTGGGTACTTGGGTGGTTCCATTAGCCAAACGAGCGTCGAAAGGTTCAATTGATTGACAATGGCGGGGAAACAACGACGAGTCATTCGTTCATCGATCTCGCCCTCATATCGCTGATGCATACAGCGTTACATACATAGCTACCAGCATAAGGGTGCAACGCACCAAATATAGGGGTGTGATAAGAGACTTTTGGATAAAGACAGAGCCAAAATAGAACTAGCGGTTTCGTCCATATTTAAAAGAGCGTGCATGTCCCTTATTTGTCAATTGGTAAGCGCTCCAAGGCTTTGGTAATAACAACGATGATGACTCAGCTTCGAGCAAGCACTTCTTTCCACTAAATTATCTAAAGAGCACAGTGACACAAACAAAAAAACTCTAGAAAGCAAACAGCGACTAGCTAATGCTTGACCTTGGCATATCATGAAGAATTACAAGATAAAAGGCGGGCCAATAAAATAGCTGAAGAATGTATTTTAAGTTTCGAATCCAATACGGATTCTCCACAGAAAAATTGGAATTTCTTGTACGATGAATGTATGTCTCGAGAGAGAAAATATACAAGCGAATATGACCAAATGTAATAACAGGAAACATAAAAAATGTTCAGAGTATCTGCTATTTTGAAGATTTATCAGAAACGCGAGGGGAAACAGTATACGGGCAAGAGGGAGCTTCGCTAAGCGCGTTAGTCACTGTGCAAAAGAAAAACTCACGCCCGAGGGAGTGTAGAAGGACACAGACGCAGAAAATGTTTCAATAATTTGATCAACCTTAACAGCTGGACCGTGAATTATCATCAAATTTGGGCATAATGTGTCGTTGAGTATCTTTTTTCGTTCTGTTAGTTTTGTTTTTTATGGAACATAAATTATTGAAGAAAATCGCGATTGTTGTTGACCGCATTCCCCACCTTTCCACATAAAACTACGTAACTTCAGCAAAGACATACTGCAAATGTAATCAGCGTCATTTTTGTCTATAAATTAGCGGAATTTAAACGGAATTGAAGATTTAAACATTTGTTTTAGTAAAAATATCCTCAATATGAGACAAGACAGCATAGCAGAAACTTGCGATAGCAATGAAAGAACTAATTAGGAATTTTTTAAAAATATATTTCCGTAAAGATATCCTTAATATGAGAACAACTCCGCATAAACAAACCTTGCATATTATTATCCATCTTTCATAAAGCTCTGAGGAAGTATACGTTGATCAATTTTGGGCTTCCTCATGGAGAAAAATTTGTGAAAGGTGCAATAGTAATGAAAGAGTAAATTAGGGGAATTTTAACGGAATTGAATTTGAGAAAATTCGTTTTGGTAAATATATCCTTAATATGAGAAGAACCTTGCACATAATTTTTTAACTTTCATAAAGCTCTGAGAAATTATACGGCGATCGATTTTGTTTTTCTCATAGAGAAATATTTGTGAAAGATGAATGACAATGAGGAAGAAATGTGCAGGGAGGATTTATTTAAATGTAAATGTCAACTTATCGGTTCAAAATATCGATAGCTCAATATTTCGTAGAAAAATTGAAAATTTCATTAAATTCATACTTGTATACCGTTCGTCGCCATATTTGATTCTTTAGTTAGTCCTTTGAGTCTCTTTAATATTTATACTGAGTTTCACAGCTCGATATCTCAAGATTCGTCGGACTTGAAAGATGTATAGTAATTTTTCGTAATATATACAAATAAATTGATAATATCATAAAATTCAAAAGGTCGAACTGATTTTTGCCAAATTCCATTTGTCAACAACTATATGTAACAGAAAAAATGTACGAGCTAGCGTACAAACAGACATATTTTTAACAAAATTCAAAAACGTTTAAAAACTTATCAACTGGAAGTATTTTTATGAAAATTGAAGCAATAGAGATGATCTCTCTATCCGCGTGATAAATGTCAGCTTGATCTTTCAAGGTGTTCTCAAGCTTAAGCGGTTTTAATTTTTGAAATAAAAAAAAAACGATAAATTTCTTAAAACAAAGATTGCTCTATGAGGAAACTCAACGGTCACAATTTATTTGGATAGTGTAAATCAATCGATAGTCAAATGAAATCGAGACGGCAACTTGACTCCACAAATTTAACGAATTTTATTTTTTGATCCTCAGTGAAGGCAGCCGTGCTGAAATGGTTTGCTATCGTCGGATCAGCCCTCGATATTACAGACCTAAAAGGCGAGGGTCAGATCAAAAGGTTGGCGGTTCTTCATTGAAGGATCCCGAGCACAAGGTATATAGTGTGTATACGCGAAGGGCTGAGAAGGGCAATCGTCCCTTCCGGCATTTGAGGTAGGAGCAGCGCGATGAGCACGGAGAGCAGACCGGCAATTTGGGGAACCAGCGAATCGCTACCATCCGCACGTCAATATATATATATACATACCAGATACTCAGAACATATAGCTGTATAAGGGAAGGTATTAGTAGCGGAAACAGCAGCATCAGCAGCATCAGCATCAGCAGCATCAGCAGCAGCAGCAGCAGCAGCAGCAGCAGCAGCATCAGCATCAACAACAACCTGTTGCAACCCCCCTGACTCCGTGAAGCCCGTCAAGTCGTGGGGCGAAGCGTCCGACCGTGTCCAAGTAGAGACCCATACAAAAGTAGAGAGCCCCACAAATACACATAGTCGAGAGTTGTACCTGTCGTACATGGATGTACGATAGCAGCAGATCCGTAGAGGAGAGATTCCTAAGAGAATGTGGAAGAGCTGGAAGAAGCGAGACGAGGCTCTTACTTGCAAGAAGAGTGTGGAAAGTCACGCAAGTTTCTATCGTTGATGGACAAGTTAGCAGGTTCGCCCTTTACCGTACAGTCGTGGTGGCGATGGTGATGGTGGTTATGTCGGTGATGGTAATGGAAGAGAGCTTGTACCGCTATGAGGTATACTATTCATCCGTGTTAAACATATATTTATATATTTGTACGTATGCGTGATGTGTGAGCGGCGGAAAAAGGCTCGAGGAGGGTAAATGGAGTTGCCCGGGATCTCTGTTCCGAGGGCCGCGGTAAAGCCCTTTGGAATCGTATTGAAATCGAAACAAGTTCTACCTGCCGCTCGAGACTATACCTACCTTTTTACCTTTCTACTACGGCTATCGTTGAACCTACCTGCTGCACGCCTTTAACCATTGTTCGTGTTGGGGCTGCTCGAACGGGGGAGCAACGAAGAACCGAAGAGTCAGGTTATATTACATAGTTGGTATATAGTACATATATACACATATATATATACACGTATGTATATAACGTGTTTGTGTGTAATACCATCGAAGGGTAAGGACCTGCAGCCAGGGGAGAAAGAGCTAGCGTGCTGAGAATAAAAAGGGAAAGAGAGGAAGATGGAACCCTCGTAGAGTCAGGAACAAAGGGCGTATTCACGCGTCAGAAGTCACCACCGCGTGACGACGTTCTCTTCTGCTATACATAGGTAAACGCCCTGTAGAAAACACAGCTGTATATTTTGTATAGCGTTGAATGTGAAACAGGGTGCATATAGAATCTACCAAACACAGGATGCAATGGTCATGCAGGATCTATGCTTGATCCCTCTCTATCTCTTTTTTTTTTTTTTTTTTTTTCGTCGCGTCAACTACCTGTTACCAGTGTGAGGGCTTCGCGCTTCTATATACCTGCGATGCCGCAATTTGTTCACACAGGTTTTCATGGATTACAGAACGGGATTTTCACCTCTGGTGTACAGGTGCGTTACCCATTGTTTCGCTCCCCAAGTACGAAAGTACAATCGACCATGAGAAGTACACAAAGTGTTTGATTTCATGATTGTCCGATGGAAAAAATTTTACGAGGCATTTTACACTTTTTAGGGTGGACAATGAATATGGATTATATATTCATGGTAATTAGATCATTTGTATGTTTGACAAGGCACTGACTGACGGACAAAGTTACAACAGTGAGCGACATGCCATTTCGAAAAT
Organism: Cylloceria caligata; assembly: GCA_963942595.1. Taxonomy (NCBI): domain Eukaryota; kingdom Metazoa; phylum Arthropoda; class Insecta; order Hymenoptera; family Ichneumonidae; genus Cylloceria; species Cylloceria caligata. The sequence continues at coordinate 72,904,701 of OZ012704.1, forward strand.
CATTGCATCAATGGAATTGCGGTGCGTATATTCGTTTGATCACAAATTGTCAATAATTCAATTTATATCCGGCTGATACGTGTGTAAACAACTATTTTGTATGCATTGTGTTGCATTGTTATCAACATTGTTGTACGAGAAATAACATTTTAGGGGACACTTAGCTACATGGAAAAAATATATATCGAATGATATATCCCAAATGTAGAAATTTTCGTCGGTTTATATAGATTAAAATACATTTTATTTTCTATATATATCTCAGATATATTTTTCGTTTGCATATATTTCATAGAAATATCATAAAATACGTTTGGAATATAACATTTTTTTCGTCGTTAAATATCTTTTATATAGTTTATTTACATGGGAGTTGTTATTTTCAAATCAAAATAATCAGATTTAATAGATTTTTAGGACGCAACTATAGTGACTTTTTGGCGATTAACACGCATTTGAAATAATATATTTTAGGGAGCGTTGTAGATTACTTTGGAGTTTAATATTAGAATTTTTAAAGTTTCTTCAAGACCACGGAGTTATTTTAGGTTTAACGCTTTTAGAATTAATTCGTTTTAGAAAGCACTCGGTTCTGTTGGCTTTAACGCTTCAAAATTCAATATATTTTGGTGTCCGGTTACTTTTTTTTTTTTTTTTACTCCAACGCTTTAAGAGCCACATATCGAAGGTTCGAATTGTAGAACAGCTAAAAAATTTCTGCTGTCATGCCGATTAGGTATGTTAGATATTTCGCTTTCTTGTGCTCTCAACGATAAATAAATTACTCGAGAAGGGGCAGTGGGACGATGGATCAGTCAAAACCTGACGTAAAGAGCACCAACTCGCATAGACCGCATTAACGCACGGATGTATAGTCAGTGGTAATGTACATGACAGTGGTAAAAATGAATCGTACTGCACGCACACACGAGATTCGGAATGTACCCATGATCACGTGTGGGGGGGAGGGGGGGATTGATGTAAAGCGTAATTAATGGATGCCCCCAAGCATGATATTTCGTTTTCGAAAATTGCTCGACAAACATAGTCGTACCTTAATGTAAATATTTCGAAAGTGCTTGCTGCAATGCTTCACCTATTTGGCTGCCTCGGAGATAGTGGAAATTCTCATACGTTGGTCGCAGTGCGTTGTTAAAATTGCAAATAGCGATAGAGTATAATAGAACTGTTTAAGGAACGATAGATATACAGAAAAGCTGTTGCCGCGTTTATTGATGTGAAAGAAGAGTATGCAGCACATATGTGTAATGTTCGTGCGAGCCTGTTGAGTACAAGTTGCTCGGTGCAGGGTTGAGCTACAGAATAAAACGCGGTGGGGCTATCGTACGCGAGGCAACGGCGTTGTCGTCGAGCACGTAAGAAAAAGGCGGCTTAGTAGGTCAACGACGAAGTCGTCGTCGTCGTCGTCGTCGTCGGCATCGTTGTTGTCGTCGTCGTCGTCGTCGTTGTGGTGTTCCTTCCCTTCGAACGTTACGTCACCGCGCCTTAGAGTTAGCTAGCGAGCGGTGGCGGCGGATAGAGTAAGACTAACAACATCGACTGAGTGGCTTAACGCGTATATGGAGTGCTCGGGCGTGCGATACGCGGCTTTTACGAGTACTCGCAACAACGTACTTACGCGCGCGCACACATACACACACACATACACACACAGGTACCAACAACTCGCGCCCCGCTCGACCCAACCCGTAAAAGTATGCACGTGTGCGTGGTATTTGATTCGTTGCAACTCGCGGGCACTCCTGTACATTATTACATTCTGACGTTTAGGAGAAGAGAAGGAATTAAAGAAACAATAACCAAGTATATGGGTAGTATAAGTACCTACGATTCCGCATAGTGCTATTTCATAAATGAAAAAAAAAACAGGAATGTTGTAGCTCAATTTCGTGACTCGCGATATAAGGAAGAATGGGGCTAGCTGACTTCCCATTTTCATTTTTCATTAATTTGTCAATATAAAAAAAAATTGACATACTCAGTGCGTCGAGTAACCCGGTGGAATTACTCGACGCGTTTCCAAAGAGAAATCCTTGAAACATTTATGCGATGGGACTACAATCTGTGGCTTCTAAGTTGATGAAAATGTTGCATTTGAAAACCCAGACGAGAAAAATGTTGATCCCAAAATCTCGTTATGCAATTTTATACTTGAAGCTCACAAAAAAATCAATGTTTTTAGCGTCCAGATATGTTTTTACTTGTTTTTCCGTTACCATTCTATTATCACCGAGGCAACTCATGTTTCATGCGTTTGTTCGTATATATCATCTTTCGCGCTTGAGCTCATTCGTCAACTGTTCGTGTTGCTTCGAACGACACGCGTCAAGTAACCCCTTAGGATGCATTCTGATGCTAATAGATTGTAGAATAAAGATCGGTACATAAATTTAACGTTAGAACGATGATAACAATGTCGTATTACTCGACAGTTACGTGATCAACTTTTTTTTTTCACTCTATGATAACAAACCTTGTGTCTTGACACATTTTTATTCTATTTAGACAAACGTATGTGCAAACTTTTTGCTTAGGCCAAGGGTGGTTGCGTATGATATTATTTAATTTAATTATTTTTTCTTCTGCTGTTTAAATAACAGTAGCCATTGAAATTTAAAACAGTCATAGCGTTTTCGATTCACTACATCGGGCTACGCGCGCGGTCTATCTGTCACGTGATTACAAGAGACAAATTCCATTTCGTCAATCTCTCCGTTTCGATAAGACGTGTCGTGTGTTCGATTAGGATCCTTTGAAGGGATTTATACATTCGTAATTACATCGAACGATATTAAATATTCATTTAATTGTTAAAGCGATGTTAAAAAAAAGGCGGATTTTGCTTTCCAAGTAATAACAGACATATCGAGTTGGATATGTGTCAAATGAATTTCCGTGAGATAAATTGTACATCAAGTTACAAAAAAGCTGTACACGATAAGTCCAATGGTTAATGGAGTTCTCTAGTATCGGGGATAGTACTCATATGCAATCTATGTCAATTGAACTATAATTAATTAACACTCGATGAAGCTTTCGTCCTTGCCTCACGAGCTACCGTAGTTTACGGGTATACGATTGAGTAACACAGATTTCTCCGAGTTTTTCCTCGTTGTCTCGTTATTAACGTGATTGAGACGGTGCGAGAGAGGCGAATAACGAGCGAGGGTTTGTCTCTCTGATCGACGCGACACTCTAACGCGCGGGGCCTCGTAACATAAGTAAAGTAGTAGCAATGGTGAAGAACGAGAGGTCGAGTCGGAGAGTAGAGTCGGTAAAGAAGGAGAGGAATCGAAGCGGAGGACGTGGCGCGCGTACACCAATACACATAGACATACATACATCAGCCATGGCGTATACAGTAGTCGTCAGCGAGAAGAGAAACGGAGGGGTGAGCAGGGGCGAGCAGGGGCCGCTGTGAAGCGCACTCGCTGCTATACCTCGATCAGTATATAACACGGATAAGGAAGGGTGAGGGAGAGGTAGGGGCGGAGGGAAGAAAGGAGCGAATGAGCGAGACAGAGAACGTTGCCGATGGCGACGTTGATGTGTCGGAGGGAGCAAGAGGGGTCCCCGGGCATGTGGGTCGGGGTCGAGTCTCGCATATCGATGCCAGAGCACCAACGGCAACAGAGCAGCTTGCATGAATTTTTCATACTCGTTTCCTGGGTGCGATTTCGAGTATCGATATACTTGGAAGATTGCTTCACGGGGCGGCTCAACGAAACGCCATGAAAAATTTCCCTAAAAATTTCGTTCCGAGGTCACGCCGAAGACACCTCACGAACTTTTCCTTTCCTTATCGTTACGGCTCATCAAGGTATTCGGTTTTAATGGGACTCCGCGATATTCATGGTTTCCTAAACGAAAGCTGCGTATGTAAGCTTCTGCGCATCTCAACTGAAAAGGTTCAGCCAATGCGTCTCACGGCTACGCGAATATATTATCATTATCAGTAAATAAAATTAAGAAAACGAATTGATATGATTTTGTTGCTGATAAAGAAGTGCGAGTGAACGAATTGTAGAGAGGGAAGAAAAACTAAATGTGAGCGTGGTGGTTTAGCATGCTCGACGGAGCACCGAGATTCGCTCTATACAACCGATGCGACTATAGAAATTACAGAGAAAACGACTGCTGCTGTAGAGCTCGAATGCGATAAAGGATCCTATACATCATACTTTATTACTGTCGAGTGCGTTAGAATAAACGGAAAAGTTATTGTCTGTTTGAGGGGAAACGAAACATGTATGGCTGCAAGAGATATAGAACTTAATTGTGCTTCACAGCTCAATGAGATAGAAACAGCTGATGCAAGTGTTGAGGATTTACATCAAACTTTTCATATTTGCACTTTTTTTTTTCATTTTCATTTTTTCATTTTTTGCACGTTTTCAACTGAAATTCAACTGGACGTCGAAGCGTTTTCGTTCACGCTAGAGTCCTGTGCAATTTCAAGAATATTCGCAACATATTGACGATGCACAGAGAATATCCTACGAAATAGTCCATTTTTACCGACTCAAGACAGTCAAAAATCTACTTCAGCATCCCCTTGAGTCGAGGCGAAACCTACTCAGTCGGTAACAAAAACTGTAACCCATTGATTTTACATACCGTAGACATTTCGGGGAAAAAAAAACAAGTTTTAGACAATAGCCTGATGTACCGTGCTTCGTGTAAAAGTTTGCTTTTTTCCGAAATATCAATAGTCTCTGAATGGCACTCATGTGTCACGTGGTACATGTTTCGCCTCACTTTAACGTCATGTGACATACCTTCAGAAATTCAAAGCGGTAAAAGAAAATGGAATCTGTAGAGTAGAAACCAAAGTAAAACGAAGTAAAACCGAAGTAAAACCAAATTTGCTTTCGTCTAAAATATTAATCGGTTCTGAGCTGATTGAATTACAGTTTCTGTTACCGATCACAGTTTCTGAAAATGTGTCACATCACATTAAGAGAGCGCACAGCTCGTGACTGGCGGAAATAACCTTTTCTTTTTAATATAAAAAAATGCTATTGTTAAGAAAACGATTCAAGTATAAATTTAACCTTCGTGCATAAACCATTAACTGCAATAACAAGTAACTATGGCATTATAGCCATTTGATCTTCACCATAATTTCTTTTAAAGAAAGAACCAGCTTTATAAAATTATTAAGGTATACAGATCGGTTAGGAATTCCACTAATCGCTTTAAAGTTAACGTCATTGTTAACTGGTTCAATACACAGGGATACTCCACACGGAGAAAAACAAGAGAGTTGCCAGAATCAAATTAAGCGCAAGAAACCTAAGAATAGTTGGATGAACCCACAGGTTGGTTGAGAAAACGAGTTAAGTTGATTCACCCAATTATTGTTAGTTTATGTGGCGTCAACAAATTGACAGAGACAACTCACAATTTTTCTTCGTGTAACAACACAGAAGAAATATCAATTGTAATAACAACCGTATACTCTGTAAGACCAAATGTGTTACGATGAGTTTAATTCCGTATCCTTTCGATTGTGGTGACTTTTCACACATTTAGTGTGTTATTTCCGTGTTCTATTCTGACGGAAAGATAACGCACTTTGTCGATCTCGAAAGTCACAACAATAGGAACGATATTAAGGAACTGCAACTTCGCATTGACAAACTTGTATTAATTTATTTTGGCAGTTACTCCCAGAGGCTAAACAGCACGGTACCAGTTTCGTAAAGAGTGAGAGAGAACCTAGAGCATGAGATTGGGATTGAAGAAGCGGATAAAGATATAGTTCGCCCGGGAAGGCAAGAAGGAAGAATCTTAGGTACGCATGGAAAAGAACATAGAGGGAGAGGGAGAGAAAAAAACAGGGAGAGAGAGAGAGAGAGAGAGTTAGAGGCGGAAAAGAGAGAAGGCAATTGGTAATCGAGGAATCCGGGAACCCAGAACACCGTTCGAACGGTTGGTTGCCGCCGCCGACGCCGCAGACGTCGAGCAAGGTCGTTGTCCTTGGGGGATCAACGACCCCTCGAGGAGGGATGCCCCGGTAGTGGGGATGTACGTGCTTCTATATATACGCACTCATACACTCGAATCAACTATCTACGCTTCACTTGTACGTATAAAGAACCCTGTCTGTCCGTGCACTGATACACGTTGAGTTAAATAGACATATGTGTGTATGGGAAGACACACACATTTCAAGTATAATATCTACGAGAGCCTCCCCGTGGCGTGGAATCGTCGACGACGTCCGCCCTTACACGGAGTCCGACGGGTTGAGTTAGGGTTAGCCTTTCAGGCTTTCTCCTCGTTCTCTATATCTTTTCATCTCTCTCTGATTCTCTCTCGTCCCTTCCCTCCAGAGCAGGGATGTGAATAGCTCGCTCACTCGATGCAAGCACCGACGGAATGGGTCGAAAAAGAAACAGAAGAAGGAGGAGAAGAAGAAGAAGAAGAAGAAGAAGAAGAAGAAGAAGAAGAAGAAGAAGAAGAAGAAGAAGAAGAAGAAGAAGAAGAAGAAGAAAAAGCAGCAGCAGCAGCAGCAGAGGTAGAAGCAGAAGGGACACATGGACGTGGGGCAAACCAAGAGTCGATGAAGAGGGAAGTGGGACGGGGGAAGCTCATATCCGTGGGTGGATACGCTCGGCGTCGGGTTGCCTCGCGTTCTCTTGTAGACTCTCTGCCTCTCGCCTTGGAAAGGGTAGTAGCTCGTCGAGACTTTACTAGGGAGAACGATAGGGGGAAAGGGAAAGGGAGAAAGAACGAAGAACAAGAGAGATGCAACATAGAGACGGAGGGTCGAAGCTGGAAAAAGCGAGGTACTGTGGCATTGTAGCGTGGAGAAGAGGGAGATAGCGTAGGATTAGAAAGGCATTTGAATGAGAGAAGTAGCCTGGAAGCAGCAGCAACGGTGAGCCTGCTACTACGACCACAGGGGGGCGGGGAGGGTTTTGAGAGGGCGAGCTACGAGAACTGGAATACTCGAAGCCCCGTGAAACGGAACGCTCTGTATTTGATTATAAATTTACTGTGCAGTTAATAGCACAGAAAACGGTAGAGGCCATCGTCCAGGGATCATTAAAGGAACAGTAATTTTGCTTAGGATAATACACGTTTAGTTTCCTCGCAAATTCAATCGAAAGACTTCTACGTATCGCACAGATGTAAGATACGTAGAGGAGAAAACGATGTAAACCACCTGTTGGACCGGATTCTTCATCCCAACCCCTTCGAAATTTCCATTATCTCAATACTCGGAGCAGATGGTGAAAAATTTAAGAAATTTTTCGTTGACTCAATTATTTCTATAACTACGCCAACACTTTGATCGTCGGTTGGTTATCTCGATGACTCTGTTGATAACCAACTATTTATTTAACGTATTTTTTTTTTTTTAAGCCATACAAACAGCATAAACCATAAATGTTCAGCCCTCTCGTGAAGCGAACAGTGAATTATCTAAGAGTAAATTCATGGCTTTTCGAGGGTGAAATTTGAAGCGTGTTATGGCGGAGGCTACGTGGGGTGTAAAAGATTAGGGTGTGCAAAGGAACGAGGACAAACGAACGTTGAGCGGAGCGTACGATTTTTCGATAGTTCAGCCCCACGGGTCTATTTATAATTTTTATGGAATTCCACCGAAGCAGGGGGCGACGACTACTCACCCTGGGCGAGCGTCACTCACTCGAGTTGCCTTTCCTTCTATCGTTCGTTTTTTTTTTTTTTTTATGTCTTGACTCTTGGCTTCGTTTCTCTCCGCAGGCTCTTACACGGCCGGAAGGACGAGAAGGAAGGTACGTGCACCGGAGCGCGCACAGCGCCAGGACGATAACTACTCGTGCGCTGGATCCTTTCCTCTGGACTCTGTATATACCTACGTACCACATTCATATACAGTCTACATATACCGACTTACGTGGCGAATGGGCAACCCGCGCCCTCACCGCTTCACTCCCCGAGCCACGAAGAGTCTCTACTCTTCGCCAGAGAAGCAACTATATACAGGCGATCGAGCTAGCAGGGCCAGGCCAGGGCAGGGAGCAATGTCCCTCGAGAGAGAGAGTCAACCCCCTTCCTAACGTGTAAGTATGGTATGCACGCCCGTTACCTTACAGACCACAACGCATTTTATCTCTTTCCCCCTGTTCTTTGCTTTATACAACTCTCACTCTGTCTCTCTTACTCTCAGCCTCTCTCTTCGTCAATCTCCGGTAAACTCGACTCAATCGTAGCACAGAAAAACCTGGTACAAACAGACTACTATCTTGGCTATCCCTTTTTTTTATCGTCCAACGAAAATTTTCGAGATAATAACGTACCTTTATCAACCATTCTACCCTTTTTGTGACCAGTTTACTAGCTGCAAGTTGGAAAAAACTTCCAAAGATATATTTTTACGTTTTTTTTTTTTAATTGCGGTTTCTCATATAATTGTGGAGCTGCTGAGCGATTATTAAAATTCCTGGCTACGTTATTAAAGAGATTGCGATTAGAGACACGACAAATCCTACGTTAAACTCCACCCGATTGATGAAGAACCTCAACAATCGGTATAATTCGATTAAAGTTAATAATACTTGTTTATAATCTTTCAAGTTTTTTTGAGGTAAGGGTTGATAACTAAATCGATTAAATAAACTTGTGTCGACAATAAAAGCCAGGACATATATTCAAGGACAACATGGTAAGCAGAAACAAGCAGGAAGCTCGAGAGTCACGAAGTTTCCTTCTTCTCTATTTCCTTATGTTGCGGTTAACAACGTTGAATATCCTTTGTGGTCGACACTCGTTCAGGAGGATAAGGGGTAATCTTGTCGCAAGCTAGCACTCGTTGTACCAATGGACGAAAACCAGAGGAATACATGAAAGGCTTTTTATACCGAACGATGAAAGATTACGTTTTATTTTTTCAATTTTCAAAATGTAATGAAAACATAAAACCTTTTGAAATTATCGTATTAACAAATTTTCAAGAATATCGCTTTCCTCCCTCGTTGTCTTTCACGTGTCTACTTGGTATATTTCCTTCAAACTTTAGACTCTTGGTCGTAACGACCAAAAAAGGAGGGAAGATTGGAGAAGACGGGGGAAAAAAGAGATTATAGTTAAAGGCATTACGCTAAAATCACGCATAGTACTTGTGGCATGTGCTTAAGAAAAAGAGCAAAATAGAGAAATTACGTGGGTGCCACTTTGTTCTAGCCGCTGAAAGAGAGAGAGAGAGAGAGAGAGAGAGAGAGAGAGAGAGAGAGAGAGAGCAAATAGTACACGAGAAATAATATCATTGACGCCTCAATCGGGGATGGAGCCCGCACGGTCCGCTGATAAGATAAAAACTTCCCATTCCAACGAGAGCTCGATCCTCTTTTTTGTTCGAGTGGGAAGTAGGCAAGTCGTACAAACAGCAACGATAATATCAGACGAGAAGTACATAAATGCCGAAGAGAAGTAATAAGAAATTATTACAAATACAAAATAAATTCTTTTCGTTGAAAATATTAATTATAAATCGCTAATTACATAAAAGATAAAAATTCAGATAATCTTTTTTAACGAGAAACTAAAATAAACTTTTTTCGTGTACAACGACTTTTTCGTTTCATCGATATATAACGCAATTCACGACATCCTTATCATTGACTGCGCGTAAATATTACGTCAGGACTGCGTAAAGCGTGTTGCAATTCATCGTAATTAATAAAAAATAAAACGTTACGGTATACACATCGACGATGTAACAGATCAGATAACTTAAAGTGTACATTGGCTACTTAATAATATATTAAGTACCTACAGCACTAAAAGAATGCAGCGAGTATGTATTGTCGGGCCAAAGATTTGGAGCGTGGGGAGCAATAAGAAATATAACGAGAACGAGAAAAAGTGTCGGTGAGAGGAGGAGCCGCGACTGGTCCGAATGTGATAAGATTATCCATGGAAGCATATACCGCGACATCTTCGGCCACATGTACTATCATAGTGCAGTGTAATCACCGTTGATCTTATCGTTTATTCTTCCCGGCATCACGTATCTCCTCCTTTTTCTTCATAATCTATTCTGGTACTCATATTTCCAAACATCGAATGCCCTTTCTTAAGCATGATGATAAAAATTGTCATATTCAATAGTCAATAAGTAATCATTGAAACTAATGTAATTTCAATATAAATAGAGAGTCGGACGAAGAGTCTCGGGAGTCCTTTCACGAACTCCTTACCTTTTATACTTTTACATTTAACTTTTATATATATATATACATATAGTACTTTGGACTATAGTATATTGTAATAAGCGCTACCTGCATGACTCTCTCGCGGCTACCGTTACGACCCATCGACTCCAGGAGCAAGAGCAACAGCACCAACAGCAGCATCAGAAGCATCGAGCGCAACAAGAGAGCGCGAATATCGCACGAAGAAGCTTAACAATAATACGATATAGACACGTGTGTATATATCACCATCCCGCTCGCACCGTTACACAATCGGCCGTGGACAGAACATGGATCGGTGTAGGTGCGGTGTTGAGCGGCAAGAGTTACACGTAATAAAGCCACACGCGAGGCAAGCGAGAAGTGTCGACGATGGATGATCGGGTGGTGGATAGACGGGGGAGGAGGAGAGCGAAGCGATGAGTGTGGTAAATCGTTGGTGGTGCGCGGCGGCGAGTGTAGATCGGCAAGACACTGCCACCGCCGTTGCCACCACCGCCGCCGCCGCCGCCGCCGCCACGACCACCACCACCACCACCACCACCATCACCACCATCACCACCATCACCACCACCATCACCATCGCCGCTGTGCAAGTAGGTTTCGAGTCTCGATTCTCGAATGAAAGGATCTCGTTGTGCCCCGCGGCCCGCGCGCCCAACACATAACGGATAGTCAGGCAACTTGCCGGGCTGCTGAGAGTTCCTCGAGGTAGCCCTGCTATAAACGCGATTGCGGATGCTCGCGGTCATCCAAAGATCTCGATAAATATAAGAGAAAAATGGATGAATTTTTAGTAGTTGATGATAAATAGATTTGTTTTTTTTTTTTAATTATTATTATTATTATTTTCAATACCGATTGAACTATTTATTTGTTTTTTATTCTTAATGGCACGGGTGTCATAAATGGATTCTATCGAAACGCTGTAATAGTCGTCAAAATATTACGAAATTATTTCGAGTCCAAGTTCTTCTTCTTTTATTGTATATATATAAAAGAACATTTTTTACACAACTGTTCTCTATCGTCATAAAGTTCTCCGTTACTGAATGATAAAAAAAATATAAGTAACGGGATGACAATAAATTTTTCTTCTAACAAACGAACAAGATGCAAGATATTCTCCAGAGGGTAAAAAACCTTTGGTCCAATGAAATATTTTGAATTTCAATTCTCAAGTAACGATTGATACACTGGCCACTGATATATTTTACAAAATGGTGCCGTGTTGCCTCCCTGAGTTTAAAAATATTATGGGGAATCTATTTAAAAATTTGATTCGTGCTATCTTACTGCAATTGAAAAAAAAAAAAGAATAATAATCACAGTAATTCTTTACAAACTGGCACACAATGCTCATCAGTGTAGGATATAGAATAGAGTTTTGTACTGTAGAAGAAGCAATGCCAGAGTCGTAACTTGTGAATAGAGAGCCTAGCGCTGTTGGTGCTGCTGCTGATGCCTAATCGTAGAACATCGCGTTGCTCCGTTTCCCAACCCTTTTAGTTGGGAGCCCGAGCACGCGGGTTACGTCACGTTAAAAAAGCTATTTGAGGTCAACACCCCGCGTGCCAGAGCGACACGTGTAGCGTATTCGCTCCTTGGCTCCTCGTAGGCGCTCGCTCGCTCACGTTCGCTCTTTCCCTGTTCTGTGTCGCCCATCGTGAGCTCTCGTACACTCGAATCGCGCGTCCCCACTTCTTTATTTTCTGTCTTTCTTACTCTTCTTTCTTTATCTATCTCCCTTCGCGGAGTCTTTGGGTCCTCGCAATGGGTGCGCGGGTATAACATTGTTCATCTTTCTTTTCCTCCTTCCTCGTATCTATCTTTGTCCCTCTGTTCGTCACGTCCTCCGCTCTTCTTGCCCTCCTAACCGACAACCTCCTGGACCTTGTAGTCAGTCCCTCTATGCACTGGACACTGGTACTTGGTTTTCTTTGTCGTAGTTGATTCGTACTCTGTATTCCAGTTGGATACTCGTGCACACCCTTCACTAAACTAAACTACTACTACAATGCTGGTCCTATACGATCATTCGCTCAGCTTGTACGACCCACATGTTAATGAATATAATTTCCATGAGAGTTTTCGGTCTCTTTTGTATCGACACAAAAGGAACGATTGATTCAACGATAATTTTAACACGTCGATACGTTTTGTGGATTATTTAAGTTTATGATAATGACAAAATAATAATTTCTTTAATTGTTTTTTTTTTTTTTTACAGCGCTACGAGATGGAAAGATGATGGAACGTGTCAATGACACCGGGACACCGACGCAAGATTTTTCTAGGACAAGTCGTACAATCGCTGTTTGGGTAGTAGTCGCTCGGTAAATACACTATGGAGGCACGCCCGAGGGTGAGGACGAATCTAAACGAAGCAATTGGTAAAGAATGACCTCCTTTTCCACTCTTTCTCCCTCTTTATCTATCTCCCAACTGGCGTGCTTCGTCGTCCGCTCCGAGAGTGCTCCCTGCGCTCTGATCACTTGGAAGAACGCGCGTGCGGTATGCGCCATCATACGTACAAAAGTATACACACTTTCGTCTTAGCGATGGTGCGCTCTGCCCTCTTGATCGTCGTGTACCAAAGTAGTACACGCGCAGTTAGAGTCAGACGACGTTCCAACATTATTCCAACTCGTTCCATCGACGGACGACATTATTCTCGTCAGGGAATCACGGTTCTCTACTACTCGAGACTCCTATACGCGAGAACGGTCATTGCCGCTTAAAAAGAAAATTTAAATAACCGAAAACGATTTCTACTATTGTCAAATAATCGTGGGCTCTCGAAACTTTCCCCTTTGAGCCTCCCAGAGGCCACCGAAGATCACGTCCATCCTCCCCACTTCTTTGAAATAATTCCGGTGTCCCCTCCAACCCTTCGTATCGCCCTTTGGTGCGTATCCACCTTTCTACCTCCCAGACTCGAGCGCCGTCTCACGGTCTCCTCTCACTCTTTAACTTTACCTCCCTCCATCCCTCGTTCTCCTTTTTCTTCGCCTGTTACTCCCCCATTGGTGTCGACCGCTTTCAGCCCTCGTTCTCTCGGTTATCTTCGTTCTCTGTATCCTTCACTCTACGAGCGGCTTTCTCACTCTGAACTCTCTACCCGTTCCTTCCAAACGATTTTTTACTGCCTCGTGTCTCTCCTCGCTCCCTTGTACATCACGTCCATCCATCCATCCTCATCTTCACCGTCACCCAGAACGAAAGCCCCTGCGGGATTCTTTTTATCAGTCAACCAAAAAGATTCGAGGGATATCTTGTTTTTTTTTTCTCTGAACTCGTTTCTACTGTATATTGTACACGCCATAAATACTCGAATATAGTCGAATAACGCATAACGAACTTGACGTTTTTAGCATTTACCATAATTAAAGTATTTGGAGGGAAAAAAAATGATAAAAGAAGACGCTCCTCATCGACATAAAAAAGCATTTAGTTTGTACGCGAAGCTTCTTGATTCGCCCCAAAAAGATCTATATCCTCTATATATCGTTTATATATCCGTCAGATATATCCTGAGAGATATATCTTAGATGTAATTAATATATTTAGGGTCAAACATTTCTATATCTTGTATATATCTTTGGATATACATCTTTCCCGTGTAGATCGTGATTAAATATATGAGATATAAGATATATCGGATATATATTTCAACGAAACATTTCGTATCGGATATATTTAATGATATATACGAATAATATCCAAGCGACAAATGTATCTGAGATATATTTTAATTACGCTTAAAATCTATTTATGATAATACAAATCGTTAAAATTTCTGAATGTCCATTATATTTTTAAATATATTTATTTTCTATGAGAGATTAAACTTCTTTTCACAAGTTTAACAAGAATAGTTTGCTCTTGTTGAAATCACGGGGATATATTGACATTAAACTTTTACCAATCCGATGTGTGCTTCGTCGAGTTGAGATTGTCGAGTGAAACGGATTTATTAATTTACGACAGTCTCGACTGTATCAACGTTAAAGTCAAAAGTCCTGGCCCCAGTGTTTTTGATTAATTTTCTCTATGCAGATATAATCAGAATGAATAAAACCGCGTCTCTTGACGATAGAAGTGGTAACAAAATATTTTACTTCTGCTCTATCGATATATCAAATCTCGCTTTGCATATAACCTGTTGCCAGCAACATTATTATTATGATTTAACGTCATAGAACGTAACTGCAAAATTAATTTCTATGAAAATAGTAGCTCATTCGTATATAAAAAAAAAAAAAATTCATAAATAATCCTCTAGTTTGTCTAAAATTGTGCAAAACGCTACAGGGATGTAGTAAATTTTTTAAAATAGCAGGAGATTTAAATAAAAATAATAGTTTACGACTTCTGAATACCCAAAGGACTCGTCCTCGTCCTCGTACTCGTATTATATCGCGGAACAACCGCATTTCGTTGCCGTTGATGTTGTACGACGCTGCCGGGGTAAAACGTGTCAAGGTGGGAGCAGTCGCCGCTGTCGCCGCCACTGAAACAAGAGAGATAGCAAGCGAGCCTGAAGAGAGACAAAAAGGAGACGAAGTCGCGAGGGCAAAAGAGTTCGTCGTCTTATACTTGGTTTCAGACATCTCGCTCGGTCCGCGTGGTGCATGTGCTCCGGCTGTTTCTCTGCTGTTCTCGTTGGTCCGTTGAGGTGTGCGGATATCGCGGTTACGCGGACAAGGATCCCTCTCCCGACACAGTGCTCGCTCCTCGTTCGCTCTGGGCCATACCGTGCGCGCCTAATCTCATTGCTGGCGACTGAGCGGCAACACCACAAATCCACAGCGCGCGCGTACGCAGTTTTGCGGACTCGAGAGTCGCCTCGTGTTCTCTTCTTTTATTATATATCGCTCGAGTGTACGAGCCACGCGTTGTGCGTTACCGAAGAGCTGCGTCGTACGGTCTATTCTACGTTTTCAACGGAGCGACAGTAGTGAACAATCGCGAGTGTTTACGAGCCCGATTGCTGTACGCTACGAGTACTAAGTTTTTATTGTAAAGTGTGTCGAACGTGACAAAACTAGTGGTAAGAGGAGTTGTCATTGGAAACGATAATCCGAGGATCCGAGAGTGGTGCTGCGACTTTATTTTCGGTACGTTTCATTTTTATTTTACCAGTGACCTCTGTCTTTTGTGTCAATCGTGTTTACAACTTTTAGTTTGAGTATGTATCTGCGATTTTCTATTCGTTACGATAAATTCACTCGAATTTATTCTCCGCGTGTTTGAGGCAGATCCCCTTAACCACGATCATACTTGTCGTAAGCGATACGGAGTGTACCTGAACGCTGTAGAAACCTTTCGTGAGATATGTAGAACGTAGCACGTTGAGGAGTGAAATGTACGACGTCCTGGCAGTTGAAAGTTGAAAAGCTAGTTTACCTGCTATTACATTGATACGCTTCACGATCGACTGTGGAAAACTCTTTTCTTCTTTCGTCGTACGGTAGTTTTCAAATTGTTCAATTTCATATTCTGTATAAATAAATCTCGGGCGCACATAGTTTCGTTATAAATCAGTGAAAAAGAATGTTAAAAAAATATAAGTAAACATGTGACAAATCTGAATATTCCAACTTATATCCTTGCGATCGTTGGAAATGCACTTTTCTCTTTCTTGTACTTCGTAAATATAAATGTTTTTGTTTTTATTTTTACAATCCTGTATGGCATTATTTTGGTATTTATTTTGGCAAAGTACGATAGTTTGCTCGCGTCACATTTATTTTCCGCTTGTATCGTAGCTAACGTAGCCTAAATACGAAACAAACGATGTGTTTAATCGACTGAATCAGGAGTCTGCGATTCCATTTTATCAAAGTCAATTGATTTCATGTAAAAACAAGATATAAAAAAAAGCAAATTCGTATGTCCGGCGGAATTATCAGACGATGGAATTACAAGTTATCGACTCAGTCGGTACGTCTCATGTTTAAGGTGAGACGCGCAATTTACCGATCGAGTCGACACGAGCAAAATAAAACAAAGATTTTGTCACGGTATACTTACTTGTTTCTTTGTTTCTCTCTCTTTTTTTTTTTTTTTCGAAAGAAGAACAACGTGTTTGCTGAATTGACAGTTAAAGACTTTGTAAATACTTACTTGTGCAATAAAACGTACGAGAAACTACACTTATTACTTAATATTTATGTGTTCTCTTGTTTGACCTCGTGGCGGTGAGTCTCAATAAAATAAGTTTAAAACAAAACTGAATATACACGGAAAGAAATGGGGTTGTCGATATTACATCAAGGCAATAGCACTCGATGTTGTAATATATAACGTTGACGCTGTAGTCAAATATTTATATTAAAACTTACAAGCTAATGCAGTACTTGTGAATAAGTTCCAAGTAAAGTTTACCTAACCTAATGAGAAGTTGGAATAACTCGTTAACTTGTCCTTATAACAGTTATCAGTAGCGTATCTTCCTATTGTTGGATAGTACATTGAATCGTTTATATGAAACAAGAAATTTCTACTGTACTCAGTAGTAAAATGTACCTATCGAACGAAATTGAATTTGGCATCGAGTATAGTAAATATGCGTTTCCAATGCTTGTGATGGCTCGTATTGCGAAGCACGAGGTCGTCTCTCTCTCCCTCTCGTGTGCGTTGAATTAAATGATTGTTCAAATTAAATGTAATATCAATATTACATTTGATTTGATAAATGTCAGATTTTTTATTCGGTAAAACCCGCTATCCAGCGATTGCCGATGACAAAATATATCTATAAAAAAAAAACTGATTCTCGAGTCGGAAAAATATTCCTTTGATTCACTTTAACTGCCAACAATATATTTTATCGCAATTTTATTGTGACGCATGTACAACAAATATCCATTCCCGTATTAATCTGTGCAGCAAACGAATTGTGGCAAAAATTACACTAGCGATAACTACGACTTCGAACGTTATCCGTAGCAATGGTTTAGTCGTTATTTACTTTTTTATTTAGTCGTTATTTACTTTTGACGCTAGTTATAGTTAAAATAGTAATTTTACTACAATTACGTAGTATTCTTAATCGCGGACACTCACTGTTCATATATTCTCCATTGGTTGTAATTTAAGTCACTGCAATTGTTGTTCCTGTTACAATATTTTTCTTTCCGTGCAATGTGTCGTTTACGCTGAGGCATTCGGTGCATTTTTTCACATGAATGCAAGTAGATACATCGAGTGTGCAATTGTCTCACTTACTTTTAACCAAAAAAAATCAACATTGTGCCTGTATTCAGTGGCATCAATGGAAAATAATGTTAAGATAGAAGCGTGCATGAGACACGTGGACCGCGAAGAAGAGAGGGAAATCAGGAGGCGGAATAATATTACATCGAGCGTACGAACGGTATTAGTTACAGCATTCGTGAACAGAGTAGCACACGGCCACACTCGTATACATTCGATTCGTATAATTCGTCGTACCGGTGATATGTGCTTTCTCGATACACAACTGATGAACGTTGACCTCTTGGCGGTCGCATTCACGAGTGAAAGGTCTTTCGCGAGTTTTATAGTACAGCAATGTATCCATTCAAGAGGAAGTAACAGTATATACTACGTATAGTCTCCGCATTCTATAGTAAGACACGCGGTATTACGTATAAGTTGTCACTTGACAAGTAGATCGTCTTATTATTTGATTTTAAATGACGTTAAGTTAATTTTGAATCTGAATTATTATATAGAAATCTCAATAACGGATGATTTCATCAACGGGATTTTGATCCTCTTTTAATTATTTTTTTTATCTTCTATTAATGTAGGGTAACCAGAGTTAGAACTCCGATCAACTTTTTGCAGAACGGCAGCTGAATGATTGAACGTAAATCTATGGCCAGTTGATTGATTAAAAATTTTAGATAAATTGAACTTTTGTTTTCTTTCGAGGAATTTAAATTTAAAGACAATTTTATCAAAATAACTTTCGACAAAATAATTAAACTGAGTCGTTGAAAATTCAATAATTACATATAGACATGTAAGAAATTGACTTTTTTTTTCTTCTTTTGTTCGGCATCGGATTTTGTAGTTTGAAAGGATTTTTCTTCATTCGTTTTTTTTTTTTTTTTTTTTTTTTTTTATTTAATTTGTCAATTATTAAAATATTCTCTTTAATGAGAATTTCTTCGTCATCGTTTTCGCATCTTTGTCGTTCGTCGATCAATTCCCACACGGGTTTTGTTAATTCGGACTGTATAACTGATACAAGAAAGAAAGTAAAAAAAAATCTTTTTATCCCTTTTTATTATCCTAATGTCTTGCCCGCAGTGGATAAATTTTTTTCTCATTTCACCCCACTTCTCTACTGGCACATTCATACGAGATTGCCGAGTTCGAAGCAGTAGGGAGTGCAGAGACTATGATATGGGTGATCTCATCCCCCGGTCTCGTCACAACCGGATCGCGCTCTCGGAGTTTGGCCGAGACTCGACTCCGCATTCCCTCCATCCCTCCGGAGGAACGCCACTCCAGGCGCTCCGCACTCCTCAACCCCTCTCGTCCGTATAGTCATCGCTGTTGCCGACGAAAAACGGACCCCGACCGCTCACTCGTCTTCTTCTCACCCCCGCGTGCCGTTAAACTTGCCAGACGCACAACCTCATCACTACCCGCGGTTAAAACGCATTTAAAAAAGAGTTGATCCACGGAATTTTTAAGAAAATTCTACCAAAGCCTCATCCACTAAAAAAGTAGAACACCTGACATCGAGTTAATAAGAATGATAGAAAAATGTACAAATAAAAAGCTTATAAAAACAGTTTGTTTGAAACATTTTAAGGTTATGCGCTATCCCTCTGTCGGTAACAAACACTGTAATGAAAATTTCTTTGTCACGATTGATCTTTCGAATAAAAATTAACAACAGTGAATTGCGTCTCACAATTCTACAGTTCACTGTTCTTATTTTTTATCCGAAAGATCAATCGTAGCGAAAAAATTGGCGATGGATAATGTTTGCTATCTCTCTCGTACGCATAACGATATGAGAGAGAAAGACAACATCCAGCAAATCGTCTTGAAGTAAAAATTCGATTTTATTTTAATGGATTACATGAACCAAATAGATCGATAAATAAATAATAGACATCGGAATAATATTTTTCATACAACGTAGACTGGATAGATTCGCCAGCAGCCCAAGGAATTTCAATACAGAAAGAAAATGTAGCAGAGTCGAGGTATTCGGACGGGGGTGCGCCGTGCCGTGCTGATGCTTTAGTTGCGGAGGGAGAAGAAGCCGAAGGACGAGGGAATAAGAGAAAGATAGAATAATATAAGCTACGGAGTGAATTTAAGAGTGGGAGAAGTTAGTGGAGAGAAACGGCTGAGCGTGATACCTACTCGGAGGAACGGAGGGTTGAGTTCCTCGACGGACGAGCGGATCCCGAGCGATGAGCGAGCGAGGGGAGAATGTGTTACCAGCGTGAGAACAAAGAGGCGAAAATAAACGTCTTTTTTTTATTTTTTTTATTTCGTCCTGGGTCCAATCTCGAGGGTGAGGGAGGGTGTACTCTCTTTTTCGCTTCGTTCACAAGCTTCTGTCTCTTCAACGACAACTTTACCTCCAGACTGCGGCACATTAAAGCTAGCAACCCCTTAGCTGCTGTAACGTATTAACTTCCATTACATTTCTGAATCTGCCGTTGTTTCATTGATGCGTAAAGTAAGAAAAAAAAACAAATATTCACCGGATTCTACGTCGTTGAGTTTAAATGCAACTCGTATCTCAAGGGCGTTTTGAAAGAAACATGAGCCGACGATATCGGAATTTCCAATATAGATAAGAACCTAGCGAGTCGACGTATCTTGAACTATAAACTCTACTCTGCGGTACCAAGAGGGGACGTAACAGACATAGAAATATAGTTTGTGAGGATACGTGGAGCAGGATATTGGGAAATCGCGCAAAAGGGACGAATGAAAGATAAAAACTATCAGTGGGGTGTCTTATCTCTGAGAAGTATATCCGCCGTTTTCTATTTTCGAAAGTCCCTAGAAGATCGCAGCAGCAAATACTCGAAAGTATCGGAATCGGTGGTTTTCCTTGAGTCGAACGAGGGCGCGAGCGATTCCCGCGAGTGAGAAGATGTCGGGGCGGTAGTGAGCGCCTCCGTGCGGGTGTCTAGCTCGTCGGGAAGTGGTGACCGTGCCTCTGAACGGAAGTCTGAACCTCCGCGAGAGGAGCGAGAGGTACGAGCGGTCGTAGGCGAGCTTCGTGTTTGGCCGCGCGATGGCGCTCCACGTCTAATTATTATTTTGTCCGGTAGAAGCGGAGCCGGGCAAAGCCAAGCAAACCGAAGCAAACCGAAGCAAACCGAAGCGTGCGAGCAGACGGCAGAGAAGCAAAAGGCACTCGCGAACGTTGGTAGAGAGATAGCCGAGTCCGCCCGAGGTTCGGGACTCGGATTCGCCCGAAGTACTTCATCTTACTCGCTCGCTTCCCTTCGTTCTCCTTTCATTCTCCATCTTCTCTTTCAATATTTCTCTGTCTCGCTCATCCTCGCCCCCGATCCTCCCTGTATGCCGTCATACACATAGGCAAATGTAACAGTGGCGTCCGTTCAAGGAGCTACGGCATACAGCTATTGACACACTCTTATCTCTGTCCAACCTACAGAATTCAGTAAAGAGATTGCCCATAGCTGTACCGTTTAGCCTATTTTCGTCTCTCTCGCGTATCAACTTGCTGACATGGCGTCCTAAGCGCTGCTGTTGCTGCTGCTCGCCACCGCCACCCCGCCGTTTCGTCCCTCGTTCTATCGTTCTTTCTCTCTCGACGCCACGGTCGCACCGCGAGAGGCCCTGTAACGTCGTAGGCTCGTGTGTGTGCGTGTGCTTGTGCTTGTGTGTGCTCCGCCGCGCTGCTGGTGCTGCTTACTGCTGCTAGTGCTGCTACCTCGCTCTCAGTGTGTCCAACCCCCCCGTGTACGTGCGTTGTCGTCGTCGCCGAAGCCGACGTCGCGCGCTCTCGTCTCCGTCTCCGTGTCGTCGTGGATAAACCTACGATCCACTCGCGACCACCCAAACACGCGTGAGAGAAAAAGAGATAGAACGAGAGAGAGAGAGGGAGATGCCAAGGTAAGTGGTCGACGTCTTCCTCATCCACTTTCCTATTTTCCTTATTTTTCAAAGACTCCGTGGATATCGTCAATGATCATTACGTGCAGTGCTGTTACATCGAAACTTGATTTACACATCGTAAAGTGAGTGGCAACGATTGCGGAGCAACGAAACTGCTTCTCGATAACAAAAAAAAAATTAAATATTTATATTAAATCTGCACCCTGTGCCTTTTTTTGTGTGCCGAAGAAAATGGTGTCGCGTGTATGTGTTTGTATGTGTTACGATACTCAATTATAGCAGGACACGAGAGCTGTATTAAGTATCCCCGTGCTCCGATGACTTGGTGTCATGTGGTGGTGGTGGTGGTGGTGTAGCGTCGGCAAGACGTTTAATCATGCTGGTGGGTGTATCGTGAGGTGAATTTCACCCGAAAAATCTCAAGTGTGACCGTTACTTTTTCATACAACTTCCTGCTCTTTTTCTTCTCGACATTCCCTCAAAAATGCTATTAAAACGATATCCAGAGGAATTTTTTGCTTTAAAAAAAAAAAGGCTGACTGCGATATCTCGGTATATCTCGCTCCATCCCGTCGTGTACAATCGTAGTGTGCACATGCACGCTGGGGTTTCGGGTGTCATCGGTCTCACCGAGCGGGCGTTGCCGATCTGAAAATACGTGTCCTGGGCGACTAGACTCCGACACCCGACGAGGAGAAGTGCAGCGGTTGCTCTGCTGCTGATGCTTCTTCTTCTTGCGCCTCTGCTTCTGTTTCCTCGTCGGACGCTGCCTCCTTGGCCTTCTCTTCGCTTATTAGAAATACATGTATCCGATAAGTGCTCGGATGCGCTCGAATGTGACCAACGAAGCACCAGGAGTAACAGTAGCATTACTTTAGCTAGTGGAATACACGGAGTACGCAGCAGGGTCGTTGCCATCGGAAGCGCGCTACCCCGCGTACACTATGTAACAACGATATACACAACGATGACGACTACGACGTATAGTCTCACTCTCTCATCGTGTTGTTGAATTCGTCGCCGTCGTCGTCGACTACGTCGGAATCGATATTACCCAAAGTGCCAAGAGTGTGTTTTATGAATGTATGTTGTATGTATGTATGTATGTATGTATGTATGTATGTATGTAGGAGCGAAGGAGATTGAGAAAGATAGAACGAAAGAGGGAAACGCGAGAGAGTTCTCCGTGCATCGCGTTCGAGTTGAAGAGAGATGAAAAGAGATTGCGAGGGCGCGGAGGGTGTCAGTACCTTGGTAGTGTGAGTTTCCCGGCGCGGCCACGTGTACGTACACAAGTGCTTCCACGCTCGAAGCAAAGCGTGCGTGTGTGTGTGCGTGTGTGTGTGCGTGTGTGTGAGTGAGTGAGTGAGCTCGCGAGAGGACTACTCGTTTCGCCGTCTCTTTTCCGCTCGCACGCTCTCTCCCTCTTGTATTCTTCACTCCGTGATGCTTCTCGTGTCCTCCGTTTCACTCCCTCTCTGCAAGAGTAGCAGCATCGCGGCATGTGTGTGTGTGTGTGTTTGTATGTGTTGGTAGGCGCGCGCGCTGGACTGCGAGTTCGTACGGTTGAAAATAATCGCGGGTGTCTCATGCGCCCCGCGAACTCTGTGTTTCCGCGTATTGCAGCTACTTTCAACAACCTCCTCGCGTGTATTTCGATATTTCTTCCTGTAATCTATAGCGCATTCATTTTATTCTTGTTCCTCTTACGATATATTGTTTCGTTGGTTGTAAAGGTATTGTAACGCACACTTAACAATATATTCGCAGTCTCAATTATAAGAAATGGAATTAAAGGAAAGAATAACGAAACCGCGTCATAGCACGGTTCGTAATGAAAATTCTTGTTACCGCTGCTGCGGCTACTGGTGCTGTTGCTGCTGTTAGCATTGGTTGAGGACGTCGGTTGGTTTCCTCGACGTGGCTTATCGCGCACGGCTCTCGCGGCCGCCGCGTGCCTCTACGTGGATTTTCGCTGGGCTGTACGCCGCGCGAGAGAGGGTTGCGTAAATATCTGTATCTCACTCTATCCTTCTCTCCCTTCCTCCGTTCGCCCTCCCTCGCCCCTCTTGCCAGCCTTACGCCCTCTATACTCCCTCCCACGACCCTCGAGCGAGTAGTCCGCTTGCCTACCCTCGTCCTCTCTGCCTTCTTCTCGGTCGCTCTTTCGTCTCGTCGCCCCTTCCACCAACCCCACAGTTCGTGTTCTTCTATCCTCTCTGCCCGCGCACCGACACCCCTCGAGTCTACCCTCTCCCCACCAATTTTATCCTCACCCTTTCCCCCTTCTCTCCCTCTCTCTCTCTCTCTCTTTCTCATCCCGCCGCCACTCTTTGTAAATGTGTGCGAGCGTGCGCTCCAACGACGAACGTGTCGCGTTGTACGGCGCGACGACTGAGTCTCGCTCGCTCATGACGCTGTTTGCCCATAGGCGTCGAGAAGCCAGAAGCCTCTGGGGTTGTCTTTCGACTTCCTTACACTCGGTGCTTTCCTTCAGTTTTGATCAATGAAAAATTATCATCTTCTTCGGTTTGTCATTTATTTTACAGCAAAACAATATTATTTATTACCCAATCGTTTATAATTAAACAAATTATATTTATTACAGCAATATACAGTTTGTTTTTTTTTTTTATTCGCTCGATGAATATTCTAGAAAAAAAAAATGTCCCCAACCTTATTCGTACGAGTTTTACTGTGGAAAAAAAGTTGAGTTCTATGCGAGATGATAAATTCGGCCCTTCGCATCTTTTCAAGGTCACGCGAAATTCACCGCCCCCTTTCGCCCCTCAAAATTTACTTCCGGATTAATAAATGACCGAGTTCTTTTATCATTTACATAACCAGAAAGAACAATTGATTTATAGGAAATTACGCAGTATTCTCGTTACTTTGAGTCTTTTACCTCGATATACGAGTCACAGTAGACAAGTTTCGTTATTTCGTTTCTCTACTCGCACCTTGTTTCGTGTATCAAATCGTTTCCGCTTCGGGTTCTACGTCGACATCCATTCTTCGTTGATGCCTTCGCTTCTTCCTTCGTTCGTTCGTTTGCCAACAGTCGAGAGTCCTCCTTCCCCTCCGCTCATGGTCGGCCAGCTCTGTCCCCCTCCCTTGTATCCATTCACCGAGGCGTTCGCGCGCGCGCGCGCGCGTTCAACGTTTCCACCACCACCGCTGCCGCCGCCGCCACCGCCGCCGCCGCGTTAAATCGCCCTCGCTACCCCGCCACCGCAACCTCACCCTGTTCGCTGCCGCCCTCTCTTGTTCTTGCTAGTCCTCGATCCGTTTCAGTACGTTTCCTCACCCCGTGCCGCGTGGTGCGGCGGCTTTATCATACGCGCGTTACTCTCGAGTTCCTTTTCTTTCTTTATTCGTCAACCGTGCACACTCAAACTAAATAATATATATGTGGTATATAAAGTTGCAATTGTAAACACAGTTACTTACAACTTGGCTATTCGGACCAACCACGTGCGTGAATGTTGTGTGTATTATACTTGTACGTTATCCACATGGTTTACGAAATAAATGCGCGAACTGGTGGTGCCTCTTTGCTAAACTGTGATTGAATGAAAAAAAATATATTTTACTCGAAAAATAATTGTACTTTCAATGAACTTTGGTGAACTGAGAAAAGTCAATTAACGCGCGAGCAAACGAGGCTCTGAGCGTAACTTAAATCGACAACGGAGAGTCCCTTGTTTTGCGCATATGCTAAAAGTGATTTTTTTTTTTTTGTTTTTCATCCAGTTGTTGCGCGACGCTGTAACAGGTGAGTCGAGTAAACACTCGAGACTTTTGGTATGACCTATTTGTCAATTGATTTACAAATGTGAGTACGTGCGCGCGTGTCGTTTATTTTATTTAAACATTTTTTTTTTTTTTTTTTATTTTTTTTTTTTATATTATAAATTTATTTTTTCTATTCCGACTGTAACTCGTTATCTTCGTTACTCGGAATCACGCAAACGAGATAGATTACTTTATATAGCTCGCTCGTTTTATCTGAAAACAAACGTAAGCATCGTCGAGCACGTGCTCTCGGCGGCGAATCTTTCGTGATCGTCGTAGCGAGCGTATCCACGATAAGCTACACACAGGTGTAATTTTAAAAACTCAAATACCGTTATAAAATTCAATTTATACATGACAATAAACAAAATATCTTTGTTAAGGGAACATTGTCCTATTATCGTTACTAATTCTCACCCCTAACTTGAGTTTCGACCGTTGATATTCGATTGTTCATTTTGTATGTTCGTATATAATCGCTCTCGACCGATGACTCAAATGTTTGTCTTGAGGAATTCATTGTGATGGTTATTTCGCAGTAAGGAGGAGTCGAAGGACGCTCGAAGGGATCATCTCTCTCTCTCTCTCTCTCTCTCTCTACACACACACACACACTACAGTACTATATAAGCTATTATTTATATTTCGGGGCCTATCGTGCCCAATTGTTCTTTCACGGCCACTTGCCCTTTACTTCCCGCCGAGTTTAAGGCTCCAATAGCTACGAGCCACGTGGTTCGCACGCTTCTGCCTTCTCTCAAACTGCAACCCACTGACTCTTTCTCATCTTATATTTTCGTCTCTTTCTGTTTCTTCGATGATACTTGTTCCCCTATCCCCTATATCGTGCCACTCGAGCGTGTCCTAATCTCAGTATGTTTGTATGTACGCACACACGCGTACGCGCTATATGCTACGTACAATATTATACCCACGCACGCACTTCCCACGTATTACGAAATTTAAATAACATTTCCACGCAGACTCGAACGCGCTACGGTGTGTCCTCCCTCTCAGTCTCCACTGTTTCCCATTACTGAGTGCTGCCCCCGATTGGGCAGCGCGCGACGTCGCGGCAAGTGCGTATATACGTTTTCGTGACGAGGATAACATACATCGAGCGAGTATTCAAGGGCTAAACTCGCCTCGTGTCTATCCGCATCTCTCTTTATTTCTATTCATTTTTCTACTCGCTCGCACTACCGACTTTCCATGTTCGTATTTCTCTCTCTCTCTCTCTCTCTATCCTGACTGCTGTGACGCGTTCCCTCGTATACATATATTCGGCTCGGGACTACGAAATTTACATGTCGCTTCCTGCGGGCAACCACGATCCACGATCAAAGTAGCATGACGATTTTATCGTCGTATACTCGCCCTGCCCTCAAACGTACACGAGGCCAGCAACAGGGTACGTGGGCCGAGGGTTGATGAGAGACTTGACAATAACAATGATAATAATAGCCACGATAATATAATGGCTTGTTCGAGGGACTGTGTCGAGCGTGGGAGGGGAAGGGACACTAAATTCCCGGGCATCTATAGTACTAACGGTCCCCGTATCCCCATCAACCCCTCGGTGCGTGACGAGGCGAGGCGCAACATCGAAGAAATCTCTTGCTAATAGTTACCTTAATAGCTTCCTCTTTGACTCGACATTCACGATGTAATCTCGATCGATTAGAAATTATTTAACTCGACATAATTGCTTACACATTCCTTGAGCTATTTATCTCCCGATGAATTTCCTTACTATCTCGAGTAATTAACAATAGAAACTATTTTTTTCGATTTGTTTATTTATCGATTTAATATTAATTTCATTGATAACTATACAAATGGCCATCGGTTGTGGTATCTTTGAAGCATGCAACTAAATATTTAAGAAAAATAGCCTTAAAATCCTGTGGGGGAAGTGAAACATTGTATGTGGGGGTTGCAATATTTATTTTTTTCGGCGGTAAATCGTTTTTTTTTGTTTTTTTTTTTTTTTAAGTTAGTTCTTTGACGTAATAAAAAATCGTATGAATTTTTGATAAGCATTATTTATAACATCTCCAAAGTTATAATGGATCCCAACGATCATTCCAGCTAGAAATTTTGAGCGAAAAATTGCATTTTAAATGTTTCATAACAGATAAAAATATTGAATAATTATAGAATCAAATACTCTTTTTGTTAATGAGATTTTGAGTTTTTCGATAATCATTGAAGAAGAAAAAAGATGAACAAACATTGGAAAGAGATATTTTGAGCTTAAAGTAGACAAAATCGTATGAAAACTATAAAACTGCCGTATCATCGTTATACATTAAAAAAAAAAACTGAAGACAAATTCGATAAAATTCGAGACAAAGTCTAAATTATCGAGAAAAAGAATGATACGCGTGCTACAATGAGACTTTAAATTAATTAAAGAAACGTATGTAAAGATTTTTCGATGTTGTAATATGTTGATTTAGTTACTTTCCAACTTTTTATTTGTAAATAGTTCTTGGTTTGACTTATCTGCTACAAGGAGTATCTTTCATACTTGAAGTTTCTAGAATTGCTTCAAGCTCACAAAGTTATAACAAAGTAACAATCTTTACTACGTTGTGATTTTTATTTTTCTATCAAAAACTATGTCGGCTTTTAACTCTCCGTGTGTACATTTGTGTTTTTTAATTTTTTTTTCAATTTACTTTTTCGTCTTACGCCTGCGCACCAGGTATTTTAGTATTTACAAAGTGTTTTAAGGTGTTGAAAAGTTTTTTAAAAAACAGAAATTCATCGGGGTGTTACAATTCATTGAGTTTAGTACATTATCCAGTAGTTGATAAAGTAAAATGGTTAAAATGTGTTAAACATCAATTTTTTTTATTTGGCAAAAATGTGGAAAAAATAAAATTTCATTTAAAAATAAATATCTTTGCGATAAATAAATTTAACGATGATTCCTTGTACAACGTGTCAACCAGTGACTATCAGCTTTGAAGATAAAACAAAATCCATTCACGTGAACGTGGAGAATATTTTATTCTCCACCTTCGGATATATTTATACATACAGAAGGCAAGATAATCGAAGGTAATGAATATTTATTACTAATAATCACTGACAATACGAAATTCCGGACAAATATAAATATATCACGGAAGACTGATATTTAAAAAAAGGCATTTACCGTGTGCACTCGGAATGCGAAAACATCAAACGCGGTTTGCATACTTGGCTGTTGACGGCACAGACACGATTTTTAATTTGTCCTGGTTGAAGGTAAACTCTCGCGATCCAATGCAACTCGGCAACTAAGACTACTAGATTTTTTAAGGGAGGAGTATGATCTCCGCCCTCTAATAATTTAGGCAAAACTTGAGGTCGAAATTTCAATTCTGCCTCCAAGTGTCCAGTGTGCAGGAGTGTTGATGGCTCGTACGATGTTTCCGCGTTGACATTAAAGAAACGTTGTTTGAGCGAAGAGTGAACTCGATGGCAACGTAAAAATATTAATCGTCGGGATTCCGTGGAGCGAGAAGAAAAAGAAAAAAAAAAGGGGGTGTCCCACGAAGCGAGGAGAGTATTTCCGTGAATGCACCTGCAGCAGGGCGCATTATAGCGGTGCTGGTGCACAGGATTCGTTCCCAGCAGAGAGAACGGCAGCAGTGCTTCGCTCTTTCCCCTTCGACTTGTGGCTCCCTTTCGCTTCCTCGCACTCGTCGCTCTGTATAACACCGTTTCTCTCGGCTTCCCCTCGCCGTCAGTACGAAAGTGCCCCTCTCACCCCAACGCCCCACACGGCCACAGGATGGCTTCACGGGTTGCGGCTAGATATCCCCAAGTGTTTCCTTGGAATACACCTGCGCTGCTTCTTAACAACTACTACTACTATTACTATTATTATTACTGCTACTACTACTACTATACACCACCTATGCTACCATGAAAGCCTGAGCTGTATAGCATTGCGGGATCTTGTTCGTCTTTTTCTATCTCGTAGTGTCTTAGTCTCCGTTGTGTATCCGTTACGAGAATGTTTCTCGAACGCTCTTGCGCCAAAAGCAGTACTAGAACGAGTCTCGCCGTACTTAGTTGCTTCTCACCTCCTTTACCTTACAAAAGTGCCAGCGGCGCTGCACAATATCAGGGTTTCGAAGCAGCATAACAATAATATAAAGCGCGCAATTAAATGTTATCAGTACATCAGAAAATATGAAAAAGATGTTGTTTTACCCAGTCGATAGAATAATTATTTGCTTTCAGCCCTCTTTTCTCTCTAAAGCCCGGTCCGATTTGCTACACTATTTCTACAAAGCTATGACTCACGAAGGAAAGCAAGATAGAGAAACAGGACGATGGCGACGCGTAATGGCGAACTCGCCACGCAGGGCCATCACAGTAGATTTCGCAATAGCACGTATAACGCGAGAGAGAGAGAGCCCCCTCTTTGCTACCAGGCACCACACGACGCGATAATAATGTAACCCTCTCAGTCGCCACAGCCACCGAGCTCAGTCAGAGTCCATCGGGTTATGAATCATTCTCCACTCCTCGACGATACTCGTTGCCTTCGCTGCTACGTTAATAGCATTGTCAAACCCTGCGAGCTCTCTGACTCGCTCAGTTTTACAACGCTCTACCTTCTTTCTCTTCTCCTTCCCATCATTCAAAAACCACAACTGACTTCCAGAGGGTATCGTGAAATAAAATCTTGACTCTAGTCGTTTTACGTTGTAAAACTTGAGAGGAAATAATACATGTACGCGTCGACGCCTACCATTATGCGATTGGCGAGTACGGAGAGAACGCCACAGTTCATGTTATTCCATACACAATAGTATCGGGCTTCGCGCCCCAGTTACACCTGCGCACCTTGGCTCACGGGAAACTAAATGCAGCACAGTTATGCGCGTTGCACTTGGATGAAATTGCACGAGTGCGGTGCACATGGAATTTCTAGTTTGTATAATCACGCAAACGTAATGTGTATGCACAGTCAATGACACATTAAATTAATTATTCAAAATCTCAAATCTATGACCGTAGACCTTATTTAAAAAAAAAAAAGATTATTTGAAATATCTTTGAGAATAAGTATATTTACTTTTATCATATTTATCGTTATTTGTTGGTGCGAGCAAAGAATTAAAATTACCTCAGTTGCGTGGTAATTTTATATATAACGTACAACGATACAACATTGAAATATCTATAGGTAAAATAGAAAAATATATTATCAACGGAAATAAAAATTAATAGTAGTTGAGTTCATTTTTTTTTTTTTTTTATACTACCGTCCAAGTTGTTTGGATGCTGTATTGAACGTTGATAATTAAAAAAGTTATATCGTTATTGAGGGTATTACGAACAAGGCTAGTTAACCGTTAATTCGAGAGTCAGGGGTGCGATAGGGACTTACACCGTTATTCAGTATTTTGAAATGTTTGACTAACGTTACAACACTTCGGGAGTGGAGTGGTCGCGGAAAGAGAAAGGAAATAACGAGTGTATAATAATCGTGAATTTTTCGTACGTCTCGACGCCAATGCGTGCTTCCTAAGAGCCACAGGTCGAGGTCGAGGGCAAAATAATCAAGCAGGGGGCGCAAGAGGGAAGTCGCACTAAACGCAAAGCTATTTGTCGCTCTCCTGTCGATTCTGGGTTCGTCGTTGGTTCCCGTTTCTCATCATCGTCATTGGGGTTGACTAAGTTTCTTTTAAATTTAACTTCAGTGACATTATAAAACCGATATCGACGCCAATGAGCTCAAAGGTCGAGGGAAATTTTTTCATTCGTTTCCCGAGGGGGGCGGCCTGAGATAGGCGGTTGCTAAAATATCTTGATATTTATTTTATCAATTATTTTGTGAATTTACCACATATTCGCGCCTAAACGAAGACAAAATTGAACATTTTGAATTTGGCGCTTCGCCCTAGTTGACGAAAACTCTTTTTCTTTCTTTTTTAACGACACGAACGTAAAATATTGTTGAAAGATAGAGTTTCATCGTTGCATCGACGTATTTAGCAAAGAAATTTGTCTAAGTGCATTGGGCAGCTGCGAAGGCAGTAGAAATCTCCGGACAGCGCACCAGTCGAGTTTCTTCTCCTGTAATCACTTCAGCCGGATTGTATAGTATCGGTGAAATCGCGACGCTGGTGCCGAGAGAGTAGTCAGTTAAAAAATGCGGGTTCGCCACGCCAATGGGTGCGCCGAGGTCGAGAGCTCGGGACAGAGAGCGAGCGCGATAGTCGACTACTAGCTCTGAGACACTCTCTCTTTCTCTCTCTCTCTCTCTCTCTGTCGAGTCGTGCCGAGCGCGTCGAACGAGGGGAGTACTATGGGGAAGCAGAGAGAGGGTGCAAGCTGCGTCGTCCCGCGTCCCATCCGTTCGTCTGTACTCTCGTCGGTGCACCGGCCGTCGTAGCGACGTAGGAGCCGACGACGACGACGACGACGACGACGACGACGAATGCTTCTGCCTGCCCTGCGAAGTCTAAAGGGGGTGAGCGGAGCGCGGAGGGGTGGCGAGAGACCAGACAACCAATCGCAGCATAGAGCCGACGCGTCGCGAGTACGTGCGTGAACGCGTCCCTCTCTTGCCTTTCTCTGTATGCGTTTCTCAGGCCTCCTCGCTCCCTCTTTCAACTCTTTTGGTATGCGTATATATGCCTGCATGCGAGTTGACTCTCTCTCTTGGTCTCTATCTATCTATCTATGTCTCTATCTCTCTCCATTGCGCGTGCAAAGTTAGGTGAGCGCGCTTCGAAGCGCGAAGCGAAAAAAAGTCTGCAAGTAGGGGCGGCAAGATAATTAGCTCGGACGATGCGCCCCGTTGGCTTGTTCGTTATAAAAGTTGAAAACGCCACGAGTTGCGCCTGGCAAAGGCACTCGTAAGCTGCTAAGATCCGCGGTATGGGAATATACCTCGACCTATGCTTTCCTATAATTAACCGGAAGTCCAAAAGCGAAAAACAGCCCTACTCGGGATAATACGAGGATCAACGTCGTATATAATTTAAAAACATATTGAATGGTATCTTCGCATTAGTCCGAGGGATCTCTTTACACCATGATTATAATTATTCTACTCGGGAAAACACCAAATTGAGTACCTATAGGAATGCTACAAACGTCCGGTGTTCATAAAATTCTTACAACTACTTTTCACAACTATACCTATGTGCCTCTCGTGGTAAACCCGAGCAAGTGCCACAACACTGGATAACTCTCGGTGTAATCTATATATCTATAGAATTCACTCGTACGCTGTACGAGAAACGAGAATGCACGCACATCACGAGGCCCCGGGGGGCTGATGGCATGGCAGCGTTGCTGCTGCTGTTGCTGCTGCTGCTGTTGCTGCTGCTGCTGATGCTCATCGCGGCCGGGGCTAGCTCTCTCGCTTCTCGCTGTACGAAGGTTCTAAAATGTGGGACACGCGGCCGTACGCGTATAGCAGCAACAGCTCATAGCGAGAGAGAGAGAAACCTAGTCGGCAAATGCGCGTGCGATGTACATTTCTCGTTGATGCCCGCTGATGCCGTGGTGCGAGGTGCGCCCCTCTTCGTAGCTGCGCTATCTGCACTCTTAGAGTTGCCTTGCTGGCGGCTTCCTTGCTTCGTTCACGATCTTCACTGAACCGCTTCCCTGATCGCAACGACCATCCGCAAAACCCCACCCGAGACGCAAAATTCTCCGTTAAGTAACTTGTCTCAGTGAGTAATGAGCTTCTTAGCAAGAAGAATTGTCATGTCTTAAGGATAGTATTGTATAACAGTATAATCATACGATTCTTAGTGGATATAATATCAACTCGTTTATTTTATATTATTCAATCAATTCAGAGTCCTACAATAGTATCGTGACTTTTTGAGAACCGTCATTAAAATTCGTGATTACTTTCAATGAATTACAGCCGATAATTACATTTGTACATATAACAATTTTATTGACAATCGGTGATTATAATTATCGTTTCTTTTACCATTGGGGGACGGGGCGGGGAAAAGCAAATGTTTTCAATTAATCTAAAGTTGCAATCGTACCTTAGGCATTCAAAATAGAAAACTGATCGGCTTTTATAATGATAAGAGCTCTCAAAAGTGATAAAAAAAAATTGAAAATATAAAACAAGCCTGT
This sequence comes from Cylloceria caligata, assembly GCA_963942595.1. Lineage (NCBI taxonomy): Eukaryota > Metazoa > Arthropoda > Insecta > Hymenoptera > Ichneumonidae > Cylloceria > Cylloceria caligata. The sequence continues at coordinate 72,937,943 of OZ012704.1, forward strand.
ACAAACCAAATACTAGGTGTAGGGGATACGAATGGACGAGCACAGGCTGAGCAGAGAGAGAGAGAGAGAGAGAGAGATACTCACACACGTCTCTTGTTTTATGTGTGACATGCAGCCGGGGAACAGCCTCGAACCTCTCTCTGGTTCGCCGCTGTGACGCGAGATCGTTCCAAGCACATCCTGGCACTCCCCCAGTGCGAGGGCGCGGGGGAGGTGTACGCGGGGTTACGGGGGCGGGGGAGAGAACGTGCAGGGACAACACGCAGCAGCGGTAACTCCAACCACCACCATCGCCACTAGGCAGCAGCATAGATATCCGAGCAGAGAAGCGGTAACAGCACTTGGCACTTGGACGAAAGCGGCATGTGCGCCTCGCGTTTACTATGTTCGTTCTCCTCTGTTATATCACCCGAGTCTTCTCACCGATATATATTATATACGGATATACGAAACGGTCGATCCGCCTTGCGACAATCACAATCGCACATCATCCGTAAATGATATATTTGAAAATTAAGGAAGTTCTTTAAAACTCTTTTGAATTTTTTTTTTTTTTTTTCTTCTACTCGTGTCTCGTAAATAATACATTTTAATATCGAGAATGAGGAAGGAGTTAAGTTTGAATCGTGTGCTCGTTCATTGAGATTAACTCGAGTTCGGCATATGCTTTTGTTTGGCTTCCATCTCGATCGTACTCACTGATGCCCGCGTGAAGAGGATAAGAATCCGTGCGGGAGAGGGAGGAAACGAGACACAGAAATTCTAGTTGATCGATGCCAGCTTAGCAAACCGACCGCCCGACCGACCAACCAACCCTCTATGCGCTGTTGCACGTGTCCGGCATTTATCCTTCTCTCGTAGTCTGGGATCCTCCACCCTTGAGGCGCTGTTCTCGATGCTCTTACCGCTTCTCCAGACTCTCAATTCTATTCGAAGCATCCTAGTCATTCGTCGACGACGACCTAACTCAACCCCCATAACCGGCAAAACTCGACTAGAAACCCTAATCAACCGACGCCCACCGATTCCCATCGTAGCAAGGGCTGCGCGACCCACAGCCGGAACCCTCGACCAGGCGTATCCCTTAAATGTGCCTGACACAACAGCCCAGAACCCTAAGGGTTCTTTTCACCCTCGAAATATAACCGAAGGCCAAATAAGTAACGGAACTTTCGAAGGGTTTTCTAAAAGATGCACTGAAATTCCTTAAAGTCGGGTCTTCCAACCGAGAATAGAAAAATATATGCAGTCGGTATTATTATTTATAAATTCTTATTACGAATATTGTTTAATTGTTTAATAACATAATGATGGATCTGTAATTTTTGTGTGTGTGTATTTTTCAAGGAGAATCAATTAACAATTGAACAAATAATTTTTTTTTTTTTTTAATAAAGATAATCCAGTAGTTACGAGTTTCTCCTGTTTTTGTATGACTCGAGTCACACAACATTCCTAATAAAGCGATTCCAAGTTGATTCGTAATATTTTTTGCACTGCAAAACCGACAGATTGAGGTTTCTCGAGCTGTGATGCGTTGTTCTTGGTCGTTTTACAGTGCGATCTTAAACTGGTTTACGATGATTGAAGAACAAGGAGTCGCGAAATCGAGTAAATAGGGGCAGGAAAAGATCCTAGTAATAGAATTTTATAGGATATACCGATATATAACGTCGTCCATGAGACACACAACGAATACCAGAAGTAACGGCGTCACTGTTCGTTCTCTTGCATTCTCTATTTCTTCTTTCATCGCACTTTGAAAATTCCTCTCTATCCATCCCGCTCTCTTCTAGCTATACTATACTATAGATACATTATAAATGTATTTATGTAAGGACGTACACTAAGCAATTACGCTATACATCAATGTTGCTGCGCTTTGTCGATGCGTGTTTTACGTACGGATACGTGCACAAGCGGTTCGCTGTGTGACTCGAGTGTACCGGCTTGTCGGGATTATTATGCGATGTGTCGTAGGTACACAGAGCAACAGCAGCACCACCAGCAGCAGCAACAGCAACAGCAACAGCAACACAACACTCGCAGCTATGACGATTACGCAATGCGTGACCGTGAGAGTGGCGCGCAGAGTCTCTCGTGTGTATTATGTATGTCTCTCGTACCGCCACACCGTGACTCGTCACGTATCTACTTCTCTTCAACTTGGTGTATATTATGCGCAGTCGAGGATATACTGCTATCCATACGTACATACTGTATGTAGGGTATATACGCTATACTGCAATATACTGGATAACATTTGTGTGTTTCTTCTCCCCTCCGTCTCTCTTTATTTCTTTACCTTTTTGTTTAAAGTGCGTGAGTTAGCGTACTATGATGGTATAGATGGCTAGGCTTAGGTTCAAGCTCGTTTGCTCACACGAGCTTTGATAGAGTAGCTTATTGACAAGTTCCGAATCAGCTAAATAGGGCGTGTTTGTTAATGGTTGGTTGGTGTTACCAGTAGTGGTTGACAGAGGAGTAATCACCAATACCAGTATCTGTACGGAGAGTGACGGTTATGATACAAAAGGCACACGAGTCATGTGTATGCAGTTGAGACTCAGCAACTCATCGCTCTTCGCATAAGTATTTGAGAGTGCTGGCGCGCAAGCCGATGACGAAGTCCTGCGGTGACGGGGAACCCCCCCCCCCCCCCCCCCCGTACCTCTCGTCGTTTCTCGTGCCTGGCGACACGGGGTGCGGTGCAACGTTACGTCGACGCCCGTATTGCCTCGAGGACGACTACGAAGAGGCACAGCTTTAACTAATTACTCGCAATCGCACGATCTAGGGTTTTAACCGAGATACATTGAAAATGCTTTATAACACCTGTATATATAACGATATGCTGATATTTTACTAAGGAACGGCAAAGTTGCCACTTTGCAAGTATCGCGGGTTTATCTTGTAACCTGTAAAGTTTTATTACAATTAAAAATAGAATAAAATCTATAAGAGGATTGTTTTAAATCTATAACGAAATATTGTTTCAATTTGCTACAAAAATAATCCAATTTCCACTTAGTGTGAGATTGCAATTTTTATTTTTCTATTATTTTGTTATATAATTGCATGAAAAATATTATCTAATTTTTTTCAATACTACACACATTTATTGTTGGATATTTAAAAAAAATTGTCACTAGTTCTGAAAAAAGAAAGTTCAAGTCGTCCACCCTTTAAGAGTATTCTGTTGAAAGACTTGATATAAAAAGAATGACGATCGATATCTCTGTTTTACGGCAGGATTGCCGAGGAAGATCTCGATACTTGACGATAAATGTGTAATTCAAAGGGCTTACGGTACGTTCCAAGTCGACTAAGACAATTACGGCCTCGAATATTTAAGTGCTACGGCCACCTGTACGATTCAAGGGAGAGCGCAAACAGGAGAGATAGATAAATACGCGCATGGTACAAGGAGTGCCGGAGCGAAGACGCGAGAGGGGCTTTGCGTTCCAGTTCGGCCATGAGGTCCCGGCGATGAACCGTTAACCGCGGACCCTCCATTACCGGTTGCCCAACGATTCAGCGGTGCGAGGCAAGAACCACCACTACCACCACCGACAACGACCGCGATCGCGCGCCTCGTGCCGTGCGATCGAGAGAGCCCGCAGCCTCGACCGCTTCTCGACCTCAACGGTAGAAACCTCGGCTTTCAGAGTTAAACCAACGGCAACGGGGATTATTCCATGAAACCTCTCTTGAAATCCTTCATAAATCGCTAGTTCCGTGCTCGTAACTACAACAAAATATCAAATTCGATACTATAACGCGTAGTATCGTCCGAGCTTCATTTTAGAGAACATTTCTCTTACCGATGCAGTGTCGACGGTTCGAAAGACGGTGACTCTCGATAACCGTGACTGAGCTTGGCACCGTTATTACTCGAGGAGCCTTGTCGTCCCTCCTGGCTTTCCTTTACTTCCCAAGATATACAACTGCCTGCATTCTCGCTTTCTTAATCATTTCGTCCCTCCGGGGACACCGTGAAACGGGAAAAGAAGGAATTTCGAAACATGACGGGCATCGCGCGTCGCGTGACCTCCCTTCGTTTCGAAATTATTATCAAGTGTCCTCTCGACAGTCCATAGAGACATGGGAATCGAAATAGGAATCATTAATTATTTCGAGAAACCCTGGGTAAAGCCATCGTCGAACTAACAGTTAGCTGGATGAAGGTTCTCTTAATTTACACGTTAAATCTTTCTTTTTTTTCCATACGATAAGCACACCAATACTAATATGCCGAGTACCTACCTTTCTTTTTAATATTATTGATCGGTACCAGCGTCCAGCGGTAAGGAATATTTTAAAAATCGATGAATTCCTACCTATTTAGTGATTAATAAATTAGTCCTTTACGTAAAGGTGATAACCATTCGATTCACCGTGTGGTACCAACCCAATGAATAACTCTTTGGAGTTTATAATATTTATTCAACGATCAACGATTATTTGTATATAAACACCAAGTCTTTAATCATCGGCTTCGGTAATCGTCGTCTCGCGAGTTTATTTGTGCCATCGGTGCGCGGTTCTTCATTATTACGCAATCACGAGTTCCAGTGGCGGCATCAGCCACCAAGCACCAAAGCGAGAGAGGCGAGCAAGAAGGATAGAGATTCACGGAGGTTCGAAGGTTCGCACCGTTAACCGTGAAACGATCGAGCTTCCTTACGTTGGAATTAACGAGGTCGTTCAAGGTCGAGGTTGCTTACTACCACTGGGCGCACCTCGAGAAATCTTGGATGCTGCTTCTCGCACTGGTACCTACTACACTTGTTACTGTACTACTAATACCACTACTGAACTAATACCACTACAACTACAGTCACGAAGTACTTGAGAATGAGAATAGGATAGAAGGACACCTTGCGAGATTCGTTGATTTGATAACTATCCCTCGACTCGTGTCTTGCGTCGTATTCTTTCAAAGTCCAACGCCCTACTGAATATCCTAAAATTGGGAATTAGACGATTCGCAAGGATATTGCAGGAATGATGGTAGAACTCTGGCTTCGATAACTGATAAACGAACTAATATACGATGAGTATAATACGAAACTAAACGGGATAAGGCATTTTTAAGAAAAGATAGCATATGATTATGAAAAATCTTTTGCAGTAATAAATTTGAATATGAGCTATGCCAAAGAGAGAGAGAGAGAGAGAGTTCATCTATTTAATTTCACAATCAAATAACTGAATGATAAAAATTTGTAACGTGCGAAGGCTATAAAATTGTAATAAAGAGATATTTGCTGATTAAGAAATATCAGTATAACCGTAGATGGTAGAATAATTAAGTAAAGTAGTGTAACCGGATGCACAATCATAAGAATAAATGGTCAGAGTCGGTCTAACGACATGAATCGTTATATCGCATACGTATACGGGTAGAAAGATTGGCAAATGTGAAACTGTCGGGTCGTGCGAAGGATGGGAGGAGTGAAGGGGGTTCAGGAGGAAGCACGGCCGCTGTACGACTATCGATCCGAATGCGTAGAAAATGCTATTGATTTCGTCGTCGGGAGGGCTGAGAGTGGGCGGAGGGAGCCGACCCCGAGAACGACCTCATCCACGGGACTGTATGGTTGCTGTTGGTGCTTTACCGGGCTGAAACGCTCCAACGCCGTGCTAGTAGAAGCCTGGAAAAGGATTGAAAGCTCTCTGAAAGAGGTAAAGAGTGAGATGGATGAAAAAAGGGAGAATGAGAGGATATACTCGCTTTTTCCTTCTATTTTCTTCATCTTTTTCAACCCTCTATCGTCCTTAGTTTCCTCTTTTTAATGCTCCCTTCTGAACATGTATACCCTTGCCTGCTTTGAACGCAAGAGTAGCAGCAACGAAAGAAGCGAGGGTGAACGAGGAGGAGGAAAAAGAGCGTGTGTACTGTGTCTAGTGTCTGCACGTCGAGGGAGTCTGGTCTACTCCTCGTCTGGCTTCTCGTGCTTATTCGCACATCGTTGAGAAATACTTAAAAAAACCTGTGTATTACAGTCTGTACGGATACGGTATATTCAAAATTTTACCGGTCTTTCCTTATTTTTCAGTCGTTGATTTTCTACGAATGGTTAGTATATGCTCACACCGCGCATATACGAATGTGTATGCGATAATGAAAATGGCGGGAGTGATTCTCAAAGGGACTTTGCTATACTCGTACCTGTGTCTCGTCAAGTTTATTTCTACACGGATAGAGTAGCTTTTAGAGTGCGCATTGTGAGTCTCGCGAGAGATCGTGGGGTCGAGAGAACTTCTGTGTAATACATGTAAAAGGAAAGAATGATCGCTTCGGCTCTACCATTCGATCTACCTACATGTCCTTCCGTCAGGGTCGTGCGTATACACCTACGAGAATCTATGGTGTTCTGGTAGAAGCGCAAGGCAATGGATTGAGAATTCTGATGCCGGTATTATTTATGGGCTTGAATTTGTGTGTGTGTGTGTGTGTGTGTGTGTGTGTGTGTGTGTGTGTGCGTGCGTGCGTATGTATGTATGTATGTATGTATGTGTAGATAGATAGACAGACACGCACCGCTACTACGTGTCATGTTGTTGATGCTGTTCTTTGCTCGATTCTTCACCCACAGATTCGCGTATCTATACCTGAAGTGTATAGAAATATTCATTGTATTAGTATTCCAAGGTTGCACGGGGGTTCAGCCACAGGCAGTAGCAAAAGGAAAAAATAAAACGATTTTAATAATAATAATGAAATGTATTATTCGTATAGATTATTAATTGTTTGATTTGTCGTTTATCATCAGGTCACGAGAAACAAGTACGCGATAAAACTCGGCCGATGACGAAAAGATCAAGAAGCCCACTGTCAAGCAGCAGCATCGCCGTGGATAGCGCGGAAGAGCGGCATCAACGGCACAACAACAGACAAACATTGGAGGTCTGATGTTAGCGGACATAAACGGTAACCTGGCGGATTTGAGAAGCGAAGCGATGGCGTCGCAGAGGTTTTGTCTGCGCTGGAACAACCATCAGAGCAATTTATTATCGGTTTTCGACCAGTTACTCCACGACGAATCTTTCGTGGATGTAACGCTGGCCGTCGAAGGTCAGCTACTCAGGGCACACAAAATGGTCTTGTCGGCGTGTAGTCCTTACTTTCAGGTAAAATATAAATACAACGATATGCATTTAATTACAATTGAAAAGAAAGAGTCGTATGTTATTAATAACGAATGGATATTTGAAATGTTAATTTTTACAATTTTTGCGCACAGGCCCTGTTCACCGGGCATCCCGACAAGCATCCAATAGTCATTCTAAAAGACGTCCCATACGTGGACATGCGAAGCCTCCTTGACTTTATGTATCGAGGCGAAGTGAGCGTAGACCAGGAAAGGCTCACGGCTTTCTTGAGGGTCGCCGAGTCTCTCAGGATAAAGGGCCTGACCGAGGTGAACGAGGATAAATGCGATCTACCGAGCATAACCTCCTCGCTACTCGGCAATCAGAACACAGTACCTCCACCCCCGCCAAACCTTCACAGAATAAACCAAATCGGGCCTCATCATCACGTCTCGCAGAAGAGGTTCCATCACATGTCGAGTCATCCGTTGCTCGGCTCAGCACTCACCGCCCCAAAGAGAAAACGCGGCAGACCGAGGAAGTTGAGCGGCTCGTCCGATACTCCACTTGGCGAGGCTTCCCTCAGTCAAGATCTTCAGTCGGGTTCCGATCTTGTTCAGGGCTCGCCCGAGATGATGGAGATGAAGATGGGCATAGACTTTCAGAGCGAAACGAGCGCGAGCGGTGGCGCGAACCCGACTAGCGGTAACTGCACCACACCAACTGGCAACAATCACGCAGCGGCGGCGGCTACTGCCTCTGCCAATTCGACACCTGGCTCAGCATCATCGAGAAAGGACTCCGCGGAACCAACGGAAAATGGCACAGATCCACCGGAAACTCTAACGCCGAGAGTCAAGCGAGAACCCGAACCAACGCCGAGTACTTCTGCGCAGGGTGAGTTATAATTTATAGTGAAACGTTTTATTTTCTCGAGGCTTCATAGAAAATTATAAAATACTTATATTCGTTTATTGTTATTCTCCGTTTTAGCAGCCGAAGAGACGTTTGCGCGGCCACTCAGTAGACAAGGAAGTGAAGGGTTCAAGCAAGGTAAGAGCACGTTCACAAAAGAATTTGAGGGAAAGAGAGAGAGAGAGAGAGAGAGAAAAAGAGAAAGAGATTGCCTATTCTATATTGTTATTATTCATGTCTTAATGAGATTTCAAGTCGACGAGTTGCGCGACTTTTATTTTTCATTTAACCGTTAACCAGTGTAACCACCTTTTGTTTTTACGTTGCAACTCTAACCCCTCGTCCGAAATCAAGGACCGGTGGCACTCAAGGGCATTTAACCTAACGGAGAATTCAATCTCGATCGCATTGTCTTTTGTATGATGTACTTTATTTGTAATTTGTAAAACGAGGAATTCTCCGGATCGGTTGGTTCGCTACTAGAAAGTTTCTTCTTCCAGGAAGGAAGCTATGATTTTTTTTTTTAGTTTTCCAACCACGTCAACCGTTGTCGGGAGTATTGACCCAGCACACAAACGATGAGAACGTGAATCGTTCTTCGTCGCACCTTTCACGATTAGTTACTTTTTGTTGTTGTTGTTTGTTTGTTTGATACACCCTGCCTGGGAACACCGCGAACGACGGGCGGCCATAATCGAGTTATAACCCGGCTGTCGAAATGAGCGTATTTCACATTTGCATGAATCCACGACGCTCGTCCGTCGAAGCGAGAGAAAATGATAATTTTCGTCGGCCTTCCTCGCTGTTCGAGGTGAAACAACAAATTAATGGATTTTTCGAATTCATTGAATCGAAAGATACCCTCGCGCTACGTTTTTCCTGCATGACGTGTGAGAATAATCTTCCGATTGCGCAGAATTCGTCGACGAACGACAAACTCGTTGCCGTGCGCGCTCTCGCACGTGGACACGAAGCTCGGGTACATTGATAAACAACTTTGGTTTTTCAATTCGAGTGTCAAAACGCGCAAAAGCTTCGTGAGAATGAAATATTGCGTAGATGAGATTGCGCGAATGAGAGTGAACGAATGACAACGAGTTCGAGAGAGAAAGTTTGATGAATGTCGTCTCGTCGAAACTCAGACGTCAAGTTTAGTTTGAATTGTGTTTCATGCTTTTTTCTTTCATTGCGTTTCTTCGATTTCTCCTTCTTCTTCTTCTACCTTTTTCTTCTATTCCGGTCGGGCTATATAAATTGACGAGAATTGTGTATCCCCAGGAAAAGAATGGAAAAAAAAGTAACAAAATACCCTCACTGGCGCTGTACACCAGTTTGGTTTATGTGACACGATTCGCAATACAAGTAGCAAAGCAAAAAGTAAATCTATTAGAATTGACCCAAGTAACAATGTAACACAAAATAATAACGAATATCACGTTGGGCCAATGTGCAGCCTGGCACGAACTCATAATATACGAGAAATATCAGTGTAAAACGTATTACAATATTATTCAAATAGAATATCTTACTTTGTGCCAACCAGGAGACGAGTCCGTACTGCATTTTGGTGTAACGTTTGCGAGACCCATTGTCTTTTTTTTTTTTTTTTTTTAAATTTATTTTTTACTTTTTCTCTTAAGTCTAATTTCTCGTACATTAGATGCATAGATTTATTTACCTCTTTTTTTTTTTTGTTTTTTCTCTATCTAATTTTGTTCTCCCTGCACAACAAATAACGCTTCGCTGCCATTGGCCACTGGTAAAAGGAGGGGGTAGAGCCAGCTAGCGGTGCTTACTTTTTTAAACGCTGGTTAAAATATAAATAACGTTATGAACTACACATACTTTATGTATGCATGTATGTATATATATATATATATATATATATATATATATATATATATATATTTATATAGAGATTTATATTTATATATGCATATTGTATACGTTTCGTTCGACGAGGAAAATTTGAGACGGTTATAACGTCGAGATATGTAATTTTTGATAGACAAACTGTTGACGGATATTCTAACGTTTTGGATAAAAATAATAAGTCCGAGGGAAACGGAAGACGCGCACGAGCCTCCGTCGTCGAACGTCACTTCCGCCTTCTCTCTCTTTGCGTTATCGTTGCTTTAGACATGAAAAAATTGAAGAAAAAAAAGTGGATGAAAAGTTTAACGTGTGTTTGGGATGAAAGAACGGGAGAGAGAGAAAGAGCGAGCGAGTACGGTAGAGAGAGAGAGAGAGAGAGAGAGAGAGAGAGAGAGAGAGAGAGAGAGAACGTGCGACAGAGTGCGTGAGAGTGAAAGGTTGAAAAAAAGAATAAAATGAATAAACGTTGACGAAAAAAAAAAAAAAAACGAATAGAAAAAGAAAGATTTTTTTTAATTAAAAAAAAAATAATAAACAAAAGAACCGAGAGTGATACAGAACACGAGAGTGGTCGAAGATCGAAGATTCGTTCGATAGTGACACGTGATTATTTTTGTCTCTTGCCCAGGTGAGTTGAGAATTGAATCACCTTTGATCTGACGTTAAACCAATTGCGCGGGGAAGCGAAGAACTTAGGGGAGGCCAGCCGTTTAAAAGAAAAAAGAAAAAAAAAGAATAATACAAACTTGTTATGCCAAAAATATAAACGAGAAGTTAAATGAAAGCCGTTTCGATATACCAGATTCTTTTTTTTTTATATGTCTCTTTCATAATGTTATATCATTAATAAATAATTAGAAGAAAGAAAAAAAAACCGACTCGGAAATATACGAGAATATTGCAGAGAGCAAAGTCTTCTTAGAGCAAATATTACGATAAATAACGATAATCGAAGAGGAGAAGAAAGGATCGACGGTTGATGTACGTTCTTTTATCGAGCGTCCTCGATCGCTATGTGGATCTGAATTCTCGATTGAGATTACGCGCCGATCTTAAACATTACGTGACGTACTTACTTGACCGAGGGCTCGGGGGCGGGTGAGGTGTGTGTATACACGAAGTCAAAAAAATTCTATATATTACGAACATATATATATATATATGTTCGGTTCTTGCATATATATTACGAACATATGTATATATGTTCGGTTCTTAATATATATATATATATATATTATCGGGACACACATACACAACAGAGCATGAGTGTGGGTGGCGTAATTGTGCGGGCTCGTGTGAATCCAAGTGAGTCTGCGGGCAGTGCGACTGTTGATCAGGGTGTGCGAAAGTGAAATTAAAAAGTGATAACGATGAAGTTTTAGAGTGTGAACGAGAGAGGATCGGTATAAATCGTTGAAAAAAGAGAAAGAGAGAGAACAAGGTGGAGAGAAAGAGAAATAATTGAAGGGACAAAAGTGGGTGGTGGGTGGGAACCGAGACACAACGGCTCGCACGCACACATTTGTGTATTGACGTTGACACACAAACACAGACGCACTATCACGCGACCACGAAACACAAATACACACGCTCACGCAATGTGGTACACATACCGCACACGCCTACGGTTTACCTCCAGAGCAAACGAACAATCAGATATTGCAGAGGAAAAGGAGAATATATAGATATGAGCATTTTTAAAAAAATGTATTTTTTTTTTTTTTTTTTTTTTTTAATTTTACTTTCAAATACGGTAGTAGGGAGAGAAAGATATGTAAAAGATGAAAGAAAGAAAAAAAGAAGAACATAAAAAGATAGTACAGTTGAGAGAGAAATTATATCACGGTGATTCTGTGATTTGCTGGCTCTACCCTTCCTCTTGCTTCCCCCCACAATATATGAATTTATATTAAATGATATTTATAAATTGCACGGTGTTAGTACGCCGTTCGGTGTGTACAGGGTGTTTTGGAAGAATCATAGAGCACAAAGAAAAGCTGTTTTTACGCTAGAATGTGATGCACTGTTGTTAAATAAATAATTAGAGAGATAAAGATATCTATCTTGAGAATAATTTAAAATACCCTGTACGCCCGTGTAAATTCATTTGATTAAGTTGAGTGAAATTAGGCGTCGAGACATTGAATTCACGCATAAGGTGAAGCGAGGTGTCTCGATGCTGTATCACTCTTGTTTTGCAGTAGCTTAGCGTTATCTTTAGGTTTGGTGACTGAAGGATCGGAGGTACGAAACGTTTTTATCGTTTTCAGACGCGGAGGAATCGTCGAACGGGAGTGGCGCCCAATCGCCGGCTCACATACGCATCAACTTCGAGCGCTGCTTCCGAAAGGAGTACAGCGCAACGACGCTACAGCAGGGAAAGCCTGGTGGAGGAGGATCAGCCTCGAGTCATGCCTCCGCTTCGGCGGCAACGCCGACCGACGATCAACAAAATTCGGACTCCGAGTCCGAGCAAAAGGTGTCGAAGGATCACCTGAGCAGTGCCATATTCAATCTGGTCGTCGGCGAGTCGGAAATAAGTCAAAGCGACTTTGAGGGAAGCTTTAAGGTCGAGAGCGAGAGAACCGAGGGTTCGGTGCGCGATTTTTGCGTAAAGGAAGGCGACGTTTACAGATGTACCGTTTGTCATCGCACCTACACTCACATAAGTAACTTTTGTCGTCACTACGTCACCTCGCACAAACCGAACGTCAAGTACTATCCTTGTCCGGTTTGCCGTAAAGAGTTTACGCGCAAGGACAATATGGTGGCCCACGTTAAGATCATACACAGTCTTAAGCCACACATGAGCCTGGGAAGCTCGAGCATGGGTCAGCAGCGGTAGGCCAGCGCAGTTATTGTCGCTGCTGCTGCTGCTGCTGCTGTTACTGCTGCTGCTGCTTCTGCTGTTGCTGTTGCTCGTTAAACATCATTTCCTACGAGAGTAAAAAATCCTCGAAGCACTCTCACCGTCTCGCTATCGAGTCTCGGTGTCCCACAGCCGTACTGGGATCACCATCATTCTCAGACAATTCTCTCGCGGGTACTGAGTGAAAAACAAGACGCAGGGGGTGTGCTCGCGGATAATAATCGCAAGCTCAAACGAACGCCTCGGGTAATACCGAGGCAAATCGTATATATATATATATATATATATATATACACACACATGGTCAGTCTCTATTTCGTTGTCGATGCGACCTCGATGCCAAACAACATCATCTCAAGATGCGAGAGGAGGAAAATGAAAATGAGATTTTTGTTTCATTTAGATAGGTAGTTAGGTAGACGGTAGATAGGATAGAAGTTTTGACGGGGATGACGTTGGACATACAAAAAAAAAGGAAGAAACCGATTGCGAGGGATAGGAACAGATTGTAAGAACTGGAATGAAACGTTGATTAAATAGATAATTAGACGTAAGGTGGGTCGATGGTAAATTTAATAATGGGAAACTGAACGAGATTTACGCCGTAGGTACGTGATACGTTATATGGTTGCCACGCACGTGCTTGGCGAACGTTTTTGAAAAAGAAACATAACAAAACAAAACAAACATACAAAGGAACAAGCAAAAGATAACTTTTTTGAATATTTAATAACTTTATTTCCGCTACTGTTCGAAGAATATACTTTGTTATATTCATTGATATCGGAAACAAATTATTAATTGTTCTCTGCAGTTGTCATATATCTACATATGTATAGAAATACATACACGGAAGTGTGTATATATATGTATATGTATATGTATATTTTTGTGTACAGAGTGATGGATATCGAGATGAGGCTGCAGCTAATTATACGCAGTTCAATTTATAAGAATATTCGTTTCCGGCTTGCTCTAGCGAAGCTAGACAAGTGATTTCCGGTATTTCAAAACAACGCTTCATCACGTTCCACACGACAGTTTGGACACAAAATAATATATATATATATATAAAATGAATTTAAAGATGAAACTGCAACGGGCATTAAGTTACGAGAAAAAACCAAGTAAAAGTAAAAGAAAGAAACAAACGAACGAGCTTTACACCGTTAGATATACCGGACCAACTTGAGTTCCGGGAATCGCGGATCTACATACAAAACGAGAAAACGATAGGAGATGGATAATAATGAAAATGAAAAAATGTTGTTAGATACATACAAAGAATTTATTATTCACACAATTATACGAACCAACCATTGTTCGTCGCGCCGTCTAACGTAGTTTTATCGGCATCGATAGGAAGCCGATTGTAAAAGTAAATAATAACGGGAGTTTAATCGATGGATAAACAAGAGGGAGAGAGAGAGACGGAAGAAGACACACACTTCTAAAACGGAAAATCAAACGTTGCGTAGACGTATTGCTAAGTAAATTTATTGAAAAGCTAGCGGGCGATGAACACTTGAAATATAATATTAAAAAAAAAAAAAAACACCTGGTACACATACGAGGGAATAGGAAGAAATACAATATAATAAGGAAACCACGTAGACTGAGTAAATGCAATATATGTAACGACGACCGTTCGCCATGTTGTTGAGCCGTTTTCTCGAGAGCCTGATTAATCGCAGGTATAATTAATTGTTATTCTGTAGAATTATAGTCGATTGAGGCGTTCGTCCTTTGCGTAAGTTCGCGGTATCTCGGCTGAAAATTTAATCAACGCGTGAGAAGACAAAAAAATTAAGCTATATGAGAATACGTTCAATCACGATTATATAAGAAACCACGAGAAAAAGATTTATAAAAAAAAAACAAAAAAAAAACAAAAAAAATACGGATTAATAATTTTTAACAAAATCGGGATATGCAATTCTTCGAAAGACTGCAGTGGGACGGTTTTATAAACGACACCAAATACAAGATAGTACTGACATTGGATAGACTGAAGGCACTTTAGTAGTAACTTAACGCCGAGTCGAGCCGGAGCCCGATCGGTACCCAAAGAACCAAGCCACCCTCTCATCTCATCATGTTAGAAGTCAAAACACATATCCAGCGGCTCGACCGAACGCGAGTCTACCGCTCTGTTTTTTTTTTACTCGCCCAAAACACCCGATCTCGTTCGCTATAGTTGCCATGTTATATTTCTATAGCCGTTAGAAATGATGCTTTAGGAGAGAGAGAGAGAGAGAGAGTTCGGAAAAAACTTTACTTGGATTGTAAATAAACCAACGTAGCTTTCGCGAAGCTGCTACGCAGAGGTAGAGATCATGAGTTGCCAAAGTAGATAATAAATAATCCTCGGGTTAAGATTTAAGCGGACTGCCTTATAATGTGCAATGTGTTTTATTTGCTCTTTTACTTACTTTCATTTTATTATTATTTGTTGATTTATTTTCTTTCTTTCTTTCTTTTTTTTTTTTTTTTTTTTTTTTTTTCTAGACCAATTATTAAACTGTAACAGCGGTTTTATTCGAGCATCTGAGGCGTCTCCCCGATTAACGTTAAGCTCGCCAATTGAGACTGCGAATTTTCGCCTTCTTTTGTTTTTATTGTCAATATTTTTTATTGTTATTCGTAGTTTATACGAAAATGGCGTACGAGATGGTATGATCGTCTGATGATATGCATATATATATATATGTATATATGTATATATATGTAATATATATATATGTATAGATATATATATATATTGAGTAGGTCTATGGGTGTGCCGATTGTGCCGAGGCTGCGGCTGTTCGGCGATGGTGAATAGGCTTATATTTTATAAGCCAGCACTATACGATCGTAGTTTACTATATTTTGCACCTTACAATTTGTCTCATCGTTCTCGGTGCTCGTTCGTCGGTTAAAACGTCTGTTTTACCTGTCTCGTGTAACGACGAACGTCTTTCGTCCGACGAGCCGAGACTGCGAATGATTTATATACAAATTTTTTCACTAGTTGGGCATAGACGTTAGACGACTAGAGGCTATATTAATTATTATCGATTATTATTATAATTATATTAATATTAAATATTATTATTGAAGTATATTGTTAAATCAAGTACGAGGGTTGCGGCCTTGGCGTGACTATATTATTGCAATAATGTATCGAGGAGCCCCGAATGTAGGTACTCGAGTGTAGCGACCGTAAATACGATCGTCAGAGTCGTGTTCTCTATTCGCGTCACGTTTCATCCACATCGGGATGGCAAGTAGCGGTGCCAGTTTCTTTTTATCGCCAAATGAACGAGGGCTTGAAGAATCGATAATGCGCGCGTCGTGTTTGTCTTGGAATAGGCAATCGACTAAAGAGCCGTAGATAGTATGCGTCCGTTCAATTAACGTGTTTAAGTGGAATCGCATCGGTAAGAACAACTCGTAGTACTCGTAGGCTCGTTCAAACAATATTGAAACAACGGAGATGAAAGAGGTACACGAGGCTCATGACGTCGATCAAACTTTTCGAGGGAATCGCGACTTCAACGTTACGGAGAGCCAGTGCGCGATAACGCGTCGGGTCAATTATATAAAGTTTATAATCGATTAATAAGTACATAGATCGTAGTGGCGAACGTATCGTTCGGGGAGCAAGGACCAAAAACAAATATTAAAGAAACACAAAAGATGAAGAACCACCGACCGATCGAGGCTTCTTGGATGAGATACAAACTGTGTTCACGCGCTCGACCAGATAGAATAAGCTGGTGTTAATTATGAATTAACATGAAAATAATAATAAATAATAATTATAATATTAATTTAAAAAACGGGGAATTTTACACGAATAAAAAAGAAAGATTAAATAAAAATTAGTCTTAAGGAGGCTACAGGTCCGCGTCCGTTCCTCTCGTGGAACGCTGTTCGATTATTCTATTTTATTAATATATATATATATTTTTTTTTTGTTGTTTTCATTCGCGTTTTATTTTTCTCTTATCGCCGTGTCCGAGACGCGTATCGACACTGGATCATCGTGATCATCGCGATGTTGTGAATTAATTGCAAAATAATGAAATCAAGGGCAACTACACACTACGTTAATAATTCTACATATACCTTATACACATTAAAGTTAATTGATACAAAATGCAAAAGTGGCAGCGGCTAGACAGCTTATCGATTTAGTTAATGAAAGAAAATCCGACAATTATCATTGAAAAATACGATAGAAGAGAGATGATGAGGAGAAAAAAAAAGAAGTGGATACAATGAGAAACAAAAAGAGGCAAACATACACACATTTGATAATCACTGAGAGGCTAAGACTAACTCAATTTTAGAAGGTACGGGGTCTGAGAGCAGATTGTTATATGGCGTTCGGAATGTTTGGCAGCACGATTTTGAATTGAGTTGCGATCAACTTTCTCCGTGACGGATACGCAAATGAGATTTAACCATCTTTCGTAAAACATGAGAATTTTCTTCTTACAAGGTGAAAATACAATGAGTGATCGATAACGCGTTAATTAACAGTTGGACCGGGGAATTTTTGTTAACGACGGAGAAAGAGAAATTTAGAAAACAGTTCGCAATTTCGCGATACGCTGTCTTGGATGAGATGGCAAAAGAAAAGGTATAACGGACGAGCGATGGATCGAGCGGGCAGGCAGGCAAGCAAGCAGGCAGGCGGGTCGTCTAACTGCTGGATTGATAAATAATGAAGAAAAAAAAATTAATTAAATAATTAAATTTATAGAATATATATATATATATATAAATTAAAAAAAAATATATATATATAAATATATATATATATATTATTATTATTATTATTAAAGTATAAAATATATTTATGCGTGACTCTTGCAAAGTGTCGTGCCAAGCGATTCTTCGTCATTTAAACGTTTCCCTTTGTAAAAGGGAGCACAGTCAATAAACGATATTTAAGGCTCATTGGCACACGACGACTATTGCAAAGCACCGTCACCCGAGAGAGAGGTAAATTACGAGGCTTAAAAAGCAGACTGTACTATCGGATAGATTTTAATATATATATATTATACATATACATATATATATTAAAAAAGAAGCATAGTTTATTATCGCATCCAAAAACACCGAGACACTATCGCAAACGTTACACTTATACACATACTACAACTCGACGACGACACCGTCACACAACAACAACACCTGCGTGTACGCGCTAATACAAAAAAAAGTACATAACATATATTATATATTATTGCGATTATTACAATTATTAATTATTATTACTATTATTATTATTACTATTATTATTATTATCTATATTATTATTATATATATTATATATATATATATATATAAACAAAAGTTATATCGAATATATTTTAGAGCTAGTTGGTAAATAATACCTATTAACGTCGTTGCAGTTTGAAGATGCGTCAGAAAAACGAATTTTTTGATGGGGGTTGAGTTTTAATTTTATACGGCGTTGTGGAAAGAATGCGAAATCAAGAGGGAACATGTGAAGAAAGAAAGAAGAGAGAAAAAAAAAGAAGTAAAAAATAAATGAAAAGAAACGCGCAATCGTTGAGAGAAAAAGAGAAAATAAAAAATTTAACATATTTTAGTGGGATTGTAATGACATAGTCGAGATATCCCCGGTTCGGTGCCTTTTTAATGAAACAAAAGTAAAGTTAAACGTAAATTGTTAACGTGGATGAAGTGAAAACATATAAAAAATATAAAAAACAAAAAACACACAAAATGTGAAAAAATAAAAAAAATAAAGCGCGGTTGCGGGAATCGCAGAGTTTTCGTCTGGATTCTCACGACACGCTGATAGTGCCAAATAAGTGAGACCTTGAGAAGTAACGGGGAGTTGAAACAAAAATGATGAAAGAAAGAAAAAATAAAATAAAATGAAATAATAAGAGAGAAATATAATGAAATTTTATAGGGAAACTTTTTTAGAAAGAAAAGATGTCTTTTCTGACGCTGGGTAGAATTAGTATATTTTATATGCACTGATTGTTTGATTATGACTATCGATAATAAAAAGAACGGTGTTCAATAGATTGTAACTGAAAAGGTGTTATCTATTGCTATATTATATTATCTCGCTCTTCTCGTAGTTACAACCACTCATAAATATGCGTCGTTCACATATGTATATTTATCAAACCATATCCGGTACGCTAATATATATGTATATAATATATATATGTTGGTTGCTGTGTGTGTGCGCGCGCGCGTGTTTGTGTGTGCGTGCGTGCGTGTGTGTGTTTGTGACGTTTAGCACAACTGGCGATTGTACTTCTCGTACTGTAATAACCGAATATTCACACATAAAATTTTATACGTTTATAGTAACGAACGGTTAAATATTAGTCGACGAATCTCTAAAAACGAAACAAGAGATCGTCACTAACACACACGAGTTTAAATGAGAAGATACGACCGACTAATTCGCATTGAAGTCGAGGGCAAAGGTAACTACTACCATCACTAACCGATCAGATTGTTCGTTGTAGACATTTTTGTGTTTATTTCGTTGAATTGCATCGTGACTGTTGAGTGCTTGAATCAATAGATCGTGTATACGCGATGACTATCTTTGATTAGACAGACGTCTAATCAAATTTTCCATCTATTTGTCAATTTGAAAATAATCTTGTTGCACCAAGCACTGAACATCCAGTCAGTTTATGTAAGATTTAGTGTTTTTTTTTTGTTGCCGTTTTTTTTTTTTTTTTTTTAATTTCACCTTCCACGCTTCGACTGATATCCCAACCGGTTTTTTTGACACTTTAATGAGAATATAACGGAAGCCGGTAACCCCTCTCGCTACGAAGCGCACCGTTGCTCTTAGCCAAAAATTATGTTTATTTAGTTTTGTGTTAATTGATCTATAAGATAGTGACGATGTCCACGAAGATGTCGATGCGTTTGCTTCGGCGCAATCCACGATTATCTTGGTTGACAGGCGTCGCCCTTAGATATTATATTAAGATCGTCCAGATCAACATTCAACTCGGAAAGAGTGAGCTTTTGCAAAACGATGTGAGATTCATTGTTATAATTTTTTTCTGAGTTGATATTGGTCGAGGACGGGCATCATATTATTTTCATAGATATTTTGTTTTGCATGTTGAGTACACGCGTTGTTGATTTATAATTACTTTTTCTTTTCTTTTTCTTTATCTTTGACCCAAGCGAGCAGTTTTTGGCTATGAGCCGACACTCGCTGAGTCAAGTGGAAGCTCGAGGATAACTGAGAAATGAAGTAAAAAATAAACGCTCGGCCGTGAATTATTTGTTTTGTTTTAATCAACGCGAGGAAAGCTATAAAAAGTTTTAAAAAAAAATAATATATATATATATATGTGTGTTAATAAAGAAATGTTATAACGTGACAACGGATTTGATTGATTCACGGTGGACAAGGCGTTAACAGTCAGTACAAATGCAGTCAGTCAAATCGTCGGATAATCCTCGAGTTCCGTCGATTTCTTTTTAATTACTGTTTTTTTTTTCTTCACTCGTCGAAACTCAAAGGTTTCGATTCTTAATCGCGTTACGTTTAGATCGTCGATTTAAGTTGAAACGAGGGATTCCTCGAGCATATTTGTAATAAGCGTCGCTCGTGGAATTCCTCGATATACGCTCTATGTATTTTTCTTCTTTCATTTTTGTTTGTAGATAGACTATCGTACTATCATCCTATTATTACCGCGCACGTACATATAATATACATACCGAACATAGACAACACGAATACTGACACAAAGACAGAGCTTGGCACACAGTCATTTCATACATAAAGAAACATGTTGTCGCGCAATTATTAAAGAATGGTATATAATTTTATCTTGTTTTGTTGTATTTTATCTTAGTTATTAACTCGCACCTCCCAACCAAATCCATCGTTATCCATATTCCAGTAAAGAAAGAAAAAGAAATATCCTAAATTGATATCGATAGACCATCGCACGTTTTTTTAAATTACTGTTGTATTACAATATACGACAGTAAGTATCGTTAATTTCGATGATTTTGCAATTTTGTCACGCAGTATCAGTACATTTAGTAAAATATATTTTCAGTAGTAAATAATTGTTGTCGAAAATAACGGAGGTTCTTTATTAATTATAAAAAAAATGTTATTTCACAGACACGAGTAACAAGACAGAGCCGTCCGAAACATTGGGAAAAACTCGAGGATCATCGGCTAGCAATACGACGAGTTCAACATCGGTGCAGTCTCACTCCCAAACGGAATCTCCGACAAAATCGACGACGAACGCATCCTCGACCAGTACGACAACGACTTCATCGACGAGCACGGCATCGGCATCGAGTGGTACAACGACAACGACAACGACGACGACTTCGACTCGGGGCTCTTCGTCCTCGCCAGCAACCGGAAGAGCGAGCGCTCAGAACAGCCCAGCCACCGGTACACCACAGAGTCAGAGTCCTGGCGATGGTGCAATGTCGGCTCCGTCCGGTCGCCAAGTACCCAAACGACGTATGAGACGTCGCGCTACTTCGCAATCTCAGGATCCGGCCGAACAACTCACGGAGATGTCGGTCCGCGGTCTTAATCTCTTCCGTTACGCATCGATATCCGAGGGCGTTTATCAGTGCACCGAGTGCGCAAAACTCGATATCCAGAAGACATTCAAAAACAAATACAGCTTTCAGAGACACGCTTTCCTCTATCACGAAGGACACCAGAGAAAGGTCTTTCCGTGTCCGGTGTGCGGCAAAGAATTCTCGAGGCCGGACAAAATGAAGAATCATATGAAAACCGTTCACGATTGTTTTATGCCCAAGGATTGTGTCATGCCATTCGGTTTTTTTCTCCCGCCTTAGCAGGTGTCCGAAAAATTATCCAAGTCCGAACTGCGCGATTCTCGCGGCGAAAGCAGTGAAAAAAAAGAAAATAACAAAAAAAAAAACAACAACAACAACAGGAAAACTCGTACGGGATTGAGAAACTCTCGTGATCCGTAACGAGAGCTTCGCAAACTCGAATGAGGCGCGACGTTCCGACAAGCAAAACGGCTGCTTTCTCAGTGTAATCGTCGTCTAACGACCTCGGTGACGTTAGCATTTTTCTCACGTACATATCTGGAGACAGGAAATAATAAGTACAGTATAGGAAAACCAGGATTTTGATAAAATAGAGCGGCATAATGACGTATATACGAAATTCGTGAGCAATAGATAGCTGTATATCAGTAGCACAAATCGCGAGCCTGACAATCTTCGCGAGTACTTTTCCGTTAATATTCGCGTATTCCAAATGGTGCGTAAACCTTTGTCGTCGTCATCGTCGTCGTCGTCGTCGTCGTCGTCGTCGTCGTCGTCGTCGTCGTCGTCGTCGTCGTCGTCGTCGTCGTCGTCGTCGTCGTCGTCGTCGTCGTCGTCGTCGTCGTCGTCGTTATCGTCGTTATCGTCGTTCTTCGAGAGTCGCGACCATGGAGATGTCAGAGTATGAAATACCACAAATAGACAGAGTTTATTAGAATCCAACGGCGAGCGTAACGTTCCCACGTGGATTATAGATCTAGTTAGTTCGCCTTTTTAGTAGAAAAACAAAGAGGTTGACATGGATATTGTTAGAAAGAAAGAAACAAAAAGATATATTACGGAAAATTTACACGAAGTTTCGTACTGCCCAGCAGTATTCGTTATGTCTGTACAGAAAATTTTCACGCGTAGAATGTATTATAGATAAGGTGCGAAAAAAGCGCTAAAGAAACATGAATTATTATTATCTCATAGATTATTTGCTACAACGGGCTGCCGTGCATCGCGGCGCCGGCAAAAGAAACAAAAACAATTATTAATTATTACTCTTTTTTATTGTTACTATTATTATAACGGCTACTACTATTATTATTATTATTAATGGTTTGATAAGCACTAAATATTAATTTTTAGATATGGACAGGCAACAATACAAATCATTATTAATTAATGTTTAAGTAGATTGACGGGGCGCACGCACAGATTGAGGCATGCGTTTATTAAACGGAATTAACAGGGAATCAAGTAGATTCCGTCGTAGTTTGAGCATAAATGCGAAATCGAAGAATCACCGTTTTTCGTTTGTCGTACTTTTTTTCTTTCCATTTTCTTCAATTTACTTTCATTCATTACAATTTTTGCTTCGTTGGCTTATACAGAGAGATTTAAAAAACAAGAAACAATGAAACAATCGAGACAACTACGTGCGCGTTATTAAATTGTATTTTGGTGCTGGGACATTGTATAGAATGTCGAAATTTAATTGAAATTTCGCGTTCGGCCGGACTATAACGGTACATACATAGTGATTAAATGATCTGAATCGCTAGTCGATTCACAAATGCCTCATTATTAGTTAGAGAATGAATTTACTCAAATTTTAGTAGCTCGTTAGATACGCAGACTTATCGTAATTGTGCATGGGTGGTAATCCTCTGTGTTCGCACTTCAAGTCGAAATATCCATTTCATTTATCCGAATGAAGGGCGAAGCTTAGTTTCCTTCCCCTAAAAAAAAAAGAAGTCTGCACGGCAGTAGAGTTCTGCTTGTTGAATTGCGTCATGATACGATAGTTGGTACCTTCGACCAGCAACAAATTAAAGTCGTGGTGCAAAAAACAACTGTGCACACGGAGGATTAACAAAATGAGAGATAAAAAAAGAAAATTAAACTTCGGGTCTTCCGATCGTCAAGTACGAGCTCACGACTTACCAAATTTTTTTTTTATTTTTTTTATTTTTTTATTTTGTACATCCCGAACCTTGTCTTCCAACACGCGTGGGGTTCGCAAATCTATATTGTACGCTTTGTACAATAATCGTGTGATACATCAGAATATCGGAGGCCTGAGCATATAGTATTTACTTTCCGATCGTCTTCCTCGTCGATCGCGTCAACGAGCATTAGCGAATGGGCTACCGGAGTGCCTGCGTCTGTGTGCTTGCTGCGCGATTCAGTATGTTTGCAATGAAGATTTATTTAACAAAAAAAAAAGAATATAAAAGATATATATATATATGAACGTATATATATGTGTATGTATATTAAAAAGAAAAAATGAAAATATTATATTATATCGTTAAGAAAGGATGGGGGGGGGGGTGCGTCTGCGTGCGTGCGTCGCTCGCGAAGTGGCTCGAAACAAATTTAAGTCGAACAAGTTAACAAGCAAGTTGTCGCATGTGAGCTTCCAATATATTCGTCACTCCAATTGAAATTTTATACTTCCATGATTCGATCGAGAGGCAAAAAGGACGACGGAAGAAGGCACAATTATTATCATTATTATTATTATTACGCATTACGATAATTATCTATTATAGTCCGACGATAAGTACGGTGTGAACGCGTCAACCACCGAAATATTTAAAGAAATTTCCATAATTTTATTATAATATTCACCCATTAACGGCGAATTGGATGCGCACATTTCATTTTTCTTTATTTCCACGCATTAAGATTACCTTTATTCTTACGTTTTAGTTTTATATTATTATAAATATTATATTGCTATTATCAGTAGCTATTATTATTACTACCTATTATTATTATTATTATTATTATTAT
Organism: Cylloceria caligata; assembly: GCA_963942595.1. NCBI lineage: Eukaryota > Metazoa > Arthropoda > Insecta > Hymenoptera > Ichneumonidae > Cylloceria > Cylloceria caligata. Next base: position 72,962,286 of record OZ012704.1, read on the forward strand.
TATTATTATTATTATTATTGTCATCGTCGAGTAACGTTTATTATTTTATTTCTAATTTTAAACGAAATGTAACATTGGGTAATAGTTAGCGCGGTAAAAAGCGTTAAGCTTTAACAACAAGAAGAAGAAACAAAACACACGGGGGAAGAAGATAACTAGCACAACTCAGACACGGAGACAGAAACTTTATTATATTCACGATGCAAATATTTTATTTAACGTTAATACGATGTAAGATTTAGCGATTTGAGCGGCGTTCATCTTCTTTTTTTGTTAAACTTTTTCGCTTGTGGTAATTTGTTAATCCACTTAAATGCAATAAGAAAAAAATCAATTAGAATAATCATTCCTTCGAATCAGACGTAACTTTATAAATATTATTTTTTATTGGCGAGGCCAATAGCTCATTTTCATGACTTGCACATATATATTTCTCTTTCTCTCTCCCCCCCCCCTCTATATCTCTATTTTTCTCTAAAAAAAAAATAATAATAATTGACTTCACGAATAACAGTTGAGACAAGAAAGGAACATGAGCGCTGGGAGAAAGGGAAAAAAGTGGTTACGACGAAGTTACGATTCGTTATTATAATATGATAGTATTTTTTTTTTTTTGCACACGTATGTTCACTAATCACCACCGCGGCGACCGGTTGTACGTGATAAAATATATTGAGAAAAAAAAGAAAGAAAGAAAGAAAAAGGAAAAAAAAAGCAACAACAAATATGCACGAATCACCGATCTGCAACGAGAGTCCAATGGGATTCTCTAGTTCGACAGCACTAAAGCAATTTATATCCCTCGATACTTATAGGCATAATGAGAAAAGTAATATGACACGAGAGATCAACGATTAAAAAAACTGTTCGTAATGTTAATCGAGTTGATAGATAAAATTTAAAAAAAAAAAATTATATATTTTATATAAATATATATATTATATGATGTTATGTTATATCGTACATCTACAATGATAGTGGATGCACCTGAAACATTGGAAGTAAGAAATGAAAGAGAGGAAAAAAAACAAAGAAAAAATATAAATGAACATTAAGAACAAAATAAATCTGTACATCCGGATATAAATTGATCGTGAATTTGTCACGAAAAATTCAAAGCACAAATCGGCGAAAATAAAGAAAAAAAAACTATATATATATATAGAAGATAATAAACACTGTCGTCGGTCGAAGCGTGTTCTAACAATGCGTGTACGTATGTACCTATTACCTTTGGTGCCTGGTGGCGATGCGTATAAAAAAAAATTTAATTATTATTAATAACTTTATTTGTTTTTATCTAATTGTAGTTTCTTTGTAACTCTTTGTGATATACATTGCAATAGTCTATCCGACCGAACGTTTCTTGTATCTACGAGCACAACCTTCATTTAAAAAAAAAATATATATATATGTCTATATGCATATAATGAAAGAAGATGGATTGAGGCAGTGTAAGGCGCTATTTCCAACATCATTATCCTTTTTACGTGATTATCATCCTCGTGAATTTTGATATTTTTTAATGATTGCTTTTACTTAAAAAAAAAAATTTCTTTTTTTTTTTTTTAAAGAAGTTTAATCGCTGACCCGACGGTATCATCGGCAGCGACGAATCTCGCGAGACTGGCTCTATGGAAAATTGTTCGTACGGTGTTAGTCTAACGAGTGCGTTCCTCTTGATACCGTTGCAGATCAGATATTGCCAAATTTGCCGAGCGACATCACCTTCGAGATCTGCACGTCGCCTCCTAATCGCGAAGAAACGACGTATTCGGAATCGAGCGGTGGTACCTTCATCAAAACTGAACGCGTTGTCGGCGGTATGCACTTTCTCACCGATCAAGAAGAAGACCAAACCGATCTACTGGTACCAAAGTCCGAGGTCGGTGACAACGAACCGGAAGTTAGAAAACAGGTTGGTTGCACCATCCGCGGTTGCACGAGACTCGACGCGACGAAAAAAAGAACAAAAAATAAAGGCGACGGGTGAAGCGACGTAAAGTTTAAATCGCGTCACCGCATCGCATACCCACTACAGTCGAACCCGACTTATTCGACTTACTCGGGACCGTGTGAATTCATCTATCGAACGCGAAGAGAGGACCCCCACGCCTTTTCCTATAACCGTAGCTCCAACCGGTCTGCGCACCTTTGACAATCGTATTGTTGACACGAATAGAAGAAATGCGGTTTGCCTGATAGATGGTAAGAAGTTGGTCGAATAGACGGGTTCGACTGCGCAATGGTAATTTTGCAACTCGAAAAATTCTTATTCTCTTAAGAGCGTTTAACAGGGGATGATAGGGAGGGGAAAATGCGAATAACGTTATTTTCACAAAGCTGCTGGAATACCTCATTCAAAACGACGGTTCCGTAGTCTGCAAGTGGTGCGGGGAGGTTCTACCGTCTCGAACTCGTTGGTACAGGCACAAGTACAAACTGCACGTATCGACTCAGGTAACACAACCGGCTCCGCTCTTCAAGTGTCACAGTTGCAACGCCTATTTCAAGTCCCGCAAGGGTTACATCGGTCATCTGAGCTCGAGACATTCGGACAACGAGAACGATGAGAATCGCGAGGAACCGGCGAACAAGAAAACACGGAGAACGTCCGACGTGAGTCACATCTTTAGGGATCTTCTCAGTAAATTCTCTTACCGTATACAAAACGCGATACATGAATATATATTATTATATAAATTGTGTTTTATTTACAGATGGGAAAGGGCCCGGATTGGGAACAGCAACGAGAAAAAGAAGAAAAATTGGTCGCGGATATAATTGACCGAGTGAAAAGAGAATGCGAGGCGCAGGGTGAGACTGTAACGAGGCGAGGATATTCGAGACGATCCACAGTGATGAACAGCTAAGGTTGACAACCTTTTCATCATTTAGATCTCTTCGTTTTAATCAATTATTAAGAGTGCCAAAATGTCCATTTCGAAGGATTACAGAAAGAACTCACTATAAATGTGAAATGAGAAATGAGAAATTTCGACATTTAACGGATTGACTTCCGGCGTGAGGTGCTCGGTGCAAAACCAAAGAACGAAACACGTTCTGGTATAAAGTTCCAAATAGAGGTAGATATCGTACAATTGTTTACCGGTACTTTAGTGCAAAAGACGACCTCCTGTCGTATAATCAAAGGGACTCGTTGAGAAAATTAAAAGAAAACTAAGGTTTATCGGTGGACGTGCGTTTTCAAACAGTTTGATCACTGCAATCGAGAAGGTGAAAATGTTTGTAAATAAGGGGTAGTAGACGCGGTTAACATTGATCTGAAATTTCAAACAAACAATTTAAAAAATCAATAACCGCTGCTCATGGCGAAACGATCGTACGTTACGCGAAGAATTTTATCGGTCATTAGAATAGAGACGTCTCACAATTCAATGCCAAATGTAAATGGATTCCGTTCGTGCGACATTGACTAAAGATTATATGCACGTAAATATAATACGTATACATATATAGTACGTTCGCTTAATCGACGAGAGCGGTTGTTCGCTCAAATATGCGACTGATTTACTTTACGTTCTATTGTTATTGTTATTATTATTATTATTATTATTATATTTTTTTCATTGTTTTAAAGACGCGAACGACATCCGTTCGTGGGTCGGTAATGTGAAAGCTGTGGCGTAAATCACGCAAAAGCGTATTTGTGACTTGATGTGTCAGATAAGAAATATGTAGATGGATAGATAGAGTTTATCAAGTACTCGCGTGATCGATTGACACGCGCGTGATTAAAGTCTGTCCATTCTGCTTTGTTTTATTTTTTTTTTTTCTATAAAAAAATTTTTCGAATTATACGAAAGTATTTTAATCAAGCAACGTGGCATGATTCAAAAATCTTATATCTTTAGAGACGCGAGTGAATAAACACGCGTAATTTCACAAGAGCTTCGTACGCCCTCGGACGTCTACGAAGTTGTGTTACTTCGGAACTTAGATAGTCGAGATCTTTGCTCATTGTCTATCCTCCTGTCGTTTCTCCGACGCTGGAAGGACTCTTCGATTTTAAATCAACAAAATAAACGCAACGAGCCAAACGTTTCAATCTCCCCCCCCCCCCCCCCCGTTCTTCCATATATAGTTTAACACTGTCCCGAAATTAAAAAAAAAAAAAACAAATTGGTTCGTTACGTTCTTCCTAAATTATCAATAATTGCACGAATAAAAAAAAAGTGTGAATTTCCGAAATGTGCTCAAAAATAATACCAAGGTATATACGACAGGCATAGACGTAAATTTCGTATGAATATCCTTAAACGATTCTTCCATTCTTAGTGATACACACACACATATACTAGATAACATATTAAATTAATTTTAAATCGCCAAAAATCTAGTGAGAGGGAAAAAAGAAGAATCGATGGCTCGGCGTAACTTGAATTCTTCCGTACGAATCTTTAATAATTAAGTGTATATTGAATTTAATCGTGAATGAAAAGGAACCGTAAGGCTGACCTATCGACTTTCGAACACGATCGTTCGAGGCTGATAGTATATTCCGGGGATATATATATATACACACATATATACATAAATATAAATATAAAATGATTTATTTGTTTACGATAACGAGCCAGATATTTACGTGTCTCGAGAACCGAAAGCGGAGTCGTACGGGACTCAAATTACATATATATATATATGTATATATATATATATACATCATAAACATATATGTATGCGTATATATATATATATATAATTATAATAATACAATTGTACAGCAAAGGTGTAACTTTCTTTGAAAATGAGGGGTCGAGAGCCTCGATGTGGGGTTAAATAAGAGTGAGATGAAAAAAAAACAAAGAAACGAGAGAAGCAGTTCAAGTACCTACGTAAGTAAATCGTCCAGGGTGGCCATGAGATTTGGTACACCCCAGCGAACGTGACGTCTGACACGATTAACGAAATCGAAACGTATTGTGCATTATATTACGTCGGCGACAACAAATAAAATCAAAATTAAGTGATCGATCCAATGTTTAATATATATTCACCCTTTTGTCTCCTTTAGTATTAGAAATAAACAAACGAATAACATCGTAACATTCAAAAAAGCCCGCTTCGTCACAACCCTTATGAAGGTTGGTCTCCGAGTCCTGCAGAGGGCGGCAAGGACGATTTTTAACCGGATGTATCATCGTACTCCAGAGAGTTTCTTTTCGTTACATTGAATCACTCACACACAGGGGTCTGTTTACACTGTCGAGCGTTCGGTTTTCTTCGCGTCCATCAAATCATTCGTCAATCGTTTATTTATTTCTTCATTTTCAGATAATAGATTAACGAGAGTAACAGTGTAATTCGTTGAGCTACGCCGGGAAGATAAAAAATGGATTCGACGAGTCTTGTGCATTGGTGAGGCTCCTGTAAAAAGGATATTATCGAAGAGACGGTGTTCGTTATCTTGGATTCCCTTATTGAGAATCTCGGTGTTGCGGAATGACGAGGAGAATCGTGCAATCACTGGCGGTATTGTGCTGCATTTGGGCCGCGGTTGGAACGACCGGACTCGATGTGTCGGACGACGAACCTCTTCCTTTCGTACATCACGGAAGATGCGAGCCCATTACGATAAATTTGTGCCTGAATCTACCGTACAATCAGACTATGATGCCGAATTTGCTAAAACATCAAAAACAGGAAGATGCTGGACAGGATGTACACCAGTACGCTCCTCTCGTTAAGATTCAATGCAGCCCGGATCTTCGTTTCTTTCTGTGCCTTATGTACGCGCCTGTTTGCACAATCCTTGAAAAACCACTGCCGCCTTGTCGATCAATTTGCGAACGAGCTCGAGCGGGTTGCGAGGGCGTTATGCGTACCTTCAGCTTTCCTTGGCCACCCAGTCTCGATTGTTCGAAATTACCCGAGTACGGACAAGATCCTGAAGTTCTTTGTGTCGGCACCAACGAAACTTCACCGTCCAGATCACCGACTACCCTGCAACCCCCTTTGAGAATGCCGCTTCCAGAATTTCAACCACCTTGGCACTCTGTTCCTAAACCTTACGGCGATATACTCGGGGCTAGAGATCACGGTTTTGTTTGTCCTGTGCAGTTTGGCGTTCCTCACGAACATGGATATTCTCTTAAGGTCGGCGGTAAGGTTGTTCACAACTGTGGCGCTCCTTGCGACGGAATGTTCTTCAGCGAGTGGGAAAGACAGTACGCGAGAGTATGGGTGGGAACTTGGGCAGCCCTCTGCGCTGTATCTTGCTTCTTCACGTTTCTTACCTTTTTGATTGACACTGATAGATTTAGGTAATTATCCGGCGATAGTTTTTTTCTTTCTACCGACGTATGTTTCTGTTGACGTTGTTTTTATTTGTTAATTAATATTTTTAGGTACCCGGAGCGTCCTATAATATTTTTATCGGTCTGCTACTTGATGGTGGCTCTTGTCTACGTCGTTGGATGGGCTGCTAAAAATAATATATCCTGCCGAGAACCTTTCCCTCATCCTCCGGAGGTTCAGGTTCAGATGGTTTCCACGATAACTCAAGGTACCAAACACGAGTGGTGCACGCTTCTCTTCATGGTTCTCTACTTCTTTGGCATGGCGTCGAGTATCTGGTGGGTCATCCTGACGCTCACTTGGTACCTGGCAGCTGGATTAAAATGGGGACACGAGGCGATCGAAGCAAATTCTCAGTACTTTCATCTAGCTGCGTGGGCAGCACCGGCGATCAAAACTGTTACGATATTGGCTATGGGAAAAGTCGAAGGTACGTGAATAAATTTGTAGTTAAATTAACAAACATTTGTAGGTATCGCATTTGATTAAATTAGTATCTCTCGCTCTAACCACCGACGAGAGTTTAATTCTATTTTATTTTAGTTAGTTCTTCTTTTGCTCAAAGAGAATGATTAAAAAGTCGAATTTTCTGTTCTTCGAGGAGTCTAAAATTAAAAAAAAAAATGTCTCAATACATTTTAATACTCTACCCGATATGAAATTTCATATTTTGAACCAAGTTTTTATCAAATACTCGAAAATTCCACATGGAACGCACAAACAAAGTTGCAAAGCAAAGATCTACATCTTTATGTAGAGAAAAGATAATCAACAATTGAATAAGAATGATTCGTAACAATAGAGCCACGGATTTTTTATCGAAAAATGTTATCCTAATGTTTTGTATATTTCGATTTTTCAGGTGATATACTCTCGGGGGTTTGCTACGTCGGTCTTTGGAACGTCGAGGCACTTCGTGGTTTCGTCCTAGCTCCTCTCTGCGTTTATCTCGTACTCGGTACTGCATTTCTTCTAGCTGGTTTCGTCTCGCTCTTCCGAATACGTACAGTTATGAAACACGACGGTACCAAGACGGATAAACTTGAGAAGCTTATGATAAGAATTGGAATATTTTCCGTACTTTACACGGTACCAGCCCTCATAGTGATTGCTTGCCTCTTCTACGAGCAAGCATATTTCGACAGTTGGATGCTCACTTGGAACATGGAAATGTGCTCGAGACCAGTTCCACAGTCTCTTTACTCGATTCCCTGTCCCGTTGGCGAACGCACACGGGATCTCGGTCGTCGCCCCGAATTTAAGGTATTCATGATCAAGTATCTGATGGCTATGATCGTTGGTATAACCAGCAGCTTCTGGGTATGGTCGAGCAAGACTCTTACCAGTTGGCGACAATTCTTTAATCATATACGTGGACGTCGCGCTGAGGCGTACGTTTAGATTTGTATCATTGTGCTCAGCCATTTAGGGACTCGATCGTTCGTTCGTTCGTTCGTTCGATCGAACTTCCGTGGCGATATTCACATCACAACGATACGAGGACGATACCCGCTCGGTTCTTCGTGGATAGACAAAAAAAAATATTCTTGGAAAAATTACACAATTCCGCGTATTCTGTGATGATGATGTGAAATTAATTGAGGATTTAAGGGAAGGGCGAGAGGGAGTTAAATTGTAGAGAATCAGTCGTAGTATCGTCCTCAATATCGTGCCAATCAAATATATTATCATAGCGCTTATCATTCATATTATCCCGGTGAAATTGCAATTGACTAAGAATCTCAAAAATGTTCGTTCGATCGTGCGATCGAACGTCCGTTGCGACATTCACGACATTACAACGATAGGAGGGCGATATCTTCTCGGTTCTTCGAGGAGAAAATAGTATACTTGAAAAAGTAACAAAATTCCGTGTATTCTGTGATGGTGTGAAATCTTGTCGTATTAAGGGGGAAGGGTGTGGGGTTTGCAGAGAGAATCGGTCGCAATATCGTCCTCAATATCGTGCCAATTAAATATATAATTAAAGCGCTCATCATTATTGTTCCGGTGAAATTGCAATCGACTACGAATCTAAAATAATAAGAAAAAAGAAACACTCGATTTTCACATCTGAGAAAGATTCTGACTGTGACGTGCTTACCGGACGCGTTTATTTTTTACTCTAGAGTCTATCGGTATGACAAACAATATTTACTATAAATATTATATAAATATATTAAATCGTCACGCTCAAAATACGGATGGTTAAACCTGTTCAAAGTTTACGAAGATTTAAAGGAGACAAAAAAAGTGTGCTACGTCCCACGGAAGATCGTTCCTTGAAGCTCGTTACTGCATTTGATATTTATGTTGTTATTTTTTTTTTCTTCTGTTTGTTTTCTTTTTATGGGAAAACTCGATACCGACGCTTGGCCTCAAAAGTTTCAACTTTGGTCTCTCGAAACAAGATTTTTGTAGAGAAGAGTGAGATTCACTGCGTGAATATGGCACTGAACGAATCTCATAATTCCGTCATTTACCAAAAATCTAGATCCGAGTAAAGTCTTGTTAAAAATGTTAAGCTCTGTCTATCTTTGAACTTTGTCCCAATGGCGGTGTTGAGACGATGATGAGCTTTCCCTTAAGGTAAGACTCAATACCAGATGAAATACGCAAGACAGGGTGTCGAGTGTCCCCTTAAATTACAAATAAAATAATATGGTAATGTAAAACTCAAGACGAACAAGCGCCGAAGTAAACTCGCAAAACATTTCGATCACTGCCGCAAGTAACGTCGATCATGACTACTTAAATACTGAGATAGGATTTGACGAAAATCAAATTGTCGATCAATTCTTTGATATATAACTCTTAAGAATATACTTTTGACACTTTTGTAGAAACTTTTAACTCGTAAAAAGAAATATTCGTTGTCGAGCCCGACCGCGTTGAGTCTGGGCACAATACTCAAGCTAGTTTAATAACTCTTTAGACCTAACTATCGTGTGCTACTATTAGTTAGGTAACGTTGTATATAAATGCAGTTTTAATTTTGCTATGTACCATAATATATTTTTAAATACTCGTGTAAATATTGTGTGAGCGTAGAAACGACGACTCAATTTACGTACGAACTCTTTAATGAGACGCGTAAACTGATACTTCGATGAGCGTCGAAGGTTGGATGAAATAGATATAAGAAGGAGAATCAAGTAATCGACACTCGAGTCTCGCCAACAAAATTAATCAATATCCTCAGGCTTCCTGCAGGCTATTGACATAAATAACATTTTTATTTTTTATCAAAACTAGCTACATGAATTTCGTCCATCGAAACTGTCGAGCTTTTTCGTATCGTCTAAGTAAAGATTTTTTTAAAACAATGATGCGCTTGCTGCTGAAGACTATTCTATTTCGAATATGAATCATATATATTTACATATTGTTAAGGTCCTTGGGTACTTTTGTAGAATCTTGTGTCGTGACGTCATAAGCGAAAAAATTTACACTTTTTGTATGGAAGATCTCAAAAATCACGTTATTCGCTGGTTTTACAACGTCGAGCGATAACGCCGGTCATCGCACGTCTAGATATTACGCAACGGTTGATCGTTTCGTCGTGGGAACGCAACACGAGCCGTCGTGTAACTATCTAACGAAATGTTAGAATTTTATTTATCGCGACCCCGTTATACTCGAAAACATAAATTCGTTAAAATATTATTCCGGGTGTTATGCACCACATTGATACAATAGATAGATATTTCCGTAATTTTATTTGCCTCTGACATGACGATTTAAGATAACTGGCACGAGTACCCAGAGTTCTTAATGTGAAATGACAACGATTGCGCAGCGTATTTTCTCAAAGACGGACTTATCGGAATTGAATAAAACTTGAAAAATCATCTTAAAACGAATACACGGAGGGAACATTTGGCTTTCCAAATTTGACAACAAACAATGTACAGATTTGTTAGCATTTTTTGAGAGCAGGGCTCAGTCGATAATCAAACTATAAACATTTTTTTTTTTTTTTGAAAATTAAGAGAAAGATTAAGCGTCATTCCATATTTGCATTCGTTTTGCGTTGATTGGCAATGTTTCAATTCATTCGAATAATGATTTTTTTGAAGAAAATACGAATTCCGTTTTTTTTTTTTTTTTCAACGGAGGAAGCGTGTATGCAATTTCACCGTAAAAAGAAAATCATGTGTAAGAGTAAACGGTGTGCGTGTACATGTTGTGCTGCACACGCAGAATGTCGTACGTTGATATACGTAACAATGTGTAAAACTAACGTAAGCCTTATATTCTTTATATATAATAAATGATGATGTATACATAATAAACAGAAGCGTCGATCAGCAAAGTAAGGACAACTAACCGTGCGTTTATTACTGAATTTATTGTTATCACGAATTTACATAATTACGCGATATACACTGAAATCGTAGAGAAAAAAAAATATACAAAGATTTGTATAAATTGTATGACAAGTATCATGTTTTTGGCATTTTTAGAATGCCAATTCTTCGTAAATACTTGACGAGAAATGGAGTCGCACCGAGAGTTATCGATATCCTAGCTGGTGCGAAAAGTTTGTGAACCGCATACGCAACGAGGAACGTCGAGGAGTTTGCCATAGCATTTTCGAGACGTTCGCTCGCCCCATAAGATACTGATTTGACGAGTGCTTCCACGTCTATTCCACTGTAATATAAAAGAAATATTTGTTTATCTTATTGCGTTCGAATTAACTGATTTCATATTGATCAGCGGTCGATCAGCTTCCAACGTACATCTTTGTCAAGAAAAAGAAAAGTTGCAAGCAATATCGCTAGTGGAATATCAGAGACAGAAATGATGAAAAAATGGTTAAACTTGAGGATTAAATGGTTGTCTCGATTATTGTTATCGCCCTGACATTGAATTTCTTTCATAACTTATAGTTTCGATCGTTTAGATAGCACATCACTGACCTAGATATAGCCGTGTAACAAACACCGAGCGATATCAGTGATATTCCGACGTGAAAGACGATAACCGTGCTCCCATAATCCTTCACCGTTTTTTTAAGTTTATCCGCGTTGGAGAGAGGAACAGCAGCGGTAGTAGCGTTGACAGTGTTACCACTATCAGTGGTAGTCGCAGTTGATACGTTTTTTGGTTTATTCGCAGACGCGCTACTATCCGTCGAGAAGGTAAGGAAGCTCTCGCGTCTCGAGTTCACCATTGGCGTTAGAGTCACGATGATGGCGTTAGTGAGAGGACCTGGATTATAGAAAAAATAACATGGTTCTTGCAAAGAATGTGCCTCCACCGCTACCGAGACTAGTCGAGAAGCTTAATTTAAAGCATAGAAAAGGAACCGGAAGAACGATAGATGAGTGTATCCCCATAGCCCAGTTGGCTAAAGCTCCCATCGACTTTGTGTAAGCGTGTAACAACAACCGTGCGTTACACTAACCGTTGCCTCGTTGTTTTCGCTCAAATTCCCGAGCCTTGACACTCTTATAGTGTGAATTTTGCATGTCTTCGGCGATGTACTTGCTGTCTTTGGCCCACTGGCCACCTGGCATGTTGAAATGCGAAGCCTTGCCACTCGAGCAGAATGGTATCGGGACGTTGCTCTGCATCGAGCTATTCAAGCTCACCGCACCGAAACAATCGTACGAATCTACGTGAGTGTCACCGCAAGAGAGATGCGCTCCTCCCCAGCTCGAGCAATTTCCCTCGAAAGCTCTCTTCGTTTGACCATCTCGATAACCGACTCTAGTCACGTAAGCCAATACCGGTGCAGCGATGTCCCGAGCGCGCTCCGGAGTAAAACGACCGGTTTCGTTACCGAAAATCTCCGATACGTTGGACGGCAATGGCAATCTCGGTGCTTCCGGATAACGACGTACTCCGGAGAGATGAAGACTTTTGGATTTTGTTCCAGGCTTCGCGGACTTTACGGTATCCAATCCATGTCGTGTATTATGATTATCTCCCAAGGATCCGTTCACTAAAAATTCGACGTAAAACGTTAATCAACTTTCAATTATATAAAATTCAGTCTCACAGTTCCGATCATTGTTTTGGTGTAAACTAGAATGTTCACCAAAATTACGACTAAAACTTGTTTCTATCGCAATAAACCAAACTTTTTTTTTATATATGATAATATTTTTTAATCGAGCGATCTCATATCTTCCGAATTCAATGTTTTTATTGTCAACATCGCGTGAACGGAGTGATCCAGCGAGTTTTTTTTTCTAAATAACTTGGTTGCGTAATATTATGCATTGGAAAATAATAACAAATAACGTGTACCACTGCATGGATGAGTGAGAGGCGTTTGAAGAGTGGAAAGATCCCCAAGACAAATACTTTATTCGGTGATATCTCGTTAAATTACAAAATTTAAACAACAATTGAACGTACTGACTCAGCTAATTTTTCTTTAATAACATTATGCAATTGGAAAGTAATAAAAATAACGTTTACCACCGCATAGATGAGTGTGAGGCGATTGAAGAGTGGGAAGTTCCCTAAGACAAATACTTTGTTTTATAATTTTTCGTAAAAGTTTTTGTTTTTTTTTATTTTAACGGTCGGATCGATTTATGCTAAATTCAATATCGATAAACGGTCGATGTTTATTTATGTATAACTATTTAGACCGATAACTATAAAGTTGCACGAGCAAAAGTGTTTGCTGACATTTTTAACGAAATTCAAAGCAACGTAATGTTTTTATCATTGCATGCAATTGAACAGAAATTATGAAAAATATATCGAATTTTCAATACCTCAACATGACTGTGAAATAACAGCTTCAGAGTACAAAGCGTTCTTGAGTTATTCAGGTTCAGTTTCACAAGTATATCTCTCACACACACGACGCACGCACCGACATACGTCCATTCATCCATTATGCTTCGAATGTGATTTTCCAACGTGAACATTTTGAGCACACTGACACAAAAAGTTTTCTTGAAAATAAAATAAAATTTGCTAAATGATAAATAAATTTTTTTTAAAAATCTCGAAATAATCAATTGTTGAGTTAAAATGTTCATTTTATTATAAACAGCGAAGGAAGGAAGTGACCCAACGAGTTTTTTGTTTCGGTACTCTGGCTGCGTAATATTATGTTTCGTAAAATAATAAAACCAACGTTCGTTCCTACCTGGATGAGTGTAACGTGATAGAACATTCGGAAGATCCCTGGAACATCTGATCCTCGATAACGCCATGATCTATAAATTCTTTGAGGATCAATTATTCCTTGTCGATTTATAAATTCACGAGTCGTCTCGAGTACGGGAAAAAAACTTTCGCGTTGCGCTGCTTCTCCGCTACGGTAAAGGCAATGAAATTCGAAAAACGGGGAGAATCTTATGTTTGTGTCTGTGCGCGTCTTGGAGATATACGGATTTCTGTAGCTGCGACTGGGAGTGAATGCTTGTTGCTATGACCTCGATGTCCATGAATGCACAAAAGTGGTTAAACCTGTCTTACTCGATGATTGTGATCGTCTCTACGTATGCGTCAAGAAATCAACGAGTCAAATGATCCACCGATGATGCGCGTGTAGTTTTACGAATAAATTATTATTACAAACATATATATCATTGATATAATGTGATTCTTGATTGTTCGTCAATGTATCACAAATACATTTTATCATTTCACTATACGCCACCTGTTATCTCTTTGATTTATCTCTCCACGTAACATATTTTCCTACAATCTGTCAGATTATGCGCCATGTTTAAAAGGCCTTGACGCTTGCGCACTCAAAGCGTGCGTATTTCCGTTAAAATGAATTAAAGAATAAAAATTATTAATATCATACGTTTATGATTATACCATTGTTCATTCATTATCACCGTGATGCTTCAGTATTTTTAATAATCAACTTGACAATCATGTGGAATGATGTATTATCAACGCTGCCTGATAAGCGTTGTACAGTTGAAACTCACTTTTTCGACGAAACCGTCTATTCTATCAACTTGTTTCCATCTATTGGACGTATGACATTTCTCCTAACCCCTCACTCTTGTCAATAATACGGTTATTGACAGTGCGCGGATGAGCAAGCGCCATATTGTAGGGCAAAGACACGGAGATCCATCTACGTTTTTAAATAGATGAATTCACCCGGTTCCGAGTAAGTCGAATAGATGGGGTTTCACTGCATTACGTAACAATTGGCTTAGGATAAATGAAGAGCGCCAACCGGAATCGATTCTTGAATCAGAGAATACGAGAAAAACATGCGATAATGGACACGGAAGACGAAAGACCTCGAAGGGTATCATAATAATTTGAATGAAATCTTGTATACCGTTACGTTATTTATCTTTGATCCACCGATAACCTTTGACGAACACCATGGACCGGCATTCGAGTTCGGGATTCGCGCATGTGCGAAGAAGAGTCGTCGTCGTCGTATAGCGAAAACTAAGTAAATTTACCGTGGACGTCAGCAGTTTTCGCCAGTAGCGATTGAGATTTCGAAGAGTAGGGGGAGAGTTATCCGTCAATCGGTGTTTGCGTATCCACCCATAGTCTATCTCGTGCACAGTGCACACTTCACTTAAACTCTAACTGAACAAGGACTTCCAGTAAAATTTGTTCAATAATCGTCATGGCGCAAAGCACTCGACTCGTTTCACTTACAAACGCCGCAGGATTGTTTAAGAGTCGAGGAAATGGAATAACTTCGTACTCATCGAGATTCGCGAGGTGTGTATTCAATTTTTTTCTTGTTTTTTTTTGTTTTAACTTTAATCTCGTGATATGGAGCATATATTCGAACGTGACCTCTTTCACCTCTGATTATCATTGTCGGTATTGCAGCTCCTGGTGGTCACAAGTGGAAATGGGTCCTCCGGATGCTATTTTAGGTGTAACCGAGGCATTCAAGAAAGACCAAAATCCTAATAAAATTAATTTGGGTGTCGGAGCTTACAGAGATGACAATGGGAAACCATTTCTTCTGCCTAGCGTCTTGAAGGTAATTCATTTGTTCCACTTTGACGTTCGATCGGATCCGAATAACATTTTTTATTTAAATTTATTTATTAACGGATAAAGTTCCCTTTTACTTATAACGGTAAGTTACTGTTAATCGTATGTAAGCAATTAATATTTCTAATGTATACATTTATTTGACCGTAGGCCGAATCAAAAATTAAAACAAAGTCTTTGGATAAGGAATACTCACCGATATCCGGTAATCCTGATTTTTGCCAGCACAGCATTAATCTTGCTCTCGGAGATGGCAACCAAGTTGTCAAAGACAAGCTGGTCGGTGCATCAAAATTATACTTGAGACAATGTGAAACATATTCTCAGTGCCTGTGTCTCTCTCTCTGTTGTCTATACGTATTTCGCATTGTCTCAAACTTTGTTTGAACAAACTTGTTCTTCTGTTATTTTAATTTATTTGTTTTTCTTTTTTGTTTGTTTTGTAGAATGCAACTGTGCAAGGAATTTCAGGCACAGGTTCGTTATGTATAGGAGCATATTTTCTGTCGCGTTTCTTACCAGGAAGTAAAGAAATTTACTTGCCCACACCTTCGTGGGGCAACCACACTCCTCTCTTTAAACTCGCGGGTCTCAACGTCAAGTCCTATCGTTACTACGATCCAAAGACCTGCGGTCTTGACTTTCAGGGAGTGTTGGAAGATATCTCGGTAAATAAGGGTCAGCTAGACCGATAGCTACATCCACAATTTCTCTCTCGTTAAATTATTAACGGAATTATTAAATCGGTTACGTAGAAAATTCCGGAAAAGTCGATTATTCTTCTGCACGCCTGCGCTCACAATCCAACCGGTGTTGATCCGAAACCTGAACAATGGGCTGAACTTTCGGGGCTTATAAAGAAGAAGAATTTATTTCCATTCTTCGACATGGCATATCAAGGATTTGCCTCTGGTAAGACAAAGTCACAAGCAACCACTGAGCAACAGGTTACTCCTCTTGAAATAAACAACAGGGTGTTACTTTAAACGAATGTTATAACTGTTCAGGTGACGTCAGCAGAGACGCGTTAGCAGTCAGACTGTTTGTTAAAGAAGGTCATCAGATAGCTCTGGCCCAATCTTATGCTAAAAATATGGGACTCTACGGTAAGTAAGATTTGTTTTGTATATAAGGTAGATTCGAGCGAAATGTTCAATAAAATCTTACTGACACATTATTCAGGCGAACGTGTCGGAGCGTTTTCGCTAGTGACCGGAAGCGCCGAAGAGGCTGCCCGTACTCTCTCACAAATTAAAATCCTCATTAGACCAATGTATTCGAATCCCCCGATTCACGGTGCTCGGATAGTCAGTGAAATTCTCGGGGATTCTCAACTGAAACAAGAATGGCTTGGCGATGTAAAGGGAATGGCTGATAGAATTATATCCGTGCGTACCAAGCTTCGGGATAATCTCAAGAAGAACGGCAGCACCCGCGATTGGACGCACATCACCGATCAAATTGGAATGTTCTGCTTCACGGGACTCAAGGCACCCGAGGTAAGACAAACGTTTTTATCGATAAAATAATTTATTTATCGTCGATAAGAGATACATATTTTTTTCTTTCATTGAAAGGTCGAGCAATTGACGAGCAACTTCAGCGTCTATCTGACTAAAGATGGCAGAATATCGATGGCTGGTGTAACATCGAAGAATGTCGAGTACCTCGCAAACGCGATTCATCAAGTAACCAAGTAATTTGGTAATCACGTCGAAAAATAATAAATCACAATACAACCAGCTCGGATCTTAGATGACTATGGTGCACAAAAAGTGTACAAGGCGAATTCAGAGCGCACTTATACATTGATATACAATAGCTAATGCATTTAAAATCGAATACGTTATTTTTGTAAACGCATTGCAGGCAGTGTAGAAATTATGGCTAATCGAGTACCGCGAACGTTGTACGTTTTTACGTCGGCAATCGAACAGAGTGTTAAAAACTCAAGATATTCCATTCATTTTTATTTCCATTTTTTTTCGGATTATACGGTAGCGTTCTTACCGACATTTTCTCTTTTTTTTCTTCTTTTTATTATACTACATGCTTTGTATAATATAAATTAATTTTAATTGATGTCAAGTGCAGCGGTTGCATTACACCGTTAATTATGCATTTTCCAAAAATGCAATGATATAGTTATAATTATTGAAAAAATTTGTTTCAAGAACAGCAAATTTTGTTAATGAAATATATAGTAATTGACTACGAATTGCTGCCAATTTACAGTTGCTTCACTGTAAGTTCATGCTTTTTTAAGTGCGCACGTAATTCTTTACTTTATCATGTCAAAGTGAGATTTAAGGATGAATCTGGAATGTTTGTCTACGCTTATTAATATATGAAATAAAAATTGATTGTTAATTCTCATACAAATCCAAGCAAAGCGCACTTACAGAGAAATAGAGACTACTGTGCCCGTATGTCTCTCTTGGCCATTCTTATCAACCGAGCAATCTCTTTCTCATTATATCTTACCAGGAAGACAGGAGAGACAATTTCCAAGCAAGACCCTGTGGGTGTTTTTCTTTCTTGTGCTTTTGTTATTTAAACTGCTCCTAACTCTGTGGTATACGTGACTTTTACTGTAAAGTTTCTATCGCTTCAGTAACACAAGTACAAAAGGGAACACACCCTATGCACTACAGGGTGGCTGATTTATCTGAAGACATTGAAATATTTCGAAAACTACGCATTGGATCAAAAAAAGTTCTGAATAAAATTTGTTCGCCTGGTTAGAGGGTCATCCAATGATACCAAAGTCGACCCCAGGGGGTGGGGGTGAGGGCAACTTTGAAAACGTAAATGGGAACCCCCATTTTTTATTGCAGATTCGGATTCCCCATAAAAAATAAGTAACTTTTATCTGAAACATTTTTTTTCGATTCGTGATAGATGGCGCTGTAATCGCAAGAAACCTGATTTTTGCGAATATCTCGAGAAATTATACATGAGATTGAAAAAAAAAAAAAAAAACATGTTTAATTTTTCAAAAAGCTATTCAGCGATACGAAACTCGATCCACCCTCCCCCCATCCCTACCCCATTGTGGTGAAATGGAAGTTGCTTCAATATCGTGATTGGAAAACCCTTTTTTTTCCTGGTTTTCCATGACAAAATCCATTGATTTGACTTTATTGTTGATATTAAATTTTCTCACACACGGCGCTGCAATCGAAAGCATGTATCCGTTTATCAATAAGTTAACAACTACTTTTAGCGTTACATCGGGGTGCTTGTTTTAGGTGAGTCCCCTTGCCTCTCACCATCGGGGTGCTTGTTTTGCGTGAGTTCCCTTGCCTTTTTCTTTTTTCGAACCGATGTGTAATTTCTCGAGGTATTCGCAAAAATCAGGTTTCTTGCGATTACAGCGCCATCTATCACGAATCGAAAAACAATGTTTCAGATGAAAGTTACTTATTTTTTATGGGGAATCCGAATCTGCAATAAAAAATGGAAGTTCCCATTTACGATTTCAAAGTTGCCCTCACACCCACCCCAGGGCGTGAGGGTGAGGAGTCGACTTTGGTATCATTGGATGACCCTCTTCCAGGCAAACAAATTTTATTCAGAACTTTTTTTGATCCGATGCGTAGTTTTCGAAATATTTCAATGTCTTCAGATAAATCGGCCACCCTCTATAATGTTCGACATCTTCTGTTTTATTAGCTGGATCTGGTCCATACGTATTAAAACATATTTAAATTTGCGGCTATTCGATTGTTTCCAGCAACTAAAACAAAATGTAAAAAAAAGGAAGCTGTTCCATTATTAGCTGTTCCTTTTCGTTTCTAACAATATTGAAAATTTAAAGTAACCGTGACACGTACCGTAAATTAAAAATATTGTCAGTAACGAAAAGATAATAGAATGAGAGATCTCTGATGAAACAACCCCCGTTTATCGACTAAGAGGACAAAAAAAAGTTCGATTTATCGAATTGAAAACATCGATTATCGAATAATCAAGTGACTAATCGTTGTTTGTCTTCTCTCTCTCTCTCTCTCTCTCTTTCGTTTTCGGTTTCAATGGTGGCACTGATGCCGCTTTACAAGTGAACTTCAAAGTATATTACAATGGCGGAGTGGTTTTCGAATAAAATCGTGGGTTTGGACGAAATCGACGATATCGAAAGAAAACGACAAGTACTTTCGGATATCACGATAAAACTGCAAAGTCTACCGACTCGTGAACTAGAAGAGATTGCTAATATTCTCGATATCAATGGTCTCTTCTCACAGTTAACCTCTAATGACAGGTTTGATGACAAAGCTAAATAAACATTTTTTCACATGTATCGGCGAAAGTGTTTCTGGCTTTTGTGAGAAAATGCAAACAAGTTACTATGCAGATCATGTTGAAAAAAAAAAAAATTTTAATCGTTCTAGGCAATCCGTCGAAGAGATTTGCAATTCGCTTACAATTATTCTGAGTACGCTGGAGCCAGGCGAGACTCACCGACGTTATTCCGCAGAGATAAGCAAATTCATGACCCATCGGGAAACCTCTGTCAAGATTTTAGTGTTGAACGAACTCCTGCGAGAAGCAAATTGTCCTGAAAAGTCATTATGCTTGTTACGCGATGTAAATTTGCTTTGTCCGATAGTAGAGAGGATCGAGGATGACGATTTGAGCGTAGCAAAGCTCGCGATGGAAATTATAAAGAAGATAGGAGCGCGCGTCGAAGGTGCCAAGGTTCTGTACTCTGGAATTTTGCTGCAAACTATAGCAAAACTTTTAGTAAAGAGCGACATTGTGAGTTTCCGCATTTACGAAGTAACCGTGGACATAGCAAAGGCTTCGAAAGAGTGTTTGGAAGCTTCGGCAAACTCTGGTTTTTTAAACAGTTTGATAACCGTTCTGGATAGCAATGATGTTTTGCTTCAATCGAACGCTCTGGAAGTAATGACGGATTTAGCTATGAGCGAGCATGGGCTCGATTATCTCGAACAGCGCGACGTACTGCGAAGATTGTCGGAAAAGATCGCTCGTGCCAACGAGGATCCACTCTCGAATCTCCTGGTTCCTGGACTAATGAAATTTTTTGGTGGTGTAGCGCGTTCTCGACCCAACGAGATATTCTCCAAGTATCCAGCAGTCGTATCGGCGCTATTCGAGGTCATAGAGAGCGGAGATCTTACGATACTCGGTAATGCTCTCGATACTTTGGGTCTCGTTGCTTCGAGCGTTGAGGGTAAATATGTTCTGCAGATGCTCGGCGATTCGATGCCGTGTGCATTAAAAAAGATTGCTGAAATTGTTCAGAAAATGCCGACGGATTTGCGGCTTCGAGGGCTCGAGAATCTTGCGCTCATTCTGCGGGTTGATAAAAAAGAGCAAGACAACAGAATTCTCTCACTCACTAAATCGTGGTTCGATTGCCTCGGTGAAGATCCCCTCGGCATGATCGTGGCGCTCTGCAAGCAACCCTTCGCCGATATCCGAGAGTCGAGTCTCGAAGTACTCGTTGTAATATCCTTGCAAACTTGGGGCCAAGAGTACATCGCCAACTGTCCTGGACTGATTGAATTTCTCCTTAACCGCGACGTCGAGTGTTTCAAAAGTTGCAAAGAAGCCAAGTACCGACTTGTGAAAAACCTCTGCGAAGCCGATGTCGATGTCTTCGACGGTGGCACCCTTCAAAATCTCAAAAAATTCATTCTCGAGGGTCCATTCCACGTCGACATGGAAACGGAAGTGGCAACCGAAGGAGCCACCTAAATTTCACATTTCCTTTTTTTTTTTTTTCTAAGTTAACAAAGATACAATCTTATCGCTACGAGTTACGCTGCGTAATTGAGTCGCCATGAAACGCAGGAGACATTTCTTACGTATTACTCTGTTTTGTAAATAAATTCGATTGAATTTCACGCACGGAACTTACGAATAGGAAAAATAATTTATTTTACATCTAAAAGTTAAGTATAAAATATTCGACAAATTTGTTGAGTGTCACTGAAAGATTCGCAAGTTAATATCGTTGAGCGATGATTCGTCGAATGACAGTGTGTCCGAGCGCTCTATCGAGAGAGTTCAGCATGTCGAATAAATATAAATAATTGACTTAATATCCTAAAATCGGTACGGTGGCCGGTGTTGTCCGCATTGCAATTTTTTTACTGGATTCGCTTTCTTTTCTTGGGCGATAGAATCTTGAGCATGCTGACGAAGGGAGCTTCGAACGCTACCGAAACGACGAAGGAAAGTACGTAGGAGAGAACGACTTGTCCGAAGAATGTTATAATCACAACATCTTTTCCTAAATGAAACGGCGAGTCGAGATTCATCGCTGTCAGTCGAATGACGATTGGATGAACGAGATACGCGCAGTACGTAACTCGACTGAAGGGATATAGAATCGGAGCCGATAGAATGTCGTTTACCCAGCCTGCAACGAATCAAACATATTTATTAGTTAAAAATCTTGAAATTAAGTTTAGCGGCAATTAAGATTATGTGCTACATATCGTCTGGATGTCTCTCGCACTCTCTCAGATGGTCATACATGCGAGGGAGATAGGAATATTGTCTTATCACGAATTTCTCTGCCACGATTGATCTATCGGATAAAAAACGAGAACGGTGAACGGCTGAATAGTTAGACGCAGTTCACCGTTCTCATATTTTATCCAAGGGATGATTTGCGTCGGATATATTTAAATTGGAGTTTTTGTTGCCGACCCAAAGGTTGCACATCTTCTTAAAAGTTGTAAAAAAAAAAAGAAAGAATAAAACGACTATGCGGAAAGTAAATAACCTCCGTAACCGGTACTGCAAGCTATGACAATCCACGACAAGCCGAGTGCCCAAGCGCTGTGGCTCAACGAGGAGTAGGCAGCTGCGGTAACGGGAGAAAGTTCAGCCTCGTAAAGGCCGTAGAGCAAGCTTAAAAGGCAAGCGGATGAAAGGAGCCAACCGACGACAACGGTAGTCTGTCAAAATAAAAAATACGAAAAAGAGATTGTGAGACATTTCAGTTAAGTAACGAACATTAACGAGTAATCAAGTTATCGAAGGAAATTACGCGCAATGAGCTCTCACACGCTATACTTTACCTTTGACATTTTTATTTTACAATCAGTCTTGAATAAGTAGTATCCGACGGTCATACCGATGAGATACGGCCCGAGTCTCGTCCATGGCTTGTCGTAGATCTTGTCGAATAGTGCGAGAGGATCGTCAGAGCTCGGCATATGATTGTTTATCAGAGCTATGTAACCGGTTGTTAACCAGGAACTTATGAGCAACGTTACAAGTGAAAATGCTGCGAATTTGAAGTGATTCGTAGCTACTATCAACACGACTGCACCAAGGACGTAAAATTGAGTGTCGTCCGCGACGTACCAGCTCCACAGCATGCACTGTAATAAAAAAAAATTGTTTGATAATAGCTCTCGTACGTTTGTTAGATGATTTAATATTGAATAATTGATTATATTATTGAACGATTTTCCTACCATTTGATCAACGGGAAAAAGCGTGTTGATATATAGCAAATTACGCCACCAATAATTCGGGCAATTATAGTGATCAGCCGTGGGAGGCTCGAATACCGAATTAGCGTGAAACCATTTCATCGTGACCTCGACAACACCGAGAATAAACATGTAAGGCGCCGTGAGTCGGCAGAAACGGTAAACGAGAAAGCCGACAAATTTGAGACATCCGGCTACGAATCCCCTCGTTCCCTGAGTCAATTTGTTTAAATCTCCCATAGCGTTTGTGCGGAAGTAGAGAAAGCTCACGAGCAAACCGCCCATAAAGAAAAATGTGTCGACACTGAAAGCTCCGTTAGTTACTGTCTGAAAGAGAAATTTTTTCTCGACGATCTTTCGGTATTCCATGTTGTCCGAGTAGTTGAAAATTACAATGCAAGTGTGACCGAGTATGACCCACGCCATTGAAATTGCTCGGAGACCGTGCACCGTGCTTATAGTGTCTCTTCCGACTGCTGGATCACAGATCGTTCTTATGTTTGCTCTCACCGAGAAAGAGAGCAAAAGTTCTTCGAATACATCTGTTGACAGACAATGAACGTTACAATAATTATTCTTTTGATTATTCAATTAATGAACAGATTAAAATTATTAAATTATTAATACTCACTTAAACTCTGTAGATCGGGACTCGGTGGACAAGGACGGGGCACACTGTTCTCGTGGTCGTTGTTGTTGTTGTTAACAATTGGATTTGCGATTATCCCAATCTCTGCTACTGGAACAGGAAGGTAGACCTTACCCTCAAACTCTACGAAATACAATAGCAATATAGTGTCACTGACTCTCGCACTGTTCGCGGTCGTTCGTCACAGTCAGTCAGTGACGTTCGATTTGAATATTATATTTAAGGTAATGTTAATATTTTTACTAAGGACGAGCCAGTTTCAAAATATTTAACAAAAAAAATGAATTGATATTGAAAAATAATCAAATAAAATATTTTATTTGAATAAATTCGAAATTATTAAGAAGATATATAGAAGATAGCTACGTTTTATCTTCTCTCACCATTCGGCAATTTGCAATTTCCGTTGGCGCTTTGCTCGTGTTTCGTGTGTTTCTCCAAGTCGTAACACAGCGCTCTCTTAATTGCGAGTTTCTTTGAGAGATAAAAATCGTACGCGGTACCTACGATCATTAATAATCCAACGATTATGCTCGAACCCCTGAAAGAAGATAACATTTGCATCGTCAGTGATGCTTTTATCGTTTTTACGAGAAACCGGATGGAAATACCTCGAGATATACATCGGAAAACGTTCGTAGAATGTAACTTACGTCAAGGCCCAGAATACTGGATCAGCGTATATGTCGTAATAGTTTTGTTGATCTCGAACTTTTTGTATTATCGAGTTCTTGGATGCTGTTTCACTCGCAGCGAGCTTTGCAATTATCCCGACGTCTGTCGCCGTACAGGAAAAAGGTAAGCAAACTCCAAGGTGAATCAATCTTGTCTGTAACATTTTTAAAAAACATCAAATAAAATATTAACTCGATTGATAAAGGGGAAAATAAATTCGAGCTCTTTACCGTTCGCGTCAAAGTTCCATTTATTAATATTTTTATCATGAAAAATCCAAGTTTGTAGGGAGGCTCGTCGGTGATTATAGGAGACGAGAGGTGAGCCTTGGCGAGTCCCTCGTTTGTTTTTTTCTTCGGTTCACTGTTGAATTCGCTTGCTTCGTTGCTCGTCAACGACGGAACGACCAAAGGTTTGAAAGGACTTTTGATATTCTTCTTGCTGTAATCGTAACCAATATACGAGCACTCGGCTGCTGATCCAGTGAAGTAAGTATTACCCCAAAAAAATCCATTTGTGTATCGTCCGGATGAATCGTCAGCTGTAAATGAAAATAATTTTCTATTTTTACTTAACTACGTTTAAAAATGGCGCCACGAGTCGCGGGCTTTGAGTCAAATGTAAGACTATTCCTAGTCAAATGTAAAACTATATCCAGCAACATTGGATCGAATTTTTAGTCGTAAGTTCCATTTTAAGATTAAATTTGAGATCGGCATCAAGATGGAATTTAAGATTAATCTAAAAATTCATTATCAAATCTTAAGATCCTCGTTAAGATCGATTTAAAGATTGAACTTATTGTTGATTTCAAGATTGAAATTGAAAATAATCCCATTTTTCGTAATAATAATGTAGAAATTGCATTGATTAAGGAATTTTATGACACCGATCATAAAAATATTAAACAAAGGCCCTAGGTGTTGCATTGTGTGAGCGACATTTTAATATATCGATAATATCAACTAATATTTACGTACTCCAATTAAATAATTGTGCCGATGCAATGACAAAAAAAAACGAATACGTATACGTATTTTAGCAAAAAAAAAAACGAGTCACAATTTCAAGTTCATCGGAACAAAAAATATGATTCGTTGTATCCAGCGAAAGTACAAACTGAAAGAGGGTCACGATTGCTTTGAAGGCCAACGATATAGCAGGTGGGCTGAAAAGTTCGTAGGCTGACACATAGATGGCGCTACTAGTATTAAATCCATATAATTTTTAGTTAGCCCTAACCTTCAAAAGACACGTGTATAAATTTAACAGCTGTCGCACTATTAGTTTGGGAGATATAGCATTTTGAGTGAAGCAACTTTTGTTAGTTTGAAAAAATGGATAAAAAGGAATTTCGTGTGTTAATAAAGCATTGCTTTTTGGCGAAGAAAAATACTGTTGAAGCCAAGGCTTGGCTTGATAAACATTATTTGGACTCTGCACCAGGAAAATCAATCGTTGAGAAGTGGTTTGCTAAATTTAAACGAGGCGAAATGAGCACCGAGGACGATGCACGCAGTGGACGCCCCAAAGAGGCTGTTACCGATGAAAACATCAAAAAAGTCCACAAAATAATTTTGGATAACCGTAAAGTGAAGTTATTCGAGATAGCTGAGACCCTAAAGATATCAAAGGAACGTGTTGGACATATCGTGAAAGAATATTTGGATATGCGAAAGCTCTGTTCAAAGTGGGTGCCGCGCGAGCTCACAATCAACCAAAAACAACAACGAATTGATGATTCTGAGCAGTGTTTGGAGCTGTTCTATCGTAATAAACCCGAATTTTTGCGTCGATATGTCACAATGGATGAAACATGGCTCCATCATTTCACACCGGAGTCCAATCGACAGTCAGCCGAGTGGACTGCATGTGATGAACCGACTCGAAAGCGTGGAAAGACGCAACAGTCGGCTGGCAAGGTTATGGCATCAGTATTTTGGGATGCGCATGGTATAATATTCATCGACTATCTTAAAAAGGGAAAAACCATCAACAGCGACTATTACGTAACGTTATTGGAGCGTTTAAAGGACGAAATCGCGGAAAAACGGCCCCATTTGAAGATGAAGAAAGTGCTGTTTTATCAAAACAATGCACCGTGTCGCAAATCAATGAAAATGATGGCAAAATTGCATGAATTGGGCTTCGAATTGCTTCCGCATCCACCGTATTCTCCAGATCTGGCCCCCAGCGACTTTTTCCTGTTCTCAGACCTCAAGAGAATGCTCGCTGGAAATAAATTTAGCGCCGATGAAGAGGTAATCGCCGAAACTGAATCCGATTTTGAGGCTAAAGACAAATCGTACTATAAAAATGGTATCGAAAAATTGTATGACCGCTATAATCGTTGTATCGCCCTCGAAGGCAACTATATTGAATAATAAAATCAAATTTTATAAAAAAAAAAAGATTTTTTCTATGTTAGCCTACGAACTTTTCAGCCCACCTGTTAGCTAGTGAGCTCTTTACATAAAGAATATTAAAAACCCACACTCCGACCAAGAATGAAAATTCTTTTTAATTTTCGTGGAACAAATCTTCACAGTTTGCAAATACTTTTCAACAAAACCGCGTGATAACGACTCAGACAGTTAGTATAATCAAAAAGAGGTCGCGAGAGAATTCTTAGCGTGACTTTCTCCGCTCCAGTGATTTCTGAAGCTCGTGACTCTTTACCATGCAAATCGCTCGCTGAAATATCATTATAACGTAATAATAAAATAAATCTTAATTCAAATGAAATGATAATATTTTATTTTAATCATCGCAGTTTAATGAATCTATCTATCTATCTACGATAATAAAACGTCGATAATTATAAACGTCGTGCCTTCACCATTCTCTTATTACAATACGACATTGACATTAGCTTCGTGGTAAAATAATAAAATTATTCCTACGACATATTGAAAGGACAAGTCGCAATGTCCCGACGACTGTGAAAAAGTTTGCACGATACCGATACGTAGGAGCCCATTGCATACAAAACTCCATACACAAATAAATAAGTACAAGTAATCTCCGTAAGTACTTAATGCAATCAGGTATAATCGCAAAGGAGCAACGAAAGTCGTTCAACAACCGGTCTCGACGCCAACGAGCGCGTATCTCAAGCACGCTGCCTGGGTTGCGATCGCTGCCGTTGTACAGTTTCGCTCTTGTAGACGTATATACGTATATCTCCGATGAAGTAAGACTTTCTATTCAGGAAGTAAAGTAACGATATTATCTAATCATACCCCGTCGCAGGGCGCGAGGCGGAGGAGGAGGAGGAGGAGGGAGACAGGTTTGCGTTTTCTTCGAGGCTCTCGGCTACATCGTCTCTGCTCGCTTACTCTCTGTCGGACTTAATAATCCTGCAGCGTTACGTCAGGAGCTCCGTGTCGATTGCGCGGTTTATTCAACAACGTCATATCATGCGCCATTATGATGCGGAGAAAGGTGTACACGGTGTACACTCCAAAGATTCGACGGAATTCGATCGTTCGGTTACGCGTAGGTACACAGATGTAATTTAAATTATAAATAGTAAAAATGAATGAACTTGTCCATTGATTCGTTGACTTAACATTTGACGCTGTAAGAAAGTCTCGCGTGATAACTTATTTGATATTCTAGAGGCGACGTTGTCTTTCGACACGTACCAAATCGCAAGGTTCGCAATAGAATGACGATAAACACGCCACGAGATATCGAAGCGAAAACGAAAGAATCGCTGGCGATCTAGTTTCGATTTTGGGTTCAAAGTCAAGTTCGATTAGTAGCACGTGGCAATTTGTCAACTTGGAAACAGAAGAATTTACCATCACGCAACTTATGACAGATTATCATCGTAAGATCGTGTATTTCGAATACATTCCTGACATTTCCTTGCGAGAGTCGATTACAGAAATTTCTTATAATCTCGAGATATTACGTGACTCGCGTAGACATAACGATTTTAAAATATGGTTATAACCATGGTATACGATTTACAGAAAGAAACAAAACAACATTTCTATCCGTATACAAAGAGAAATGTTTATTTTCTTCGGGTTAATTGTGGGAACTTTTGAATGTGGAGATATCAGAATTTTTTGTATTAACCAAGAATTCTATGCTTTAGTTGTAACGTGGAAGGCTAGATAGTCGAACTCGTTGGTAAGAGGCTCAAGACGATACAACAGCGAGGACGGGATAATATATTTATTACAAAATATTCGGTCCCTTCAACGATGATAATTTTATTTCGAAATCACATTCAACGACATGACCGATTAACCGGTTTATCACGATAGATCGTGTCCTCCGATCATTACCTTCACTGTCGAGGTTTCTATATGCTGCTGTTGAGGTCGTCCGTGAACTTGACTAGCGAACCAGCAGCAGTATAACAAGCAATACTACAAGTAATCTCGTAGTATTGCTACGATTAATTTCGTAGTATTGCTACATACGAATTATAAACTTCATCAGAGAGTAAGAAAACAGACGAACGAGGCAGCAGCCATGAGTTTGAGAATAACGCACACTATAGCTACGATTAATGTTATAGTATTGCTAATACGAGTAACCTCGTAGTACTACAACGAGTATTGCTGCTGGCTCATTCGCAAAGTTCACGGGCTACTTCTTTCTCGGTTCGTTCGCGGCAGTATTGGAGAACGCTTCGTTCACCACGTAGTTAACCACACTCTCACACCCGAACGGGAACGTTATTGCGATAATTCTCAGGTTAAGGATAGAATTATCGTATTTCGCTCACTCATTTTATATAGAATCGTTTGTTTCTTCGAGGATCATTTGATAAATGTGTTGGTCAACATGCGATTCAATGAACCAGACATGCAAAGTACTCTTTTTGAAAGAGAAAGGCTGCGTATCTTATAATATGTCGAGTCAAAGCTCATACGTATAGTCGTGAGGAGAAATAATAAAATCTGTAGTGGAACGAATGAGTCAACAGTCAGACTTTTTAACTTATCATTTGTATTTCAATTATTCGATTCGTCTGTTTAAATAATACGTAAATATTGTATCGATTAGAATTTTTTTTTCTTCAAGAAAAAACTGTCGATCGATTGTATGGAAACTTGAAGCAGTTTTATTGGTGCTCTGACTAAAATTGACAATAAAAGATGAACGGACGATATAATTGAAGCTCTGGAAGTAATGGAAGATCAAAAAGGAACTCGTGAACTGCTATACGAATTATTTCAAACATGCAATAGCCGCGAACTTGTTGATTCGTCCTTGAAATGTAATAACGGTAATAGATAAGTATTATTATTAATAATAATAATAATCAGCAAAAGAAGAACGTGAAAGTTTTGCGTAATCCAAATGAGAATAACGCCCGAGGGTTTCAACCTACTTTGAGCATGACTGGCAAGAAAATTCTAACAGTTACACAACGAGGAACGAAAAAATTGTAAAAATAATGTGTAAAACAAGAGCACTCGGTATAATTTCACTTGTATTTCGAGGGAACAAAAGATAACTCCTCTCGAATGCATCTCGCAGCTGACGCCTCTCGTTCTCCGTCCTTCGGGTACCTCAAGGCAAGGTATCGTATATCTTGCGAGAGAGAACATTTTCAAACGGTCAATCAGGCGGATGTAAGAAACTCGTAAGTGGCCGTAACCTACATAATTTTATGTTTATTTTTGGATCCTGTGCCATTGAAAGTATTTTTTTTACCTATGGAAGATCGCAGTAACGCGAAGGTGCAAGGTTTCCAGCGAGTGGAAGTCTTACCCTTCGAGATATACAGGGTGTCCGCCGGAAAGGTATACTACTTTGTTTTGCCGCCATTTTGGTAAACGTTAGTCTTGACAGTTCATATTTGGCAGTCGTGAAGTAGACACGTGGCAAATTTATTATGGAAAAATATTCGATAAACCAACGTGTTTTAATCGTTAAAACATTTTATCAAAATCAATCATCGATTACTGTGACGATGAGAAAGTTACGTGAAATTTTTGGGAGAAACAAATGGATATGTGAATAAACAGAATAGTCGGTTCTGGGCAATGGAAAACCCTTAAATTATTCATCAGTCACCTTTACATCCATTAAAAGTGACAGTCTGGTGTGCAATTTGGTCAGGAGGAATCATTGGACCTTACTTCTTTGAAAATCAAAACGGCGTAACGGTAACTGTGAATGGGGAGCGATATCGTGATATGATTGAAAACTTTTTAACGCCACAACTGCATGCTTTGGGCTTGATTAACATGTGGTATCAACAAGACGGTGCCACATCGCATACAGCCAGGATTACAATGGAATTACTGCGAGACCTCTTTCCACAACAAGTTATTTAAAAAAATGATGATGTTGATTGGCCTCCACGGTCGCCTGATTTGACTGCTCCGGATTTCTTTTTGTGGGGATATCTAAAAAGCAAGGCTTATGCAAACAAACCAGAAACGCTTGAGCAACTCAAACAAAATATTCGTGATGAAATTAATGAAATACCGCGTGAAATGTGTGAGAATGTAATGAAAAATGTGCTCAAAAGGGCTCGCATTTGTGAGGCTAACAGAGGCGGACATTTATCTGATATTGTATTCCATACATAATTGCCGACATTAAATAAAACATTTATCAATATAAGATCCATTCGCTTTCATTTAATCAAAAATTATAAACAAACAAAGTAGTATACCTTCCCGGCGGACACCCTGTATAACAACATTCGATAAACCAATTGGTAGAATCAATTTTTTAAATTAATCATTTAAACTTGAATTTTTATTACACCATGTACAGATATTACAATTGCCCTTTTAGAATATTCTTATATCTCGTAGAGCATGAGTTGCACTCGCCGGAAACCTTGTGAGTGCGATTCGGCGTAGGTAAAAAAAATACTTTCAATGCCGCGATATCCAAAAATAAACTTCATATTGTGTGTAATAATTCAATGTTCTGCACTGAATAATAAATTTAATAATTCATATTTCGTTCCTAGAAATTTAATTTCATTTGACTCAAGGCTATCTAACAAAATATGAATAATTATTATTGATAATAGATACATTCGTTATGTGAATATATACACGGAAGCGGATCTAAGCAGTTTATAACGGAAGATACAAAATGAAAAATTTTACACGTTTTTACGAAATAAATTGCTAAAGGTAACTGGACAATTAAATATCAATTCGTGAAATAGATATGTTTGCAGTAAAATAATATTTTTTTTATCTTATGAAATATTTTAGTAAAAAACTTTACGATCGACCTATGTGTTTTGTTTGGCCATAAGAACACAATTTCAAATATCGAATCACCATGCAGACAGATTTGCAACAAAGTATCTTACGAAATCTTTTAGGGAAAAATAAACTAACGACCTGTTTCTTACTTTACCGTGAGAGCACAATTTCAATAAACGAACCAGTGGGATTTGTAACAAAGCATCTTACAAACGAATTCCACATGAAAATTTGTCAAGTCTGCAACTCCAATCTGTGCGAAACAATTTTGGACATTTTAAGGAATTGGCCCAACCAACGATATTTACAGAGATTAAGAAAAATATTTACAGAGATTATTAAAGAGACTATTAAATACAGACTCAAACACATTATCCATCGGCAACGTTTTTTTTTTTTATTAGAAAACGCGCGTAGCAATTTGAGAGTCGCCGAAATATAATATATATATATAAGCCGCCGTTGGGAAAAATTAGAAGTAGCGATTGCACTTTGGTGTCGACAGATCGATATGACTTCGCAAAGAAATTTCAATGCTCTTTTGTTTAATACAACCCACGTAGAAATAGTTCAAAATCCATTTTGTATACAAGAGAATTAGTTTTTTTTTCGTCAAGATTAAGAAAGAAGAGAATTGGAAATTTAAAGGAGAAGAGGTGCAGATAGTAAACAATTTTAAATACTTGGGATATTGGTTTACGTGTAAAAATTCTAATTGGATGCACGGGAAGAAGACTGCAGGAAAGGCGCAAAGGGCAATGAATGCAGTATGGGGTGTGTGGTGGAGAGCAGGAAGAGATTTAATGGAGGAGAGGCTTTATTTGTTGAGCTCTATAGTAAGGGCGGGAGCTATGTACGGGGTGGAAATTTGGGGATTGGGTGAAATAAGCATCTTTGAAAGAATTCAGAGTAGATATTGTAAGATGGCGTTAGGGGTAAAAAGAAAGACACCAAATTATATATGGAGAAGAGAGCTGGGTGTGCCTACGATGAAATATCTGATAAGGGAAAGAGCACTAAGATATATGGTGGAGATATTGGGAATGAATGAAAAGAGATGGACAAAAGTATGCCTGATGGAGGAAGTAAGGGCGATTGTAAATAGTATGCCGACAAAGTGGGGGAGGGACCTAGAGACTGTATTAAAAGATATGGGCATACAAGATGTAATAGGGATGATTTGGGAAAGAAGGGAGGTAAGAGAAACTGAAGCAAGAATAAAGATAGGGTTAGAAAACCTTAAGAATGAGACGTTGAAGAAGGAGGAGGAGGAGAAAATAAAGACATCAACGTACAATGTTAGGTATACATTTATTGTGGAGAATGAGAACATGCCGTGGAAGTATTGGTCTGAGGAAAATGTAAAGGGCAGGGACAAAGAGGTATGGGCTAGAATCAGATGCGGGAATATAGGGAGAGCGGGTAAGAAAGAAGAGTATGATTGGATGTGCAGAATATGTACCGAACAAGTTGAGACGTTTGAGCACATACTAATGTGTAAGAAAAGCAGAGAGTTGGTGACGGATAAAACAGGAAAAGGTGTGGAAGTGTGGATGGAAGGGATAGACGAAATGGCGATCTGCGGAGAGGTGATAAATATGTTAGGGGGAAGAATGCAAAAAGAAATATGTGCATATATCAGGGAAATTGAGGAAGTGTGGAAGAAAAGGAGTGTGGAATTAAGGAAAGTGAGAGTGGAGGAATAAGGGGGCAGTTTAGCGAGAGTAGAATTAGATGTAAGGATAATAGATTTAAGGAAATGGACGAAAAGTGGGAGATTAAAAGAAATGTAAATAACGGCAGGAGATGTATAAGCTTTGTAAAAAACTTTGTAGAAGTTATACAAATAAAACTCTATTGATTGATAGTTATTTTTCGTTCGAATTTAACATTTTTCATCATCGTTACACCTAATTCTATAATTTTCTCTGTTATTATATTTCCAATCCATCTCATCATTCTTCATCACTCTTATTTCCTGACAATCTATAAAATTTTATCACATAGCTGTAAAGACCAATAATAGCTTTTCTGTGTTAAACGCATTATTTATTTTCCGTTTTAAATCATCTCCTCTACTATTCGCCATTCATTGCTTCAGACTTCAGACAATCTACCAGATTTCCTGTCCGTACCGTTTGCGACTCATTATACAGACGCATATGTGTGCTAAAGAATAAATCGGCATTAAGTGTTCTGCATTTCCTTGTTCCCTTCCCTCTCTTCATTCCGATGTTCCGTGTTCTGCTCTTTACAAAAATTTGATGCGTGTACTTTGTTACTGTACATCCTGATCTATCTTTATCTTTACTTCTCTTTCTATTTTTCTGATTCCCCTCCCTTTGCAGTTTTCCTACTTTCTTATCTTGAACATATTTTCAGCAATTCGCCTTTATCCACTTCCATGATCTCCCCTAAGTACCTTCTTGCTCCCTTCTGTACATTCATCTTTAGCTTTATTCCTCTCTCTACTTATCTAATTCTCCTCTGTTTATATACCGTATTGTTTTCCACATCCCTCCTTCCCCTTTTTTCTCTATAGCTGCCTTTAGATACCCCCTCTCCCTTTGTAATTCTCCTAGTTGTTTGCCTTAAACATATTTTCGGCTATCCACCTTTATCCACTTCCATGATCTCCTCTAAGTACCTTTGTGCTCCCTTATGTACATTCATATTTAGCTTTGTTTCTCTCTCTATTTATCTAATTCTCCTCTGTTTACGTTCCGTATCGTTTCCCACATCCCTCCTTCCCCTATTTCCTCTATAGCTACCTTTAGATACCGTCCCCTCCCTCTGTAATTCTCCTAGTTTTTTCCTTAAACTTATTTATCTAATAATTCTCCTCTGTTACCGGTTCGTGTCGTTTTCCATATCTCTCCTTCCACATTTTCCTCTGTATATAGCTACCTAACAAGGTTTTAATATATCACCACATCCAAAAAAAAACCTAACATTCCGTGATAATACATATTCATATTATTTTTCATTAAAAAATTAACGATTATCAAGGAAGAAACGGAAATACAGTTTTTTTATATTCGATCATACGAAATCCTGAGGCCTAACTCCCTTAACAACACGCATTGAATGCCTATAAATTGTAGCGTACAATATAATTGTGCTCTTCGTTGACAAACAGTGAATCGTGCTATAATACGACATACATATTTACAGCAAACTATTATGTATGCAATAGAAATATCGTGGTTTACGAGTCTCCACCTTGTAAATAGTGCAGACGGTGTATAAACTATTGATCTTTTTATCCTTTCGAGCGTATCGAGTTAACAGTATCGTTTGTTCACGTTCGCGGACGAGAGCAAAAGTCAAAGCCATGTTTCGTAGACCGTAAAAGGAAGACAGAAACGAAGGAGCGCGCAGCGCGGGAAATGACAACTTTCTCGCTCGTTATAACGCCATGGATTACCATCCGTAAGCGTGACGAGGCAAGAGTCACACAGTTCGCGCTCTATACCAGCATTATAACTTTTACTCGCGCGAGTCGCACAGAGAAGGAGCGTCACGAACCCGATTAGTGGTGGCGAGCGGTACTTTCGTAACATTTCACCGAATTCCATGAAATTCCGGTGCATCGAATTTGCTGAATCACGAGAGGAAACGAAACGTCGGGTCTGTCATTAAATCCTCGGCGCCAACCTCGAAAGGTACAGGAAGTCGATGGGAAATAATTATGAATAATTTTCAATAGCATTCGAACTGTTGATAAGTTTCATTAACATATAAAATACAGAATCATCGATATTTATTTATATAACAGGTTTATCCACTTTAAGAATTCAAAATACTCTCCATGAAGGCCTTTGATCCAACTAATACTTCCGTCATATTTTCCAATGCTCATAATAAGATGTACCTCTGGAATACTAGGAACTTAAGAGTCTTTTTATGTTTACTTGATACTATTTTTATACTTAATTGATTTGCGTGAGTCCATGCATTGATTGTATAAAAGCCTACGTTGTCAGTCCTCGTGTCAGAACCTAAAGAGTCTAGAGAAACTTCGATTCTGGATCGGGGTTTGAACCAAGAATTCCATGAACACTTGCTTAGCGAGAAACCTTACGTTCGAGTCACTATACCTACCCTTGATAGTCGCAATTTTGAAGAATGATGTCTTCTTCAAATGTTCATTGACTGGCTACGCAAGGGCGCAAAGCACTCTCAACACAATAACCTTCTGGTATATTATATAAAAAGAAAAGATGTCTGTTGATACCTCAGCATTCTTAAGAAATCTAGAAAAAATATAAAAACCTGACAAACCTAATTAACCTAAAGACATCGGAGTTCTCAACCGAAAATTCTACACTGGCTTCGTGAAGATCCTTACGCCCGAGCCATTGCGATCTTAATAATCCGCACCATCCGCACCCTTGATAATCCCATAAATATTTGGAATTTGAATTAAACTTACGCCTATGACAAATTATGCTCTCTCTATTTCTTGCACGTGCTGGCTATACGAGGACTGGTGGTATCCTTGCCACAATAACTTGCTGGTATGTTATATAAAAATCAAAAATGTCTGTCCACACCCCAGCATTTCTAAGAACCCTAAAAGAAAATAAAAACCTAAAGTATCTAAAGAAACCTACGTTCTCAATAGGGATTCTGAACCGAGAAGATCCTTACGTCCGAGCCATGGCGATCTTAATAATCCGCACCCTCGATAATCCCATCAATATTCGGAATTTGAATTAAGCTTACGTCTATGAAAAGTGATGCTATCTACATTTTTTTTATATGATGACTATGCGAGATCGCTTGGTGCCCTCGCCACAATAACGTGCTCCTATATTATATAAAAGACAAAGTTGTCTGTCCACATCGCGGCGATCTAAGCAGCTTAAATAACTTGAAAAACGTGAAGAAGCGAAAAAAACTGTTCTCAATCAGCATTGTGAACCGAGAATGCCATAATGGCTAGGCGAAGATCCTTACGCCCAAGATATTGCGACTCTTATTGACAACCTTCCGTAGTCCCAAGAATTCTAATTCGATCTAAGCTTACGCCTATGAAGATGAACGATACTCTCTCCATTGTTCCATAAACTTGGTATGCGAAGATCCAAAGCGCCTGACGCGCAATAATTCTTATAATATACATGAGTTAATTATATATATATATTAGGGTGGTCGTTAAAAATATTATGGCTGGGATTAAAAAAATTGTTCATAGAAAATAAATATTAATGAATGATTAATAAATTTAAATTGATGGTTTCGTATAAGCCATAATATTTTTGACATTTCTAATCCTTAAAATATTCACCAGGTGAAGTTTACGAAAGATTATTTGGAATATCTTTTTAAATACACATTTTTTTAAAAAATTGATGAGACATTTTTTATAGAAAATTAAATTCCCCATAAATTCATACATATGGATTTTTCGCCAAATTTGCATGTTTCGCGAGATATTTCCGAAAAACTGCGGATTCGTCAAAAAAATCAACTTTGATCATCTTGCGGCTCGTGTTATTTCATCTTTTCACGAAAAAAAAATTTCCGTCACGCTTTTACATGAAACTGAAACTTTTTAGGGGGCGTCTGAAATTTTTTTATTTTTAACGACCACCCTAATATATATATTATATATATTATTATTATTATAATTATATATATAAGCCATTCAAATATATAACGCGATCAAGCCATTCCCACTATAAAGTTATATACTTCCGCCAATGTCCACATAATTCTTGAAAACCCGTATGAATACATGCATACATGGTATATATATCGAACAGGCTGTACACCATACCTCGCCTCTTTCTCCTCTGGAGCACACACGTAACCGATTCGTTCTCTCTTATCTATCTTAACTCATTCTTTGCCATGCTACTCTCCGCGATGATGTAATTTCCGATAATTACATTCCCCTACATCGATAGGTGAGCAATCGAAAATCAATTCCTAATGAAGCATACATCGAAGAGAAAGAGATAAAAGTATGGTAATAATAAGTGTCCAAACACTATACGGCTAACTCTATCATGTGCGCATTTAGTTTCTTGTGTGCTTACTCAAGTAGCTAGTCACCCGAGCACGCGCGCAATCCAACACGCATGCTATCTTTATTATCATACCGGTAAGGGGTTCCTTCTACAACCTTCTTTCCTTCTATATAACTTGCTACGACTTTCTAATGCCAGAAGCAGGCTAAACGTGTGTATATCTTTCTCCCATGGAATCAAACGACACGTCGTACAACGATATATCTGTATACGGAGACGGTATGTCGAGACTAAGGCTATCGATTAAAATACCCGTGAACACCGTCGGGTATTACCGCTATATTGCGAGAGTATGAGAGAGTTCCGGAAAATTTCCTTTTAGACTCGTCTGTTTCATTGCTACTTACATATATTCGACAGCAGCCGTCGAGTAACGAAATCGTGAAGAATTAAAGTGTTACCTCTTAACAGAGAAGCTGTGGTACATCAAGATTAATTTAATAATCAGCCTTCCTCAGGGAAATTAATTATTTCCTTGACAAGAAAGTTATCACGCGTGAAAGAGGTGAATTACACTTTATATCATCGACCACTAAATAACCCGCATCTGTCGCATCGACTTAAGGCGTGATTGATATGTTTATCAAGTCCAGATGATCCAAGAAGATCCGCTGGCACGGAAACCAATGTTATCCACATCGACCATCGCAAATGTGGATTACATCGCATTAACGCGATGTGCCACGCGTAATGCTCTTTCTTCAAGGGTGTTGAAGATTTTAAGGAAAAATCAAATAGAATCCAACTGCCTCTAGAGTAGTTTCGCAGTGAGATCAATTTTCTTTTTCCCGAAAATGTTGGGCACCCTTAAAAAAAAATAACATTACTGTTTGTGTTATCAACTGGTACCGGCAGGGGCGGATTGTCACATCGTCTTGAGACGACGCGATACTACTCGGTCGGTAACAAAAGCTGTTATCCACATTTCTCTGTCACGGTTGATCTGTCCGATAGAAACCAAGAGCGATGCCCTTGATTTCAAAATTCTGTGGAGTACCGTTCTCTTCTTTTATCAAACTATATATATATCTCTCTCTCTCTCTCTCTTCCATACACGTTTCACATTTTCTCAATGGCGAAGAGAAAAGTTATTTATTTTATGGGTCAGAGACTCGAGTTCGCGTAATTTCGTTTGTAACCACTAGCCCATGTGGTTACAAACGAAATTTCTTTAAAGATTCGACATCTGTGCAGCTAACCGGATTCTCAAGGCCATAAAAGCTGTCGCGCTAGACCACACCGGTCATCGTGCGTCCAGCCTCTACACGAGATATATGTCATTAGAGGAAGTGAGAGTGAGAGAGATAGAGGCTAAAAGAATAGACCGAGGTCAAACTTTCTAGGCACCGGCGTACAGCAACGCTCTACTCTTCGCGTTGATGCTGCTACGTAACTTTTTTCTTTCTCTTCTTTTTCTCTTCTTTTTCCCTCCTTCTTCTTCTTCTGAAATTTCATCTTGTTAGTTTCTATCCCTCGAC
Organism: Cylloceria caligata; assembly: GCA_963942595.1. NCBI lineage: Eukaryota > Metazoa > Arthropoda > Insecta > Hymenoptera > Ichneumonidae > Cylloceria > Cylloceria caligata. The sequence continues at coordinate 73,001,103 of OZ012704.1, forward strand.
CTATATCATTTACGGAAATGATATTAAGCTATATATCGTAGGTCGTATACTTTTGTTAAACGATATTATCTGTTTATCTAAATGCATAAAAGCGTGTTAACGAGATTGTTACGATTATTCATAAGAACTAGTGTCAATAGAAGAACTAGAACTAGTTCATAAGAACTAGTGAAGTTAAATAAATCAATAAGTTAAGGGGTTATTCTACTCTAAAAGCTCGAAAAATACCTAATTTTAGGGCTTTTTTAAAAATTAAAACTGCTCAACGATCCTCAATAACGTCTAAGTAGAGTGATATTTAGAATTTTGTTTTTTTCCCTTTTATTTATCCGCTCTGGTAGTACAAAAATATATTATTTTTATTATTAATAGGAAAAATGGCTTCGAAGTTGAACCTTTTTCTTTAAATTGACGCAGGTAAAAAAAAATCAATCGGTGTTAACGGATAGTTAAATCTATACCGCGATTCATAAATCGCGACACATTTATATCTCTCTCATTAATTTTTCTGCCAAAAGATATCTTTACCATATAATAACTTTACCAAAATGAAGGCCTCCACAATCTCCACCATAATACAACTGGAACCATATTACAAGTCTACCAGTTGTAGACTTCTGTACATCTCTACTGCGGAATAAAACTCTACGTCGATCCAAAGTAGATGATAAGTATTTCCGGATAAAAGAAGTTACTCTTCTCGCTCACTCTCCCCGGAATTTTAATAGCGCATTTTTCTCTCGCAATCCCTGTTTACGTCTCCTTCTCTCCCCATCTGTCGCCCTACAATATAAATGCGATATCATATATCATTCTTCCGTTACCTTGTATGAAATTATCTTCCTTTAAGTCTAACGTACTACTTGACGTATATATAGTATAACAAGAAACATCAACGTAACTTTCTGCTTGTAAAAATTCTCTCAAGTATCTAATTTAATTTGGGTAGCAAGAAACAGATATTGATGTCGCGTCTTGCCCGCTGACTACATCACAATCGAAGGCTCTGGCATCGTAGCCATTGCAGCAGCTAAAAGTGAAACCTTCTCGGACACGAAAGTGGGCACAGGTTTGTGTCGTATGGAAACAGCAACACAGCGGATGCCTCGTCGACCCTCTTTTCAGTTAATTTCACTATCCACTCTCTTCATCGCAATAAAGCTATCGTTTTTCTTATTTTAATGTTTATCAAGAAATATTCTCAAAATAACAAAACAATACAAATGACACGTAGGAATGGCTCATCCAAGAATGCAACTAGACCATCGTCTCACCGATAGACGGATCATCTTTTTCTTATTGCATGTTATAATATTCATTATTTCTCTCGACCACGAGATCCGGAAGCGTTTCATGAAACAACGGGGCCTGCTGCCGGTTTCTTGAATGGTGAAAGTGTGCCCACGTCAATCGATTGCGTTGCTGCTAACTGTCCACAACGAGGATCCACGAGCTCGAGTGATCCTTGTCGTTATTTCACTGCCACCGTCTACTTTTTCTGTTATGACCGAATCATATACGTAAACGCAAAAAGAGAGAAACTAATACGGTACAAGTTTTATCTTCTATTGCCATTTCAATATGGAAATAGTTATCGTCGATACGATTTTACCATCTGGTCGACTGACTTTCATCGTTACAGTGTTCTAACGCTGCTAGATAAGTAGTAAAAGTCGAGCGATAGTCAAACGAAACATTGAGAAGCCGAAGCTAAAACCTTCGCTACGAAATCATTTAATTTCGCTTGGTTTCATAAATCATACGTCCACGAGATTTTGCGAGAATATTTTGTATAAAATATTCGCGAGTGAGCTCGATACTTCAAAAATTGTAATGCCAGCAATTTTGAAAGCCTCGAGATGATGATTCATCACGTGTACCGCATACTTAACGGCAGTACAACTTTCTATTGGCGTAATAAACTTAACAATCAGCTGTTACTCTCTTCTCTCGGGTACCTACATACGTTTTTATTTTTTTATTTTTTTATATACGCAAGGCGAGTACGTAGACGTTACGGAGAAGCTGGAGAGAACTTGAGAAGAAACGCGGTAAGCCTTACGTACGAGAGTTAAAGAAAGTGTGAGAGATCTCGCTGACTCAATATTTGACGAACGAGAGAAATTTTTAAAATAAATTTTGTATTCTCCGATCTCGTTCTTCGGTAGTCCGTGATTTATTATTTTATGCTTTTGCTGATATTGTTTAGGTTCAAGTTATTAGATTCCCGATGTAAATCGCGTCTACTCGAGTAGAAAATTTATATCGTTACATCAGGCTCTTAAGTCTGGCACTGTTAAGACTCTGTCAAGGGTCATATTTGTCCTGATAGGGCCTTATCAGTGCCTGATTCGTGCGATCATGCTGAGTATAACGATACAGATTTTCTTCTTGGGTAGAATTACGGCAATATACCGATGTTTTCCAAACGTTAGAGTATCATCAGAGCTATCAGAGTGGTATCAGAGCTGAGACTTCTGATACCGAAGTCCTTTGAGTTCAGTATTCTGTATCATCAGAGCTATCAGAGTGGTATCAGAGCTGAGACTTCTGATACCGAAGTCCTTTGAATTCAGTATTCTTATATATATATCCGTGGTTAGTGGTGTGGAACATTGCCCCAGTCAATAATATTTTTTATTGACAAGCTGATTCATTTTAAAAAGTCGGGAGGACACTTTTTTATCTTATTTTTTAGGTTGCATTTACCTTTGAGTGCCCACAACTCATGGTTCCTCAGTCCTTTGACGAATCTCGTGATGTCACGTCCACACTCGGTTCCAACCATATATTTATCTTCTTCCCAATTGATAGCGAGATTTTTCGCGCTATAAATGTCCAACATTTCGGATATAGTCGTCCAGTTACGACGTCTCGAGTCTTCATCGTCGTCGCGCTCGGGTAAGCTTCTCGTCCGATGTATCGAACTCTCAGCTACTTCCGGATTTGAGAGACTTCCGGGGGCCAACGAATCCTCAGCGATAACACCCACCGCCAAACAGACTACTATCGTCAAGCACCACTTTAATTCACTCATCGTTTCAATCACTCGTCGTATTGTCATCTTTCTTTAATATCAATTCTACAAAATCTTCGAATTTATCGGTAAAGAATAAATGTTAAAAGATTTTCTTTAACCTTCCGATCACTCGCTACGTCCTCATCGTTAACGCTATAGGATCGAGCCCTCGACGTAGCGTCAATTAACATTCAGTCTTTCTGACCACCATTCACCGTTGATTATAATCGTCACCCGAAGCACAAATTTTTTCTAATTTAAAATCTCGATACCCCCCGTATGTTTACTTTTAACTAATTATCGAACGAATTATTTCGTAACTGTCAATAATATCGTGAATTAATTCATTTTTTTTTAAATATCGTTTTAATTTTTTCCTGCCATTTATTATTGATTCACCGGTTTTTTTTTTATGTCATCTGATGTATTCACGCACCTCCGGTCGGTTCCGCTTGACTGTTGCTCTTAGTACTTGATTGCCCGATGGCCAACGACGAACTGTATCGTTCAACATAGAGGCAGGTGGAGAAATGGTGCTTTGGTCTCGAGTCTCGACGGCGAAGCGACGACTCTCGCCCCAGTCTGATCCCGTTGCCGTGGTCCTACAAACGACCGTCAGCTCCTTTGGTGGGAGAACTTTGGTGAAAACTGAAAATCTTCTAAGAGCATCGAGTCTCGAGTCTGTACCGTTGCTTCTGCACATTCTCCTATTATTTTGTTCCTTGTCTTTCTTTCAAAATCTCTCGTAATACAAACGCGGACAACTTTTTCTACCTTCCTCGTGATACAAAATTGTTGTATCGCGTGTTAATGAATGTATGATCTCGTGCACGTAGTCACGAGCAACGTGAACATTCGATAAATGTATCAGTTACGTACTTTAAAGACCGTGGTAACCAGGAGTGTATATCTGTGGAGAATAATGGATTAATTATTGTGTTCTACGACCACGTATACACGAAGCTGATAACATTTATATTAATTACCATTTAGTAAAAGCATGTGAAATATTACTCTCATAGAAGAGAAAGTAAACTCGAGATATACACAGGATATACAATTGTATAGAACATGCAAAAATGTGTATATCTGCCCAGATATATTCTTTATATACCAGGTCTATAAATATGAAACTGGAATTTGCCGATAGATGGCCCTAGCTGTCAATGTAGTTACCGTCAAACCGCGTCATTGGCGCCATTTCCTTGTTGACACATCTGACGAAGATTTTCAACTCACAACAATACAAGTTTCATACAACAGCATAGTTTGTAATAGGGTTGAACATGTCGAATTTTGTGCCTGGAAACTACGATTTGCGGACAGCATTGATTTTCTGTTACCCATTGAAGAAAACTGCTGCAGAATCGCATCGAATGCTTGTCGAAGCTCTCGGTGAGCATGCTCTTGGTAAATCAAAGTAGCGATTTTTACGTGAGAAACAAAGAACGTGGAAGACCACCGAAAAAGTTTGAAGACAGCGAATTGCAAGCATTGTTGGATGAGGATGACGCTCAAACGCAACAACAACTCGCGGATCAATTAAATGTGACACAAGAAGCCATCTCCATATGTTTGAAAGCCATGGAAAAGATCCAGAAGATGGGAAAATGGGTTCCACATGAACTGAATGAAAGACAGCTGGAAAACCGAAAAACCACTTGCGAAATGCTGCTCGCCAGGTACAAAAGAAAGTCATTTCTCCATCGAATTGTGACTGGCGATGAAAAGTGGATATATTTTGAGAATCCTAAGCGCACAAGATCATGGGTAACTCCAGGCGAACCATCGACATCGACTGCAAGGCCAAATCGCTATGAACGGAAGACAATGCTCTGTGTTTGGTGGGATCAGAAGGGTGTGATCTATTATGAGTTGCTAAAACCTGGCGAAACCGTTAATACTGAACGCTACCGACAACAAACGATCGATTTGAATCAAGCTTTGCGTGAAAAACGACCAGAATATCAAAAAAGGCAACACAAAGTGCTTTTGCTTCACGATAATGCACCATCACACACAGCAAAACTGGTCAAGGAAACGATTGAGGCGTTTAGTTGGGAAATACTTTCGCATGCGGCTTACTCACCAGACTTGACTCCGTCCGATTACTACTTATTTGCATCGATGGGACACGCACTTGCTGAGCAGTGCTTTACATCTTACGAAAATGTACGAAAATAGCTCGATGACTGGTTTGCCTCAAAAGAGCAACAGTTTTTTTGACGTGGCATCCACAAATTGTCAGACAGGTGGGAAAAATGTATAGCTAGCGATGGGCAATACTTCGAATAAAATATTTTTTATCATTTTCATACAATAAACGTGTATTTTCTATACAAAAATTCCGGTTTCATATTTATAGACCTGGTATATTTTATATATTTTTTTATATATCCGCACAGACATATTCTTTATATGATATATGAACCCAAATATATTCTTTTTTTCGTTCAAAAACCTCGAACGCTTTATTCATAATACGCTTAAATTATATTCAAGTTGATTTGAAGCGACGATCGCTGGGAACGTTCCGGATTGAAGAATGAGAAAGTGCATTAAGGATATTTGGGGTAAAAACAGTTTTTGTTCGATTACCTTGAAATTTTGATGTTTTGTATTTAAAAAAAATTTGCCGTTCACTTGTTTAGAAACGTGTGCTAAAAACTACGCAATTTTATGTGGAAAGTTGGAAAACCGACACACGACGATACGATATAACAATCTTTTCCAGTAGTTTTTATTTGATCCGAATATAAAACTAACACATGGAAAGAAATAACTTGAGACAACTTATGTCTACATTGTACCGTTAAGCCATTAAGATTCGTCGAGCAAACGAAAGACTTTCAGCGACAATCTCTTTTTAGCTCAGTTACGGGGCGGACGATTTTTTTCTCTCAAGCAACCGACTGTCACGTTCACCGCAGCCTCACGTTCGTTCCACTCCTCCATCTCTGGACCAAATATCCTTAAAAAATTAACATGGAACACTCTTCTGTACACATTTGATAACAAGATATTCTAATAACATTCAATAGGACACTGAGTTTAACAATCTCTATTAATTAATTTAAATAAAAAGATCTATTTCTTCTCGCTTCATAATTCTTTTAGTATTTTCGTGAAGCAACATATCGCGTTAAACCTTTTTAATGTAAGAACAGTGCTGTAGGTATGTCCACTTATTTCCGAAATCCACAAAGCTCCTAAGTTGAGTTAATCACTCATCATAATGAAATGTTACTCGCAGCTGCTCAACTTATATTTTGACTAATCTGAATGCTATCGCCGTTTCGCTAAATCTACTTTGAGTTACCGCTACGTGATATATTTGACGACTTCAATTTTTAGCTATTTGAATATTTTGAGAAACTAATTGGACTTTCGTTAGGAAAATCAATTGACGAATATTCTTCGTTGCGCGAAAATGACATTAGTAATTTCTCTGATATCATAACGTCGTATATTGCAATATCGCTGTAATACTCAGCGACATGTTATGTCGGCCGATAAAATACGTATGTAACAACACACGCGCAAAAACCTTGCACGTAACATTCAAGCGGTGTATCGGAGAGTGCAATACGCAAGATTTTATAATTATTAAGTTGCGTTAGTACGTAACGATTGTGCTGGTACATTTGGAGCCATTCGCGCCGGAGAACCACGTCCGCATGAACAGAACGAGTTTACTTTCGAACTGGCACTTTCGTTGGATCGGAATAATGATATTCGTAGAAGGCATTTTACTGTGCGGAAATTCTAGAACGCTGAGTCACTGTGCATTGGGATGTCATCTGCCGTTTCTTATAATTTATTCTTAAGGCGGAAACTGTGAGAGTAATAAGAATTATAAGAGGAAAAGAAAGCCCGAAAGATTTCGCGACTCATCCGTGCTTAACTATATCTTGTTCAAATCTCTGGTTGCGCAATTTTAAACTCGCACTCTACGTTTCTTTGTCTTTGAGAATCTAAGCGTTTTCTCGTGACAGGATCAACGACCACTTCCGACTTCTTTGTCACTTTCGCTACTGTTATTGTTACGCGCACTTTAAGAAGAATAGAGAGATGGACATTAGTCAAATGCGTTGTAAATTTATAAAAGCGTTTTTACAATTCTTCATCTCTACAAATTCTACATTCTACATATTTCAGCTTAGCGTAAGACGTGACTGCGTTAAGGTCCGTTGTCATGAGATATCTTTAATGCAAACGCACATTACTGCGTTATTTCACAGCACTTATGTCTGTCTAAGCAGTGAAACGATAAAGCATGTTTCAATAAACAAAATGAGCTGTCACTCATCATGATCGGACCGATACATGTTTAATCTTTTCAAAAACTACACGAATAAAACACCTTTTCGAAATTGACTATTAACGTTTCTGTATATCAAGAACACATGGATTGACTATTAATGTTTCTGTGTATCAATAACGTAGCTGTTATGCAAATTATCTTCCAAAACGAGTAATCAAACCAACAAACATTGTAGAAAAGTATTTGATTTAATTACTAATGATTTGACTAATGCAAAGTGCTCACTCAGCATGATTTTTAAATTCACTACACAGGATGTCACAGGAACTTAGTCAAACTAGAAACTCGAAATAAAATACCTCATTAACAAAAATTATATACCTTTCAGCCTCCGCGTAGATAACCCTGCTAAGAAACGGAGTCGCTCGAGTCGTTGTTGCAATAGTCATTGAAAAAGACATCGCGACGAGGTAGGTATCACAAATTCTACATTCTACATGAGTTTAGCGTAAGGCATGACTGCGTTAAGCTACGCTGTCATAAGATAGCGTTAATACAAACGCAAATGCCTCCGTTATTTCACAGCACTTTAGTCTGTCTAAAAGGCGAAACGATAAAGCATATTTCAACAAACAGAATGAGCTTTTACTTATCATAATCGGACCTATACATGTTTAATTTTTTCAAAAACTGGACGAATAAAGCGCCTTTTCGAAATTGACTATTAACGTTTCTGTATATCAAGAACACATGGATTGACTATTAATGTTTCTGTGTATCAATAACGTAGCTGTTATGCAAATTATCTTCCAAAACGAGTAATCAAACCAACAAACATTGTAGAAAAGTATTTGATTTAATTACTAATGATTTGACTAGTGCAATGTGCTCAATACTTTTTCAATTCACTGTACAGTACGTGACTGGAACTTGGATAAACTAGAAACTCGAAATAATATAGCTGATTAAAAAAAATTATGTACCTTTGAGCCTTCGTGTAGATAACCCTACTATGAAACGGAGTCGCTCGAGTCGTTGTTGCGATAGTCGTCGAAGAAGATACCGCGACGAAGTTTCACCTGTAAAATTAATAGAATTATCGTACACAGCGAATATGTTTGTCGCAAGACCGCGAAGACGTCGTGCGTCGACAACCATAATTTAACGCTGCGATCGTTCATGCATAAGTTGCTCTTCCTGTCGTGTATGAATTTGCACATTCGGAATCAATGCATTTCCAAAGCAGTGACATTACTTTCATTATTGCTGTTGCGAATAACGCAATCCAGGAACTTCCACAAGGATTTATCGATTCGATCTATAGCAGAAATACAAAAAATAAGAATAAACAATAATTTATTGTATACCAGAGCTTGGGAGTACTGGACGAAGTACATGGTAACTTCATTGCCACTTCGAATAGCGTAGTTTCAGTATAAATCGTACATCGCGTAGATGCATCTCCTGAGTATTGACTGACACCTAATAATAAATAATAATTAACAATAATTCATTGCATACCAAAGCTTTGGAGTACTGGACGATGTACATGGTAACTTTATTGCCACTCGAAATAGCGTACTTTCCATATAAATGGTACTTCGACATTTGCATTTTTTGGGTATTATAAGCACATTGTACTTCAAGTACTTTTGACTGGATTAAGTACAAAGTAGACCACATTACAAATTACAGGACATTTTAAAAGTTCTATAGGTTGTGGTCCATAGGCACATGGATTAGGGTGTTTAGATTTTTTTTTGTTATCTTCTTAAGGTACCCAGGTAAAACCACTTGAGACAGTTTTTTTTTCTGAAATTTGAATAGAGTTTTATTCACGATAGGATCTATATCTCTTAAAAATTTTAGAATGATCATCTCACACAATCCGGAAATAAATTATGTTAAAACTCGGTTATTTTACATGCATCGGATATGTCGCTGTTAATGTCACATTCTCACTAATCAAGCTTTCATCCCGAGACAGATTTTTATGAAAAACGAATATGTTTTAAATAAAATATTCAGAATTTTTTCGATCAAGTTTCATAACCGTTCCTCATACGTTTCCGAGATATTAATGTTCAACGTGTCATATTCATGATAAAGTTCCACAATGTGGTAGTGCGTGAGTGGCGCACGCATGTCATACATACAAACCCATACGAACCCTATACAAACCCCATACAAAGCCATACAAACCCCGTACGAACCCCATACAGACCCCATACAAACCTCATACAAACCCATACAAACCCCCTCTGCGCACCGCCCATCGCCGCATCCATCCTCACCGCTGGGACGTCGAGGTACTATCTTAAATTGTTGGTTTTAACGTAAAGTGAAGCTAATAAAGTTCAAACAGTGCTGAGCAACTTCAGTTCGTTTGAACGTTAATGAGAGTAAAAATAAATGTTTTCACTCATTTCATTTGGTGATCCACACGAAATTTTCGATCCGAGTACAGGATCTTAAAATATTCGGATACATTCGGTACATTGTCGAAAATCTGCGACAATTTTCACGGCATAAGTAATAAATTACTAAAAATTATAATGAACATTGTATGTGTTTTAGAAACTAGATATCTTAACCTTCGTATTGATTCAAGTCACTTGTACTACGTTTGAGCCTTTACGTGCTAAATTTTTATCATGATTTGAAGTGTGTCTTGGATGAGCGGCTACTGGTAAACTTACCTTAACATCTGATTTTTCTTTTGCCACGTCCTTCCTCAATTGTTGTCTTTCTCTCCGTTAGTAAATTTATTACTAATTTATTAAATTATTTTACCTTGCGGATCTACCGATTGCCGAACATTAAGACACTTGTGAATATTTTATTCAAAAGTGACACACACACATCACACAATCGATATTATTGTTTGAAAGCATTATTACAATTATTTAAAAATAATTTATTCAACCAGAAAATAGTTAAAAAAAAAACAATTTTTAAATTACGATAACTTGGTTATTATTTAAAAATCATTTATTCAAACAGAATTTAATAGAAAAAACTATTTTAAAATTACGATAACGTTACAAAAATCTTTCTTTTTGTTTTAACAAAGTCCGCGAGTATTAAGGACGTAATCGACTATCCGCAGTGATTTGCTTCTATATGTATTTAAAAAAAAGGCAAATCTTCTTCGCGTGTTTTGGTCCAACCATGTCCAGTTTTAAGAACGAAGGAGATTTAGACAATGCTCTTTGCTAATCATATCCTCGTATTCCAAATATCCATTTATACGTTAATAAATATATTGTGAAATGTATTATAATTTGACTGATTTCACGTTCTTACACTATTTTAACGATATAATAAAACATCTGTCGAAAGTATCTAACACTGCGCTCTGTCAAGATCACGAATAAAATAATAGCGTGAGAAGTTTTACCACATGCAGTCTAGAGAAACTTTCTTTTATAGTTAAATAAAACGACATTTAATTGTACTATCCCGACATCAGTCTCTGCCTGGTATACTTAGCTAATGAGCCACTTACCGCTGAATTCAAGGAAACATCGTGATATCTCATCATCTATCTGCGCAGAGCTTTCTAGCATTGATTAAATTGCTACAACGACACGTGAGCACAGTTGCTGGCGTTATATTGTTTCCTTAATTTCTCATTTCTCTTGCGATCTCATATCTTATATCCCGCGAAACAACAAGAGACGTTCAATCCTTCTTCCACTGACGAAGGGGATGAGCGATCCTCAATAAGGATACCATGGGAGCCTCGAAGAGTAAACTCAGGAACAGAGATACCACGTAGGATGCGACTGTGATACCAAAGAAAAGAATCGCCTGAAATCATCGTAAAAAATTTTGTAGGTATCGCTCGAGTTATCGACGGTCGTAAAGACTTGGCATGTGGGGTGACTATCAAAGTCTCGAAGTCTCAAACTCTCGAATTACTTTTGACCGAAAGGAATGAACGAATGTTCGGTACGCCGTAGGAGGACGCTGATAGCGAAAAACCATATATATAGCGTTCTGACAGGATCGTAGCTTATAAAACATTAATTGGGAGAGACCGGTGGGGGCCCTAAACAAATAAATAAATAATAATTTTCAGCTAGCTCGAGAGCTTTGCACCGGTGATGATAACGTCGCCGATTTCACGTAGGGTCAAAACTAGACGACCGGGATGACCTGCGACTTTACTGACCAGGTCATCCCGGTGCTGACTTTGTTAGCTTGGCCGGCCAGTGTTCCTCGTCGTCCAGGTGTTCCGTCAGACTGTTCTCGAGGTCCAGCTTGACAGGAAAGTATATAATGATAGTTTATAAATATTGAAATATTTTATATATAAAGTAGTGCATTTTAAGTGGTAATACCTTCTGCACATGACAATAAAGGACAATAAAGGTATAAAAATTACGAGTATTAAGGTTTATTCGAACTATTCATGTATTAACATTTATTTTATTTATTTTTATATTATTCCAGGCTGCACGAGGATAATAAGAAGGTGCTGTCGATCGTGAAAATACTGTCTAAATAGTCCGAATAAACCTTAATACTCGTAATTTTTATTCCTTTATCGTCCTTCATTGTCGTGTGCAGAAGGTATCACCACTTAAAATGCACTACGTTATATATAACATATTTTTCTATTTATAAACTATCATTATATACTTTCCTGTAAAGCTGGACCTCGAGAACAGTCTGACGGAACACCTGGACGACGAGGAACACTGTCCGGCCAAGCTAACAAAGTCCAGCACCGGGATGGACCTGGTCAGTAAAGTCGCAGGTCATCCCGGTCGTCTAGTTTTGACCCTACGCGAAACCGGCGACGTTATCGTCACCGGTGCAAAGCTCTCGAGCTAGCTGAAAATTATTATCTAATTATTTATTTAGGGCCCCCACCGGTCACTCTCAATTAATGTTTTATAAGCTACGATCCTGTCAGAACGCTATATATATGGTTTTTCGCTATCAGCGTCCTCCTACGGCGTACCGAATATTCGTTCATTCCTGTCGGTCAAAAGTATTTCGAGAGTTTGAGACTTCGAGACTTTGATAGTCACCCGGCATGTGCAGAGCTCGGATAATGTCTGACTTTCTCTACTGTGAGAAGTCGGCGTCGGCATCTACCGTAAATATTACCAAGAAAGCTGTCTTTCACTTGCCCCAGTCGATACGGTAATTTCGTATTAAAAATGTCCAGTGCTTTGGAGCTCTTTTTTCACGTTTTTTAACTCTTTTTTTCTTTCTACTTTGTATTAATAATTTAGATGAAAGGTGTTTAAATCTGTCTTAAAGGATATTTGTGCCAAAATCAATTTCTATAGCTGAATTTTTTACTATTTTTGTTTCAAAATTATCCGTCAAACTCGGATACGACAATAGAATAAAACAATTTTCTTTGCCAGTTTCTGTTCGATCCGCATGAGGAACTAACGTATCAGAAGAGATACTTTGATACAGCTTATATTCGCTATTTTTGGCGTTTATTTCTTTCTAACTCTTAATTGCGCGGCAAACGCTGTTCCCTCGCACATTGACTAGCGTGTTCAATCGTAGTCTACTTTCCTGCCGCAGCTCTGGCACAAATATCCTAAGAAGAAGATGAAACATGCTCAGTCGGTAACAAAACCTTTGGTGCAATTTTTTTTAGGATGCATTGAACTTGAATAAAAATAACGAGCGTTCGCCGATAGCCTGCTTTGCTATGCTTCAACCAAAACTTTGCTCTTATCTGTAAAGTTCCGACACCCTGGAGAGAAAAATTTCTACGGAAAAGTTTTCTTACCGACCGTTATGTGACATACCGCCGCCGGTGTCAAGAACTGTTAAACCTATTTCTTTATTAGTACTGAGGATTTCTGAATAAAAGCATATTAGGTATCTCTTCAGCCATTTGTTATGCACGTTAATCTAATTTGCTTTAGTCCAGAGACATCCTGCACCCTTAAAAACATGGGTGGCTGTCAAAATCCGGATTGTGTATATACACGACAAACCACCATGTGTATACACCCACACCGTCAGGAATATACGCATTCGGAATTTTGACAGGCTCTCAAAAAAAATGGATAAACATTTTTTGATACCATACGGGACCGGGATTGAGTGAAGGAGGGGGATTAATGCGACGTAACATACTCTATGTTACCCCAGATAAAAATGTGACGGCACGATCGAGGACTACACGTTGGCGGCCCGGCATGACGGCACAGTGGTATCCACACATGACTGTTCCGTGCCGCCACGACGTTCCGACAGCACGGCGTGCCGACACCATGTATCTGCACGGTTGCAGCACGTTGAAGAGCCTTACGACTTGCTGAAACTGCACAGGCACGGTATTGGCACGCTGTGCTGTTAAAAAGTTGTGCCGTCACAATGTCGTCTTGGCGCGGACGTACATGACGGCATTCTGCCGGCAGCTGTCACGGCATCATTTTTTTACTGGGACGTAGCCTTAATAAAAATATTTGATTATAATAAAATTATTGAAGGAATCGTACCACGAATCCTTGGGTAAGATGGAATGAACTCTCACCCTGCAGGATCATAGCCCGCAACAACGCAGGATGCACCAGATAGGCGCAATAAGTGAGTCTCGAAAGAGGATAAATGTATTTCCATGACAAGATTTTATCCGCGAGCCCTGCAAAGTAAACGAATCAACGAATCAAGAAATATTTTACAATTTATGAGTCGAAAAATCGGAGATTGTCATTTCCTACCTCCGTGACCAGTGACACAAGCCATCAAGATGAATCCAACGCTGATAGCCCATCCGGAATGCGATAATGAAGTATACAACGCCGATGACACGAGGTCTAAATTATTGCCATAAAGTCCATAAACGATACTCAGCAAAGTTGCAATCGAGATTGTCCATCCAAGAGCAACTACCGTTTTGTTAATTCTTATTTTACATTCGACCTTACACAGGTACCATCCTACTGCCATTCCTATCAAGTACGGACCTATTCTTGTCCAGGGCTTGTCGTACAGACTCTCGTAATGGGCGAAGGGGTCTTGGATTCTGTGGGGAAAAAATCCTGGATTGAAAGAAACGATAGAAGAAATTGATAAATACTCAGATAATCAAAAGTGGCCAAACGTGTCGTTAGGGGGGCACACTGCGTTGCTACAAACTATCGAATGTGCGTCGACTTTTTGGCGCAACACCGATGGCACGGTATGCATGTGACGATACGATACCAGCATGTTACCAGGACTATGTACGTACCCTGAGATAGATCATAGCATGCCGTATCCATGATGGTGACGTGCACAGTCATCATGTTGCTTGATGCACACCGTACCGTCACCGTAAAACCATAAAATCGGACGCGCATAGAACCGTTTTGGCATCCCGTACCATGACGCCACGGTAAGGCCATTCGTTTATCTGATAATAATTTCTATAAACAAAACTTACGTTGATATGTGTTCGGTGTTGACGGAAATTATTGCCGTGGTGATCCAGGAGGTGATTAAAAAAATGACACCAATTGTTGCTCCGACAGACACGAAGCTGAATGCCAAAGTCATTTGTTCTTGTATTCTAATTTTTCAATGAATACGAAAAAAGGCAAATAAAGTAGCGTTAATAAAAACCTCGCTGCGACGATGAGAATAATTATTCCGACGGTATAGAACTGAGTATCGTTTGCCAGGTACCAACTCCAGACCATACACTGTGAATAAATAACATTTGCAGTACTTTCGCACGATCCACTTAATTGTTTTACGGTTCGTACTCACTCTATCGTCCATGTCGAAGTAAGTGTTAACGTACAGTGCATTTCGCCACCAAAATTTCTCGCAGGTTTTATAATCGAGAGTCGTTAATTCGATTACCGAATGATCGTGATACCACTTCATCGAAATCTGAATTAATCCGATGACGAGCAAATAGGGCGGAGTCAGTCTAAAGTATCTATACGTCATCATTCCAATAAATTGCATTACTTTTCCGAAGAAACCTTGCGTTATCTTCTTTTCCTTCATTCTTTGCTGAGACATTGTACGAAAGTATAGAAAGGAGACCAAGCAGCCACTAAAAAAAAATTCTTTCAATTGCAACATTAAGGTTACTTCACGTATACATTCCTAAACAAAAGTAAAATGTTATTACAATTGGAGTACTTCGCGATGAAAAACATCTTTTTCAAATAAAATCATATTGCAGATACCAAGAACGTTGATTATAAACAACAATAATGCCAATAAGTTATTAATAAAGACAACAACAACATTGTTTATACATTTATCAGAGAAATTATTTTTTGTCTTACGAAGCGAATTCATTTTTTCCGAATGCATGTTTTAATAACATTTTCTAATGATTTTAAATGTCTATCATGATCTTTAAAAAAAAACTCTGATAAACAATGATCCTAAAACTTCTTATCTGTAATGTGGAACCTTTCCTTTAAAACATAAAAAATTCGGAACTTTGCAATCATTTTCTGCAATTAAGAAAAAAATATCTTACTAAAAAATTCTCTAAAAAATCATTTGTATTCGTAAAAATGAACAAATTCATTTCATTACTCGTAAAGTAAACTTTTCTGAAGATTTGTTAAGCAATTGTTTTTTTTAATAAAATTTATTAATAACTTTTGACATTATTATTATTATTATTATTAAAAATCCATGCTCTCAGTATCTTGAATGGTTGATTTAAAAAATATTTTTCTCTCTTCGCAAAGTAATCAAATTCCGATCGAATGAAACTTCCAGTTGGGAAAGTATACGTAAAGCATCCTTAATATTTCCATCGATATTCCATTGAATGTAATAATTTTTCTTTTCACTTAATACTCGTTGTGTCAATAAATGTATGTGCACCTGATAAAGAAGAAGGTATCAACGGCATAGGTGCCGTTGCTAATTGTCTGGTAGAGAAAGTCCTCTTCCGCTTTGGAGCGAAACATGATATTGTCTGGAAATTGTAATAACATATTACACGACTCGTAATTGGACTGATGTGATGAAACTGTTATCGCTGGCAGTCAGGTAATACAAACTCTCCCATAACGAAAGCAAACCTACCGGATACTTCGTTAACCATTAGACAAGTGTGAACCATTATTATCCAGAGCATCGATATGAAACGCAAGCCATGAATCGGAGCGAGGGTATCGCTTCCTACATCGAGACTCGCGAGTTTAGAAATATTTAATAGAAGGCTGAAAGATAGAAGAGCTTCGGACATTGGCCTTGGTACGTCTTTGGAGTTCAACACGTCTGAAAGTGATTATTATGTTTCATTTCAATTTTACATAGATAAATAATTGTAATAGTTCCAATGTAAATAATCAAACTGTTTGTATATTAAGTTCTGCTATTTTTAACATGTTATTTTATTCTTGCCTCCTACTCTGTCCAAGGACAGATTTAACCGTTAAAATAAATTTTAGATGGTTGGCGGTGAGTAGGAGGAGGATGAGGAGTGGAAACAATCTCGATTGGTTGTTCATTCGACGTTTATACTCAAATCATGAGACACCCGTTACACAATTAATTGCTAGCAATCTCCTTTTGAGTGGAATTTTTTTCAAAGCGACAAAAAATAATGTCCATCGTACGCGAGTGCTCGATCTTTATTCGATACCGATGAAGAGTCCTTTGTCTTAAGGACAATAGCAAAATATCCCAAAAATGGTTGATCCGATTGAAAAATATTTCATACTCGGCGAGGGGTGGGGAGAACCTTGCGCGCTTCGTGAACCAACCCCTCTAGGAGAACCCGGACTTCACCCTCCTGATCCGCATTACCCAATCTTCCCCCGCCCCCATTCCACGATTCTCCTACACGACGGCGGCGGCAACGGTGGCGAGGAGGGCGAGATGTTTTTATAATATAGAGAGATGAAAGTTTTATGGTTTCACAGAAGACATACGATCGTCATATGGTTAATATCGCAGTTGGAAGTATCAGGAAATAAAATTGTAGCTGCCACATCCTGGCAATTGTTTTTTTCAACCTCAAGAAAACCCCGAGCTAAAGAGGATCGCTGGCAATTAAGTCAAAGTGGTATCTCGTGACTTTAGTAGAGTGAGAGACTCTCACTCGGGATTTTTTTTCCAACCCAATTTGTGAGTTTCTTTTTAGCCTTAATCTATTTTTGGATAAAGGTGGGAGACGAAAAAAAAAGTATAAATCTTAAAATGGCAAACCCTAATGTATATAAATGTTATTTCTTGATAATACCAAGAGAGCCATTATGATGTTTGATTGACCACAGTCTCGAGATCGTAATTGCCTCGCTAAATATTTCTCTCGGTCTCATGATTTTCGATTCTTCGACCCCAATGGCATAGCTCGCTCTGTTACTTCGCATCGCGTCCTCTCGGTTTAGAACTTGATAACGAAGTGCCAAGTCGTATGAAGTTCCAAGGATAACGAGTAGAATTGCAAGAACAAAAGATATCCTGCAAACGTGTAACAGTTATGGAAACAACACATAATCAATATTGCGGGTACCTTATAAAAAAATGATCCTACAGTATAACGTAGAAAATGGTGTCGTTCCATAGATCGTATCCTTCCGAAAGATTTCTCACGTGATTTATGGTCACTTGTCTGGGTAAATTCGGATGAATTCTGTTTGTTGAATATCTCAAGAGCTTAGCCACATCGTCGAGATTACAGTTGCCAGGCATACATACGCCCATCGTTATAGCGTGACTCTAAAGAAAGTAAAACATATTTTAGCACGATATATTAAATGATAATAATTTAATAAACAAACAAAAAAGATGTTCATCGCTTACACCATTTACTTCAGGCGTGAAGATATCGAGCTCGAGGCTCACGGAATTGACGCAAACTCTAAGGGGAGGAACGTCCGTCCTTCCGTCATGTTCGCTCTGGTTTCTCTTCGTAAAATCATCAAAATCATTTTCCATCTCTCGACACTGATCCGATGCTCCAATCCAGTATCTACTGCCCGAGAATAAACCCCACGTGTGTCTTCCACTTGCATCCACCACTAAAATACGTCACAAAAAAATAAGGCAAATGTTCATGAGGTGCTTGCTTATACAATTGGCGTAAAATCGACTTGTGAGATAACGTTCAGAATTATTATTAACTTAAATTGATTCCTTATTCATTTTTTAATTCCGGCAGACAGTCAATTATTAAACTTTACAGGGGATCCCAATTATTATTAAGTAAGTTCGTGATGATTATGTTGTACACATAGCGAACGGTGAGTGCCCCGTAACTACACTTCGCTCTACTTATATTTCTATCAGTGCACAACATACAGTGCGTTACGTATTACAGAATATAGTAACAGTACACCGAATGGTGCTGGTTCTCCTTCACTTTGATCCATATGCATTTCTTTTAGTATACAACGTACAGTGCACTACCTATTACACAATATATTGATAGTACACTAAAGTCTGGTGCTCACGTGGAATGCGAAGCGATCTGGTCTTGGATATCAGAGCGCTTTCTCGCTTTCTACAGGAAAACATTTAAATTGCAAGGGGCCGATCAATGAGGTCTGCGAGCCTCTCTCGCGTCCGAGCTTCGAATAGACTAGTCAAGGAATCACCGATTACTTATCATTCTTTTCATATTATTAGGCGTTCGCAAAACTTGCAACTTTTACAAGACTTTATCATGAATCAATTTCATTAATCTATAAGTACATAAAATTATATGGTATTATTATATAATTGCTTCCTACTATGTAATGTTATATGGGAAGAATTAATAAGCGGAGAAATATTTATATCGTGATTTAAAAAAAAAAAAAAAAGATGCAAAGTATAACCTTGCACATTGCTTCCTGATTATTTTCTACCTTTCATAAAGTCACATGTACGAGGAAGTATGTCAATCAAGTTTGGTTTCTTTATAGAATAAAATTTACTGCTTTGACAATATTTTTGAAAACGATTGAGACTCATAAGATGGATAGAAATTACAATAAATTCTAATCGGTTCTAATCGGTTT
This sequence comes from Cylloceria caligata, assembly GCA_963942595.1. Lineage (NCBI taxonomy): Eukaryota > Metazoa > Arthropoda > Insecta > Hymenoptera > Ichneumonidae > Cylloceria > Cylloceria caligata. The sequence continues at coordinate 73,020,340 of OZ012704.1, forward strand.
TAATGTGACTTTTAAAAAAATTTTTCAATGATATTTTTTGGATTTTTTAATCAGGGTTTGTAAACGATAGAAAGTAATGAAAAACCCATCGACCTTGGTCATAACTACACTTGTGCGGAAAATTTTAGTTAGATAGCTTGAAATTTTCTCGATTTAACGAGTTTACGTCGTTTCACATATTTAAAAAAAAATGTAATTATACAATTTTAATTGCCTCATTAATCTTAATGAAGTTAACCACGATGATCGGATAATTCAAGTGGTACTTAAGTTATAAGAAACTTAAGGGTCAAGTCCTTGACACACACACACAAACGCAGGACATTTGACAATTTAAATACAATTTTAAACATTTTGATAATAAAATTTCGAAATTTTGTCTGTCGATGAAAAGAAAACTTCTTCTATAAGAAATAAAAATGAAGCAAATAGAATTAAGCCAAGAAAATGCAAATGAATTTCGCGAATCGATTACAACGTCTTTCTTTTTCATGTAATCAGTTTCGAGCAAGGTTTAATTGGACGAGAACTCTATACGATAAGTAGCGGAGCTGAACGTTATGAAAGTATGAAGAGTTTTTGTAATTATCCGCGCGTACAATTTCATACATTCAGTAACGAATGATATAACGAAAACATTGAAATGAACATTCCGTGTTCAGCGATGAGATAAGAGTCGTATTAATAGTTTTTTTTTCTAATTATAAAAAAAGTGCATGGCATCCTCAATCGCATGAATTATTTTTACGCAACTCTTACTGTCAACTCAATCTATGTGAACAGATTCTAGCGGAACCTCGCAATCGTCGATGGAATGTCACGCTATTACGCTAAATAGCTAAGTCTTGTATTTTTGTGCATAGACACGCGATACCTTTTAGCGAAATTGTTAATAAGGAACGACGATACTCGAATCAATCTGACAGCGTCTTCATCGGTATGGCCCATGAATTGTAATTATAGGTAGAAAGAGTTACGTGACAAAAGTGTAAGTCGTATCCCACTAAGACAAATGGTCTTAACGCGATGTCACGGTGGAGTGCTACAAAAGGTCTGATGTATGTCCGCTTTCTAGACAGTTTTTCTTAGTAACGGTACACCGTAAATCAGACAACACGATGACAGTACGATACGAGCATAGATGTAGCACGCTATGATCTATTTCTGGGCATCATGACGTCCTGACAGCAGTCACGTTGACATGGCGCTGTTACAATTGCGTCAAAAATCGGACATACATTGAAACATTTGTATAGAAGCAGGGTGTGCCCCCTTAACGACACGTTTGGTCCTACGTTTGGCTATGTGGGATCTTGTTTTCCATAATTTTAATGCTTGCAGTTTCTGTTCTCTGCTGACATATAGCTCTTGGCAGTGCATTTAGTGAAAGGATCTCAAGTGTTTACGGTTTTTGCATTTCGACGGGGAAATTTTTTCCGCAAACCTGTAGATCTGTTGAATTAGTTTTCCGAAAAGTTTTGATCGGATAAAATATTACCTAAAACATGCTAAAAGACGAATCCTTTAACGTTGAAAGAAAAAATATTAGAGCGCTTGAACCACCGGAAGAAGAAAAATCCATTGCAGCGCGTTCCTCATGTAATTTTGAAAATAATGCAACTAGGAATTATAAATAAAAGTTATCAACACGGAGAAAATATATATTTGATGCGCGAAAATAAATGCCGGTGTGAAAGGATCAAAATGTCAGTGAAAGCATTACATGTTTCTATGTCGAAATGACAATATATTTCCAAGTGGTCATTTTTCGATATTTTTCATCGAAATATTGGTTACAGAAATTTGTAAAAATGTTTAAAACCTCCTTCCTAGAATTACATATTCCATTTTTTATTGTCTTTGATGGTGAGAATTCGATTGAACCAATTTTAAACATAGAATGCAATGCAACTATTTATGTAAGCGCGTTTCCAAATAAGATAATATTATCTTCTTGAACCTCGATAGTGTTACTAATGAGAACATCGCACCTTGATCCAGAAGAAAGTAAACGTAGATTCAAGTACACGTAAATGACGTTTTGATGCAAAACCACTCTTGACAACAAGACATCGTTAGATAACTTTCCATGCCGTTCCGAATTTGTAGATTAGACGCTGTTTACAGAATTCTCAGTCCGTAAAAGCCTTCCGGGTAATGCCGGATAATGCTCCGGAAAATAATTGTACTAAACGACGATGAAAATATACTTGTCATAGTAAAAATACCAAACATAATGGCATTAGAAAGTAAATGCTGATCTGAAAGAGTTATCGTTGACGTTAAAAAGTTATTGTCGATGGTAAAAAATGATTGTAAATTATCGAGAAACTGTGAAACTGGAATATAAATTGACATAAACATAGTGTTTTGTTGTTAGACATAGCGAGAGAGTCAATTTACGATTTGCGCTTACTTTTGAGAGCCCAGCTCGATCCAAACGCGAGTCCAGTCAAAAATTGTGACACATCTTCTTCGCATTTGTTAGAAAGTCGAACATCATCGTGTTCTCGGTTGTTCCACACAGGTATCAATAACTTTGGATTCCATATATCAAGAAGTACATCCAGATCCACGATAGGGTCAAACTGCATTGGTAACTGATGGACACTGAGGTTCTTCCTGACGAGCGATGTCTTCGTTGGCGGATTGATGGTCACTTTTGTCAGTGATGAATTATTTTCCGGCACTTGAATTTCTCGATTGATATTGAGAGAATCGACTGTAGCATTTAATAGCAATAGCGATGAGCAAAGGATCGCTAACGTCTTAGCCATTGCAGCAAGCAAGAATATTATATTTGCATTTATAATAATTTTTATTATAACTATTGTTTTATTAATAGTTGCTGTGCACGAAGTTCGCGTGAAAATAAATCAGCAACAGTTGCTCGAGTACTGTGCTATTGCTATCCAAGTGGAGTTGGGATATATTGTGATGATGGCCTCCCACCACCCTCCAACAACTCTACCAACAGGGTTTTCGTTAGTGCGATGTATATAATGGTTTCTCTTACTCGTGCACTTTCCAAGCAGAACGTATATACTATATCTTCGTTGGTTATGGACATTCCTAGACATTTTTGCCATGCTGTCCGTACTAGACGTTGGCATTATTTGCGCATCCGATGTATTATCTCGTTCCCTGCTGATTACGCAACCCTTTTTCTGCAATGGATTAAGGTGATGTGCTATGTTGACTGAGCCGCCATGAGTGCGAGTGAAATATCGCCACTGACGATCGTAAGGGAGTGAAAGAGAACGACAGAAACGTGGAAGTAAAAGACTGCCGGAATATACTTCAATTGTCACGCAAGTATTAAGAAATATTCCCATACTCTTTTCTTCGTACATCTTAAGGTTCAACTTTGAGATCGAAATAAGGATTGAACTTATGAGATTGAATTTTAGATCTGAATCTCTTCCGTATGTTTTTCGCTCTACTAAATAAATTGTTGAAATAGTAACAAAACGATAAATAGATTTGAAAATATATGTGAGAATGATATTCCTTGTCAGATTCGAAAAAATATGTGAGAATGATATTCCTGAGATACTTGTTACATTAATTTCGGTAAAACGAAAAATATGCCTGGAACTCGCGGGACGCCAGGGAGTTTTTTCGGTTTACCATGAATACGAACAAATCTACGAATACCGCGGGCTGTCATAGATACTCGAGTATCCATTTCTACTTGTTTGCATACCGTCTAGTGTCGTTGCTGTCTGTCTATAGTCCCTGTAAACAGCGTTTGGACAATGTCGAAGCGATTTCTGATTTGTTCCGCCATTTTACTGCAAGCCCGTGTATAAGACCGTGCCGCCCGCAACTGAAACACTTTCGCGTGCGTGTCGATGAACCTACACATTGCCAGTGTCTTTCAGAAAAATGACAGCTGAGCGTACAGTATCCAGACTCTATCTATAGGGACTCTGTACTTTATGCAGTAACTTTTGTTAGCGCAAGGTAAACACTCGTGGGTTAACCTCTACGATGAACTTTTTAATCGATACGACAGGTCAAGCTGATCTCGTTTCGAAGAATCGATTGTTGGACAGTGATGACGATGATGTGGTACTGGAGGATATCGGTAATTCTATTTAATGATTTCTTATCTTTTTATTCATTAAACAGTTCAATAAAATGGAAAACTTAGGTTAGGATCACCGTGTTACGCATGGTGCACATTTGACCTATCTAATGACGTTTCAGGTCTCAAAACATCCAAATTGTCAAAGAAAAAGCCAAGGAAAAGAAAGCGACAAAAACAGACTAGCATTATACAAAGTTCCAGCACTGACATAAATCTCGATGAATTTGAGAGAGAAATGGGTTGGAACACCAAGCGTCGGACTCAGTTGAGGAAAGTGCTTAACGTCACAAAGATAACGAAAGCAATCGATCCTGTGGAAAAGGCGCTTGAAAAATCAGTTATAAAGCCAGGTTTTGAACAGTTGGAAACTGTACCGGCTTACGACCAAAACGTCAAGAGTCTACGTAACCTTAGACAGAAAGAACGTGAAAAGACCAAGGGCAAAAAGTGGTTTAACATACCAGCGACAGAAATGACCAAGGAAATAAAGCACGACTTGGAAATAATACAAATGAGATCCGTACTGGATCCTAAACATTTCTACAAGAAGAACGATATCAAGGCATTGCCCAAATATTTCCAAATAGGTAAGGTAATCGATTCGCCGATAGACTACTACAATGGACGTCTCACCAAAAAGGAACGTAAACGCACGATTGTCGACGAACTCATGGCAGATGCAGAATTTGCAAAATACAACAAAAGAAAATATAAGGAGATTGTCGATGAAAAACGTAAATTGCAATACAAGGGACACAAGCACGCGAGAAAACTCAAGGGAAAGAAGAAGTAGATACGTTGATTATTTTAAGAGAAGCTATTGCATCTATTTATAATCTTTGATAAATCATTTGTCAGAAAAATAATACAAAAAATCGTTAATAATACATCAATGGAAACCACCGGTTATCTCTATGGAAGCACCGTTTATATAAGAGCTTTTATCAGATGCCAAGAAGAGTATAAGCTCCGCGACTTCCTCTGGCTTTCCAATTCTTCCGAGGGAAATTTTGTTGAGAAATATATTTCTCACATTTTCTGGAATAGTCCTTATCATCTCGGTGTCTATTATACCCGGAAGAACCGCGTTGACTCGTACGCCGAATCTATGCAATTGAAATTACGTAAAAATGTAGAAAGAAGAAAAATGAGTCTATCGATATAAATGTAAATCATACTTTCCAAATTCCATTGATGCGCTTTTCGTAAGAGCTTCTACTCCAGCTTTTGATGCGCTGTAGTTGCATTGACCAATATTTCCCGTTTTTCCAATAATCGACGCTATATTCACGACAGTTCCGCCTGAGGACGCATTGGATTCTATCATTTTATTAACGCCAGTTTGGATCACCAAAAACGTTCCCTTCAAGTTGACATCCATTACTCGGTCAAATTCCATAGGATTAAGTTTCAGCAAGAAATTGTCTCTGGTGATACCAGCTGAATTTACTAAAATCGTTGGTGATCTTGCGAAATGATCGAGGCTCCTCTCAAAAGCATTTTGAACGCTCTCGACTTGCGATACATCGAGGTCAAGAGCAAGATGATCGGTTCCTAGGACAAAGTTTTTAATAAAAAATACTAAAGAAATCCGCTGGTCATTGATATATTATCAAAAATAAATATGTTTATGAACCATTCAGAAGAGCTGTGGTGTCTTCCGCATTTTTAACATTCTGATCTAGCGCTATAACCTTTGCCCCTTCCCTTGCTAGGGCCTTGCAAGCTGCCCTACCAATGCCACTTCCGGCTCCTAAGAAATTCAAAAGTTTAATCGTTATAGCAACCTCGAGTCGTAAGTACAGTACGAATAATCAGTATTCAAATATTTCATCGAAACTTGTTTTAACTTTATCTGACCTGTAACGAACGCGATTTTTCCTGCCAACATATTCGACGTTCTTGAACAAACAAACTCTTATCGGTTAACTTTTATCACGGAGCCAGTGAAACCAAGTTTGACCTTCAAAAGATATAAGATGACTTTCTTTGTGAAAAGCACGGGCATTAAAATTTTACGAATGTATATTCGTACGCATGTGCACCTTTTCAAAGAAATATATCATCGGTCGTGTACATCGCTAAAAAAAAAATGCACATTCTTTTATTGTATTCTTCTCAGTTGGAAAATATTAAATGGACGTGAGAGACAAGTACTTATCGGTCCAATTAGGATCGACTTTCGTTGCCCTGGCAACGGTATCATTCGTCACTGACGTCAACGGCGTCTGCAGTGACGTCAAAGACTGCAACGCGACTACTTGTGTTCACAGAATGTGTATAATTAAGCTTGTACGATTTTTCTCCAAGGTGGCATTGATTGAAGAAGACATTTTTTCAAAGTGTTACAGCCAAGACGATGACCATGAAATTGATTATGACGAAAAATTGTTGTTACAAAATAAATACGCACCCGTTATTTTCATCATCAACAATACGAGCAACTGGTTCGTCGGCAGAAATTCTTTAGCATCGAACACAACCTCGCGCTGACGTAATTATAAGTGCGAACATGAAAAGCACAGTACCTAAGATATAGAAAAATATATAAAACTCTAGAAATCTTGTCTCTGTGTACACCTCACTAATTACTTACAATATAATACTAAAAATAGTATCCTGTTTCTCATAAATAATAAAAATGTAAAAATGTTATTGTAAACCTCAGTAACGTACATTCGTTGGTTACAATCTTATCACAATAATACATTTGTGATAAGAGCTTTGAATCGCGTCGATGGTATGGTTGTCGCGGAAATATCGTCTGGTTGTACTCTCTATGTAAAGCTGGACAGTCCATGGTCGAGGATAAGAGAGCCGTAGTTGACCGTTGTCCGATTTTGCGCCGAATGTGAGACGAAGCGCGCTGCATCATTTTCCCAAGGAGATGAAGCTCGTGAAAGACAGAGAGACGAGAGATATCGCGCGGCAAACGAACGGGAGCAATGGTGGGAGAATGTCGCAGTAGAGTGTGTACAGTGGCGGACGGCGCGAACGCTTGACAACTCGAAGCTTGCGAGGACAAATACGAACGCAGCGCCGGGGTAACAGCGAGAGGTGGCAAGCACACCGAGCAGCCGGGCGGTGAACCGGTAGAATAGTGGTAGTGCGCGAATTTGGCGACGCAAACGTCCAACGATGCTGGTCGACGCTGGAAAATGGCCGTGATCGGGGAACCCAGGTTGAACTCGGTCCATGATAGCCAATTTGCGGGATTATCGGGTCCCAGGTGTTCCGGGAGCGGGGTTCGGGAGTGTAGCCGTCGACGAGGTAGAAGCGAGTCGTGGTTCGCTACGGGCGGTGGGCTCGTACAGAACCGGACAATGTTGTCGTACAACCGAGGCGGCCTCGATCCGGGCGAGCTCAGCGACCCGGAGGATGCCTACGTCGACACTGATCCGCTCAGGTACGAGCTCCAAAACATACAGAGCGTTATCAAGGTGACGAGGCAAAACATCGATGCCTTGAACAATCGGTTCGCCGGTTTCCAACATCCACCGTCGATATACCTGACCGAGTATCATGAACTAACGAGTAAACTGCACGAGCTCGAATCCAAGGAACAGAAACTCAATGAGCTACTCAATTCGACGAGTGTCGGATCACAGGAGGACAGTAATGTATCTGCGACTTATAGATGTCCGAGAACTCCTTCCAAGTCTTTGCTCAGGGCGCATCTGCCTAACCAGCAGAGAACCAGCGTGCAGGTGCGTACTTGTACCGATGGATGGAATCTGTTTTTGTCGTTGACTCGAATGTTGCTCTCGAATACTTCTTTCTTTTTTTCTTTCTTTCTTCTAGATTATTGAGATTTCGTTATAGACGATTGCTCTGAGACGTCGCCGATAGATTTGCTAATAAATTTTTGTACTTTGATATTTCAGGTTCGCGACGGACTGTCCTTGCGGGATGCTCTAGCAAAAGCTATGAAGCTGCGCAATCTTACAACAGAGATGTGCGTGGTATACATAGTTGGCTCGGACAACTCCAAGTTTCCCATACCTTGGGACACTGACATATCATCCCTGGAATGCGATGAAATTTCCGTCGAGATATTGGACAAGTTTCCTATAACGACTTCGATATCGCATAATTTTGTGCGCAAAACGTTCTTCACGCTTGCATTTTGCGAGTGTTGCAGAAAGTTGCTGTTTCAAGGATTCTACTGTAGAACGTGCAACTACAGATTTCATCAAAGATGCGCAAATGGCGTGCCCGCCCTCTGTCATCAAGTGAGAATGCAGGACGCTTATTATCAGGCTCTACTCGCTCACAATCTCGAGACGAGCGCGGGTATTTTGCAATTACCATCGGGATACGATTTGAGCCGAAGCATGTCGCCGTCGTTGGCACCGTCGCGAAATCAGCGGCATCCGCGAACTCTCGGACAACAGGATCGTTCAAGTTCGGCGCCGAATGTTTGCATCAATACGGTAAAGCCGGGAAGCGGTGAGCCAGGAAGCGCGGAGGAGTACGCGAGATCTCAGAGCCTCGGTCGTCCGATAGGTCCAACGCAAAGTCCGGTTTCACCGGGTAGCAGCCCAACGAAGCACAGCCAGTCGACGCAAGCGAGTCCCACGAGTACTTTGCGACCGAAGCGACCGCGAGCCCGTTCAGCCGACGAATCTTCCAAGAATCTACTGGCCCCTCGGGAATCCATCGAGGATTGGGAAATTCCAGCGGGCGAGATACTCATGGGACAGCGTATAGGCTCGGGTTCCTTCGGTACCGTCTACAAAGCACATTGGCACGGTTACGTAGCCGTCAAGACTCTCAAGGTCAAAATACCGACGACCGCTCAACTTCAAGCGTTCAAGAACGAAGTCGCTGTTCTCCGAAAAACTCGTCACGTTAACATCTTATTGTTCATGGGTTGCGTGAGTCAACCCGATCTCGCTATCGTGACGCAGTGGTGCGAGGGTTCTTCTCTCTACAAGCATCTTCACGTGTTCGAGTCAAAATTCGAGCTGCTCACGCTAATCGAAATCGGGCGACAGACTGCTCAGGGTATGGACTATCTTCATGCGAAGAATATTATTCACCGCGATCTCAAGAGCAACAACATATTTCTTCACGACGATCTTACGGTTAAGATCGGTGATTTTGGTCTTGCAACCGCGAAAACTCGTTGGTCAGGATCGCAACAGTCGCATCAACCGACAGGTTCGATTCTCTGGATGGCACCGGAGGTAATAAGAATGGAGAAGAAGGAAAATCCGTACAGCTTTCAATCCGATGTTTACGCGTTTGGTATCGTGCTCTTCGAATTGCTAGCCGGTCAATTGCCGTACTCGAACGTCAGCGAGAAGGCCAAGGATCTAATATTGTGGAAGGTCGGCAGTGGATATCTACGGCCGGATCTCATGAAACTACGATCCGATACGCCCAAGGCACTGAAGCGTCTCACCGAGGATTGCATCAAGTTTTCGCGCGAGGAGAGACCTATTTTTCGGCAAATACTAGCGAGTCTCGAGGCGCTTATCCGTGGTCTGCCGAAAATCACAAGATCAGCATCGGAGCCCAATCTGAATAGGACCCAGCTGCAGTCCGACGATTTTCTCTACGCCTGCGCGTCCCCCAAGACACCTGTCAACTTTCAATTCGGTGGTTTCCCATTTTATCCGACCGGTGGGAACATTTAGGGACGCTTTCGCCAGACAGGTGGCACGGTACGAAAAAGTTTGCCGATCGCGGTCGTTCGACGACACTCCGACGCTGACTGCTGGCGATGAGCGTAATGCCGCTGCGGCGAAAACTCCGAAGATGACTCAGTACTGTGAATACGATATCGCTGAGGACAACTACTACTACTACTCCATTAACGTTAAAAGCACATCACGAGCGTGTGCGTCGCTATCGTTAACTCGAGTCTTTCGCTTTTGACGGAGTTAAAAAATTAAAAAATAAATAAATAAAATGTTTATCCATGTACAGTCACGGTATTGCACCGTTCGTAGCTGGTTGGCTGTTAAATTCATGTAGCTGTATTTTATGTAGCTGCAAACCACGTGATACTACGACTGTGTTTCCCGAAAACTGTAAGTTAAGAGAAAAAACACATTCAATGCACTAAAATCTCTATTCTAACAATTTTGCCAGTTTTTTTTTTTTTTTTTAGTGTCTTTCAACTGCTGTATGTTCAGTTTTATTGTATCAAATAGACTCGGATCGAAGCTACATTTTTAGAATTCCTGGAGATTAGTCGTCGTTAAACGGTTAATACGCACCATTCCGAAATATAATTTAAAGAAATACAAAGCTTCCTCTATGAGGAAGCAAAAAACGTTCTCTAAGTATCTCTGTTCATTCAGCCACTCGTTAACCCCACTACACACACACACATACACACAGAGAGACACACACGCACATACGAGAAACACAGACACACACTCACGAATCGCAGTATCTATATCTATGTACATATAATATTAATGAATTAATGTACGAACGTGTGCGTGACAGCCGTTAATTATGTCTGGAGATCCTTGAAAAGGATGTAAAAAAATAACGTAATCGTTTTATGAATAAGCAACGTTGATAGTCGTGTGGGTCGTTGTTTTTTTTTTTATCCCCCTGCGAAGCGTATCATACTTTTTTTTTCATATGCAAACTTACCTTGTCAATTGTTTACGTCTGGAATAATTAATGTTTTAATGCTCCATTCGCGCAAGCTATTACCCTCAATGATTAATCAACGGTCGTTAAAATGTCTCTTTATCCTTACCGAACAAACAATTAAAATAAACATAGACAAATTCGAGGAGGGACATAAAAAACGATGATTCACACGATAAAGATATGCAGTGTGTATACTGCATGTGAAAGAATGATATATATTATTATAGATAAAAAAATATCCGATTATATGTTTATATATAGATGTACACGTGTTTAGAAAATTACAGAGAGGATTTCCATACTAAAAACACACGTGTATGCAAATATATGAACATATATGTGTATACATATATTGATAGTTAGCCGGTTTTGCCAATTGTAGCAAACGTTAAGGGGTCGCACAGGACCTCGGCTCTGTGAATCATCGTTTTTCTCGAGCCCCAAGTGTTCGATTTAATCAATTTTAATCAACCGCGAGAATTACGTCCTACGAAATCTGTATTTAATTGTAAATGCTCTCTCGTTAAAATTCACGATTATTTACACCTGTACGAGAGAGAGAGAGAGAGAGAGAGAGAGAGGTGATGAATAACTCGATCTGTCGAATGTCTCGCGTTTAACTATCAATACTAACTTTCGCGAGGAAATTGCTTCGGTACATCGGGACGAACGACACTAACGGGCCTAAATATAAAAAGATCTCGCCGGTGTACGGTTGCAGGCATCGCGTATGCTATAAGTTTAAAAGAAAGAAGAAAAAAAATGTCTCTTAAATTTCCGGCTTGCACCAGGACTTATTTATTTATTTATGTGATCGAATGAAAACTATGAGAGTGTGCGAGGACGAGAAAAAGATATTCCGTTCCTTCAAAAGTGTGAATGAAAAGTGACATTTTAAGTGATAATGATACGCAGTGATTGAACATTCGAATAAAAGAACAAACGCGAAAAGGAAAAAAAACAACAAAAAAAAACAAAAATATATAAAAATAAAATAAAACAGACTCTGATACACTATTAGAATTAACAATAGCGGTTTCTCGCAATCAGAGAAACAGTGAACCCGTGAAACATAATTAATGAATAATTGTTAAGGAGTCTCGAGTAACGAAAAAAGGAGAGGGAGATAGCTGGCGAAAAAGAAAAACGCAGCTGGAGAAATCCCTTGGGTATTTGCCACGTGTGACGGGAAATTAAATTACAATCCCATCTCACGCGTTTGTCACAAACCGTTTTTACATCTCTATCTCTTCGCAATATATATATATTTTTTGTTTTTATAAATTTTTTTTTTCCCAAGTCGTTGTTACATTCTAAAACTTTTCACCTAAAATTTTCCTATTCTCTCTGGCTCTTGCGGAGCACGATGTCATCAACTACTGTATACTACTTAGAACGATTGCGCATTTAATTATCTCGTCGCACTCGTGGTGGCGAGCGGGGTTGTGTGTTTCCTCGATTTGTCCGTATTTCGAATAAGCGCGGCCGAAGTTCTTTGTCTGTCGCGCGTCTCGGCTTGACATTCCTCCACTATACATTTGCTTGAACGTATTGTAAACTGCATATGTGTAAAAAGAAACGAGCGTCGATCGGTCGTCAGCGATAAAAGTTGCTATGAATTCAATGATAATGGCACTCGAGCGCGAATAACTTGTACTCTTCTTACCGTTTGCCAAAAAGAGAAAAAGTAAATGATGATGATGATGATGATGATGATGATAATGAAAAGAAAAACCTATGAAGCTTACGATTTACTGTTCGAGACATGAAATTTTGAAGGTTTTGCGTGCATGCGATAACATAATTAAAGTCTCGCGTGGAATGGAGAAATCGATCGGTCGAGAAGAATCAATTGTATCTAACAAACAAACAAACAAAAATACTAAAAATAAAATTGACTTGATCTTCGCAACGATTGCACATTTAGTTCGTTACGAGCCTTTTCCTGCACGTATCATAGAACCATGCTCCTCATACAATTTTTATGCCAAATTTATTCACCTAATTCACTTTACTTACGTAATTTTAGTTCGATTGTCTGGACGATGAGCAAGAATACTTTAAATTTACTAAAAACAATTAGAAGAGTTAAATTCGCGCTACGAATTCACCATCCAGCATCGCGTACTTGGTTACTTAATTAATATTAATGAAATATTAAAACGAAGGAATTATTTTTATCGCAGTCTCGTAAGGGCAATCGATCGATATCATTTTGGTATTTTAACGGGCAACTAATGCAATTAACTAATTTGCGTTATCTAACGATCACGTTTTTTATACTTCACTGCTTAGCTTCAATAGTGATCTACAGGAAATCTAATTAGTACATCAACATGAGTATTATTAACTGCAATATTTAATTTAATTATCATGAGTGAAAAGAAACTATGCTGCTGTACGAAATAGGAATCAATCGGCGACGAAATTCATTGGCAGATTATCGTTACCCGGAACTGGGATACGACCTGTAGAATAGTAATGTAAGACCTTGTTTTCACGATAAGTGTACAACAAACACGTTCTCTGGAATACGCGATACAGCCGCAGTCGTGGTCGCAAAGCCGGGAATCCCCGTCGGAAGGTCGTGACTTTGCGCTCGTGAAAACTAGTAATCCCATAGCGAGGCTTTGCGTTCGGACTCGTACCCCTCACTCACGCTCTCTTATTTCACCTCCGTCACGGTACTCTCTTCTCAACGTTATTCGTGGGAATTTCTCGTACATGCTCGATGTTAATCGCAAATTGTTGATACATTTTTTTAAATTTGTTCTGACTAGAAAATTGATGAAAATTTTCAGTTTTATTAAATTGCATTTACCAACCTGTTAATACATTTTTTTAAACCATCTTCGGAGATTTTTTTACACTGAAATTATTCATTGTATCAAGAAACAACGTTATAACATTAAATTTAGGGTTTTTAACGTAAATTTTTATAATTTTTTTTTCAATAATTCTTCGAAACCTGTCTATGCCTTTTTTTTGGATGAAATAAAGTTAGAACATTTATTTTGTCAGAGACACCGACTTCGATATATTTATAATGTTTATATTTTCTTTGTTTGATATATTTACAGTCTATGAAAAAATTAGCGTGATAGGCAAGCAATTAATTGTCATGGATTATGATTGATTTCACTTATCATTGTCGGATATCATGAAAAAGTATAGAGCTGCATATATTCAATAATAAATGATAAATATATTGATCAGTGAAATAAATAAAAAATAGGTGAGAACGATTTAATTTTAAATTTGCCAACTTTGTATAAGTCTATACAACTAAATAACAAAATTATGAGCGACATGAATGAACGTAGCCAACTTGACGTACATCTTTATATATGCTAAACGGACGCCTAACGCTTATTGTTAATTACATATACATACAGCTTGACAACGAATAAAATTTGTAAATAAAAAACCGTAACTTCCGTCCATTGCGTCAACTTTTATGATCGATCTTAAACAATGAATAGCATTATTGCTTTTTCTTTTGAACATGCTACATACACGGGCTGAATATTGAACAATATATATACATGGAAAAAATTAAATGAGGAAAAGAATTATAAATTGTTATCCAAAATATGAATGAAAAAGTTCCATTCAATGATTTTAGTATTATTTGTTAGTAGCAAAAATAAATTAGGGAAAGGATGATCAATTTTTATCTAAAATACGAATGAAAAAGTTCCGTTGAATGATTTTAGTAATATTTGTTAGTAGCGAAAATAAATGAACGAAAGGATTATAAAATTTTATCCAAAATACGAATGGAAAAGTTCCATTCAATGATTTTAATATTACTTGTTTGTTGTGAAAATAAATGAGGGAAAGAATTATCAATTTTTATGTAAAATACGAATGAAAAAGTTCCATTGAATGATTTTAGTTTTATTTGTTTGTAGTTAAATTAAATGAGAGGAAAGATTATTAATTATTATCCAAAATACGAGTGAAAAAGTTCCATTGAATGATTTTAGTATTATTTATTGTTTTTTACCGACAGCTATAGCATTCTCATCCATCTGTAATCCCCTCTGAACCGTTTTCGATGCGTAATCCTAAATCCACGCGTATAGCAAAACATTGGAATGGCGAATTTGCAAACCCAGCAAGGGTATGAGATGGATATATATGGTTCTCCGGTGATATGCTTAGGTAGATGCTATTAAGAGGGTGGAACGAGTTTACGAATTCGTCCACGCATTAAATAGCTATCTTTTTGTACAAAGTTATCATGGTTCACGCGGCGGTACTATATTATATACTCTCGTACATACATTCCAGCGAACATCCTCAAAGACCAACCGTCGAAGCAACATATACATAATCACGAGTGTGTTAGTATAGGTTTCGCATAAGCTACGAGCCCACCCACCACTATTACTAGTTCGTAGCGCGATACGTGGTGGAGCGTTAGCTGCCGAATTAGTGTTACATAGAGGGCGATTCAGAAGATAATTGCCGAGACGATCCGATGCTTCGAGTTGGAAAACGTGTAAAAAATGCCGTTGAAAGATGGCTATCACAAAAATAAGAAAAAGAACAAGAAGCACTTGAGCGAATAAAAACCCTAACGATTAAAAAAAAAAAAAAAACAACCGTTATTCAAATATCCTATTGGTACACAAAAAACAATTTCCGTCCGATGAGATATTTTTTGTCTATATCTTACGGATGTTTAACTAACTTTAACAAAAAATATATGACCTGAGTTACTTTGAGGAATAACGAAATAAAATTTTATGTCACTGACAAACTGTAAGATTATTACGATGTCGCTAAAAAGATTATTAAATAAGAAAATTTGTGCTTCCAAGGGAAATATTCACAGAATTGTTATAATTGTTGAGTAAAAAAAGAGGCGCTACACAAGTGAAATGTATTTTCGTAACTCGTATCTGAATGAGCCTGTATGATGTATACTACGTTGCTCCGTATAAGTAGGTGTCTGTGTGCGGGAGTATATACTCAATGGCCCTGCTGCCGGCTGTGATACCAACTAGTATATATATATATATATACATTATCTTGAGGAATAGGGAATACACAGGTAAAAAAGGCGTACGTCCGTGAGACGCATGCGCCTCTCGGTCTGGCGCCTCCGCCAGTCGATGCTGGAACATCGTGGCGGGAGGACGTATACGGTCGCACTGTCTGTCGTTGTATCATTGGTGTGTGTGAAATATCTCACACACTCATTTTCTAAACATTGGTACATACATAAAACGCGTATAAAGTTCATCGCTCTATATATCGTCATTATCGTCACAATTACACTTTTAATCTGTATTAAACGAATCAACGCAGAAGATTGAGCACCGCCGTTATCATCATCATTAGAAAAGAACCGCATCATCGACTCGAATATTATCAAAATGTATTCTCAAATGTTCCAGTTGCGGATTTTGAGATAATAAATTTGAGAGGGAGATCGGGAGAAATCGAGAGAGAGAGAGATAAAAAAATAGAAGGAGGGAGCAAAGACGATAAAGACAGAGATAATAAGAGAGAAACGCAACACGAGATATATGAGTTCGATCGAGAGACGATAGGCGGGAGGAGTTGTACGTCGTTGTACAATAGAACAACGAGGAGGGCGCGAGAGAGCGTTGCCCGCCGCGGCCCCGGCCAATCCTAGATTCCAGAGCGAATAACCCTTCCAGTACTTTGACACACTACCTACTGCCGCTATGTCTATATCTACTATGTATGCCGAAACGTACATCGTATACGTACTGTATAATACGTTAAAATACGCGAGAATATTGTGTCCAACATGCAAAATCGAACCGACTGTCACTACGTCCGAGTAAATTTTATTATATTATTGTAAAGATGCTGCGTACAGTACATTACGTGTTACGACGGTGACGGAAGTCGAACGTACTGTACATTATTACCTTTACGTGGATCCTCTTTTCTTCTCGAAAGAGTCGCCTACTATCCCACGTAGGTACATAACTCACAGTTGTCAATAATACGTAGTAAATATTAAATGTAGATGCAAAGCCCGCTATTCGTTCTTATCCATTTACAATATGTTATTTATCGCTACGTACATCTATAATAATTATTTCATCAATGCTAATACCTTTTATCCGCTTGGCCATTCTGTTTTCCTTCACACGCAACCCACGAGTCAATAATGTTTCATACATATTGTGTAGCCCCTTTAGTCTACTGCTAAGGAGAATTAAGAAGAAAGGAATATTCTCTTCGAACCTTTTACCTAGAGTGATTGTAAGGATTAACAGAAATAGGATTATCGTATCTATGCGATGGATTAAAACTTTCTGCACGTTGATTGTCATCGACGGGGCAAAGAAAAATCAGAAAAACGCAGTTCCCAATGACCGTTTGTGCATCGAAATAAGTAAAATTTGTGCTTCGTTTAATTACCGAACACTGATAATCGTTAACTGTTTGTGTTCTGTTTGTAATCGCGTCGTTAAATCTTTCGTCGCTCTACATCGAATGCGACCTAAGTATTTTATTGATGCACGATATTTGTTTGCAATGTTATTGTCCACGGGGATCTCGACGATCTACGGAACTGCTATAAATTAGATTCGCGATAGACCAGTCGATGCGTGCATTTAATTTTCCCTCTGCAGATAGCAAAAATAATAAGCCACGAGGTTAAAACGGTTTGTCATAAATCATTGTGTAGATAGACGAGATGAGGACGATCGGGGGGAAACGTAGCCGAACAAATTTCTCGCCGAAGAGATCTTGTTAAAAATATAGATTTAAATGAATTGTCTTTTTTATTATTGTAACATAAAACACGAAAGTTTTTTTTTTTTGTTTTTAAAGTCGATCTCTGTAATATCTTTCATTGAGAAATCATTCTACACTTTATACTTCAAAGGTTATTAGTATAATTTCAAAGAAAACATTTAAAACTACAAAAAAAAATGTTATTCTTTCATAACGCAATATATTTACGAATCTAAAACAACATACAACAAACAACAATACAGGAAAACTATCATAATTCCCTGTATAGTCATTTTCATATAACTTAACAATCTTTTTTTTTTTCAAATTATTCGTGAATTATCTTAAATATAAAAATTTGTTTCATGCTAAAAATAAAAACACATTAATGATGCGACAGTTACGTTCGCGAGTCGTTTAACATGCTTACTACATAAAATTACTTCTCTCGCATTGGATCAACCTTGATAAAATAATCTCTCAACTTTCCACTGCTGTACATTTTCAATTTTTTTTATTCACTTAATTTTTTTTTTTTTTTTCAGGCTCCAAATCTGGATTCTTGATTAGCAGATTCATCGGAGAACGAAATTATACTTCGAGAGGGGTCCGCGCTGAGTGCTGGCGAGTTGCTATTTTTCCTTCCCTTCCCTCTAGCCCTTTTTTTTTTATACGGCAGAAAGCAGAACGTCGAGAGTGACCTCCGACATCGGAAAAAAAAAAACGATAACTCGAGGAAGCCTCGGCGAGCAACAAAGGCTAACTGTTAGCTCGCGCGTTCGAGTCTGTAGAGTCGATAGATATTATCGATACTAAGACTTTCTCGTATATTACCTGTAACAACTCGCGTCTTCCCCTGTCCTTTTCTTTTCATTTTTCACGTCTTGTCTACATTCGCCTACTCATATCTTTCTCTCGAATTTCTATGTCCTCTCTCTCTCTCTCTGTCTCTTTCTCTCTATCTATCTTTCTTTCTCTCACGACTATTTCAAGAATCTGGAACACACTCATCAGCGAGCAACACAACCTCTGAATTTTTTCTAACATACATCGACCAGCCTACGAGAAGAGAGAATTGTGGTGTTTTTTTTTTTTTTTCTTACAAATTTAAGGGGAAATTTAATCTACGAGAAAATGACTGCTGCCATCAATACTGGAAGACCTGAATCATTTACGAGCAGTTTTTGAAGCGCATCACGACGTCGAGAAGCTTTCCTCATATCCGTTAACTCAATCATTCGAAAGTTCATCGAGTTCGCGTATGTGCACACACGCCGAGGTTTTAAACATCGCTGCAGATTCCACGCAATTCAGATATATTGCTCATCGCTTCGATGATGAGGGAGTCTACGCGATTGCACTCGCGTGATCGCAACATGGGTTAGACGATGAATAACGTGAAATTTCGGAGAGATCGAGACTGATACAATAATTATAAAAACAACAACAACAAAAAAAAAGAAAATTCGAAACGTACGGGTTAAACGAGTCATGGATTGGCCGCCCGCAGATTTTAGGTAGACGATCGAGGAAAGAGGAAAAGGGAGAGGAATACGAATAAGTCGGACTAATTGCATATCCCGAAACAAAAAAACAACAAATATCACAGTCGAAAGAAGGAACCAATAGAAAACGATAATAATAAAAGAAGCTATTCAAATCCAAAGACTGATCGAGAATTCGTAATCGATCATTTATAATATACATACAAATTAGTTATTACGAAGGCGCCAAGCGTCCCTCGTCATAGTTATTATAATACCTTATACACATATCGACGTATAATGTACCGAGAGTTTGCATAAAACGGGGTTGAAAAACCACCCGAACTTCGCCTATGAACTCGCGAATAAAAACCATCTTTCCACTTCTCCTTAAAAATAAAATTAATTATTACGTGTACACATCCACGGAGAGCGAGATACATACGCAGATAAACATTAATATAAATGGATATATTTACATTTGAATGTCCATCGTATTGGTGTATAAAATTTGGTAAACTAATGAATTATTTTGAAAGGAAGAATCGGAATAAGTAGCAACGATAAGCTGTAAAGGAAGATTTACGATACCAAGGATATTGGTACACCCTGTATAATGAGGGAGGTGATAAAGATAAGTTGCAACGAGAATCGACAAAAATCATATTTCGTATGAACGTATCGATCTGCATCAAGGGAATAAATTTAAAAATGTAATTTATACGAAAGTGCTTGTGCTGACGCGTGTGCGTGAATGCATTTCTAGCTTTTTCGTTGGGATAGTGCTCGGGGGAATGAAAAAAAAATTATATATTAATATATACATATATATACGGAGTTGTACACGAAGTGGGTGGTGTCGAAGCAAAAAAGCTGTCAAAGTGCTGTCAACAGGATGGGTTGTGGACAGAGTAAAATCGGTAACATCTACTCGAAGAACAAGAAGAATAAAAATAACTCAGCCAAGAAGAACGGAGATTCGATACGTAAGTTTAATAATTCAATCGATATTACATCGTTTGATAAATAATAAATTATTGGCTCGTTGTATAAAACAAACGAAAATTTGGTTAATAAATTGGTCAATCGACTAATAATCTAAAGACAATATTGAATAGTTTGAATGATTAATTTATTAATCGAACATTGTATGATTCAATCATTATATGGGATAACCGTCATAACTGTGGTTATCACCCTATGTGACAACCAACGTAACAGTGGTTATCACTCTATGTGATAACGACTTGTTATGGTGGTGATGTAACCATAACAGAATTTCATGACGTATTTGGGAAAGAAAGTAGTGAATTTTACTGTAAATGCGCATAACATTGAATAAACACTATTTTACATCGTACTAAGCGATGCGTAATACGCAAACGTCATACATACACTGACGCACTCATACACAGTTCGTAATAATAAATCGGCTTATCACGCCGAATCTCTCGTTGACGCAGCTCGACCCAGATTGTCTCTAATGGGACCTAACGTTGTGCGTACTACGTTGGCCTCGTT
The DNA here is from genome assembly GCA_963942595.1 of Cylloceria caligata. Taxonomy (NCBI): domain Eukaryota; kingdom Metazoa; phylum Arthropoda; class Insecta; order Hymenoptera; family Ichneumonidae; genus Cylloceria; species Cylloceria caligata. Next base: position 73,040,788 of record OZ012704.1, read on the forward strand.
TCTATTTATCCTCACCTCTCTCGCTATATCGTCAAATACCTTCCCCACCGTTTCTTCTTTCTACTTCCTTTCGTAATTCTTATACGACAATCGGCTAACTAACGCTTGTCGAAAACACGCATTATCTACTTTATTAATGCGTTAAGTACAAGCGTGCCAACGTGCACGTACATCACTCCTATCTTTCTCTCTTTTTTCTCACCTTCTTTCCAACGTGATATTTACTACCGTCGTACCTACAGTAGACACACACGGTTTTAACTACTCGCTCTCAATCTTGATTGAACGACATCGACGAACGATTATCTTTATCGATCGCGTGTTATCTTCATCTACGTATCTATCTCTTTCAGACCTTAGGGCTTTCTGTTCTATATAAATATATAATACGCATACCAACGCGAATATTCATCGCAGCTCAACAATACCCGCGAGCGTTCGATGTTCAGAGACGAAATGTTCTTAATGAATTTACGTGGAAATTATCGACGCAAAATTACTCACCCACAAACTTTGGATAATCAGTTATACGATTCCTAATTTAAGAACTCGTTACTGCCGATGAAACGTCTGTTTTCAACAAGTCAAAGCAAATATGTATGTACGAAGGCGAGGAAACATTTGAGAAATTTCAACGACGCACGAGCGTAATTCTTGAGTATTTTTGTTGCGATGACAGCTATAAAAATTTCGATATTAGCTCCTAATAATTCTGTATTATGAGTCAATTAATCAAGGCCATCCTTGCGTATGGTTGGCTATGAAATATCGAGAGAAATCTTTCTAAAAAATATCGATAATTTACTAATTAAAAAATGTACTCTATCGGTATATTGCGGAAGAAATAGTGAGAGATTCTTTTGATCATTGATGCTATTAAAAATGCGAACAAAAGCGTATCCCTCAAGGAAAAGAACAAGTTAGACGTCGCTCGTATTATGCGATCCTAGAAAGCTTTGCTTTTTTTCAAACAGGAGAGGAGGATTGGAGTTTCATGGAAATCACGTGTCTACGACATTAGAAAAATTATATCTTTTGACATTTTGCTAGGGGAAACTCCCATCCGGCCATCCACGTTGATTCAAAAAACTGATCAGAAGTTCTTATTGATGAACATTTTTGCTTCGGAATGTCCTAAATGATTCACTATACCGACTGAGCTGCCATGAGTGCGAATGTTGGAGCGGTACCTTTATATCGATCGCGATCGAGCAAGAGAGTCAAACAAACAAAAATTTGTAACACATCACGTTAAGACGATGTGCTACATGTCGCCTGTCTTTCTCTAAGATTACTGTACGTGCGAGAGCGATAGTAGAATTTTTCCGACGGGAATTTCTCTGCAACGATTGATCTTTCGGATAAAAGACCGGAGCAGTGAACTGTAGAATCGTAGGACAAAGTTCACCGTTCTTTCCTCTTTTATCCGAAAGATCAATCGTATAAGAGAAAATTGAATGACATTTTTTATTACCGACCCATGGGTATCATTTTATCCGAAGGTGATGTTATATTAACTCTGTCCATGATAAAAAGTGTCATTTGAATTTCTCTTCCACGGTTGATCCGTCGGATAAAAACCAAGGAAAATGCCCTCCGTCTAACAATTTTGCAGGACACATTTTTCGTCTTTTATCCGACCGATCAACGGTTGCGGAGGATTTTGTAAAATAAGAAGATTAGTTCTATCGTTCTCCTTCCCATATTACAAAATTTGACATTATCTTAAAGCAATAATGCGTAACCCCTTGGTACGGTACAAACAACTGTCAACTAATTTTCTCAGAAATTATCAGTATTCCGATAAAACAGAGACATCCAGCTGGTTTAGTTGGATGATCCCATTTTGTTTCGTCTCACGAGAACGAAACAAACGATCGACGCGTTCTCCCGAATACTGACAGAATATTATTCTAGTGTTCAGAGCATCGTAATTACAGATGTTATTTTAAATCCCATTGAACAACAATAAACATTTTGGACCTTTCGTTCCGACATTGTTCCGGATGTTCCGGACGTCTTCCGATGCACCAATAGAGTTTAGAGCAATTTCCCCTGGTGCACTAAGTGTACACCGTGACCAGTTTTCTGAATGAGAACAATCGAGTTAAGTATACATTCGGGGCATGCATCTTCTACATCTTTGCATGTTAAAACGTAGACTCAGTCTTACCAGTGGAAAGCGTTATTAGTTGTATTAATTTTCCGCTTGCCGATTTGAAAAGTGTATCTTTACGAAGAAATTAAAACTGACGATTTACAATTCACGAACCACGACATTTCTCATACATCGTTATACGTAATTGTTTATTTGTATGTCAGTATGTTTTGAACCAAAATACTTACTTTCTTTTATGGAAATACACGGGCAGTATATTCGCTATATTCACGAAGCCAAATGACGTCGTTTGTGGCCAGTTTTGTACTATAGACACATCAGATATACAATTACAATAGTCAACTGGATGTTGTGATTTTTTTATTCAATTACGAAGGAACAATGTGATGCCAACATATTTTTTATTAGTAGAAAAACTTTTATAGAATTTACTACAAAAATGAAATCTCGAAACAATTATTATCCGTTTTTATAGAATATTCAAAACAATCTGTTAGCAGACGACAGTCTAATTCTATCTCACTCTCACCAATGAAAACAAGGTTACGTACGGAGCGAATAGGAATCGCGAGATAGTCTTATTAGAAAGTGCTTGGAGTCGCCGCTACGATCGCTGACAATCGTTTCCCCATTTTTCCCCTTCGTGCACATAGCGAATATACCAATGTATTATTATTATTGTTGTTACAGAGATATTTGTTCTGTGAGTTGACTAAAGAAACGTTGGCAAAGAAATCACCCGATGGATGCACGTGCCTTCGCGATTCAATTTTCCGTTTATCCTTATTACTTTTTCAATTGGTTTTTCCTCTTCTTTATCATCTTTCTCTACAATTTCACGAATATATTCGACCGCATGCGTCATCATTTTTGTACCGAACTACAACCTTTCATACCTATATATGAATACATTGACTAGATCATATTGCTCGTTGACGAGGAAGTGTCTGCTTACTTTGTTCATCTCTCCGTCTTCTATGGTGAGGGATGGTTAACCGCAACGATGAGTTAATGCCTCTTCATCAGATGCTTTGCGTCATGGCGCTCTGTACGAGAGGCCGAGGTCCCCGACGACCTTGTACCATTGGCGAATATGTCTTTGTATACATTATATATGTATACATAGTATAGTGGAAACGAGGAGATCATCAACTTGATTTATCGACAGTAAAGTGTCGTTTACGAATTAAGGAATTGCGCAGGCACGTTAAGTATTTCAATGCAATGTGTACTAAACGGCATAGCTTTGAATTAGTAGAAAGAAAATGAAGCAAAACGTAAAATCGCGAGAAACTTATATTTCAAAATCAAAGAATTTGTCCAGTTTTTTTTTTTTTTTTTTATATATTTCCACGGACGATTCAGTCCAAGTTTCTCTGAACATCGATTGACGACGATGTTGAGAGTTTCTTCTTTTTATTTAACTCGCACACGAGGCAATCACGTGAACGAAGAGTAACAGATGCATACGTGAGGTATATATCTACTGTTTGCATATGTAGAGTAGTATACTGTGTGCGATACGATGCAGAAACCTGGTAATGTCAGACAGTCTTTTAAGGACTTTATATTTGTTGCGGATCTAACTGGTTCGCATACCAAACTTATTTTGCTTGTGTAGCTCGGGTCAGAGCTTCGCTACTGTATGGAGGGAACAACTCCTGCGTCGTACCACACGTGTAACGAAATAAATATAAGCAAGGCGTTATTTCCGCTGCGTAGCACCATATTACTACGACCTGTGGCTCTGGTGGCTGAATCCACAGGTCGCACAGTTGATTCTCTTCCTTAAAACATTTTTTTTTATATTTAGTTTTTTAAAAAGTTGGCCAGTGAACCGGGACATGACATTTTCTTATCTATGCGTTACTCAGGGTCAATTGCACTCCAACTTAAAACTGGAATAAATGCAATATATATGAAAGTGTTAACGATCCATGTATTATCTATAGAAGAATATCTGAAAATGATATCTGATAGGACACTCGGTATAGAAATCATGAAATTATTAATAAATAAAGCGTGTAAATTTGAAATTTTCACTGTGCTTCCTCGTGATTATTTCTAACGAACCAACAGATTATATTTTAAATATGACTTCTTGACTTTTTGGAACGTTTTAAGTAATTTTGCATCACATTCTCGAAAAGAAATAAATAAACATTTAAAAAACTTACTGAGAACATTGATCATTTTCGAAAGACAAGAATAAAAAAATTGTATCAGTTATCTCTGTTTCTGTTTGGTAACATAAAAATTGTTAATCGATGCGAATCTCCTGTTAATAGTTCAAAGGTTGTTCCTCCGACCGAATCCGAGAAATGTGGTTCAATTTATTATCTTAAGCAAAAATGATGAGCGAATCGCCCTCCGATATTGATAGCCACACTTGGTGTTTTCTCGCAATATAGTCTGTTTTCGAGAAAAAAAATTGTAAGCATTATTACATAATTATTAAAATTATTTATTACGATTATTAAAAATTATTATCATTATTACAATTATTTTATTCGTTGTAATAAATAATTTTATTTAATGCTTACAATTAAAAAAAAAAAATTGTCCAAAATTTCCTTTTTTTTTTTCTTCAAAATTTTAATACCATTTTCTCTACGAGGAATCCAGAATTGAGAGAACCATTCCCCGTGGAGGCGAATCTGTGGGTTGACGAGAATCACGAGGAAGCAATGTGAACATTTTTTATTTACACGCCTTGTTCCTTTTTCTTTTTTGTTATGGAAGGAGGCAAATATTTTAGTCTCCGACTAAAAAAAAAAAAATATTAAACCGCAGTAGGAGATTATGCGTATTATGTACCGAGTTCATAAATATGTTTATCGTCGTCGGCCATTTATGAACTAATTATAACTCTCGCGAGATACGGATATTAACGAAAGAATTATGATTCGTTAGCATCACCATGCGAAAAAAGACAGATAAACTGGGGGGATGTACGATTAATAGTGTCAACGAATCTCACCAATGGGCAACACGGAGCTTCGCTGATTTCTGATGAGATATGGTTGCAGTCATCAGCATATATGCGTTCCTCGTTTGACCGACCTTCGTCACAGCTCAAACTTTTGGTCATGTAGAGCAATCATGTGGGAGTGGCCATTGTTGTCGTACAGGCCAACCACTTCCGGTCCAATTACCGGTGGCAACGTTCAGTTTCTCATTCTATTCTGTGTTGACGCTCTTGTTAGCGTACACGATGTTCGGAAAGGGTTTGCTATGCAGCATATGCGTGCAGCAGGTCTCATTCATCCTTCTCTCCACTATCGTTAGCCGACCGATCGAAACAAAGCCCCGAAAATCTCTATATACCGGATACCTCATCCGTACCCGTGATATATTGATAACAATTTATTAGCTGATCCACGATTCGTGAAATTGAGCACTATCGAATTTCAGTTTAATATCTTTATCCGATATAAAGATAGAAAGTGTGTTAATCCTTTATAAATCACAAGAATATTTTCGGCTCAAGCATAACAACGCGTTACCCCCTCTCTGCTCGTAATAGTCCCATTCCGGGACGGTTTCGAGCGATATTACTCGTAAAGTGTTAATATTTATCTTCAATTGAACTATAGTTGAAAAGTTGCTACAAGATGTAACAATTTTAATCCTTAAAAAAGCTCAACTCCATCATGAAATGTGAAATACGAAAAATCCAGATGACCGTTTGAGATTACGTGTACAGTCGACCCTGTCTAAAGGTGCGGTTCATAGAATCGCGTTTCCCCTGAACTCCGTCGAAGCTTTCACGTTGTGAGGAGACCGTTTCCCCCACTCGGCTGAACAGCTCTACGCGCACGTTACTCGCGCAGCATTAACCGCGTGTCTTGTTTACCGTAGTCTAACCTCGAAATGTCGAAAGTAAATAAAAATCACAAATCAGTGACTAAGAGGCGAAAGTGAAGCTTTGAATGATATCAGAACGATAGGTATATAGCGTCGCAGATCGCTATCGACTTGGGGATACATCCGTCAACGGTGAAGTTACGAGGAAAACCAAGAATCCATCACGGGAATTGTTTCAATAAGACGTTGATTTACCACCAGTGAGATTTCCAGTGGTTAATGAGTCTTATTTACCTACGTTTTTTCATCGATCTAACGCCCCGAATATTAAAGTAGAATGGAGGCGCTTCGTAATATCTCGTTCTGTCTACTATCGCACATCCGAGACTCGGGTGCGCGATTATACGAAGGATCGACTGTGCGTACGCTAGAAAATTTAGGCTTATCGTTATCGGAATACCTACCGCGAAAAAAACGAATAACAAATCACCTTCCGTTTCTCACTCTCTCTCTCTCTCTCTCTCTTTCTTTCTCACGACCCTGCGTCTTATTGGACTCAGTTTCGTTATATCGCGCCGATGATTCGCCCGTGATTCTCACGAGCGCTTCGATGCGCGCGCAACTTGTTGACGGGAAGCTGGCAGCTGTCGAGACGAACATGTCACTGATTTCTCTAAAAACGCCATATGCGATAACAGCGAGATAAGTAAGGATTCGAAGTCTAGTCTTAATAATAAACAATTAAATTTAATTCTCAATTAAAACTTATCGAAGGATTTGACTCTCGTAATTAAATTGATATTAAATATATTTTTGAAGCGCATCTCGAATATCGAGAGACGCGGTAACTCTCGAAACCATACGCTATACTCAAAAAATATATAAACGTTTATGCTTATATCATAAATTTTTAATCCCGAAAGCAAAAAGGCGAATATATCCGGTTTTTTTTATTATATAATATAATTTATATTTCTTTAAAATTCCTTTCTTTATCGTGAATATAGATATTTATGTAAAGAAAATAGAAGAAAACGTTGATTCGTGCGAATCAATAGAACATCCAAATCGTATACGGTGACGCTGCGAACAAGTTTTATATGCGATTCTTCCGAAACGCTCGAGTGTTAACCGGCGTGTCGATCTTAAACACTTATTTCGCACAGCGGACGTTTGTGCAACGCCAACACCAGACCTTGTTCCAAGGCCCGACACGGGGTCAACATTATCGTTCCCGATAGTAGAGTAGCAGGCTTACTGGCTAGTCTGCTATGCTCGCCAGCCTACGTGATCGACGCCCCGTATAAAGCGCGCCGCTCGTTCCACTTGTATCGCGTAGTAATGTTGAACGGGAGAGCCACTCCACGCTCCACGCCGTCGTCATTTCTTCGCACCCGTACCTTCAGTCTTGAACGAACGCTCGTATAGTTGACATCTCTGCAAATCGCGTTACTTACTCTCCCGCTTCGATGCGAGAACATCAAATCGTTACATCGACAAAGTGCCGTTTCAAAAAGTGCTGAACACCGAGTCTATTAAATAACAAACAATTTAAAATAGCTACGGCTTAAATTCTGAACAGAATTTGTCAAAATAAAAAAACCTTGAAGATTTGGAGCGAATATTGAGAACCCGCAAAGGGTCTCAATATTGAGCTTGATTAAAAAGATTTTTAAAAATCAACGATTAAACATTACAATACACATATCAATCGGGACAAAGACTGTATTTTAATATTGAGGTTAATTTAAATAATAATAATAATAATAATAATAATAATAAAACCGCTGTGAAGATAACGCAAATCGCGTTAACGAAGCGTGAGAACGTGTAACAGCAAAAAAGAGCTGCAGCCACGTATCGAGTTCTCTTATTCCTCTACACGTTTTCCGTTTCTTTGGCTTCGACGCCGCTATTCCGCGCACCCGCGCCGTCGCGTCCATTACCGTCACGCTGGTTGGAATAACGCCCGAACCGCCGAGTAGAAAGCGACAGCGCGCCACAATGTGGCTCAAGATTTTGAGACAGAACATAAGCCACCTGGCTCGAAGAGCCAAGGGTAAGTTAATTTCACGTTGTACTGTTAATTGAAAAAAAAAAATTATGAATTTTCTTTCTATAGAAAAAAAATGTTACATTTGCCAAGTAAAAACTTGAAAAAAATATTATTGCTTTCGGGATTACTGCGCAATATAAACGATACCGATTGTTTCTGTCTGGAACGACGATCAAACGATGATATGTTTACTAAATTAATACATAGATGGATCAACAGCGCTACGCAAAGCCATTCCAGGGTCATGCGATTATATTCGCGACATCGAGTTCTATTAATAATCCCGGCGTATCTCTTCTATCCTCTCCGCAATACTCATCTCTAACACCGAGAATATCTTAGGTACACATTACACGAGACATTAGTAGCCAAACGCCAAACTTACCTACGTAGGTACTACGTACATACCATTAGAAAATTTCGTTGACAAGCACAACTGCATCTTTCGAAATAGAAACACGTCAGTGTGCTACATAGCATTTTAAAAGCTCTAGCTCTGTTATATGATAATTTTCCTGTTTAGGTAACATTCCTTGAACAAATAAATAGTTTTGACTCTTTTTGTGCTTCAAATTGCCTTGAAATCTGCAGTCTAGATAATTTTTTTGGTAAATATGTTAAAGTTCCATTCCACCTGGAAACCACCATGATCTACTGTGCGGTAAGGTCGCACTACGACGTGTTTACCATTTTTAAATATAACTGTCGAGTCGAAATATTATCCAAGATGATTATATATTTTTAAGCACGTTGTACGTAAAAATAATATTTATAATTAAACAAGACAAATTGTTAACTCTGCTTGAGTACTTGTGCATCTTTTTATATAGATACAGCGTCTATGTCCGGTCAATAGGATGGATATTTTTTCGAAAAACAACTCAAGAGTGCGAGATACGGAATCGCGATTCTAAGCGCGGGAATGTGAGGCTTGATTCAAATTCCGGATTTGCGAATCATAAATATGGGATCTAATTGCTTGATCGAATTAAATGAAAATTGATTAAGCAAACCAGTTTTGACAATTATTTAACAAAGGAACTGTGAAAAAAATTCTCTCACTTGTGCATCATTTGTGTTGTACAAAAATTAGGCACACTGTCTTTATTTCAATTGCATTTGTTTACAAATTATTGTTGGTTTTCTTCATTAGCTCTATTCTTCGATAAAGATTCTTTGGTATTTTTATAATCGTGTTATAGCAAAGATGCAGTTTTTTTTATACAAGAAATAACCACGTGACCACAATCCGCTACTTTACCGTCAGTAGCTCTTGAGATTTATCACGTGATTTTTTGTAGCGAAATTAATGGCTTGAGTTATAAATATGCGGACCTACAAATGCTTAAAAGTGGTCAACGCCAGGAGCGTTACGTCGTTGCACAATAACGAACTCTGCCTGCGCACTGACGTATTGAAACGAGTATTAGATACATGAAAATAGAATGACGGTAATGCAACGATTCACGCGGGAAATTCACCTGGTGTTGCTCATTCGTCGTAGTCATCGCATCAACTTCGCTAATAATTATTACTTTTATAATATCCGTATCGACCGTTGATATTTATTACTGTCACTGTACTATTGCTGAGCGACACGCGAGTCGCAATGATTGCGTATGTCGATTAAACGAATACGTGCGTCGTACGTAGTACGCCAAGATACCGATCATTTACGATGTTTCGTTGCCGGGTGCAATGCTTATTGGCGGCGGTCGCGGCGCACGGGAACAAGTAAGAGACACACCCACGAAGAAGAAAGCGAGAAACGGGGATACTCGTAGTGATTATATATGTATTATAGCGATGAGAGTAGTGGAACGTGTTCATAAACGTATGTGCAGAAATCAAGAGCCTGTAGACAGCCGCTAGCTTGGAGGCGTGTCTGCTGACTCGCATTGTTCCAAGATTGTTAACCCCCCGCGCTCAACTGTTCGTTGGTTGAAGTTTAAACCGAAGCTTTGCGTCGCCGATGCTGCGTCACCGTCCCGCATCGTATCGCGCACGAGTTCTCAGAATATATGGCGTCAAAAGCCGTGGACGATCACCGATCTCTCTCCGACTCTGACTCGAATTCCAAATGGATGTTCTTAACTCACACTTAACGCTACTTCCACCTCTATATCGCATTGTACATGTAGTTTAACTATGAGATAAATACTAACAGTTACTCAAGTTCTGTAGATGAAAATTTACTTGGAAAATTAGATTCCGAGGGACAAATTTGAAAGATGTCTAATGCAGAGATTGTTGGATATTCGAAGCGATGACGAGGTTCGTACCAAGAACCAAGAATTCGGCTTACGTCACATTTACGTCTTACGTTCCTGTTTATTAATATTCGACTTTCACATTTAAAAAAAAATTTTTTCTACGCATTTTTTCAACTGCACTGGAAAGAAATATTGTGACATAGATATATATCTCGTAAAGATTTCACCGCAACACTTATTTTTAAATTAAATAAGCATCAACGCAATCTCCAAGCGCAGGCTTACACAACGTTTTCTTTTGTATTATTTTTTTCGTATAGTCTCTATTTTGTATTGCACAGTGCTCTGTTGTGTTTTTTTTTTTAGATTACTCATGTACGATCTGAAATATGTAATTAATAAGCTCCGTGTACGTCATTGAAAACCAATGAAAATTACGAGGAAGCAACTTCATTCATATATCGCACTTCAAGATTTCATGATTTTTTAGACAAGGAAAAGACGAAATTGTTATTAAAAGATACATTTTTAGGGTATTATAAACGAAAGTCTTTATCGGTGTATCAACAAAATAGGCTAACATTATTTAATAATGTTTCATATTAAATTGGTTAAATTTTATGAGAATATGAAATTATTATTTGTAATTAACAATTATGACTCTCACTGTAACAAATCTTGAGCTCTTACGCTGCAATTTCATGTAGATGTTCGATAGAATGAAAGGAACACTAGGATTGAGTTTGATGAAAGTCGGTGCAGTGGTTCAGATTGATGTTTAATTATTAGGATAAACGAATTGATTATATATTGAGACGAAGTAGAATCTTGCAAATTGCTATCTCATTCTTTTGGTCCGTAATACACAAAGTTTCCTCAATGAGGAAGTCAAACTTGAGTACTTGCTCATAGTTGAAACTCTTTGTACTACGAATCAAAAAAAAATGAAGAAACAATCAGAAAAGTTCTACTTTGTAACGTTTTTTTTTTTTCAACTGTAACCGGTGCCCATTTTTTATGTAAACGTACAAGCTTTATTGTAACGATTATTAAAATTATAATCATTTGTCAAATGAAATTAAGATGCTTCGGAGAATTGGCAAACTTGAACCATGTCTTACGATATCCGGAAGATCTTTTTCCGAGAAAATGTATTTCTTGTGAAATAAGCAGTTGATTTATTCTTTTTTTCTGTTTCGTTGCATAAAAGTATACAAAAACAAGGATGCAAAGTAGGACCTTGCACGTTGCTTCCTCATTCTTTTTGGCTTTCTCATAGAGGAAACTATCTGAACGACGAACCAAAAGAATGAGGAAACAACGTACAAGGTTTTACTTTGCATTTTTGTTTAAAAGCATTGTAGAAACTGAAGTTTAACGAATTTTTAGTGGTAAAGAAATTTTTTTAATTCAAAGTACTCTAAAATCTCATTGGTTTAATATATTTAAATGAAAATCGTAGCCAATAACAAAAACGTACTGTGTACTGATTATTTTTAGATCTATCAATCAACACATGTACGAGCTAATATTACGAAGAGATGTGCACAAGCCTCAACAATCAGCAATATAAAAATGAATTGGTCTATAAAATTCAAACGCCTCAATTTAAGTATCCTGACATAAAAATTTCGAAAAAAGGTGTTCACGGAATCAAAGCTACCTCAATAAAAAAAAGCAAAACGTGTAAAAAAGTTTAATTACGAGATTCAACGTATATATTGCATTTATGACCGTCCGTTAATATTTAATCGGCAATATTATGGTTGATGATAAAATTGAGAATATTAATGCCGATAAAATGAATGCCTTGCATAATCAATGCTTCTTACACGGAATATAATGTGCCCACAGTCAAAGAAATAAAATAAAAAATAAGCACCGGTGTTGAGAAGTAAAACACACACATTGAGATTCTTGGTTCTATACTCGATTCAAGGTCTGTGACGCTCTATGGTCTACGACGATGCCTTTAATGTGCGTAGTTGGGTCCGTTCTCAAATCCCATATATCGTGATTGGACACACAGATCGAATATGCACATACCTATAGAGATATCTCTCAACAGCGAGATATATTCTATTAATAGAAAGTCACTGGACGGACATAGGAAAGTCATTCCTTGAGACTTTGTGAGGAACAGAGGAGGTTGATATAGCTATGGAGCGCAAACGCAACGCCGCAGGGCCCTAACTGGCGTAAGGTCAATCGAATGCAAATCGAATGGGCATAGAATATAAAGTCGAGTGACGAGTTGGTTCAAACATGATGGCCGGCTTCTCCTTCCCTGACTCATTATTTACGTTTTTCGTTGGACTCTCCTCGAATAATACGCGAACACCTGTCCTCGAGAATTTAATTTTGTACGAGCTTAATAACTAGTCGGATACTCATTATAAAAATGTTGTAATATCGCTATTTCAATTACCAACAAAAAAAAAATAGTAATATTACAAAGTATAGTTTTACATATTTGTATGAGATTATTTGATTGGACAGGACAGTTCTTCGTAACATGGCTTGACTAGAAGAAATATTTTAATCGTCAACAGAACCTACAAAATGTATTTGAAAATAATAAGTTTATCGTTATAATTTCACGAGCGATAATAACTTTGTAACTTTCATTACAAATTTCACGTAATTTCACGTATTCTTGCGAGTTAAACGCCGACATTAACTAAAGAATTTTCATTGAAACATTTGGTAAGCTCAATTTTTTTCTAATATTACTTTAATCCTTGCGATTTTTGAGATATGTTACCATTTTCGTTTCTATATCTAAACACAAAATATCATTAAAACTGAATAGGAGGGCAGCGGTAACACCTTTTTGATAGGAAACTATGTATATCGACTTTGAATCTATTTATTTAGCGTTGATAGCCTTGCTATGCGTTATTTGTTGCATAAAAAACAATGTATCAACGCTTCTTATACCAAGTACGTGCCTCGTAATATCTCGATGTGCTTTTGAACGTTTATAAATCAGACGTCAAACATGAGCATTATGTTTCTCACATCGGTTACGATCTCCGAAAGAATATTTAACCGCACGCTTAACATATTTATTCTACTAAGTGGTTTACGAGTTTTGTAATTCTGATTTTTTTTTTTTAAATAATATAATGCATCACGCTAGTTGCTACAAACCGCGTATTCTTTCCTCGAGTATTATCTTGTTTTCGCTTCGAACAACGAAAACGTAAAGGAGACATAGCACTCGAGAGGTAAATACTCGAGAGAATTAATGCCCGTACGATCGTTATCGTATCAACGTCTTACCTGTCAAGGCAGCCGCACTGCCTCATAGCATATTCCGTATCTTAAGCGAATCTTGTTCATTTTTTAATCGCGTCACAATAATCGAGAAACGTGCCTTGTGGCAACTTCGATGTTATGTTTTGTCTCTCGTCTTTGTGAAACGTCTCTCTTGAAGAGTAACCAATACTTCTATCTCATATATCTTTGTATATAGATATCGTCTCTTCTTATCAACGAGTTCCATTAGACACAATTTTTAATTTTTTAGACAGATGAGTGCATTTAGTTTGCAGATAGAAATTCGACCGACTGACGTACGATACAGATAATATAAAATATTCGATTTATTTTAAACTAACTGGTTTTTTTTTTTTTTTTTTTTTTTTTTTTCTTTCTCGTATTATTAATACTTCCGGGACGTTTAAACAAGAACGAGTTTTTAATTTATTTCCGTGCGTGTATCTACGATGTTATAATTTCTAAGATTCATTCGCTCGTACGTCAATAATTAAAGATCGTCATCATCGCGGTTGTTAATTTTTCGTTCGCTCATTCGCGATACGAACGAATTAACGAACGGTTTAACGAGTCGAGATAATATGTATATAAAAAAGGATATAGAGCTGTGAGCCAGTTGATGGGAAATATCGAATGCACCGCGTGTACCCGCATGCGTTATCTAAATCTTCAAACGAATAATGTTTATGACGTTCGTTCGTACCGTCAGAGCTAATCTTCCGCCCCGTACCCTTTGCGGTCTAAAACGACTTTTGCCATCAATGGCTCCGTGCGTTATTCGCAAGCCTATCAAGGCTTGTGGTTGCGATTATCGCGTCTACCGCGGTCAGGGTGGTAATAAAAATAGCGTAATCGTTTTTGTCACAACGGTTTCTCGTACGGTAGCTAAAACCTATGTCGGTTGTCCGTCCGGGAAATGCGCGCGCGCGTATTTGTACGCGTCCGTGTACGAGATGCGCGCTCTATCTCACAGCAATGAAAGCACCGAAATAGAAAGGAGTCTTGAATGTCCGCTGTTTTAAATAGAATATTCACACTATCCGCCGGTCTGTCTTCCATTTACTCTTCTCCCGAAGCTACGTAACATATGCAAAATTGTGCGAGCTTGGGTGAATTTTAAACTCAATGATTATCACAACGACTGAAAAACTCTATTTTTATTATTAGATTCATTTTACCTCTGACACGTGGTTCGCAAAATTGTTAAACTTACTTCTACGTTTTTCATTACAATGATACGTACATGTGACTCCGGATAATCGGAATCGTAATTGAGCATGTTATACACGCTATATTAAGTATCTAGGTCGATATTTTGAGGATGACTGTAATATAACACGAGATGTGATAAATCGTATGAGCAGCGCAAGAGAGAGAGAGAGATAGATATGATATTGTTTACTTTCGTAGTTACACGTGCGCTATGTGAGTTTTGTGTCTGCGTGTGCGTATTAAACTCTGGGGTGTAAACAGCTGCCGGCATTTCCACGCCGGTAAGTATGGATTTACGTCGCGTTCGCTGTAGCCTCGATTAACACAGCACCACCTCCAACAAGTGTGGTCACTGTAGTCACATTTGTATACGGTATCCGTGCTGGAACAAGAGGGGGAGAGAGAAAGAGAGAGGAGAAAAGTCGGGGAAGCGAGTCCTTGATGATCTGCGATGTTGCCTGACTCGCAGACAGCTTGATTGCTTGTCTGCTTACTTTTAGCAAACAGAAAATAAAACCATCGAATTCCACTTTGTCTCTACTTCGTTCCGCACGAAAAAGCTGACCGGCTCGCTTCAACTTTTATCAAGGGGAGGGGAAGACCCGCGTCACGGTGTACCACGTGACAACTGGTGCGCTCTCTTTCGTGCTGAATCACGTGGTACATATCACGTGACCCATGACCCGAGAATTCGCAAGTACGAGAGGGACCGAGCTAAAAAAATGTTAATACATTTTTCTTTGATCCAGATTTTTTGATAAATGTCAAATCTGCGGGGCTCACTCCGTGCCACATTGACGCAAAAAGTATTTTTCCCTGAGGTGCCTACGAAAATGTGGCTTCGTGAAAAATGTGTTGAAAGTTTTGAGGTGAAGCGTCGATACCGAACCTCACCTTGATGCGCGCATTAAGGGGAGGTTAAGCACGTATGAGTGCAAGAGAGATAGAGCTAATTTTGCTGACCCTAATTTCTCCGCCTTGGTTGATCTATGAGATTAAAGAGGAAGAGAGCGTCGTCGTACAGAATTGTTCGACAGAGAGCAACGTTCTCACCTTTTATCCAACGAATCAACCGTGACGAAGAAATTCAGATTATAGTTTTTCTTAATCGACCAAGTAATTCCACATACCCTAAATATGTGCTACTGTTCGGTTGGCAACTAAAACTATAATTCAAATTTCTCAAACCGTTTCATAATTTTACAGATCACCGTTCTCGTTTTTTTTTATCCGAAAGATTAACCGTCTCGGAGATATTCGCGGTAGACAAAAATTTGCAATTCTCTCGCACGTATGACGATCCGATGGTGAGAGACAGATAACATGCAGCACATTGTCTTAAACTGTATCAACGGCTGACTGAATAAATGAAGACTTCTGAGTCTCGATAAAACAAAAGCATCTGGTGATAAATGATTAATCGACATGACTGTATGTACACGGTCTAATAGCCACTCGGACGCGAAAGTCTCGATCGCCAGACGAGAAGAGACGGAGTTGAGTCATTGGGAACGCGAAACACGAAACACGAACACTAGACCCACCGTTCCACATACTACAACGCAATAATGAAAGCAGTGAATTCCCAGTTGGTAAGTTCGTTCTTCTACGTGCATATACAATGTACTCCTCTGTATACATTAACGATTCTAATCATTGTATCTGATATATACTCTCTGCACAATCAGCTGGAACTTGTTCGCACTAGTAGACACAATAGTTTCGTGTACGAATTCTCATGTCGCGCATTGTATTACATTGCCAGCAGCCGAGTGCCGGGTCGTATACATCGCGTATCACAAATTCAAAAGAGTAAGAGCTCTATAGAAAATATTTGTTACAGCAAATTGTATTATACATTCTACCGATGCAAGGTCTCTACTACGTTCTATTTCCGGCGCGTTCAATTTTCACACCGGTGAGTAGCGACCTGCTTCACTATACATCGGCTTACGTAGACTTCTACTTTTATTATTCTTTCTCGCGGTCGATGGCGCATAATATAAATGAGGAAGTTATATAACGCCGATGATATTCCGTGGGCGATCCAATTTTTCACTCTTCCGTCGCTTTTTTTGTCTTCTCAACTTTGTGCCGGTAAATAATAATGAACCGTGGAGAAAATACGTGGATGGAGGAAGTGAGCTAAAATTGAATTGCGTTACAGATGCTATCGAGTTACGAAATCAGTGGAGAGTATAAGACCCACGCGTATGAGCGAAACTTCGCATATGAGTTCATGTATAACGTATCGCCTCGTGTCATCAGAGCGCGAGATGCAATGCTGCGCGAGAATCGAACGCTAACAAACTGGATACTATCTCTGTGTCTCTAGTTCCCTCTCTATCGCGTATGCACGCGCAATCTCTCATCCCTCCGTACATCGGGTAAACTTAATAGTCTCTGCTAATATCCGTACCGGATATGGGCTGCGCACGAATGGCCTCGGCACAGACATTTCACTCGTACGATACCGCATCGGTGAACGTATAAATATCTTATCGATCCAATCTCTGTTAATAATAAACACGTAACGCATCGATTTTCGAGCGTAGAAATCGAATGTCCGTTTGCCTATAGAATATGTCTGAATGCTCATACAATTCAAGGTGAACTCGTTTCACTCGGCGAAGTAACCGAAGTTACTTGTCCTTCACCGCCCTAGCTGATGTTGTTGCAGCTGCTGGATCGCACGAGTACGTTACGAGACATTAGTGGATCAACAACAAGCGCAAACCCCTCGGATATAGTATTATATGTGCCCACGGCGGCAATCCATCGTCAACAGCTTTTGCAACGGACAAGGGAGACTCCACGGTAGTAGCCGCTGCATCAGGCTTCCGGTTTGGCTTCGCGGAATACTTTGAAATAAAGCACTTAATACCGGTGCAATCTTGGCATGTGCTCTTAGCCGTTGTAATCTGAGATATGGTATCTTAATTTGACGTTGATATCTTACGCGACCTTCTATAGTTTTATTATTTTTTAATTGAAACTATATTGCTCGTTAGGTAACTGATCTGTGGAGATACCTATTTTTCACGAGTACATGGAAATAAGGTGCAACCTTGAAACATAAAATGCTTCGTTACTGTGGGTATACACCAAGAGAAAACTTATTAGATGGAGCCAATTGAATTTACTTTCAGCCAACGGAATTCAGTTCAGTTCAATTTAATGTATTTAATGTATTAGTACAGCGAAACTCACGTTGAACTTAAGGTAGCTGTAGATGCGACCAGTGATGGAGAGTAAGCGAAAACATTGGCGGAATTGTGCGTATTCAGTGGGACACGCATGATTCTAAAGAGACTTTTATCGCTGACGGATTAGCGGGCAAATATTTCACTTAAAATCCGTAAAAAACTAGATTGTAAATGATTCTGAATTTTTGAGAGATTATCCGGGCAGTGCATCTCCGTTTTGATGTGTTTTATAAAAATCTCAAGAATCGTTTAAAAACAACGAGAGAAAACAAGATATTGACATGCGTTTGGTGTAGGGAGCTGCATGCAAAAAGTGCTGATTTCCATAGTAATTATCACAAGTTTTGATGAGTCTGAAATTTCTGTGAAATCCTTGGGAAATTACACAGATTTGCAGATAAAATGATAATTAATACAAAGTTTCAAGAAAATTATAAGAATCTTACCACGCGATAACTATTTCATGCAATTGAACAAACTGAATATAGTTTGGTTAAAATGCATGATATGGTTAGCTCCGGTCCACCGTCAGTGTCATCGCACCTGACCTTACCGTGAGATTGACCTAACTACATCGAATTAACCTAACTAAATTCAGGCGTCTCAAAGTAAATTTATTTGACTCAAAGTAAATTCAATTATGTATATTGTTACGGATATCGGACCGAGATGCATTTGCTGTTCCTTCTCGAACTATGGAAATTCCGTTATAGCTTTGTTTCAACGAGCTCAACTCGAGCTGGGGTGAAACATTAATTTCATACACGCTATGTGAGAAGGGATATGGATGCTGGAATAGGTATCGACTGCTCACCCAGGGTTAACCAATTTGCTCTAGAGCTAGGCGAGGTCTCTAGCGCCACAGTAGATTCCGCACACCAGAGTCACTGGATCGATATCCGGAGCCAGGAACACTGGTCTATTCTCCTCCTTCTTCCTCATTTTCTATCTTTTTCTTCTCCGTATTCTCTTATAAGGGGTGTTCCGAATGAAAGATATTCACTGAGCCACTTCCAAAAATCCCTTTTTTGATCAATGCGAAACCTTTGTTAACCTTTCAATTTTCTCTAAAAGAATTTGAGAATAGAAAAAAAGAAATCAGTTTTGTAAAACCAACCGCACGCTACTTATATTTCAAAGCTTTTTAAATCTTTAAACATATTTCTTCGAGTCTCAAAGCCTCGCAGAAAGCAATGTGCAAATATACAGGCTGAGATTTTTTTTCTTCAATGATCTCTTCGCACTGTTTAACGGGACTAATTGGTTAATTAATTAATATAGAACGCCGACTCGGCTTCTTATAACCCTTTGCTATTCGAGCCAAGTGGAAATAATTGGCCAGCTTGCAAAGTGCGTATAATATATGTACCCACATTACACAGAGACACAGAATGTGTGTGTGTGTGTGTGTGTGTGTGTGTGTGTGTGTGTGTGTGTGTGTGTGTGTGTGTGTAAACCGTATAGCAACGTGTTATAACGTACAACTATACGTGTCCCCTCGAATGTCCGTTAAAGCAAGGTAAAAGATGTATGGATGCGAGAGAGAAATGACTAAATGGCGCTTTACGGCCGAGTCAGAGAGAAACAGCTAACGTGTGTAATTGTTGAGGCTTTACCTCCCCTTAAACTGTACAGGCTCGGTTGTCCTTTCGCTCTGCTATTCTACAGCTCTCTCGGGTCTTTCTTTCACTACCATTCTCTATTCTTTATTCCCTTTCTTCCGCAGTTTCCCTATTCATCGTCAACACCCGGTCTACGCACCACGAGGCTCGTGACAACCTCACGGCCGGCATAATTATACTTTGCACAGTGGTGTGACGGTGTGTATGCCGCACGTGCTTACGTATCTTCGTCGGACTCGTGAGCTTCCCTTTCTATCTTCACTCGTATACATAGATGTCCTGCACTCTGTCGCGCCATCGTTCAGTACTCTAGCACTCTTGGTACAAATTCTGACGTAAATCTGTACGCCGTCGCCAGCTTCGTGAGCTCCGTGGCACGGTTCTCTTTATCTAAATATAGAGAGACGTGAGCGTACAGCATAAAATAAACGAGAGAATAGCACTGGCAGATATATATATTCACAGCGCAACAGATATTTCCTACGAGTCTTCTGCGTCACGAGAACACATAATAAAAATGTTCGCCAATTTCTTTTTCCTCAATGATACAAATACAGTTGCGTCTCGCTAAGTACGCGTCTATGGAGTCGTAGGAGCAGAAACGCGCGCTGACTGAGTTACCACCTCTCCGCACTATTGGGACCGTAGTGGCTAGATGCCAGCGTAGTGGGGGTCGAAATCTGCCCATTGGTCATATCGGGAGTGCGACAGAGTCAGAGCCCCACCCTTACGACGGCAGAAACGAAAGACCGGCAAACCGGTATAAAAATGAAATGTTGGCACATCGGAACTAAATAAAGACACGAAATATATATGATGCCACTTCAAGCAGATAAAATGTTAATCTAAAATGCATAAATTAGTTATACGAGAAATATATAATAGACGCGATATGAGGAAAACCTTTTCTTTGAGACATCGACAGATAACTTGTTCACGCGCCTTACTGGTGTCTCGTGAAAGACGTGACAGAGGGAGATAACACATACAATTGTCACGCTTTCACTGACATAGTTCATACAGAGCGTAAATAGTGTGCTAACCCCCACCTCACCGTTCTTCGGAATCTGGTGGGGGTACACTCCGGGTACTGTATATGTATACGTGTTATTCGCGCCCCTCTGTCATCTTTGCCCGGCGCCACTGGTCAACATTTTTCATCGATTACCAAATTCAACACGAAGTATCAACGTCGTAAATTCCGTGAAAAGGTAAAGAATTCATATTGGAATTCCTTATGCCCAAATATCATCGTTACTTATACTCGAAGACTCGGAAGTCAAGAGCTCCTGCTTCAACGTAAACTATCTGACGAGTTATATAGCTGTTCCAACGGCGCTCGAAGAGAACGTCTCGATTGCAAATGGCCATCTATGATTATTAATTAAAAAAGATAAAATTAAGGTGTACTGATTCACTCACAAAGTAATTAAATAATGTATTCAGAACGATTTAAAGTGTAAGCAAAGCGGCATTTATTCTGCCTACAAATTTCCACGTCGGTTCACATTTTGATTTTATCTTTAGTCTGAAAATCTCCCAGAGAAAATACTAAATTTTGACGTGCTACATTTAGCGATTCTTAATATAATTCCGCATGTCGAAAAGGGTAACCGTGAATTTTAATTATTCACTCCCACTCTTCCTCTCCCTATCTGCGTCTTCTTCTCTTCAAGAAAATGAATCATAAAGAGCATTTATACGTTAGTGAATCTGATGATTATGTAAATATGATCTACATGCGAAGTGCCTCCCACCAATCTCTTCCGCGCTTTTCTCCTCTATTTCCTCGTCGAGAATCGAGGCGTGTCTCGAGTTTCCATAAAAATATTCGCTAACTCTTGCAATCTATAAATAAGTTGAAGCGTGTCTTCAGTTTCTTCACAATCATCGGTTTTCTCCTCGATATCCCCTCGTCCTTTGGTTCTTTATACTCATTTTCATTGCACTCGCCCTCCTTTTCTTAATTAAAATTCTCTCCGTGCAACCTTTTACAATATACGTATATACACGAATGCATATAGACGCAACTGTAGAGGAACTTATCATTCCAACCGCTTCGATGATATTCCTTCATCTCTTTCAACGGCATTCCCTTTGAATAATTATTAGTAGAAGAACAAAGAAATTTCCCTTTGTCGATAAAATCGTTTGCGAGATAATCTTAAGGTGGGTCGCCTGCTCCCCTGTTAATCGCATGCATGACTATACTTTAGGTATAGTCATGTACTTACCATGTAGCATGCATTATTAAAATTTGTGAAATTCTATAAATCCTCTAGTGAAATTAATTTTTATGGTTTTAAATGTTAAAATTAATAAAAGTAGTATTACGAAATTAATTTAACTAGGACCAGCATTAGAGGCTAGGAATTTATTCGACTAATCATAATTTCATTTTTAAAAGCGTTTAATTAAGTAATAATAACTGAACATCAAGCTTTCTTATACATGAATTATATGAAATGTTTGTATAAATAATTCATAAATGTGTATACGTAGATTCGCGTCAGGTACTGCATTGCAAAGCGTTACAGCGTGATGAAAAGCTCGTGGCATCAAGGTACAAGACATATTTCTCTTTTATTACAAAAAATCATGCCAACTTTATGTCGGTTTTCTCGTTTATCTCCCGATAAAATCATGGTTATTAACATTTTTTTTACATTCGTACAGATTCAATATTTATCAATTTCTATTGACGCAAGTTCCGTTTTCAATTTTAGTATTTGAAATATCTGTAAACATGAGAATGTTGAGTATCTTTTCATTACAACAAATGTTAAACGTCCTAACTTTGCGATACATTTTTTCTTTTTTTAATTGTGTGGTTAATCTTATTCAAACATTAAGTATCGATGGACATGATGCCATTTTATATTATACGCTGCATGGGATGCTGCTGTATATTATATAAAAAATTCAGATTCTTATATTGGCAAGCCTCTCATCATTGAGCTACCTGAACGGAAAGCGAAGAACCCGATAATCCAATAGTTTGCGTGGTTACGCCCCTCTTCGTCAAGTAGAATGACGCCTCGCGGTCAAATACATCTCTGGCTATATCTATATACGTACAAACGATACCTAATAATACATGCGCACGTAATATGCTGCTCGTCATGACGGAAATTCCTCGCACATTCTACGTTATAATAGGCAACGTAGGTAGTTTATGTTGGTATATCGAAGAAACAATTTAACAAACGCGAGATTACGTCGGACTATTAATCACGGAGGCACGCCTTTACGTTGTGATGCTTCGCGTTTGACGTAGGCCGAGAGAATCATCACTATCGTGGTAGTGTGTAGGTATAGATGCACCTTCATTGACGGTTTGACCGTAATCTAATATTCCTGGTCCTCGAAGCATGTACAAATGACCATGGATAACGTATACGACGGAATGTCAAAACTGTTTTTCCTCGAATAGACCAATAATTTATTGAGATACCATTTATGGTAATTTCTCACATAAACGCACGTCGCATTCACTGATAATCATCGTTTAAAACCATTTTCTCAGGTCAATTCGTATTGATAGCGTTATTTTTAATTTGCTAAAGTGTTACTTGATTGATTTCGCTATTTTACTATGAAAGATAAACCATAATTGTTAGTATATCAACAAAAGTTAATTGATCGTACGATTACGCGTATCGATAATAATTTTTCTATTTTAAATAAAACTGTTCTAATGATTAATTTCATAATAATGAGTAATTCAAGTAACTAACGAGGAGTTTACTAATAACAAATAGAATGCGTCACAAGAAAAATAATTAATAAATTAAGTTGCTGATTCTGATGTGAAATAAAAAATTCTTTGAATAAAAAAAATACGTCAAGTGTATTTAAAAATAATTATTAAGAATTCGTTAAATTACTAATACGTGTGTAGAAGAATTAACACATTGCGAGAATGACACACGTTAAGGTGAGGTTATTGCGTTATAATAAAAGGGGCAGCGACTGGTAGAGCAGATAGTCGTAGTAACAGAGTTCCAAGACGACAACTCTACTTTTACTAGTGTAGTCGGAGGATGCACGTGAGTCCTCCACTGTCTGACGCCAACGTACGAATCTCTATCTCGGTCTTTCGGCTACTCGACTATGTCTAGAGTCTATATCGAAAGTTTATTTGCGTTCCCATTGTGATAGAGACGAGTTCGTTCTCCTTTACTGGGGTTCGCATGCACCAACCAATTAATGGACCGTGCTCTACAACTCGGCGTCTCTCGTACATACGCGCATACATTATGTATAGAATACTCTTGGAGTACTTTACACTCTTTATTGTAACGATTTCTTACAGACTTGTATATAATATATTAGATTACATAATATGATTATGCACAACATAATATCATTTGTAAAATATATTCGCTTGGGATTTGAGAATAAAATTAAATATCAACGCCAGAGAAATGCGTTTTGCAAGCATAGCCGATCAGATTAGGCTTGTTTACTGAATTTGTCAACGCATTAATTAACGACCTTTGACACCAAGTGCTTCTATTGGTATTCATGAATATTTTCTGTTCTATCGTCGTGTCGTTGAAACAAAAATAGACAAAGCAGCATTTGTCCATTATCACGTGACGTTATCAATAAACAAATAAATTCTGTATTTGTAGGAAAACTCGAGATAATCGTACACGTGATGCTTGTTGTTTTCATCCCCGTTCGCAGCGTCGCATTTCGCTTTGCCGATGAAACCGATAGTTTCGAGGTCTGGGTCTTGACCTCGACGAAGTCTTGTGTTGCTTCTAGCTGCTTCTACTTGTGCTCTGCCCCCCCCCTCCCTCTTTTTTTTTGTTCGCTATTTGTGGAACAATTGCGTGAAAATTCGCAAAATTATGCGACAGTGAAATACAACGGAATACACTTATTCTAAAATTGAAATCTGAATATTTAACACTGAACTCAATGGAATTGCATTATAGATGGAAATATTTTTGGACTGATTTCAGGATCTGCATCCATCGAGCAGAAGAACGGAAGTACGAAAAGCAACAAGACTAACAATAATGGCGCTGAAGTAAATCGAAACGAGGATAATCATAACGGCTCGGTAGACGTAAAGTCTCAAGCGAAGAAGAAGTCCGGCGGATCCGGAAGTGGACCTCTCTTACAGCAGGCGTAAGTTTCTAATTAGTGATACTACAAATATTTTATATACCGATGTTAGTCGCAGCTCTTGCTCTCTCCGACTGCCGTCGAAACGTTTATTCTTTGTACTCACGGAAAAATTCTTTTTTTTTTTTTTCTATTCCAGAGAGGTGTCTTCCAGTCAGCTAGACTTCTTTAAGATGCTGGATGAAAAAATAGAAAACGTACGTATCAACTACGACTCTTTACGGAAAGAAATGGTGTTGTTGATATTACATCAAGACAATAGTAATCTTTTTGTAGTAATTTTTGGAATAACTCGTTAACTTGTCCTTATAATAGTAAACAATAGCGTATATTGCTATTGCAGGGTAGTACATTGTATCGTATACATGAGACAAGAGAAATCTACTATACTCTGTAGTAAAATGTATCTATTGGACGAAATCAAATTAGCCATCGAGGGTAGTAAATATGCGTTTCTGATGCTTGTCATCCCACGCATTGCGAAGTACTTGCCTTTCGTATGTGTTGAATTAAATTATTAATCAAATTAAATGTAATTTCAATATTACATTTGATTCGAATTAAATGAGATTACATCTCACACAACTATTATGCCATGTGAATGTATTCGATTCAACGTTAGTCTAATCGCGTAGTCCAGGGGTCTCCAAACTACGGCCCGAGGGCCACATTCGGCCCGCGGACAGATTTTGGACTATTTCACTTTTTACCACCGGCAACAATGATAATATGGTTTTGGCCCTCGGAACTTACTGGAGTAATCAGTATGGCCCTAAGGCTGGAAAGTTTGGAGACCCCTGGCGTAGTCGGTAACGTCAGCGTGTTAGGTAGTTAGCTGGATAGTTGGGTCAAAGGTTCAAATCGCGGTATAGGCAAAATATTTTTTTCGGTGAAAACCGCTACTCAACGATTGCTGATGACAAAATATATGAAAAAATCTAATTTCCGAGTCGGAAAAATATGGTTTTGGTCCATATATTCACCATTGGTTGATACAATTTTTTTTGCTTTCCATGCTTAATAAATCTTCCGTTGGTGTAAATAACTTGAAAAAAGTTTTCAAAGTGCAATGTACAAATGTATAATGGTTCATTAATTATTGGAAATATGTTAAATCAATGTAAAGCTTTAATGCAACGTGGCACTGTATAATCACGTGGGTCGCGATACCGTAGCGACGCGATCTTTTTTTTCCCCGACAAAAGGCGCCAAGTGAAGGTCGGCCTTTCTTGGCGCCTCTTACCTTGAAAGTAATGCAAAACTTACGAACCGTGACTCTAAAATAGCACGCGAGTTTTTCTGAGTCAATAGCCTTGAATAATATATTTGGCAATAAAAGTATTAATACAAGTCTCGAACAAGGGACAAATTTATGATTCCACTGTTAATTACGATACCAAAAACCAACTTTACCATGTTTTAGTTTGGAAAAATATCTCTAACGACATTACAACTCTTCCACGTTACAACAATAACAGATTAAAAACCAATCACGAGACAACTCTACGTTCCTACTGATGGTAAAAAGTATGATGTTTAAAAAAACGGATAGTTACCTTCAGGTAGATTTGTAATATGTTAGTGTTGTATTATGGTAGAGTTGTTAAAGTGCCAGAGATGTTTTACGGAGTTAAAAATATATCGAACAGGGTATATTGAATTATGACAAATGAGGGAGCAAAGTCTCGTGATGTTCAAACATCATTCGGTTCCAAAACAGAGTTATTAGTGCGTTGCTTGTCGGTGTAACTGTTAAACATTGACTATCGAGACGTATATTTTCTCACGGGCCCGAAATAAACATATTATCTTCTTTTTATTTAATTTAATAAGCTTAATGTTAAAATATATCGTGATACGCGACAACTGTGAATTTCTAAATGTTTGCAAAAATATCAAAAAGTGAAAGCGCGTACATTTTTATCGTTAAGATATTTAATATTTTTATTTGAGTCGTTCATCTTTCCGAATTATAGTTACTTTAAGAGAGTTCGTTAAAAATATTATTTTCTAATAATTCGATATTATTTTTGTAATTTTGTTATTATAGGGTCCGGACTATGACGAAAGTATGGATGCGACAATGAAAGCCGAGAGAATCTCCGATTTGATGCGCCGTTGGGAGTTGGCGAGCATGAGTTGGTCGAGCGTAGCCAATCTGAATAATTCCACGACTCTCCTCGATCCAACGTCGGGGCTGAGTAATTCCCGTCAGAGTCTGAGCGCCAAGGATCGCGAGGGTATGAGAAATATAATCGGTGGACGCCCCGAGAGTGCTCCGGTGTTCACGAGAAACGCAAACCGCGTCGATGGCCTTCAGGAGGTTCACTCACCGTCGCCGAACATGCCGAGGCACGTGCTCGAATCCATAACGCAGAGCCCGACTCAGAGTCTGAAGAACTCGGGTACACCGTCGTGTACAGCGTCGCCGACGAGTCTGCGTTATCAGGATTACAACGCGAAGGAGTACAACGCAAACGGTCCGACGAACGTGGGTGGCGTCGGTGGGGGAGGTGGAGGCGGAGGTGGACGCGTATCTCGCTCCCAGTATCAGTCACAGGCCGGTCCCGTGAACGGCGAATATGTTGCACAGCAGGCTCTCTATCGTGAGCAATATCTCCAACAGACTGGTATAATTGCGGTTCAGCCGCAGTACGTGAACACTGGCTCGCCGGTCGTTGGCAATGTCCTTAGGAACAATCCTTACGTACAACAGTTCCAATTGGCCACGAATCCTCAACACTTCGGTGCCCCGAGGAAGCGCGGTTTCAACGCCGCTCAAATGACGTGACCGGGACCTGGATGGACTACGAGATAAGACTGAACTCTGCGAAGTATCGAGAGGATCGCATCGTGTCGCTGAGACCGATGGACGATGTTGAGAAGGAGACTCTACCGATACGATGATTAAAAAGATGTACCTCCGATCGGTGGGATCTTCTTGTACGTAATAGTAAAACAATGAAATTCATAACGAGAAAGCGCATCTTCGAGAGGTCACCACAGGCCGATGCTCGCCCGAGGAATCGCGTCTACGCAAACACGTGTGTGGTTGTCTTCATTAACGACGATTCGGGGCATTGGATTTAAAAAATTGCAACGTGACTGAATATTATTACAGGCTTTTGACTGTGTCTTGAATCTCTCGAAGCGTTACGGCTCTGCACGAGGTTATTTGCAAATAATAGTAGTCACTGGACGAATTCCACAAAACCCTCGAAAAGTCAGGATCAACGGATATACAAATTAATTTTTGCGCTCTCACGACGATGGCCTAAAGCTGAACCGAATTACAACACATCCAATGTACCCCGAAGAATAATCCAACTGCGCCGACGCAATGTACTTTAGAGTTAAGAATTCTTCGTTTGTACGTGCCAAAAAGGAACAACTCGCGGAATATCGACAATGATTCTCAGATTCGTTTCAACCGGCTTAAAAACAACAACAACAAAAGAAAGAAAGAAAGAAAGAAAGAAAGAAGCATCGTAGCTGACGCGACACCGCTCGTTGATGTGTAAAATGAAAGATAAAAAAATAAAAATAAAGCAGAAACGTCAACAGTACGTGAGTCGTACGTTTTGTATAAATGTTTAGTACCGGGGCAGACATCGATATAGATATATAAATAGTATATATACATATATATTATATATATATATATACACAATACGCTATAAATACATGTTTGTGTGTAAGTGAACAGAAAATTCGATTTAGAAACCGCTAATTGTATGACCGTGTATAGAATATCTCGCTGTATCTATTTGTGAATCGGTTATACAAACACACTTCTCAACATTGACGTGATGTGACTGTACCATATTTATATGTTGACAATGTTTAACAAATGTGAAACAAGATGAACAAAAAAAGAAATGAAAAGAAATGCTGTCGATATAATAGTTGATGATTGAGAGAGTTTTATATTTCATGTTAACGATTTGTCGCTATTATATTATACGCATTGTGGAAAGAAATAACGAATAATGAGAGGGAGAGAAAAGATAATGATATGAAGAAAATTAAATAATTCTCCCCTCGCCCACGCCTCTGTGCGTCCGACTACCAAAACTTTAGTTCCTTCGAAACATGTTTTATTCTTTTTGATAAATAAAATCGTAATTGCCCCCTGCACGTACGTCTTGTTATTTAGTTAATTGAACCCACGGGGTGTGCCGCAAAGGGAAGTACGGAAGGGAAAATCGATATACTTATGACGTGGTTTGTTTAGAGAGGGGATGATATGCGAGGCTCTAATCCGATTTGACACTTTGCTAACAAGATAATGCGAGGCTGGACCGAAACCTTTACGATACGTGTGTAATCTCATTTACCGCTAGTGCAGACATCTTTCAAACACTTGCGGCATACTTATTTCCCCTTCGTAATTCCATGTCAGGGACTGATAAATGCAATTAAATTTACATGAAATTCTGTAGATCGAATGACAAGTGCAACGAAGAAAAAAACGGAAGTGAATAATAATAAAAAGTCGGTTTAACGAAACGAATGATATTTCTTATACATAAAAAAAATAAAACTTCGACGACTCGACATCGATCGATGTTCATATTGTTATCTCAAGAACGTACAGCTCCTTAGAAGCCGCACGATTTATTAATAAAAAAAAAACAATATGAACACAGGTGAGTATGATATCCACGTGGGAATCGAAAATTAAACGGTGCCGCCGTCTACCGGATGCTCGCTGCAAAATGGCCGCTCCTGTCAAATACGAGTTGCAGTGACAGGAGGAAAGACTTAAATTAGAATCACGTTGTTGACAGCCTTCGAGACAAGGGATCCACCCTTTATCAGTGAGGTGATTGAGATACAATATATACATTTTCACTGCTCGTGTTAAAAATATCATTTTCGTTAGTCTGGGCGTGGCATCGCTTACATTTTTATTTTTACATTAGTTTGTTGATATTTAAAATTTTACGGGTTTTTTGTCAGTTTCTGAATAAAATCTTATACCCGGATTACCTATGCGTTAATCAATCAGACGTTCGATATCGCAAAATCTTTTGTTTTGTCGTTTTTAAATGATGTGAGAATTTAGGTTATCTTTGAGCTTGTGCATCTTTGCTTTTCTTTCTTTTTATTAATACACAATTCCTCGATATTCTTAACCCCTTCCCGTTGTTGAATTCCTATTCCATGAACAATCGGATCTTTTCAAGATTAATTACAATGGATGAAAATCAATTTAACGATTGGAGTAAAGAAGAAAATAAAATCCGCACGAGCATAAAAAATCAACGTTGAAAGATTCTGCCACCACAGAGAAATTCTTGACATTAGAGAAGATAGAAAGATCCAAAGATGCAATTAGAAATTCTATTGAAACCATCGACTTGTCCTGTCATCCTGCTCAGATATCTATTACAAAGTTAATTGCTTATCGTAGTCTTGGCATTTTAAGTTTTACTTATGTGCGTGATAACAATTTGTTTTTTAATTGCAGTTACTGAAGAAAATCAGCGGGGCAGGATCTTGGAGGTATACTAAATTTGACAATGCCAGAACGGCGGGAGTAGAAATACTGGAAACCATTCTCGCAACGAGTATGGAGAAAACAGGAAGCGCCGAGCTACTGGGTGTGGATCATAATTCCAAAAATGCTAGTTCAGATTCTCTTAATTCGGACAGCAAAAGCAGCTCGTTAAATTCAAAAATGGGCCAAGAATCGGTAATAAATAAACATTATTTGCAATTATTTATCTAAAATTAGTTAAGCCAACTTGGCAGTTATCGACAATTATCTAATTTTTTTTTCCACACTCGCCAAATGCTGTGTCTCCAGGAGAGTTGGGAAAAAGCGTCGCATTCTAAGAGCTTTTCGACAAGCTCCGCTTCAACAGATAATAATATTGTATCGGCTCTTGAAGCGAAAAAAGATATCGATGGAAAAGTGAGTTCAGTAGTAGAATGACACAAAGAACATTGGAGCACGTTGGACATTTTTATTTCGCTACTGCATCATTTTTTTGCACAACACAATTTGTAGATGGAGCAGATCCCAACCTTTTAATGCATTATGATCGTTTTTAATAACGAGAAAACTTTGTGATTGATACATTTCTAAATATCTGAATCAATTAAAAAACTATTTGTTAAAACACTTATAACAATAGTCGAATATGCTTGTGAAAATTTTGAGATACGATAATATCTTGCTTCATCATTCATTTATATAAGTGATTACAAAGTTTTCTCAGCAAATGATACTCTTTAGCTCGACGAGAGACAAGTATGATGATGCGATGAACTTATCATGCTTCACACTCTGTAAGAAAAACTGTAATTCTTATATTTCTTAAGTACGCTAATCGTTTATGGGCAAAAGCAAATGACTATCCTCTGCTAAATTCATTTTCGTATAAATAATTTGCTTGTGAATTACAGAAGACTACAGTGTGTCACATAATCTTGATACATAAATTGGAATTAGCACTTTGTTTTTTATTTACACAAGATGCGCATAAACTGGCAATGCCCAAATAGGAAAGTAATTGAATTGTAGAGAATTATCGGGATACTAGACGGTTGTTGCATTATTATCGTCTTCAACGAAGAGGTAGCTTTGTGATTGGTACACTTAAGATAATCTAAATTCAATGCAAAATATATTTTGTTGAAACAAAATTTAAGATGCGACGAGACGTTGCTTCACCATTTGTTTATGTAAGTAATTACAAAGTTTTATCGGCAAAATATATTCTTTAGTTTCATGAGAGACAAATAAGATAAAGTGATGCTATTTAATGTTCGGTAAGAAGAAGTGATTCTTTTTTTTAAGTGTGCAAGTTTTCAAGTGTAAGTTCAGGAGCAAGAGCAGTGGATTATTTCTTACCAAATTGTTTTTTGGATTAATAATTTGCTTGTGAATTACAGTTTTTATTTTATTAGGATTGCAATGTGTCACGTGGTTGTGATTGATAAATTGGAAACAGCATTTTGTTTTGTTATTTACCTACCATGCACGTAAATTGTCGATTTCGTACGAGTAAAGCAATTGTTTAAACAGAATTTATCGGGAGGCGACACGGGACCACCGTTGCTCAACGGGGAACGAAAGCAGGGAGTAGCTCGAGAAGTGACTTACCTTTGCCCATACTCTGGACCAGCTCGTGGAGTTCTGAGTGTTACGAACTACAAGCTGCATTTCCGCAGCGTCGACAGAGAAACGCCGCATGTAGTGGAAGTGCCACTGGGTGTGGTGAGCAGAATCGAGAAAGTCGGTGGTGCGTCGAGTCGTGGAGAAAACTCTTATGGTATCGAAGTCTTCTGCAAGGACATGAGGAACCTGCGGTTCGCTCACAAGCAGGAGAAGCATTCGCGACGCGATGTTTTCGAGAAGCTACAGCAGTATTCCTTTCCACTTTCTCACAAACTTCCAGTCTTCGCCTTCGAATATTCGGAATTTTTTCCCGAAAATGGTTGGAACGTTTATGAACCGATAGCCGAATTAAAGCGAATGGTACGTGCAGACGAAATAGTGGAAATTTAGGAACCGGATGAAAGAATCGTGTAACGATTGTTTTTTTCGTTCTCAGGGTGTGAACAATGACATGTGGAAAATATCAAAGGTGAACGACACGTACAGTTTGTGCGACAGTTATCCGGCGATTTGGGCTGTACCGGCAGCGGCGACGGACGATGATCTTCAGGCGTCAGCGGCGTTTAGGAGTCGCGGCCGACTTCCGGTTCTTTCGTGGATTCATCCCGAGAGCCAAGCAACGATAACGCGCTGTGCTCAGCCTCTGGTCGGCGTCAGCGGCAAGAGAAGTCGAGAGGACGAGAGATATGTTCAACTTATTATGGACGCTAACGCACAGAGTCACAAACTCTTTATAATGGACGCCAGACCGATGACAAACGCAGTTGCGAATAAAGCAAAGGGTGGAGGTTACGAGAGCGAAGATTCTTATCAAAATGCAGAAGTAGTTTTTCTTGATATTCACAATATTCACGTGATGCGGGAAAGTTTACGAAAGCTCAAAGGTAAACGGCCACGGCGATTTGTCGTCCGAGCGATGACGATTAGAGGATTACAAGTGAGTCATTGAATCTTTTATCGAGACAATTTGTATGCTTTCAGAATTATGCTTTCCGACTATCGACGAAGCTCGGTGGCTCTCGGGAATCGAATCAACCGTCTGGCTCAAGCACATAAAGTGCATACTCGCTGGGGCAGTTAAGATCGTTGACAAAGTCGAGAATCACAAGACTTCGGTGCTCGTTCACTGTTCTGACGGTTGGGACCGAACGGCGCAGGTAAATACGGGCAAAAAGAAACAAAAAACATTTTCCGAGTCCTCGTAAAACGTGAACGATTAATAAACAATTGTATTGCTTATTACAGCTTACAGCACTCGCGATGTTAATGCTCGATCCATACTACAGAACCATTAAAGGTTTCCAAGTTCTCATAGAGAAAGAGTGGCTGAGCTTTGGTCACAAGTTTCAACAGGTAATAATTAAAAAATAAATAAATAAACAATTAGCAGCGAGTGAACTATGTTAATCCCTCAATAATTATGTGAAAGCATCTTCAGTTCTTGCCAGATCGGATAGGATTTTTGTTATTCAGATTAAATGTAAGAATATTTTATTTTATTTCCACTAGGGCAGTAACACTTTTCGAGGATATTCTTTCCCATTTTACTTAATTTCTATAATGAACATAACGCTCTTTGATGATACTTTTTCTTATTTCATTCAATTTTCAACAGGAATATAAAGTTTTTTGAGGACACTTTGCGGAAAAAGTGCCGCTAAAGACGTTTTCCTATGAAACAGGATGCAAAGTAGAGCCTTGAACTTTATATCTTAAGGTTTCAACATACACACACACGAACATTTTTTCTAAAACACCTTTATCGATGTATTGAACCATTTCGCGTATCTTAAAATTGACGTCTCAAAAAAAAAATCCTTGAAAATAACGATTCCTCTGTAAGGAAGCCATGGAAACTAATTTTAAAAATTCACGAGCGATATGTAGTTTCGATTCGATAATAAATAAACTTTTTTCCCGTCAGAGAATCGGACACGGTGACGAGCATCACAGCGACGCCGATCGCTCTCCAGTCTTTTTGCAGTTTATCGACTGCGTCTGGCAGATAAGTCAACAGTTTCCAAACGATTTTCAATTCAACGAACACTTTCTTATTACGATACTCGATCACCTCTATTCCTGTAGATTCGGCACCTTTTTATTCAGCAGGTGAGTCATTACTTTAACAATTTTACGTACTATTTATCAAACTCAACAACTGGTTTTATTTATTCCGTGGTATTTTTTTTCCGTCAGTGAACGCGAACGCATTCAGGAACAGGTGAAGCTACGAACGGTATCCCTGTGGTCTTACACGAACAGTCAATTGTCGCTCTACCAAAATCCACTCTACAGATCGGGACCTCATTATCAGCTAGTGCTAATACCGATTGCGAGTATGAGATACATAAAGCCCTGGAAAAGTTTGTACTGCCGGTGGAATCCTAGCATGCGACAACAGGTCAGTTGGGTTATAATAAACGAATACTTGTTTTCAATGATGAAAGGCAAAAGAATAAACCTTATTACGACTTGGTTCGTAATTGATCAATTTGCTAATTAATAAATCAACGGTCATAGATGAGCGATTGGCGTGCGGCTTCCGTAACCCCCCCCCCCCCCCCCCCCAGTTAAATAACATTTCGTGCTGCCATTGATAGTTTAAGTGACAAATTAGCTGTACGCTGCCTTTCATATAGAATCATGGGTTAAAAGATGACTCTTCCGGTAACCGATAATTCTCTGTAAGACCACCAGTTTCCGTTAAAAGTGCCGACTATTTATGGCTCAGATTTTTCGAAGTTTGCCAGTATGCACGTGCGAATTCGTTGCATTGCAGGGTGTAAGTCGGCTGCGGATGTAATTAGGGGGGAGGTGGGGCTCGTAAAAGGTAAAGGTTCCCGTACGGTTGAACAGAGATTTTTTAAAATACATAAAAATGTTTGTAAATTACCCGACCGGAAATTCTCCATAATTCTGTGATATTTGATTCTATGTTAGCACGACTATTGCAATGGACACGAAATGATTCTTATTTAATATATTTAACGCAGGATCCTGTATATCAACGCACGAGGGAACTTCTAGTCTTGAAGGAGCAGCTCGAGAAGCAAAGGGACGATGGCAGAAGAGAACAAGCTTCGCGAGTGAATAGATCATTAACGTCACCGGCGCCTCCACGGATACATTCCCCGGTTCACTCATAGCCTTTGCAGCTTCCGATCGGGAGCAACTTTGATTCGCCATCACTCGCGATTATACGGCCTATTGCTACATTTGTAAATGAAGAAGATTCACGCTTATCCGATCTCTCGTGAAAGAACAAAAAAAAGTAAAAGTAATTAAAACTCGTGATTTCTTTAATAGCGGGAGATCAATTCTTACGTCCTCTTTCTTATTATTTTTCGTCGATGGAAGTTGGCTTTCACCGTGTACAAAGATCCCGTTAATAAAGACGATTTATAACTCGTGCACTCGGTCCAAAATCTATCATAGAGCTTCCACTTATTTCTTCATTTACTTATTTATTTATTACTGCTTATATTTATATAGATTATTATTAATATTATGATATAACAGACAATATATGTACATTGTTCTACTCTTCGAACGTCATGAAATTAGCGAAAAGAAGAGTACGTAGAAATCAGGGATTGTGCAAGCGGGGTTTTGTCAGTAATCTCATTATCAGTATGTAGGGAGTCTCCATCATGAGAGAAAACACGAAACTACAGAAATACGTTATCACTAAATTACCTAGGAACGTCACAGTGTTTGGCAAAATGTCTGTGTGCATCGAAGACTCGCTATGCAGATAAGTGGAAGTTATGAGGAATGGATTGAGCAAATAAGCGCAGTAACTCAATCTACTGAAAGGCACCCATCCTCTGAACGTAAGAATTGTGTTTATTATGCCTGAAACATATAAAATAGATTATCGTAATAGAGAATTTGATTATCAATCATGGTTATCCGATGGCTTACCTCCGTGATTTGTGCAACAGGCGATTATCAACCAAGCGATACCAATACCCCAGACTGTTCGGCTGAGAGCCACGTAAATCGCTGAAGAAAGCACGGATATGTATTTCTCGTAAAGACCGAAGAGGACGAACAGATTGCAGGCAATAGCAACTAACCAAAGAATTACAATATTTCTCTGAAAATAAAATCGTTTATGATATGTTAGTAACGTTTTATCGTTGTTCTTGTACGATTAATTTATTATTTACCCTTTGGAGTGTCAATTTGTTTTTCAGAATTACGAGAATGTATGCAGCAACGATCCCGACGATGTATGGACCGATTCTCGTCCATGGTGGATCGTACAATACATCAAGCATTCTTAGTTGTTCGTCCAATCTGAAGAAAAAGAAACAAACTGATGTATCGTATATTTAACAAAATTATTCCTCAATCTATGATGATTTTTTCCATACATTATTTAGGTTTTATTACTCTGCTTGTGATTGCTTGCGATTAAAAGTCAATCGCACATTTTCACAAGGAGAGTATACGGCATTGATACTGTTTGAGAATAATCGCCAGACTGGAATATATCCCAATTGCCACAGAAGCATAGATATCATATCCATATTCTTCTTTAATTGTGTAATTCAATTTCAAGATGAAATATTTACATTTGTAATTGTTCATTTTATATTCTATTGCGTATAAGCTGTTAAATTAATTTTAGTTATTAAATATTTATTTAAGAATAATTATAATTGATCTGATCACTCGAGGTTTTAATTCGTTAAATGTATATCGCTGTACAATGTTGAAACTTACGTGGGCACGTATCCTGCAACGTAGGTAACGTAACCAGTGAGTACGGTCGAACTGCAGAATATGAAGGCTAGGAACGTTAGAGCGGTGTAGAAATATCTATAAAAATTCAGAAGAAAGATTATATTATTAATGACAGTTAATAATAATTTGGCGCAGATGAAAGAGCAAAGAGTAAAAAAGAGATTAGCATTATTTATTTCTTCTATTCGGAGATGACTGCTTAAAAATGTCAATAAAACAACTATCGAAACCGGTAGAATATATTCATCTCCTTTAGTATTGCGGAATGCAAATCAATAACAGGATTTTTGTCTTTATTAATTTTTTAATCAAGGATTCGTAGGACCGATAAACTCACACTGAAGATAACATGACAATAAACGTTCCGATGATGAAGAATTGCATGTCGTTCGAGAGATACCAGCTCCATGAGAGACACTGTAATTATAAAATTTGCATTATCGTAGTGACGAGTTTTCAAGAAATCAAGCAATAGTTAAAAAATTTGTGATATCGTACCATCGTTTCACGACCAAAAAAATTATTTATGTAAAATAGGTTTCTCCACCAATAATTCGCGCAATTTTCCTGCAGTCTCTCGCTCATGTAGAATAGCGAAGTCTCGTTGTACCACGATGCATTGATTTCCACAATACCAATCACCATCATGTATGCTGGTGTAAGCCTGAGGTGTCAAGAGTCATCAGTGTGGACCGGAAGGTTTAAAAGGAAAACAAAGTATTGCATAAGAATTTAAATAGCCAGTTATATAATGGAGTGAGACCAAAAAGCCGATACAGGGATCGACCTTTGTATCTTACCGGAATCACTTGTAACCACTATAAGGTTACTTTGTAATCTTCACCTGTTTATCTCACCTGATGAATCTCTTGAGTATCGTGCCGAAGAACTGTATGGCTTTCGTTTTATAATTGACATGGTCGGCTTTTTTGTTATTTTTCAGGTTCATCTTGTAGAAGACATATGCCACGAGAAATCCACTCAAGAAGAAGTACGTGTCGACAGAAAAAGTCGCGTTACTGATGATTTGCGCTGCCAAACCTTCGCCCATTCGCCAGGACCATTTCTTATTGTCTGTGTAATAAATAGTGCAAATCTATAGTAATAATTCTTAAAGTTTGGATTTCCGTCCCTTAAACTCCTCCTAGACGGAGCGTGCTAGGAAGGTGATCTTGGACATTTTGGAAAGGTCTCCTGATTTCTAGGTCAACGTAACAATTTTCAGCTCTTCAAGTTGAGTCCTTAAGGAGTTACGGACATTTCAATTTTCTTAGAGTATTATTGAATTTTGACGTTTAATTTTAATTTTTAAAAAAGCAAAGTTATTTTTTGTAGTAGGTATAGCTTGCGCTTTTTAAAAAAATAAAAGGTTACTATGATACGGTGAACGGAAATGTCTGTTTTTGTTTGACATGAATTTTCAAATGCAATTCACATTTTAGTGAAGCAGTAAACAGTCAAGTCATTAAAAATAAAATTGGTTTTATTTAAGGTAACGATACTGAAAATAAACCTGGGCGAAGCCGGGTACGATACTAGTAATGAAATAAATATGAAAGAAGCTGCGTCATAGATCGTATTGGAATAAACTAAAAATGTTTTGCATATACATTCCCAAATGAATAGCTTTATTCAATAAGAATTTAAGTAGTTGATGATTGAAGAAATTTTTTTTTTTAATTCAACGTTAATGATGACACTGACAACATTTATTTTGAATAATAATAATAATAATAATAATAATAATACAAAGAATGTATCAGCGAATAATTTTTTTTTTTAAATAACAAAACCAATATTTAAATAGATTTTTGTATTGGATTTTTTTGTATGGATATGTATACGTTAATTTTTCTTAATACATACATTTTTGTTTTTAATTTTCGAATGTATTTGAAAATGTTTGTAACTTTAAAAAAAAATTTTATATGAATCGCGAATTTTTAGATATTTTTTTTCGTTAAGAAATTCTATATTATAAACAAAAAGTTCTAGGATCATTGAACGAAATTGTTGGTCGTAAAAACCTATTTGGAGAAGGCAACAAATTCATTTGGTAAAATAAAAAATGTGATTCTCTGAAAATTTGTTAAGTAATTTTTTTTTTTCGATCTAATTTACAACACTTTATCGCGTTATTGGTAATGTTAAATAATTATTGCTATCTGAAATTAATGCTCTTTGTGTCGTTCATACTATGGATTTGCAAAACAAACAAGTAACATTTTCTTATCGCGAAAATCTTAAATAAATTCTTATCGAATATTTTTATTTGCTGAATATGGCGATGCGAAGGATCCTTAATTTGCTGAATTTTAGATCATGCTCTTATCAGATTATTATTACCAGTGACTTGTTATTAATTATACAAAGACGGTTGTAAATTAGAACAAATGAACACGTCACAAAAAGTATTTTTTCAAAAACAATTTTTGACAACAACTCACCAATAAAATCGGTCATGTAGTATATCGTATGTAGCATGATGATCCAGACCATTCCGAGAAATCTTAATCCATGAATAGGCGGTATAGCATCAGATCCTAGCTTTGTATTGAATATAATTTTTGTATTCGTGTAGATTGAAAAACACTTGACGATTTCTCCGAGGATAGTTGGATGTTTGAAGTTGACGAGTACAAGAGATTCCGCGTTGTTCTCAGTTTTCTTCATTTCTATTGTTATTGTTTTTAAATAAATACACAAGAGATTGTACACAAGATGCATGATGAAAAAAATTAGCTGATTAAAAATGTGAATTACCCGTCAGTCTGATGTTGTTTTTATATTTATCGTGGCCAAGAGTTTTTTTAGCTTTTAAATATTTCTGATAAACGAGAAGATCATAAATGGTTCCCACGATCATTGCACAAATCGTCAGTAACAATATAAGTATGACTATCATAAATTTTCCATTCAACAACCACATATGATCATCACGCAAATCTCTCACGTTCACCAGTTTGAAATCCGCTGCGTAAAGACGACCGATCATGAGAATTCGCTCCTGAAATACCTTTTTCAAGATCAAACTTAATTCGTCGGTGGTGCAAGAAGCAGGGAGGCAAAGTCCGAGTGTTACGAGATCCTGAAAAAAAACAAGTTACAGACAATTAGTTTAACAAATTATAGTTCTTTTTCTTATTTTAAGTTCTTTTCATTATTTTTTAATAATGAAACAAAAATTGTTTTATCATTGAACCAAGCAAAAAGATGAATAAATATTACTTTACAATGTCAATCAGTGATTTTTTAAATCTCTAAGTTAAAAAGTGTTTTATATTAAATGAATTATCGATTACGAGATGATGAAATCGGTAACTCGCCTCATTGGGAACTTTAATATGATACTGCAACGTGCTGTTGTGCCGGAATAGAGCAACGTAATAGTTAGGGTTGAAAGGTGGAAATTCATCCTCGGGATTCCTGAACTTTGTCCAATTTCTTACAACCTCTTGCTGTACCATCATAGGTGACTTATTGGTAGTATCGAAGCACTGGCTTCGGCTACCAAGCCAGTAATTGTTTCCGTAGATAAATCCAGATTTTGGTTCTCCGCTCGAGTCGAGCACTGCATTTCGTTTGTCCAGAAAAGAAACAAGATTTTGTTTTTATTCAAGACGAATCGTATACCGAGATACAAAAAAATTAAAAAATTTAACTAAATCTGCGGTTGCAGATAATGAATTAGATATTTAGTTCATTCAATAAAATCCTTTTATGATCAACTAAAATATTTAATTGAAAAAAAAAAAAAAAAACAAAACGATCTGTTCGTTCGATTAAATAAAAATTGCTAATGATTCAATCAATTAAATATTTCAATCATCCACAATTGCAGATTTAGTAGATTTTTCCATGTTTTTTCTATCAGTTGTAGAATACAAATATATCGCTCGTCTATCGCTAATACAAATATGTTTCTATTCTGTATATCACAGGGAGAAAGTATGCGCGGAAATGAGAAGAAATAAAAATGCGCGTGCGGGTATTACGATCAACTTGTTCGGTCGTCTATTTCACCAGCGAATTTTACTTGGCACTGCTTCTATTACTGTACAAAATTTTTCCAATCAAGAATAACGAATGACCGGTACTTTGTCAAGGGAGAGAGGAAAATTTCGCAATTTTTCACCGTCGGACTTATCGAATCGGCATTGTACTATGCGCTAAGAATAATTTAGTAGTTTTTCCAACGTTATCGACCACTTCAGATGTGATGCAAGGTACCATTATATTCTATTTAACTTACCTCCGTTCAATTTCTTAAGGCGAACTATACACTCGTTTTAACGTTATGAGAAATCTTTCGCGTCCGTAACAACTGCAATCTTTTAATTTACACTCTTTAAAATACAAAGACATAAAATTGTACAATTTACTTTAAAATAATGGATTTGGTTAATACATCTGAGTACGTTTATATCTGTATATCGTGAGCAAACGATAATACAGCTTAAACGCAGCTATTTAAAAAGAAAATACACCACCGAAGGTTTCAAAGCGTCAACGTAGTATAAGTAATTATTATTATTATGGTGTCTTCTCGTATTAATAAGCGTTTTTTTCTATGACATACAAATTTTCTGCATTCTCTTTGATCGAAGGGAGAGTACGCAAGTGGTCGTAGAATTAAAGAGAGAGTAAAGCAATTTTTTATATAACGAGATAATGTTATCGCAATTAGGATAGGTCCACTGTCGGCGTTATTACCTGTAGGATAAATTGTAATTTGTTACTACAAGAAAAAATAAATAAAAATGATACGTATCAAGTGAAAGTAATCAAGATGAGCTGTAATGTAACGCTCGAGATAAGTTTCCGTGTATAATAGTTTTGATGTATGAATTTCCATGGGAATTTAAAGGATAAATAATACTGAATAACAGAGTACGCGGTGACCGAATGGTATAACAACACCAGAATCCTTTCCTGTGTAAGGAATTAACTCTGTGTACGAGAAAAGTACGGTACGGTACAGAAACAAGTTTATTGTGTAACGACTCCTGGTGCATGGGTTTCGCGGCGGGAAAGTCGTACCCGCAATTGCCGCATGCGGTATCCGTTCATCCGATGTGTTGTACACCAATAAAATTAAACGCACATGTTGACAATGACGACCATTGTACTCGTGAAACTCTGACGGTAAATTCAATGGACTTACGTTTCGGCAAGTAATAATATTTTAACAATCGACGTAATAAATCATTAAATTAACTATCTAAACTGCATACTGACTTTTGAGTGCCCACAGCTTCCGAATTTCAATGGCATCCCTAAAGATTTCGAGCTCTCGAGCACACGCGCTCGTGTTTATCAGAGTCCTTTCAGCGTCCAGTGTGATAGCGTAAGCCGGTAATGTATTTTGCATAGTTTCCATAGAGTTCTCGGCTCCATGCACGTGACTCCGGGTTGAGATGATAATTAAAAGAAAAGGAAGAAACGACATTGAAGTAATCATCGTTCCTTCTTTATTATTTCTTTTAAAATTCTTATCACTGATCATCGTTGCGCACATTTATTAAAAAAAAAAAAAAGCCAATTTATACTGCAATTATTAATATTTCTTTATCGTTTATGTACAATTTTGTGAATTAAGGGTAAATCGTTTCGATATTTTTTTTTAAAAGTGACAAACTTTTTACGATTTACATATCGATCGAAATTATAACGAATTAATCGGGGTGTAAAGCGATAACGCGGTTTATCAGTCAACACGTCGAGTCCGAGGTACCGTGAGAGGACTGCCGGCGTCCGGCATGAATTCGCAAATAGCCAGGATCTCAGGTGGAGAGTCGGTGATAAGTACTTCTACACGAGACGGCAACTCTTTCACCCCACCAGTTTTAGAGAGATATCAGCAGAGCAGCGGTGGCTCACAGACAACAGTAACCAACATTAGAATGTGAGAAAACAGCATCTTACAAACCTAAACAAAGCTTATTGGTTGGTTGGTTCGCTCGATGACGTATGATTCCCGTCATTTCTATGGTGGCGAGAAGGGGAGGGGGAGGAGACGTCTTTGAGTTATATATACTTTGCGTACAGATTACAATTCAAATGGTTCGGATGTCTTTTCGCCCCCCGATCTAAAAGCGCGGGCCTCGAACGAGGCTGCAACCTTGTTGTACTCCAATGTCAGGAAACGCGAAGGTGAAACGCGATGGTCGTATCTCTGCTCACTAGCTTCTTTTAGAACCGGTTAAAAAAAATCTGTTTTATACCTATTTAAACCGTTTGTTTTTCAATGTGTTCTTTGTCCATTCAATCGGATTGCATCTGTTATAAATGGACCACTTTGAGGTTCGCCGATTTGAAAAAAAGTATTTCATTTTTTTTTTCACGATTCACAAAATCGTATCACAAAATCCTCACGCTTGTTATTGTTCGTAACGGTATTCTGTTTGTGTGGAAAAATTCCTAGATCTAAGTTTAAAAAATTTTAGAAGATCTTCTATTTCTTTTCACGCGTGCTTTTGAGTGCGCGTGCGCATATGTGTGAGTGAGTGAGTGAGGGAGTTTTACTTGTTGGCACTTTTGTTTGTGGAAATTTCCAGATATCGGGCTGCCATCGTCTACACAAATGGACTATTAATGAACCATGATTGGCATAGAATTTGACATAAATCGATGGCGTAATTCAAATTTTATTAGAATATAATCTTTTCGAATTCTTATTGCTTGTAATATTTTTTTTAAAAAACAGGTTCCGTCTGTATTTTCTATTTTTATCCGATTATCAAATGGTGATGAAGACCGGTCATTGGGTTTTTAATATCAATCCAAGTACCGTGTAGTCTCTCTGTAAGTGCGTGCTTTTTTAAGTGCGAACGTAGATCTTTACATAGAATCAAGAGGATAGAATAGAATGAGCACTTGTTACATAGATTATGCGAGTTACTGTAATTTTTCAAGTTTTCATCTCTTTGGTATTTTTTTTCTTGCTACATTTTTTGTTGTTACCATTTTTTAAATATTCTTCAAACTCCAGAGAGTTGTGTTAATTCACATTAACCGTTGTAATATCGATTCAATCGATATTCAAAGTCTGCAAAATAACAACAAACTGAGTCTAAAACTTTGGATATGCAACCCCCAGTTTTTTTTAACTTGCAACCCTTCAGCGATTTTTTCCCGGGAAGAAAGGACAAAGAAACACTTTATTATTTATTTTATAGAGCTAAGATATATCTCTCGCTGTCGAATGTATTATGCTGTTAATTATAATTTAACATCACGGAT
Source organism: Cylloceria caligata (assembly GCA_963942595.1). Lineage (NCBI taxonomy): Eukaryota > Metazoa > Arthropoda > Insecta > Hymenoptera > Ichneumonidae > Cylloceria > Cylloceria caligata. Next base: position 73,084,567 of record OZ012704.1, read on the forward strand.
TAAGTGATCCGTCGAAAGTGTTTTACAAACTTGAAAAAGATTTTTTTCTTATTTTTCAAGTTCAAAACGTCACTGACTGTCACTGGTGTATAGAATACTTATCGCATTTTCATAAAATAAAAAGAAAAATTCTTTAAGCTATTTACCGGTTGTTTTTCGAAAAATAATTCAAAGCAGAATAAAGAAGAATTGAAAAATATCGAGTGTTGTCTACCCTATGAGTAAATTACGCAACAGTCGTGTAAGGTACAATATTATTCTAAATAATGCTAAATCATCTGTGATGAATGAGTGGGTTCAGTCGCTTTGACGAGTATTTAAAATATGAATTGAGAATAATCGTGGTGTGTAATTTTCGATTGTGCCTCTGTACACCGTAGCTGATTGGTAAGTGCGTAAATCCTTCTCACGTCACACGTGAGAATAGACATTCCACGAGAAGATTTATTGAAAAATGTGTTTAAAATCGTGTACAATACGTCTCGACGGTTCTACAAAAATGGTTAAAAGTTGAGGGGATTACGAGTAGAAAGAATCGCCCTCGCTATCTTCTCTGGACTAATAACTGTCTCGGTCTCCTCTTACGCAATAGATTTTCACTCGCATAGCGAGTCACTACGTTCTCCAGCAGCTCGCGGAACTCTTAGCTCGGGTACCGGACACACGCTAGAATGAGAGCTCAATGTATTTTGTGCACTGTATCATATAGAAGCTTTCGTTATGTGACTATTATGTACAATTTTCATCTTTGATAATTACCGAGTGAGTGAGAATGCGCACACTTAATAATTATGAAACTCTAGATTCAATTTTCGTTATTACAATGCGCGGAGACGATGTTGTAAGATTCCAGACGATTATTATCAATTAAATCCACTGTAAGTGAAGTTAGTTTTGAATTTAACACTGAATTCTCTCTTTTTTTAAATTTTCGATACTCTCTGGTATCTTGCGATATCAGATAATTTATTACCGAGCATTTAATAAAATCTTTTATCCATCAATCGATTTGATAAATAAGAAGAAATATTTCTTCTTCTTCTTCTTTTTCAATAGACACAACCAAACAAGACAACGATGACGGCATGGTATACGGTACAGCGTGTCGTCTTCTTCTTTTTCTTCTTCTACAATTTGGTCAAAATCCTTGTGTCGTCAATAGGGACAACCTGGCAACCGATTAATAAACGCCATGGCCAATGGTCGATATATCTGCGGCGCTATTTGCGTGTTTCTCTGCCAGCACGACAAGTACTTATAGATAGTGACACCGCGATGACATCATCATAGCTTGCTGTGGCATGCTGTGCTAGCGAAGGAATAATCCTATTGCGGAGCGTTAAACGGCATTTTGTCGTGCGGCACGTATTTCCTTTTGGGATGTGACAGGTCAAGTGTCAGTAATGTAGTAAAACTTGTTTTCGGTTCCAAGTCCAACTCGTGTTTCTTTCCTTATTGATTCCGATCGATCCTCTCACCTGTGTTACGTATTCTGTATAAAAGCAAAAGAAAAAAAAAGGAAGATAAACTGAATTATAAGCGTGTTCCGACTGCGAGATAAAAAAAAAACATTTGTTTAAAAAAGAAAAACACCAAAGTAGAACCAGCTGCTTCTAAACATAATTATACTACGGGTGACAAGCAAAGCGCTACTTTATGATTCCCATCGTGAAATACCAGCGGAGACTATGTCTACCACCGGTCGTTTGTAATATTCATCGATAACTCGTATATATATTTATATACAGTTGCACCGGACGTTACGCCATATATTAAGATCCCTTGCTGCAGTTTATTACTCGATTCTGTTAACACACGGAGACGGTCAAGCAGAGAAAGCGTTGATTTCCGCTTCCCGGTTATTTTACCAATGAAACATTTTAATAGCACTCAGGGTTAACCGTTTGACATCGCATTTTCGTACGAACGATTTACTTATAGAACAAATAGTTAATTTATACTTTGTCCATGTTGACTCTTGGTTTAATTTCAAATTTATTATCCACGGTATAATAATTCTAATCTAGCGATAATAAGCTGTCCCTCGTTTCTGCAGATCTCAAACGTACATAAACCAATCCATATACAAGTAATTATCGAGGTAATTGTACACTCTGTGTACATGATTGATCAGTGTACGATTGAGATTTGTTGTAACGAGTCACTGCCGCGATAATATTGTTCAGAATTGATCGAATATCGTTGTTTCACACTTTTTTTTCCATATTTTCCGGATATTGGTTAGGTTTTTTGATAGTTTTTGGGGCATCTGTAAGAAACTACGATATTCCTCCGAAAGAAATTTTTTTAGATAAATTTTTTCAAATTTGGAATCGTTTCCGCTATATGAATTTTTCATAATTTTTCCGTTTTATGTGTACGCTCTAGCTGGAAGAGCAACCATCACTGCAACCGGGAACAGAATCCATCGTTTTTAAAAATTTGGCAAACGCCCGATGAACCGCGACTGCAACTACAATTGAAAAAGTGGTTGGTTGTCAACTGACAAGAAATCGCAAACAAAAAAGTGTGTTGTTCGTTTCCCCGAAAAGGCGCAACCGCGCAAAGAACCGTAAATAAAAAAGTGCATAGTCGGAACCATTTGAAACTCATGTACAACTGCGAGGAACCGTTGTACTTGCGGTTGTTTGGTCGGTCGTGAAATATTTAAAAACGACCAGTAGCACTCTTGATTGCAAGATGGTTGTTTTTCCACAGACAACCGGTTGTTGGTCTTGCTAGGGTAGCCGAGATTTCTAGAAACGATGCACCACCGCGATAATATTGTTCACAATTTATCAGATATCGTTTTAGTAGTTTTATTTCAACATTTTTCAGACTTTTTTAAAAATATTTTACGGATATTTGTTAGGTTTTTTTTACAGTTTTTGGGACATCTATAATAAACCACGATATTCCTCTGAAAGGAGAATTTTTGCATAATTTTAGCAGATTATTTTACATTTTATCATTTTATATTAAAAGTTACATTTTATCATAATTACTCGTATGATAGTTGAGAAACTCGAAACTTCGCTCAAAAGTATATTGCGCCCAATTTATTGGTTTTAAAATTTATTATTAGAATCGAGTGGATAATTATGAAGTCCGTACTCTCGGATATGACACTTCTTTATTAATTAATTATCCGCATCTGGGATAAATATTAGAGTGCTATCATTTATTTAGCTGCAAACTTCGCGTTTCACCGAACACGGTAGATACCAAATATACATTTTTTTAAGGCAACAATGATATTTTTCTTTTCATCCGACTCAACTGAACCTTGAGTTACTCTATTTACGAGCCGCAACTTATATACCACCGGGAATATCGAGGGTTTACGAGAAACTCGCGGCCATCTAGCGGTATCGATAGAAACTAAATTTTCCAGAATTTTTTTTACCAACGGGCCGTTGAAAACGCGTGTTACGTGCATTAATGCAGAAAGCATTCGATAACGATAGAATGTTGCTATTTTCTCTAAATACATTTTTTAAAAAATGTATTTCTTCAACGAAAACTAAGCTTCGTCGAATGAGGAAGCAAAATATGACTCATTCGGATAAAATAAGACAATTACTTGAGGATTTTTTATCATACGCCGCTGATTTTATTGGAACGCTAATTAAAAATGGTGAAAAAAATCTTATCTGTATCAAGCAAGTTATCTGTAAAAATGTTGAACATCCTTCAAATCGTTTCGAAAAAATTGAATGAAAGATTATTAAAGATTTCGCGTAATATATTTATCGGGGCATAGATTCCGACTAGATGAATCATAGTTCTATGAGGTTTAATGTATATTTATCTCCCAATTTTATCGAGATTATAGTTCGTAAGTACAGAAACTGTGAAATTTATGTCAAAGAAGTTCACCTTAACGCTCCGATCTGATACCGTAGAACCAACTCAGGTAAATGTCTTAGGAAATTTTATTCTGCGTTAATAAGGACGTTTTTGAACTTTTTGAAGCGAGTAGCGCGTCAGAGGCATAGATGTAAATTCCGAGCGATAATTTACCTGTGTTCCGAGAATGCAATGGCATGCATCTCATCCTGTTCTTCTTCTTTTCTTTTTTTTCTATTTGGCTATTCCACCATTTACAATGGCCAAGAGGTTTTCACTAGTCTGGCGACTAACACGTCCTGTTCCTTTGACATTTAACTAGTCTCAGGCCGTTCAGGGGAAGAGAGGAACTTGTATAGTATTAATATATTTCCCCTGCATAATGATTCCTATTAAAACGAAGCCTTTGAACAGGATTCCTCTCAGTCACCATGATCATAAATCCCCTCCACGACTGACATTTTTTTTACAGAACTAATTCGAATTCCGTCGCCAGCCCGTTTGTTATACCAGGATAAATTTTTATGAAACGCTTTAAGCACCAAGCATAACGCGTTTGATAGCATTTCTGAGTTTTTTAAATAACTATCCGATGATTCTATCGCTGTTTCCACCTCTTGGCATTAAAGTGAATCGGCAGAACCCTAATATAACTGAGAAATAACAAGTTGATAGGAAACAAAACCTAACTCAAAAATAACAACCTAAGAACCTCTGGACAACCGCCAATGACTTCAGCTGTATGTTGAAAAAATTCGTCGTTTTAGGTTGGATTTTCATTACGAGTGCGGCGCTCAGACACAGCCTTGCTATTGGTTGACGCGCTATTAAATTTGAATTCAATAGCGTCTAAACCAATCACAATCGTGTGTTCAACCGCTTCGCTTGTACGAAAATCCATGAGTCACTGGTACGAACGCACGCGCTAGTCACGAGCTAAAATCATGTTCTTTTACGTAATTATTTTATTACATAGTTTCTATTTTATATTGCTTGCTATTCTGTTGTTTGTTAAGTTAGACTATTCGTATACGATCCGAAGTGTGCGGATAATAAAATCGGAGCACGACATTGAAAACTAATCATATTGACGAATACTTAAGCGGCTACATTTACATATTGCACTTGGAAATTTCGTGACTTTCATATTTTAGAAAAAAGCTATTAGACGACATCGATTGTTTTGCTGTTAAATAACCGAAGAACAACTATCAACGAACAATCGTCGGTGACGTCTGCATTCCTTTGGAGTTGGCGTTTACCTTAAAGCAATCGTCGCTTTTGCAGTTAATTCACGGTTGCGTAGATTTGCTAGGAATAACTCTAAAGCGTCTAAAGTCTAAGTACCGACTTTGGATTACGATATCTTCGTCGTTTATCTTTGGACCAAAACGTTACGTCCGGATGCGGCACGCCATGCTGCTACGAGGGCTATTTGAAAAGTTTCCGGCCTTTTTAAGAAAAACACATATTTCGAAGCAAAACAAAATTTATTTCTCGACGTAGTCTCCCTGCAACTCACATTTGGTCCAACGTTTCTCCCATCCTTTTAAACCGTCAGAAAGAAATGGATTGTCTAAACCTGAAAAATACTAGTTTACAGGGTTTCCCACGTCAGCATTTGACTTATATTTTTTTCCCCCGAGAAATTTTTTCAAATTAGGAAACAGGAAAAATCACTGGGAGTTAGATCTGGCGAATAAGGTAGGTGCGGAAGCAATTCAAACTTCAATTCGTTCAATTTTGACATTGCGACCATGCACGTGTCAACCCGAGCGTTATCCTGGTGAAACAGGATTTTCGTCTTGGCTAAATGCGGACGTTTTTTCTTAATTCTGGCCTTCAATTTATCCAGCAATGCAGTCTATTAATGTCCGTTGATTGTTTCACCCTTTGCAAGGTAATCGACAAGAATTATTCCACGGCTATCCCAAAAAACGTTCGCCATCACTTTTCCTGCAGAGAGACATTTGCCTTCTTTGGAGTTGGTTCCCTCACCGCAATCCACTGCATTGACTGTTGTTTGGTCTCAGGTCTATGGTGGTTTACCCAGGTTTCATCGACGGTTATCATTCGCCGCAAAAATCCCACCTGATTTTTTTTCGATACAGGCTAAGACACCCGCGCGACATGTTCGTCCGTATGCGCTTTTGGTCGATCGTCAACAAGCGCGGCACCCAGCGCGCGTATAATTTTCTCATAACCAAATCTTGTGCACCCGTTCGAATGATATCCCACAAGATTCAGCAATATCCTTAACAGTCAATCGACGATCTTCCATCACAGTTTGATGCACTAAATCGACCATTTCGTCAGTTGTAGCGGTTTTCGGGCGTCCGGAACGTTCCTCGTCTAAAATACTCGTACAACCACGTTTGCACTCAGCCACCCAATGATTGACCCTTGTAAATGAAGGGGACGCTTCACCGTATACAAAGTCTAACTCATATTTTATTTTCTGAATCTTTTTCCCTTTCAAATGGAGAAATTTTATCACTGCGCGATACTCAATTTTCTCCATTGTTGACAGACAATGTCAGCTGACAACTTTGGAAGAGTGCCATAGACAAAGTAATGATCAGAATGACTTGAAATTTTTTCGGTTTACATATGTCAAGGCCATCTATCGGACGGCGAAAGAAATTTTTCAAATGGCCCTCGTATATAACAGATCTGCATCTGCAGTCTTAAGGTAGTTCCGCCGATACTCCGGAAGTCACGAACTCTAGCAACTGGATAATAGATAAATGTTTATTTGTATTTAGGTTTATACATCTACGACAAAGAGTTATGCAAGGAACCGCGTGGAATTTTATCACCGCATTCGGCTAGCGCTTATTTCGGTAGTCACGTACCTTGGCAGCGCATCTATCAAACGTTAACACACGCCTGTTGACACTGAAACAGCAGGACCTATAGGTATACCTCTGCCGCTGGTTGAACCATTCCAGATCCTTCGGAGCTTGTGACGAAAAGTCAAATGGGATGAGTCCCCGGTGTCCTGTAACACCATTCATGCGCGAAGTAATGCCCTCGCTGCTGTTTCTCGCAGAGCCTTTATCACCATATTTCTTCTCTTCTTGCAGTACGATTCCACCCAACAGAACAGTGGCATCACGAATGGAGATCTTAAAAGTCAGAATGAACTGCCGTCTCTTAAAAAAGCTTCAGACAATTTTTTAAATAATCCAGAAGAGGCACCAAGTGCTGCTGCAGATGGTCAATTATCGACGACACTCTCGAAGCATCGGTGTTGGTAAGATTTGGTCCAAATTGCTGGGTACGCTGGGGTTTGACGCATCTATCGGCGTGTGTGTTTTTATCAGTTCAATTTACCATTTCACTTCAATAACTGACAAATTTGGGGGTCGATCATGGAACATTTTAATGAAATAATAATTATTGTAAATTTAATACGTGCGCCTATCGTAGTGTAGCATCGCGCAAAGCGTCCCCCATGTAAATAAAGTATATGTAAAATATATAAAAGATATATCGCAGATATGTTAGATATATTTTGACGAAAAATTTCATATATCGGATATATTTTCGGATATATACACGAAATATATGCAACGAAAAAATATCTGTGAGATGTTAAGGGAAATATATTTAAAATCTCTTTCTGATATATTAAAACAACGAAAATTCCTATATGTCGGATATATTTTTGGATATATTTCTTTTCCGTATGATGTATAGGATCCTTCGTTGTAAAATTTTCATCTTTGTCGATTAGATAACGTTCGAAATAAAGGGCTAAAGTGTTTCCTGGACTTTAAGCATTCTGTAGATCTCATCCATGAGTATACGATCACTGAATATTTTAAAAAGAACTCTTTGACTATTGGTTGCAGTTATTGAGTTGCATGAGTGAATCTTTTGACGGACTGTGCCTCTGCCCCACACACCGCGCACATCGTACGTGTGCTTGACCATATCGTCCTGATGCTGCAAAAGAACTCCTTAAGGGAAGGTTCAAGTCACGTGACCAATGGTACGAGAATCCGTAAGTGCAAGTGAGAGAGTTAAATATTTCTAACACATTTTTCTCGAATCCAGAATTTTTTATCATAAATGTTACGAATGGTGTTCACACCGAGTTACATGGATGAAGTGAGCACCACTCCTCTGACGCCTTTACAAAAATCTGGGATCGAGAAAAATGTATTGAAAATGTTGAGGCGAACTGTCGGAGCCTCACCTTAAGACGATGTGGTACATGTCGTCTGCCTCTCTCCGATCGTGAATTTCTTCGCCGCGATTGATTTTATGAACAAAAGATGTAAACGAATAACTGTAGAATTGTGAGACGCAGTCCACCGTTCTTCTCTTTCATGTTAAAGATAAGTCGTGGTGGAAAAATTGACATTCGAGTTTTTGTCACCGACCGAGAGGTAGCACATAATCTTAAGGTGATGTGGAACGTGTATAGGTGCAAAAAGGACGGAACAAATCTTGCGATCCGAATTTCTCTACTACACGGTTGCAGAATATTTAGGAGAAGAACAACGTTCTTGACTTTAATCCGACAGATCAACTGGGACAAAGATATTTAGATTACAGTCTGTTACCGACCGAGTAGTAAATCACACGTTTCTCCTGTTCCCTCTCGCTCAACCGCGATGATCAATAGCGTCAAATTCCTTGCACTCATGACCGCTCAGTCAGTATAGCATATCACTTTGTAAAACATTCCTAGGGGAACCGAGAAAATGTAAATACTTGATAATTACCCGCACAGAAAAAAATAGTTCTTCCGGGATTGCCCGGACTCTTTTACGACAGTCAAAACTCTTCTGGACTTCATCCCGAACTCCATTCCAGAAACCATTGTCCATCTGGACTCTCTCCGGGACCTCCCGGTCTTCTTCCTGGACTATTTTGTTTCTGTGTGGGATGAGGTGCCTTATGAAAGAGAAGATTTCGTGCATAATGGAGAACTAATCGATCCACTAATTTTTTTTTATAATGAAGAAAAGAAATAACCAGAATCATGAATTTTGGCGACGAATATCCCTTCACGCATGACCATTCAGCTCGAAATTATTTATCGCCGTATTTCAAGTATGTAGATCACGTCTTCAACGATGTGTTAAAGTTGTTTATAATAAAGTCGTCCTTCGTATAATTGAAGGATAAACATTTTTATTCAAAGAGACAGGAAAAAAAATTATATGCCACTCATTGAGCTTTGTTACGTAACACTTTTTTCAAGCAGTTTGCTGAGACTCAAGACTCTGGGCAACCAGGTTCCTTGATCTGTTTCAAAGGAACATATTTGTTTGTTACATTTTGCAATCCGTGTAATATCTCACGCTGCCGCTTTAGGGCACAATGTAAAACGAAATAACCAATCGTTATATATTGTGACAAGTAGATGCGCAGTAATTGCAAAAAAAAAATTGTTTTGTGGAAGGACCGACGTGCCAGGAGATTTAAGATGACTGAAACGCAATACAGGAACTTCTGATTTTCAAGATGTTACTATCATCATATGGAAGTTCGCATTATCTATCCTTCTCTCTTGTTTTGTTGTTTGTACCTTTTGTTGTTTTTATTATTACTTCTTTCATTTAGATTCGACTAAGTACCGATAACGGTAAATAATATAAATTGAGATGCGAGGGCGACCAGGCCGTGCGATAGTCAATTACTCGTTGAAGCATCACGAGTATATTCCAAATATGTCTTGACCACTTTCTTAACATGGGGTCGAGCATTGTCATGCTACAAAATCACTTTATCGTGTCTTGTTGTAGTGCGGTCGTGTGTCTTTCAATGCTCGGCTGAAACGTATTATTTGCGTTCGATAACGATCGCCTGTGATTGTTTCAGTCGGTTTTAACAGCTCATAATACACTACGCCGAGTTGGTCCCACCAATTACAGAGCATGACCTTGAAGTCGTGAACATTCGGTTTGGCCGTCGACGTGGAAGCATGGCCGGGAAATCCCCATGATTTTCGGCGTTCGGGATTATCGTAATGAACCCATTTTTCGTCCATAGTCACAATGTGATGTAAAAATTCCTTCCGTCTTTGCCTTTCAATCAACTGTTCACAAGCAAACAAACATCGTTCAACATCTCTCGGTTTCAACTCGTACGGCACCCAATTTCCTTGCTTCGGAATCAATCCCATGGCTTTGAGGCGTTTTGAAATTGCTTGTTGAGTCACTCCCAATGTCGTGCCAATCTTTCTTGACTTTGACACGAGTCGTGATCAAGTAATACCTCCAATTCTGCATCTTCAAAAACCTTCACTCTTCCACCGCTATGCCGGTCTTCGACGTCAAAATCACCGTTCTTAAAGCTTTCTTCACATTCAAGCAGAAAATTAAAACCTCCCGCAAATGACGAGAATTTGGCTCGTAAACTGACATTTTCAATCGAGAATAACTTTATGATGCAGACCCAAATCGACTAATGTTTCTATATAGGGTTATGTTGACAGATGCCTAAGTTTATTGCATGACGTCTATGATGTGTTTATTTCGACAACTAAAGGGTGGTTAAATTTTAAGGGCCGATGTTGATTTTGAATAAAACACAAATTATTTAGGAAATTATTGTCAATTCTTTTTATTATGATAATATGGTATGGTTCAATTATGTATGGAACAAAATATCGGCCAAATGGCCGCCGCGACCTCGGCGGCACACCTCCATCCGATGGTCCAAATTTTCGATGACGCTTAGGCATAATTGAGGTTCTATGCCGTTAATGTGCCGAATTATCTCATCCTTTAGCTCTTGAATTGTTGCTGGTTTATCAACGTACACCTTTTCTTTCAAATAACCCCAAAGAAAGAAGTCCAACGGTGTCAAATCACATGATCTTGGCGGCCAATTGACATCGCCACCACGTGAGATAACACGGCCATTGAATTTGTCGCGCAAAAGAGCCATTGTTTCGTTAGCTGTGTGGCAAGTGGCACCGTCCTGTTGAAACCACATATCGCCCACATCCATATCTTCCAATTCGGGCCATAAAAAGTTCGTTATCATCTCACGATAGCGAACACCATTCACAGTAACTGCCTGACCGGCCTCATTTTGAGGTGGACGGCTCTTCAGCCACACTATCGCGAACAGCAGCAATATTTTCTGCAGTACGAGCTGTACGAGCATACACTGGTGTTTTAATATTTCCTACAGACCCGGTTTGCTCAAATTTTTGCACGATTTTTCCGATTGTACGCACATTTGGACGATTAAATTGACCGAAAAAATCACGAAGTGCACGATATGCATTTTGATTTGAACGCCCATTTTCATAATAAGACTGAATAACTTTAACGCGTTGCTCGATTGTGTATCTTTCCATGGTTCAAATTAAGTTAGTCTGAAATTGAGAAATGTCAAATGAAATGCAGAAAAAAACTTGACGTTTAGGTGTGGTTCACATTCAACATCGGCCCTTACAATTTAACCACCCTTTAGTTACCGTTAAAACCATCTATAGGAAAACGGCGGAAGCAAAGTTGTACACCTAATATCACGAGTAGATGCGCAGGGATTGCAAAAAGAAAAAAAATGTCATGTGGAAGGACCGACGTATCAGGAGATAGGAACAGCGATGCCGGAATTATTTTATGTTAAGGTGATTGAAACGCAATACAGAAACTTCTGATTTTTAAGATGTTATTATCAGCACATGGAAGTTCGCATTATCTATCTTTCTTTCTTGATTTTTTGTTGTGTTTATGCTGCTTTTTTGGTTGTTTTTGTTATTACTTCTTTCATTCAGATTAGACCAAGTATTAACAACAGTAAATAATGTAAATTGGGACTCGAGAGCGACCAGGCCGTGCGATAGTCAATTTCTCGCAGAAGCATCACGAGCAACCGACTGCCACGGAGCAACTTCTAAATAAAAGTAGTAGTAGTAGTAGTAATAATAATAATAATAATAATATAATACAATCAATAATACAGTAATAACGAGGTATTATTACAATATTGTAAATATCACAACATTAATATCTGTCTGAAGCCAAATTAACAAAAGTTCGTTTTACTGTTTGCTCTTATCGTTAATTTCGAATTGAACGTCGAACCCCAAGAAATTGGGCGTTTCGGATTAATCCAGAAATTCTCGACCATGCGACGGTTTCTCAAAGAACGTCCGTGCTCTGTATTATTTAGATATCCGCGTGTTACAGCGGAATGACAAAAAAAAAAGAGAGAATATCGTTCTTCATACTTTCGTGTCTCCTATCAACTCAACTCATCAATGTACAGGTCGCGAAACGATTTGCAATCTATGTCTCAGTCCGTCCAAGTTTCACGCACGTTTGCAAATAAATTTAATTAATTCCCACGTGACTCGTTAAGACGAGAAGAAAGAAGCGTGTGCCGGCTTTTGCAAAACAAGTTGCTGAAAATATCCCTTAAAGAGTGTAATATCGTAATACCTTTCGCAGTCAGTCCATGAAATGAAGGTCAAAATAAAAAAAAAACTATATTTTTAATTTAAGGAGAATAAGAAGAGGTCCTCGAGATGGAATGCAGAAATGCTCAAGCGGTCGTAAAAAATCGACATCGATTGGCAAAACGGTCGCGCGCGGTAAGGTGATTGGCGCATCAAGTCGAATGAAGATATTTATATCATTCACGTGGATACAAAATTTGTAATTGATTAGTTCTTGAGATTTGTGATATAAAAATGCTGTATTTCATTATAAATTATTCCGGCGAACAAAATATAATTAATATACATTTTCAGACATCAAAATCGATTAATTTCTTTTCGATGGAATGTAAATATTTTATGCAATGCTTTGAGACGTCAGATAGAAGAAAAAATAGGAAACTGAGAGTCGAGGAGATGCAAAACCTCCATACTTACACAGATGTGCTGCTTCTCTTTTACTCCGCCGTGTAGCGCCATACTAGCTCCAACTATTTCGCACTCATAGGTTAAGTATGGAGGTTTCGCCTCCCCTTAATAAAAATCTCGTTTGTTATTTAAACGGACTTAAAACAATGTAGAAGAATATTTCAATTGAACAAATAAAAATGTACTATTTTTATTACAATGCGCCTATCACCTTACGAAGGAAAACTTTGGATAGCAAGTTTGGCAAGTGCTTAATAATCAGTACGGCCGTGCGAAGAGAATACTATCGAAATTCCTGATGCTTCGATCAATTCCATACCCTCCACCACAGTGTGTCTGTATGTAATACAAGATTATGGCAACGGAAATAAAGTGGCACGCGCAACAAGCATAATGAAAGGTATTCTTGTATAAAAAAAATAATTAATAAATAAAAAAATAAAAGTTTATACATTACGACGTTAACGCGCATGTGCAGTTCGCACTCTCGTGCAGCAGTGTTTCGCAAAATTCGCTTCGCCCGCGACTCGAACACGCTTTTATAATACACACTTTATCTCATACTCCCGTGGTCAGCGGACGTCGCAACCACATCGGGCAAATCGTCATTTCCTCACTCGCTACAAACTCATTCATCAATAACGGTAACCGAACCCCATTGTATATTACGCGACAACGGGATATTCGGAAACCACGCACACTTGACACACTCGTCCGTCGCAAAAACGCACATACTCGCGTTACACGTCTTTAGTCATTACATTATTTATTTATTTATTCATTTATTTTTTTTTTTTTTTGAATACGGAGAGAACGGTATGTATGTAACATCGGCCACTTGGCTACATAACAATCACTACGCTATATATACAAATTGCTATATCGTACGGGGCCGGTTGCACCAAACACTGCTGAACCGACGCGTGGTCTCTCTCCGTCTTCATTACTTTTTTTTTTGTATTCGCATTTATTTCGGTAGCAAACTAGCGATCGTGCTGTCGTCCGCAAGAAAAATCTAAAGCGTCGAATAATGGACTGTCGAATGGTTTTGATGAATTAATACTTGGATTTTTTCGCATCTTCGTCGGAGTCCGCGAGTAACAGCGAATATCTTATAATTTAAAAAAAAAACGAGAAAAAAAAACAGGGTGTTTCGGATATCGAAGAATTACGTGAACGAAATGATAAATAATTAATACAGCGAGAAAGGATGCTCGCTAGATTTTAAAGCGTTGGTGCAAACGCGGCTTTTTAATATTAGTTAACATTCACAAATTTGTTAAAGTTTCGCGGCTAATGAGGAAATTCCTCGCGACGCATCGACCCACTCGAATCCTCTATTTCTCGCACGTTCGCTCGTTCTCTCTATACCTCTCTGTTTCACGTTAACCGATGATCCTTGGATCGTTTGCAGATCAGTGAATCTTACTATTATAATTTATTGACTAACGCTCCACCGACCGGACGGACAATGTGCCCCGAACGACGGAACGATTGTGCCTCAGTTTACAACGGAAGAAAATATTTTTTATATATTCAATTTTTTGAGTTTTATTGTTTTAAGCACGTTTCCTCTTTTCCCCGGTCGCCCCCTCTGTCAGGCGCGTAATATCGCATCTCTCTATACGTTGATCTCGAGCGCAGAATGTGCAATAATAGAAGCGCGCGTTCCTCAATAATTCAAGTTTCATAACGAGCCTTTCAACGATTTTTCGTTCTACGCCGGTTAATGAGCTCTTACTGTGCTTCCGTTGCGCAAATCCAGACGTTCGTTTTCCAATCGAAATTCCAATCAATCTACGAAGTCCTTGAAGTTTTTGCAGCATCGAAATGTTTCTGTTGAACGCGAAGAATCTCTCGATGATTTTCCTGCGTCAGCGTCCGAAACATGAGCCTCCATCGAAGCCTCGCATCAAGTCCATTCCCGTGTTCATCCTTCGAATACAGCACCGGGCTCAGACTTTTCAAGCGTCACTACCGCGGCTCGCAGGCCTCGTAAACCAGCTCTGGCACCAGCGCCAATGAAAACGTTGCTGTCGCTTGTCTCGAGTACTGTCGACGCGAAGTCGTAACTTCGTGTTACCTGTTGTTCTCCTCCATGACTACCTGCTTGAACACACCGGCGGGCATTTGGCTCTTGACCTCGTGGCTACCGAGTGCGGTTGTTCCGTCTTTCCCTATAAATAGCTGCAAGCCAGATGCTGAAACGATAAACGAACAGCAAAATTTATAATTCCTTCGAGTGGCGTTGAACTGGGTCAGGAAGAGTTTCCAGGATGATACGGGAAACTTACTTTCCGAGCTCTCCAAATCCGGCTGCTCCAGATTCGTTGCCTTCAACAATTCATCTATCAATGAGTCTGGATTCGGCCTCGTTACTTCGACCCTGCACATAACAGGATTTCCGCTTCCGTCTTCGGCCTTTTTCCTGCGTTCCAGAGCAGCCTTTGCTCTGTCCAACGAACCGGTTTCACTCAGTCCGGAACCTCCCGATGGATTTCTAAGAAATATTTATAACAATTAATAAGTCTGACTTCTCCTGTATACAACAGTGCACGTACACTGTTGCACGCAATTTCTTTGTTTCTTTAAATACAATTTCTATCTTGTGTAGAATAGGATAGATTAACCACAGTGGATGCATCAAGATTGTCTCTGTTTATCCTCAATTCTACGTGAGTATTCGTCGTACAAAAGTATACGAACAGAGAGTAAGGTAGATGCACCGGTTGTGTTTTACAATATCTCTTACTCATACAATTTTATTTTTATCTTTTCGCAGTAGCCATGCGTATCGTAAATCATTTTTAATTCAACTATATTCAATCAAGTATCATATTGAAGAGTTACCACAACTGGTACGTCAACTCTACGTGAGTCAAAGAGTGGCTACGATAAGAAAATTATGAGTATGACAGAGTAAACAATTGTTCGATTATTGAAAAATCGGTATACGGTGTGAAACAATGAAATAGATTTAAAGCATTGAAAAAAAGTGCAAACTATGACAGTGTGCAGGGTTTTTTATGCAAAAAGCAAGCTAGAACAAGGTTCATTAATATAGCAAGCCATTGTAAGCAAGCAATGTATTCCATTCTTGGTTAAAAAAATTAATAAATAAAGAAAGAAAAACGTACACTAAAGGAACTCGGATAGTTTCGCTGATTAAAAATTACTCGATGGATTAAGGGCTGTCAAGCATTTGCAGAGAGGAGACCAAGCGAGGTACGATAAAAATTTGTTCAAATGCATTCGATTATCGAGTTATTTTTCGGAGCGACTGAAAAATTCCTGATTTATTTGAACAAAAAGCACGCGATTGTGGGGTTTGACCACCCATTGACGTAACACCATCCAGTAACATTTCCATTTATGGAAAATTTCCCACCTACGGAAATGAAAGCATTTGGTTTTTTTTCTGCAAAAAAGAAATTGATTTTTCTTTTAATTACGTTTGGCGTTGTAGGTAGGAGATTTTCGATTAATATAAATGATGTTCATTCATTGTATGGTGTTTCGTCAATACACAGTTAATCCTATTAGCGATCCGGCTACGAGTAAGAAAAATAAACGTTTAACGTGGATGTATAGAATTCAGGAATTTAGCAGATAGCACCGATTGATATCTCGAATTATGTGCGAACGCACGTACGAGAAAACGGAAGCATGGACCGACGACGGTGGGGTAATGCTGTTTCGGTGCTGTGCGATCGCGGGTGCTGCAGCGACTTCCGGTACACCTAACGACGACTCCTCGGAGTCTGGACTGGTGGCCACGGTCGCTAGTTTGCCCCCCGCACCGTCCAGCAACTTCCTATGACCTCCGCAGATTCCCCTGAAAGAGGTTTTAAAAAAAGCTGTTTTTCTAACTAGAAAGCTCGTCCCAATGATTTAACGGGATGATGGACTTTAAGGCACGATACACTGTTTAAAAAAAAGACGATTGAAGGACTCTAGGATATGGTGGGAAGTATCTATGGACGGAACAAGTGATGAAAACGTTTCCGTCAGCGTAGAAAACACTTTAGCTTCGGATATCATGTCTGAGTAAAAGCAAACTGGGTCGGCTGGCTTAACTGCAGCAAAGTAACAACAACGAGCTTGTAAGTGGTTGGGCAGGAAGCGATGTGACGGAAGAACGAATAAGGGTACAGCACGAAATTCCAAGAGGCTCGCGTACGACGACAACTTGGTGTAAGCGCAAGTCACGAGGACTCTGATCGATGCAGCGTATTTTAGTAAATATAAGCGGTTTTTCTCACGTCGACTCGACTCTCGCGATGCGAGAAGTGCGGCCTTCGCAAGGACGCAGCATCTATTTTGTGCCATGATCGTATAATCGTTGACACGATCGTGTTTAGTGTTACGTATAAGCTTGCTGCGGCTTTGACTCCTGCTGTTGCAGCTGTACAGAGCGCGATATACAGAGAGATACTCATAAACTTTGCATTTGCTAGGCACACACGACGTCACGACGTGCATCGAACTTCATGATCCTCCATGTGCCTATTCGTTATTTGACAGTAGCATTAACTTTTCGTGAAAACATTTGCTCGTTACTGTATTTCGTGATCAACTCAGTGTTATCGCGATGAATTCTTTCAGTACATCGGAGAAATTCTATTGCGAGTAGCTTCACCGAGCAAATGGTGCTTCAGCGTGCCGATCGACTTGGGTTAAATAAAAAAAAAACATCGAGGTGAATCCGAGACGCATCGTGACGAGCTTGGATTGAAAATAAATCGTGTAGAACGCAGACAGACAGAGATCGTGTAAGTTGAAAAAACGGAAAGAAGAAGATAAAGTGTGTGAGTGATCATAGATAGTAAAGTGATTGAAAAGAAGGAAAACAATCGAAAAAATAAAAAATAAATAAATTAATAAAAATAATAAATGAGTTTTGAAGTGACTGGTGAGACCTACCTGAGGGTCTGAGCTGCCGTCGCGGAGAGAAGCGAGGCTCTGGGAGTTTCGGGCCTGTGGAGAGGATCGGGAGAGGAAACAGCTCTGGCTTGTTGGGCGAGACGCAAAACCGGGCTAGTCTTTTCTCCTTTCTCGATGCAGTCACACGTCTTCGACATGTTGCGCCAACCCGGCTGACCGATTTTCGGTTTTCCGACCGGCACAACGTTTTTCACGTTTTTACTCGTAGTAAGGGGCGAGTATCGATCACGTTCGCTCCGATTATCCGATCCATTTTTTTCGTAATTCCTGCGAGAGTGTCGCGGCATATTCTGAGTTCCAGGTACTTTGAAGGTGCCCGGTGGTACTTGCTGATTGACAGAAACTCTGAAGGTTCCCGAAGCAATTTTGTCCGAGACGCCAATTCCGATCTGTAATGCCATTTGCTCCTTTGCGACGTTGTTGTTGTCCAATAATCCGTTACGCGAACCATTGCTTCGAGAATCTTCACCGTCGATATCCGTGTTTCTACGATGATGAGAACCTCTCGATCCTTCCGGACTCGACGTTGCCGCGACACTCTGGCCGGTACTGCGACCGCTGCTTCTGCTTATCGCAGCCACGACATCCTCGCGTTGCCTCGAACTAAGCGGACTCGACGCGGACCAAAACCGGTTGCGGGGATCCATTAGAACTAAGGACGGGGAAGGAGGTGACACGACAGACGTCGAAGAATCATTACCGGAGCCCTCGGTGGCTTTACCGGTGTAACATTGGTTTTGGGATAGGGTCGGGAGGCGTGGAGCCCATACCGGCCAGGAGGGTGACCTACAAAGATCACAACACAAATCGTTCAGGCATGCAAAAATCATAAAACTTATGGGCATCATCTTTTTTCCCAATTAATTTCTTCTCACAAGGCCGCGGATCAAAACAATATTAATAATAATAACAACAATAACATTAATAATAATAATAATAATAATAACGACAATAATAATAGTAATCAATAGCGAATAAAAGAGACACAAACCATAGAAAATAGAAAAAGTAAATAAAATAATTGAAATTTAATGAGAGCTTGAGTTATTTATTTTTTTAAGCTTTCGATCAGATTTCTCAGAGACGACGGGAAATTTTGGGATTTCGTTAATAGTATTGAGAAACGTATAAATTTCTCTCCGATGGATTCGCTGTTGAAGAGTTAGTCAATACGTGATGAATTGATGAATAGTTAGCGTGGATGTTAGTTATACAGCGATTGCTTGTTCCACATAAAAAAATTTTGTTCTTCATACCGCATACGTATTGAGAAGATACAAAGAGAAAAAGAGCGATAAAGAGAGATAGAGAAATGGATAGTAAATGAACGTTACGGGTGGTTATGTACATAACGTATCGAGAGATTTTTTTTAGCTCGACTGTGTAGAGAACCTCTGCGATGGGTAACGTGCAATCCGTAAATGCAACGGTAAATATCTTATTTTAAGAACCATTGCAAAGTAGAAAGAAATTACCGAGTACCGCCACATTTTGTGAGATGATCGTCGCTACAATATAGAGTTAAGCTGCCCATAGTGAACGATGTTGTAATTTAATATTAATTGATTTTTTTGTTGTATAGCGTTAATACAGAGAAGGAAATGTTTCACATAAGAATTACTTATATCTTGGAGAGCCAAGCCGTCAAAGCCAAGACTGGATAATCTCGATCTTATCACTTAACTTCTTAACTTAACTTCTTTTTTGAGAACTATACAAGGGACGCGGCTACATTTAATCGTGGATTCATAAAGTAAACGGTGAAATTTATTGAATATAAGGAAAGAAACTACATACCTGATGTGGCCACTGTCTCCGCTACTGCTCTGTCTGCTATGCTGACTGTGAGAATTTAAAGATCCGTATCCCGAGCCTTTACTCAATTGACTGGTGTTGCTACTGTTCCGCGAGTGACCAGATTCCGTGTGAGCCTCTGCGAGACTCTCCACAGGAATCGCCGATGGCACGATTTCGCTGAGAGTCATTGGATCGTAAGATTCTGTTCCGCTTAAGAGTTCTGAAAGTATTTCGTCGCGATATTGAAAGAGTTAAATAAATGTCAATTAAAAATCTTTATCGTTAATAGTTTGTGGATAAACTTACCGGAAGAGAACAACGCAGGCCTTTTCTTCGGAAGACTGCCGAATCCGCTACTCGCACTGGCTATGCTTCCGGCCAGTGAACCGCTAGAGACGTAATCGTCACGGTTAGCGCCTCTCTCGGATGCTATCACTTCATCCGTGGTTGCACCAGGTACCCCTTGGGATCCGGGTACTGCCAACTGCGTTGGCTTTCCCGATGGTGTTGGACTAAGGAAAATGTACATTTATTTCATTGGTATACGAAGGAAAATAAATATCCTTGATAATGTTGAACCGTTCCACTTAAGAGTAAATACATAAGTAAATACGTAAGAGGAATACATAATTTTATTGCGAATCTAACAATCATAGACATAGTACAGTCGGATCTCGCCTGTTCGACCAATTCACATTCTCTCGCGATGCAATGTACAACATTTTTTAATTAAAAATCTGTCTGTTTCCTAGGCAAAAGAACTCATAAAATGGTATTGAAAGAAAAGGCTATTAGCTCGTTAAACTCACACTTTAAAAAGAATATCGCCAGACAACATGTTCATTTTGATAGCGACACCGAGCATCGAGTTGTCTTGTCGATGCCGAGCGTCGTAACCCTCTAAAAGACATCTCGTTCTGCAGAGGCCAGCACCAGCAAACTGTGCGAGATTGAGATCCGTGAATCCCAGTTTCTGGAAGGACCTGCCTCCCTTTAGTTCCTGAAATGAGAACACGTTAAATATATTAGTCTGGACGTCGTTACAGAAACCGGATTCATTTACTTGACTTCCAATTAATTTCCTATGTAACTCACTTTTCGCACAGATATCCTGAGGATACAAGGATCGAGGACTCCGGTGGATGCGTTGGCGCTCATTTTGCAAGGGAACTCGAATTTTGCATTCCACCTGACCGTGTGCTCCTGCACTTCTTCCCTGTAACAGACCACGACGAATGCGTTTTAGTTTTTTTTTTAAAATATAAATATAACAAATGCTCGTGAATATATATTGCACGTCTTCGCTGCCGCGGTTAAAATATTTCTATTTGGCACCCACGTTAACGTTCTCGGAGAATTGCCGGATATACACCATCCAGACATTAAACAAAAATTCTTTATGACGAGTGTTGAAAGGGACCAACCGGTTTTATGCAGAAACGACGTCTCTTCGTATGTCAAGTGCAAGAAAAAAAAATAAAATAGAACATCATAAGTGAAAAAGTGACCGGTGGTGAGTAAACAGTATGTGAATTTCCGTCATTCCGATGGCAAAATTAATCTCTTATCTATAAATAAGAATTTATACTGAAATAATACCATGAGAGCGAGAAGTGTATAATTATTAATTGTAAAAAAAACAACGACCTTCATAATTCTACAGTCGCCGATAATTATTTATCTTCTTGCGCGACACGTCCAACATCCACAACGAACTACAACTTTTGCAGCGAGACTTCCTTCTATTTTTTAAGACGAAGCGAAACCTCAACATGTACACGCACACATTGGCTGTTTCTCTTCCACTCCCGCGTGAAGTACCATTTTGTTCTATATATTTCGCACCCATACATGTTTCGTCTCGTCTTAACAGTGTTATAATGGTAGTTACAAGTAGAATAGAGGAGAGTGAAGTGAAGAGATGGTAATAACCGTGCTGGCAAATGAAACGACGTTTTTTCTCGAAATGGGAATCATTTCATGGCAGTACCTGCACCACGTACCATGCGTATAGATACAACAAAAGCAACTAATACAAAGCAAGAGAAGAGTGCTAGCGTGTACGAGCATAGAGTCACGCTCTGGCTACTACGCAGCAGCAACGTGCTGCTTCGGTTGGCCGTTGCAAAGTAAAAAAAAAAAAAAAAGAAGAAACAAAAAAAAAGAGGAATACGTGTAGCGGAGCAAACAAGAAAATAGCAGAAAAGAGAGTGTTAGATAGAATAAGCTGGAATGAGCGAGTCTAGTTGTCTAACGAGATTACTCGGCTCAGCTATAGTTTTCTCTGTGGCTCGTGGAATTATCCGTCGAGGCCCACCACGCGGTCTCATTCTCGAAGCATCGAAAGACACATCGTGTGTAATTTTCACTGGTGCCACGTGAACGTTCTATCTGACCCAGTATAGCATGCTCATTAACTGGTTTATTGCGAATCCACAAAGATCTAAGTTGTCCATAAAGAAATGAGTTGAGAGATGGAAGAGCCGGAAATGACTGAATCGTATAGAGCGCTATTAGCTATAGTCCCATTCGATTAATTCGAAAATTCTACAGTCTTCATCGACCAAATTGTCCGCAGTTTTATTGAGTCCTCTCATGCAAATGCATTGTCCTGTACAGAATTATGAATGAAGTTTACGCATAATACTGTACGGAGAGACGAATAAGAATCGTAAGAGGACGTGTAAATCTAAAGAAGGTAAAGCGAGAAGTATAAAAGGGAATTTTTTTTGTCATTACTGTGATTATTTTTTTCACACGAATTTCTACCAATAGGAGCGTGGTATTTAACATCACGTGGTACCAACAAGACAAAGTTATATCGGTAATTTTTCCATAAATTCCCTGCTGTTGCTGGGTAATATATAAAAAATGTTCAATAGCTCGTAACTTGCGTTAATGTCAGAAATGTCAAATACATTTGTTCGTAAAATTTTCCTACGAATATGTTAAATACCAAATTCCTATCGGTTGAAATTTGGATGAAAGAAATAATTCACCGAATATCCCTCGAGCTTGGAAATTAATCAGGTGCTTCCAAGCTCTCGGGGTATTATAACGGAAAATATTATGCGGTGTGATGAATATTCAAAAAGTAACAACAGAATGTAGCTCCTCTCGTGTCAGTCTGGTATGAGAATTTATCGGTGATCAACGACGTATCAATTTATGGAACAAAGTTGTGAAAAGATACTCGCTGTATATAACAAAAAATGTGTGATAGTAGCCCTGTGATCTCAATGACAAAATGTAGCAGGAAGACGATGAGATATTGTAAAAAGCAGTTCTGCCTGGAGCACCACGTTACGTGCTCCCTCGTCGCTCGTTCGGGATTTAATTCAGAGCCATTTTTCCATTTGAAAGCGGCTTCACAGTCAGGCCTGTCTCTCTTCGCTCTCTCTCTCTCTCTCTCTCTCTCTCTCTCTCTGTGCTGCTTTTTTTTTCTTGAAACGCGCAGTTCGTTTATTCGTGACGACGAATAAGAGTGAACGATATATTTCCTGTTGGAGAAAGAAAACCGCCGCTCTTTTTGTCGTTCAGATTGGTACAGTGAAAAATATTCTATATCTATATAGACAGAGAGAACGGACGTTCTCGGAGAATTTAGCCTCGAGATAGCGAGTGACTCTTTCATCTCCTTTTGACAATGGTATACCGCTCCGAACTAAGAGTCGAGTTACATTAATTAAATGGTATGATCAAGCGGAGTTACAACTCGCGTACACTTTTTGTTTCTGGAGACAAGAGATCTTCAGTCGAGGATTCGACCAGGAGTGCGAGTGTCTTTGTGTGACGTAATATTGAGCGGGGATGGCAAGGGTGGGAGAGAAAGTATATCGTCGCGCTGCCAGTACCAGTGCGGGATATCAGGGTGCTTGATGGTGCTGCTCCTGGTAGCGAGCACTGGGCGTACTGGACGGCAGAAGCAGGAGCCAATTACCGTGAAAACCAGGCCAACCCGGTGTCGAGGACATGGACCAAATCCTTGCCCTACCTCTCCTTTCGCCGTCCTCCCCGCTTATACTATTCAGTAAATGCGTCAGACTTTCAGAAGGTAAACCCGGGAGGAGATTCTCTGGACTTCTGTAGAACAATGTTTCTCCGCAATCGCGATAGCAACACTGTGCCGACAGTTAGAACACCGAAAAAGAAGAAAAATAAAAGAGATTGTGGCGAATCATTTCGATATAAATGCATGCGTGTGCGTAGCATCCACGTAGCACGTAGAAATTGTCGTTGTGACGACTATTTAACGGGGGAATTATGATATTCAATTTTTATTAAATACAGTCTGTTTATACGGTAAAAGGGAAGCTCTGAATGAAGTTGTTTTTGTAATTATTATTATTATTCCGTGAAGTTTTTATAATCGCGTTGTGACAGGGTGAACGCAGGTGGTCGCGCGTATGACAACAGGAACTGCTATCGTTTTCAGCAGAATTTTGTTGATAACCGATCTAAAAATCAAGATTTCGTAAGGCTGGTTTGTTGCCCGGGCGACCTTCGCGACACACACAACACACACACACACACAAACGTGCGCGCGCAGTACACACAGTTTCATTTCTGTATGTCGCGTGCAAACGGAAAGTTAATATATCGATTCAAAGGTATGTTTTATGTAGATGTTTTATGTATGATTTTATAAGATAAAGAGATATGTGAGAGTCCATTATTTCAGGCGCATTGTATTCTAATATAATATTTAACAGAAGGGCGCGTGCAGAGCCGTTGCCATTAAATTTTCTACTAATTTCACGCTGCCACGTGTATTCATTTCATCATTGTACGCAGTCCTTACTGTCAGATACAACGCAAACGACGCTGAATTTAATACGCTCGTGCTAATGGCTTTTACATAATACGACGTAGAGTTTCTAACAAAAATACTGCGATAACTTAATACGTGGAGAGACAGTACAATTCCCACATGTGACATTTGCACTATTCAAACATTTTAACAAATTGTCATTACATTATTTATAGCCTTCGTTCTCTGTAAAATTTATATGTTGAATACGTTTCGACATTTTGACAACCGCTCGCGATAGTAGTAGGGCCAACAAGCTAAATGACAGTTGTATAAAAATTTATTATAATTAATCAACCGGATTAAAATGAAGTGTCGTTACATTATTAAAACGTTTGATCTATTCTGTGAGAGACAGTACTCTTCCTCATTTATTAAATATTTCGACATTTCAACCATTTGACATGATAATAAAAAATGGTCGGACTCAATTTATTATTTTTTTTCCCGTTATTCTGTATTATAATTATATATTTAACACGACTCGACATGTTGACAACCGCACGCGACAGTAATAGAGCTAACAGACTAATTGACAGTTTATCAAAAATAAAAAAATTTAAATATATAATATAACATATAACGAATCAATCGGATTTGGAATAGGTGTCGTTCTGTCCATGCTGACAACACACACTGTTAGTCGACTAGATTGGATTACTTGCATCCTAAAGAAGTACTATATCTATATACTTGACTCGTTCCAAGCGTCTCTTAATTCGTGAGTTAAGTATCTAAACTAAAAAGTCCCGTTTAAAGACGTAGAAGGACTTTTCACAACGTTGTGGAATGACATATTGCAACTGCAGTGCTGCAACGACATTTTTACTCTCTTTCTCTTTCTCTCTATCTTACTCACTTGTGGACACAATGTTACTTTCCAGTTCAGTGGAAAAACGTTAATCGAGAATTGGCTTGTCCCGCAATGAAACTACCACGGCAGAAGCAGCAACACGATAGCACACATCAAGTAAACTCTCCGTGAATGTCGAGGATTATTGCAGAGAGATGTTACGCGCAAGCCAACTCTGAGAGCAATTGCACGCACGTCCTCGATTGTGTTGGTACAGTACACAATACTACTTGAAAGTACTATATACATACAAGCTGTATTTCTCCTGTACCATGTTAAAATTCGAATGTCCCGTCTATACCTTTCTTTCCTCTTTCTCTCAATTTTCAAGGGATACCGTTTGCCTCGTTGAATTTCTGCCCAGTGGGCCTGGCTCAATCGATTCTCTTTCGCATCGCTGCGATTAATGGAAATCCCGCGGTTGTATATCGACGACCACGAATCTCTCAACTGTAACAAATCGGAGACTTTGCATCTTCAGGTATTTCGATTCTAGTATAAATCAAGCGTATGTTGTTCGCGTAATTTATTATATCCAGCTAGATTCAATATAATATAAAACAGAGAACAGAGAGGACGAAAGACTAACATTCGGGTAAGGATCCGATAACGATTTTCAACACATTAAAATAAATTTTAGCCTATATACATCGATTAGTACCCTGCGACACCTTGCTTTCTATAATGACACTCATACGCAAGCAAGCTCGAGTGACCTTTTACAATTCGGTCGTGCGGGGGTGGTTTCGTCAAATGAATATGAGAGCAAGTTGCACGCGAAACCGGGAACCACGTATATAAACATGTTCTCTGAACTTTGCATGGCAAACGCACATCACGAGTAAGCAACTGCACATTAATTATGACGTTAACGAGATTAACGTTATGCATTACCTTTCGAAAGAAAAAAAAGAAAAAAAAAACAATATTTTTGGAGTCAGGACTGAATAAAGCGTATACATACACTGTGCGCCATCTTTTCTGTGTGCCGCTTTTATTGGCCAAAGCAAAATGTGCCCTTTTTGCTGCGTTTTCCATCACTTTTGCGAGCATCTCAGGCGATATAGCGATGATTTCGGCACGAATGTTTGCCTTGAGCTCGTCAATGGTCTGAGGCTTGTTGGCGTACACTTTGCTTTTCAAATAACCCCACAAAAAGAAGTCCGGAGGGGTAAAATCTGGAGGTCTGGGTGACCAGTCAATGTCGCCATTTTTTGATATCACACGTCCATGGAATTTTCGTTGCAGAAATTGCATTGTTTGATTTGCAGTGTGGCATGGTGCACCGTCTTGTTGAAACCAGTAACCGTCCAGACCTTTTTCACACATTTGTGGACAGACATAATGAGCCAACATCCACCGATATCGATTCCCATCCACTGTTTCGCCTTCTCTGAAGAAAAATGGCCCAATGATGGTTCGGGCGCAAACGCCAGCCCAAACAGTCACGTTTTGGTCATGCAATGGTGTTTCATGGTTCTCGTGTGGATTTTCCGTTCCCCAAATACGGCAATTTTGCTTGTTAACGGTTAATTTAGTTTGAGATTCGAGAATACATTCACTGGATAGTAATTAATGACAAGGAACCAGAATTATAGAATTCTGCAACAAAATTTCTCACGTACATTTGAAATCCCCATAGTCTGCAGTGACCAAAGTTCATCTCACATTTTAACCATCCCTCTCCCTCTCGATTGCGACTGGCATCGAATTTAATCAATCGAAACTCATAACAGAGATCGGCAATGTTTGAGCTCAAATATATTCAAAATATATATTAGATTTATTAATTGTGAATAATTCTTTTTAAAAAAAAAGTAACAAGATTTTTTAAAACTTATTAATATAAATGGATGTATTCATTCAGGTATTAATAATTTTGAATAATTACTCATAATTATTCGAACCGATATCTTTCTCAAATTCAATTTTATTAAAATATTTTCGATTCTTGATGCGTTTACCGTCATAACCGATGATAATATGAATACTTCGATTATCGGTACGCACACTGTATTGCACATCCGCGTATGTATTAATATTATCTCTCTGTCTGGCGTGTCGGTGCGATATGCTATTGACGCTACATATTATTTCTCGTGCCCAAGAGTTCACAGAGCCGTGGGCAAGGCTGTTCAAGGCCCTCTGCGATCGCGTCGGCTAAGGGGACCACCAAGGAAAACCCGAGTAGCCCCGAGGCGTTTCGATTTCGTAATCCGTGCGAGACGTTACTATAAAAGCGTGACGGGGGGAACTACCGCCGTTGCACCGACTCGACTTACAGCTTCGATCTCAAGCAAGCAACAGCACCAGAGGCATAAATGACGGTAACCGCTTCGAGTCGCTCTCGTTCCCCATGCGCTCGCGATACCACTTTCTAAACGAGCGCCAGAAAGCCGAGTAAACTGTTAGGATAATCGTATAACGTGTACGTAGAAACGAAGCGCAGGTCCGCGATCAGCGATTAACCATTTTAAGGAGATCAAAGTAGTTTTCATGAAAACCTGACGATAAATGGTATAAATGGTTAAATGAGAAAATGGTATACATTTTTTTGACTGTTAAAGTTATTTTATATAAAATAAACGCTGGAGTAGCGAGGCTTAGTACGTGCGTTTATTGCTTCGTAAATATACGACAAAGAGAGTTGCTCCACGTTTACATCAAACATTGTGAATTAATATTCACAATACAGAGGCTGCAAACATGTTGTCCAATTTTCTAAATTTCTGTTTATATTTATTTCGTTAATTTTTCGACGGATGCGAATTTAACAAATAAATATATCGAAAAAACTTGCTGCACACTTCTGCTACTTTCGTTATCAGGAAAAATCTTTAAGGTATTCGTCTTTTTATGTGCTGAACAAGTTGCGATTAGATACAAACGTTCAATAGAACAATTTTTTATTACGGATTAGTTTATTTATAGAAATTAAATAAGTTTTGTTGCTCATTTGAATCACTCTGATTCGTCTGATTCACCGATTCCTAAAAATATTCGGCATTCTGTCACGTGGTACTTGGAATTTTTCATTTTAAACATTCAGTAAGTCACATTTTTTTACGGTTCCATAGGAATTCTCGTTATCAGACCTGCATCTTCATTCTCAAAGCTATCTACTCGAAATATATATATAATCAACAGATTCAGTGATTGCCTCCTAAGCCATAATGTTAATTTTACTATTTTTAAGCCGATATTTCTTACTGAAATTATCGGTAAATGACAGTATAGTTTTTTTCACCGCAAAACTACAATCTAAGTGAATAATATCAATGTAGGAAAAAAAATCTATGGAAAAAAAGTCCACGGAAAAAGGGACAGAAAATAATCCGCTGGGAAGAAAGTAATTTATACGGATTCACTCATATTATTGGTAGTTCGAAGGACGAATAATGTACGATTATCCGTGTAGATGGTACTCACGAACTGTAAAATTATTGGTAGTTCGAAGGACGAATAATATACGATTATCCGTGTAGATGGTACTCATGAACTGTAAAATACTATATACGAACGAATAATGTACGATTAAACGTTCGGATGAATCACGTTAATCGTGCAACAATATATTCAATAATTCGCGAGAAACACTTTCTTTTGCTCGATGATATATACCTATGAAAAATTACATAGATTTGTGTCCTTGAAATTGGATTTTTTCTTCATGTGAATCGTGCAGTCATATTTTTGCCCGATGGTATTTAACGGTGAAAAATTGACTTTATATCCGCAAGGCGAAGTATTTTGCTAGAGAACTTCACAAACCTTTATAAAGTTTGTCAATATAAAGTAGATCTTCGGGCGGAGCATACCTCGATTTGTGTCCTTTAAGCAGGTTTTTTTTTTCACGTGAATCGTGCAACAAAATATTAAACAATTCGCAAGAAACACATTTTTTTACGCGATGGTATTTAATCGTGAAAAATTAACTTTATAACTGCAAGCTGAGGTATTTTGCTAGAAGACTTTACAAAGCTTTATAAAGTCTGTCTACATAAAGTCGATTTTCAGGCGGAACATACCTCGATATGTGTTCTTTAAATTTGTTTTTTATTCACGTGAACCGTGCAGTATTTTTTTTTTGCTCGATGGTATTTAATCGTAAAAAATTGACTTTATATCCGCAACCCGAGGTATTTTGCTAGAAAATTTCACAAGGCTTTATAAAGTTTGTCTATATAAAGTCGATCTTCGGGTGGAACATACCTTGACTTGGGTGCATTAATTTGATATTTTTTATCAGCGGCCTTATTCATAATCGATTATTCTTCCAAATTTTTCCAAGGAATTTTTTTTAAAATACCAAAGAATATACCTCAGATTTGACAGTTTATATAATACCAAATAAATCAAGATAACCCATAAGATATCTTAACCGTCACATTTGAACCGTCACCACATTTGTGATATATTTCGAGGATCTTCCTTAGTTTTTATTTTTATTAAAAAATAAAAAAAAAACGTTATTGCATCAAGTATATTTTACACCGCACCAGTACACGACTTAACTGTAAAGGTGCAAGGAAATGAGTTGGCTCTTATGGTTGACTAGAAGCCGTTCAATGCATTCTAAATAAAGTGTTCGATGTACTATACTATATAACGATATACGTGGCAAACAGAGGTATCTTCTAGTCGCGTTTTGGCATTGAGAGTTGCGACTCGCTCGACTATATTTCCAGGTCAATGAAATAAAGCTGTTTAGTTACTTTACGGTTTGCGAACATATTAGCTCATCGTACATTAGGAACTTGCTCGGTTGTGCTGTTGCTAACGTTAGCAGCTAAAGTCAGATAACGAAAGAACGGTGTCCTTCTAGTATGAGCGGACAAACTATAGACGAAACACTTGAATCAAATGTATACCATTTTTAGCTGCGGGATGCCGCAATTAAACGGCCATAATCAGCTTCGGCAACGTATGTACGTAATGATGATCGGGTCTCGCGTGTTGCTTCTCTATCCGTGACACACTCCAGAAAGCTATAAATACAATACCTGCTAATGCTGTACGTTGCTGTCTATATCTTTACCTGCGTACTATAGCTTACGAGGCATTGTGCGCTTGTGGCAGACAGTGCACTTAATTACAGCGATTATATGTTAGAGAGTGAGAGAAACATTTATCGAGAAACAATAAGGCAATACGCACAACTGGTGTTGTGTACAGAACCCGACAAAAAAAAATGCAGCGACTGTGGAAGTTTCCTGAAATATATACGTTGATCGTAATCAGCACTGGGCGACACAGCAGAGTCACGATGTCAAGTGTTAAAAAAAGATCTTAAACATAGCCTGTTGCGGACATATTTTGTACCGTTCTTGCACGTTACGCGATCAGACGATTTTTTTTCAAACGTACGGTTAATTTTTTAATATACATTTTTTAAATCTCTTTTTTAACGCGTGCGAATCTCTTCCGTGATCGTCCTGTGTTCAAGGGCGTCAAGGGGAACTTAGAATAATCAGGGACTGGGTATTAAATTAATTAAAAATAATCAGGCTGGAAGGGGGCTGATTAAGAGGACTCGCATCAATCCAGGCTCGAAGAGGGCTCATTCGGAGGACTCAAAATAATCGGACCTCGAGGAAGTGGTTATCAGGGGACTCGAAAAAGTCCAGGCCAAGTGCGGGGGAGGGGGGTGCGTATAGAGAACTTGAAATAAACAGAGGCAGGGAGGAAGCTTCATTGCGATACTTAGAATAATCCGGGCTGAGGAAGGGGGTATTCACGTATATACGTATAATGTACCTGAGTTAAATACAGTTCTACCGTATAGTATGCTAGAATATGAAGCGCGTTCGCTCGGACAATCCGCAATTGAGTTAACTTGCTAGCGGACAATATCCATCGTATAATCGTTAGAGGCTGTTGAAACGGCGTAACAACTTCCCACGAAGACCAATAAAAATTCATTGTCACCGTAACGACCGTGACCGTGTCTGTCTGTAATTCATACTCATGTATATATTCATATACTCGCGTCGTGCATACGCTAGTTCCACGCGTGTTTTAGACTTGACGGCCAATTTCGGCATTAATCTGGGTTATCTCATTGGTTTTTACGTGTGTGCAAATAAGAGAGAGAGAGAGAGAGAGAGAGAGAGAGAGAGAGAGAGATATGGGGCATTGCGATTGGTATGAATCCTGCGTATATTGCAATACGTATATCTTTCGGACTCTGTGTCTCTCTCGTCACAACGCCGTTTGTTGTTCATGATGTTAGTTCCATGTAGCACTCTTGATTTTAATTCACAACGCCTACGTGCACTCCGCGACCGTGCGAGCTTGTCTCACTTGTATATCATTGTCGAGAGTAAAATTGATCGGTTGATCGAGTCTTATTTGTGGACTATGATGAGATATAAGAAACCAGACAACGAGAAACGAAGAGGCACGTATTGTTAATTGCTTTGCTCGATTGTTGTAAAATTAATTGTTGTTTGCTTACATGAAGCAACGTAACAATTTATTTGGAACGATATTATTTCAAGACATTCGTTACTCTTGATTTAAATAAACATAAACGGGCTTTCCTCGTATTTTCTTTTCTGGATTTTGCAATTCGAATTCACGACGTTCAATGCATGGGATAAACTTCAACGGAAAGAGCAGCTCGTTCACTCACATCATCGGAAGACCCAATGCTATATAAAATAGATTCGTACTATTCAATCGTAACTGTAAGTACATGTGTATAGAGAGAGAGGCACGAACTCGAGAAATTGAGGCTATCGACGCCGGAAAAACAAACCGGAGATCGGCGTGCGCCGGACGCTAACTTAAGCTCGGTTCATTATTCTATACGCGCTTTTGCTATGCTACATTCCAAGAAATACGTTTTGTGTGTATTTGGTACGTAACACGTTCAGAATGGCGAGCCACCCGCGAGTAAGTATTAACCGCACGTGCTGATCCCACCAAAAATCCCCTGGGTAATAATAGAAACGCAATTAAGTTGCGAGAGCGCAGTTTACGGAGCAACTTTATAGCAAGTCTATACCATTGCGGCTTATATGATACTCAGCTTGGCAAGATTCATCTCCCTTTCCGACTTGGTTAATGACATAACCTTTCGTGACGCAGTCATCACTTTTATCTTCTCGGTCGAGAAGAATTCGTCAATCCGGTGTTTCACGGTCGCTAGCTGTGGCACTCATCGATATTTTTAGAAATTCATTTATATTTTAAGGGAAAATTAATTATTTATTTAGTTTATTGTTTAATTTATCTTTTTTTCTTGTTGTTGAGGATTTAACTCGAGAGACAAGTGCCTGCCCCCCCCCCCCCCCCCCCCGATAAGCACGCAAAATCTTGATTGTGTAATACACGTTCAAGACGAAAGGCATTATTTTTTTGCTTGCGCAAAAGCCAATTAAGAATAAACCTTGCCTTGCGCGTGTTGACTTGGGGTGAGACGGGTGGACGTCCGAAACGTATGACGTACACTTTCAAAAAATCGGAGACAAGAGCGAGACGTAAAGTGGTCGCCCTTGGTGGTGTATCGCAATTATCACCAAGCGCTGTATCAACGCGATGTCTCTCCCGTTGTAACGCAATCGAGTCTCCGCGTTGCCGGCGATCGGCGATCATCGATCCACAGTGAAGTCAACATATACTTACGAAACAATACGAATGAAAAAGATTCTACAATCATATTCGTGTATATATCAATTTTTTTTTATCTGTTTTTGTTATTTGGTTACAAAACAATGTCATGAATCTTTAATAAAACCTGATGTACTCGTTCATAATCGAAAAGGCTCACAAATTGTTGCTGATTTTTATGATCAACGGGTGGTCTGATGTAAAATATTAAGAATTTTATAGATGAACATTTCAACGTGAAGTGATATATAGCGATAGGTAATAAAAAAATGGATTTTATTAAATCGTACTCAACACTTTTTCAAGCATAAACAAAGTGTTGATGTGCGTAAAATTGACATGCGCATTGATGAAGAATCTTTTTTTGCGCGGAAAAGCTTTAGCGCGTTTAAAAAAAAGATTAATTGTCAAAATTGCAGATATCTCTCTCGCACTCACTGCGAACTGAGTCTGCAACTTTAAGGGAAGACTCGTTACCGACTGAGCATCGCCATTGGTAGCCGCAACCGCGACAGTGACAGAGCTAAAAATTTCTAACTACATTTTTTTCACTCAAATTTTCTGAAAGTAGAATGTCGGTTTTCTAGGATTCATTCCGTGACACGTTCGGGTAGTATGTTTCTATTACCGGTTATAGTTTTTGAAGGTGTGTCGTATTACCTGAATGCAAGGCGACAAATTTACCTCACGATGTATCGTGTGTCATCTAGTGCGACCTCCCCCCCCCTCTCGTAAACCGACAGAGCGGTGTGAGCTTTCACCTCCCCTTAAAAACAAAGATATACTACTATGTGATACAATGTACATATATACACACAAGATTGCTTCAGAGACTCTCGAAATTCTAATCGCAAGGTCGATGTGTAGCTTATTGATACGTCCAAGGCTTACTGCAGCACTCTAGCTAGCGTTGTTGAATCAAGGTGGAACAATCAACCTTGGTGCCTTCGGAAATACGTTTCGATGATGACAATCGGCCTGTATCGTACGATATTCGACACAGTCTATCGGCTGATGTCCTCAGAGCATCTGCACTAATAAATACGGAATGGAAGCAAGGGCAAGAGGGAAATGGCAAGAGACGCTTTATCCGCCAGAGGTGAAATTGGTGTGCATGAATATACCACTTTCATCTCTCTTGCCTACCTCGATAATCGATATTTCCTTCCTGATGCTATATGGATACGTCACGAGAGACGTTTACACACTAAAGCCTGTGGTTATGGAACAAATGTATTCATACAAGGAATACACAGAGTAAAACATAATGAATCAGCACTCCCGGTAATTGCGGGAGATCCTGCTCGTGTCACTTACATTTAAGTGCTCCTTTTTACTCAGCTGTAGAAATTATTGGGTGCAGCATCGGGATAGCAAAAAGAGGAATATAGAAATTCGAGTTCCATCTCTGTGTTGTATATGTAATTGAGAATAAATAAATATATTAATTGCAGGCTTCAGCATCAGCTGCAAAGACTCCTTTGTAAAGCTATAACCGGCAGTTAGTCCAGTGAAATAGTTCTCAATTGAGGAATATTCGTATTTTTTTTTATTCCCCGATCGATGCGCTCGTAGCAACGACCAAATTGGCGACGCAACGATCGTATTTTTTAATCTAAGAAGAGAGTGGATGACGACGTTTTCTCATGCGGATATCAATCGTATATTGATCGATAAGGATCAAAGGTACCTAACCTCTGTGTTCTTTATTTTACATTACGCACTTTAGATTCTTTAACGTCGATACGAATACGAGTCGGCATTATCGCGACCGATCGACATCGAGGTTCTATCGTTGTTAATCATCAGTCACGTACGAGATTGCGGTGTATTGGCGACTAGCGATAAGAATATTCACTGTAGCTCGTTCTCTTGGCACTCAATACTCGTACAATTATCGTGTGCGTAAAAGGAGACGAGAATATGCGTAGGTAGCCGAGATTTTGCTACTGCTTTTGCTATACCGACACACATCTCCATATATATCACACGCATATCCACGAATATGATTGCAGAAACAGAATATAGAAATGACCGAATCTACAAGTAAGTTCTGGAATGACTGGTGCACAAACGACCAATCGGATATGTAACGCTCGAATGATGCGAGCTCCGTACTTGTAAGGAAACACACATGGAATGCGGTGGATCGGAGAGTACGAGCGTAGAAGTCGAGATCATTGCTTAGATCTTGGAGACGACGTCCTTCTGGCTTCAGGAATGACGTCGACATAATCTTGTAGAATCATATGAGAAACGTTTGGGTGGCTGGATAGCTGATGATATTTGTCATTCGCTCTCCACTTTGCTATTCGCGTCAGGGCTATCATTAGTATACGGGAAAACATTCGTACTATGATCCTCCACCCTCGTAATCTTTGTAACAGGCGCCATGGGACTTGCGTGATTGTCTTTTTCTGTTACATATCATCAATTGAAAGCGACATAGCGACACTCGAGACCAAGCGTTGCTTCTCTGGTGTCGCTAAGATAAATAAACACCACGAGTCATCAGGGATCTCGGGGAAGGTTCTTTGAGACGATAAGAGGCCCTTGTCCGCCACGAGGAGGGGCTGACGTAGTACTGGGACCTCTGGATGCCATCGATCGGGCGAGCCCCGATTATTCTAGATCCAAGCCGCGACAACGACACTTCGTCCATACTTTCTGTTCACTTGCAACTAATATTATACCAGTCATTGTATTTCTTTTATATTGTGGAGTTTCACCTATAAATATTTCTAACACAATATTTGTTATTATTTGACGTGTCGTTTAGTTTTTGTCAGGCGCACTAAAATGAACGCTCATCATAGGAATCATTAAGTACAATTAATTTGTTGCCCATATTCGAAAACACTTATGCACTTGCAAATACCAACGTTAACGAGGAATAAGCGCAATTTTTCCTCCATCTCTTCCGGTGTTCCGCGAATTTCGATTGACGCAAGCATTTAAATTGTGGACGGACATGACGCCGTCAAATAAATAATTTATTTAACGCAAATAAATGCATATGTCAAGTCGTTCAAATATATTCTTTATTCCAATCATTTTTTTATTCTACTTATCCAATCTGAAGGATTTAAAATGTTTCTATCGCGATTCAAACGTATTATTTGAACCAAATAAATCTTGTTTCTCGGTGTAAACTCGAAAATGATCCACAGAGTGTCATTATCGAGGTTAGTTGAGTTGAAATGAATTACGCCGTTGTTAAATACTTTGATCTATACCTCGTGTAACTTCGTTTTGTTTTTCTTCATTGAAGTTGGCACGTGAGTTATCGTAGCATTTGTATACGTAGAGTACACGAGGATGGTTATGCTGGGAAAGCCGTTGCTTCGATCGATGCTAATTCAGTGAAAAAATTTTAATCGGTTTATCCATTTGCATAGAAACGGTGATATTTGCCGTTGACGTTCTTCTGGCGATGAAATACACATCCGAGGAATATTTATACAAAATAATGAATGCACATCCCGGGAGAGAGAGAGATCGACGGCCGAGGGTTCATTTTCTCATATCTCACCAGGCTCCCGATTAAATCAAGTGGTAAACGAACAAGTCCAGAGCCGGTTTTTTTAAACAAGAAGATTATAAATAAATATCTATACCCTCGTGCGACGAGGTCACGTGGAATCGGAGTACGAAGGAGAAGGAGGGAAAGACTGGATCATCTCTTAAGTGTAGCGAGGTTTGTATCTCTATCAAGATGTTCGTGTATATTGAAATGTTTAATAATTTTCGTATCTTTCTATATTATAAAAATATGTTGCTACCGCAGCCGTGTAGGAGAGTCGGGAAACCCCCCCAAAACCCGGACTAAATATCCCTTGGAGTCCCCCTCGCCGCTAGGTGCGGATTCTTCAAATCCTTTTTGGAGCCTCCCCACCAAGCTCGGATTATTCAAAGTTCCGCTTGGAGTCCCCCCAGGCTAAAGTAAAGAGAGCTTATCAATGATAGGAATAGGGGAGAGCTTCATTGATAGATAGCAAGGGCGCATAGTGCCCATTTTGACTCTGTTAAAATCAATCTAATTATTAAAAATGTAATAAAATTAGTAATTTTTTAAGTGACTTGAAGTAACGATTTTTTAAATAATTATATCGTTGATATATGTAGTATAATGACATGCATGATCTTTATACTTAGAAAGAATAATTCAAGCTGCGATAATTCCAAATATTCGACTAAAAATAGCGATTGCAAAACATTGGCGCAGCTGCGGATCGGTAACACTACAAAAGCCAAATAAATGAAAACGTACCAACGAAACATTAAAAGATCTATTCTAGTGGTTGTACATAAAAAGGGCAATGAAAAGCAGAGGAAGGAGACTGAATTGTTGGGGAGACAGTTATAGGGAGAAGCATCCAAGTGACTCAACGAAAACGGACAACGAAAGCCTTGTCCTTCGGTCGTTATCTCGATTCTCGCAATGCTGCCCAAGAAGATCGTATACCAACGGAATAGGCAGGCCTCACCGTTTTCGTTTATTTCGTAAAAGATATTAACGTATATATAGCACTGGGGCTACTTGACACATGGGTTATAATTGATGGCATTGATGATATTTTCCTTGTCATGACATATAAAAATCTACAACAATATGTAAAAGTGTATGCCGAGATCTTCTAAATATGTCTCAAGTTTTAAAGTAACCCGCTAAAAACGTGACCAGGTACACATGTTCAGTATTGTTACTTTCATAAAGTGAAAAGGAAAAAAATTAACACGGAACTTTTGAGTGAATTCAGCATTGTAATCGTCATTCCGACTTCAAACTCCTTCATTGAACTTTGTTATAGAAACTATTGGCATCAAAATGGACCCCCACCGATTATATTTTAAAGCCTGGTACACTGTATGCAACTAGGATTGTCTTTTAACATCCTCCGGGGTTACTTGCAACATCACATTCGGAGCAACGTGAACAGTTGATGCGTATTACACAAACGCGGATGATGATACATACAGACGTACGAGTACACGAAACATATTGAGCTGCCTCGTTCATGATAGAATGGTCACAGAAAGGAAGGAAAAACTTAACGATGTTTTCAACATCCAGTTAATCGTTTAATCATCTGGGTTCTCAGGAATAACATGACGATCAACTTAGAAGGTATAGATTGCGAAGCTATAGATTGCGACGCCATAAACATTCCAAGTCTCATTTTAAAACGCGTCACGTAACCCCACGTGTGGTTTTAATTTAACCCGCTGCGGGACTATCGACTGTGTAAACTTACAATAAATCAGTCTTTCGAGGAAGCGGCTTGGTAATTTTTCATTATATTGACAAAAGTCGCGTCTGTGAGCGTACAAAACAACGACTCCATCGGTCGTTTCGTCATGACACGAAATATTTTAATATGAAAACTGCGACAAGTAGCCGCATTCTTTCCTGGTCAATAATGCAGACCTTAGGTTTCCAGTCTACTTCAAGTGAACCTTTTACAAATCAATTGATTACTCGAGTTATAAATAACTTTGGAGCAGACGTGTACATCATCGTTTATTGAGAAGGTGAAAGATGTTTTCCCTGGTCTATGTCACCCGTCGCCGTCGACGCACGACATTTCGCGATTAAGGATTTCAAAGGTTGAGAACGGTTCACGACTTCCACACAATAGCGGAGATGTATCACCTACGCGATCTATCTTCAATGATGCAAAGCGAAGGAAAATTTCTACCCTCACGTTCCTATCCATCCATACACAAAGACAGTATCAGTAGCTGTAGAAGAACTGATAAAGAAATATCTAATGTTGTAGGGTCCAAAGGATACACGCGAACGGTGTGACATCTGATATTTCTTCGTTCAATTTACAATAGTAATTTTCGCGATAGTAATAATTATAGCACATTTTGAGTATATTGATTCATAGTTGAAAGTAATTGTAAAATTAAATTATCATGTTTCCAGCGATGCAGCGGAGCATGTTAGATCCAACAACGATTAGCCTCGATGGGGTTAGACAATTGCTTCTTTATATATTTGTAATTGGCACTGCATTATGACAGAAATAATGGTTTAATTTAATCGGGAGTAAATAGAAAATGATAGATTGTTAGAAGATAACCCTCCCAGCAAGAATATAACGTTATCAAATTGCTGAACGTAGGGTGTTATGCAAAGAATAATCCCGTCACCACTGGTTATTTGTCTATATTTGTTGTGTGGGTAGATGAAGGCGAGAAGGGGAAGTAAAGGGTCGGACGTTTGGTACCACGTAATTTGAATAGTGTTTGCAAGCGTTATATATATCGATCGGCCTCTCTCGTTCTTGAGGGGCAAGAGCCCCAAAGGCTCCCACGCGCAGTTTATATTCACGACGTGTTCACGACAGAAGAGGAGTTGTAAAGTGAGTATAGCCTAACACACTGTGGAGTGTTTGCTGTGTAATATCACGTAGATGAACGCATACGCACAAACGTGTACACGAGCCCATGGCGATCCCTCGTTTTCCTTCCACCCATAAAACTTCGGCAGAACAGATCACGCAGCGCACGCAGTTGAGTGTTGGGTCGTGCGTACAAAGCCAATCGATAAGTTTCTCTCTCTCCCTCTCCTTCGTTACCCGCTTGTAATAGCGATGTTCGTCGTTGATGAGCTCGTCTACCGAATATCAAGGGCTGACTACGTTCATGGGGGAATAGTTACAAAGGTTGCTGTGATATCAAAACTGTCGGCGGCTGTTAGGCCTTCGGCTGAACACGCCTATGTCCGAGAAATTGAACCGTGCGAGAAAAACTAAGTCAAACTATTTAGTTGGAGCCAAGTCAATTTACTAAATATAGTTGGCTCAACCTAATGTGCCGAAAGTCACGGTGAACTTGAATTAAGCTATCATGCAGTTGAATCAAGCTATCATTCAGTTGATTTCAAGTAAATTTAATTGAGCTAACTCAATATAGTTTATTCAACTTCTCGTGAGGTTGGATATTGTGAAACTCACGGTGAACTTGAGTCAATCGTATCATGCAGTTGAATCAAGCTATCATTTAGATGACTCAAAGTAAATTCAATTCAGGTAATATAATATGAATTTAGCTTTGTATAGCTTCGTGATATGGTTGGTTCAAGGTTCACCGTGAATTTCATCATATCCATGCAACCTTACATGATATTAAATCAACTTTATTCGGTTGATCAATAATTTTACTTTCAGCCAACTGAATTCACTTGGCTCCAACTAAATAGTTTCTTCTCAATATATGTATACAGTTTTATATAACGTTTCACTAGATTGGTCGAGGATAAAGCCGGTCAAGGTTGACTGAGAATAAGAATAAAAAGCAGGAGACGAAGGAAGGACCTGCACTTATACTCCTGCAGCACGCGTTGGCTATGTCCCAATGCTTACGTACTCACACACATATATACAGTTTTCTTTTAGTATCGAGCATCAAATTTAACCAAGCTTTTCCGACCTTGGTTTCTTTGCTGTAACGACAACCGACATATATCCTCGAGTATCGGTCTATCAATGAAGCAGAAAGCTCACTCAACCAATTCGTATTCGTCTGTTCGAAGGTTACAATTGCTGCTAATGACTTATTAGCATTATTCCGGAGAAAAATACCAACCATAGATGCATGGTCAAAGTGTAGCTCCGGTGATTCACCGAGTTCAGGATATTCTTACGAAAATACTTTTGTATGGAATCTTTTTCAAATGTATGTGATCGACAGAATAACAATATTTTGTATTTTTAGGCTTCGTAATAGTTTATTAAAGACTCGGTCGTTTTGCTTTCTCAAGCAAACGAACGGTTCAGATTTGATAAATTTTAGAATTTTTCGAAAAATCATCAAATCGCTCTAATTTTTGCAAAAAGTTTGTATAAATTTTGGAGAGAACCGATCGAACGGTTCGGTTATTTTAAAACAAGCTGCAAATTGCTTCCTCGAGGTTCCGCACGATGCTCATCATCATAGCTTCCTCCATGAGGAAGCCAAAATTAAGAAAGATAGGTCCTCGTAGAGAGGAATTTGAGCATCATGCGGAATCTCGAGAAAGCCATTTGCAAGCTTCAATTTGCAGATTGTTTTGATTATAAGTTGACGAAATGCGGTACAGTCGACGATAATTTAGCGGCAGACGCAATTAGGGTAGATGAGGTATAAGAGAATTTCCTCAAAGACTGAAGAAGATATACATTGGCATAACAATAAAAATAAATAAAGGGACATTTTTTTTAAATCCGGATTAAAACGATTCGACACACCCTATTTCCCTTCCGCCCTCACCCATCCGGGGCTTAGTTGATAACAAAAACTGTTTACCTATTTTTTCAAGAATGCAAGGTATTTCTGAACAAAAGTACATTAGGTTAATGTCCGTAATAAATGAACACATAGACACATAATTTGTTAAATAGATAAACGGTTTTTGATACTGAGTGCGGTATGTCGCATAACCTTAATAACATTATCTGACGATTATATAGCCTCATTACTAACGTGAAATTTGTACGAATTTACTCTGTTTATAGTTTGTCAGGGAGGCATGAAATAGTCTTGAGGTAGGCAATCCGCATTACAAGGTTTTGTTAAGGGGATCTAGCTCACTCAACACTGGGACAGTTCGAGCGCGCATTTTACTTCCCAACGTTACGATTCTAGCGGCGGAAGCAGCGTGCCTGCCAGCGGCACAAAAACGTTCTGCTTGTTTCCATCGACTTTCTGCTCCGATGACGTCGGCGTCGAATTTAAGCTTTCAACTCGTCGGAAGGCCTGAGCTTCGCGACTGTGAAAAATGTGACGACGAGAGAGAAAAAAAAGAACGTAGGAACTTACGGGTCTTATCGCTCTATGCCAGAGGCTTAAGCCTGCTTTCCCCTTTTATTTCATCTCATATTTCTCATCATGAGAGATAAGGAAATGTCTGTGGGGCATAAAAGACAACGTGACACACGTCGAATTGGCACAAGATACGACAAGGCTAATCAATAAAATAATTTGTTACGTGATCGACTAAGAACTTTCGAATACTCTGGCGAATTGGACTTTCTTCACTCTTATCTCGGCAAATCGCGAGAGAACGAAATATTGAGATTTAAATTATCCGACTGGCTCATTACTTTTTGAGAATCTCTGCGGAAATTCATCGAGACCTAGACGCACCGAACTTGCCTATCAATTTCAAATCATTCATAAGATGAAAGAATGGAAATATTGATGAATTTTTCTAGGAAATTACGGGCAATGTAAAAAGTGGGTCAACGAGGCAACTGAACATTCCGAGGAGGTTCGAGGGGAAGGAGAAAAATATTACTTTGAACTTGCCGTCCGATGGACGAGCGCCCAGCTTTATTTGAGTAAAATCTCAGTCACAAACTCCGGTATATCAGCTTCGCGGCGTGTGAATGGGCACATTAAGCGCGTTTATCATAAAGCGCGGGGGTTGCACGTATATTTATAATGTCACTGATGTGTGATTAATTCTCAAGGAGATAATGCTTTTCCAAGCAGAGCAATTTAAATGACTTTTTTTGTATAAAATTCGGTTAAACGTTT
Source organism: Cylloceria caligata (assembly GCA_963942595.1). Taxonomy (NCBI): domain Eukaryota; kingdom Metazoa; phylum Arthropoda; class Insecta; order Hymenoptera; family Ichneumonidae; genus Cylloceria; species Cylloceria caligata. The sequence continues at coordinate 73,126,804 of OZ012704.1, forward strand.
AGATTGGACGATAAAGGTCCGAGAGAATGATACGTTAGCGGGAAGTGTCGAGGAAAAGAGAATCAGCGTGTACCTTGGTGGGCACAATCTCGTTGTAATCAGACATTTCCTCATTGAGAGATCGCGCGTTGTTAAAGCGCCACGGTGTCAGGTCCTCGCATGAGAGAGGAGCCTCGTGTACGCTCCGTTGCGGCGAGGTTGAACTTGACGCAGGGACATCGGCAAACCGGCGTCGACAGGACATTGTCCATTATCGTATGCACCTCGCACTCTTTTTTCCTCGCCCGTAGCACTCCTCCGGTTTGTTCATTCACTCACTCTCGTTATTAAATTCGCGCGATGGTTACGAGGTGCTCGAGATGTGCAAATGGAAATAACGTATCATAGTCGTAGGTTAATTACCGAAAAGCACGAAATATTAAATAGCCCGTGAGTTGGAAACTTGAATAAGAAAATATTAAGAATGGTGCAACATTTCATTAACTTTTCAATGGTCCTAATGTCGTGTCTTTGTGGAATAGAATCTTCAGTCGAAAATAAAATTGAGACAGACTTTCTTACATAGTTATATCAGTAGCGAAATGGAAAGCGATTTGCACTGAAAATCATAACGTTATGAAAGTTAATTTTTCAATACACTATTCAAGTGGTACCAGCGGCTAACCATTTAGCTTTGTATTACAATGCATCCAGTTTGTTCTAAACTGTATAACGAGCACCAAAACGACATAGAAGTTGATTTTTCAATAAACTATTCAAGTGGTACCAGCGACTAACCATTTAGCTTTGTATGACAATGCATCCAGTTTGTTCTAAACTGTACAACGAGCAACAAAACGACATGGGAGTTGATTTTTCAATAAACTATTCAAGTGGTACCACCGACTAACCATTTAGCTTTGTATGACAATGCATCCAGTTTGTTCTAAATTGTACAACGAGCAACAAAACGACATGGGAGTTGATTTTTCAATAAATTATTCAAGTGGTACCAGCGAATAACCATTTAGCTTTATACGACAATGTATCCAGTTTGTCCTAAACTGTACAACAGTAACGAGCACCAAAACGACATAGAAATTGATTTTTTAATCAACTATTCAAGTGGTACCAGCGAATAACCATTTAGCTTTTAGAACCAGTTTTTTCTAAACTGCACAACAGTAACGAGCACCAAAACGACATAGAAATTGATTGTTCAATAAACTATTGAAGTAGTACCAGCAACTAACCATTTTGCTTTGTATGACAATGCATACACTTTGTCCTAAGCCGTGCAACAGTAAGATATGGAAATGCGTTGAGATTAAACTGTTCTAGTATTCACATATGTAGACATTGTGGCATATTAATACATTGGCGACACAGTAGGTTTGCTGACAGAGTAAGGTCAAGGGTCGAGGGAGAACCAACTCGGTCAGGAGTAGTTTATGAACTGAACTCGATGAAAACTCTCTAATAAGGCCAAGAAGAACAGGCGTTTTGGCCCGTTTGTCGGTGCTGCACTGCGGAAACTGATTGTGCGGATTAGCGGAAAAACGATGATGAGTGGTTTGAGAAGTCTAGGGAAAAGGTTGCAACCTTTGCTGATGAGATGCATGAAATGTTAGTCCGACGACAATGAGAGGTAGTGTGCGTTATTATTACGAGCAATATAGATTCCACGTTGATATAGATCAACATGTGATTTGTTCTAACTTTGTATAAATACACAAATGAAGTAAATAAATATAATTGAACATTTGAAAGTACAGTGTTGTACATTGATAGCATATTGAAAAAGTGGTTAATTGCGATAATCAATTACGTGGTAAAATATATCTCAGCAAATTGAATTAATTGTGTCGACCAACAAGCTGATTAATCAGTAACTAATCAATTAATTATAACAACCAGTCGGTTGGTTAACTTAACCAAGTAAATTTATCATGGCATATTTAACCACGTAATTGATTGTCGTAACTAACCATTTTTCTTCGTGTACACAAAATCTACTATAGTCTTCCCTGAGTCTTCTATAAGTCTACTATTTCATAGATATCCCATAAAATATAGATTTATGGTTGAAGTGTGTATAGACTTCTTCTACTGCCAATTTCAAAATCTTGATCGTTTTATTTCAAGTTTGATCTATTCTTGTGACTGGTTTTAAACTATTTTCCTTATTTATTTTTCACAGTGTTAACCCCGGAAACTCAATCAATTCGTTTTCCTTTTGAACTGTACAAGTATGCAGGAAGAGTACAGATTCCAATGAGCCGTTGCACCTCGTCGTGGCCTCACTCTCATTTGGATTTCCGGCTTGATTTGCCAAAGAGTTCCTACATATATAGACGGTAAAGGCCGCGGTTCAAGGCCAACAGTGCAGAGCCATCGGGCCAAAATTGCTACGCATCAAGACGGAAAACAGTTTCGAGTGTATTCATATATCCTCAGGAATAATTTTATTTTCTATAAAGAATTCTCATAATTTATGATACTACAATGTATCCCTCGGAAATATTTAAAAACAACAGGGAATATAGACGAATATCCACTGCCTTGAAGAATTTTTATGTCACTAACTCCCTTTACTCCAAGGCCAACAGTGCAGAGCCATCGGGCCAAAATTGCTACGCATCAAGACGGAAAACAGTTTCGAGTGTATTCATATATCCTCAGGAATGATTTTATTTTCTATAAAGAATTCTCATAATTTATGATACTACAATGTATCCCTCGGAAATATTTAAAAACAACAGGGAATATAGACGAATATCCACTGCCTTGAAGAATTTTTATGTCACTAACTCCCTTTACTCCAGTTACCCCCAAACGTTTTATAATTCAATGACCAGTTATCGGGGTCGTCGACGCTGCTGGTTAAATTCCCTTGACAATCTCGGGTATACACTCGTATATATACGCAGACAACACTTATATGGTGAGTTAAAGCACGAGGTTCATGCCTCTCGCGATAGCTTATCACTGTTTCGGTGGTTACGAACGTACTCTCGTATATTCTTTCACTCGCTCCGATCAAAGCACCTTCCGCTTTGCTCGTAGGTTGTGTCGCTTCTGGATTTATTGCGATTATATATTTTTGACTCGGCTCTCTGGATAGCTACCGCACATATTCCCCAAAGGTATATGCATACGTATACCAGTGTTGACGGTTTAACGCACTGAAAACGCCATATCGTTTTGGTGCACATAGGCAGGCACCGGTCTCTGCTTTCTCATCTCGTAAATTCGACAGCAATCTGGCGAACATCCAACAACGCGCCTCCGGTATTCTCGTCCGTCTGCCATATTCTTGCGTGGTCTGTATAATAAATATCGTAATAATAAGGATCTCGGAAGGGCCGCGGAAGCAGCACAGCAAATTGAAAAGAGAATTTTTCTATTTTAAGTGTGAGAGTAGGACACAACGAACCACGAAGCACAATGGGTCGCAGAGTTTTATTTGTTGAAGTACTGAACATTAAATTACGAAGATGTGATTCATTGGGAATAATATTATACGAGCTTTGGGCCATGTTGATAATGATAAAAGGTAATATAAAAGTTCTGTATTATATTCTCATTCCGTGATTTCGGCCTCAAACAACAAATTCATTCTGAATGAATGAACACAGCGGATACGACATCAGAATAATTTTTATTTAATCCAGATAGAATATATTTCTGCGTTGTATTTTTCAGCCGCAGTATTTTTTAGGAGAACTACACGGTGAGAAGAATATAGCAATTGTTTCTATACTCGTGTGTCATTTAGAGATTGGCAGATTCGGAATTATGCAATCACAATTCCAATTTTAACCTGAATTTTGTAATTAATTTATATTTAAACACTAATTCCAGAAGGACTTTGTATTTAAATGAAAATAAAATACTAATTCCTTGTGGAATTTGCATTTGAATGGAAATAAATTATTAATACAACTGAAATTTGTATTTGAATTGAAATAAATTAGTAATTTCTCCTGGTGTTATGAATTGAATTAAAATAAATTACCAATTCCATCCAGAATTAGGAATCGAGCGGTAACTAAATGACAGAAGGATTTAAATCGGCCGATCTCTGGTGTCATTGTCTATCACATTGATTGTCAGTCGCATATTTCGACAAGAAGATTAAGGGCTGTATGGAAAAAATCAGCCACACTACCAGAATACTTCCCAATCATCACACAATTATAGAAACAATACCTGATGAAATATAAAAAGGCTTGATGTACTATTAACGCTAGAACTACCGGATAAGTAAAAATGACTCGTTTTACCATTGTAATACCAGTAATTTTACCATTGTAATAGCAGTAATTTTCCCTTTGTAAAACCAGTAATTTTTACTGGTCCGATAGTTCTAGTGTTAAAGTGATGTCATACAAACCGGCAAGTATTGGCTAGTAAGAAGTAAATATGAAGGAAACAAAAGAATAAAAGGAATATATGAAGAAGAATGGAGTAAAGAGTGCGCGAGCGTACGGTTGTAAAAAGGAAGGTGTGGAGATAAGCGGACTCTCGTTGCAGAGTGAGTAGCAGTAGCACCCGGGGTGTCTGAATTCTCTTTCATTCTCTTTCTTTTTCTATCTGTGCATGCGTGTGAATGTTCGAACTTGTATAGTAATTCACGTTCCTTCGTGCAGTCTCTACCCCTCGTTCTCCTCTTGACTAGCGAGAGCCAAGCCCAGTACAATCGATTGGCGAATATCGAGTAGCCGTGTCCCGTTCACGTCGAACTGTACTCACGGTATAGCGTTATACCTCGACTATTGCGGAGCTCGAGTGTGCATCACGTTTCGAGTACGATAGTAATTCGGTGCTATGCTATATAAGAGCCGATTGGGATTTCAGAGGGAACGTTCGAACGATCGGCATCGAAACAACTCTTGATCGATCGCAGTTAACTTCCACTGCACATGGGACTCTCGACCTCGTTCAAACACCACGTATAAAAGATCTTTCGTTTGCCAACACACAAAACACCGAGTTTTTTTTTCATGAAATTTCTGTATATTTAGATTCTTTTCAAACTGCATATGATGAGCGGAGATTGTATTCGAAATAAAAAAAAGCGAGTGGAAATATATACCATGGAATCTTTCATCGCTTGCATAATGCGAGAACAAATAAGTTAACCGAACAGCCAATCACGTACGCAAAACGGTGGAATTGGTTCTCCTTCTGTCGTGTCCGTGCATCGATATGATCAATAGAAAAGTATATGCTCTCCTACCACGCCGTCGCGTATGATAGGAAAATGTCTCGGTGTATATATAAAAACAATTGGTGAAATGATGAGTAAGATTGTGACCGATATCAACAATATTGTGGGATAACGGCGGTAATGGAAGTGGTCAGTAGCAGAAAACGTCAAATAAATTCCTGGTTTATGTTTTTCCTCCTCAAAAATAATGTTTTATTTAAAACACCAAGGAATTTTAAAGTGAACATTACTATATCCGACACCCATCTACAAAATTGATTTATTTATTTGTTTTTGTATGAAATAAGGTTGAAAGAATGCTTAATTCAAATTAGTTGAGAGATGAAAATGATCTTGATATAGATTACGCCTTCGGGTGAAATCTTATATGACAACGCCGATGTTCGATTGTTGAAAGTTTAAGTCAAATACTTCTGTTGTCCGATAATTAAAGCAAGAAAAATCACACTTATCAATTATTTTTATCGCAAAACCCGCTTTTTAAATGTAATTCATTATATATCAGTGACGAAGATCGAGAACACTTTTGATGATTTATTCACCTTTTCAGCTTTCCCTTAATCTTAAGAAAAATCTAAATGAAGATTAAATAATTTTACTTCTCAACAAATTCGAATAAAACGCCCCATCAATCTTATTTCTTACAAAAAAAAATGTTGTGGTTGGATATCGGGGTATACCAATGATTGCTTTCTAATTATTTAGAGTTTTGAATAAAATATTATTTCCGATCGTAAACGAAACGTAAAACAGAAGATTATTTGATGTTTTTAGTTACTGGCCTCTTTGATTGCCACCATAACCTAACATTAAACTTGGCTAATTTGATATGCACGTATTAAATGAATATAAAATCCTCTGTAAAAGATTAAAAAGGAAGAAATTAAAGTTACCTAGTGGAATGATCGACGAAGCCGCCGTCCAGGAGTCGCAGCTTAGCGAACAACACGGCGCTAACGAAAGGCACTGCGGTTAACTCCTCGAGGCCGACCTCCACCGAGAATTTGTACTTCTTCTTCTTCATCATGAAGGCCATTTCAGTGAGCCCCGGACACTTCACTTTGAACGCTTACTCGGACCACCTTCGTGGCTCTCACTCTTTCCACCTACTTACTTCGTATTCTCTGGACTTTCGACTTGAAAATTTTATCCTAGAGATAATATATCCAAGCTCCAGCTAGGATGAAGCTTGTGCTCGAAATTCAAACTTTAAGGTTTCGGGATATTCTTGCAGGATAAGTCCTAGCTCGTTCGATCTCGATATCCTTTGTCTCAGGCCCACAGGGAGCTCTGATAATAATAATCGCATGAAGATTCTAATATATCCTTTGATTCTTAACTCTGGTCCCCAACTCCAATACCCGATTACTCTGTTCAGTTACAATCGTTTCTTTTATCGAGTCTAGGATCATTCAAAGTTTCGCGATCAATCCAAAGACGAAGTACTGGGAAGACAACGATGGGGCTCTGCGATTCCACGATAGATACCTCTTCGACATCGCCTTCGGACTCTTGCGATTTTCTCACTTTAACGGTTGCGGCTCGACTCAGCTCTATTTTATTGGTTTTCTTAGTTGCGACACGACTTTAAAAATTCATCCCTCGTTCCTCTTCCATTGTTTCTGCATCGTCTTCTCGAATCCCCCAGCATTATGAATTCTTTTTGGCGTATCGACTCTGTAAATAGATAAACGAAAATCTTTAATTTCAATTCCTAACGCATTTTCTTCGTTCTATTTATTATTATTATTGTCCATATTATATAAAGTTTAGGGAAAGATAATGAAATAAGGTCCTCTTTACATGTTAAAGGGGCCTTGAAATCATTTTTGCGTTTAATTGATTTTTAAACGCGCGTAAAATACTCAAAAACGATGCATAACCTGATCGCTTGTTATTCGTTACAATTTAAGATTACAATAGAGGACGCGTATTATTATTCAGCGAGTGTTGTTATCTCCGGTCAGCTCCAGTTGACAGAACATATGTATTCGTAATCTTCATTTACTGCTTGTATATAAGGTCGTGATCGCGACAGCTCAGATATAATTTCTGAGTTCGCAGACATTTATTTTCTTCTTTTTTTTTATCGTTATCGCAGCATCGGCGAAATCCCAAAGTTAAAGGCCATCCGATATAATTGTAATCAAGGGCCACGGTGTTGCGTCCAGTTGTCGCGTGCGTGCCATTGACACGGTCTCGACGGCGAGAACTCTCGCCGTAGCGGCGTTATCTCCGGCGCGAGTTTATGTGACCATGACTCATTGCTGCGTGCCCAACTACAAGAAGCACATGTCTCTGTCGAACTCCTCGAAGGAAAGAACAAATTCGCCGAGATTGTACCGTGTGCACGTGTCATGAAATTTATAACACGCTGACCAGAGGCAACTTCGTACGAGCGTTACTACGACCTACAATTGTGGGTACGACCCTCACGATTGGTGACTCTTATCTGCCTGTGTGCCTGTGATAAACGCTCTTGTTTCCCCAAAAGAAATCGCATTAAACCCACTCAATGTCGGACGATATATCGGCAGTCAGAGATTACTGATATTTTAGACGAAAAAAAAATGAAAAACTTACGATCAGTGGAATTGACAGGTGTAAACGATATCAAAATGATGTGAAGTAACGACGAATAAAAAGCGCATCTATCATATATCACCGCAACTTTCTTCGAATATTATTCTCTTCGTAACTGAATTGTACGAATGATAAAATAGCAGTGATCTTTCTCGCACTCGTCACATAACCTTAAGACTTTTCTTTTAAACAGAATAATCAAAATTTTTGGAGAGTAACCGTGACGAACGTTGTTATTGTGCGAGTGTCTCACTTAAGATGATGCGAAAAATGTGTGGATTCCAGAGAGATAAAACTTATTTTCCGATCACTAATTTCTCCGTCACGAATTATCCGTCGGATAAAAGATCAGAACGTCACCCTTTAGAATCGTTAGACGAAGGACGACGTTCCTCGCTGTTTTTGTTACCGATTGAGTTACATCACTATAATAAAAAGGCCGAAACCTACTCAGTTGGTAACAAACCTTTCCGTGCCATGTTTTTTCCCAGTCCATTTAATATTCAGAAACGAAATAAGTATTAACTGATATCCTGATCTGCTGTGCAACAGTCAAAGCTTTGCTATTGTCTGTTAAGGTGAGGCAAAACCTATAACTCCAGTCATGAGTGCGAAAGAGGTAGAACTAGTATGGCGGATACGGCAGAGTGAAAGAGAAGCAATACATCTGTGTAAGTATGGAGGTTTCCCCTTGCTTCAAGGCCCGAAAACCTAGAAAAAAATGTACTCGAAAAGGTTTGTTACCGACCGAGTTGGTGTTTACGGGATCGCTAAAGAGAGAGGCGTTTCACCAGTTGCGTGGTGTGTGAAAGTTACAGCACCATAGGGATCACATGAGAGAGAGAGAGAGAGAGAGAGAGAGAGAGAGAGAGAGAGAGAGACAGAGAGAGAGACAGAGAGACAGAGAGACAGAGAGGACACCAAGTGTCACGCGGTGCATCATAGTTTTTTGCATCCTCTTAACATGATGTGCTATAAATTTATGTAGTTTATACCATAGAGAGCCATAAAGAGCAATGTTACTCTCTTATGGCGGATCTCAGTCAGCATCGCACATCACCTTAACGGGAGGTTCAAGTCACGTGATTTATAATTCAATTATATATTTATAGCTCGCAAGTGCGAGACATAGCTTAAATATTTTAACACATTTTTCTCGGACCCACATTCTTCAATAAATTTACAAAGTTAGCTCCACTCTTTTGACGTCCCTACAAAAATATTCTCTCGAGACAATGTGTTGGAGGTTTTGAGGCGAATTGTCGGTATCGAGCCTCATCAAAAGCGGAATGTTCAATGCTGCACTAACAATATATGTTATCTAGTCATTTACACGCCCCCGTCCTGTTTTTCATTCCACTGATAGCACCATTAAATTTTCCCTATTGCTCGGATACGCTAGAGCGGTATTCTTGCAGAAAAATCGTTCAATGACGTACGAAATATTTGAAAATAAGAAAAAAAGAAAAGAGGGAAGTATAGCAAAGGCCTTAAGACGAAAGCGACAATACAGATGGTTCATCGTTATCAAATTGTTTCGCGCGACGACACGATAACTCATTATCTTCCTTGCAAATTCCTTATCGAACTGTATTTTATTATTTTTTTCAAGTCACGTTTACGACGTTCTTGAAACGTTATTACTCCACTTCAAGCGCTTAAAGAGAATTAAGGTGATGTGCTATATCAACTGATCATCCATGAGTGCGAGTGAAATAGCGTTATTGAAGATTGCGATGGTGCAAGACCAGCAAAAATTTATATTGCATCACGTTGATACGCAAAGAATTTGTATTACTTATAAAGTATTGAGACACATTATGTAAAAATTAATGGTAAAAACAGCAAATTTTCACGGAGATTATACGATTATCATTAGTGGAAACCGATAGGATTAGAAAAAAAACACTAATTTTCGTAGAAATAATCAACACGTACCCCGAAAGCTGAGATCAGAGGGTGAGAAAAACGATGCACACAGACGCCGAGTCTCAGTGTCTGCGTTTCGACGCATAGCATCCAACCGTTGACTCTCGTCTTTCATCTCGCGGGAACGAACGATAGAACAGGCTGCGTGTTTACGTTCGAGATCGGAAATAAACGTTACGAGAGAAGGAGGAGCAGAGCGTCCCTCTACGCGTTCGATTACGCAATTGGTGGCACGCGGTTTCATGCGATGAGCGAATAAAGAAAAAGTACAAACTAAAAAAAATTGTATAAACTAACGAATCATGTAAGACTGCATTGCCGTTCAAGAGTTTTTTTTCTTTTCTAATTGCCGGTAGCGCGCTGTGCGTGAACGCGTAACTTTTGTCAAACGCTAAATACGAGTCACGGTTAGTGACAACGAGTACGAGAAACAGGTAGAAGAGGACGACAATTAATCGCGTGCCTCTAATTACGGAATAACGATTAGAAGATGCTATGTATTAATTATACTTTAATAAGAATGAAGCGAATAGAGAAATAATAAAATAATAACTAGCGCTGATACAAGTTTGGGCAGAGTACGCGAAGAGTTATGTTATATTGTTGATAAGCGTGACAGGAAATTGTTCTGGCACGATCCCAAATAATTTCTGAAACCTTCGTGGGTATAACATTCGAGTATGATTCAATTCGATAGTAATGATACCGCAGTGGAAGCGTATATGGGTTCGATAGTGATTTTTCTTTGGGAAAGAGGGCAGCGAGGAATAATCCATTTTGGTATAATAAGCAACGCAATAAAACAATAATACCGGCAAAATTTTTGCAACGTTTTTATCCGTACGACACATACGATGTTCAATGCACCAGCAAAACCACAATTGCAACAAAAACGGTCGAGAGCTCTCCCATTTGTTACGAAGTCGCTACATTTGCATAGAGAATTCGACATCGCGACGTTACGACGCGCTTAATAACGCATGTTCCAGTTTCGTTCTTTAGTTCGTTTTTTCTCATCACTCTCTTTCTTTCTTTCTTTCTCTTTTTCTCTCTCTCTCTCTCTCTCTCTCTCTCTCTCTCTCTCTCTCTCCATCTCCCTCCCTTCCTCTTTCACTGTCTCCCGTCCTTTTCTCTCATTCGTTGCTTCAACAGCGAGTTGCGCGTCCCGTCGATAAATCTCGGGCGAGATCCCGGGGCTCCTGACTTTCCCACGGTTTTTCATTCGTATATACATAGGCTATCGCGCAATCCTCCGGGTTACAACGTTTTCTCAAACCACAGTTGAATACTGGAGGGAAGAAAATTTAGCGTAGACCGATTTGCGATTACGAAGGAAACGTAAGAGCGTATGGACAATGCAAGAGAAAGAAAGAGAGGGAGCGAGGTCGGAAAACAGCTGTCGCACGAATGGCAGGTGCACTTCCGACTCGTCCGACAGTTCGACATTGCGTTATAACCTCTCTTGTCGCTTCTATGTTGCGGCTCTTGGCACTACACCGAAAGCAACTCGAGCTACACAACAAAAGTGTGTAAAGTATCATTTCACCGAAACAGAGCTCTTCTCGCTCACTCGAACGATGGCATCGAACAAGCGTGAGACAGAGCTGCTGCTCGGAATCGACGCCAGTCATCTTCCGATCTCACAATACACTCGTTGTTTTCTGTACCAAACTGTGTCTTCGTGTATATTGCACGAATAACACAATTTATCAATTTTTTCTCTACTCGTGCATCTACTTCACTTTATATAAATTCGCGTTTATGTAGCTTTGTAAAACAACGATACGATGCTACGCTTACCCCGTTTGCTTTGCTTTTCACGCGCGTACTGCGTGACCCGCAACGAGCAGCTTCTTTAACCGATCTTGCACCACCTCGAACTTCTCATGATCACGACAGCGAGAGCCTCCACCTAGACGATGTATTCGCCCTTTTTCTTCTCTGACTCCGCGACGTTCCTTCTACCCTCGCGTTTATCTAAACACGACAAACCGAACGCGCCAACATTTGGCAACTGACGTGTACACCACGTTCCCGTGCACAGAGCACACACACCGACGATGTGAAAATCTTTTTCGCTTCGTCGCTGTCGTTGTCACCTCTCGTGTACCGTCGGTGCGTGAGGTTCTCTGAGAACTGACGCAAAGATGCTTGCATCGCGCGATCGAGGCGCCTACTGACGAGAATATCATTAATCTCTCGATGTAACTGCTCGGGTCAATGTTTTTGAAAAATGACCACTGCATTTCCGTTCCAGTCTTGTTTAACTTGGATATTTTCCAATTAATTTGTACCGCGATTAATTTAATACGATGCCATCGGCCTGTCTTATGTGCCGACATGATTAAAAGTTCTTTGTCGTCTGTTCAATCGAGATAATTGCTAAATTTTCTGCAATTTCTGCCGGACTTTGGTAAAGCTTTGATATTTGAATCGCTGCCATTACGCGGGTCGCTGTCAATCGATGATTTTCGGCCTAAATACAAGCTTGCAAGTTGGCCCCGTTACCTGATAGAATTTTAATCTTACCGATAGACGTTTGGCGAGCGTATATCAAAAAAGTGAATGACGTATCATTTGCCTGTAATTGATAATAAAAATTAATAACAGAATTACGAGCGAGCTAGGAGGACACTCGTATAACTCGAATACGAGATGTCGGTAATGTGCGCATGGTGCTGCGTACAGTTTCCGGTGCCGATCGCAGTGCCCGAATGGCCGACGCCGTGGTTGTCTCGTATCGCGGCAGAGGCTTACAATCTCTCGACTATAAACTATGTGAACGTTCATCGAAATCGTTATTAAAAGAGCGCTTTGACGCAATACCAATTTGCGCTGACGTTAAGTTTCAAGTGTCACGAGGCCTGGACGATTTCATGAAGACAATCGAGTCTCGACATATCCTCGTGGATTCTATCCTGGGCACTGGTGGCAGTAACGCTTGGTGTTTCTGCCGTGTTGGTTGCGCTCGCGGAGGGAGAACCTTCCGCGACATACACGCGATACACTGAACTCTATCACCCATTATTGTATATCTCGTTGTTTCTCGTTCGTCGATATCGATGACCGAAAATCCACAAAATTTATTATGCTTCCTAGATGATCGGCGAGTGTAATTAACACCGCGATCAATCGGTGAGTCAGGTTCTTTTATGGTTTACGAACTTTGATACTTCATCTTCCTTTCTATCGTCCAACGCGCATCATTAAACAATGATGCATGTTTGTTGTTATCATTATTTTTTACTAAGATTGCCTGGAAAATGGGCGTTATTTTTTCTCTATAACCGTTGAATGTGACGTTTGACGTCCACCACGTCAATTGTATTGCTGCGGTTGTCACGCCCGCACAGATCTCTCGATGTTCCACACTTTTTTCTTGTCATCGATTTTTGACAACTGATTATAAAACTCTAAAAAAACCATTTTTTTCCATACTGATTATGGCAAAAACACGTCGGTAATACAAAACCTCTGTGAATCTTGTCGTACTGTTTCCATATCCGAGTACATTGCCAAGACCGAGACTATTCTCAAGGACTCTTTGCCGCCGGAGACCTTGTTTCTCATACAAGCTTATCGCATTTTTTGTTCTATGCCACTGTGCAACTCGTCATATTTTGTAAACATTATGCGGCTAAACGACTTTAGATACATACATTTATGCATTCGTTCCCATAAATGCGTAGCTTGTATAGCATGTGCTATCAATGGTTTTTAAGTTTTCAATAGTTCAATATTGTTCGCATATAGAATCCTAATAGAAAAACTTTTTTTATTTATGGACATAGTTATGGAGGATAGTGTGAGCGTCAAGTCTATGGAATCAGTGGCCACAAGCGACGAATATGAATTTGTGAATGAAAAAGGAACGAGCAAGAATCAGCAGACTTTACTCGAGTTGCCGATGTTGAAAATCGCTAACAATGGTAATTTGGAAGATCTGCAAAACAATTTACGAGAGGTAAGGACAGCAAAACTAAGAATAATACTTTAAAGATATTTTTTGCATGGATTTGGATTCGTTGTACGCTTCTAAATATTGATAAATCATTTTAGGTACTGACAGAGGATACAAAAATGGAAGGTACGGGAGACATTAAAATCATTGGCACCTCTCACAACACAAAAAAAGTTGGTCGCAGTAAATTTTACGAGCTAACAGCATGCGTCGTTGCTACAGAGAAGCAAGATGTTATGAAGCCGGATGATTATGGAGAAGAGGGTAAGTAGGTTCGCAAAACGAGATTTTATTCTAACAAGAACACTAAAAGTTTATCTCTTAATGCACCCTAAAATGGAAATTTTTTATCCAAGTCCTTATTGAAGCAAAAACTTGATAATTATTGTCTATTGGAACCAATAGTATTTTGTATATTTGCGTGTCCAATATGTTATTGTTTCTTAGAAGTAGCAAACATTCCGATTGATATTTTTGGATCATTTAATCACAATGACCCTCATTGTGATCTAGAAATTACTGTCCCGACGGACATGCAACACGAGTGTACGATATTCAATGGCGTGACCTATCTTGGTGCGGCCACTGTGAACGCACCCAAGTCTGAGAGCGAAATTCAGAAAAATATGAGCATATTAAACGAGGAGCAGGGTACGAAGATGGGCATCAAAGTCTCAGTTTCGATACCGAGCAGTTCTCAAGGTTCTGTTGTGTGAGTTAGAATTTGCTAAGGTTATTCGTATAATAATATATCTTACTGTACGATTTATTGCTTCAACTTTGAATTCGTTCCTAGTCTTTACGACACAGCGACCCAACAGGCGATAACGTACTACGAGGTACAAAGAATCCTTTTCTTCGCTCGCGGGGATATTGGTGGAAGCTGCGCCGCTTGTTTCGGCTTCACATGGTCCCATGGCGAAACTCGTGAAACCGCGATTCATCAGTGTCACGTATTTCGTTGTGATATACCAGAAGCTGTAAGTAATGCACGTAACTCGCTCGAAAAATACATAAGCTGATACTAAATTTTCATACATTTATTTATTTTCAGGTAGGGCAGGTGTCGACCTGCTTTCTTAAAGCATTCCAGAGAATTCCTCGATCCATGACAAACTCCCTCACAGGCAGCGATTTCAATGGATTCAATGCCGGGACTGAAAAAATGAATTCTCGAGTATTCATATTCGAGGTAACGCTCGAGGTGAAGGAAGAAGACAGCAAGGGTAGCTACAGTACCGTCCCAAAGGACAGAAATTGCTTCAAACTTCGCAGCAATGTCGCGAAACAAGTCTGTTTAAGCATACAGCAAGTATCAAACAAAGACGGTGGCAATACTCTCGAGGTGGAGAGATGTTTTGGGGTGCTCGTCAGTCCCGGTCGCAATGTTAAACACAGCGATATGCGACTCCTCGAAATGGTAAGAGTGATAAATCTCAGTTGACTCGGGTAACTAATTCTTCAAATACAATTCAACATTTTGATCGACGTACTTTTAATAAATTTACAGCAAATAACTCCAGGACCGGTGCTCCAGGACAAACAATGCTATAATATTTGCGGTCGTTGGGATCCCATGGATCCAGCACTTTCGAATCTCAATATCGAGACCCCACGCGACGCCGAGATGTTCATGACCGTCGCCGTGGATCTCGTTATCCGACGAATCCAGGAACCAGTCAGATTTCAAATAGAAACGTCGGTTAAAGTATTTCCTCAAAACGAACGATTTTGGTACTTCACCAGGAGGAATCTCGTACAACAGTTTTATCTCAACTCCAAAGAGGTACTGCTTGGTAGGCTTCTTAGTTGCCTACAAATTATTAATGAATTTCCGTTACTCGCGAGCATTATAGAAAGTGATTTCATTTTTTACAGATTATGTCGGGAGACGGTTCGGAGCTTCACTACGAGGTACAAAGTATCGAAACCTCTGGAGAACTCGATAGGAATCGATTGAATCTCGCTCTCAATTTGGCGTCATTGATAAGATCGCCGTCGTTGACGAGCATAGACACACTGACACCGAAAGAAGAAATAGACTCTGGTGAGAAAACTCATTATTACGTTAATGATCTCTGCGTCGGACGAGCAAATTATTTTATATTTGTATTGATATATTATAACTCGGCAAATTATCAGACGGCGACGAGCCGATGTTGAGCGGAACCGGTGATGTATCGAAAGACTGCTCCGCCGACGAATTGGCAAGTTGGGCAGAGGTCCTGGATAGCTGGCAAGTGAACGAGCACCGTCCTAAACTACTTATAAAGTTGACACGCCAGGGAATTCCGGAAGCTCTGCGAGGCGAAGTATGGCAGCGACTCAGCAATTGCGACAATTCTCAAGAGATGATGGACAAGTACAGAACACTCATAACAAAAGTACGTAATTAATTTATACGCAGTGTTTGATACTCACAGCAGTTTCGACGTTATTGAAGGTCGTTGATATGATTAAAATTTAATTTCCCAATAGGAAAGCAGCTGCGAGAGTGTTATCCTCAGAGACATAAATCGAACCTTTCCGGCTCATGATTTCTTCAAGGAAACCGGTGGCCTTGGACAAGACTCACTGTACAGAATAAGCAAGGCGTACGCGGTTCACGACGAGGAAGTTGGCTACTGCCAGGGTTTAAGTTTTCTAGTCGCCAGCCTCCTGCTGCATGTAAGTTAGAGGAGAAAAAAGAACAATGAAACCCTCGCCGTATCATCGATTAACTACAATTCATAATTTATAAAACTTTTTTCAGATGCCGGAGGAACAGGCCTTTTGCGTTTTAGTCAAGTTGATGTACGACTACGGCTTACGGGATTTGTATAAGGACAGATTCGATAATCTTCACATGAGATTTTACCAGCTCAATCGTCTGATGGAGGAACAACTGCCGGAACTGTACAAACATTTCTGTGATCGTGGCGTCGAGACGCATATGTTTGCCGCACAATGGTTTCTCACGCTCTTCACAGCACGTTTTCCACTCTATCTCGTCTTTCACATACTCGACGTATTTCTACTCCAGGGATTGGACACGCTATTTCAAGTCGCACTCGCTTTGCTCATGGTAACAGTCGACATTTTCGTTTAAAATCGACTCTGTCCTTTCTACCATTAACGTTTTTTTCGTTCCAATACATTTTACAGCTGTGCAAGAAAGAACTGTTGCAGCTCGACTTTGAGAGCATCCTCAAGTACTTTCGCGTCTATCTTCCAAAGCGTTGTCGTAATGAAGAGGTCTCACGACACGTGATGAAACTCGCGTGTTCGGTCACCCTTAAGAAGCTGAAGAAGTACGAGGCAGAATTCACGGCATTCAAAGGTAACTTCATCTTCTACGTATGAGCCAACGAACGTGCCAACGTGTTCGCTCCCAAATCAAGATAATCAAAAGAAACAAACATATACACAAACAAACAAACAAACAAAAAACACGATAAATGTATATTTCCCTGCTATTGTTGTTCACAACCTATGATATCTCCACGTTGTATTATTTCGCTGCATGTGAATATCCACGTGATCCTATTGTTTGTAATCTGTAGATACGTGTTATATCCTTGGATTCTCAGTCTATCTCTGTCGCTCCCTCTTTTCTTTTTATATGAATACAAAAAATATCCCAAAGAAAGTATCAAAAATATTCTCAAAGAAAGTATCAAAAATATCCCAAAGAAAGTATCAAAAATATTCTCAAAGAAAGTATCAAAAATATTCTCAAAGAAAGTATCAAAGGGTACTTCGTGTATACATTCCCAGCCAAAAGTGAGATTCGATTAGAATTGTAATACTTCGCTATAAGAGAAAAATCTATTTTTAATAAACAGTCACATTGAGGATACTAAGAATAACGATTTCGAATAAAAATAGAATTATTAATTAAAAAATTCATATCGCAAGACAAAAATTTCTTCCTTGAACATTCATTGAATTATTATTTGAATTTATTGTTCTTAGTATTTTCGATATAATTCGGTTGTTTTTTTTTTTTTTTTTTTTTTTTTTTTTTTTTTTTTTCAAATTCTTATCAAATCAACATTTTTATTTGGAATGTATGCGTGAAGCATCATTAACGTATACGTAATATTCTATTAATCCCGCACTAACGAGTGTAATCTTAAAAGTATTATGAGATAGAAAAAAAGAAGTAAACGTAGAATCGCTGGCCGTTTTATTTGTACAAAGTACTTAGAAGAAAAGGGATTCCCCTTTCGTAGTTGGATTGAATCTTAAGTGTTTCTCTCTCTTTTTTTTTTTTGCCTTCTAAACGGCGGGTGCATGATACCAAATAAATCTAAATCTCTGTAGTCTTCGTTTAACGATACATAGATATTAAATAGAAGAAAACCAAATAGTCAGGCAATTTAACGTTGGGAAGGTTGTGCTAGATTAGAGAATCGCGTCAAGAAAGGACAATGAAATATCTTTTGCAGAGAGCGGCAGGGATAACGAGACCGGATATTCCTCCTGGAGAATGGGATTCGAGAAATACGGTTGTCGATTGGGAAACTACATTAATCAAAGATTCGGTCCGTCCGATATTTATTATGGAAAAGTAGAGCAGACCGAGTCTGTTTGAACAGATGAAAACGCGAATTTCTTGCTGAGCACCGGAGTTCGCTTTTTTGTTTTTTAATTAATTAATTTTTCCTCACATGTGGCCATTGTCTCGCAGTCGAGCGCAATTAATTTATCCCCGCTTTCTTCAAATTATTTATATGCTCTTCGTTGAAGCTTTCTTTGCAGGATTACCTCAGGTCATTGACGTTAAAGTATTTTTTATTTTTGTACATTTTCTCGTGGCGTTAACAAAACCAAAAATATCACTCTTGTATCACTGTTCTGTTTATACATCACACGTACTATTATTTATTGGAAGAGAAGAAAAAAAAAACGATACAAAAACAAGAATAAAATACATAGTCTACACATAGAACTCTCGTTAGTTATTCTCGATCACCCTTTACGTCCCTGTCGTTGCTCCCGTCGCAGCCAAACCCCGCAAATGTCTATTTCGTGTGCTACAACGTTATGTGCTTGGGAATTACAATACACAGTATTTATTCGCATCCGCTTGTGTTGATGCATGCATGTCCTGAGCTCATCAGGGGATCGTCGGTCTAACAATATCAATTAAATTAATTGATTTTCCAATCGTTTGATATGTAATTTTGATAGAAAATGAAGACGACGAAGCGCTAAAGATAATTTATTAAATATTTATAATGAGCTAACGTACAACAGCGATAGCCAAACTCGGGTACTCAGCGTTGGACGTACTTTGGATGTGGGATTGCAAAATTGTCGTCGAACGGCTCGTTAAATTAAACCGATAAGAGTGTATAAAGCACCACCTGGTATAACGATCGCAGCGAGCTTACGTCAACTCAGTTATGTTTCTGAGTTACGCGCGGAGCAGATCTTTTCGTTTGCTACGTAGATTATCAAGACGTACCCGTGGATTGCAAAATCATCCACTTGGCGGAAGCGGATGCTTTTACTGCTTTTGTTCGCGATCAGCAAGACGGAATCTCGGTAATCAGCATAGTTACGTAAGGGCTATTGAAAAAATAAATAAATAACAAGTCCCACTAGGCACTCTGGACTATTTTAATTACTAATGTACACCTAAATAAAAATAAGGAAGCTGTCACCGACTCGTTGGAAGCTGCTGTTTTCGTTACACAGAATGTAATTTGAGAGAGTCGGACAAATGGCTTTTATCGTTTGCACTAGTACAATCTATTGCATTTAATCGTAAACGCGAGAACACTCGAGCACGAGTTGAGCAGCACAACATGCCTGCCGTACAATATATACGTCGATATACTGTAGCTACGTGGTTTAAAATGGGCCACAGATAGTTTCGCAAGCAGCCAGTCAAACTTATGCCAGTCTCTCGGCAAAGTATCGTGTGTCGATTAGTAACGCTTGAAACGCGACTGCTGGTGTTCCTCGATGTATCGAGTGTCACGCGAGAATGAGCAACATTGCCCGAGCTGCGTTACAAAGTGAGAGCTAACGAAAATAATCGAATTACTTTCAACGAATATTCATTGTGGAATTAAAAATTATTTTTTATAATAATTGTATGGCCGCTCGTTCCGTATTGTTTGATGCGTGGACCCAATAGAAAACTGACGGAAACTTGTTTTCTTTTTTCGGAGTAGAAGCGCAAGAGAATGCCGACGAGTACAGCAATGAGGTACAACAGCTGCGAGGCATCGTTGGTAGAAACGAAGAAGAAAAACAGAGACTGGAAGCCGAACTCGTTCAAGTGAAAGAGATGCTGCAACGGGAAGTCAAACGTGCCGATACCGAAAGCAGAAGGAGCGTTATCATAATTACCGAATACAAACAGGTAAATCAAGCAAGTGGTAAATTAAAAAAAAAAAAAAAAAAAACTAAAAAATGTATTTCTTTAAAAAAAAAAAAATGTCTGTACCGCCAAAAATTCAATGATTCAAAAATCAGAATGGTTTTTCTTTAACTCGTTCAGATTTGCCAGCGACTCGAGGACGATTACAACGCAGCTAAGTCGACGCTCAACGAGTTGCGAGTAAGTTGAACTCACCGATACATGCGACGATTCTTCGTAAGTGAATGTTCAACAGTTCTGTTTTTATACAGACGAAGGTATCCAAGTGTGAAAAATGCCGAGGATCGCTCAACGATACGACGAACGACGTGATGGTATCCGATATCGCTCATCCGTTAGAAAATCGAACCGATCCGCTGCTTCACAGAACGCAGGAAAGAGTTCGGGAGTTGGAACTTGAGTTGGCTCAGACGAAGCTCGCACAGGTAGAAGCTGAATGTAGAAATCAGGTGCGTTACCGTTATTTTATCATTTTATCGTAAAACTTTAATTGATTATCGATTTAACAATTAATTAATTTACGTTTACGACATTTTTTAAAAGGATTTGACTCATCAACTTCACACAACCGCTTCGGAGCTTCAAGCAGCTCGCAACAGCTGGCCATGGCTAAGCAAAACCCTATCGAGTATCAAAGAAGCCGCGAATAAGAGGGAGGCTGTAGCCCCCGGAGTTCTTAGACGTGAGAGCGCACCGGGCGGCGATATGCGTCACGCGCTGCACTCTCAGAGTCGCGACAATCTAAAGGAAGTCGTGTGATGGGGTGAGTAAAACGATCTTGCGTACGAACGGGAGGTCAACGATCAGAAAAGCGCGTGGTTACCGAACAAGGTCAAGCCTGGCCTCCCACTAGCCCCGCGTAATCTATGTCTACTTGAAATTCGCTTATGGCCACCGAACACTGTAACACTATTATTTCACCCAGAAACAAAACGAAAAATACTTTACACGTTAATACGATGAACAAGAGACAAACATACCGCCGCTCCCAACAAAACACGATATACGTTATTGATATTATATATATTTCCAAGACATTAATTGTTACGAAAACTTTGTTACGTTTTACAAGTATAGTCGTTTTTATTGAATGTCCGATATTTATGTTGATCGGATGACATGCATGCCATCATAAACTTCATCACGATTTATTATTATAATTATTATTATCATCATCATCACTGAAAAAATTCGTTGTCGAGATTGCACGGGGTTGCGTTTTCTAAATGAGCATCGTTTATTCTTAAGTCGTATCCCCTTATTCTTTTTAAACGTAGTGGGGCTGCGTATCTATGGATGTGTGTTCGTGCGTGCGTGTGCGAGTGTGTGTGCGTGCGTGTCTCGCCAAAAAGATGACGTACATGAGGAATAAGTCTGCTGCTGCCATATAAATTCGTTGGTAAATTTGCCAGGAAGTCACGGTGCGTCGAGACGATCATATATAATTGTAAAAGACGCGCAGGACAAATATTCACGATACTAGAACGATAGTATTAAGTGTATATGCTGTGTTTTGTATGAAACTAGTCTAAGGATCGCGACAAGAGATGTACTATGATGACGCTATGAACAGAAACAAGATTATCAGGAGAAACAGGAACGCGAAGTTAATCCATAAAGAATGCTAATAATTCGTTAACGAGATATAGTTAACGAATTATTGTACTGCGAACATACATTTCTTTCATTTAACTTAATTTTATTTTTATTTTTTTCTACTGAAACGAAACCCATTCAACATTCCAAGAGACTCGGCAGTCCTCGCAATATCAACATCACGGTTATCGCTGTCTTTAATTAACTGCGTAATTTCAACACAAATAGCATTATGGTATCCGATCTGCACAACCGTCAAGTACGTAAGACGTATTGAAGGAAACATCAGAACGTGTTGCGCCAACATGACCAAGACAACTTGCCGAGCATTGAATTAACAGGTTGCTGTCCCATATATCGAAAAATCTTTTATCGCCGAAGCACCGAAAAATACGAAAACAATTCTTTTAGTATATCACACGACTCCGTTCCAATTATCGACAGAATTAGAAATGCATATATGAAATACGCCCACGAAAAGAGGATTCACGGGAGCACACGCTTGTCTACTTCACTGTAGAGAGAATCGATATAGCGATGTGCGTCGTTACTAATTATAGCTGATGCCGAAACAAATACTTTAATGTAAATACCGAGGATAAATTAAATTATCGTCTTCTTTACGCTTAGGCTAAAAACCAATCGCGTAAAGTCTACTTAGTTTCCCTGAAATAATGTAGCGTTCATTTAATCGATACCCTGTAATTTCATTCCGCCATTGTTGAAATAAAGAAAGATACCAAAAACCATGATTAATTTAACGAGAGTCTTTTATTTAATTAAGATAAGATTTTAACGAAGCAGTGCAAAAGAAGAAAAAAAATTGTCATCATCAGGGAACTGATAACGTTTATTTATATCACTCAAGTATTAATATCAATGGGCGAACAATGTGCCACGATATGCGCTATACCAGTCTTGGAATATTTCTTTATATATTTTAAGAATCAATTTCTTTCGCAGAAAAGCAAACAAACACTACCATAAAGAATCTATGCGATCTCCGCAGGCGGTAATCATTTGGGAAAAAAACGATGAATTAAAAAATATATCAATTGTAACGTAACGATAGAATCTTGAAAATAAAAATCTTACGAACAAAAAAAATTTAGAAAAAATCTAAGAAAGTAAAGGAATCCAACGTAAGCCATACAACGTCCCAAGAAAGTTGACAACTCTCGTAATATCGACATCACAATTGTTGCTGTGTTTTTATTTATTGCGTAATTTTGACGCAAATAGCATTATGAGATACGCTCTGCAAAATCATCAAGTACGTAAGACGTATTGAAAGATGCATGCGAACGGGTAGTGCGACAAAGGCCCGGTTCTACAAAACCCATCTCTACACGAGTAATTGTACATTCAATGTCTGGATTTTTCGACGTAGAGATGAATTCTGTAGAACCGAGATGATGCTCACCGAAAAAAAAGAAGAATTATTTAAGTATATCACAACACTTCGTTTCAACTATTGACTATTGAGTTAAAAATGCTCATATGGAAAAGAATGACAAAATTATGACTCACGAGCGCACGCTTATCTACTTCACTATAGAGATAATCAATGTTATAATTGAATTAAATATTTTTATGTAAATACCGAGGATAAATAGAACTATCGTTACGTTCACGCTTAGACTAATAAATTATCACGTAAAGTTTATTTAATTGTCCGAAATAATGTAGCATTCGGGTAAACAACATCCTGTTATTTTATTTCGCCATTATCGAAATAAAGTATGATACCAAAAACCATAATCAATTTAACGAGAGTGTATTGTTTAATAAAGATAAGGTTTTTGGCGACTCGGTAAGGGGAAAAAGAACATTATCGTCAGGGAACTAGTAACGTTTATTTGTATCGCCCGAGTATTCGTATCAATTGGAGAACGAGAACGGTGTATCGCGATATGCAGTATATCAGTCTTGGAATATTTCTTTTTATATTCTTCTCTTTTTAAATCATTAATTTGTTCAATGAAAACACACGCTGTCGTACTGAATAAAAGACTATTGTAAAGAGTCCATACGCTCCGACAGCAGACTTTTATCATTCTACAATAATGAAAAAAAAAGATAACTAAAAAAATAATAATTGTAACGCAATGATAGACTCTTGAAAATGAAAATCTTATGACAAAAATAAAGTTTAATTGAGAGCAAAAAAAAAATTATTTGAACGATACAAGTAAGTCTAATCGTAGGAAAATATAGTCATAATGTATCATCGTGGTAAAAATGCCACGTGTGCGCTTTTATTCGTCTTTTAAAATCTTCTTGAATTCGTATTCAGCGTCAACTATAAATGCAATCGAACGCTGAACTACTAAAGTAAGGCGCGTGTAGCAACCTCGATTTGGAAGAACCCGTAGTATTTGAAGAACAATTGTAGCCTCGTGTCTTGTGATAATAGACGGCGTTAACTAATAGTTATCTCCGCCACCGTTCCAATCGATCGATTCCTCACTGCTCTCCGTCGAAACTTCTTCGACAATGTCGTCCTCCGACGAAGTGCTGTCGAAACCCTCGTCGAAATCAGCTCCGGCATCACCGGCTGCGTTGATATCGGCTTCGAGACCGTCAATAGGATCGAACCGTTCCACTACAGCTTGCCTACCAGCGGCATTGCCCCTCTCGAGAATTCTGAGCAACCACATTGGAAAACCATTCTCAAGTGCGTATATATCGTTCTCGTTTTCGAGATCATTTTCCAGAACATCTATAAGTGGCTGAAGATCCTCTTCAAGATCATTTTCCGCTTCGGCAATCATATTATTACCCTCGTCGTCTCGATTGTTATTCGCCAAATCACCGTTTACGACATCCGCGTGATCGAGAAACCCGAGACGAGGGGCTTCGGCGACGCTAGGTGACTCCGAGTCTGATATTCTGTCTTGGGCTATGCTCGAAAGGTCGTATTCGGGTGTCATGTCCTGCGTGGAAGAGGAATTCGGATAGCCAGAATCCATGATTTCAGGTGACCAGCTGTTTGGCGGAGTTTCCGGTGCTTCCGGAGACACCGATTTAACGTTGTCGCCCTCGGACGTTTCCGCGAGCCTCGAATGACTAAATTCTTCAATTTTGCCAAGGTTACTCTTGTGCGTTGACGCAGCAACACTCTCGTCGATCGTGTGAACGATGGAATCGACATAGGAGGCCGTTTGTACCCTCGCACTGCCGTCGTTCTGTCGTGCATCTTGCGTCCAAGATTCTTTTGAGCAGGTACTTTGCGTTATCATATCAAGAACAGATAAGGATTCACTCGGATCTTTTGAAGTGGTGGTGCTTCTGAGCTCTAGACTTTCCGGTGTTCTGTGTCTCGCTAGTCGCGTTGCGTGTAGATACTCCTGTACGTTGGTGGTCTCGAAACTTTCGGAGGAGCTGAGTTCTCCACTTTCCGAATTCATTTCCTCGCTGGGATAGTCAGCCATTTCGTTTCCTCCCTTCAGCTTGACAGCATCTACATTTCTGTACATTGAATTCTCTTCCGGCGGATACCATTGCCTCAGGGCGCTGAAACTCGAGTCCGAACTCGTCGTTGTCGCGGTAGAAGCATTTCCATTACTTTGCAACGATGCTTGGCTAACGCTTTTTAAACGATCAATAGGATCTTCACAAGGTGCAGATTTTTGTACATCGCGGCCTTTCCTACATTCGAGGGATGCTCTCGGCGAGCTTGTAAACTGCGGTTCAGTGACAAGGTCACTGCTCAGTACACTCGACATGGACAGTCTTCCTTCGATTTGCAATTCCGATGGTGCGCGATCCGACGTCGTTGTCGATGATACTGCATCAACTTCATTTCTCGATTCTTCGAAGGAAGATTCCAACGCTGTGCAATCGAAACTCGGATTCGTGATGTTCTCCGGACAAGCGTCACGCTCCTCGTTTCGAGATGCTTCCAGATACATACTGCACAAACTATCGAGCTCCAGAATATTCTCGGTCGCTATTGAACTTTCTTCGAGTCCCTGCGCTTCCGTGAATGCAACACTATTTTTAATTTCACCCAAAGAACTACTTGAATCGAAGATACTAGTCACAGCCTCGATTTTGCATTCACCCGATGAATTTCGATTTGGTTTCACGAGTGAATTTCTGGTACTCGAAATATTCGAAGAGATATTCAGGCTATCACGCGTATTATTATCTTCGATAGATTCGAAGCTTTCCAAAAAAGGTGAGAGACCGTTGGGCGGTATCGAGTCGAGTACCGAGGGTACGTGCGAAACATTCGATACTTCGATGCCATTAAAATCCATTGTGTCGAGACTCCTTGTCAAGGAAAATTCACACTCAAGTGCGATATTATCGATCGGTTCAACACAGTTTCGCGTTTCATCATTCGCGTCCATATTTGATGCGGGAATATCGTAATCATCGTCCCAACGCTCATCGTATACCGTTTCCATATTATCCTCCCCCCAGGTACCGACATTATCGCGATACGGCGAACTGTCACGAACGAACAATGAGTCCAAGTCATCATCGATATTCTCGTTAACTTCATTCGTTATGTCATCCTCGTAATCAGAGAAAGTCGACAGGGCTGGACACATAATTGCGGCACCATCCGCGTGATCGACCACCGCGTAACCACCATTCTCAAGAATTTCTCTTAGTGTCTCCGCTGATATGTAAAATTTTTCGAGATTGCTAAGAAGCGATTTGAGAGGATATTTTTCGAGACATTCTGGATTGTTCTGCGTGAATCGCCTTATGTAGTACGATGCTTCATCGAGAATTTTCTGCTCGTCCGAACGATTGTCGACGCGGTAAGGATATTCCTGAGAAGTTACTATTTTGAATAGGCCTTCTATCCCGTAAATCGGGAGATTATTCGTTTCGCGCGCTCGGTTAAATATTGCCATTTGTGAACAACAACCGAGATGTTCCGTTCCAGTAGGCCCTGGACCAATGCCTTGGAAAGAAACTTGGTACTCCGGATATCTTGCCACTATGTTGTTTGCCCTAGAAAAAGTAAAAATCGATTCAGGAGAATGCAAAAACCAGTGATAAAAAATAAAGCAATGTTATAAAAATTGAAAGAGGTTGAGCAATCCTATTGTTTTCATTTAATCAACACACATGTGACTCTAGGAACTAGATTAAATTAAAAGAATTTTTTTAATTAACAAAAATTTGTAGACCATAGCATCAAAGTGATGTGCTATCATTCGATCAGTAACAAAAACTGTAATGCAAATTTCTTCGTAACGATTAAACTCAGCAACTCAAAAGAGGAGAATGGTTAACTCTGTCTTACAATTCTACAGTTCACCATCCTCGTTTTGATCGTAAAGATCGAGGGTGGTGAAGAAATTTGCAACGGGAAAATTCTGCCTATTCTTTCACATACAGATAGCATGTTGCGAGTCTTTCTTATCGTCTTTATGACGAGTCGAATGATGGGACATATCTTCGAAAACTGTAATCCAATTTATTTAGAGATATTTGATACTTGAGAAAAAACTAAATTTGATCACTGCAAAGTAGATATGACGAAGCAAAACCAAATTTCCTTCATAATGCAAATATAATTACAGTTTTCATTACCGATAACAATGTCTGGAACTACGTCACATCATTTTCAATTATGTTTTTTAATTTAGCTATATTGCTCAACAACCCAAGCATTTGCAGCCTTTGTCTAAAACCTACCAATCCTCAAACTGCTGTCTACTCCATTCAAACTTGTGATCCCAGTGTCTCATTTCATTTCCCATGAATGAAAACAATACATTGAAATCAGCATTAGGAGTTGTAACGGCGACGACAAGCGGTTTGATGTATCCAAATATATTGAACGGGAAATCCATAAGAGTATCCGGATACAAGTGCTCGATCCTGAAACGCCGTAAAGACCCGTTGTATAATCTGTAAGCGTCATATTCTCGAAAGATAATAATAAATAGATAAACAACGAAACCCACAACTCTATAGCAACTACAGCATCGCAGTTAACTAATTTCTTGTCCCTCTGTGTGACGCTCCCTTCGTAAACATGAATAGTTAGCGGATTAGGCCGATTCTGAAGGTAATCAGCATTTAGAGGTATAGCCTTGACCTTGTGATTCTCAAGTGTTTCTCTGTCAACATCGACGCAGAGTATTTCCTCGATACCTGGAGTATTCTTGAGATGGGTAATGAACCCTAATTCGGAGCAACCAAAATCTACGACCTGTCGCAGCAAATTTGAGAGAAGCTATGAATGACCTTTTTTTTTAACATTCATTTTTTCTACGCTACATTCTACAAAGGTCGTCCATGCAGAGAGACGACCAATATCGAAGGACGGATGTAATTGAATATTTTTGCATAATACAAAGGAAATAAAAGGCAGAGGAGATCGAGATTGTTATACGAAGGAGCATTGAGCACAGAGCTCGACGAGTCAACGGACCTTCTTGATTTTTGTTTGATATAGCGGATCAGCCAATACTTTCTGAACGGCAATATATCTCTGGATGTAGGCCGGAGGAGAGAATCTCGGTGTCTTGGATTGATTGTCGATATCGTCGTCGTACACCGTCGCGAATGGATCAGTCGCATGACGTTTTTTCGAAAAATTTGCCGGCCTTTGTGACTCTTGACTGTCCTCTTCCGTGTCTTTTCGCTTGGCAGAATGATAGTTTTCGTACACCATTTTCCCGATAAGATAAAGCACGTGAAAGAATACGATAATCATGTTTATTATTATATTCTAAAAATAACGTAAAATTTACGGTAAGTGCGACAGCGGTGCGCGCACAAATTTTCAACTGACATGTCGGCGCAGAACACGCGGCCATGTTGTTGTTGCCCTTTGTTGTCGCGCTCGATGATCTCCACTCTCATTGGCTCGATTAATATTTTGAATGGACCAATAGTGGTCTCGGTTGCAAAACGGGGCATAGTAATTCAAAAAGCAAATTCTACGGGCGGCGCAATACGCTTTTCAAAAGTGTACATCGATTTTTCTCCATCATCGACGATTGAAGAAATTGTGCAACGATATACAACTTTTCTACCATTTTCACGATTATATATGTTGCAGCTAAGAAAAATTAACAAAGAAAGAAAATCATGCGATAAACGAATTCACCTTTTAAATGTTTTCTTCTCATCGTAGATAAAACAATAATTCATTAATACGTAGAGAAGAGAGAGGTGCAGTACGTACGAAGTCTTAACTGACTTCTTAAGTGAAACTGAAGAAACGTTGTGGGAAGCTGCGAGAGCAAATAGTTACGATGTGCAAAGATCAAGATTCCATTAAAATATTTTCTTTTTCAACGATTCCACATACCAACAGACCAATAACCGACGTTTCATCCGATTCGTTTATAGTGTTGTCATCGCATTTCGATCTATAGTCAATCTCGCGATAGTTGTCCAGTTCTACACAGTCGCACGATTGACGCTGCATCAAATGCAAATCTCATATGAGTATAACTTGCGCAAACCAACTGGTCTCATTGCAATCTATTCCGAGTCTCGTAGTAGTAGTAAAGGGACTTGATACACTCGATATCTAATATGAAGCGAGTATGAGTACACCAGCTCGATACAACTCTATAATGACAGTTGCATTTCGTTTCGTTAAGGGAGGAGTCGATAGTGAAAAATAAGTATCCTTCTCCGTTATGCACTATAATTTATTTTATGTTTCAATAATATTTAAAATAATACGATTATCAATAGCAGTCTACGAGTTCGCTAATCAAGCAACGGCATACACGATACAAGGTTTGTGGGAAGGTAGAGGGCGTGGCGAGGGGTAGGGGGGTCATATAAATTATAGTTATCATTGACTTCTCTGCACTTATCAATCTCTTTTCACTCTTTAAATTATAGTCGAATATACTTTAATAATAATATATATATATATATATATTTATATAGTTTTTGTATTGATAATTACAAGGTTTGCCATCGTTCTCACGGATCATCAGTTTGAATATTCGCAGAATTATATAAATCTCGTGTCGTTACAATTTTCTTCTTATACGCTTTTTAGAAGCATATTTAATATATTTATATGTTATTGGTGTCCTATATAAGTGGACGCGTATTTGAATTTACGCGTTTTATATTATGCAGGAGGAGATCGCTTAATGGCCGTATTGTACAGCCCTCAGGAACTTAAAATTCATTTAATATTAATTATAATGAATTTTCATTACAACGCCGCTGCTTCTATCTACACAATCTCGTGGAGTAAACATTTTCACGCAAGCCTTAGATATTCTATATCGTCATGCTATATATATATATAATATTTACAGAATTAAAATGAAAATGGTATTCTCGTGTTTTCATTATTCGTCTCTTTCTCTCAAATATCCTTTTCGAAATGCAGATTGTCAATAGCTTTTCTACGTAATTTTTGTATTTACGGTTGTCGCGCAATGTAATCACATTTCTCATGATTTGCTTACAGTTCTTGTATCAGAAAATATGTGCTACGGTATATCAATCTAGATTTGGGGCTTTTACTACAGAGGATTAAATATAGTTGTAGTAAGTAGAAGGTTTTACGAACTGTAATATCGTTCGAAAAATTGCCTGAATGTTTCTGGAGCTCCCTGTGGTTGTTCCTGAATATTCAGCGGTGTCATATATCTTTTTAAGATACAGCACCCTTAAGATTCTACTAGCTTATCGATATAGTATTATACGAGGTACACTTGAGTCCGGTAGAAATGTCGAACTTCGAGTTCTTTCATAAAAAAATGAATTGTGAACGTCGATACTTGATTCGGTCCCGCGATTAAAGTCGCTGACTCTTGTTTAATTGAAAAGCATATTTAAATAAATTTGAGATAAGAATTTGCTAATACGCAGGCAAGAATGATTGCAAAAATTGAGCTTCGAATTTTTATACGGCCGTATCGAGAGACGTTCACGATCGTTCTTTCATTACGAATATCATAATTGACAAAAGGGATTTTCATCGATTAACAGGCTTTTGCATTATTTGCTTGGCACCGTTACCAATTGACCGCTGTGAATATTTTGAAAGAATAACAATATGCGAGCAACGAGTTATCAACAAGATTGTTCGTATATTATCGCGCGAATGCTACACACTTTTTTGTCGATAGGCCTCGCTATTTAAAGATTTTTTTTCTTTGTTTTAATTAGTAAAGATTTTAATGATCGTATACCGCATGTTAGGACCTGTTTCAATGATTCGATGGGAAAAGATAATTAATTTATATAGAACACGATCACGCACCAGCGAGCGAGCGAGCGAGCGTCATCCAATGTATCACCTTTCTTTTTCCTATGATTTATCTGATCATCCAAAAAATTCTTTCAGTTACACACCGGAGTTTGATTCAGACTAAACGGAGACGCTTTTATGACAAATATCACAAGTAGTAAAGTGTCGTAATTAAAGAACGTTCCTCCGAAAGCAAAGATATTCGTACAAGACGACAAACGCCTGATGAATAAAATATAAGATTCCCAAAAGAAAACTATTTAAATACTTTCAGTTTATCTCAGGCGTAAGATTGATCCAACGATATAGCTATTTTATTTCCCTTTTCGACCCAATTTCTTAGTCTACCTCTGAGTTCCTCGAGGCTCTTGGACTTGGCTTTATTTATTCTCTTGTACTTGACGTCTTTTGGCTTTGTGACAGATCGGTGATTACTCATTACCCTGTTGTACGTGACTTGGGCCTGTTGGCTTTCGTCCTTAGGTCGTTCGGTAGGTGGAGAGTCCGCTTCCTGCGCGAGACGCTCAAAACTACCGTAGAGATCCTGAAGTCTTCCTTTGCCCGTTGCAACGTTCTTGGTTCGCCTCTCTTCGCTTTCCGAATTTTCCGTTGATTCCGAGGGTTCCTGGTTGTTCTCACTGTCAACGTCCTCTTCGACCGAGTAAACTGTCTCGAGAATCTCCGGCCTTCTCAGATATCCATTGCTCCTACGCATTGACGAGTATTTGCTCGACGGATCTACCGCATCCGACACCGAACGTATCACAGTTACATCTGTGATATTCGAGCGAAATCTGGGATAAAAGAATAAATCTTACGATTAACTTCTTATATTTAACAAGAAAGGAAATATTTTAAATAAAAATCTCGATTTATACGAAGCAGATTGACAAAATATGATTTTTCAATTATTATCTACACAATTGTCTAAATATTTGTTAAGTGGCAGTTATCATTTTTTTAATATTCCATGAGATTTGACCTTGGCTCTTTTTTTTATCACAAATATACTTTACCTCGGTGGTGCTGGGTCATCGACAGCTTCCTCGAGAACAACAGCGCTGTCGCTGTCGCCGAGGCTATCGAGTCGATCCAGAGCATCACAGGGTGGAGAGTCCCTGGTTCCGGTGCTTTTCTCTGCTAATCGACTCTGTAATTGTCTTATGACCCTCTGTTGCCTAAGAATAATAGCTTCGCGTTGTGCGAGACTCGCCTCGATCTCCTTCTGTTTTCTGCAAAGTCTCGACTCGAACAACAACAGTTGGGACGATAGGGTACGCAACTGCTCTGCCTTTTCCCTCGTCAGTCTTGCAACGAGATCCTCCTGCCAAATGCAACATAATTACACGTTAATTTACGACAGTTTTGACATATCGATCTTATTATTATTTTTTTTAAATCCAACACACATTTAACAAAGTTTTGGTTTGATAAATTGACGGCAGAAACTAATATTTGGTACCTGACTCTTAACTACAGTAATGTACTGTATTTAATTCTAAACTTATACTAAAATATAATTTTAAACAAATAATTTTAAAAGACGTTTTAAAAAGCATCAATTTGTTATCGCTATCACAACGTATGCTTTCTTAGGCTTTTACAATTGTCCTTTTTCCTGTTATCTTCTCCGTTGCTTTTGCAGCTGGTTCTCAACAAATCTTGGATATTTCAATAATCAACTCGAGTAGGGATGTAAGCGGTCACCCGTCTGAGTATTGGCAACCATTGCTTAACTCGGTAGGGACCTCGGAAGGCGAGAGAGGGGGACCCGATTTTTTTCAGTAAAAAAATTTGTTTGAGTTTTTTTGTTGGTAAAAAAATTATATAAAAAATCTCCGACGATTGATTGTTCGTATCGGTATTCCGAACATGTAAAAAAGCTCTCAGAAACGAATTTAAAAATTGTAGGAATTCCATTCTTTTTCTTCCCTCAAGTGAAGGTGAAGATGAAAAGATACTTAATGACACGTAAAACGCTTTCATTCATATTTCAATAACACTAAACATTTTATTAAATCTGTTTGAAGAACAGCCAACAACTACGACCCTGGAAACCTTTTCTTCGTCTGTTTCGCATTGGTATGCATCTCTTTCAGATGTAAGGTTACCCGAAATAAAATCATCTTTGCGAAGGTGGTTAGGATCGGCACTTTTCAAAGTACGTTAGATCGTCGATTATCCGAACGTCGATTAATCGCACCATAAGTTGATTCATCCAAACGTTTGATTATCCGTAAAGATTGTGTCGAACTATGAAAAGTAACAGGGATAAAATGGATCTCAGATTCAAGAGTACACTCGAATTTTTCCCAAAGAAAGAGAAGAATAACATCATTAATATTTTATTATTTCATAACAATTTTCAAGAGAAAAATATATTGATGTTCATCATTTTCAATGAAATATTTTCTGTCATATCGAACGGATCAGCTTTTTTTCTTCCATGGAATATTACTATTTTGTTAATAAAACTTTTGATTCACCAATTGGTATTCTGAACCAATTAGTTTTGATAATCGAAGCTCTACAAGAGTGACATACTCAACGTCGGTTTTCCTCTGCTTTTCAATCGAATCGTTCACTCCCGCATCGCTTCTTTCTTTGTATTTTTAACTCGTGCTAGTCAATTCAATATGAATAATATTGGACTTATGTCCCGTCAATCTGTGACACGCTATAATATTAGAAACAGCTATGGACGTTACGGGTTATCGTTATAAGCCAGTAAAGAGGTAGCCGTTAATAACAGCACTATTGACTAACAGAGCCTGTTACGAAGCGGATAGAAAGGCGGCACAGCTTTGAGTCAGTCTTAGCGCCACCAATTGGTGCGATATCGTATAAAGGATTTCGTCGAGCATCGATAACATTTATGGGACAGATTCGATTCGTGTAATATCTTCGAAGATCGACACCCGGCGTCGTAACGTACATGGCATATGTTTCAGTATTAACGGAAATAAACCCGATGAGTGATGGTGTAACATAGACCGCACGTGCGTTCAGGGAGAATCATAATCGGTCGTTCCGACGTGCAACAGAACGAAGGCGATCATTAAACCAGGCGCGTATTGTCTGCTCGAGCAAATGCAGGAGTAGCAATAACAGCAGCACCGCTGCTTCGTCCTCGTAGTATCGCTGTCGATCCCGGTTTGCTGAGAAAGCGCAGCGCCGTTGGTGCGCGACACCGGTCGTCGGGGCTGGCTTCGACTCTCACAGTCGATTATGGTTGAGAGAGGGCCGGTTAACGGCTTATGAATAAAGCCCCGAGCCAGTGAGCGTCACGCGACTGCAGTTCTCAACTATATTTATCGTTCTTTTTACAGCGAAACGAGTGAGACCGGCCGATCATGTTCCGCGGGCACAATGCGGGCGCGATATCACCGCTTGCACATATACTCAAACGGTTTCGCCTCCACCTTCTGTTTGAGGCCACCTCTCATATTCGAATCTCCTTCTTCTTTTCTTTCTTTCTTCGTACCCTCTCCTTCCTTGCGCATTTCCTTGTCTTCCACATCGATACATTAATAATAAACAGCTTTATCAAGCGCAACGAAACTCTGGCCGATCGGTCACTAAACCATACGATCGGGAGTAAAAAAAAATATCTACGGTTGATCAACCAATAAAGTCAACTCACTGGCGAGATTCTATGCTTATTGACGTAGAATTCCCATCAAAATTCTCAATCGAAAAGATTTATAGTACTCTGTTAAAAATTCAGTGTAGATGATTGGCATAGACTTCTCACCAGTATCGATCCATTTGGTGTTAATAGCAACACTTTTACAATGTTACATTTAAAGAAGCGAGTGTGTTAAAATAATTCGGCTCTCACCTCAAATAATTAAATCATTAAATTTCATTCATCCACTTTAAAGTAAAATGTGTTAAATGGCCATTGACACGATCGTCATGGACACCACATAGGTTTAATTTTTAACAGTGTAGATTTTACACGATTTTACACACCGGTCTACCACAAAATTGTGACAAATTTATCTGTATCGAGGAGATTGATGGAAAGCCTACGACAATTGCACGACTAAACTACTTATAAGTGAACCATAAGTTTAGAATCCTGTCCATAGGTTGATTTTATTGGTTAATCAACCGCAGACATTTATTTTCACTCGAGATATCAATGCGCTTCTGTGCAAATTCTTCGAGTCTCAATCTCCGTCGCTCTTTTTTTTTCCTCTCGTTTCACCGGATACCGCAGACATCGTGTAACACTGGACCGTTAAAAATATACTCGTAGTCGTCTATTTTGCTTGTATTTTAAGTGCGTTTCCTTTTTACGAATTGCCTGTGGAGCTTTAGGAAGAATCGAGACATTGAAATTCTAAGCCCTCCGCTTATTCGGCATCAAGAAGATATTATACAAACGACCTCCCTCTTCGCTATTTCATCACGCATCACCTGATTGGAGGTTTCGCGAGAAAGCCCCTTCGAGGTTTCGATGCGATAGGAGAATTAATAATAACAGAACATCTGCCCACTGCCATACATTATACGCGCGCTAGTGAAGGTATAGTGCAAGTTAAAAACGATAAGAGAAGCAGAGAGCCCGGGCGGACGTAATAATTCACCTGCAATTTAAGGGTCCTTCGCCAGGCGAGCATCTGGTGAGCCTGAGCCCTTTGCCTCGCCCTCAAGGCTGCTATAACTGACTTTGCTTCCTCCAGTGACGTCACTTCCACCTCTATACTTTCGCGTTGAAGCTCATGGCTTGATACCCCGCTGCAGTCGTTACTTATACGGCCCTCGGTCAGTGTCGCGAGTGGATGGCAGCTGCTCTCCATCGACGTCTCGTCGAAACTAAAAACAACAAAAATAACAAATTATTATTATCATTATTAATAATTGAACACGCTAAAAGATACTCAGAAAAGTTTATTGATGGTGAATAAACTTTTTTTTATTAAGATTCGTACTATTTAAAAACTTCTACGTTTGTTCAATAATGTGCGTAAAATATGCACAAGCCCCGGATGCAAACTTTTCCATCTTAACGTAGAATCTAATGTTATATTATTATTAACAACTAAGAATTTTAAATCAACTCGTATTCTTAAGAAATATATGTACACGATAGTTCTATTTTATTATTTGTAACATAAAATATTCATTTCTCTTTGCATAATAAAGAATCTTACTGAGGAAAATCGTTAGATTTTTTTGCTTCAGATGTCTGCTAGCTCATGAGATTATAGAATAAGTACGTTTCAAGCTTCAGACTCGGCCCATGTACTTATAAATCTAGATAAAATCATATATATATATTTAGATAATTTTTTTTCTAATGGCGGGTCGATCATTATTATTATTATTGCAAGTAGTTGCATCGTCGATAAAAAGTAACATTTCAAGAGGACCCTATAAGCTATAAGTTATAAGCTATAAGCTATGAGTTATAAGCTATAAGCTTTAAGCTTTCCTATTTCGAAATTGACTAGAGTGGGCATCTTGTACATGAAACGTGGTTGAATGGTTCTTCAGTTAAAGTCCATGTACGGTTTTTATCGTCAGATAGTGACAGCAAAATAGAGAGATTCTAGGGCCTCTGGTAATTCTTCATCACGCTCTACCATACATCGTACACGCGTTTCACTCCAAGACACATATTTACTAAATATTCCTTCGACTCTCGATATTTTTGCTCGCAAACATTTTTTTCTGTTAAAGGAAATATTGCGATATTTCTGTCCATTGAAAAAACATGGATCATTTTCTGTTTTTAAGTCAATATGTCACTGAGATAAGATTTTTTGCGAGTTCACGAAATAAATACTTCGGGAAATTGGAAAGTTGAAAATTCAGTAAGTGATTAACTTATTTGCGTAACAGATGAACGTTTCATTGCAAATATCCTATTCGAACCAATATATCTATTTATGTTTTTCTTTCGTGTTGTTTATTATTTTTTTAGCTCGTTTTTTTTTTTTTAGGTTATATGTAAAAAATAATTTATTTAGCAGAATGTCGCTTTTACAGACTGCAACTCTACACGGATCCGACTCTACACACGCAATTATACACAGCTGAATTATAGACGGCAAAAGTGTACACGTACCAAATTCGACATAGCTAAATTCCACACAGGAAAACTTTACACAGCGTAAACTGTACACAAGACCGGCCGTACTGTGAACAGTTTTCGCTCTGTAGAGTTGAGATTGTGTAGAGTTTAACGGTAAACAGTTTTGTGCGTATTGTCGTATCTGTGTAGAGTTGCATCCTGTGGAAATTATGTCCCGCCATTGATTTTTTTTAGTTTGATGTGGCAAAACTCAACATAAGGTTGAGACAACCGCGCGTAGGTGTAGAAACCTAAATTTTGTTGAGCCAATCGAAATTTTGTTGTTCCAATCTCACCATAGTTGGTTTAACCAAACTCTATTATCAGTGTACAAGATGGCTCTGTCGTTCGTTCACACAACGACCGTAGAGGGCCAGCGCTGATCATGGTACCGACCAGCTGCCGTAATTACGGGGCTTCTCTGTAAACGTCGCGGCAGGGAAGCAAAGCCAATTTGGTCTTGAACCAACTGCTTGTTCTCTCTATTCTGTTCGTGCCATTGATCATCGAAGTTGAAGATTCTCGAAAGGTATCACTGAGAGCTCGTTTGTCTAACCCGTCGTACACTGCTTCATCTCCCACCCCCCTTCTTCAGATGACCGTAATGACGACAGTAGCAGCCGCTAGAGACACGAGTAGTGCTCGTACACGAATCAACGGTCCGTTTCTAACGTTATTCGATCCTCAAATTCGATGTTTGAACATTGATTAACGATCGCGAAAGCAATCTATGCACGTATCAATTATCACGTTGATTACCACGTTGGGGCTAGTTACTATTGAGTCAAAGAAATGCTTACTCACTAAAAATTCTTGGAAATGAAGGTGAAGATGACTGAGTAGATAAAGTCGGCGCGCTCCATCTTTTATCTTTGCCAGTTTTAACCAATATCACATTTTAATGTGCAATATTACTTGCGCGAGAAATGACAAGTGGGAAACAGATGGCTGTTTCCCTTAATCCGTATTTCCTCAGACACGAATGAGTTTACAGAGGTGACATAATTAAAGCCATTCCAACGGAACTACGAAACTAAATACGTTACTGACGGATATGTGTTTTATTTCACTTTAAGGTGATGCCAAAGTCTCACCTCTCGTTACCTGTGTACGAGACAAAGAGAGAGATAGCATCATAGGTACGGCATGAGTGCAACAGAGAGCACATCATGTGTCACGTGATACATCGTGAAGTGAGTCTTTTAGTCCCGTCTTATGTGATACACGTCTAAGAGTGCTTCTCTCTTTTTCCCTTCTGCAGCCAACTTTCCCGATTGTCATGGTTACGAGGTCGCACGTCGTAACTGCGGCAGAAACCCTCTTGGAGTGCGAGTAAAAGGTAGATATTTAAAATGTAACATCAGGCTCGGTCACGGCTTTTTAAAACGTGGACACGCTGAATCCAAGTGAACTAAAAGTAGAGAGCGCAGTATTTTTGCGGTCCGCAAAGCTGTGTTCGCACAGTCAACTCGCGCAGAACAGTTAATCAGATTAAACTTGAGCTCAGTGTATCAAATGAATTATCGCTACGAAAAGTTGTATATCAGCATGAAAAAAAGGAAAAATATCAGACGCAATGTAGCGACATTTGGTATATTCATTTGCGTCGTATGTACAGCCTGATATATAGTTTCATTTTTAATCGCTATAATAAACAAAGAACCAGAGAATTTAAAAAAATTCCGTTTTATATAGTATTGCACCTCAAATCTTAGCTAATAAACTGATTTTTCAAATATCGTAAGAGGTATTGTCCATAAATTTCTTAATAAAAATAAAAAGTATACGCAAAAATATATTTTTACGATAAAATTTATATATTACATATATTTAAAAATATAAAGTGGAAAATGTATTAAAAATATATTCGTACGCACATTCAATAATATAAGTAAAATATATAACATATATGACAAATATACTTGCTCACGAAAAATTAGATATTTAAAACTATATTTATCAAAAATATGTTTTATTTTCCATGAGGGTTCAAAGATTTTTTTTCCGACAGATATTTCACATAATTACTGACATTTTACGACTACTCGAGAGACTTTCCGTGAAGTTTTGTCATGTTCCCAAAAATTAAATCCTTTAAAACCTATTGAAAGTTTCTTGTCGAAAATATTTGATTAATAATTTCGCTAATAATACTGTAACGACCGGGTGAAATGATAACACGTATCTTTCGCGTTAGAATGGATTTTATTATATTTCTTTATATTTAAAGTAGCGGTTCAACGTTGTTAAAATGTCCGTTACTTGAAAAATTAAGCACCATACCGTTACTTGCAGTATTTTTTGTTTTTTTTTTTTTGTTTTTTTTAAGGTATATTCCGATACCCTGGGTTCCTTCTCTTTTAGCAGACTCAACCATTCTTTCGAATTTCCGTCACTTTTAGTATAAAAATGTATATCAAGTTGTAATGCGGCCATCGACTGTACAAAACAATTTATATATTAATGTACAGTTCGGCGAGATGCTGCCAGATGGCTCGTGAGCTAACTGTTTCTTGCACATGGAACGGAACTTCAGATTGTCTAAAATTAGTAGACACAAGCGTCAGGAGGCATTGACTAACGTTATAAAATTCCTGGCTCTTCGTTTCTTTATCCGCTTCTCGTAGTAAGTGAACCACAGTGGCTCACTACCAGATGAGTTTTTTTTTTTATACACGGTAACTCTAAAACTGAAACCTATATGTGTTTGATATTTAATATACAGCAAATGTATAACTTCTTCCAACACAGATATATATACAAAAATGTGTGATACGTGTATATGACGTTTTACGCGCTTAATTCATGTCAATTCGGATGTGTCTACTCTTCTTTTAGCGTATCGGTAGTTCAAATTTATATAAATACTAGTATCGTACCCGGCTTCGCCCAGGTTTATTTTTAGTATCGTTACCTTAAATAAAACCAAATCAAACAAAAACAGACATTTCCGTTCACCGTATCATAGGAACCTATTCTTTTTTTAAAAAGCGCAAGCTATACCTACTACGCGGAATAACTTTGCTTTTTTAAAAATTTAAATTAAACGTCAAAATTCAATAATACTCTTAGAAAATTCAAATGTCCGTAACTCCATAAGAACTCAATTTGAAGAGCTGAAAATTGTTGCGTTGACTTAGAAATCAGGAGACCTTTCCAAAATGTCCAAGATCACCTTCCTAGCACGCTCCGTCTAGGCGGAGTTTAAGGGACGGAAATCCACACTTTAAGAATTATAGTATAGATACTGTATTTTGCTACAACTAATCAAGGATATTAATCAAATATGTCATTTATTCGCAAAAATTCAAATATCATTGCACATTAATGTCAGAGGTTCAAATATTAATATCACTACAATCTATAATTTTTTGAAAACATAATTATATTGAATGGAGAAGATGCATGTCTTTAAAAATGAATATTCAGAGGTAATTAAGATATTTGTAACAATACGATAAAGGATTAAACGTATTTTTTAAATGATTATATTCCATCGGCTATAAACGGTGTAATTAACGCGCAAAATACAGTGCTTTGTCTTCATATCGTATACGAGGATCTCGGGTACTACCAGCTTAATAACGATTACTACAGAGACATCGGTTCCACGTGCACAATTAATTTTATTACGGCAACCGATCGAAATTCAGTACAGTCGCCTAAAAAAAAAAAAAAATTGCGATTGATCGATCTATGAACCGGTTCCACGTCTCGAACGTAACTCGGCTACGTGCCAGGTAGATTGCGCTATCGTTATATACGTTGCACCGTCACATCTTCGCGTGTGGAACCAAATCGACCGGGCGATGTCTTGATCATTGTGAATTATTTCCGATTCTACATGTATATCGATAGAAAGACCGAGGTGCAGGTTATTCGCTATTGATCTATCGTTTTCACTTTCGATTCAACAACAACAACAACAATAACTATTTCCACACACAATTTCAGTTCCGTGCCAAGTCGACAACTGCATACGGCCCTGAATAATAGAAAGAATAAAAGCGAAAAAAAAAAAAAAAGAAGAGGAAACTGTGACGATAAAATATGAGAACGCTATAAAGCGCCGTATGCGGCTCAACTTATCTGTCTCATCTCTCTCATCTCGTCACGATATTTTCAGCGCGGTTTCTCCGTCTCTATCCCTTTTCTTCGCTTATCTTGTTCGCGTCTGTATCACCAGTTTTCATCTCTGTGCACCAACTATTGAAACGAAGTCGTTCTCAGTTGCTGAGAAAGAATAAAATTTTGCGAAGATGTCGTAAACGCGCAGTGTGACGACAAAGTTATTTTCATATATTCTTGTTACTCCGTTTCTTAAACTTCTACTCCAACGCGTACGTGGCTTCTGCGTCCGCTTTCGTCGACGCGCGAAATCCAACTGCTGATGGCTCTGTGCAAAAATTCGGTGCGCGCCGCCGGCAGGCCAAACCAGCCCGCACGCCAACATATATAGTATAACAGCAGGAGAAACGTGCAGAACAAGGAACGAAGGCCTTATGCAGTTGTCGGGGCCCTCGTCACCCCTCATCGTGGTCGCGGTACACGTGCACGCAATTATCTTCCATCCGTCTCAGTCCTGCACACGCACAGTTCTATATGTTCGTCTAATTTCCGTTCCGCAACCGCACTCATATACGCGTCTGGTGTTTTATGGGGTACGTTATCACTAGGCGTGAATCACAGGTGGATGCGGTACAGGGAACGCAGTGCGAAAGGAGATTGAAGGGGCCTCGACGCGTCTCGTGGCAAGACTTTTCTTTCCCCTTTTCGTACCCACTCGCTAATTAGCACTTTTCAGGGTGTCCCTGTATTTATACCATCATTCTGCTGCGTATGTTACAACGACGGTGAAACTTTTCGACAGAATTAGCAACGCTGTTTGCCGCTAACGTAGTGTCTTTTATCTCCTGTATACTATTTCCAGAGTAATTATGTTATAACGTATTACGTTGAGAATATAACCGTGTAGATTGATTAAAAAAGAATAGCACTGACAATTATTTAAAGTAACAACTACTGATCGTTGTTACAAATTGTCACTCGATATTTGTCCTCAACTACCA
This sequence comes from Cylloceria caligata, assembly GCA_963942595.1. NCBI lineage: Eukaryota > Metazoa > Arthropoda > Insecta > Hymenoptera > Ichneumonidae > Cylloceria > Cylloceria caligata. Next base: position 73,168,826 of record OZ012704.1, read on the forward strand.
TAGATTCACTGAGTGTAGAAAGAAAGAAAGGAAAATAAAAAGCGCAGTGCCTTATAGACGCAACAGCATCGACAGGCGGGAACGTACAGATGTTTCAAAGAATGGGAAAGAGAAAGAAATGAGACGCGTTTAATATGTTTGTAGTTCCGAGGGGATCAACCACATCAAATATAAAAAAAGGATTTTGATAAAAAGAAAAAAATATAATAAATGACAGAAAGACCGTTGAGTGATAGAATGATGGAAATGAACACGTTGATTTCACCGGTACTCGTAGCTTTTCCCTCATCTTGATGCACCGTCACCGTATCTGTACCGTTGACGCCGGCGTACGAAATGCAACTGCCACCAAATCGGCGAGAGCTATGTGCCCCCTACCACGGCATATATTGTTGTTTGTATAGCGTGCGGGGATCGTTGTATGTATCGGTCTCTATACAGTAGCCAACTCTGAAACACGTACACACCTATAGACCTATAACGCATGCTCTCTATGTATTCTGTGAATGTATCCTATTCCCGTTGGATATGTACATGCAGACGCATCCTGGTCTACCTTTATCAGCATTCAACTCTAGAACAGCGAACAAGGATGAAGCCACTACGCTCTGGATTCTGTCCGGCGTTAGACTGTGCATATTATCCACAGATATCCAATAGCTGCTATCAAAGTGGCGATATCAAAGACAATAATCCATTATCGTATGTGTTAATCTTCGCATCGTACAATTCTCTCAGAGTAGCAACTAATTTTTTTAGAACTTGGGTACAGCAAATTAAAACCGTAGCTATCACAATCAATATATATTTTTCATGTGTATATACGTTATAAACGAGAACAATGTCATGTAATGGATCGTGCGCTATTGCTGTTGAGCAAAGTCTCGTGGATCCATACACGGGGTTGTCTGCTACCCGTGCCAGCACATTTTTTTTCTCTATTGCTCTTTACATATTCGCTTATTCTTTTCCTTCGTTGCTACGTCACGTTTTCTAGTCTCTTTCACCAAATGCTTTTTGTACATCACAGGCAATTTTATATATTCCGGTAAGCACCCTACCGATACGATGCACTATAATATTTATACAGGTTCGCATATCCGTCGGATTTGTATTTTTGCTACAAAAAAATCAGAAATCTCGATGAATATTATATTTTTTTCACCAGCTTTTTTATTTGTATGATCGTATGAACGCAAGAAAGAAGATCGTATGAATTTCTAATGTTAAATGTAGTAAATGTGTGTAATGTGTCTATTATCATTGTTTATTTATTAATTTTTTTTAATTAATTCTACGTATTTACAAATTTTCATGAAGCATACATTTATTTAAGTGCTTTATTGTTTTAAATAGGTCTTATTTATCGCAAAAACATGTTTCAATAGGAAACATATGTTGCAGTGGAATAATTTCTCTGTGATGTACAGCGAGCTGCAATTTCAATTTAATTAATTGCTTTAAACCTTGTATTCCGCAGAATGCATTCACCCGGCTGGTATTTTATTAATGGATTTATGTGCACGAGAACGTCACGAGAACAACGAGTACATACGGGTGAGTTTGTAGAAGTGCATTTGGTACGATGAAATGAATGAGCTCTCGTAAAGAGTGTTAATGATAGAGTACAATACACATCAGCTGCATCAGATATTCGGACATATCGTAAATGCAAGTACCGCTAACATGGCATATTAATTGTCCAAGTATTAAGCCAGTGTTCGCGTACGAGTGCCGATAGCGTATCCTCTCTTGATCGTCCTGCCCGGAGCTTGTTTGTATCGGTTTCCTGAGTGCATTCGTAAATTTCAGGACATAGAAGAGAGAGAGAGAGAGAGAGAGAGAGAGAGAGAGAGAGAGAGAGGGAAACAGAGAGAAAAAGAGAAAGAGGAAAGTAAAAGCATTACACTTAGTCATTGTTGTATTGAAAAGTTCGAATTGCTTCCACGTTTTTAGAGAACAGTGTCCGTGAGTTGTCTTTTGCGTAAAAGAGATTGCGGTATTGTTTGTCCGAGTGACGGAAATCCGCGCGATCGTAACTTCAGACAGAGTGTCAGGCGAAGAGGAACGGATTACGTTCTGTGTATGTAATATATCATTTCTCACAATACATATTCTGACGACTTTTTAGTCAAGATATTTTACTACTGTACATCCCGCTTAAATATACGTGTGCAATACGTAACTCCGGGTTACATGAAACTTGCCCGTCATCATCTCAATGATGTTACAAAGGGAAATATAAATTTTTTTTCGTATAAAAAGAAATATTAAAAAGCCCTGGAACGATTACTCGTGCATGGCAATATTTATAGTTTTTAAATGACACATTGTATCCTTTCCCATAATACAAGTTCGGACATCCTACACCACATCCACTTCGGTACGCAGTACTAAAATTTTACGAGTTACGGCGTAAAATGTCAATTCACTTGGGTATTGCTGCATGGTCTCGGCTGCATCGCTGATGGTACATTACCTTGTACCAATTTGTACAAGAGAACGAGAAACAGAATTGCCCAGTTTGACGTATAGACGTATTTACATAATAATATAGTACATACGTCGATTGGACATTCACATTTAATTAAGTTATAGGGTTGCCAAATGAGAGGTAACCTCCCATAGGTTAAGCTACAAGCGAAATAAGAGGTTGTGCACCAATGGGAGCGCACGTAGCTCGCAACTTGCAATAACCTGCTAGTTTAGGTAATGATAGCCACAATTAAATGACATGCTATTTTGACATTGCTTCACTCGTACACGTTGTAACTCTACATCTGTAATATTCTCTGTACATTATAAAACTGCCCATCCGTAATACTATACATTGAAAATATTCCATCCTTCGATGCATCCTGGTCGGCTGTTTATCTGTAATATTCTACAATGTGATAATCTACATCGTGGTACTAGCCATCTATAATATCGCACTTCGTGTAACTGGCCATCTGTAATAAAAAATAAAATTAAAATAAATAGAAAATATTTCACCTTTCGACGCGACTTATTTAACTCTACGTACCTACAGTTGGGCGCATGTACAGTTGAAAAAGTCGCGTCGAAGGTAAAGTTGAACAGGACGCGTTGAAATGTGAAATGTTTTTATGTAGAAAAGTTGCAGCGTGTACGAATGCCGTCAATTTTAATATATACCGACGTGTCAGAATACAAGTACGTTTGCGTGACGAATTTCCACGATATGTTGGTTTTTTACTATCACTATTAATTTCGGAATACACGATGCACTTATTCCTAGAGATCAGCGGACGGCAAACAAAAAATTGTACGAACACAGTGAAAAAGATGACGCTAAAACTGGCAGACACAGGAGCTGGTGGATGCGATACTAGCGGCAAACCGTATCTGTTAACTCCTGTCTGGTAGTTTCAGCGTTATGTGAAAGAGGTGGTCAAGGGAACAAGTATAAGAACACAGTGAAGGTACAACAGCCATCGTGGAAGCAGCCACATAACAGTGCCAGCTATTAGTCCGTCCCGTCGGTTAATGTCCGGATATAATGAATATTTTCTTACGTATAATTTGAGCGCAAGCATATATATTCATATAATATATACGGTGGACGCACTACTCGAACGGACTCGTCGTCACGCACTTGATACTTCTACCGTACGAATGAAATATATGCAATGCTGCAAATGCACGCGGAGCCTTACGAATCCGACGAAGGAAAGCAGGGAATTAAAATAATCGATTTAAAGTCCATGATGTAAATAGGGGGCGAGTCGTATGCCGGATGAATGATTCATAGCGGAAGCTCGAGTATTATTAAAACGAAGAATTGGTTTCGTCAGGATAATTTTCATAACGACGACATTAAATTTCTAAATAAAAATGCAGAAACGAATTTCACGAAAACTATATGATAACAAAAGCTTTGTCACGAATATATCAATTAAGGAGACGAGGTACGCCCTAGAAAAATGAAATATGAACTTTTCATGTGTGGAACAAAAAGAAATTCGAGTATTTCGCAAGGAATGAAAGCAGAATTAGAACTAATGGGTTCAACGAGCTCCTGCTATAATACCAAGGGGAAAAGATTCTTTAATTTTTTATATTCTTTAAAAAACAACTACGGTACAATATTTTTTAATTACATCAGGGACCGCCAAGAGAGCAGATAATTTTCTTCTTTAGTTACATTTTTTTCCACCTTCCTCCGTTAACCTGCCTGAACTGTTAATATTCCCCATTTCTCTCAACACGGAGGTAACAATATGGGAATAATTCCTGTGCTCGTGTGGCAATTGAGATATATTTCGGCAGTCACACAGTATAGGTACATCGATAATTTACTTATGGGAATATGCGATTGACATATCATTACATATTCCCACAAGCGACGGAGTAACTATACAGCTATACTTTATGGGATAATTCGCCAGACTGGCGAAATATATCTCAATTTACCATATGAGTATAGGGAACGTTCCCATATTCTTATCTCGGTGGAGTTCTACGCCTCTGGGATACGTGACTGCACCATGTTATTATAGAATTAAACGTGAACATTTCAATTTTTATAAACTTCATACACGTCATCACATCTATTAACCCAACGAATGTCTTGTATTAAAAAAACTTATTTAATGTACTATTTATATAATAAATAATGAGATGTTATGAATACGTATCGAAGGAAAGCTGTACTGGAAAGATAGAGGGTTACCTGTAATAATTTACACCGATATTAGTTTCCTATTGCAAGAAGAAGATAAGATTATCCCCATACACGAGAGTATTCCCTCGCAGCTAACCTTGTACCTTGGAGGGAAACACAAAGGGTGAGAGGGAGAGAGAGAGAGAGAGAGTGAGGATGAGAGAGAAAGAGAGAAATAGAAGGAGAGAGACTCGAAAGCTCGCGCGAGTGGTTATTAATTAGCGGCATGTATACGCTTAGGTAATTAATAATTCGCGGTGTATCGTTCCAGCGTAAGTTACACCGAGTCTCTCTACTGCTCTATCGCACTATTCCGGTCCCCCAAGTATATCTACTCGCGGTTCATTTCCGAGTATTGTATAGCTGCATCTTATAAGCTATATAGCCCTTCGCGCCAGCATGCAAATGTACAAACAAGTCTTTCTGGGTATATGTGGGAGGCGCGCTTCAGGCTATTTACACGAATATAAACCTTGGGAGGGCCCACGTTGGGCTCGATGGTCACTACGATATTTTCTCTACGAGTCCACCGTTGTACATCCTATACACAAGCAGTGTATACTATATATCCAAGGATACATACTATAAATAAATTGGATAGCCATCTCGGCTATGCACACCAGTGTCTGACTATCTCGATCCTTCTTCACCGTGGCTGCAGTAGGGATAGAATTCCCAGGACGCGTCAACAGCCTATACAGTTTCAATGCTCTTTACTATTTTCTTAACCCAATTTATCACGATTTAAGCACAACTTCAGTATTCTACCAACAATTTAATTTCCTCCCCAACCTTGATTTCACAGAGGCAAAATAAAATATTTTTTCGCTCAGAGTTTACCTTCAATAAATTTTCATTCAAATTAACCGGAGAACCATCAGTACTCTATGTACTTTGTTATTGATTTGTTATGCATTAGCGAGAAACTTTTATATTGTCGCTCGTTGGTACGTTAGGTTATACTGCTAAAGCTTTCATCGAACAATGTCAAGTTACTACGTTCTGAGATTTTACGTAACTTTCACGTAATACGAAAGGGCGTCATGATGAAAATATGAATAAGGTTAGTGAGTATTGCTGACAGGGAAAAGGCCAAGATTCGCGCTTATCTTATTGGATAAATCTTCCCGGAAGAGAAGACGATGCTTGTGTCATACGGGGAATGTAAGTAGACGTCAACTCTTCTCTTCTATATCGTGTCCTAAAACTCGAATCATGCTGCACGCCCATCGCTCCTTCCGAGACTTCTTCTTTCCTCCTGCTTCTCCTAATACAATGTTGTTAGTGTACTTATTACACTAGACCAGGGGTCTCCAAACTTTCCAGCCTTAGGGCCATACTGATTACTCCAGTAAGTTCCGAGGGCCAAAACCATATTATCATTGTTGCCGGTGGTAAAAAGTGAAATAGTCCAAAATCTGTCCGCGGGCCGAATGTGGCCCTCGGGCCGTAGTTTGGAGACCCCTGCACTAGACGACTGAACTTATCAACTATACTACTACTCGCCCTTCGCTGTTTCTTCCTACGTTCGATGGGCAACGACGGCTCGTCTTATCTCAAGAGATTTATATTCACCGACACTGAACAAACTACCTGCGCTACCCCCTGAACTCACCCCCGCTTTCATGACATCCTTCGTGTAATCGTAGACTACAATAAGCCGTTTCTAAAGTTTATATCCTCGTCGATGGAAATAAATAGATTTATACACTTGACTCGATTTTTAGAAACACATTTCTATTATTCACATCGATTTTGTAGAATAATTGTGCTTAAGAGTTTACTTTATTAATCGATATTCGAAATATTTAAGAACAATTGAACAAATGAGAAATAATTCGGATTGTGTACAAGGAAATTTATTAGACCACGACGTTGTTGCAAAAGTAAACCAGATTACCCGGGGCAGTCTCAATAAAAGTTCTTCATCTATGAAGGTTTAATAAATTCCTCGTTTTTAATGCAACATTTTTATTATTCTTTGATAATTGATAAATACGTTGGAGAAAAAATGCGTGGACTGTGGGATCTACCTGGCAACGTATTTGTATGGTCAATCGGCTAAAACATATCGCAATTTTCACTAACACTTAACCGACATGCATAAAGATTATCGCATCGATATTAAATACGTTACTGTGAGAGCAGCTGCCGGAAACTTGGCGAGTACATTCGCTTTTCAAAAGCCGAGAGCCACCGACACAGCCAACGGTTATAGTGTAATATATAAAGAATGACGTAATGCAAGAATGTTGTAGATCAGTGAGTATTATTCAGTTTACTTAGTGAAGGCAGTCGCAGCAAGCTAATGCCAAAACTTTACCGTAATAATCCGATAATGCGAGCGTTTTATGTCGGATAAGTGCAGGTGACATGGTGTGACTGGTAGCATGGAACAATCGCATTATTCTTCTGTTTGTTACCTGATAGATTGATCGTAAATATGGCTTCGATTACTACTAATACTGAAGCGCGATTACAAGCATTAAAAAAGCTTGAAAAATTCTCAGTTGATAAGAAAAGTAAGACTGGAACATCTCACCACGTCACGGGCTATATCATTCTTACTTACATTGTATGCGTTGCACGAGGATCTTAACTTTATTACGCATAGAAGCACGATTACGAGGGTTAAAAATGCTTGAAAAAATCTCAGTTGATGAGAATAGTGAGACACGAACATCTCACCATGTGACGGGCTATGTCATTCTTACTTACATTGTATGCATTGCACGAGGATTGCAACTTTATTACGCATAGAAGCACGATTACGAGGGTTAAAAAAGCTTGAAAAATTCTTAGTTGATGAGAAAATTGAGACTGGAACATCTCACTACGTGACGGGCTATGTCATTCTTATTTACATTGTATACCTTGCATGAGGATTGACCTCAGTGTATAGAGCAGAGTTAACAACATTGTAATAGATCATTGCTATTGAAAAACGGAAAGAGGAAACTGATCTGGAGAACACGACCTTTACTGTTAACTACGATAACCAAAGTTGAGTTGACGGGTCAACTGAATTCAGTCGGCTGAAAGTAAATATAATTGAGCTAACTGAATATACAATTTCGCTGAACTTTATGTGAGATTGGATACAGCGAAACTCATGGTGAACATCAGCCAACCATATCGTGCAATTGAACTAAGCTATATTCAGTCAGGCTAATTAAATTAAATTTAAAGCAACTCAATATCATTTCTTACAACTGCCAAGTGAATTCAGTTGGCTCAAGCAAAATTCAGTTGGCTCTAATCTAAATAGTTTTTTCTCAGTACTGCATATCTACCAATATGAAATGTGTATTGTGTACCCACCATGAACGATTTGCGGACAATTGCGACGACAACGCGTCGGCGTTATTACTCTCGCAAGCGGAACGAGGTCTGGACGGCTTTGCCCTACGACAGGAAGCGAAGCATCGAGCGCATCAGTGCTTCCGGGCGGGCGGTCGTGCCGGCTTCCGGTCTGTTTACACCCGTACTAAATACATTCACTCGCTGTATCAGCTCTACACAATGTTGTTAAGCCAAAAAAAAGCATAATACTCGTCATTGAACGCTCAAAGTACGTGAGAAATCTCATTACAGAAATGATAAAAAAAACTTCAAATAAATTTGTAGTTATTATTTCGCACCCTTTCACCATACTACAAGCACGAAAAGTACTATTTTGTAACCCATGCACAAAAAGTACCCCTTTCCGTACCTGTGAAGTGTCGCGAAAGTGATGGTTTTTATTAAGATACGTACGGAAAAAATACTGCGCATGCGTAAATCACACTGGTTACATTTTCGCACACGTTTCACGACACTACAGACATAAAAAGGGGTTTGTTTTTGTCAATTTTTTTTTACAATTTTTTTTACAAGAAGTAGTATGTGACACTCGTACGAAAAAATTGAATATCGACGAAGAATGTGAAGTAGGCTCACTCGCCTTTGGCTCGTACCACAGACAGTGTTCACCTTTGGCTCGTGCCGTTGTGGAACTCGCTGTAGGTTCGTGTGACCTAACTTCACAACATTGGTGGAAAGTCCGCTTTTCCGCACTTGTATCACAAAGTATTATTATATCTTTAATTCAATAGACCATGAATAATTTTTTTATTTCAACAATATTTGACATATATTGTTCTAAAGTTGTCGCAAGTTGTATGTCGTGTAGCTCTAGACCTTGACTTTGAGTATATCAGTCTAGACGATGATCAGAGCGGGTGCCAAGTTCGCGGGAGCGTAATATTACGTGCAAGTACGTATCCACGTCTCGTTCAATGAATCGTACAGCCGCAGACGATTTACTGCTTGACGATAACCATGATGCGATACGTGGTCCATTGTAGCGGTTGGATACCAGCTGCAGTTGTGTGTAGATGCCTGTGTGGCTATACCAGTTACTCTGCGCTTGATAAAAGTGTATACGAATGAAGGAGAAAAAGCAGAAGGGAACTGCCGGGCATTAGAGAAGAATAAGAGAACAGTGAGATGCGATAAATCGAATAACAGAAGAGCTTCTACGGTAACGCAGGTATGAGAAGAAAAAAACAAAGCGTACATACATTCTATGTATTGTAACAAAACGGCCTACACACTCGATGATCCTTTATAAAAAGTCAGGTTTAGTCGTTACAATACCCGAATATTCGACTCTTCTCTCAACGCTCCGCTTCACGAGGTTTCGTCTTGTAAGAGCCAGCAAGCGTTCCTCATTCTATTTTACCACTCAACCCGCACAGTTGTGTTATACTTCCCACTATAGACACAGATTGTGACTCACGGCAGAGCACTGGCCCGCCACTGTCCTCTTAACACATTCCAGACTCACGTTTTATCGTTTATCCTTTGTCTTATTGTTAGTCAAGTTCTCCTTGCTTGAGCAAGCCCAGCTTACTTGACTACCAACTGTAAAATGTTTGTCGTGATCCGTTGACCTATTTTCCTTTTTCTTTTATCTGATGATAAATTATTATTCTCGCTCGAAAGTTGAAGAGATTTAATTTTCTTTTCCAAATGTCGAGCCGAATAATCTCGAAGGATACTTCCCAATAAAATAAAACTAATTCTGCCGGTCGGTAGTATACACGATTACTATCGCGCTGCTTACAGAAAGATAAACCACCGTCTGTCGGTTGAAAATATAAACCTTCCAAAGAGGCTCACGGACGAAGAATTTTTACGAGTATGCACTAACACTAGTCACATTCTCTATTCATGAAGAATCCTTTCAGACCACGAAATCAGATGTTAGCTACGCCGTGAACGGTCGTGAGCTTATTGAATCACACTTCCCGATAGTGGATACAATTTTTAATTAGGATTTCGAGTATCCTAACTCGTGAATTCTATCAAATCAATTTTATATAATTTAATAAAATTCATTCCAAAGAATTCTATGAAATTAATTTGATACTTTTCACGAAAGGTATCGGTATACAAATATCGCGACACATTCGCAGAAACAGTTCCGATCGATACACGGCTCTAGGGAGTCAACTGAATGTTAACTACCACAGCAGTCAATTGAAATGCATCCCATGGGAACGTTGTTATAATCCTGTCCATCAAATTGCAGCGAGACAGTAATTATGCATGAAAATAATGAAACCAAACACCGCGAGCCGCGTAGCGTAAAATATATCAAATAGTCTTGATCAGAGACGCGCAGTATACGAATACAAATTTATTTAAAATATTTTACAGATCGAATAACTATACTCGTACACTGAGAAAAGAGATTGGTTGACTAAACGAAATCCGTCAGACACGAGCTGACAAATAAATGTTTAGTCAACGAATCAACGTTTTTGCTCGCATCAAACATGTGTTGCTAAACCGAATAATTGTTGAAGAAACAAAAAAAGTCGGTTGATCTTATTAAACATTTATTTGACAATCCGTGTCCGCTGAATTTAGTTGAACCAACCTATTTCTTTTCTCAGTGTATGAATAATTATACAAAACGAATAACAATGTACATTTTTTAAGAATAATTATCTCAAATTATATTTCTATATAAAAAAAACGACCCTCCCGCAAATCTATAATTATTCGATTTGAGAAATATTAAAAATAAATTAATACTAAGCATTTATATAATTGAAGTGGGAAACGAACATTTCTTTTAAATTGGCTGCATGCCGTGTTTATCACTATACCACACGTTAAACAATGAGCTGAAACAATCAAAAAATAAGTTAAGATAACCAATCGATTATGCTGATTCCCTTACAACTCGGCTTAATTATAAAAGGAAAGAAAAATTTGTTGCACGAACCATGTTTCGTTGGTAGATTGCGGTAACCTGTCAGTTGCTGTAACCAACCATGATTGCAACCGTACCTGATTGATTGGTTGATACAATCGTTAACTCAAGTTACTATTCAAAGTGGTTTTGTAGAAGAAGAAGTCGTAGTTTAGAGAGTTTGGGTACAGCAAATTGAAAACGTAGCTATTACAAAGAATAGTTTCTTTTTTCCCGTACGGTATAGCGCAATTACATAGTAACATGCACAGTAACATAGTAACAGGCCCAGTATTGTAGCACAACATACATAGTAAGCTGCACAGCGACGACGGCTGAGATAAATTCGCGTGACTAAATCCACTATTTCCGGTAAAATATCGCGTGTCGACGAGCCACCGACCTCCGGCGATAATAACAATCACGATTTGCAAATTCGAAGATCAATCCTTATCGTAAATAAAGAGCGAATTTATATTCCTCTACTACAAAGTTGAACTCTTGACGGACTCCGCAGACTCTGTTTTATGACCGAGATTAGCACACGGCCGTTATAAAATGTCAGTGGTTGACTAATAAAAAAAATTTCAACGAAAGCCTTGTGTGTGAAGTTAACGTACATTTCATTTAATTATAATTAAAATAGATTATTTCCTAGTAAGATAATGAAACCAATTCCTATATTTCTTCTCTTGTCGTTTTGTCTATTATACTTGTCTTAATTGCCATCTCCATACAGTCGACTATGGATAGTCTTATGAGTGAATCATCACTGCGAGACTTTACTGTACAATATAGTGCTAGGGTACATCGCGAAGGGATGGCTATTGCTTAAAATAGTTCTTTCATTCAAAGAAAAGCGTGAAAAATATTAACAATTATGAGAAATTAGTTAAATGTTTAAAAACTGGAGTCAATCTACATTGCAACTAAACAACTTTTAACAAATTTTTCTCGATAATAGTTGCGTTAAAGTTTTGATAAAGTTTTGAGCACTGATTGCCAACAATTTATTTATTTACATTTTCATATATTGACGATAATTTTGTTAAATATTTATAGGTGAGAGCAGCATAATTTTATTTTAACACTATGAAAAGTGTTACAACTAACACCGAATAGGTCGATACTGTTGAAAAGTCAACGCCAATCGTCATTAAAACGCTACATTTTTTACAAACATGACTTCGTTTAAAAGGATTATCGAGTCGCCATCGCTCATGGAATTACCCCATGTAATACCGTGGGGAACGTACCAACTTGTACAATGTTCTGTAACCCTGGCAACGAAGCCAATAACAAAGACTAGTGCGGCTTCTTCCTCTAGGGCTTCTCGGCTTGAAGCCTGAGGCCCTCAACTTGGGATTTTGAACATAATGCTACACATATGCCGTAGTAGATACATAGAGTGACGTACACTTGCATTCTTCTTGAATAATGTGCATCATATCCTTCCTAAATTGCCGAGACTACAGTGCACTTATCACAATAGCTCTCGTGGCTCGTTACTTGGTTGCGCCTTCGAGCGTACACCGTGTAAGCCTCTGCTTACGATCGTTATAACAGAATTAAACTGTGCACGACAAAAAAGTAACAAATGGCGCAATACCGTTTAAGTGTTCACCGCAAATATATTAAGTGGAAATTTCTCGACAGATTAGAATCTGTAGACTAACGTTATCCTGCACCTCAAAAATGTTCAAACATATTTAGAGTGAACGTACCTGTGTACGTGTGAACGTTGTACAATTTAAGGCACCTTTCACCATGCATGCATGGTTAACACATTAACCCAAGCATACAATGTTAACCGATTAATCTAGCATGTACGGTAACAGAGGTTCTCATCAGACGCACGACCCGATAACCCCACTACATTCGATTCAGTATAAAATATCAACGTCTGTTCTATATTTGTCGTATTGTCTTTAAACATTGTTACTTTTGTTCAATGTAACAAATGGTAGGAGAGCAGATGCATTTTCGTTGGTCCTATCAACGCACGATCGACAAGAGATAAAAGAAACGAAGTTTCTTTCGCTCGTTCGTGGTTCGAATAACTTATCACTGCTGCATTATGTTCGTAAGCTATGAAAGATTTTACTGTATGTTCACTGTGAATCTGTTAATATTTAAAGATGTAGTTGAATGATCAGTGTACAGATTTCAATCTGTCGAGAAAACCGCTGTTTATATTTGCGGTGAACGCTTGATAGTGTTGCTTACATTTGTTACTTTTTGTGCAATATGTAGTTTAATTTTGTTGCAATGTATACGTTTGGAAGATATACTATTGAAAGCGCTTCTGTATCTGTGACAAATTTAGCACAAGATTGCCGCGAGACTGAGTCGTTCGCGCAATTGCCAGAATAAAATAAATAAAATAAAGTAAGAAGAAGGATGCACCGGATACATATAGTGTTAACCGTATACACGTGCGTGGTAACTTACGTAGAGAAATGTACGTAGGTTCGTCATTCTCGTCGGTTGGTCGGGTATACAGAACGAATGCGTACACGAACAGTAGTAAGTAGTTGCCGGGGGCTAGGCCGTTTCTCGACCTTGCCAAGCGGGATTCCACATCTCGCTCGACGCAAAAGACTGGATCGAGTACTCGTGCAGCCTTCTCCAATTTTTCCACGTCTCTCAGCTACATTTTCATTCGTCTCTAAGAATGATTACACCTCTGTATTTCTATCGAGCTCTGTATTATTCGTCTCCACGAATAACAGAGTTTTATGTTTTCTCCTTACTTCTTACCATTATCATTATCGTTTATTCCTCAGCGATTTTATTTTCGTTTATTCTTCTGCAAGTTTTCATCTTTACTTTAACATTTTCTTATTTGCTTCTTTTACAGTTGAATATTACAGTTTAAAGAGTCTTTGAAAAGTTTTATCTCTAACTTCCCCTTTTTTCATTCACCGTCTTCTTTCTCTTAGTTTATGGTCAACATTTTTGTTTTTTTTTTTTTTTTACTTGATTAGCAATGATGACGAGCAACTACTTTGAAGGAAAATGTATACGTAAGATTCATACAAAATATTTCTAATAAATTCTGTTGTACAAACTTGATAGTTATTTCACTCCACTTTAATAAATGGGAGGAATTCAGAAACGATTTAGGTGAACCAGAACAGAGAGGCGTCACTGCAGTTTTTAAATGGGATATGGTAAGAACAAGATACATATTTTAAATTACATGATGCTCACTGAGAACTGCTGCTGCTACTATTACAGTAGCAAGTAGAAAGTATGCTATCGCCGTATTCTATGCAATTGTAGTATGTACGTACAGCATAAGTGAATACAGTACACACGTACACGCAACAATAATGTATAGTATCATTGTTACAAATAGGAGGGTAAGGATTTATGATTCCTTTAGTCATAGGAATACTCTGCTCACCGAAACATGGATTGTCTATAGCAAAATGTGAGTGCACATCAAGAATATATACTGCATAACGTATAACGCACCACCTGCACTTTCAAATGCTTCATCTACATACGCTCAGCAAAGTCCAGATTGCGATGATCATGCGCATACATCGCAGTAATATGTATCGACGGGTAGGAATTAAAAGGACGTAACGTCAATGTCTCAACCGTCGTGATTTATATCTTTCGCAACGGAATATTTATGAAAATTGTTAGAAATTGGAAAATTTTCATAAATTCTTCAATTCGTACTTTTCAAGTGCTTCCAATGTTGGGTGTTACGAGTTTCAAATTCAGTTTTAGATGCTTGAAAATCTTGGCAGGTGAGTTGAATTCAGCTTCGCTCTTGTATAACGCATCACCTGCAGCTTCAGATGATTCATCTACATGCGCTAAGCAAAGTATAGACTTCAACAGAAGTGCGCATATATTGCAGCACTATGTATCGACAGGTAATAATCAAAAAGGCGTAATGTCAATATATCAACCGTCGTGATTTACATCTTTTGCAATGTAATTTTTGTGAAAATTGTTAGCAATTGGAAAAATGTTTATAGATTCTTCAATTCGTACTTTTCAAGTGTTTCCAATATTGGGTGATACGAGTTTCAAGTTCAGTTTTAGATGCTTGAAAATCTTGACAGGTGAGCTGAATTCTTCGGATGAACAGCTTCAAATAATTTATCTACATGCGCTAAGCAAAGTGTAGACTGCAACAGTAGTGCGCATACATTGCAGCATTATGTATCGAGAGGTAATAATCAAAAGGGCGTAACGTCAATGTATCAACCGTCGTGATTTACATCTTTCGCAATGTAATTTTTGTGGAAATTGTTAGCAATTGGAAAAATGTTTATAGATTCTTCAATTCGTACTTTTCAAGCGTTTCCAATATTGGGTGATACGAGTTTCAAGTTCAGTTTTAGATGCTTGGAAATCTTGACAGGTGAACTGAATTCTTCGGATGAACAGCTTCAAATAATTTATCTACATGCGCTAAGCAAAGTATAGACTGCAACAGTAGTGCGCATACATTGCAGCATTATGTATCGAGAAGTAATAATCAAAGGGGCGTAACGTCAATGTATCAACCGTCGTGATTTACATCTTTCGCAATGTAATTTTTGTGGAAATTGTTAGTAATTGGAAATTTTTAATAAATACTTCAATTCGTACTTTTCAAGTGCTTCCAATATTGAGCGATACGAGTTTCAAGTTCGGTTTTCGTAGAAGACACAGGGAGAATCTAGTTTGATTCGATACAGAGATGCGTGCAGCAAGTGGAATTTCCAATCGATCTGTGTTGTTAGTGCGTATACAAGTGCTGGAGGCAAAGTCGAGAAGAATCCTTAGAGTCTGACAGGTCTCGAGGGGCCATCTTGAACTCCGCGGGTGACCGCGAATGTCTAGTCCTCGTGCTTGTCGGCGCAGTTGGACGTTCTAGCGGTTGCGTATCTAACGAGCTTCGACGGCCCGTGTCTCGAGATAACGCTTGACACGTTGCATCGACATTTCTCTCTACGCGAGGCTACAGCCATAGACGCGCGCGCTCGACTTGGAATTTCAATCTGTTTGCGAGAGGCCTAAGTATGTTCCTCGCAACAGCGTAACACGTATTTGAAAATTATGCAACATCTAATACCACAGAATGTTTATTGTATCTTTTGATAAGCACACGTAACTATTTAATTCATGAGCGAAATTTTGAAATACATATTCCGAATATTCACTGCGAATTTTCAACAGTCATATTTATATTTTCTTAATAATTATTTTATTTATTGCATTTAAAAAGTTCTTTGGTCCATTGCAAGGACTAATTAACGTTATGTGACATATCACGAACGGTATCAATCCTGTATTTTCGAGGATGTTGCAGGTTTCTGAATAAAAACGAATGACTTGACCTATCCGTTACGCAATTGAACCTATTTCGCTTTTGACAAAAAACGCCAAGCTCTTTTGCAAAAAAAAAAAAAAAAAAAAAAAAAAAAGATTACAGTTTTGTTATCGACTGAGTCCGGGACAGGCAAAGAGGAGACTGTGTCACATCGTCTTTGTACCTTCCATGTAAGTTAAACAATTCTCTCTGTACTAATTACGATTCGTTTTTTAAAAAAATTTTTAATAAATAACATGAGGCTTGCTATGGACACGAACTACTTATGACTAAGGGAACAACCCTCAGGTAATATTTAGGGAGACATGGACAAGCTGTCCCCTATTACTCAGAAGACACTGCCCGTCGGGCTATCTAAGTCGTGTGTTAAAAAGAGACAGACACTGGTGATTGTCTCTATCTGACACACGCGAGAGGACAACTTTATGCCGAAAGTGGTCAATACCTCGGATTTTGACAAAACCTTTATAAAGCAAAATCTTAAATAATGCAAATAAAAAAAAAGTGAAGTGAACTGAGCTGTCAGAGCATTTGATAAAACAACGAAACAATTGAGATCGGTAACCCTGCTAAGATTTCTCAACACTTTGATTTATATCCGCTGACTCAGTATTACAGAATATTGAAGTCATAGCGTCGGTCGATGTTATACTCAAACGAACGCTGTGTTCAAGACTGTAATACTCCTGAGATTATTCCATACGTTTCCGGAGACAATCTCCACACGACGATGTAACAACATCTGGTCTCTCTTACAGTGGTTGGCGTTGTAGCTATGGGCCATATGCCAGCGTTACGTCTCGTCGCTCGAGACTCGTGTGTGCGGCAGCAACAGCCGTTTCTGCGCGACGAATTTTTCTTCCAATTCTAATCGTCGCAGAGTGCGGTTGGACCTCGCGCGGTATTAGATAAAATGCGATCAGAAGCGGTAGATAGGCTAAAGCGCGCACATGCAGCAGCACCACCAGCAGCAGCAGCAGCAGGAGCACCAGTAGCAGCAGCAGCAACAGTATATATATATTGACGAAAGTCTTTCGAGATCTAAAAGGGAAATCGAGCGCGCGCGAGTTGTTGACTATCGCGAGCTCGCATTTATAGTCGTATTCGCCTCTCTCGGCACTCGAGACTTTCGAGATTAGATCTCTCAGTTCAACGCATAGCCCGAAATAAACAAATAACACAGGTGATAAGATCTTTCAAACATATATCTATTTGGTATGTTTTGTTTTGTTTTGTTTTTTTTCGGTTTTTCAATTGAGAAATGAGGTCAACAGTAGCGACATACGTCCATTCGCACACTGTTTATTAATTTATGCGTCACGTTTCGCGTTCAACAGCGAATATTGTGGCAGCACAAGCAATGAGGGGGAGTAGAGTGAAAGACCAAGAATTATATTTTCGTGTTGTCGACCTCGAGTAGAACCGGGAGGCTATAGCGAAGCAAAGAATTTAAGATAGGTCAGGCGCTCGAAGGAACCGAAGGTCTGCTACTGTCCCGCTGTTCGCTCGCGCATCCGTCGAGTGCCGAGCGTTCTTACTTTTTCTTTCGAGATTCCGCGAAGAAAAAAGAAAAGTTACGTACAGAGACGTCTAGACATCGTAAGGGGGCAAAATATTCTACGGTATTTTACGGTTGATTCCCGACGGAACAATATTTAAGAGATCAAGAGAGAAGCCCTTCTGATGGGACTCGGCTTATATCACTTCCATACCATGCAACGTAGCAGCCACACAATGCGACGAATCCTTCGCTCCTTCAATCCTCCTATCTTCCTGGCAGCATGCACGCGACTTGACATCCTCTATTCTATACTTACATATACTTTGCATATATTCTGCTTCGGTGGTGGCTTACGGCGCAACTCCAATATTCATAGTTTTAGATGTAAGGAAAGAGGGTGAGCGAAGCTGTGTCAGAGGATTGTGCACGGTCACTGATGTTGTAAGCTGTAGTAAGGACACTGCAGTAAAGATTATCTGTAGAGCAGAACAGCTATTGTCGAACAGTTAAAGCGAGATTCAAAACCCTGCCTTTCTCTCTCTTGCACTCATGAGATTTCCCTGGTTATTAAGCCTCACTTTAATGTCAAACCGATATTTGTAATAAAATATAAATTGTCTAGAAAAATCAAGTATCCGTAAAAATGGTAATATGGCTACTGCAAAGTACTTGAATTGTATGTACGTAACAAAGAGACAGACTACTCAGTATTTATATTTAAACGTAACAAATTGTTATTTTTCAAGAAAATATCCCGGATTGTATGGACAACGTCAAAGTACATTGCGAGTTAATATAAAGTAACCAAATGAATGACCAGTTAGGCGTAACCACTTCTATATCATAAGTTTTCATGAAAAGAGATCGTTTCGGACCAGCTGCGACAATTTTTCCTTAACAACTTATTTAACAAAATATATAGAACTGAAAAAAAAATTGAATTTTCATTACCAAGTAAATAGAATGTTTCAATCGAAAAATTCGAATACGACAGTGAATGAACCCACCAATTTTACTCACACTTTTAGTCGAAATTGTAGATTTTTATGATAAGAAACACAAATAGTATCAAATATAATAGGTGATAATAAAATAGGTGAATTTAACGAACAATGTTGATCTAAATCATCAGAAATTCTCATAAACCGACAAAAAGTGTTCGTTCATTCACCGGTGATTAGTCATTTACCGAGGACTTCGCATTACGTACGATTCAAGTGTAACGTTTTATTGAAGGTATAAACATGGTCCTCTAAGCGAAACACTCCCAATTATATTTCTCAACGAAGTAACATTTTTTTCCAATAATTTTCTATTCATTTTTCCATAAAAATCATCCTCTTCATTATTTTGGGCTCGGTGAATGCTGTTGAGATATTTCCCACGCTACGAACATGTCATACTAATGAATAATACGTACTACAGTAGTTAAACCGTACAACAAAACTTTGTATTGGATTTTTTAAATTCATCGAGTACACATAAAACAGTTACATGGTTTCAAAACGTCCCTCGAATTAAGCCTATTAAATTAAACACTCGACGTATGCAAATAGCAGCATTATTGAATTACCAGTATTATAGGAAGGCTTCCAACCGAATTCAGCAACTCGTCCCAAAGGTTCGATTGTACAGTATAATAAAGCATGTGACAATGGCCATGTACATGGATCCTGGAGCTACATACTGTACGGTATCAGTATACGTACGCATAATATGAGGACGCACGCACGCGCACGAGGACGGCGTGTGCACGGGCGACCCGACGCCGACGCTATTTATATAAAACCAGATCCAGTACAATAGCGACTTTCTACTCCTACACGCTCCGGGCTCGGAGAGAGAACGGGCCCCACGGTCCCGACCGAGTAAGCGAGCGAATAAGGTACCAACGAACGAATGGATCCGGAGACCCCTTGATACACCGCAGCTATAATGTACTTATAATGGTACCAAGCGCAACTTCGCTGTGTGTACCTATACTTGCAGATAATATGTTGCTATAGGTTCAGCTGATAATATATTATAATATTCAGCTCTGAGAGACACAATATACGGATGCATTACAAGGATTTTTCTTGCTGTTTTATCAATCTACTATTAGAATTACTCAATGCTGCATATGAATGCGAGCGTCGATGATAAGAGAAATGAAGGCACGAGTCGTACTCGCTACTGCAGTGTCGGATGCAGAAATGCACAGGTTTCCAATAGTAAGCTGTTAACAACCAGTGGTCACTGCTGTCATATCCAGACAGAGGGTTATCGATTCATGTATACAACACGTTTTATTAGTAACAACGGGTTTTACTTGATAGAGGGTCTTAAACGATGCTGGTATGGAATAGTGGAAAGTTCGGTTAAACTAATCTGTTAAGAATCAATGGTCATTGCTGTCTTATCAAGACAGAGGGTTATCGATTCATGTAACACGTTTTATTAGTAACAACGGGTTTTACTTAACAGAAAGTCTTAAACGATGCTGGTATGAAATAGTGGAAAGTTCTATTAAACAAATAATAAATATTGTTCATTTGTTCCTGTCCGGTAACTATTTTTTTTGCATTAAAAAAAAGTTTTGTCGGCCTCTGATCACTTTTATTTTTGGTTTCAGAACAATAAATGAAATAAAACTAAAAACGGTTTTATTGCAATAACAATTGGCAATTTGTTTATTTTTCAATCTATGTGGTATTAAAGTTGCCATTTAGTTACGTTCCTATTATTGAACCATTTATCTTGACCTAAAATCATAAGAATAAAATAAGAAAAAGAGTTCAAAGTGAACGTGGTAAATATTTGAAGCCAGGCACTAATGGGTCAAGTACCTATTATCAGATTATTTTAGTTATTCGCGGTGCACAATCGTATTCTCGGAAATTACGGTTGGCAAAATGCTGATTAAAAATGTTGATTAAAAAATGTATGATAAGATTTGAAAATTTACAAAAAAATATTGTAAATATAATCAAATACACGAAAAATACTGTAAATCAAAGTAAAAGTTAAATTGAATTAAACAATAAATAAAAAGTGATTGGATACTGTTGACGTATTAAATTGATTGGAAATAATTAATCGGCAAACTTTTAATCGAGTTCACGACCCACTCGTTAGACTTAACGATTTTTAGATAATCTTGGGATAGGTTAAGCGTGTGGGTTATCCCCGATGGATTAATATTTCATAAATATTAATGAGAATCGAGATGAAAGGACGATACAGATCTCTGAGCTGCGGGGGATAAGTTCAGCTGACCTTAACCCACTGACACTCGCCGCTGCTACACTCTCTCGCACGCTTTTTATCCTCACTACCCCTTCCTCTCTTTGCCACTCTGTCTCTCTTTCACTCTTGCCCGCAATCTCGAGGCCGCGTGACCGCGCCACGAGGATTCCTGGCGGAAGTGCGCTCTTCACGGTTTTACACGAACGTCATAAATCTCGTGAGCTCTTGAGCTCGCTCGCATGTCTGGCTTATACTGCCCTCACGAGCGAGCCAATCGCCTCGAAATTTCTCCAGCTCGAGCCCTCTCTCCGTCTCTCACGTTTAAAATAAAGCGAGAAAAGACACGAAATTGCGTACTCCACGATACACTAAAGTACAAGTAGACGGACGCAATAAATTGATATTCGTGCGAGGCTAGTAAAGTTCAAGGTATACCGAACAACGCGAAAAAGCACAGAGAACTCGAGTCTCGGCGTGGTTACGTAATGTTTTATAACTGTAAACATCTTATTCATTGCTCTTTCGGTACGGAACGATTTTGGTTGAGATACCTAATGGTTATAACATTTTTAAACGTAGCCCGTCAGCGCTTGTGGTACGAACCTCGCGCTATTAAATGTACAGTTTGTGTGCTGACACTAAAGTTAGAGATGGCCGGGTTTTACACCTCAATATCACGTGTGTGGTATAAGTCAAATGTGTGTCTACTGGTGCGTAGCTCGGGAGACGAGGGTCATTGCACTTTATTCGCCTTCGGGGACGTGCTCTCGTGCTCCTCGTGGGAATGCACCTTTTGAGGAAGAGGACCGACGTGGCTGGGAGGACCAGAAGCAGAAAGAGGCCGCAAAACCTGTGGCCAGTCTGAGTACCGACCGTTGAGAGACGTATAGATGCTCGTATGGGGCAAAAAAACCGCTGGACTGGTTCTCATCCTTCCTTGCTTCGTCTTTCTTCTTTTTCAATTATTTTCTTTTCTCCGGCTCTTCTTTCCTCATCTCCTTGTTCTCGCTCTTATTTTTATTCTTTTATACTGTATATTTCTTCAAAGCTTCCTCTTCCCCATCGAATATAAATGTGCGCTAGTGTCGCCGTCTGTCCGCGCTTGCAGCTTTTTGCGTTATTTCGGCAATTTTATTCGTTGCTCTTTGGCTACTGAAAAGAATATTTATGTACAGCCACGGCAAGAGAGAAAGAATTATATCCATTTTCGCTTCCGGCTCACGGTACTAAGAAATAATATATTTCCTAATGATCGCTCATGAGATGAGACGAAGCATGCATGCGTGTGAGAAAGATAGAAGCACTGAGAATATATTTCACCTAACCATAAGTCAAATATGAGACAAGTAACCCACTTGACTTGCGGTAATCGGTGCTCGAAAATAAATCATTGAAAATTTTAAAACCCGGTTAGGGTTCCTTTATCATTACGTTCGACCGAGAATCGTTGTGATGCATTATCTCTCTTGCGCACGCGACCGTGTAATAAAACCATCAGCACGCTCGAATATTTATGAGGAACGCAAAAAGAGTATAAATAAATAAATAAATAAATAAATAAATAAATAAATAAATAAATAAAAAAGGTACGAATCATGTAATCGCAACTCGTGACTTTCTCATCACTACACTTTAATTGGTGTAAAGTTGCTGTCGTGTAATTCCTCGCAGTTGTATATCGCGTGTTAATGAGAACTAAGCATATGGCGCCATTCTATTGGATTGCCTTGACTTACGACTGTATCTTCAGGGACTCTAATAGATATATTATTATCGCCACAGAGGCACCCTACCAAATGGTTAACCAGGTAGTTCGCCAGGTCAGGCTTACTTCTCGGCAATTTTAATATCAAAGATATCGATAATTATGATGCATAGATTTGTAAGTCACCGCTGGATAAAATTATTTGAAATACGGTCACGAGCTATTTTTATAAAATGCCAGCGATAAACTCTCAAAGTGAATATGTGTTTACAACCACAATAAACCTCAACGTAAAATCTATTCCGTCTATGTCATTTTCAAAGTTCAATATTCGGTGTAAATAATTATCGGTATATCCCTCATCGAAAATCGTTTTTAAATCATCACTCTGTGATAATAATTTATATTATTTTACTGCGACAAAATCCATATTTCACTCTTCACACATATTTTTCTTAACTGATGGTTTATTTTTATTTCATTCGAACGACTACATATGGTAGGAAAGGCACAACTGTACTGAATTATTCATTGTCTACTGGCTATGTGCATGTAATTCTGTTCGTCTCAGACCAAAGCATAATATTTTTTTAATCAGTGTGCGTACGAAAAATACATATTTTTTTTTTTTAACATTTCAAGTAAGGCATTAAAATGGATCGGTGTATTATTGCCAATTTCAATACTAAAACCAATGTTTCCAATCCAGTTCAATGTTTATATCCGACGGGATGTGACTCTGGCACCGCAAGCCTGAAACCACGACGAAAGGAAAAAAGAGGGTGGAAATAGTATGTGGTGCCCGTAACCACAAAGGGTCTCGGTATAAAAATCTTTCGTACATGGAACCATGTTATTGCTGCATTGGGAGGGGCGGGGACACAAAGGCGTTGCCCCTGGACGTTACCGGAGCTTTGTGATATACGCACACTCATACGCACACTCATACGCACACTCATACGCACGCACGCACGCACGCACGGTCTACGATGTAGAATTTACCTCCACGTGGTATATTCTGCGATACACTAAAATGTCTGCAACTAAAAAAATTTTTAATGTAGCAATAACAATTATTTTTACTATTCATTGCTTGAAAATAAAATTTATCTTCAAAGATTTATCTTAAAATAATTAGAATTTGTGTTTTTATTCTTTGGAGACATATTTCCGGTGACTTTTTCGTCTGTGACGTTCGTCCAGGAATTTTTTTTTCTAATACCCATGTGGATATATCCGGGAAAACTAACGGTAATGTAAAACGAACCAACATTATTAACAGTAACGTTTTACATTGTCATGTAGTTAAATCAACTATGGTGATGTTGAGTCAACAAAATTGCGAAATAGTTCAATCTAAGTACGGTTGATTTCATGTTGAATTTCACCATATTAAACTGTGCCTTTGTGCAGTTTTATGTTGTGAATGATATTCTGACGTTCGTGTGGCTGCAGAAACAAGAGAGGGCGACTCGCGAGACAAACATATACAAGGTAATTTATTTCTCTTGAGACATCGAAATATCGCAAGAAATACTCGTACGCATCGCACAAAACAATGTCCGGAATTAAAACTTTTTGATCTCAAAGGGGAATACCGACCCCGTGAAAATCAAACCCCCACCCCAATCCCTGAGGGCGGGAGGGGTAGTAACTTTGGATTTTTTTATGGGAACCCCTATTTTTGATTGCAAATTCGAATTCGTCATGAAAAAATACGCAAATTTTATTGGAAAAAGTTCTTTGGATTCGAGACTCATGGCGCCGTAATTGCAAAAAATACATTTTTTGATTACTTGCTATTATATAGCACGAAATGCGCTTTGAATCGAAGATATGGAAGTACGTGTTAAATGTTTTCAGGAGAACAATTCGATTGTGCGTAATTTCACCTCAATCACCCCCCCCTCCCGCGGGTGGGGGTAAAAAATTATAAAGTTCTATTTCATTTTTTAAACGCTAGGTTTTTATTGCAACAACAAGAATGGAAACGATCAATGAAATAACTACTCTTAGCGCTACCCAGGACCAATGACGTGGACGTAGTAGTTTTCCATTTCCTTCGGGGTGCTTGTTTTTGATGAGTACCCTCGCCTCTCATCATCGAGGAGATTATTTTGAGTGAGTCCCCTCGCATCACCATCGGAGTGTTTGTTTTTGGTGAGACCCCTTACTTCTTACCATCGGGGTGTTTATTTTTGGCAAGTCTCCTCACTTCTCACAATTAAATTTAACTTTCAAATTTTTCAATCTTACCCGGAAGGGGGCGGGGGTTGATTGAGGTGAAATTACGCACGATTGAATCATTTTCCTGAAAACATTCAACACGTACTTCCTTAGCGTCAATTCAAAGCGCATTTTGTGTAATAATAAAAAATTTAATTTTTTGAAATTACAATGCCTTGTGTCTCGAATCGAAAAAAAAGTTTCCAATAAAACTTGCGTATTTTTTCATGAAAAATTCGAATCTGCAATAAAAATAGAAGCCTCCATTAAAAATTTTAAAGTTACTACCCCTCGACCTCTGAGGTTGAGGTGGGGGGTTGACTTTACGGGGTCAGTTTTCCCCTTCGAGATCAATAAATTTTTATTCCGGACATTTTTTTGCGCGATGCGTATTTCTTGCGATATTTCGATGTCTCAAGATAAAAAACGCACCCTGTATAGAGCGCATTTCAAATCACGTGCGCAAAAGAGTGCACCACGTTCCAAGAATTATTCGAAAAGATTGTGAAAATTTAATTTTAACTTATTCAACCTTGATAACCACACAATGGATCATTTGTTTAATTTAGAAAAACGTTTAATCAGAGTCATCAATCCATTGATTTTTTTCGAATCTAATAGAAATTATTGCAAACCCGTGGTTTTGCATTTTTTGGGAAATTGATCTATCCCTGCTTCATATATTGATCAACTGAGATAAATTATTATTTAAAAAAACAAAACGACAACATTGATTCAGTTCTTGAAGGTGGCGTAAAATGAACTTCGTTTCTGTAATCCGCATATAAGTTTTAACAAGATTAAATACGGTCGAAAGACTCCTTTCGATAAATTACATATCATAGAATCGAAAAGACGAGTGCGGCAGTAACGGCTCTCTACTGTAGTATGTACGAAGAAGCTCTTAAGAGCGAGGCTCACGTGAAATCGTTTCCCAGCATTCTACGCGTTCCCGCCAACCAAACCATCAGCGAGCAAGCAAGCAACCAAGCAACCAACAAACCATCCAACCAACCAACCAAAGGAGTAAACACGTCCTATTGGAAATCGCTTTCCCGCAGAAAATGCTTCTTCATTTATTTATTTTTACACACGTGTATCTCTAAGCTACGTTGCTTCTCGAGTGATCAGATGTGCAACTTGTGTAGAATATTGTGATGGTATGGTATAGACAATCTGTATTCGTCTGAGTATGAATCAGTAAAAACATAATGAAAAGTTATTTGAGCCCGAGATATAGTAGGATCCATTTAATTCCAATATATTTATAAAATGAATTTTCTATTTTCGAAGAAGTCGAATAAATTCTCAGTCTTACAATTCGCGATGGGAAATTCTTCGATTTATCGAAAAGTGACAATATTACGAAAATTTATCAGGTAGACGGAAATTAGAAGTAAAGTTCATAAACGGAGATTGTTCAAGTGCATCGTAAGTATTCTCAAAATAATGGAAAAAAATTGGTCAAAGATTTCTTTGAAAGAATAACTGAGAACCTAGGCAAATGAAAACGCTTCAATGTGGAGAAAAGTAGTGAAAATAGCATTAGCGAGGGCGGAAGATGAAGAGACAATAAGAAGATTCAGAGAAAGAATGAATCTGAGGAAGTTATCAGCAAAAATTGTGGCGAAGTGCAAGATAATCGGAGACACGAAACAAGTCAGGACGACTAGATTCGTGTAGGCAGAACGAAGTATTGTTCAGATTTCGGAGAATGGAAGAGCGATAAAAATATTGGGAGGCGAAAGGCAAAAAATGATGGAAAAAGAGCGATGAGCGAGAATAAGATGTGGAAATGTAGGTCGGATAGAGATCAAGGACTGTACAGATATATTGAGGATGTTTCACTTGTAGATTCCCAGCCAAAAGAGAGATTCAATAAAATTGGAGTATTTCGCGATAAGAGAAAAATCTATTAAAAAATCAACCATATTGATGATACTAATAAGAAAGGAATAATGCAATAATGATAGATTTTTAAGGGAGCCGTTCGAGCTGGAATTATGAGATTATTGTGAAGTATTCGAAGGAACAAAGAAAGTTAAAGATGAAAGGGAAATAAAGGAGGATACGATGGGGCATAAGCATTGTTGAAACATTGTAAAATTCTTAAGCCGACAGGGGCAAAGATACTAAAAAAAAATATTTGTGTATCTGCTACCATGATTTTTCTGTAATTCGCAACTGTATTATTATTAAAATCATTACAATGGTAGGAAAATCGGGGAAAACATTAACCAAGTTGTACTGCGAAAATAGTAAGAGGTGTAAAAAAGATTTTTATGGAGGTTTGAAGCATGTTGCTCGTGGTTAATGTCAGCGCTGCTGTTTGTACCAGGAACTAGCAGTGAGACCGAGATAAATACGAGAAAGAGATAGATAAGATGAGTAAGAAGAAGAAACTGATACCATGCCGTCTCTCGATTACTCGGACAAACCCGTTCCAGCAAGATTTGTTCCGGGACTGGTTTCCGTTTCTCGCACGCACTCATTCGCTCGTTAAAATTGCCCAACGCGGTAGAGTCGCCTCAGTGGTAGCTGAGAACCCTGGACCCTCTTCTCGACTCTCTCGTAACGAGAAAACCGTGTAGCTATTGGTAGTACGTGCCCAACGCCTTACCCCTTCCTCTTACTTGCTTCTTTTCAGGATCATCTTTTATTTCTTGTTATTCTCGTTTCTCTAGTGAGTATCCGGACGGACTACCTCTTGCCCCTTTCTTCACGCTTTGTCGCGTATTCTGTTCTTCCGCAATGCGGAGAGAGAGAGAGAGAGAAGGAGATAGAGAAAAAAAAAACAGATACGATTACCTTGACCCCCAAAATTTAAATAAAAATGACATCTTATTAACAATTCAACCAAGGAATGATCGGAAAAAATAGATTTGCTACCTCCAATCAACTTCCGTATTACTATCAAAGCAATGTAATATTTTCTTCACACGCTTTCGCTTAATAATAATAATGTGACGATCCCGTAGATTAGAATGAGAGCCACAAAGAGATACAGATGACATTTAACGCAGTGGTTAATTCGCTCTTAGCGTGGGTGGATGCGATCTCCGAAAATCAACATATATTTTCCCTCGTCGATGCTTCGACACGATACGGTTAATACCAATAACTAACAACCCCTCAAATTATCCATTCGATTATTGCAGTAGATGAATTATAAAATATTTGTAACATCTATCTGAATCTCATGAAGTAGTATTTCTTAAGATTTTATAAATGTAACATCGTTTAGAAAAGTTTATTTCCAAGCAAATGGATTCAGGGTCATCGAGAATTCGCAGAAAGAGGCGAAAAGGGGGTTGAGCACGAGGTCAGGGCGAGAACGGTAGGCGTATGCGTCGACGACAGAATTTTCACTCGGGTCATGCTGGTGCTCCCGATGGCAAACCAAGTTTCCTCGTTGATGTTACATGCGGAATATCAATCAGACGTTAAATTCAATGTTGCAAGAGATAGAACCGAATAAAAAGTTCGACGTCATATAGAGGCGCCAAGAGATTCGGTGAGACGGCGGTGATGTTAGAGGGAGGACGATTACGAGGGAGAAAAGGAAAGAGATAAACTTTGAACATTTTTTGTCTAATTTTTTTCCTAAGAATCCACACACGGAGAAGAATAGTTAGTTGGGAGAAGAAACTTTAAAATACTTGGGTGTATGTTAGCTGCGACACACTTTGAATTTATTACTGCAACTACCTTCAATTGCTTCTCACAACCATTTGTAGATAGCGGAACGACGTATAAATAAGTTCAATGGCTGTGGTTATTAGTATCCCGTTTTTAATGCTTATTTCAGCGAACAATTTGACGTAAGTATTTAATATAATTACGATCGTTGAGTTCCTCCGAGTTGAAGTGCAGTAGTTGCGGCGCATATCATAAACAGCAATTGATGCACACAACTAGCCGTTTGCTGGTACGATAACCAATCGCAATGTTCGACATAACCCGGCACTATCGTTCAGTTAACACAAACCGAACAGCTGCGAATGGCAAAAAATGTGTTACTGCATCTTTGGAATCATGCGAACAGCTGAATACGTGGTTCTCGCAATTCCTCGATTGGTTGTGGCGTTACCAATCGGTTGGTCCCAATCCCATCAATTGGTACCAATCGATAATGAAGCGCGACTAAAAACGTCGTTCATTTCACATCGTGTATCTTAAAGAGTAAGTATAGCAATTTACATGGACCAAAGAGTATGCGTACCCTCCTAACTTCATTTTCCGGAATTTAATTTGTACAAGTACCCAACACTTTGATTGGTTGTACCAATCAACCGGGTTGATGGCTAGTTTGGGATATTAATTGGTTGACACCAACGGCCTGCGAAATCAACCAACGAAAATCGGTTCTTATGCACAATTCGTTTTTTATATCATATACTACCATTTGAATTGGTTGGCAGCAATAATTTTATAAGTTGTTTCAACTAAACGTTTTTCTCGTTAAACTCAGAGAAATCGTGGTAGGCTTGGCAACTATTAATTCTCAACGATTAATTCCAAGTCCATGCGACTATTTTAACATTTACATAAACCTTTTTCCATTGTAACCGTAACTACCTTTAATTGATTGCATTACCGTAACCAATTTAAGTCCTGTCGACAGATTGTGAGATTAATTGACTTGATAGTAATTTTGATTAAATTTTCGATAAATTCAAATCATCGCAAAAATCAGACGCCTCGATCGGTTCTCATAAAATTCAATACCAAAATATGTTTGGTGTCGTTCCATTTATGTAGAAAGTTTAAGTCTGGTTGTTCGGAATTTGCTCGAGCTAAAACGCGAACACGGTCATTTAAAAGAAAAGCTCGTTAGATAGATCGATAGATAAAATCGTTCGCAAGTTAAAGTGTTTCTAATTTTTTAAGCTCGCTACAAATACACGTGCGAGCGTGCACTGTTCTAAATGTTTTTCTAAACATAATGTTTAACATATTTGAATTATTCTGACATTATTTTTTATGAAAACAAAGCTTCCTCTACAAAGGAGAAGATTTTATAAATAGATTTGATTTGGCAAAAGAAGTTTCTCGTACATGGATCGAGCTCCGACATTTTTTTTTCGTTAGATAATACGAAGAAGCAAAGAAGTACGAACGAAAAGCTATCCAAAAGCTCTGTGTCATTCTCTACCTTTAAACAAGTTGCTTCGACAAATACGAAGAAGCGACGAGTGCTATTCAAAAGATATTCAAAAGCTTTGAGAGAGATTACCAACTTTCAAACAAGTTACTTCGACGAGTTAGTTGCTGTTCAAATGGGCTTCAACCGACTGAGGAAAATAATTGAATCTTAAAGTTTTCGCCTGGTCAATTCTCGTCCTTTTTCTTTTTTTTTCGATTTATCTCTCTCAGCAGCTTTCCTCGCAGCGAAATCTTTCTTACGTTTCCCAACTCTCGCAATAGTGAATAAAGAAAGGCCCTGGCATGATGTGTAGGTGTATATGCACGCGATACTTGGAGTCGCTGAATAGAACCTTGAGGCGGGTTCTCTCGCAGTTCGCACGAGACAAGTAGTGTGCAAGTGAGAAGCGGCGATAAAGACGGAGTGAGACAAGTCGAAGGACAATGCCTGAGGCAACCTTATCGCAAGCTGTGTGCACGGTAATGCACAACGTGCGGCGCCGTCTCCGAGTCGCGAGTGAGTGCTGGATCGATTCGAACCGACCGAAGCAGAATCTCATGACACTCTTTTATACCATTCGATTGTTACTCATTCAATCGTTACCGATACAAATACATAAATATGATAAACCGCAGGAAAAACAGCTATAAATGATGACAGAAGCTCTTAATGTCGTTCATGGTATGATTTATTTACTCTAGTACAATACAGTATACGTATGTAGATAATTAGAATTTTACAGGCATATATGAAGGTAGTAATTCCAACAATAGAATTGAGTAAGTTAAAAAGACAAGGACAGGAAAAGTAAAGATAAGTAGAGAGTAAACAGAGAGAGAGAGAGAGAGAGAGAGAGAGAGAGAGAGAGAGAGAGAGAGAGAGAGAGGAAGGGGACGCGGTGAATAGGCGGTGGTAGTTTGCGGTGGTATAGTGGTGCAACCGTGCGCCACCTTACCTTCTCCTCTCCTATATCACATAGGCACAAGATCGGAGTGGACGAGCGAGCGAGCGAGCGATAAAGGAGAACTCGGCAGAAAAGTGAAAGCCCTGCGCGCGTAACGATCTAAACTATATTTCTCGTTTAAACGGTTAGCTGTAGAAGATGGCGAATGAGAGGGAGAAAGAGGGTGATGGTGAATGGAGCACGAGCGTATGTAAAAAGGAAAGAAAGGTAAAGATTGAGAGAGATGGAGGGCAGCAGCAGCCTAGCTCTGTGCACTGTTGAACTATCGAGACGAAACTAGTCTATGATCGTGTCGCAAGCTGTTATTTCTTCACCTTCGTTCCTCGTCCTTCCTCGTCGACACGACTTTAATTCCCATGTATTCTCCGTCTAATCTTGCCTCGTTCCACACCCTACATTTAATCTCAATTTTCCTCGCAATCTTTCTTAACCACCATATTATCTTTCCAGCGATTTAATTATAAGAAGAAACAACAAAGTCGTTTTATCGATTTGCTACATAGGATTTAGATGGGAGCTGTCTGGACGTAAAATTGCAACCACTGTTGCACCGATTACGATGTCAAGGTCGGGAATCCAAACTCTCTTCGTCTTTTACTGCCTCTCGACGACCGTGAATCATCGATCCACAGTTTTGGCGTTTTGCGTTACATATATGTATATACCGTTTCCTTATACCATCACTGACTCGCGACTCGTATTTCGTGTACACAAAAAAAAATGTTATATTTTTATTTTTTGTCAGATTATCTGCAACAGACTCGGCAATGCCGCCCTCGCTGCAAATGGAATACTTACAACACCACGTGCCTCGTATTAGTACGCAATTACATTTAAGAGCCCGACGGATAGCGAGGGTCGTCTCTTCGCGCACGAGCACGCCTTAAACGTTTTCTCTTCAGCAATTATTTTATTATTACTATGGTATTATACATATACGTTAGTACTACACGCGCGTATGTACAACACCATAGAAACTCGTTACACTGCGACATTAACTTTAGCAAACCAATTATAGTATGCATATGTGTGATCATTGATAATTTTATATATATACAAGTATATATATATATATATATATATATATATATATACGCAAGACTTAACAGCGTAATGATAATCGCAGAATATACATTTTACGATTATTGCCAAAGAGCCTTGAATCATTATGGAATTAACTAGATGAAATATTTACTGAGGATTCTCAATAGCTCGGACGTCTCGTAGTCTCGTCTATCGTCCTTTTTCAGACTTAACCGTGGTTTGCTCGGTGAAAGTCGTTCTCCCAAGATACTCATTCATTTTCTCGGTTTGTCTGTAGGCTCTGTATCTTAGATACTGTCTCATCGATGCAGGTGAGATGACCGTAATACGTGCATATTGCACCTAAATGAATTCGTATTTTTCCTCTACCGATCAATAAACGTTTCTCCATCGTTTTGTTATTTACGATATTACGTATAAATTTCGACTACGTACTTGGGAAGTAGAAGAAAACTTGACATTACATTTCTGTGTTTTAGCGTTTGTCGATCCGTTCGATTTTTTTATAATCAGTTTTGGTAATAATAACTAATGGCGGCTTCATACATCTCGAGTTGTTACTATTACAACTACTATTATTACTAGTAGTGGTGAATAATCCGAACAGAAATTTAATCAGGATGAAATCCAATCTATTTCAAGTTTTGCCTGATACAGGGTGCGCCATCTCAATCTGGTCGATGGAAGTATTGAATAACTTAGAGAATTTTCAACAGATTTCACAAAGTCGTATTTTTTTATTAAATTTGATTCATTACAATTTATTTTGATTAGTTTCCAAAAACCACATCGATCAAATGTCCGCCTTTATTACTGAGACAAAAATGAGCTCTTTTTTCGGCATTTTCCACTGTATTTGCCAGCGTCTCGGGCGATATCGCTGCAATTTCGGCTCGAATGTTGTTTTTTAGCTCCTCTATGGTCTTTGGCTTGTTGGCATAGACTTTACTTTAAAAAATCCCCACAAGAAGAAGTCCGGTGCAGTCAAATCCGGCGATCTTGGTGGCCAGTCAATATCACCTTTCTTTGATATCACACGTCCTGGGAACTTCCGACGCAAATAGTCCATTGTTGAGCGCGCAGTGTGACATGTCGCACCATCTTGTTGGAACCAAAATTCCTTAAGACCTTTTTCACGCATTTGTGGTAAAACAAAGTGTGCCAACATCCACCGATATCGATCCCCATTGACAGTTTCACCAGCTCTGAAGAAAAATGGTCCAATGGTGGTTTTTGAGCAAACACCGGCCCAAACTGTCACTTTCTCATCGTGCAATGGAGTTTCGTGAATAATATGAGAATTATCGGTGCCCCACATGCGACAGTTTTGTTTGTTGACAGCGCCAGAGAGGGTGAAATGAGCCTCGTCGGTCATCAGAATTCGCTCCCAAAAATCCGGCTCAGCTTCCTTCATTCGACTAACGTTATTAGCGTAAGACAAGCGTATCTTTCGGCGTATAGCGATACATGGTTGAAATTGTACTGAAATAACCTATACGAAACGTGTTGTACGACGCTAGTCGGTTAAAATCTGTCAGAGTTATTCAATACTTCCATCGACCAGATTGAGATGGCGCACCCTGTATTATATCTGGCTTTGATCAAACTATTCGTTCTGACCCGGATCAGGGTTGTAACGATATTAAACATATGGGATGGATTCGAGACCGGAAACTGATAGGACCCTGGTCGGGTACTGATCAAGACCATACAAAACCACGTACAAAAGTCACCAAAATAGTTTTAAAAAATTGATTCGCGTTAAGTTAAACGAATTAATTTTCATGTAAAGTCAGATGTACTCCGTTATTACAGTGATAGGAACAAATTACATACAAATTAATCTGTGAAAAAAAGGCTCACACTCGGCTAGAATCTGACAAGCCTGATTGGGCAAATCGTGCCAACGTTAAATTCGCTTGAAACCCGGCGTGTCTACTCAGGTAAGACGTAACGATGCCTGATTCGGCGCAGACCTGTTTTAAGTCTGGTGAGCCGTATCAGACGAGACATAACGATATCATAATCATCCCAGACTCAGCTTAAATCTAGCAATTTTGATACGGCAAGATGTATCGATATCAGATCTGGCCCAGATCCGGCTAAAATCTGGTCAGCCTGATCAAGTAAGACGCAACGATGCCATATTTCGGCCGAGAATTGGCTTAAATCTAACGAGCCTGATCAGGCAGGATGTTTCGACATCAGATCTGTCCTAAAACCAGCTGAAATCCGGTCAGCCTGATCAAGCATGACGCAACAATGTCATATTCGCCCGAGACGCGGCTTAAATCTAGCGAGCCTGATCAGGCAGGATGTATCGACATCAGATCTGGCCCAGATTCGGCTAAAATCCACTCAGCCTGATCAAGCATGACGCAACAATGTCATATTCACCCGAGACTCGGCATAATCTAGCGAACCGGATCAGGCAGGATGTATCGACATCAGATCTGGCAAAGACTCGGCTTAAATCTGGGGAGCGTGTTCACGCAGGATGGCTAGCCTGGATCAGATTGAAATCCGGTGCACCTGACCAGGTATGTTTTACTGATACGAGAAATGGCCCTGACCTCGGGCCAACCTGAATACATTTCTGCTTGGGAAACTATTGATTTTTCGTGAAGGTAGAGCAGATCAAAATATCAAGTGTGTCGCAGTAGCGTCTCGACATCAATTAATTAAAAAAATTTGAATGAGATATAACGCTCAAGCTCCGATATCGCATCAGAATTCTCTAAGATAACCCGAAATATCGTCCATTTGTTCACATGCCGCTTTATTATCGTTTCATGGGAAGCCCTAATACTACCCTGACTATCCTCTTAGCCCCCAACGCATAGAGTTTGCCTCTTAAAAACACTTGAGAGGCGTCTTGTAAATATTCGCAATCTCTCAAAAGGGTGTCTCGTTTCTCTTGAAACCAAATGTTATTCTACCAATTTTATTAATATTATATTTATCAACTCGTGTAATTGAAAATGGGCGGCAAGTGCATTATGTAAATATGTTATCCGCGTGGAGGCAGTGAGGAAGATTATAATAATCTGCGAACGACTTTGAAAAGGAAAAAGATACAAAGAGAACCAAGTAAATGGACAAATCAGTGTGGCAACGTTCGACGCACGTGGTTGCGATAGCTATATAGAGGAACCTCGCGAGAAAGTCTCGAATTATACTATTTTCCCTGTCAATTATATTTCATTATAATTCATTGTAATTATATCGCTCGGACTGCACATCGCCGTAAGTTCGTCTCTGCCATTCTCCTCTCTTTCGCTGCATTTCGTCCTCCCTTCCCGCCCATCCTCTTGGTCGCGATCACTATACTCCCGTATTGTATATCTTAATTTTCTCTGCTATATGGCAATTACCTAATGGCTCTCGCTTAACCGGTATTTTCGCATCGACCTTTCCAGAGCCGCGGCTTCTTCGTTTCTTCCTTCGTTCGTTCTTCTTCTTTTATAGTTTTTTTCCCATATTTTTTCGTTCTCATTATACTGCTATCATGCACGACAGTAGTAGGTATAGAGTACCCTCTTGTGCCTCAATGTTCGTCTCTCAAGCACTGGCCCACTGCACATGTACCACTAGTTAGAAATACTTTTTTCGTTTCACAAAAGAATTGCTGGCTTTGCAGCTGTGTATGCCCAGTGGTTAATTGAAAATTATAAATTCACGAGGCACGCTGGATAAGTCTCCCAAAGCGAAGTACATGTACATTCTACGGGACTCACATGACCTTAACCTTTTCACCACTAGCCAGACATATCTGTCCTGTACTTTATAATTCGTCTACTCTTTTTAGCAAAAAAATTTGTAAAATTTGTCAACAAAAAAAATTCTCTACATTCGCTGCATAGGATTCTGCGCGATTGAAAAGAACATAAAAATGAAAATATACAATGGCTTGATATTTAGTAAAAGAAGAAAAATAAGTCAGCATGCAAAAATTGCCGATGGAATATTTTTAAGGGCTTTTTTTTTCATGGCAAATAAATAGTAATTACAGGATAAATCTGCCTTGGTGTATATCTACATTCCTACAAAAATTTACTGTTGAGTTACGTAAGATTGTACTGAAGTATTCATCCGTTTCCGGTTGATTCCAGAGAGGTTAATCCGACGTTGTTTTTTGTTTTTTATAAACTTTTAAATTCCTCGAGGGAGCATAGATCACGTGCGCGGTTGATTGCGGGGTGTGCGGTGCCAATTGCGAGGGAATCGAATACGAGTAGAGCGAGAGAGATGAATCTATATAAAAGCTAAAGCTTCCATCTTCAACTACTAACCACAGAGAGAGAGAGAGAGAGAGAGAGAGAGAGAGAGAGACAGACAGACAGGCAGAGAGACAGAGGTAGAAGTTGCATTCTGCACTCTGTGCGCTGTATCGGTAAGAATAATGTTGGAAGAAAGACACTGTGTACTGCGATTCAATGTGTATGTACGCATCGTACACATATACAGGTGCACATTGAGAGAGAAGAACCGAGTGTGGATTCGGGAGAGGGAGAAAGATAGAAGAAAGAAAGAAAAGAAATGAGGAAAGGAACAAAGTGCATCTATACAGTACTGTACGTATACGATAGTAATGTATAGAGGTATAGTGAGCAGGCGTGCTCTGCGACCCACGAGGTCAGCGTTGTTACCTTCATTATCGGAACGAAGAAGCCGACGCGAGTGCTCGGAGATTCTTCTTCTTCTTCTTCTTGTTCCTCCTCCTCTTTATCTTCTTGTTCTTCCTCCTCTTTTTCTTTTTTTGTTCTCTTCCTTTCTCCCATAGCCCTAACATTCTCCATTTCCTCGCACGTTTACCTTCCAAGTGACATCGCGTTGCGCTTTAGTGAGAAGGAAATTGCCACGCTAGTATTTTCTACGGTGCTTCATACGCATAGATATATTCCCATAATAGTATATATCTTGTCTGTTTTCTTCTACAACTCTCGATTACTTCGCTTCGTTCCTCGCTTCTCATTCGTCTATACTCATCGAATTCCTTTGGTTCGTACATGCCTTCGTGACTACGGAGGGAATAAGAGGAACACGCGCGTTAACCCCGGTGCGACGTTTAATCCCCCGTTAGATGAAGATACAGAGACGGTTCACCGATAGTAAGCTTCGATATCTCTGATTGTAATCGGAAATTGACGAGTGGGATGTTGAATCTCCTATGGGAGATAGATAAACAGAATTCACGTACAGTCAGTTTCGATCGACCGGTATTACTCTCGGGTCATATCTAGTTCTTTACTTTGCTTCGATATCTTTGATTTAACCAGAAATTACAGCGTTTTTTTTTTTCATTCTCAGCATCGCTAAGGTTATTCGAATATTTCGTCTCGCCTGACTCTGTCGGATGGTGAATAAAAGGAGAGAGGGAAGGTGAAGAGGAAAAGGGCGGGGAAAAAGCGAGACCGGGCCTCCGGTGGAACTGCGTCCCGGTGCGCCATGAACTTCAGTGGCTATATCGATTACAAGGACCAGGCGTGTGGTTGTGTCGACTGCTGGGGCAGAATCGCCGCTGCTGCTACTGCTTTTGCTGAAGCACCTCGTGGAACGATAGCGACCGCGCGCGACCTCCGCGAATCCTACGTCAACCCCCGGCGCCTTATAGTCTCCCGCCCTTGACTCCCTTGTATGCCTCAGACGACGACGACGACGTCATCAATGCCAGAATTGCGAGTTACGGCTGACCCGTCATCGACATAATTACTTTCTTTTCGACTCGTGAAAACCCAAAGCGTTTCCATTTAATTCAGTCCGTCGATCGACTTTGTACGTTTACATAAATGTTTCAGGATCAAGTTGTATTGATAAACGAACGAATCTTCAACAGAATCATCAATATTCGAATAAAAATATATTCAAATTACTTTTCGGTATACAACAAGAGTGTACT
Organism: Cylloceria caligata; assembly: GCA_963942595.1. Classification (NCBI taxonomy): domain Eukaryota; kingdom Metazoa; phylum Arthropoda; class Insecta; order Hymenoptera; family Ichneumonidae; genus Cylloceria; species Cylloceria caligata. Next base: position 73,206,808 of record OZ012704.1, read on the forward strand.
TTATACTGATACCTAAAATGGTACTGGGGTAACTATTAAAACTCACAAATTTTAATTTTTACTTCATGATACTATTTTTATAATTACCATAACTACTTTTAACTAGTTTCACTATAAAAAACATAGATACGATATTTGCCACTTAATATTTGCCAAGACTATCAAATAATTGTTCTTCTCGAAAACAATTATTTTGTTGAGCCAGCAAATAATTGTTGATTCAGTGACATCAAACGTATTTACTATATCATTAAAAGATTTTTTGGCACAGCGAAAGTTCTGTAACTGTAACAAAACTGTTCTCTCCATGTGATTGTACGAATAAATATAAATCATTTTATGAGTTATTCTTCCGTCTTATTTAAAAATAATTATACGGAGTTATTCGAACCGATACATTTTTATTTATTCGTATGTTTTCGAACCCTGAAGAGACGGGACGAAATAACCGAAGGGCGTCCATTGGAAGGCCGGAGGTACAGAGACGAGGGACGATCGTCGTAAATCCGGTCGTAATTCAAATTTCCCTTCTTATCCTCTATGCAAGTATAACCGAACGAAAGACAGGTTCGAGATCGAGTCATACTTCAAAGGAGCTGCAATCCAGCAGACCGATGTTTTCTCTGTGAACCAAAGGGACGCTTTACAGCCAGCCGTATAACACAAAGACACTCGTAACCACGAATGAGCTCACACGTTCCTATTGCTGTGTATATATGTATATACAATGCATGTGTAGAGTAGATAGGTATACATCGTGTCAGCATATCATGTACTGCACGCGTGAACTGTATGGTACTCGTTTACGATTGCAAAGTAGTACGCAGTGCGTACGCGACCTCACTCTCACTCTTTCTCTCTTTTACACACGCAAACACACACACACACACACACACACACACACACACACACACACACACACACGCGCGCGCGCGCGCGCGCGCGCGTGTAGAGTTTTATGTTTCGCAGAATTTGAACAAGACGTAGAGCATTCCACATATAGAATATGCAACAGGAAAGTCGAGCACTAGTCTCTAACGTACACAGATTCATCGAGTGCACTATACGATCGAGACGCACTCCATCCCTGACAACTAGATAATATACAAGTCCAGTATGGTGCCGTGCAGCCTTGAGCTTTTTCTATCCCAAGGACGAGAGCCTACCAGACAAACTATGTACCAACGAGTTTACTATATGCTGTACACTTTTAAAAATCAACCCTAAGCGATGTCTGTAAGAGTCCACACCGACCGACTACCGTCTCAATCACCATCGATGTTAAACATTTGGCGTGATTTTGCATTAGAACTTGAGAACTTTGAAAATATTTTTCTTGACAGAAAAAAAGGTGAATGATATTCAATGAAATTTTTTAATTTTATTCGCGCTATAATTCTGAATTTGTTCACCGCTTATCGGGCGGTGGTGAAAGACTTTGTGAAGACAGATAGGGCTCTTAGCATTTTTTAAGGGACCCTGCTTTGCACCAGACATAACACTGCCGATTTACTATTAGGATAAGCAACGAATTAAGGAGGGTGAAGAGTACTTGACACTAATCAAATCAGTGTTCATTTTTTAAAAACAGTTTCTACTATTTTTTATCTTTCAATTGGCTATATCGAAGGCGAACTTGAGCACCAGCAGGTGATTCTCAACCCTCAACTAATATTCCTATCTCCAAGTGAACCGGACGAAAAGTTCAGTCGATTTTTCCTTCTGTGCGGTTGGTATCATTACAACGCATTTTTTTTCTTCTTAAAGTTCATGTTTTCTTCTTTGTAGGACTCGACTTACTTTTGATTCTGTTTTTTTTTTTTAAATAAATATATTTTGTCTTTTTGAAAATAGTTTTCTCAGGTAAAATAAAAATATTGTTTACGTTTATAGAATTTTTCAATTATTATCTAAACTTTTTTTTCTCTAAACATTTACATTCATTATGACATTGTGTTTAGAAAAAAATGAAATGTCCGTTAAGATTTGTGGAAATTTGTGCCAGGCGTTTTGAACCCAAGGATTTAGAATCCACGAACCCAAAACGGGGAAGTAGTTATCCTAAAATGTATCCAAGATATAGATTTTTTTTTACTTCTGTGGGAGTGGAGACCATTTAGGGTTTGATATTTTTTAGTAACATTTATTTTTATCGGATAGTCAGTTGATAGTCATTGAACTAAATCAATCGATCATTTGTAAAATTCGTTCGATCGTTTCATAGGACGCCACGGAGTTATCGATTCTAAGAATCCGCTGTTCGTAGCTTGTACTAGTCAGGATATAGTCAGAACTGCGGATAGACAGAATGCAGAGAACACGATACAAGTATATCGTCTACCACTGTATAGTTTCGTGGCAAACAATAAGCAAGAACACTGCATGTCGAGCGAAAAATATGAATGCCCAGTCGTTTTGCAAACCCAGCTATCTCAAATGTCGAAAAGACAAAACAAAAAAAACGATACATATACAAAATATATGTTAACGAACCACAATAGCTCAAATCGTTCTTTCGATTCTCTCGAGGAGTTTTCATTTATTTCCAACGTTTCATCATTTTTTCACGTTTCAGTGCCGAAAGCAGACGAATCCAAACGTGAAATTGATTCGTGAGATACCGATATTTGCAGAGATATAAAACGACCATCATGTACCATGGGCAAGAATAGTTCTCGTTCTCTGTACTATATACCGATATATAGGTGGCAGATAGATGTATGGCAAATACGTATCAGCTTGCCACAGTACATTTTTGCATTTTGTAGCTTTCACCCCCCCCCCCCCTCTCTGTTATGCCCTTTTACAAAGAGTTTGAGATTGCATTCGCGCGACCGAGCGTGATGGATTTGACTCTATGGCGAGTACATAGGTCATTGGAAAAACCGGTTGACCGTTCCGCAGAATAGATATACATAACGGTAGCATCCTGTCCCAGTTTCAGTATTTCTTGTCCTCGATGACTTTTCTTCGTTTTTTTTTTCCGTCAAAACTCAATTTTATAGGAAAGAATTAGAATAAGAGTTGAAATTACAAACCATGTTTGCGGGAAGCTCATGATAGAATTATTATTGCAAACACAAATAATATCAGACAAATGATAAAAGTGTTACTTTACGAGATTTCACTCAGAGTTTTTGACTTTGAAATCGATCTAATTCTACGTACCAAGCTAGTAAATTGTTAATCCGTGAGTTACGTTGAATACCCAACGAGGTATACGACAGGGATAGCAACGCGATAGCGCGATCGAGAGTGGAATTACTCGAACGATAGCCCCTATGCGTTCACCTTTTCCGCGGTGTCCGCATAAATGCCGCGAGTCCTCGAGACTCGGAGTCTCGGAGATACTACGAGGACGCCGAAGAGAACGTGTTCCCGTGGCACTAATGTCGCACAGCAACGCCAAGCGAGAGTGAGAGAATTGTGCGCCGTCGCGCGACCACATAACACAAGACGAACGAGAAGAGGAGGTCAGCAGCGTGTTTGGAGATGAAAAGAGGGAATAAGATAGATGAGAGTAACGAGAGTCTCACTGCTGCTGCTCGCACGAGTGTTGCAGTCACAACAAAAAAGAAAGAAAGAAAAATAAATAAAAACTACGAAGCTAAATAAAGAAAATCCAAGGGGATTGAGAAAGAATAAAAGGTATATAAAGTAAAGAACGTAAGGAAGAACGAGACTCCCCCGAGTCACAGCAGAAGCATCGGTGGTGTACCTCACGATTAATTATGCGAGAAGCTACGTGATTCGATCTTTCGGCCGTATATGCATATACGTGCTTCGGAGTTGGATAGATATAGCACTGGCTGACTCTACTCTACGGGCATTATATTCTCTGCTCTTTCCTCTACCTCAGGTTTTAGATGTTATTCAGAGTTTTACCTCGGAATTGCACTATTAACGCTTAATCTTTTTCTCCCTGGTGCTTAAAGATAAATATCGATTTGAGCAGTGGCAGTTTTATCACCAGGATTGAAAAATCGTCAAATATATTGTTTACATTCAAACATGTTTATAAATCTATCATTCATTTATCTACCAAGAAAACAGCTCTACACCGATTCGATAAAACACACCTCGATCGCATTAAAACTCTAACATATTTAAAAATTACAAGATTATAACCCGACTACGAGATAAATCTGTGCTATTCTAACATCAGATTTTTTACAACCGGCAGGATTATATTGGAGTGTTAATCTGGTAACGTTTTATTGAGGAAGAGATGCGCTTTCCAGAATTATATCGCGGTACAGCTGTATTTTGGTCGAGAAATCATTAGTACTATCATATTATACAAATGTCCCGAAACTTGAAAATCTTACGGATACTTTACGTATGCATTCTCAACGAAAAGTTTTTTTCGATCATAATATGAGTAGTTCGCGATAAGAGATAAATTAAAAATAAAAATTCAATCGTATTGGGGAAGATAAAAAAATTTATTTTCAATAATAACGGAATTTCATCGATAATTATTGAACCGAAATTTCATCGCGATTTCATCGGAAATTAATGAATTCATCAATTTCGTTATTATTCAATTGATGATCCATCAATGCGGTATTAATCATTAGATAAATGTTCTCCAGTATGATTTTTTTTAAAATTTAGATTCATCTCTTATCTCGATGAAATTTTGTTATTATTGAAAATAAATGTTGTTAGCTTCTCTAATATGATTAAGTTAGTACGAATGCAAATTTTATAACAAATTTTCGAAAAAAATTTCTTTTTATTCTATGAAATGAATTTCTTCATTTTTTCGAAAACATTTATCAACTCCGGAATGATTTTGATTTTTTTTCGATATTGAGAAATTGTTGAAAAGTCACAAATTTTTAAATGTGTTTCTGCGAAAAAGTTTCATATTATACATAAGAAATTTCAGGGTCATTGAAATAACATTTTCCTTAAAAGAACATAAATTATCGCAAACGGAAATTTCAAAATATTTAGAAAGTTATTTAAAAAATTGTATCAAAAAATTATTTTATATGAAAAAAAATTTAAAAATTAAAACAATAAAATGATAAACATTTTTTCTTTATAAACTAATTTAATATAATAACTTTTTCGCTATTGTTCGAAATTAACCTTCCTAGTATCTTCAATATGATTGATTTAATGAATATCGTGATTCCCTTATCGTGATGTACGAGTTATCAATGAAGTGCTTGAAACAAGTCATAGAATCGATAACTTCTGTTTAACGACATTTTTCAGCCGCGTAAAATGGCCAATTTTACAACAAAAAAAACGAAAAATTTATTCCAATGATTATCAATACAGCTCAAAAAAGAATAATTGGATGTCAGCTTATTTCAGATCTCAATAAAAGGATAAAAATAGGAAATTTGTGGTAACTCTATGGGTTTATAACATATGAGGTAAAGCTATGATGTTTATAACATATATAGTGAAAGTTCGTAGTAATATGTCCACTGTAGGATTAATATACTGTGAGATATATGATAATCGTGGGATCCTCGTGGCTGTTAAAGTCAAAGGCGGAGCACAAAGTGCCCGCATGGGTTTGTGAATGCTCAAAGCGTCAGACCCTGCACGCGGCAATGGAGAACAGAGAGCGCGGTCGCGCGTTCTCTTTGTTCGAGTGCGAGAGGCGCGAATGGAAAAGAATAATGGAGAGGGAACGCGAAGCGAGCAACCGGCGCTCGGCAAATCGTCTCTCGAGCTTCAAAGGTCGCAGCGATATATTCAAGAGCCAACTCCCGAGATTGCCCTGTCGTCTCTCTTTTTCTTTTGTCAACTAGGTAACTCCTTAAAATTTTTTTTACACGTAGAAGCGGTCACATTGTTGTCGCGATACAGTCGAAATATTATATTTCTTTGCGCAAATCGCAATGTATTAATTTTGTTACATCGTCATCGATGATAAATATCATAATTCACATTTTATCCAAGGTGATCGTTTTTGAGCAAAAGAAAATGATTACCCTCTGTGTAACGGATTATTGAATAAAACGGAATTTTTGTTGCTTTAGTTATAAACATAGTGGGATGAAGCGAATCGAGAAACTGGTTACTAGAATTCTCTTCTGTTTCGCTCAAGGACTCACTACCATGATATATCGTGTTTTTTTTAAAACGAAATATCGAAAGCGATGCACTCGTAGTAAATGGTGTTGAAGGAACGGAGGATTTATGGAACTTTTTGTAATTTCGGGAATCGTTATTATAGAACAAAGAGTACTATTTCCACGCGCGTACACCGCACCGTAGTAGCTCCCTCGGATGTCCGTTATTCGACCACTGCATAGATATCCTGATAAGGCTGTGTATGGACGCGAGGCTGCAGATTCGTTTGAGAATACGTCTGTGTAAAAGTGATCCGAACAAATGAGTACTGGTGTTGAGCAGGGCGTACATAACGTCTGGCCAGCGCGGATAACACTTGCTGAAATTATTTTTTTCCCACGAAATAATTGGTAATATTTTCACGAACGGTTTGACTCCTTTTTCAATGGAAGAGAGAAATGTTTCCAACGCAATTTGGACCTTGCCTCGTGCAGAAAAAATGTGAGGGATCGCATTGAAATTATAAAATCATTGTTAACCCTTCTAATGCGATGCTGAAAAATGTTACTTTTCTATTAAATTCAATAAAACAATTAAATGTTTAACAAACGTTGATTTTTTATTCAACCATTGCAAAGTTAAAAATGTTCACAAAAATATTTGAATTAAAACAATATCGTTATTGATTATTATTTAATTAAAAATTCCATTGTAAATAAGTTCTTGGGGTTGTGTATGGCCCCAACAACATAGGAGGGTTGAGCTATTAGAAAAAAATTAAGTTAATTGTTAATACACAACGTGTAAATACGGAATTCGTAGATATAATTAAATTGAAAAAAAGAATGCATAGTTGAACCTTGTACGTTGCTTCCTCATTATTTTTCAACTTTGACAAAATCTACTCTACGAGGAAGTAAATTGATAGATTTTGATTTTATCATTGAGAAACCTTTATCAAAGGTAGAAATTAATTAAATAATGAAGTCAAAATAATAGCTCGGTTCGTGAGATATTACGGTAGTGGAAGCATTCATGATTTGGAAAAAAAAAAATGAATCGTTATAAAATCTGTACCCTGTTACCGATCTTCACCAAATTGAAAATATAACACCTCTGAATCTTAGTTTGATTTTATACAAAATTTCAGTTAAATTCCATTAAATCTGAAACTCTTTATACGTTTGACTCAAATTTAATTCCACACACCTTTCCGCATAGCTCTATTCGTAAAAAACTATTTATCTCAGAAGTCAAACATTTTTCACATTATTGAAATTCATGAAACAATATTGACAAAAGTTATACCAAACAAAGAAAACAATTTTACCTGTGTGCCAAATTTTAATTCAATCTGTCAAGTAATTATGAAGATACTGAAGTTTGAATTCTTTTAAATCTTAACACACACACACGCGCGCGCGCCTATCCCTTCAAACATTTTTTCTACATAACTTTCCTCAATGTTTTAGAGCATTTTGAGTGCCCTGACATGAAATAACGAAAAACAATATCTAAATACGAAGCTTCCTTCATATACGGAAAGAAAAAAAATGGTATCGAGAAAAAATTAAATAATATTGATAACAACAATTGTAGTAACTTAAACTATAACCAATGGAGAATACATGGACTGTCAGTGTCTACAGTTAGAAAAACAATGTAATTGTAGTAAAATGACTATTTTAACTACAACTAGCGTCAGAAATAAAATAAACACCAAACCATTCCTACGTTTAACGTTCGAAACCTAGTTATCACTAATTTCCCACTTAAAAATAACGATAAAATATATTGGTGATATTAAAAGTAAACCAAAAACATATTTTTCCGATTCGGGAATTATTTTTTTTTAGATATATTTGAACCTATGACCTACCTACTACTAACTACCTAACACACTGATGCTACCGATTACGCAATTCAACTGCCGTTGAATCGAATACATCCAAATGACATAATAGATGTATGAGATATAATCTCATTTAATTCAAATCAAATGTAATATTGAAATTTCATTTAATTTGATCAATAATTTAATTCAACACACACAATACGTGCGATTACAAACATCAAAAATGCATATTTACTACACTCGATGGCAAATTCGATTTCATCCAATAGGTATATTTTACTATTGAGTATAAGAGATATTTTTTATCCCATATGTACGATTCAATGTATTTCCCCAACAATAACAATATACGCTACTGGTTACCGTTATAAGGATAAGTTAACAAGTTATTCTAACTCCTAAGCCTGTGCTAGTTAGGTAAATAGTAAAATTTACTTCGAACTTATTGACAAGTGCTGCATTAGCTTGCAAGTTTTAATATAAATAATTTCCTACCGCATCAACGTTATATATTGCAACAGCGACAACAGTGTTATTTTAGATATAAGTTACAAATATAACAATCATAAGTCATGTAAAAATGACTACAAAAATTACTGTTGTCTTGATGTAATATCGAGAACTTTATTTATTTCCGTATAAGGAAGCAAAATCTATTTAAATCTAATAACTAATTTATAATTAGATAATTATTTCGATAAAACCTACTTATCACTAACATATCTTTATGTTATATTGAATCTTTTCGGTCCACCCGATTTGTTAAAATTCGCACGCTATTTAATGTGTTATACTGGGAAGAGCACGTGAACTCCGAGCCCGCGGCTCTCCGCAATTTTGACTGCCTGGGTAACGCCAGGCGTGAGACGAAAAATACGTTGTTATAAGAAGAAAGAAGGGAGAATGAGGAGCGAGATAATCCTGTTGGGAGAGACTCGCCTCGAATGGAGAGGTTCTCATCTTCGTGAATTATTTTTATTCCGTCAAGCATGGTTTGTTTCGTCGAACGCGTTCCATAGAAAAGAGAGGCAACAGCCGTCTGTCTCTATTACTAGCTACTGCAGAGTTTATGCTTATTTAAAGGAAATTTAAATAAATCGAGGATGAATGAAGTCGGTTATCTAGTACCAAGTTCTCAGGATCAAACAATAGATTCTTTTGTCCGTTTAAACAATCAAATACCAAATAACCAATTTTCTGGGACCCTGTCCGCAGTGAGCGAATCTTCAGCCCGTTAAGAATTAAACTTATAATCTCGGATTATTGTAATCAGTTAACACACCAGGGTTTAATAATGTGCCCGGTAAGGTCGTATACTGGTAAGCAATGAGAGAAAGTTCGCGAAAATTAAACCTTTAAGACAATACACCGCGTGGAAATAATTTCTCTATTAATTTTGATCCTTTAAGGCGATTTCACCTCTCGGAGTATTTCTCTCGAGTTCTTTCAAAGTCACATCTAGTCTTATCACCTCCAGCGCCAATACGTATATCACATTACCCTAAGTAGCATGTATACGTCTGTCTAAGAATATAAAAGTTTTTAGCTCTCCCAATATATTTTCAACTTTCGCATTAAATGGATTTAGGGAACACATTGTTAGGCAGTTCGAAGATGGTAGTAACCTTGGTGGTCTCACGCCCCGAATGATGATGAGAAAAAAAGCTATGGAAGTATGGTTGAATAATAATAATAATAATAATAATAATAAAGAGGACAATAAGACGCTAAAGAATAAGGTTGGTGCTGCTCTCGCTCGCACGCCGATTGATCTTGCCGAAACGCGTTCGTTGAAAGGCTGTGCGAAGCCTAATCTCTCCGGGATGCTGCCAACTTGACTTGCCTTTTGCCCACGAAACCTTTTCTCGATGGCCCCGAGCCCTCTCAGTCCGGCTTTCTACATACGCCTTTTGCGGATCCCTCATATCCTCTGATGTTCGTGAGGCAAAAAAGCATTTTGAATCGGTAGATCATTCAGGCTGATTCACAGCGAATCGATACCAACGTTTTTTTTTCATCAGCATCGAATTTCTTATTAAACAAATTTTCAATGACAGCGTTAATGCTGTAATATTTTTGTACGATGTCGCGAACGAATTTCATTGCGAATTTGCAACTTTAAAGATTTCAGAAATAATTCAATCGACTGCTAAAAAATTACAATTGCTCTTTTGTTTTATTAAATAGTTACTCAAATAACTAATTAATCAACAGTATTGCTGGTTCGAACCACAGAGTCTATTGAGCCTTTATGTCCGAGTGCCGTAATATCTGCATAAATGCTATGGTCCCGTATTATCTGTATACTTATATATTTACGCCGGACGGATGTGGAGTTGAGCAGCCACACGTCCGATGCGGATATACGTAACTTCCGGTACAGTCAGGATTTACCCACGCAAGAATACGCTCTTGTTCGATACCGATGTGACTGATGCTGTATTCCTCGTATGCAACATGAACACTGACCGACATACACGTAATTATTAGGGTTTCAAAACAACAACAACAACAACAACAACAACAACAACAACAACAACAACAACAATAATAATAATAATAATAATAATAATAATAATAATACGTACTCCATGGACAGTGCAGTTTGACGTATACGTATTTATGACGTATATGGTTTGGCATAAAATAGATTCTTGTAAAAGATGCATACGACAGATTAAGATTCAGATATGGTTCAAGCGATTTATATATTTTTTAATCCATTTACCTATGAAAAAATTTCTAAAGTAGAATGTTGTCATATTGCTTCCTCATTTTTGCTCCGAAGCACACACAGTCCCTTCTATGAGAAAGTGCATTGCTCGATTTTGGCTTCCTCGTGGAGGAAGCTTTGTGTACCAAGGATACAAAAAATATGAAAGCAATTCGCAAGGATATACTTTGTTTGGCATAAAATAGATTCTTGTAAAAGATGGACACCGTAACTTAAGATTCAGATGTGATTTAAACGATTTTTGTATTTTTCAAACCATTTAGCTGTAAAAAAAGTTGCAAAGTAGAATATGACCATATTGCTTCCTCATTTTCTAGTCCGTAGCACACACAATCTCTTCTATGAGAAAGTACACTGCTTTTGGTTTCCTCGTAGTGAAAGCTTTGTGTTCTAAGGATCCAAAAATATATGAAAGCAATATGCAAGGATCTACTTTGTTTGGCACAAAATAGATTCTTGTAAAAGTTGGAAACCATAGCTTAAGATTGAGAGGACGTTCAAACTATTTTTGTATTTTTTCATTCATTAACCTGTGAAAAAGTTGTAAAGTAAGATGTTGCCATATTGCTTCCTCTTCTATAAGAAAGTATTGTACATTACTCAGTTTTGGCTTCGTCGTAGAGGGAGCTAGGTGTACTAAGGAAAAAAAAAATGAAAGCAATGTACAAGAATCTACTTTGTGAATTTTTTTTACATTGCAAGGGACAGTTCTTACATATTTTCTGAAACCTTGAGTTCGAAGTGTTAATCAATTGGACATGATACCGAGGAAAATGACAGAATCAGCTTTGGCATTTGACGTCAAAAATGATTTTGATATTAATATTTTTATAAAAATTTCAAATTTTATCGATTCTCTCACCAAATTCTATACCGAAAATTGTTTGACGTTAGGCCATTTCTATACGAAGCTTTAATTCAATGCCTTTTCATTGAATGTTCTCTGAATTATTTAAACTTGCGGGAGATAGACCTATTCTTTATATGTTAATTGAATAGAAAATACAAGACTCCTTAGAGCCTTCAAATCTTAAGCTACGGTGCTTTTCTTTTATGTGAATCCATACGAGGCGTTTGGATTCTACATCACATACAGCGCATCATGAATGAACATACTTTGCATTGGGTGTGTCAGACTCTCTTGCCCTCCACCCTCACCCACAACGTTCATTCCGCGTCCAGCTGATAGCAAAAAATACAATTAATTTTTTTTCAAAACTGCTAAACCTTTCATGGGAAATACAAATTATTAGCGTATGTGAAACTGATAGACGCAGATGCTCATAGTTCGCGTTTGTTTGCAAATGTTGAACACGCTTGAAAAAAAAAAAAAAAAATTAGTTTTTAGACAATAACCTGTTATGTTGTGCATTGTGTAGAAGTCTGCTTTTTTTCAGAAATATCATAATAGTCTGAATTGCATGGTCTGGAAAATTATCAGCTATCTCTTTTGCACTCATGTGTCACGTGGTACATGCTTCGCCTAACCTTAAGACAATGTACCACATGTACGTTTCTATCATTCTTTCGTCTTACCGCGATCGCCAATAACGTTATCTCGCTCGTGTTCATTGCAGCTAAATCGGTGAAGCACATCGCCTTAAGTCATGCCATCTGTCTCTCTCTGATCGCCATACGTACGCGAGAGATAGCAGAATTTTCCCCATCACAAATTTCTTCTCCACGATTGATCTCTCGGATAAAAGACGAGAATGGTGAAATGAATTGCGAGATGCAGTTCATCGTTCACTCTTTTTATGCGCAAAATCAATCGTAATGGAAAAACGTACATTACAGTTTTTATTATCGACCAAGAGATAGCACATCATCTTAAGGTGATGTGATATACTAATCAGTCGGTAAAAAAACTGTAATCCGAATATTTCTACCACGATTGATCTGTCGGATAAAAGTCAACAACAGCAATCTACAGTCTAGCAATTCTACAATCTTTTATCCGACAGACAATCCGTGGCGGAAAAATTTGGGATAGAAAAATTGGTACCATCACTTGAGAGTGCAACCTCGCAAATATTTCATATTGTATTAAACCGGAATGAAATTGTGGAAAATGCTAATCTTGTAGAAAGTATTACGAAAGAGACAACAGTAGCATTGACGTTCCATCGTGCGTCGCAATTCGAAATTTACCGCAGTTTTGTAGACTCGGAAAGTCGAGAGAGATTTACTAGTTCATTGGAAATCAGAGCGTGCTCTGGGCAACTGTAGCAAACAATCCAATTTGCAACGGGAGACTAGTTAGGTGGTTTCACCTGTCGACATTGCGAATTGATTTAGCGCATTTTTCATTCTACCTCAATTTCTCGTGACGTTCGAGAAGTATATTGATGATAATATGTACATCTGTTTATAGGTTCAATCATTTACAACGATACGCAATAACGATAGCACAACTAAAGCATCGCTCAATTACGAATATAAATAAAGAGACTATAAAAAATCGGGTTAATCCGATTGCGAGAAATACGGAATTTAATTAAGGCTGCAGCATTAGAAAATCCACTTAGTTTGATGGATGTCAAATCGGAAAAAGGGTACAAGTACCAACAGCAATGATACTGCAATTTAGACTAAAGTTCAATTTTAAAAAATATCATTTCTTATGAACGACAATATTTTTAATCTTGCCAATTGAACTTTAATTGTAATGAACTTCGATAGTTCTGTTACAGGTCAACTCCAAGAGTAACTCAATTATTTTTAAATAATTAAAGTTGCATTAAACAGAGGACCAACCTAACACTGTCTTGATTATTATTAATTACGTTAATTATTTAACTCTAGTGAATTGAGGTGTCAACAGGAAACTCATATTTGATGTGGAGCGCCTAATCGTATTTCTCCCCAAAATTGTCAAATATATTCCTTTTGTAGTCAATCAAATGACTTATTTCCAGTGTATAACCTCTCTTTTTTTTATCCATTCCACATAATTATTCCTCATAACTCATTTAAATTAATTTAAACTTTTCTTCGTGCTTTCCAGACTGGAATAAATATGAAACTAAATGTATGAAAATATTTTTTATATAAATCGTTCTTGTCCTCACAATTTGACTCACTTGAAACTCAATTTGAAACAGATATACATTTCAGTAATTCACTTAATTATAACAATATATTCACTTATCCCAACTTATCCATTCTCAATCCATTTTCTCATACCGTTATAAGTGAAACCGTCCGAAACTGTAATGGGACTATGGGGAGCAGAGAGGGAATAATACGTTGTGATAATAGTAGAACGGAGAAGTGGGGATATTCTTGTGACATACAAAAGCTTAAGGAACAGCGTTACCCGTCAACTTAAAATCTTTCTTTGTCTTATCCCAATCGCGCCGACCCACACTATTGTTCCCTTTCTTGAAAACGTTCCAGACCTTTTCATCTCCTTCACTTACACAAATCATCTCCAACACTTACACTTCGTACGTATGTTCTTCAAATTTCTACCCCGTTTTTACTCCGCTGCCCACATTTTATGGTAATTTGTGACTACCCACACGCCCCAAGTCATTAAATTATATTTTTAAATATCCAGTGCTGATACCGCTGATACGCCCGGCTCCATGTTGTCTTTTTAAAGTCAATTTTAATATTTAATGTTATCAATAATAAAACACAGTTTCGTTTTTAACGAGGTTCCAATGCGAACTGATATATCAAATTTGTAATTTATTACAGCAACGAAATATATAATATAATAGTAATAATATATAATATGTGTAGTACATATTTTAATATGTACGACAGCGGTACAATCATCAGAGCCGATAAGAAATATCAGGAGATTAATAGAGCGAAACACGATAAAAGGACCTCGAAGGAATCTTAATGGTATTGTCACTCTCCCACGATCGCGAGAGAAGACAACATCAATAAAACATTCCTCTGAGTGATCCGTGAAGATCCACGTTGAAAATATACTCTCCAGTAAATTTTCTCAGAAACTCCCGTGAACAGACAATCGCAATAACAAGCAGCTGTTTCTGCTCCTGGTAACGGGCGAATCTTGCAAAGAAAATAATTCAACCAATCTCCTTCTTTGTCGTCATATCTCAGCGCATAAATATTTATTCTTCCTACACGAATAGTTTAAGTAATTCCGGTATACCGAGTCCCACAGCTTATTCTCGTGCTGGCTACTGCAGCTCCAGGAGTAGTCGTGTCAAGTTGAATTATTCAGAAGAAAGTTTACCAATTTGTCGAGGGCATAAGTGACGGTACAATAGGTTCAACAGTATCGCCCGTCACTCTCTCATCATAATCACAACATCCACTCAATGTAATACTACACTAAATGTGTACTCGTATGTACGTATACACTTTTATTAGAATTAAAGTTCATAATTATTAATATTATTAATATTAATAATGTCCAATTAGAGATTATTGAAGGAATAATGAATTAATTTACAAAAATCAACGAGAATTAATGAACAAAGTAAATTGGTTAAAGTGGAGCACATTTTTGGTCTTTTGAAATTAAAAAATTAATTCGCAAGTTGTTAGAAATCGAAAACACATGGTAAAATCATTTTTTTATTACATTTTGAGAGTTTACTTGATCAGGAATGTCCTGTTGTTTAGACTTAAAAAATTTCATGTTTTGTCAAAGCAAAAATATTAATAAAAGTAGAAACCTATCTGTTTGCTTATTAGACGCACGACTCAAGTTTCTGTGTTGTAGTTGACTCTACAGCCTCACCAACATTTAATAAAGAGGTTAATGATTGAAAAACAAAATGATTTAAAGTTACACGATTTCCCAACTCAAGTAAAACAAGTGCACAACATTCTGGTCGAACTCTTTTGAACAATAATTGAATTAGTGATGAATGAGAAATCACGATTAGCGTAAAATGTACCAAAATGTATCTCATCTATTTTACCATCATCTATTCGACGCGATCGACTATCGAACGAAAATGCTTTCACACATTCTATCTGTTGCTGCATTCCCACTTTTGTGGAAATACCGAACTGGCACATAGATGACGTAGACCGGTTTCTCGATCACGTTGGGCAGAGCATTCGATTTGGGTCCCCCTCGCGCCGATAAATAAATGGTCGACATCGGTCCCGTGTTGGTAAAATCAACGAAAGTGGACTGTATACGATAAGTCAAAAGATTTAAAAAAAAGCGCTCTATGAGTAAGAATAAAAAAGTTAAATCGTGAGTTTAGATGAAAACTGGGCCACTCGTACGGCGTTCAGCAAAATCTATCATTTCGCCATTCCGTGAATTACGACGTATACTCAGTATGCACAGTTTTAATTAGAAGTCACCCTGTTAATTGAGCCCCTCGCTTGATGTTCTTTGTTAAACCCGAGAGTCGGTCGTTCGTTCGTTCGCACAGTAAAACATAGTACTCTCTTCGTTATATGAACCGACGAGCCACCGAACTCCCGCAGACTTGGCGCAATTTTCTCTCGCCATCGCCATTCAGTTGCTATACTACGGCTACCGGTGTTGCGAACGAGGTGCCCGAAGTCGTCAGCGACTCAGAGGCGTCGGATACCGTCGAGTAAGCCCTCTCAAATTAATTAAATTCCCAACATCAACGTTTGCTCGACACAGCGGACGTGCGTACAGTGTAATACATGCAACAATCTTCGCTTCTCGTCTTTGTTTTTCAACCCACAGAAATTCTCTTGGAGCACAGTACTCCGTAGAACTATACGTATGTGCATATCTTACGTCAATTTTAAAGCCCGGAATTTTTGATAACACATATTTAAAGTAAAGACAACATAAAGTCAGAATAAAAAATGAAAATATTGTTTTCTGTATCCTTTTACTAATATTTGCTATAAATACTGGAATGCACATGAAATAAATGTTCCGTAAGCGCTATTTTAAAGGTACGTGCATATATATTGTTATGATAAAGTTACAGGTGGCCAGTATTGTTCTGAGGAATCATTGTGCAGACGTGGAAGTCCTTTTTGTTTTAAAAAGCTTTTCTACCCATTCGGATAACCACAGGCACAAAGGCTTAGTGAGGCACAGTGAGATGAAGAGAGTGAAGCTCTCAAATTAATTGAATTGCCTTGAGCACAACCGTTCCGCGATAGTATCATCGTCGAGTTGCTAGGTCGCAGTCTATGCATCTAACTCGAATGGTTTTTACAGAATAGCTGTTAAGATTCTTATGCGGAAATTTAAAAAAAAATTTCATTTCATTTGCAACGAGTGCCCGACGTGAAAATTAATAGTTTTTAATAATGTCCCATAGCTGTACGTACTCTATGTCTCAAAACTAATAAAATTCAACGAATATGTAGAGAGGGAATATTCTCTCGCTATAGAATAATCAAAACACGCGCGGTCTAGTTAAATAGCGTTGAGTGTTGCTTATCGTTTGATTGCGTATGCTCGAATAGCTGTTACACTGACACTTTCTTTTTGCGATTCTGACGCAATTACGAAAGAACGATGACGAGAGTTCTCAGCATGACGCAGGTACTTTAAGAACGGTCGTTCAATTGCGCACGAAGTGGCCAACAGAATCCTAATTACATGCGTATTACTAAATCCACAAGTTCACAAGTTTTCTCGCAATTTTTATCAACATGTCACCCGCTTTTATATACAAATAAGAAAAATTGTTTAGAGTGAAAATGAAATAAAATACAATAAAAATAACCAAATCCAAGGACTTTCTTTTTTCTCTGTAAATTACTTGGGTGGTACTTGTCATGAATGACGGCAGATCTCTTTTGTAATAGCAGTAGGTATTGATTCTACTGTAGTTTAGACCAAGTACATCAAGGACAACGTTTTCATGTCACTTCGTCTGTATAGTTTCATCTTTGAAAAATATATTTAACGACTTAAATCAACTTTTTTAAGCTAATGAAAAGTATCGATACAGTGGAGCTTCAAACAAATCTACAAAACTTATTCCTGACTCCACTGTAGAATACTCCTGGAAGTGCTAATGTTTCTGAGTTTAGTTTAAGGTAGAGTTGCACAGGTGGCATGTGGTATTGTTGTACAATACAAATAGAAGAACATATTTCTTTCCATCGACCTTGCCTCGGTTGCCTTACGGAATGTAACGCGGTATACAACAAGAAGGTGTCGTAGCAGTACACCAAACGCCCTCCAGCCTCGTCGACCCCCTAAACCAACAGCTTTCCGGTGGGAACACCAGCTGTGCAGACCAGCCTATATCGACTAAACGTCACGTAAATTTACATCTGAATTCTTGTCGCGCAGGTGGCGGACGAACCTGGGACATTCAGATACCGTGCTATTCAAGTTCGGCTCTTGAAGCACTCACAGACTAATATTAAGGGCGTTTTATGCCTATCACTAACCAAGTAATTCTTTATTCATCGATACAAGAGTCTGTCGTGCTTGGCAAATTATCAACTTTTTTCATAAGCAAAAACAAGTTTTTTAAACACACTTTCAGCTATGAAATTAAAAAGGACAATAAAAAAACTCTCGCCACGATGCTTTACGTATACATTTCCAGTGAAAAAATGAGACTCGGGCAATTTTTGTTTTTCATATAAGACAACAAAGTAAGTTTTCTAAAAATGTTATAAATATTTTTTAAAAATGAATTAACAAATCATTTTTTGGCATTATTATTTATTTGGAATAAATATTTTTAATATTTTCAATTTGCTTAATTTTTTTAAAGGTTTTTCTCTTATGTTACGTTGTATTTCGATTCCGATCGAATCTTTTACTTTCGACTTGGAACGTGTACTCGAAGCATCCTTAATGTTTCAGCATATATCTCTATGATACTATCCATTACTCTCCTATAACTTCCATTACTTTGTATAGATATCAATTTTACAGTACTTGGCATTAGGACGTTACCGCGTACGTTAATAATTAAAATTTACGATTTAAAAATTTTCCATTTAGGTATATGATAGAGCTTGTGCTCGAGCTTTATTTATGCAGATAGAGAAATGCAATTGTAAGAATGACGAGTGTAAAGTATCGACCTATGCTGTTGACTCGCCATTATTCTTTTATAACTTCCATTACTTTATACTACATGTAAATTTTATAATATTGTACTTGGCATTGGGACGCTGACGTGTCGCTCAATAATTTTTACGGTTTATAACATTTCCATGTAGGTATACGATAGAGATATGATATTTAATTGGTTCAAGCAATTAGACCCGATATCTAAAATGATTCGCGAATGCGGAATTGGGCTTCTTGTCCCCGCGCTTAGAATCCCGATCACGTATCGCGTACCCTGAGTTATGTTTCGCAAAATGTCCATCCTACTGACCGAATATAGACGCTATATCTATATAAATGTTAAAATTTACACGGTCGCTTGTCTAAGAATTTCGATGGTTAATAAAATTGTCTATAAAATAATAGAGAACTGTGGGATTAATTCTGCTAGAGCCACGGTGGCGTAATTGGTAACGCACCAGAAGTTGGAATTCTGGGTGTTCCCGGTTCAAACCCGGGACGTGGCGGAATTTTTTTCCACAGTTCCTTTGTTAAAGAATTATCGAATCTGGTTGCTTAATAAGTTTTTATTTAAGTGATTCAAGCAATTAGACTCGATATCTATACTGATGCGCAAATGCGGAATTTTAATTAGGCTTCTCATTGCCGCTCTCAAATCGCGATCACGTATTTCGCACCTTGAGTTGTCTTTCGCAAAATGTTCATCGTACTCCCCGAACATAGACGCTATATTTATATAAATATTGAAATTTGCACGATCGCTTGGTTAATAATTACTATGATAGAGATATCTTTGCCTGAGCTTTATTTATACAGATGGAGATATGTAATTGTAAGAATGGCGAGTGAAAATTATCGATACATGTTGTTGACTCGCTATTGTTCCTTTGTCAATATAGATTCGAGAGGAAGATGGCTGCCATCGGGATTTTATAAATGTTAAATGGCCGCCATAGAGGATCTAAGTTCGTTTTTTTGAATAAGTATTATAACAGTGATGAGGAAGGGTTAAGGAGTAGAATCAAGCACTCGAGGAATGGAGGACAAGCAGCGGAGAACAACATTATTTGATAATTCAAGTGTGTTCGCCTTATGGAGAGGTTAGACGCATATAAGAAAACATGGCGGCGGTTGGGGAAAACGACGGCAAGAATCGGGCGATGGACAATGAGAGAACGAGCCAAGGACGACAAAGGTAAAAGGCTGAGTCAGTAAACAAGACGGGTGCACGGGTCGCATAGATGAAATGACCTAGAAACAGTGGACACTTTAAAGTGCAGGTAAGATGGTGGTCGTACGGAAAGTGAATAGAAGGGAAATCTTAGGATACAAAGAACAGAGGTGAGTAGAAAAATAAATTCGGACAGAATCGTGGGACGGAAACTGTCAATTGTAAGCGATTTGGAAAGACACGGGGGGGGGGGGGGGGGGAGCAGACAAAAACGAAGGCATTGCAAGTGGGATCAAAACAAAAAAGGCGAGTGTAAAGGATGAAATGATTATGGCCATTGGAGAAAATAAAATTGTGAGGGAAAATTCTGCAAACGGGAAGGGGTTTTTATTCTATTTTTTTTGGAAGGTGGAAGGTTGTGAAAAGTAAAAAGTTTAGAAAAGATGGTCTGCCACGGAGAGAATACCTGATCAACGATAGACAGATTTTGAATAGAAGAAGAGACAGAATCAATTGACGCGCTATCGATAATAAGAGAAAGATAAAATATCATGGCTACTGAACAGCAAGACAACGCGTGAAGTGTTAGACAGGATCTCGATGAAATAAATTTGAAAATAGGAAGATTAAGATAGAGTTATAGGAAGATTGAAAAAGTGGAAGACTCAAAGGAAGAAAATAATTATAATTGAAAATACTATGTATACGAACACAGAACATATGAAATGTCTATACGGAACTTATCGAGTACAAAATGATTAGGGAAATAAAAACGAGAATATCCTGGGAGAGCAGACGGAATTTTGTGTGTAAGTATGCCACAGGACGAACACATAGTGAGCATAAATACAGGTTATGTGAAGAATGATACGGAAGTGAGAAAAGAAAGGAAAATTATGGCAACGAATGGAAAGAATTCTCTTATGCATATGAAGAATTGTCAAAGCGTGGTCGGGATGGGTTTGTAAAAAGTCTCAATGAAAAAAAATATATACTTTGACAATATACAAATGACCACTGGTTACTATTGTAACAAAAGATTTAGGTCGTCAATTTTTAGCATAGTATATGCATCGTTTTGTAAAATAAAAATAAAAGAATGCCTGAATTATCAATCTCCTAAACATTCCTCGTATGAGAATTATTTATTTTGACAATCAAACATTATGGTTAATAGAAGCGAGTTCGTGTTTGATTAATCTACATAAGGAGCCTTCCTCGTGATCTTATCAAGTATCTATATGTACATGCGACATACTCGCGGTTGTAAACTCTACCGCCATTTTGGTAGCGCTCCACAAAACGCTCATAAAATCAAGAAGACAAATCTCTTTTCTTACTCAATCAAACCGAGGGTACGAGAGAAAGAGAGAGAGACCAAAATCTCAAGATATGACGTCGTTATACTGTGTTTTAAAGATAACGTCAGGTGCTCGAGAGAACACGAGACCCGCGAGTCTCGATCGTTTCGCTAAATCCCGCTTATCCTCTTACTACGTATTCTTAAAGTATTACTTCTCGACACGCTTCGTGACTCTCGAAGAGAACGTGCCGTTTTGTTAAATTCATTAACACAGTATTCTTTATATAGGAACGTAACAAACGTTATAAAATATACAATACCGAGTGCGGACTCAGCTTTACCGGAGATACGCTCTATACGTGTCGCTCAAACACGAGTTCTGACTCAAGAAGAAGCGAGAACAGAAGAGGAACGGCAGGTGAACACCTTAACTTTATAACCGGTGCGCGCATGAAGCCCTGCGTGTTCGCACTCCTACCGTTTATTCATTTCTTTTTCTTCTTTTTCCCGTAGTTTACTTATACATATACTATACCTGTAGTATTACGACAGTTGGCGGGGAGCAGTCGCCCCGGTAGTAGTGGGTCAACGTCCATTACGCGTAACTGTGCATACTATTATTGTTAACTGTATCACCAACGTAAGCACCCCGTGTCCCACTACGATCTTCGTCTTTTTTTCCCTTCATATTGTTTTCAACCACGATGTTAAAGATTACTATCGGAAGCCTAGCGGACAAAGCATCGCTGTTGAAAACATGTCCGGTCGAACACCGCAATCGAATATAAAACTATTTCGTAAACTACGATAGAACGCAATTCATTAAAAGTATAAATGAATTTTATGAATTATAATTAATCGATCGAAATAATGTTATCGAGGTAACCGTCATACGACGTTTTTATTTGACTTTTAGACGTAGTAACGGTTAAGCGATCGAACCCAATAATGGACTTAATTTTACATAAAGTTATTTTAAAAAATCAAATGATGTCGCAAGACCATTATCTTACGGTGACTCAAAATGACGTTCATTTTGTATAACTGGTTCTATGCTGACGGACTAATCGTTAATATTTTAACCACAAATACTAATTGAAGCTTTGTTCTGTTCAATATCGTTTCGATCCTTCGAATCTCTGGAATATGTTACGCTTCGTCTTCCCATATGCATTTAATCATGAAATATAAATGGAACTTAACAAAATGGCGATCCCCTCGTTGATACAAAATTATGTCAAGACCGTAGATTTTGAATTTATTTGTTTATTTGATGTAAAAAGCAGGTTGTTTCGATTGAATTTATATAGACACACTATTCTATGCGTTGTTTACAGGATATCAACAAATTTAGCAACATGTATCTTATAACGAAGGTCGTACTACCTTTGCTTTTGTAAGAATTACAGAGTATACACGAATATACCATGTTGTGTTAATTTAAATAGTCACTCAATGATACATTGGAATAAAAAACGACGTTCATTTCATCAAAATGTTTTCCCTGTTGCGACATTTTCGTTATTGTAATGTTTTTACCATGGAGATTTTTGATGACGATATTATACCAGTAATGTTTTCAGCAACGATGTTTCATCCGATATTTTTTCCAAGTAAGCCAATGCTAAACGTAATAATTACAATAATACACGAAAATCTTACCTCAACGCTCTCTGTGTAGTCTTCATCTCTGCGTATTCTTCTTACACATGAAAACCCTCATCAACTATCCATTTATAGATTCAGCTTACAGCCGTTTCCAATATTTTTCTTCAAGAAAATCACTGAAAACGTGTTTATCGTTGATTATTACAAAGCACTTTCACTCGACACTTTTTTTCTTTTGTTGTTGTTTCCTTCAGAATCACTGGACGCCAACGAGTGGCCGTGAAAAACGGGAGAAGCTGTCACGAGCGATAACAGCAATAAAAATTGATTTGACGTATCAACGATACGTTTGCAAGATACGAAGTATCAGCGATAAGCGTTCAAACGTGTGGCAAAGTATTATAACTCTTGCACCTTTCAATTAGTCACCTTAGAAGCTCGATGGTTTGAATAAACCGATTAAGACAGTTTCGGATCTTGATTTAGTCAGAGCCAAATCGACTCGATCACTGACGACGTTCTTCGTCACAACAAAGGGTACTAATCGCAAATATTATCTTTTCTAGGTGTATTATTATTGAACGGATGCGATAAGCTATGACGAAGTTGAAGAGCCGCGAATCACGCGTGAGATTTCGATATTTATATAGTTTTCGCTATAAATAGCCGTTGCTTGTATTACTTTGAGTACAAACAGCATCAAAATATCTCATGCGATCTAGATCTGTACTTTTCTCATTATATCTCGAGAGTTCAGGTTGTCGTCAGCGATCTCACGAATGCTCCAACGATCCTCTTCGTTCCTAGATCTTTATTCACGTGCTTTTCATTCATTTTCTTCTCACTGGATATCAATATTCCGTTTTATTGTTTTGAGGTATCGATGCCTCTGTCTCGTGATGACTTCTTAACAGATGCGGGATCGTCGTGCTTTTTTTTTTTTTTCTTTTACATACGAGAGCCTCGTACGGCGATTGCAAGAAACTTTCCAGTGGCGGTAGCCCGAAGTTTCGACAGCGTTGGGGGAGGAAAGTAGTATGGGTGCTGGGTAATGCAGATGTGCTGTGTATAGTTGGTGCGGTTAAACGAGGCAGCGGCGTATGCACACACGCAGAAAGAGAGAGAGAGTTATATATATATATATATATAAATATATATGATGATGTGACCAGCCAGACTACTTTGACCAGGAGGAAAGGCCAAGAGAGTGCATGTAAATGATAGCAAAGAGAAAAGATGGGACGAGCGAGGGAGAAGATGAAGAAGAGTGAACGAAGGATTGTTTTGAAGAAGAGAGAGAGACGCGTGATGTGGTAAGTGCGCGGACCAGTCGAGTATGGGTCCCGTTCTTCGACGTAGCCGCACAGTTGTCCGGAGAGTGGCTTATTCCAGCGAGCAAGCTGCCGACACCGTCGCAAGGAAGTACTGTTACTTGGAAGCTGACTCGGTGAGCGGTGCCTTAAAGCCCACAGAAACTAAAGAGAGTGGAAGGAGAGAGACAGGGGGGAGGGGGCAGCGCGAGAGAAAGATGCAGACGAAATTCACTGGTGCGTTCTGCCTCGTTGCATAAACAATGAATTTTTTTTATTTATCGGGAAGCAACGTCCGATGTTTTTCGTACGTTTGTTTGTGCAATTATTTAGCGTTACAGGTATATCTGTAATGCGTGTGTTTTGTTTATAATACGTTGCAGCGCCGAGAGATGATTTTTTGTAGGATTCTTTTGTATTGACACGTGCAAACGATCATTCGTCGATATCAGATGATTGGAAATTTTAAATCGGTGCAGTTAGTTATTCGTAACTGCAGCGTCGTATCAATGCTACAATACGATAAAATGCACACGTGACTTTTCGTTCGATCGTAAACATCCGTGCACGTACGAATATTTTTATCGATTATCGTATAGTGTCTCCTTATTAGGAAGGAATATATGAGATATATCTCAAAATATATAAGCAATCGAGTACGAATGGACACCTCTATTCCGAAATGGTCGAGAATCGAGACTCACAAACGCATAGATCGATATAGATGCACACCAATGACACTCAATCGAGAACCCTCGACTCACGTTTTCTAAAATCCACTAAACAAATTTTATCGTTCGATTCCTCGTGACTGATGCCATCGCCGTACATCTTGAAACCTCGAAAAACACACATCCAGGCCTCGAGACAAATTCACTGTCACTGTCACTGTCACGCGTTACAATCCTCTTACTCGAAATCCGTAAATTCTTATTTTATTATAAATATTGTTTTATCGCATCGAACGACGCCTATAGATCGCCTGTGATCGATGAAGAGCTATACAGATAACTGGGTTCATTTTGTGCCGCAAAACATGGCTTCCTGAGACTGACAGCCTCGCTATAACAACAACAACAACATTCATTTTCTTTGTCATTTACCGATGTCAACGTTTTCTTTCTTAATACGATATAGTCCTTTCTTTTTATTCTTTTATATATTCTTTACTTATTTACCTCTTGTTATTAGTTATTTATTACGTGGAAAATATATTAACAATTCTCACGATAGGAACACAGAAACATGTTCACGCTGCGGCGTACGCGGCTCGACTGGGATGCCCTGGCTGCCTTCGCGCACCGGTTGCCCGTACGTTCGCTAGCCTGGCTGGCTGGCTGCCTCCACTCGCTTTGCCCATACCCGTAACAGCGATTCTGGGCTCCCCCGGAGTACTCTACCATCGCTACACACATGTATTATGTGTATACTTTGGACCGGATCTCTGGCTGTACTGCAGAGACCGCTGTGTATGCGATATACATAGAGATATACAGACAGAGGTAGGTGCACCTTCCGTGTACAGTTGGTACGTCGTAATACACGCGCGTCCCAAGGAAGCCTATAGCACGCTGCTGTTTCTTCTGCAGCAGCAGCAGCAGCAGCAGCAGCAGCAGCAAAAGCAGCCACCTTAGACGTACGTAGTCGTACGTTACAAGTATTGCGTCCATACGATAGCAAGTAGTACAAGTACGTGTGTACCCGGCGCGTTGCAGTACGATCGTGCGGGTGTACGCTAAAAACCGCGTGAGCGCAAGTAAGTACATGCGCTGCCGCGGCAACACGTTCACAAAACTACCGAGACAACCGGTTTCCAACCGATTTTTAACCGAAAACCTTCTCTTTCTCTCATTCCCTCTTTCTCGACGCACGAGGGGGCTATACCGATGTTTTGTAAAATGCAACTTAAACTTTTCTCGATTGTAGATATCTACCTCGGTATATATATATATATATAGTATAATGCATCTGGCTTGGAACGACACTATTAGTATACGTGGAAAACGGGGGAGGGGGGGGGGGGGGGAGGAGTCACGAGAGATAGGAGATTGAGGGAACGAGCTAAATGACCTTGCCACGGGATCCGGAAAAATTGTCAACTCGTCATTAACGACAAATAACATTATGCAAATGAGATACGAGAGATACGGTGAAAACCAACGGAATAATTAAGTACTTTGGTGCTTTTTTTTCAAATTTAGAGCTCACTGCATTCTTAAGGGGGGTTCGTTAGTAGCCATTTTCACACGTATTTAGAATTACCTCGGTGTGATACACGGTAAAAATGTTTTTTTATGCAAATTAATATAATTGCTTAGGAAGCATTTATACATATATTGATATATTTAATTTAATATACAAGTATGGTGTTAAATTAATGAAAGATATACTAAATCCACCAAAAAGTTGGTACTTAATGTAGAAATACTTCAATATTCATTTATTAGTTGTTTATTAAATTTAATATTTCAGTTTATGCATAATCGCTACTTGTACAATTATATAAAAAATATTTTTTAACAGCGTAGATTTAGATGTGCATTGAATATATAATTGTTTACAGAATATCAGAATATTAACAATTAATTATCGAAAGCTAGCATTACGAAAAAAGTGTATCGCTATACTCTACGATCCCCTTATCAATTTAACGATCGGTGTGAATTCATCGTATTCCGGTGTCAACAAAGACAACAATGACGACAACGACAAAAACATAATAATGTTATGTAAGTGTAAACGAAGATGCGTAATTTAATTCGAACTAGTTTATCCGGTTCGTTGGCTTGTGAAATTTCTGGAAAATGCTCACGTTCTTCTTTTACTCACTTTGCTCAAAACGGATCTCACAGCGAGCAGTGAGAGCGATGGAAGGAAGATCTTGCCCTCATTGTCTGTGGTATATTTGCACTATGTGCTCCAACAGAAGTGAGAAAATCCTTTTGCTTCTGGTTTCTTACGAGTTATACAGTGATGATGAGCTTTTTCTCTCAGTGTTAAGCGACACTCACGGCACACGAACAGGATTGCATTCCACAAGCTCAAGATATAAGCTTGCTTAGTGTACATATTACGGTGGACTAAGCTGCAAGCTTGTAATCCATTCCAGTGTGTGAATACGCTGATAGGATCGACCTAAAGCTCTATTATATACGCACCTACTATATAAGATCTCATCAGAATCTATGATGCAGTTCAGTCGATGCGAACATGTGTTCGATAACGGGATGACCCTGTGCATTGTTTGTTAGATAATATTGGATCAATATGTTCGACGAACGTCGAACGTTATAGTCGTGAACGCGTAAGAGAAATATATTAATGAATTGATACTAAAATAAAAATTGTTCACCTCGCCGAACAATCTTCAGATTATTCGCGCTCTCGCGATGCTCAATCTTTTAAGTGCGTTGCTTGTTGTTGACATAATTTAAGTTATTATATCATTATCATTATTATTAGTACAATAAATAATTTGTTACTACAAACGTCATAGAAAATAATTATTGATTCAATAACATTCTGCCACAAATATATATTTTTACAACATATACAATAAATATGTTGATTTTTAACTGCGCTTTTAATCCTTGCAATTCCATGAGATTGATACAACAACATCCTGGACATTTGTTAGTTATTGATTCAATCTTGTATAGAATTGTAATAATTAAAAGTGGAGTTGTAATTACAACATTTGTATTGGTGGTTAGCCTGCGATAGAATCGTTATTGAATCATAAAAAAATGTTCTTTTGTATTCGATCGAGTAGTATGATTCAACTATTATTACTTTATCAGTATTTTTTTTTAATTTCGGATGTGAATAAATGATAAATTAAATTAATTTGCATGGAAACCAGTACTTTTGAACGTGTTACTTATCGGTGATCCACGAGTCGTACTTACTATTCGTTCTATCGTTCGATTTTGCTTGGGATAGAATAACGGACCCTCGATAGATGTATTTTTATGAAAATTTCATGTGCTGCGTCCACTGTCAGCGAATACCACGTCGTGCACTGAATAACGTAAGGTGACACCAAGGCAGTCCGGTTGAGGATCGAACTCGAGCACGAGGAATGCGAGTCGTATGTCGCACATACACTATATAACATGTATGTAATAACCGCTTGAGGTGCAAACGAAAAAAACTGTATGCGAGGAAGCGCGCATATCTCTTCCTCGTGAGAAAAAATTTGTTTGATGTCTCGTTGCGTCTCTTACGATACCTCCGCCTTGTACAGCTTTGCTCAAGTATATTGAGAGAAGTTACTTCATTATTTTTGCTATATTTTTCCCGTGGGATTGTAAACGAGATATATTGTTAGACATTTCAACATCCGCGTATTCGAGCGAATTCATAGGTGGATCTCACTCGGCATCGAGGATAATTAAGCGGCCTCGTTACGCCAAAAGAAGATCTCGTTCACGCGATTCACCTGGATATCACGTGGAACTATGCAACACTTTCTCTTGCGGAAATGGCACCGATTCAGGCACAGTGTTATGCAAAATGAGATCGCGGATAGCTTTACTTGCCCGTTTATTTATGATTGAACGAGTGATCGTCTTAAAAATCGGATGATTGTATAATTCCCGATTTTCCAACAGTCGGCCGAGTTAAATGTCTATCTGATCGGCATCGTATTCGAGTGGAATCCGTCAATACAGGAGGAAACTGCCGTTGAATTCGAAGAGGATCAGTGGGCGTTATGGGGGTAACGGTAGATCGCTTAGTTAACGACTGATCCTCCTTCCTGTATCTTAGGTCTTAGATATATTTAAGAAGATGTGAAACACGTTTGGGTACGAGAGAGAGAGAGAGAGAGTGATAACTAATCTTTGTGTCTCAAATTTTCCCATCGTGGCGGCGAAAACTGAATGATTGAATACCTACGCTCACGGCGATTATTTTTGTCGGAGCAGCCAATTAATTGGTTGACAACCGACTAATTTGTTGATGCATCCAATTCATTCGTTCATCCAATAAAAATAATCGCCCGTAGCGTATTTAACCTAGCAACATGATTGTAGCGATCAATCATTTTTTTCAGTACATTAATTATCTGTCCGATAAAATACGAGACCGATGCTCTGTGGAATTATTAGATAGAGGGCACCGTTCTCCTTTTTTATCCGAAAGATCAATCGTGGCGAAAAAATGTTCATTACAGTTTTTGTTACCGATCGAGCGGCAGCACATGATTATTATCATCATTGAGTCATTTAAAACCGCTAATAAATAAGTAGACTGCGCGACGCAATGGAATTTCGTGCATTTACTATTAATTTGGCATTTCTATGAACACACCATCTATATCTTATAAAATCATGGATCTAGTGTTATATAAATCGATGTAAAAACTTAAACAAAAAGTGCGAGATTTCATATCCCCCAGACCATAATGACGCATTAACAATTTACCGTAAATCGTCTATATGGCCGAAAAAAAGTGCTGTTTATCTCTAAAAGCCTTGCGAAAAATATTAATCGAATAGATATTATGCGGAGTCCTCGACGAAAATTTTAATAGAAACATAACATTATAGCTCCGTTAAAACCTGAGTCTACTCTTTAGAATAATATCCTACAGGTCCGTAAAAATCCAAAACCCGTACGTGAGAGCGTAGACAGGAGAAGTAACGACTCGCATACACGAGTCAAACTTCATTCACCCACACTCGGTGAAAGTGGTCGTTGAAGCCATAACGAGCTTCCTTGGGAGAGTTCGATGCTAAACTGGGCAGCATTGACCCAAATTCTAATATATTATCGTATAGTAATCTCGACACTACAGGACAAAATATATGTTACGCGTCGCGCGAACGATGAAATGCATTTGTAGAGCAACGAAGACAAAAATGCAACTGTACAAGAATTCATCTTGTACAGTTGCAAACGTCGTTACAAGGAAAAGTATCGACTGATGTAAGGCGTTCGGGAATGCAAATGATAAAGAAATCTTTGTGCCCCCTTCCCACCACCCCTTCGAGATGTCTGAATACGTTTTTTGAATCTGACGCTTAATGGATACATTAAATATTTAAGATTTTTAAGTCTAAGCTAAAGACTTTAATTTCTGAACTGAATAACCACCCACCAGGCGTAATAATAAGTATCACGCGGTGCGCGAGTATAAAAACGTATATGTTCGTAAAAGAGGAGCCGGGTGGCCGACCGAGGGGCCGACTGGTCGAACACTCGTCAGGCATTAGCAGCAACAACACGTGAGCATGACTTTGAAAAATCTTCGACATGTGTATAGATCCTTTCCATAGTGAATTAACGGCAATAACAAAGCGGTATATCGAACGAATGTGTGGCATTGCGTTCAATTTCTTCAATAGCTTAATTAATTAATTAATTAATTAATTAATTAATGTCTGGTCGCCTCGATCGAAAAAGTCTCCATGAGATTTGGGGTTAGTGGAGCAAGAGGTGCATCAGTGGCGAGAAGATACGATGCTGTATAAACCAGGACGTCTTTATTTTCTTTACATTTATTTTATAAGCATGTATTAATCCTCAAATAATCGGATTTCCAGCGTTTCCTGACTTTTCTTCGAATGTAAATTGTTGTTTTTGTGAGTTGTAACTATAATGGTTCGATACATATGTTTACAGCTATTGTCGAGTCTGGAGCCTTCCATTCCGCTGAACACTCTTTTTCCACGGCGCTCTAAACATCGTTCTTCCTCTTCTTTACTTATCTCTCTCTCTTCCTCTCGTTGTTCCTTTTTCTTTATTTTTTTTTTGGTAAATACGCCGACGGGGCCTCGTGACACACATCAATGGAAGTGCCCTAACGGTATCCACCGAGTGACCTACTCTTCGGGTGCTCGAAGCTCTCTCCCTCTCTCCTTTCCTTTCCTTTCCTACCGTACCCCCTCGTTTCTCGACAGACCGAGACAGCGCACTCGTCTCGTTCCTCTTCGCCATCTTCGTCCTCGTCTCACCCGCCTGCTACCAGCTTCCTGTTTCTCACTTTGTCGTCTCGCGACGGTCAAGTCCTTAACTAAGTCGCGTGTATACACTATTTCACAGACTTCCTCGACTCTTCTGTGGATATCGCGGTTTAAACCGCGTACTACTCTGTACTGTACAAACTTTTTCCTTATGGGCTTGTTCGCTGCTCATCGTCCGTCGATTATAGTCAGCTTGGCACAGTAATGAAAGCGCTCTCGCTCAGCGAAGGTGCTGTTCATCAGTTACAAATACATTTGGCTATCAATCATTTCGTATTGAAGAATAAATAAACTGAACAATGGGAAGAAAATAAAATTTATATCTTTTATGTTGGAAAGGAAGTTCGTTGCAAGTGCGGAAACGTGATCAGTGAGGGGCATAATTGTGAGGAGCTGCGTGGGTGGATCACCCGAGTGAGTGGAGAAACGGAAGTTGACTGGTATCACTGGTACCAGAACTCCCTCGAGAGTGCTCGAGACTCGCAGACCATACGACGACGGTTAACGCGAGTTTTCTTCGATAATTTGTCAGTTAAAAGTTCAGGAAGGACCGAGTGACCTTTATCTCAACACTTGTTCTTTCATAACGCGTACTTTGCCAAGAGTTGCATTTTCTCAATTAAATTTAAACATCTCTGACTTCAATTTCCATTTCGTTTTTCCTTATACCGAATCAAGTTATGAGTGTCATCGGTCTGTTTATTCTTCAGGTGAGATAATCTCGACACAAAGTTGTATTGCATCGTAGTTTGCATAAACTAGATATTTCAATTAATTTCATTAATTATATTCCGTGTCTCCGTCGTAATTTAATATTAAATTAAATTTTCGGTCGAATTTTTTTCTTTTCGCAATCAAACTGTCTTTTAGTTTTTTTTTTAAATTATGTTTGTTTATAATCCACAATGTCAACTGTAAGAAAAGTTGTTTAATAAAATAATAAATTTAACTTTTCACCGGATATATTTGTTTAAGAATTATAAATTGGAGTCTACTGTTTTGAAAAAGCAGTATAGACTACCAGATTGGATAGGCAATATTATACACTCAGGTGTAATACTACTTGGTTGTAATATGTAAGTGCGCGCGTATCGAACGATGAACCCGTTTTATAAATCTCAGACGAGATCTCTTGGGGAAAGACGAAGATCGCGCTCGCATAGTGATTCCAAGCGTTGTATGTAACGGTTGATGTAGGTACGCAATATGCGTGTTGCCGGTTTTCTGATATGATATTGCGTCTTGAGCAATGCTCCGAATGTTAGCTAATTCGTTTTTTCAACATTATCTACTTACCGCTGCAATAATTCGACGTTATTATGATTGCAGGTGGTGATGCTACGGTCAGCGAATGCTCATTTCGGCGGTGGTGGTGGTGGTGTTGGTGGTGGTGGTCCGAGCACTTTCGGATACGATGCATCCTCTGCTTGCAGCAAACCGTACTCTAGACACGGGCGAGCACGCTTCGAAAAATTACCCTGCGACTTTCGCCGGCAAAACTGGTGCACCGTAGCGGGAAGCGCGTATCCATGGTACGTAACTATAGCAATCGTGGTTAAAAAAAATTATTATTTATAATCATTTTATAGACATTGAATTTTCAAGTTTCTTTATACCTAAAAATTCGTTAAATATCAGTTTCTACAATGCTTTTAAACAAGGATGCAAATTAGTACCTTGCACGTTGTTTTCTCATTCTTTTGGTTCGTCATCCACGAAGTTTCCTCTGTAAGTAAATCAAAATTGACCGACGGACTTGTTCACAGAGGAAGCTGTGTGGACGATGGAGCATGAGAATGAGAAATCAACGTGCAATGTGGAACATTGCATCCATTTTTATAAAAATATAATTCTTTTACATGTGGTGTCATCAGGGAGTAAAACTGCTTTTCATCTTCATCTTGATTGCTCCTTTACATTTCAGATATTTCTCAATCATACCAGGGATGTTTAATATTCGAATAAAAAATTGATATTAAATACTTATTGGTTCTAGCTGTAAATAATTCTTTAAAATGAATAATAATTTTTTTTCTTTTAATATCAATTATCTCATATTAGTTTTCGTCGTCCAAGAAAACATTAGTAAGTTATCGTCTTTGAATAATTACACTGTCAAAAATCTTATAAAGTTTACAACATATTTAATAGATAGTCGTATAAAATGTACGAACTAGGTATATCAAATTGGTGGCTAGGTATGTAAATTTATTAATTGAACGTTGAATTCGTTTTAAAATTTGATAGACTCGTATACTAAAATACTGTCCTTTGTATGGATTAGACTTAACTGTGTATGAAATTTTATATATATTTAATTAATTGTTAAATATAAATTTATAAGAGTGCATTCAAAGTTATTCCTTGCAAAAAGTATTTTTATTATATTTTAATCTCGGATATCGACAGACGCGAATACTGAAATATCAAAATGCCTGAATTTTACGCTTTTTTCATTTATTTATGGACGATTATGAATATAACGTTCTTAGGGCCGGTTGCATAAACGCGATTTAAAACTGGTTCAATTTTTATTTACCTATTTTTAAGATAGGGTAAACAGAGTTTTAACTCCGATCAACATTTATGGAACGGCAGCTTAATGATTTTATTTCGTTTGCACAGGCACGCAGTACGTAGGTTCGTTCAGGAAAATCACGGGCTAATGAGACGAATGTACGGAGACGAGAGACACATAAATATTCTAAAAGCTGAGTTGGAAAAGAACGATATAGAATTAGAGTACGAGGATCGTTTTCAAAGATATCCCGAGGATGCGAGGTAATGTATAAAGAGTTATGAATATTTGTAACATTTTATGATAAATTATAGAATGACGATTAACGACAGTTGAATTTATTATTTTAATACCTTCCATAAGACACTTCCAGTACGAGGACGAGTACGAATTCGTTGATTTCGATCAGCAGCAAGACAACCACGAGCGATCAAAATCTCGTGACGATGAATCGTACCAAGGTCGCAGTTTCACGAGCGATTCAATCGAGGAGCCAACGACCGAGAGAACTAGAAAGTATACCAAGTCATCGGAGGAATATACCAAGCCTCCTACTCGTTCCGCTGATTCATCGAGTTCATCGACAACGAAATCGACAACAACAACGACGACAACAACGACGAGTCGATCCAGCTCAACCTCAACGATGCCAGTTTCCGAATCTTCGAAAGCTACATCGGAATTTTCGTCGACTTCAGTAAAAACGACGACTCCGGAAAAACTTCCGTCACGATCATCCACCACGACTTCTTCTATTTTTACTGGAACCCCTGTCAAACATATTGAAACTTTGAGTGCAGGAGTCGAGCTATTTGTCGGAAAGAATTCGTCGATTCCGGAAAAAATAGATTCGACAGCAGCTGCGGTAACTCTCGCTGATATCGCGAGAATAAAAAATTCTAGCATCAACGAGATTCCAGGACAATTGGAGAGGGTGAAGGATCACTCGATCGAGACGAGCCAAGTATCGGTTGATCCTGAATCTATCGTCGAGGAAACAACCCTCGAATCTGAAGCAACTCCAAGATCACCGACTCTCTCCACGATCAATCGAATTGGCGATGCTAATCTTAATTTTAAGGACGCTAGCCTCACCGTCGAAACTATCACCGCTACCGAACATCATATCCAGCAAGAATTCAGACCGAGACCGGAGTACAAACCCGCGGAAATAAAACCGGAAAATTCGAATCACAAGAGTCAATTGTTTCAGGATGTTGCTGCAAAAGATCAGCATGATCAACCTGTTCTAAAGCTTCGTGGCGTGTAAGTTAATCGAATACTTTTATTGCAATAAAAATAACAGAAGATAGATTACAAAATTAATTTTGCGATCTTATTTGTTATTGCAGTAACGCGTGTCCAGTGAAAGAGGAAGTCGTGGCTCCTTTTTGGGCGAACAATACGCGAGGCGAGGTTCTCGCTCTTCTCAATTTGTATCCATTTGAGCAGTACGTTCACTGGGAAAAGTGCACGTGAGTTATAACATTTTTTATTGTGTATCGTGTTCTTAAATTTTCTTCCTTATTTCGCGTAATTTTACGACGATAAGATTACATCGTCGGTACTGATTGATTTATCGACAATTCGATTTGTATTTTTTTCTCTTGGGAAGGCACGAAAACAAGCAGATGTACTGTCGAGACGGTTGCCGATGCGAACAGCAGTACAGATTGCACAGGCTATTGGCGTATGATCCAAACAACGAGTGCCGAGGTATATTCAGCGATTGGTTCAAGTTTCCAAGTTGTTGCGTATGTCGATGCTACGATTTGCCAGTAGAATTTCGGGTGACATCGCGTTCACCGAGAATTCAAAAGCAAAAATTGAGGCTTCGAACATCCGGTCATCGACGCGGTTGATTTTTAAGGAATTTAGGAACTTCCCATGATCCGCCACAAGGCTAGTGATTGATAAAACTATTTTATCTTTTTTTTTTTTTTTTACATAGTATACGCCATTTATCGTTTATTTAATCTCATCGTTTGAAACAACGTTATATACATATAGATATTATTTATAATAGATACAGGCACGCGTGCGAGCGTCTCCCTCGGTCATTTGTTTGTTGTTGTTTTTTTTTTATTAATTTTTCATTTTATTTCATTTCTTTTTAAATTAATTTAACAACTACAGTAGATAAGGTTCGTATAACATCGCTAATTAATAATTAATTAATGTACTAAAGCTGCCTACGTGTCGCGACTTTTATTTCTTCTCCCTTCGCACACTCCGCTTGACCCTTTTTTTTTATAGTCACTTTCGGAAGACACAACTTAACATTCGAACGAAAGTCAACCGTTATAAACAAATACAACGAACGTTTGACGTTAATACTTAAACATTTTTTTTTCTTTTTTTCTGTTTTTTTTTTATTTTGGGCATTCGCTCGTAGCTCAAGTAACTCTCAACAGTGTAATATCTATTAGCTATCATACATTTATCAATGTCTCAGAAATATAATATATATGCCTATGTATCAGTGTGTATGGATATGTGTGCGCGCGCGCACTTGTGTATGTGTGTGTGTGTGTTTATATATATATATAATAAAATAATATTACAAACGCCATAATCGTTATATCGCGTTACGGTATATTTATGTACATATAATAATAATAATAATAGAAATAGTGATGATAATAATATTAATAATGTTACGGGCACAATTAATCGTATATATATGTATGTATGCATGTATGTATGTATGTATGTATGTATGTATGTATAAAGAAGCTGTGTATAAATAGAATTATATTTATAAATATTGGGTTAAACATTTGGTATAAAAACCATTGCAGGAAAAAAAAAATTGTCAAAAAAAAAAAAAAAAAAAAGAAAAATAAAAGAAGAAAATAATAATAATTTTTGTTGTTATTTTTCATTGCCAATCTAATGTCTTCTCACGTCTAATATGTAAATAATTTTAATTATATTACAACAATTAAAGATTAACTCCGTAACTAATTATTCCTTAATTTTTTTTTCTCTTTCGAGTAAAGGATAGTGACGTGTCGAATAAAAAAATTAGAAATGCTCTCGCCCACGCTTCAACTCTAAATATACAAATACTAAAGTTCTCTTACTTCTTTCTGAATTACCGATACTCGCTATGGGATCCTTAGAAAAATCGTTACCAAATAACAATTGTCGTAAACGACATCGTTCACTGTTCACATTATGTTTCAACGTTGAGTTTGTTAATCGATTTCATGTTCCCGAATTTTTGTTGCTTTTTTTTCTTTTTAATTGCAATTTCTTTGAATTAATAATAAATATAATACTGCGGTACATCGTTTAATTAATTAGTCGATTGAATTATCAATCGATCGAGAGTTTAATGCGAATATTCGAACGCTAATTATTATTTTTGTTATTTTATATTAATGACAGAGAATATGCAAATTCGAGAAAATATGAAAGTTCGAGTTAAAATGATTGTGGCTCGGTTGATTCGGGGGCAGTGGTGAATCTTTATGGGCAAGATTTATTATTAGAGGGACGAAAGTTTAAACGGCGAATGTCAGTCGCCGCAGAATCAATCGGGAGAATAAGCGTCTTGTTATACTTTTCATATTCCAATACCACTAACGAACAATGAAAAACAATAGATAATTAACGATTTATTATTATTATTCATACGCATTCATTTTAGCATTGAATTATGAAAAGTGATCATTCCTGGAAGTAATCGATCCTACCCTCACCCGAAACGCAATATTAATTTCAATTCCTAATACTTGTTTTATTTATTTCAAGCTCATTCGTTCTCTTGATAAACATTTTGTTTGTCGCGAAGGTAACGATGATCCCTATTCGTTTGCCTGTATACCGATTTTAGTATAAAAAATACTTGCTATCTACCTTCGAGATTAGTAAAATCATTCTCTTCGCGCAGTCAACACGTACAGAATATTAAATCACAGGTACCTCGGGTCAACCTAATCGCTTGTCTAAAAACTAATCCGTCTTCACCGGCACTCGAGGTGAAAAGTGTTTGCCACCTAAGTGAAACCGCGGACAACGGGCTGCAAAGCCATACGTGCCGATCTCGATCTATCTAAATACACGCGTTCGCAAGGTTTTATCGCTCTATTTTTTTTAATTTTTTTTTTTAGCGACGAGCACCACCAACTTAGTATCAACTATTTTGAAACCTCGTGAACGCGACACAACTGTTTATTTTGAGCGAGCGACGATTCAATAGTAATAGCAAAGTATTTAGTTAGGACGGAGCCTAACACACGTTGATCCGTAACACGAATCGTCGTGCATATCGGAAAATAATTAATACGACTTTAGAGATATTTATTGCTCTTTTCCTTCAATTTAATTAATCGGTTTTTATATTCGATTCTCGTCGAATGTGAAAAGCGTTCGGCCGAATTACTAGGTAGGTACAATACGTTCTTATTGATCCTCGCGACTCTGATTTTTCTAACAAACGCGAACGTCGCTATCAACCTTTCTTATACTTTCGCCTGCAAAAGTGATGATATGTATAATATATAAGTATATTAATGATAATTTGTCGTTACTATTTCACTTTATACGATAAGTTTTTGTAGATAAAGATGAGAACGCGCTTCAATATTCAGGTAAAACGAATCATAAAACTGTCAATTAATTAATTGCTGCGCTTTAACGAACGACGAGAAACGAGACAACGACAACGACGGACCACCAAGAAGTACATAATAACATTAAATTAATTGTTATTTCATTTATCTATAACGTACACGATAATTGAAGAGCCTTGCGGCTTGAACGGATATATTTTATGCAAGAATGAAATATATATTTATGATACGTCGGTATACGTACTCGAATATTTTATTATTTCAACCACCGAGTAGTCGAGAGAGACGTTCACGATTTTTTGTTGTTTCTTTTTGTTGTTTATCCCCATAGAAAATAGATGAATACTATCGAAGACTAGTCGTGATTCCCGTCGCAACGTTTAGAACCGTGGGAATCCGTGAGATCGATGAGTTATCATCATGGATCACTCTGGATTCTCGAAGAGCTCTGAGTATCATTGTGACGTAACCGCCGCTCCCTCTTCTTAGCTACGCAATTATATATCACCGTCGACGCTTCAATGATTAATTATTAATGCTTTCATCATACAAAAAAAAATTAATATAAAAAAAAAACAAATATTTTTTAAATTAAATTAATCGATGCACGCATTTTTCGCGACTCTGCAATCTCGAAAACAAAAAATCTTTCTTACAACGTGTTCGATTAACGATAATAATTTATCGCGTAAGATGATCGACGAAGAACATATTCGGAAACGGGTTACGGTTAACCGTGAACCTATTGTT
Organism: Cylloceria caligata; assembly: GCA_963942595.1. NCBI lineage: Eukaryota > Metazoa > Arthropoda > Insecta > Hymenoptera > Ichneumonidae > Cylloceria > Cylloceria caligata. The sequence goes on from OZ012704.1 coordinate 73,245,631, forward strand.
TAATATCAAAAGTGCACTGTTAAATATATATTTAATATATTTCTATATAATATATAGATATATATTTTTTATTTTTCCTTTATTTTGTTAATATGTATAGATGCATTGCCAAAATACGAGTGTGTGAGTGTGTGTGTCAATGATTTCTGACTGGTGGGTATTCTTATACGTTATTGCGGTGAGCTATTATATTTGTTAATGTACGTAGAGGATTGTTAAGATGATGATATGTCGTAAAAGTAGTATATACGTATCACAGTGATGTGATTGAGAATATTTCGGAATCACGTTTTTTTTTCTTTCTTTCTTTTTTTTCCCCTCGAGTCGCGGCTTGTCTCATAATATGTATATTGTTCTTATTACTTAAGCCAACGCGTTGCATCGCTGGTATGAGGGAAAAACCAGCGATGGACGGCCGACGTGCGATTGCTAATTAATACAATTATATATCACGTTTGTCTATCTCGTAATCTCGCTCTCCACGCTGCCAATATTTCTTTAAGTTTTTATAATCATTTATAACCTACACTTCGATCGATTGAACGTCGTTAATATTCCTTTAATTTTTGGTCTCGGTCTTATTAACTTACGCCTAAATATTGTCTCTGATTAGAAAAACTTAATTTTCAACGAGGTGAAAAATACGTAAGAGATAAAGAGACAGAGAGAAAGAGAAGGAAAGTTATATAATTAAAAAAAAAAAAGTAGTAATAATTACAATTATCGTCGTCAATAGTACGACTTCTCGTGATTAACGGTGCCATTGCTTCGCAAATGGTTGATCTTTTGTTTTTTTTTTCATTCTTTCTTTACAATGAGACCGAAGAGCGTTCCGTCTCGAGTCGATACTTCACACGTCAAACAGGTTACTCTTATAATACAGAATCGAATAATAAATAGACAATAAACGAGAGTCACCGGTTTGACTATTGTTCGGTATCGATGGGAAAAAAAACACTCGAACCATCGAGGAACAAGTACGACGAGATGCTCGACGCAAACGCTCCTCGTGTCTCTCGGAAAATCAATCGAGAGAAACGGAGAAATTTCAACCAACGTTGATCCCTCTTGATCAAGGTTCTCAAGTATTTTCCTTATTTCACTTATTCCACGTTCGAGCGCCATAAGATTATTGGAAGAACCCCGAATAAATTCGTAAAACTGTGATGACGAGATCGGACTGTGCATTGCACAATTCTCGTCAACTATAGGTATTTACAGTTAAATTTTTTTTTTTTTCAATTCGCATATCAGGAACCGAGTTTTTTTTATATTTAATTCCACTTTCTTCTGGTCTAGTAAATTCGCATCACTAATCCATCTAATATCAAAATTCCTATCAATTCCTTGGCTCGGACTAGTCAGGCGTTTGACGCATCTACTCCATCCAAGAATCCTGGGCGAGGCACCTTGACCTCTTCATCTTCTTCTTTTTCTTGTTCTTCTTTGTCTGCGTCTTCTTCTTTTTATTCTTTTTGTTTTTTAACGCCACAAATATTCTTCCACCAGCAACGATCAAATATGATCGCGAGGCGGGCCACGATACGACGATGACGACTTATCTCCGGTCTGCTCTTGTTTCTTCATTTTTTATTTTACGCCACTCATCCAATTGAAACACGACTGACACGCTAAACCATCCGTTCGATATTTCTTTTCTCTTCCAGGCTCGAATCAAAAGAGATCCGACGATTATGAATGGTTTTAGTTCCTTCTGGCCATTGAAGATTCTTCACCCCATCCTCTTCGCAGCAACAACTTTCGGTGACTTTTTCACGATAGACATAACGCGTCTTAAGTGCGAAAACTCACAACTCGCGTCACCGTACAACGGAAACGAAGAGTACAAAAACGAGTTTACGAACGGAACAGTAAACAACGTGCCAACGACTGTCAATTATTGGTCAATGACGAAACCAATTCAACGAAACCCGCAATAAACGTAAGAACAAAAGTAAAAACGATAAATCACGGAATTCGTATAACGAACGATGCTCATGGATGTCGCGCGATTCGTGTCGTCCTCTTCATGCGAAAAGAAAATAGATGTTTCTTGCAACTCGCGCGTTCCACAGCAGCAGCAGCAGCGTATACGAGAAACCGTAAATGAATAAGTCCAACGATAACAATGTTATACCTTTGTAGATATTTACGACGTAAGGGCCCCCGGGTGGAATTAGATTGACTTCCACTGCGGCTTGTGGGGACCCCCCCGATGATGTCAGGGTGGCCCCCGAGGCACCCATAGCGCCTTTGCCTGCTCATCATCCACCGCAGATTTCACTTGCGTACAGATGTACGCGACGTTAACACCGGCCGGAATAACAGCTAAAAATTTAATTAGAACAATTGTTTAACAACTAATTTCGGATAAAGAAGAATTAAATAATAAGAAAATAATATATATTTCTTTTGGCAACGAATGAAGTGCTTACCAGAAATAAAATGTCGATATTCAGCCTCGAGCTTAAGCGCCTGTTCGTACATCTCCTTGGCCGCTTTTGCGCTCACTTTGTCGCTCGGATATCTCGAGTCCTTGACCTCCTTTATCTGCTTGGTGCTCTTGAACTTTATGAGTAAGACGATCGGATATATTTGATGTCGATGAAGGCGTTCTAAAGACGCAATCGATATATCGAGAATACAGTGAGAATTTTTAGCGCAAATATCCTTGACGGCCTGCACGGTTGTGCACTCGAAATAGCTGCCTTTTTTTCTGTAATCGACGTACAGAGAATCCCGTAATCCTTGTTCCAGTGTAGCCTGCGAACAGTGCATAGCTTCTGGTAAACATCGCGTGAATTGGCCAGGGAATTCCTGCAGAAGTTTTGTCGCCACGCACTCGTTCAACGGGCCGATAATCAGCACGGGTCTCAAAGTTGGATCTTGAATAAAAACAAATAGATAAATCAATAAATTAATAATAATAATAATAATAATACGTAGTTTCTGAAAATATCGAGTGTCACGATAAGATGAACTCACAATCGAGTTTCTCGACACGCTGATAACTCGCTGGCAAATTTTCTTCATTGAGAGTACCGCTGTCGCTGTACCAGCCAAGATTAACCCCGGTCAGATGGGAAAGTTCTTTGCTGTCTCTGCTGGAAGAACGATGGTGCTTCTTGCGTCGGAAGAAACTTCGACGAGCGCTCGTTGTTGCTCGTCTTCCAGTGTCCGCTTCAAGATCGCCGAGAGATCTTCGCAACAATAGTTCTTCCTCAATTCTGAAGATAGAAGGAAGATTAACGAAAGAAAAAAGCTTTTCTTGATGTAATACGTTTTAGAAGCGCTACGATCTCGAGTAAGTAACCATAAGTCCGTAATACGTTATTTCTACTCACTTGAATTTGCTAGGTATGATTCCGCATTGCTGTCTTCTTCCCGATTGATCGACGAGCCACGCCCTCCAGTGTCCAGGTGTTCCGTTGAACATAGTATTGTCGACGTAAAGAACATCGTCCTTGTTGAATCTAAGCTGAAGGCTATCGCCGACCTCGCCGACTCTATCGAACATTGCTTTTACGTAGAAACTGTCGCCGGGTTTGTCCTTTACCTCATTGTATCTATCAGGCATGTACTGAGCGACGAGGGTAACTTTGTCAGCCGGTCTCGCGAGTTCAAGGGCCGCTTGCTCGGCAGTCGCCTGTCTCAAATCAACACCGTTGTACTCGAGTATCCTATCGCCGGTTCGCAAGCCCGCCTCTTCCGCGAGACAACCTGGTTGTACCGAGTGCACGAATATCCCAACACCGTTACCGCCCACCAGCGAAATTCCAAGATTCGAGCATTTACGCGTTTCAATGAAAAGGTAACGCGGTTCCATGGTCGGTGGAGTCTTCTGACTCTGTTCCTCCTGCGTCGGACTTCTCATCGTTGCATTCTGTCTCTGTAGCGTTGTCATTGCCTGATTATTAATCTGTCCGCGCATGAGCGTATTTCCAACACCTCGAAGACTGTCCAACGTCACGGAATTCCTCATATTCTCGAGGGTAGCGGAATTTCGTAGCTCGGGCTTTCTGATATTTATGTCTAGACTCGCGGAATTACGAATTTCTCGTTCTCGGTCCTGTGTACCACGTACTTCCATCGACGCGGAGGACCGAACTTCGCGCTCTCCTCTCATCACCGTGAGCGTCGTCGTTGTTGGCTGATCGCGCTCTGATTCCACTTGCTCGTGAACCTCGAGGGTCGTTTTTCGCGGTGCTTCAGGACTATTGCACGGCGTTGGCGAACCACTTCGACTAGCGGCTTCCTCGCCACCTCCCTCCGATGAACTCGACGATCCTGAACCTTCCAGTTCGTTGTATTCTGTGCGGCAAAAGTTTAAAAAATACGTCTTTTCAGATTGACTGATAAACAACAAGGACGATGACGATGACGACGACGACGGCGAGAACGTTGATCCGTCGACGCCAAGCGGTTAGTCGTTAGTCCTACGTCTTGATGTGAAGAAAAAGTTGTTAGTATAGAATAAATATTATTTATTAATAGGATTAAAGATCGTTGTCGGTAGTTTTTGGTATGACGAGTATAAATATCAGAATGAAAATATGTGGAATGGAAATGATTGTCAAGTTTCTCACACGAATTTTCCGATGTCTCGAAGGCAATATACTCACTGTCCGGGCTGTACTGCACCAGCATCGTAATCGAATTACCGCACTGACGTAAAACATTGGCCGCCAGTTGATAAGTCGCGCTTCTCATGTTGATACCGCAGACCTCGAGAAGTTGATCGCCTATCTGCAGTCCCACCTGGGAAGCTAGACTGTGTTCGCTAACAGTCGATACAAAGACGCCACCGCTCTCCAGACAAGATATCTGAATTCCAAGTGGCTCGACTGATTTGTCAATGTGAACCCTACGTAGTTCTCCGGGCGCGGGTCGTGGCTGGGTGTAACAGGCATAGTCGGGCATGCTGGCCCTTTTGTTATTTCCACTGCCTCGAACTGTTCCACCGCCACTGCTGCCTCCACCGGTTCCAGGACTCAAAACTTCGACATGAAATGTCGGCATTGGACTGCCTCGTTCGGAAGTTCTCTCGATACTACCCGTCGAGAGTTTGCCGACACTGCTCTTCGAGGTGACACTTGGATTCGAGGGAATTCTGAACCTCTGATTTTCTTTTTTACGTGGAAAGGTGCCACCTTCGTAGCCGTGCGTATAAGCCGGTGTCTCGTACGCCGCACCCACCGGATGACCACGAGGTTTGTGATAGTGCAAGTCTACGGAAGGTGTGTGCAAGTGACCAAAACCAGGTTGAGGTCCGGGACTGTAAGGTGGCTCGAAACAGTAGGAACGAGCGTCCGGCAGTCCGATTGACTCGCCGGATTGTGCCGACGGTAGAGAAGGTGGTGAGGGGTAACGAGAGGGTAAGGAGTGTTGCTGGTGCGGATGCGGATGCGAGTGTGTGTACGGGGGAAACGAGAAATTACCGGCGAGCTGTTGACGAGGTCCGCTAGGACCGGAGGCCGCTGCTGCCGATGCAGTCGTCGAGGACGACAAGCCGATTCCGTATAGTTGCGAGTGAGCTCGATTATGCTGCAGAGCCTCGAGTTGTGCTTCGTTTCCAGCCGAGCCGTACTTCTGCGTCCGCCGTTTAGCGTGGTGTTCGCTGTCGCGGCTCACGTTGTTGCCCGACTTGACTGAAAAATCGATGCTCGTCTCGGACGGTGCTAACCCAGAGCCAAGACGACCGCTCTCGTTTCCCTCGAATTCGCTCACGGGAAGCTTCTTCTCCAACGGGATATCCTTAAACTGCACACCAGGAATGAATGATTTTTGACCAAATAGATGACCGGATTTAGTGAAGTTTAGCGGTGGTGTCTCCACTGCTTTGTATACGGTATGACGATTGCTCACGTTTGAGAAGGTCGCCAGTGGTATCGGATTCGAGATCCTGTTGTAATTGTAGCTTTCGTACTTGGGCGGATGATTGAGTAAAACGCTCAACGGAAGTCTCTCCTTTGTTTTACGAGGATGTAAAATCGTTCCAGTGCCGTTTTGAATGAGTGGTCCACCGCGAGCTTTCGGCCAGGTACCACCGTTCTTCTCAATCTTCTCGGTACCTCGACGCTTGCTCCTCTTCAACACTCCGTTATTCGGTTTCTTGTAACTATCGATCACCGAATCCAATTCCGCCAGGGCGTTCTGTTCTTGCTCGAATGTATTTGGGCTCGAGTTCGTGTGACGTTTCTTCTTGTCGTCGCGATCTTTGCTGTGTCGTCGACCGCGCACTATGTCGATCTTCTCGCGGAAAGTATCCCAGGCATTGCTGATACCGCTCGGTTTTTCATTACTCACCGACTTCGACACCTTGTACACGCTTCGATCACCCATGCTGGACGCTATGTAACGACGTTCGTAATCGTCCGATGTTGTTTTGAGCATCAGTCGCTCTTGTTCCGTCTGCGAACAACTATTCACCATCTTCTGTTTCTCAGACGCGCTGTAATTCGAATCTATCGGTAGTGTCTCGGAACTTCCGACTGCCGGTACAGCGATTCCTTTTAATGTCGTGATCGTCAGAACATCGGCACTGTTGTCATTCAGTATCGACATTGCCTCGTGGGAGGAATTCATCGAATCCATCGGTTTACTGTTGATCTGGAGGTAGATAAAACGAATAATTGACAATTAACTACAAATTAATAAGGCAATTTGTTTTTTTGTGCAACTCACGTTTAGAACTCTGTCGCCGACGGCCAAATTGCCATTCTTCGCAGCGAGACTGCCGGGCGATATTTTGGCGATATAGATGCCAAGTTCGAGGGCGATGCCATGCGGTACTGGGCCAACGGGAAGCTGAGTAGTACGCAAGGGCCTTCTCGCTGATCGTCGTCGCCTGATGGTAAGAGTAGCCGGACCCAAAGTGCACGATCTCAGAGTTTCGAGAATCATTCTTGTCGAGACGGAAGTACAATCGACGTTGTTAACGCGTATTATGCAGTCGTTGACGCGTAGCTTTCCTTCGACAGCACTACCCTGGCTCACCTGAGCCACATAAACTCCTGTGTCATTCGGATACTGCGGATCCTCTCTTCCACCGACTAGTACGAGACCAAGATCGCGATCGGCGTCGTGACAAATTCTACTCAGATCCAAATGAATAGCGAGAACATCCCATTCGCTCACCTCGTTATCGTCATGCGTGTGAGCATGAGCGTGTCCATGACTCGAAGAATACTGATTAGTTCTCAATGTATGATCGCCGCAACCTAGCTTTTCCTTTAGATCCTTCAGCTCTTTCGATGCCTCATTACGTTGCTTCTTTATCTCGTCGGAGTCACGCAAAGCTCCGGCAAGTTCGGAAACCGCGCGATCACGCTCCTTTCTCAGTCTGTCGCACAGTGTGCTGATGCTCGCGCGTTCCAGAACTATCTGATCACGTTCACTGAACGCCCAATCCCGACGTCGCTTCGATACCTCGGCCTCTTGCACCGCTTCCTCGAGTTCGGCTTGAAGCGTATCCACGGATTTTCTCAATTTGTCAAGCTCCAAATTTGCTTGATCCAGATTATCCATTCGCTCCTTCTCCCGCTTAGCGTAGTCTCGGGTGTTGGTCTCACGTTCAGCTTCTTTGCTCGAGCTGTCCCGCTCCCGACTGTACGAGTGTAACTCAATACGATTCTTATAATCTCTGCTCGAGCCTTCCGAATAATCTCCAAATTTCTGACGCAAGTCGTTGCACTCTTTGAGAGCTTCGTCGCGATCGTGCAAAGCCGACGATATTTCTCTTCGCAGCGTCTCGATCTGGTACGAGAGGGTCTTTTTCTGCCAACGAAATAAATCGCTAAATTTTATATACGACTGGTATCGCACCCTCCTCACTCATAATCTAATAAACATTTTGACAAAATAAATATATACGTGGCAAATGGGCAAAAGAATCTGGCTCGCTTACCTCGTCGCCGAGATGTTTGTTCTGACTCTCCAAATGCGTAATCTTTGCGAAAGCCTGAGTAAGATCATCACCGAGCTTCTCCATTTCCTTATGTACAGTGTCGCGTTCACCCATTATGAGACTGTACTCTTGCATAGCTGCGTTTCTTTCCTCCGTTAGTCTCTTCATGTCCTTGCTCGCTTTCATGCGTACCACCATCGCCTGATTAATCTCTTTGACCGCTTCCTCGTGCTGTTGCTGAACCTTGGCCAGTGCCTCGCGATACTCGTTTCTTTCTCGCAACGCGATGTCCCACTGTCTTATCGCAGCTGTACACTGTTGCTTCAACCCATTTTTTTCGCGAATCGCGCTGTTTCTTTCCTGCGCCACGTCCTCGCATTGCTTCTTCAGCCTCGCTGCTTCTTCCTGCGCCAGTTCCAACTGCGAGAACAACGCAAATGCAAAGACGAATCGGTTATATTAAATATCCTAAGTTTTGTTTTTATTTTTATCTAATTAACGTGAGATTACTTGAATACGAATAAAAATTTACTTGCCTTGTTGACCGCTGCAGAGTGCGATGATATGAGGTCATCGTACCGCTTTCTCAAGGAATCGTACTCGTCCTTGATTCCCTCGTACTTCCTCAGCACTGAGAGATAATGCTGATTCATGGTGTCGCTATTGCCCGGATCGGCAACCAGAACCTCCTGATTCTGACAGCGCAATTCGGAAACTTCCTTCTGCAACGCCTGGACCTCGCGATCGAGACGTTGCTTATCATTGACGAGATCGCCGTACTTGCCCCGAAGAGCCGAACTCTCCTGCGACGTTGCCTCCAGCTGATTCATCGCTGCTATATGTTGTCCCCTGTAGTATTCCAATTCCTTCATAGTATGCTCACACCTGCGGTAACGACCTTGTCGGGTTAATTATAAAGAAACTGATACGCTGCGACGCCTCCTCCATCGATTGATTCATCTATTTTTATAAAAAATCAATAACCGACAACGAACAACCTTATAAGCAGTTCGAGCGTGCTCTCTCGACGCTGATAACCGATTAGATTGTGCGGGATAAACGGCCTATGTAACAAAGTCACTGAAGCACGACGATAATAGAAGGAAAAAAAAATGCAAACGTACCGCCCATTAATTCCAATGAATTAACTTTTTGAAATATTACACATTATCCTCTATTTACTTTGTCGACCTACCTAGAACATTGACAATCAATAGAAAACTATACAACGTACACCAAAGAAAGAGACAATTTTTTGCATTATTATGCAGTCGCGGACTGCTATTTCGAGTATGGGGACGTTTCGTGTTTTTATGAGTATTGTTTTATAAAAATGTGACACACAGGGTGTGGAACAGAACTCAAGGGAAAAAAATAAATAAGAGAACCAAACAAACCGTCTAATGGTCTCGGTGTGCTTATGTCTAAGGAGCTGTAGCTGGCGCATGGCTTCCTCGCATTGTGCCTGTAGTCCATCGTAATCGCTACGACATTCAGGACCGCCGACCGGACTCCCAACGCTCCCGTAACCTCCGCTATCCCTCTCTGCATGCCAGGTCAGGGGATAGGGGCGTGTGTATCGGTCCGAATATCAAGAAAAAAAAAATGGAAAAACACCCAAGGATAAAATAAAGAAAAACGTGACAAACTGAGATACGAGAATATGTGTGATATGTGTGTTTCAAAACGTCGGTGAAACGCTATACAAAACGAGATGTCGGAATTAACGATCCTGAAAAATCCTTACCCATATTGAGCGCTCCATCTGTAAAAATGAAAAAATATAACACACATTAAACAAATTAGACTAGAATCTGATTCTCTTGGCGTTGCCTTAGCAAAACTGAGCGAGGACTACTCGTTACTGAAACTCTCACCAATATTTTTGCTCTTTAGTAGGTCTCTACACGCTTTCACCCAGAAAAGAAACTCTGGGTCACGCATGCAAGCACCAGCGACTCTGCCCTATTTATATCTCATAAATTACATGGAAAATTAAGAATTTTTTGTCTTTTACATAGGCATAAGAAAAAACAAGATGTTTTCAAGAACAGAAGGTGGCATATACCTCTGAGTTGGCAAAATCTCTGGCTGGTTAAGTCTTATTAAAACATCAGAAGAATCGTATTACGGAATTTTGTAATTTTGACCTTACGTAGCAACAAGAACCACTCGTCTCTGTGTGACAGATCGTAACGAGTGTCGCCGTACGCCGGATAACAGCGAACAGATGGTTCTTGGTCGAGTGTAAGCAAAGACAAGGATGAATATATCGATTCTAACAGTCTCAAGGCATGCGGTAGATACAGCTGCCACCCAGCCTGTTCCGATGAATGTATAAATCGTCGATGAAGAGTCTATCTCTCGTCGAGTAAGACAAAGCTACCAAAAATATAAGAAGCTCACCGCTGCTCCCAGCACTGTCCAGCGATGAGGCACCGGATGCCATTCTCTCGGTTTGCATCCGCTCTAGCTGTCTAACTCATCCAACTCCCCTGGCTCTACCACAGGTACTGGTACTGCGGCAGGTTTCTCTCTACGTTTTTCCTGCAAATTAATCGACGCACTCTATATTTCACGCAAGAACGAGCCCTTTGTGGTTCAACGAGAGGTGCAATTGGCGATGACATTTCTCATTCGTGTACAAGTCGAGGGCGATTTATACGCTGTTCTCGTATGTGCTCCAAAAAAAAAAAATAAAACAACAACCTAAAAAAACCCCTGTCTCAACGCCGGCACTGTTCAACTACCACTGCACGATCGAATTACGCGAGCCCGTTTTATTCGCGTGAAAAGCCGTGTTTTTCCATGCGAAAAAGCAACATCGATGCGAGGTGCACAATCTGGGGCTTATGTTTTCGGAACGGTGGATAGAGATGGATTGAATATACGGGTTTTTGATGATGTGTCTCGGAGGTTTCTCATGTGTGCTCCATCGATCAATTATCCCCGGTATCATATCCAAATAAAAGTTTGTGCAGGATACTCGATACACGAGCTCGATTACGGTGTTGTCACGAGAATTTTTTGACGAGAATTAGCAACTTATTGTAACGAATCGATGGAGCGAAGCTATTCGGTATCGGTACCAGAAAAACCTCTTGGTATCACCGTCACAAAAATTCAAGCTTCAAGTTGTTGTTGACTCGCACGAAACAACACGATGAGTAAATGTCATCGTCGAGTGTAATCTTTGGTCTTTGCTATCTCTTCTCGCATATTCGTCGATAACAATAGCTGCTCTCTCACCTGCTGCACCAACGGGCCTGACAATTAGCCATTTTCATTCGATACTACGGCTCGATTCACAAACTCTCGGTAATAAACATGCTCCAGTCTGGTACCGTTGCGCCTGCGCGCTTGCGTTCTCTCTCTCTCTCTCTCTCTCTCTCTCTCTCTACGGCGTTACCAGGTACCTAGTCAATACACAGTCTCTCTCGATGCAACATTCGTCAAAAGATTCTATAAATCATTAGAAATAATCAATATACTATCGTTAAATGGTCCCCAATTTTTATTTTTTATATTTAAAATGTGAATGCCAATAAAACTTGTGAGGATTATCATAAATTCGCACTCGTCGAGATGTTGTGAGAGGTTGGATCGTTTGAATTTTGGAAATGCCGTCTGTCGAATTGAATAAATATACAACGGGTTTGGTGCAGTTTTTAAAAATATTTATTGTAGAATATTGTTACTGTGACTCGATGGCCCAATAACAGTGAACGATGCAAGAAAAAAGGATCAACAGAAGACGAGTTCTCGATTAGCCAGTCACAAGATATACGTTTTTTTTTTATTTCTCTAAGTTATGAGGTAATCAAAAGGGGTTACAACATCGGTGTCGCTACTGCATCGATGAGGCTCCTCCATTCTGGGAGTCTAATATAAAATATAATATATACTTCTTCAGTACTTCTCCTCCAGAGGATAAAATTGGCGAATGTGCGGCTTATATTTTCCCGTAATTGCAGCAAATGCAGGTAATTGAAAATGAGTAGAACGAAAAGAAATGAAAACAATTTTCAAAAAAAAGTAATAAAGCGAAAAGAAATGGTTTTCGAAGTTAAACATTGGTATTGTTATCCGGTCGTAGTCGACACGAGTACGAGTTCTGTACGTCGAAATCTCTCGTGATCGATAAACCTAATGACATAAAACAATATAAAAATACAGAAAAATTAATTTCATAATGATATGATATAACAATATATATAGACTACGTAGAGTAGTTTTTGTGTGATCGTGATGGACGAGAGACGCGATTGGAACATTTGCTAATAACTCGAGGTTAATCGGGATAGTGGAAACACAAATAAAAAAGATTCTTCGCACATTTAGTTATGAAACTCATAACGATAAAAAGATATATATTGCGTTTGAAAAACGAGAGACCGGAAGCAATAAGTCGGGTACGTGGGCCGTAGGCACCCTGCATCACCGGAACTCAAACGTCACCCGGGTCTATGTATCCCGGCGGTATCTCCAATACAGTCCACTCCCGCAGTCTGGACTTGATTTCCGTGCTACTAAAGAGAGTCCCCCACTGCCGCTGTTTGAAGCGAGGGAAATGGTTAAGTTAGACAAAGTCCGGCAGGGTACACGAGTGAGCGCGCGACTTGTCAATAGAAGCGAGTGGGGGTAACAACCACCCTGTTTGCGCTTTTCTTACAGAGATAATCGAGGGGAATTGTCCTACTAGAGAGTGTAGAGTTAGAGAAAGTGTACTGTATATACTTAACTAACGGTTGGCAGTACATGTACGTGCGCTTGCATCTTTCATTTTCTAAAGCACTTTCTCTCTCTCGTTCTCTCGTTTCAACACTACTAACACTGCGTAACGATGGATTCTACAATCCATGTGCCGTAAATACCACATTCAAATTACAGTTAGTGATATATTACATCTTACTGAAGTTTGCGTCGTCTTTTGCATTTTACCATTTGATATCGTAGGATGTTTTATCCTTTATTTTTTTCTTCAGTTTCTTATCTCTATACATTGACTAACTCTCGAAGAGATATCTTATGATTCGCTACATCAATAAATAAATCGATAAATACTGGCGGAAGTCGTATTCGAATTTAAATTCGACGATCTTCTTCTTTTTTCTTTTATAATAATATAATCTTCCGAGAAAAACTAAGAGAGGCAACGAATAAATGCTAATAATTGTAACAAAAATCCAATGGGCCGCTTCGACCGGTGTTATAACATCTTCTCCTTTTTCCACGATAGTTTAGACAGTCGAAATCTGCTGATTGTTGTTGAATTTCGATAGATTCAATGATGAACATTCCTTTAGCATGGTTCTAAGTCGAAGTAAGAAACGTTCCGATGACCGAACCCGTACCAATTGTACACGATTGAATTGGTATCTGTGATTTATGATGTATGCAACAAGAGAACAGTCGACATAGATCTCGTGATTATTTTTCAGAGATATTTAAAAGATACTCAGGCAATGAAAGCATATATCACTTAGCCAACTAAGGACTGACGGAGTCTCATATGTTGCTTTCATTTTCGCTACTTTCCTTGCAATAAATAGATTTTATATCCATAAAGAAATAAGATATTTAAAACATGTCGAAATCAGCGTAGAATCACCGTTGACGTTAAATTTCACGGTTGATTATACGGACACGTTAACCGTATACTTCTATCGATATCAAATCCTCTCCCTATCGTGTGTCCGGTAACTATAGCAACCGCATGAGGCGCTGTGCAGGTCCAATTACCGGACGCAGTAATCTCAACAGCCATGAGCCATAACCTCAATACTAAAGCCGTTAAACCGATACGTTGTGCAGCAAGTAAATAATTGTTATTCGTGCTGGGTTAGGGAAATTATTTAGAAAGTACGTCACTGTATAATGTCACTTGTTCTATATGTTTAACACCATTAAACGATGATTTGTATCAATTATATAATCCATGCTGCCGGTATTCTGCATTTGATATCATACGTATGTACATAACCCTTTGAACCCAAGATTCTGAATAAATACAATACATTGACGATTATGTATTTGATTTAAGAGGTATGAATCGAAAATTAGCATACACGGTATAAATATAATTTGGATACATTCACTAAGTTTTCCATAGGTTCAGAGTTGAATTAATTTGAATTGATTTAATATTAAATGCGTGGAGTCGTCAGATTACTTAATTTTCCAGATTCACCATCATTTATTGCATATACTTTAAAAATATTAAATGTTTAAATATTATATAATCGAAGTAGTATGTAGAGGTCTTAATCACGCAATGAAACAAATATATTTTTTTTTATTGTAGAACCTGACGCCATGTTAAATAAATAGCTGTATATAGAATAATTTGCGACGACTGCTCTCTTAACGCAGTACAAGTGGGCATACCACTTGGGACTATGAGTAAGATGTTCGGGATTCCAAGAAGCACCCTTTACGACAAGCATAAAAAAGGCATTCCAATAATCACGAAAAAGGGACCATCAACTATTCTGACTACGGAAGAGGAAACTCACCTTGTCCTGTGGATTTTTCACATCGGTAAAAGAGATTTTCCTATAAACAAGAATCAGCTTTACGACAGTGTTAACCAAATTCGTCAAATCAAAATTGTCATTCGAGAATCAAATTTTTTTTAAACCTTAACTTTTCTCATTTGCAATTATTTTTCTGCTATCTTCTTCTTAAGAATTTTACCATTGTTGTAGGCATCGTCATATTCAACATCGTAATTGACTAAATCGTTTTCTGGTTGTGTTTCCTTTTAATCTAGATATCATCGTCAGGTTTTTAATTTAATCTGGAATCATCCACGAGATGCGATTCGATCTTAATTTATCTCTTTACGTAACCGTGTTCTGTCTTAATAAACAATTGCTTGAATTCTGGCGCTACAGGTTAAGAATGCGACATATTAATAACAGACCCGATGGCACACAATATATGACATCACAGCTGTTGATTACTTTGGAGTTCACTTTGGATCATCGTGAGTGATCAACTGTGCTATGAGAGAAAGATGACATGTAGCACATCATCTCAAGACGATGATGACATGTATGAGGTTCATGTCTTTACTAATCCGATGTGGTAATGTTTATATTTCATTTGATGGTTACTTTTTGACAGTGAAATATAATTTTTTGTTCTGTGAATATTATGTTGTGAAGTGTTGTTTGTTCGTTTCTTTCTAACGGATCTTTTTAACGAAACATATGTCTTATGTGTGAGTATCAGTTTACTATTAATTTAAATATATTTGTATTGTTATCGTGATTTTTTGTTTCTTTTTTGCATTTATTTTATGAAAGCATTTTCTTGTAAAATACCACGTCGAAAATTATCTGGCTAGTGATTTACCTTGGGAATAGTTTTCTCATATTGAAATGACAAAAATCTGCAATCTTAAAAAAATGTTAATCACGCAGTTACAAAAAATTTTATTAAAAAAAATGAGTCCTTTTTACAAATTTGAAAATTTCAAGCTATCACGTAAGATAACAGTGTAAAGAAGAATTTAATCTGTTGAGGTGTTGCCAAGTTGTGACTGTACAGATACAAAAACGGTAATTTTAACTGAAAATCATTGTTTTTTCCTTAAAATTCCAAATTTAGCCTCTGCCAAATTGATTTCTCCATGGATTCTAAGTTCATACTAAGGCAAAGAAACCCTGTCAAGGAGAACCAAATCGATTCAACATTTCCTGAGATATCACTTCGGACGGACGGCTGACGAGACACATTCAGGAAAGCAAACCAGTAAGACTTCGTCTGAAAGAGTGAGTGCCTAAAAAGGAAAGCAAGAAAAACAGAAGCGATTGCAATACGAGCTAACGTCTCGTACTGTTTTGTCGAGAAAAAGTATGATTCTATGATCCTACTTTAGTACAGCGATATCTATATTTACGACATTACGCATATATAAATGTGATGACACGGGAAATACACTGTGTCTGCACGATTGGAGTACGTTGTAGGGCCTCACGACTTGCTGGAACCGTACGGGATCGTTATTAGCACGCTGTGCTGTTAAAAAATCGTACCATCACAATGTCGTCCTGGAGCAGACATACATGACGGCTTTTTGGTGCCAGCTGTCACGGCATGATTTTCATACTGCGTATATATAGTTTGACATCCAAGTTATAGTTTATATTATGATGACACTACGATTACGATAAGTTACATATCTGAAAGCAATAAATAAAACAATGCAACAAGTCAATTGAACTTGCATCCATGAGTGGCTGCTAATGGGGACACTTAATGGCCAAATTTTTAAACACAACCAAAAATCAATGGACGCATTCTGGTACATCTTCTTTCCTCACATCGTTTCGAAAGTTACGAATCAACTATTCCCTGTACAACTAATTAATCGATGATGAGAAAAATTGTTTTGAATTCGTCTGTTGTCTAACGGGGTCGGTCATTCGAACGTTTATCTTATTTGATTGAAGCTGAAGCTCCTTTTCTCAAAGACGTGTAATGTTCCTTTGACAAGTGTGAAAAAATCTATACTATAATTCTTAAATTTGGATTTCCGTCCCTTAAACTCCTCCTAGACGGAGCGTGCTACGAAGGTGATCTTGGACATTTTGGAAAGGTCTCCTGATTTCTAGGTCAACGCAATTATTTTCAGCTCTTCAAGTTGAGTCCTTAAGGAGTTACAGACATTTGAATTTTCTAAGAGTATTATTGAATTTTGACGTTTAATTTTAATTTTTAAAAAAGCAAAGTTATTCTTCGTAGTAGGTATAGCTTGCGCTTTTTAAAAAAATAAAAGGTTACTATGATACGGTGAACGGAAATGTCTGTTTTTGTTTGACATGAATTTTCAAATGCAATTCACATTTTAGTGAAGCAGTAAACAGTCAAGTCATTAAAAATAAAATAAGAAAAAACGAAAAATGCCCAGAAAGCGTAACGATACTAAAAATAAACCTGGGCGAAGCCGGGTACGATACTAGTAGATTAATAAGAAAAAAAATCATTAAATACGAATAAATCATTGTAGTTAACGTAAACGCATCCCCTCAACAATATATTACATATGTAACAGCTTACTAAATAACGTTTTAAAAAGGTTGACAAACAAACAATCGCTCGCATCCTTGTGCGAGCAATACAAGACCGGATTACTGAACTGAAAAGTACAGAACCAGGGAACGAACCCGGCATTTTGCGTCTGCGAGGTCCGCGGGTTACGTGCACATCCGCGAGGCTTCTTCAACAAATAATAATCGTTACCTGTTTATGCCTAGCTATCCAGCTAAGCATAAACAGGTAGCTCAGAATCTCTAGAAGAAATTATAACAAACATTTATATTTTCTTAGCATTTGTCATTTCGTTGTTAATACAAAAATAATTTTTCAAAAGTGGCAAAACCCATCAGACGGGCGTTTACTCGTAATCTGGCTTACATTTGTGAAGCCTGCTTCGACGATCTCGAATTAATACAAATCAGGGGTCGGATCGATCATCGAGTAGGGCTCGAACTATATACGTCGAATCTCAACGACATTACAAAACATATCCGCTGAGGTAACGTCACCATGGGTAACCGTAAACGGCGAGGTACGAGATTGAGATCGAGCGGTCCACCCGGTATAAAAAAGTGGGTACCCCAGAGCACAACACGAATTTCACGCGTAGTACTGTTATATATACTCGACCAATCGGGATGTGAGTATGGTTCGAGGGCTCTTCACTAAGGTGGTGCGTTGGCGCTAAAATAAAAGTAGTTTTAAGAATTTGGGCCAATTGGCAATCTCCTTATCTTATGTCTGCTCTTACATTCTATGGGTACGAGCCTCTCATTCAAGAATTCGTACTCTTGACTCGTACTCGCTACTCTGCTCTCACGTTCAGTGGAAGCATAAACTAAAACATTGACGGCTATTGGCTAGTTCGGGCCTACCTGTGGCCAAGTCAGGGAGGGGTCCCTGCAGAAAAGGAAAGAAGATATTCAACGCGTTGACTATAGCGCAGGCGCCTCTGCCACGTAGGCATATTTTCAACTTGATAGACTGTTCGATGCGCCACCTCAACATGTGGGACGATTCTAAAGAGTATAAGGGCTTTAACAAAACGTACCGACCATTGATTCCAATAAACTTTTTCAAATATAGCACATTACCCTCAATTTACTATGTCTATCTACCTAAAACAATGACAATCAATAGAAAACTATATGGCATACACGAAAGAAAGATACAATAATTGTGATTATTATGCAGTCATGATTTGCTATTTCAGGTACGGGAACGTATCGTGTTTTTATGAGCTTCGTTTTATAAAAATGTGATACTGGGTTTGGAGAAGAACTCAAAGGGATAAAATGAATAAAACAAACAAACAAACAAGCCGTCTAATGGCCTCTGTGTGCTTACGTCTAAGAAGCTGTAGCTGGCATATGGATTCCTCGCATTGTGCCTGTAGTTCTTATCGTTATTGCTACGACATTGGGAACCGCCGATCGGACTCCCAACGTTCCCGCGGCACCCGCTATCCCTCTCTGCATGTCTGGTCAGGGATAGAGGCGTGTGTATCAATCCAAATATCGAGAAAAAAATGGCAAAACTCTCAAGAATAAAGAAAAACGTGGCAAACTGAGATGCGGAAAAATGTGTGATATGTGAGTTTCAAAACGTCGGCGAAACGCTACACGAAACAAGGTGTCAGAATTAATAATCCTGACAAATCCTTACTCATATTGAGCGCTCCATCCGTAAAAATGAAAAAAATATAACACACATTAAACAAACTAGACTAGAATCTAATTCTCTTGGCGTTCGGCAAATAAAAGTGTGCGAGGATCATACTCGTTAGTGGAACTCGCGCTTATATTTTTGCTCTCTGGTAGGTCTCTGCAAGCTTTCACCCAGAAAAGAAACTCTGGTTCACGCATGAAAGCACCAGCGACTCTGCTCTATCTATATCTCATAAATTACATGGAAAATTACCCAGTAAGAAAATCGTCCCGTGACAGCTGCCGGCAGAATGCCGTCATGTACGTCCGTGCCAGGCCGACACTGTGACGGCACAACTTTTTAACAGCACCACGTGCCAATATCGTGCTTGTACGGTTTCAGCGAATCGTGAGGCCCTACAACGTGCTGCAACCGTGCAGACACGGTGTTGGCACGCCGTCCTGCAGGAACGTCGGGGCGGCACGTGAGCAGTCATGTGCGGACGTACGAAGTCTGTTCAAAAAGTATCGCGAATTTTGTGTTTTTTCAGAAAGTATTTATTTATTCATTAATATCTATTTTGTCCCCTTCAAAGTAATTCCCCTCGGATATAATACATTTATGCCAACGTTTTTCCCAATCCTCGAAGCACTTAAAAAAATCATTTTTTGTGATCTTGTTCAGCTCCTCCTTCAATGCCGTCTTTATCGCTTCAATCGTGGCGTAGCGTCGTCCTTTCATGGGCCTCTTCAGTTTTGGGAACAGGAAAAAGTCACAGGGGGCCAAGTCTGGGGAATACGGTGGCTGCGGCATCATTAGAGTGTTTTTTTTGGCCAAAAATTCGCGCACAAGCAACGATGTGTGAGCAGGGGCGTTATCATGGTGCAAAACCCAATTTCGCGGCGCCCCGTCTCATGCCCAAATCATTGGTAAAAATCGAATAGCACGAGCCAATCGATATGTTTAGGTTCTCAGCAACTTCTCTAACGGTGATTCGACGATTGGCCAATATTATTTTCTTCACTTCATCAATGTTTTCGTCTGTTGTTGATGTGCTCGGGCGTCCGGCACGCTTTTCGTTGTTCGCATCTTCTCGGCCCTCTGAGAACGTTTGTACCACCGATAAACGTTGCTTTGGTCCAAGGTAGCTTCACCATATGCCACAGTCAACATTCAGAATGCGTCCACGCACTTAATTTTGTTTTTCACACAAAATTTGATACAGATTCTTTGATCCATTTTTTGGAATAAGCAAAAATCGAAGACAAGCCAAAACACGTCCAACCAAAATAGCTGTCAACAATTAACTAAACATTCAAAATGGCCGACTTTGTCAGCATAAGTGAGGGACATGAGTACCAACCTAACGTCACAAAAAAATCGAAAATCGAATATACGTAGCCCGCGGAAATTAAAAATTCGCGATACTTTTTGAACAGACCTCGTATATGATTCCATTGTACCGTCACGCCGGGCCGCTCCGTGTCACCACCGTGTAGTCCCCCCCCGTGCCGCCACATTTCTATCTGGGTAATAATTTTTTGTCTTTTGCATAGGCACAGGAAAAACAAGATGCATTCTAGAGCAAACGATGAGAAGCGATATATCTTTGCGTCAGTGAAAACTCTGGCTGGTTAAGTCGTATTAACCCTTTGCCCTCGAGAGGTGACTCTCGCTCACCATTTATTGGGTAAACGAGACACCTCTCTAGTGCAAAGGGTTAAAACTTTGCAAAAATCGTATTAAGGAATCTTGTAATCTTGCCCCATAGTAACGAGAATCGCTCATCTCTTCGTAATAGATCGTAACGAGTGTCGCTGTACACCGGATGACACGGATAACAGCGAACAGATTGTTCTTCGTCGAGCGTAAGCTAATACAAGGATGAATATATCGATTCTAACAGTCTCAAGGCGGGTGGTAGATGCAGCCGCCACCCAGCCTGTTTCGATGAATGTATAATTCATCGATGAAGAGTCTATCTCTCGTCGAATAAGACAAAACTATCAAAGATATAAGAAAGCTCACCGCTGCTGTCAGCGCTGTCCAGCGATGAGGCGCCGAATGTCATTCTCTCGGTTTGCATCCGCTCTAGCTGTCTAACTCAGCCTTCTCCCCTGGTTCTACCTCTACAGGTACTGGTACTCCGGCAGGTTTCTCTCTACGTTTTTCCTGCTAATTAATCGACGCACTCTATATTTCACGCAAGAACGAGCCCTTTGTGATTCAACAAGGGGTATAATTGATCGCGATGACATTTTTCATTCGTGTACAAGTCGGGGGCGATTTATGCGCTGCCCTCGTATACGTGCTCCAAAAAAAAAAATAAATAAATAAAATACCGACAACTGAAAAAACCCGTGTCTCAATGCCGGCACTGTTCAACTACCACTGCACGAATGAATTACGCGCCCCCGTTTTATTCGTGTGAAAGCCATGTTTTTCCATGTGAAAAAGCAACAACGATACGAGGTGCACAATATGGGGTTTATGTTTTTCGAACGATGGCAGATATGGATTGAATATACGAGTTTTTGATGATCTCTCTCGGAGGTTTCTCGTGTGTGTTTCTATCTATATATCAATCATCTCTAGTATCATATTCAAATAACAGTCTGTGCACGATACTCGATACACGGGATCGATTACGATGTTCACGAGAATTTGTTGGTGAGAATTAACAAATTATTGTAACGAACCGATAGAGCGAAGCGCTTCGGCATCGATACCAAAAAAACCTCTTGGTACAGTTACGTCCCCAAAATATGCAGTCGCTGCATGTCTCAACCAAGGGGCCACTGCGGTAGATATGCTTAGAACAAGGGTAAGGAAAGACGGACCCATGCTCGCAAAAGATAAGACGTAAACCTTCTTCCAGAGAATCCGGCGTATGGAAAATGGCAAGATCCAGTCAACTAGGCTTTTCGTTGTTTTTCCTTAAGGGGTAACATCACTGTAAATTTTTTTAAAAATCGATATTTTTTTTATTAGCTTAAAAAATACACTGAACCCTTTAGAATATGTGACAAACCCGTTTTTACCGGAAAAAAATTTTTTGCCATCAAATTTTGCACCTTTCCCCAAGCGCGTCAGACTACTTTACAGAGCAGCGTTAGTACGTCATCCCGTTGTGTGTTCGAGTGTGAGGGATTGGAACGTTATAGACCGTATCGCGGATTGTTCAGACTAACTGACGGTTAGTGAGTTATTTTATTTTATTTATCTGATTATATTGGACTGTATTTTATTATTTTCGTTAGCTTACGCAGTGCGCGTTCGGCCGTCTTCCCGTGTTTTATGGGACCGTAGTCATTCTATTATTATTTCTTTTCCCGGTACTTATCTATTTTATTTTATTTTATTTTATTGGTATTCGTTATTTATTGATTCGTTTATGATTTATGCTGGGTTGTGCCTTTTCATACGCATTTTGCGAATTATGAAAGTTCTGCAGATGGATATAAGGGTCCATTCGTATAATTTTTGCCTCGAAGCCGACGCAAAGCGAATCGAAAACGCGGAACGAACTTTGACGGATGCAGCAAAAGAGGCGCGCTCTGCCCTAAAATTGTCGCAAAAAGCAAATGAGGAGGAATTTTCCTACGTGGAAGGACAGCTTTATGGTCCTGGGATAGCAGATTAATGGTAAACATTTTTTAGTCATTGAATTTTTCATTTCTTCATATGTAAAACACACATCAAAACTTTAAACGCATTTTTCTCGAAATGTCATTTTTCAAAACGGCACGCAGCATAACTCGAACAATTTTTATTCTATTGATTTGAACTTCTGAAAATATCTTTAAAATAACATTTGGAAGAGGACTACGTACGGGATTTTCGATAAGTTAATATAAATATTTTTTATTAACAAATGGTTGCCTTTTTTTTGCCGAAAATTTGTCATTTTCTGTTTAATTGCTCGCCAATTCTACAAAACCAATATTTTCAAAATCCCCTACGTATTTCTCTAGCTTTAATGATATAGATAACGGAGAATTTTTGTTTTTTGTTCCACGTCCAAAATTGCACCAGTTATGCTGCGTGCCGCCGTGCGCCTCGAATTCAACATGGCTGCGGAGAATGGCTCCAACGTCGCCATTTAAAAATATTTTTTGATAAAAATTTTTTGTTTATACTTCAATATACATTCAATAACTTCCTTAAATTGTATTTTCGTATCACCTTTCCTTCCAACCAAAAAAAAAATCGTAAAAAAACGTTTTTTAGGCCGTTACAGTGGTGTTACCCCTTAAATCCTGCGTCGGAGAGTAACGCGGCCCACCGCGGAGTCTCACATTCCCCACCTCTCGCTCGGGGAGTAATACGGCCCACCGCGAACTCACTATTCTCAACCTCTAACTCGGTGAGCAACACGGCCCACCGCGAACTCACTATCCCAAATTCCTAACTCAGTTAGGAATTCAGTTAGTCAAATTCAATATCAGGAAAACGCAAATTTCGGCAAAGGAACTTATTTCCCCTAAAGTTATTTAGTTATCACAAATAACCCGTAATCCTGAAACTTCATATCAATTCATTAAATTGGAATACGTAACTAAATGTTTGAAAGATAAGTTTATCCCCATCATCGACCCTTAGTATCTATCTCAAACTTGAACAAACTACAAACTTAATAACCCATAATTTCGTTTAGCCCGGATCTCTGACCAGTTAGCCGTAGCTAAGGTTAAAATTAGGGTAACTTAGTATTTTGTTACTTAGACGTAGTAGTATATCACCGTTACAAAAGTTCAAGCTCCTAGTTGTTGTGGACTCGCACCGAAAAACACGATGAGTAAATGTCATCGTCGTGTATAAAATCTTTGGTCCTTGCTATCTCTTCTCGTACATTCGCCGATAACAATAGCTGCTCTCAAACCTGCTTCAAAAACGAGCCTGAGAATTAGCCATTTTCATTCGATACTACGACTTGATTCACAAACTCTCGATAATTAATATGTTCGTTCGTTCATGTGTTTGAGCCTGGCTCTGGTCGCTACTCTGAAGTAGTCTTGACCATACCGTGATCATGACCATACGACCATGGGCAATGAGAATTGAAAGATAGGAAACTATCCTGAAACATCTGACATATCTGAAACGAACGAACGAGACATTCACATTAAAAAAAAGAGTTAGATAAACTCTTTCTCTTTATATAGTGATTCGAATTTTTTTAAGGGGTTACATGGGTTTTGAAACCAAAAAAAGCATGTTTTCTCGATTTTTTATACACTATATATTAATCATTTAATTCAGAAAGTTAAGTACATCAAAGAGTAACATTACAACAGTATTTTAAAAAAATTTCATCCAAACACGTTGAAAATTCAGCTGGTGGGACCTGGTTTCCGGAGACCCCTAAAAAAAGTGCCCTCGCGGTGGTCTTTTTATACACTATATATTAATCATTTAATTCAAAACGTTAAGTACATCAAAGAGTAACATTACAACAGTATTTTTAAAAAATTTCATCCAAACACGTTGAAAATTGAGCCGGTGGGACCTGGTTTCCGGAGACCCCTAAAAAAAGTGCCCTCGCGGTGGTCTAAGTATAGCTCGTGATTGAACGAAAGATTTTTTTTTAAATTGGAATTTGAATTTTTGGTAGTATTGTATGCAAAATAATACATTTTTTGGTACAACTTACACTACGTATAGCTTTGTAAAATTAGTTTTAATGGAAATAAAAAAAATCCTTCGTTCAATCACTAGTCAATGCTATTTTGAAGAAGTGTGCAACATTTTAATAAGATCGGTGCATTAGTTTGTGCGAAATCGTGTCCACCGGCTTCAACAATAGTGTTTCGAGAAAAACGCGATTAGTTTTGGGTAGAAATAAAACGACGAAAATTTTTTTTTTTAACTCACATAGAATCGTCGTTTCCAGCTCCATAAAGTAAAAATCCGGCTGCAGCTGCGATGTCCAGGGCATCCTTTCTGCCTGAGACGAATTCTTGCGTCTCGAGTACAAGGCTTTCTTCTCAGCTATGAGTATACGATGTTTATTCTCTTTAAAAACAGTAACAGAGCTCAAATCCCTTGGATTTCTTCACTCGGAACGTTGGACTTCGAAGCGCGGGCAAGTCCATAAGACGTAGTTGAGATCTTCCTCTTCGATAGACATGAGCAGTCCAGCAGGTCGACGACATTTTCCCTGAACAAGCTCGATGCTAAATCATAAAATGGCTTGACCGCATATGGGTGATCGTTGTAATGGAGATGCGGTCGAGGCGCTTGAAGTCGTACAACCACGGTTTGGTTCTCTCTCGAAAAAAGAGTTGAAAAAAGTTTGCCCTTATGTTGGCTATCGCGAACGAGGTTGCGGTTCGTAGAATTTGCGTACTTTTACTTGACGACTGGATCAAAATCAGAAGCTGTAAGGAGAGGATTGTAGGGTAGACCGTCGCGTGCGCCCGCTTTCGCTATTAAGTCGGTGAACTCGTTACCTGGGATGGCTGCATGCCCTGGGATCCGTACTAGACCGGTCTTTAGGTTATACCACTAGGATTACGGGACACGTAATTTTGACGCATTTCACATCTCAAGATATAGATATATATAAGAAATGCCGTAAACTTAGCGTTGAGAATGAATAGTCGAAAGTGACTAGTACGCTTCAATAATTATAGGGAGAAACGTTACTCGAAGGGGTCGGCGTGATGAGGGCTTGAAGATAGCTGAGAAAGTCAGTAAGGATAGAGGATTTACGAATTTTCTTTTCAATAATTATTTTAAGAGTGAGAAGCAGCGCCAAGAAACGCTTCGGCTAAGAATATGGATGCATGTGCAGAGATTTTATATTTTAATGAGAGAAACATGGATGGAAGGAAATAGCGAGATCTACGAGTTCGTTGTTCTCCGTTTTGGAGCTGTCTGTATAAAACATTCTAGAGTGTCGCAGATGTGAGCTAAAAGTATTGAGGAAGGATTTTATAGGATGGTCGGCCAATTGAATTATTTTTCCTGACATAGTGTTGATATAAGAGGAAGAAAAAGTCGTGGAAGAGTTTGTTTGATAGAGGGGGAGGGGGGGGGGGGGGGAGATATTAAACATAATAAGGTCATTGAGATGAAATGGCTATCGCCGTTGCGAGAGCTTTTGCGGGTCTGGTGTCCGGCTTCGAGAACTTTCACCGAAGCCTCGATCGACGCGAGGAGCTTTTCCACGGAGAACTCGGTAGGAACCCCTCTGATGAGGCATTCGTAGAAGTTGGAATTGTCCAGGTTAAAACCAACAAAGTATTATTGACCGAGGATTAAGCTGAACAAGAGACTATTTGCAGCCTTGGCGGAGGTAAAAGTAAAACCGAAATCTAACGTTTACGCGAACTAGAACGATCGAGGATATCTTGCTTCGAAAATGTTGTCAGGAGTGTCTTGGCGGTGTTTGTGACATTAAGTCGAGGAGTAGTCGAGGGAACGATGTGTGGGCGTAACAAAACTTTGAAAGCGCCTTTTTCGCGTTGTTCGTATAGCGAAATTTGCTAAATTCTTCAGGGTCCGTATTGGTTTTCGGTGATAAATTCTAGTTTATTGTTGTCGGTGTCCTCTTTTGAGATCTCGTTAACTTTCGTAGACACTTAAACGTTGACTGATTATCGCCTTTCTGGTCAACCCGCTCGCACAAGCGTTTGCTCTCGGACGAACGTGAACGACCGGCGCAAGAAAAGGAGCGAGAGTACCCGTGTACGCGCAAACTCACGCGTCGATCACCGAGTGACTCTCTCACGAGGTCCTTTACCTTGGCGTCCAGCTTATCCTTCGTGGGAATGTGGTCCGTGTCTTCAAGTTCCTCGTCCTCAACAATTTGCTGGGTGACGCCCCCACCCGAAGCCAAGGTTTGGGTATCTATGCTCGCAGTCTCAGGATAACCTGTAGAGAGGAGAAGAGTGTGAAAAGGTTAGGATGGGAATAATTTAGATAATAAAAAAAATATGGTAAAAGTTAAAGAATAAATTTAACGAAATTGTCGAACGTTTAGAAGCCGCGAGGTTTTAAATCCTACACTATAATTGTCTTTAGCATGAAATCGAAATAAATGCAGTTCAAAGCTTTCGCTAGAAAGATACATCCTTACTCTGACCATGGAGACTTTACTCTAGTCTCCATGACTCCAACCACGAAGACTGTATTCTAATCTTCAAGGCTCCGACAACCGTTCCCGCGGCTTCGTATAATAAATGTATTCCAGTCTAGTACCGTTGCTTATGCGCGCTTGCGGTCACTCTCTTTCTCTTTTTCTCTCTGTCTACGGCGCGGCGTTACCAGTTACCTAGTCAGTACAGTTTCTCCCGGTGTAATATTTCTCAAAAGATTCTATAAATCATTAGAAATAATTAATATGCTATTGCTGAATGATCTACAATTCTTGTTTTAAATATTTAAAATTCGAGTACCGATAAAATTTGTGAGGGTTGCAATAAATTAATACTCTTGGAGATTACGTGGGAGGTTTGTATGATCGTTTGAATTTTGAAAATGCTGCCTGTCGAATTGAATAAATCTACAAAGGGTTCAAGTGCAGTTTATTTTAATATTTATTGTATAACATTGTTATTGTGACTTGATGGTCCAATAGCGGTGCACGATGCAAGAAAAAACGATCAACAGAAGACAAGTACCCGATCAGCCAGTTACAAGATATACGTTTTTTTTTTCTTTCTCTAAGTTATGAAGTCATCGAAAGGAGTTACAGCATCGGTTTCGCTACTACATCGATTATGTTCCTCCATTTTTAGAGGCTAATGAAAAATATAAAATATATATATATATATATGCTTATTTATATATATATATATATATGTATATATATATTTATATAATTTGTCGAAGTAGTTCTCTTCTCTCGCAATATACTAACACGTATCTTTCTCCTCTATTCTCATATCTCTTATAGGTAATTCTTTTCTTTGATTTTGCAAGGCCAGCGTAGAAATCACACGAGAAAAATGGTAAAACTTAGTCGAGGTTTCTTTTTTTTTTTTTTTTTTTTATATATATATATATAGACAAAGAATAACGCGTTCTCGTAGATCGTCGTTGGTCCGAGTCGCAACTTCCTTGTGTGTTGTACATTTAGTAAAAATAATAATAGTTCAAAATCTCCGTGCGGTTTGATGCGAATACAAGAAAACTCCTGGTGGAGATTCGTCGTAGAAGGCGAGGAAATTGGAAAGAGGGGATAAATTGTCGCTAGTGTTTATCGTAATCGCATCTGACCGCATAATCGTCGAGTATTTTGGTTTTATGTACAGAGGGACGGAGAGCTCGACGGTTTAGCGTCGAGTCACTCTTAAACAGGCAGTGGTGATTGTATATGGTGTTCTAAATTGCAAGATTAATGCCAGCGAATTAAAATCGCTTACGAAATTGACCGCGGAAGAACCGTTTGTAACAAATGTATAATAAATGTGTGCACGCACTTGTCACTTCACCAACGATACTTCCTCCGTTGACGCAGAGGATATAATTGGCGGATGTGCGGTTTGTATTAACGCGCAATTCCAGGGAATGTAGGTAATTGAAAATTGAGTAGAACGACAAGAAATTAAAATAATTAATTTAAGAGAAAAAATAAAATAAAATTAGGAAATAAAATGAAGAAAAAAAAATGGCTAAGTTAAACTTTGGTATTGTTATGCGGTCGTAGCCGACACGAGAGTACGATTTCTGTACGTCGAAATCTCTCGTGATCGATAAACCTATTTACATAAAACAGTATAAAAATACAACGAAGTTAATTTCATAATAATATAATATAATAATATATATATTTCTATACTATGTAGATTAGTTTTTGTGTGATCGTGATAGACGAGAGACGCGATTGGAACATTTGCTAATAACTAAAGGCGAGGAAGGGAAGAAAAACGCCAGCGGTTGACGAACTTAAACTCTTTAAAGAAACAAGAATTTGGTTTAGCTAGTCCGCGAAGTAAGTCTGATCGGGCTTTACCGACTTTAATCCGGAATCGAAGTTAATCGCGATTGTGTTAAACGCGAGTAAAATTTCGTACGTTCAGTTATGAAACTCATAACGATAAAAAGATATATATTGCGTTTGAAAGACGAGAGACCGGAAGCAATAAGCTGGGTACGTGAGCCATAAGCACGCTGCATAATCGCAACTCAAACGTCACCCGGCTCTATGTATCCCGGCGGTATCTCCAATATATACTTAACTAAAGGTTGGCACTACATGCACGTGCGCTTACATCCTTCATTCTCTAAAACACACTCTCTCTCTCCTTGTCTCGTTTCAACATTGGTAAAATCGCGTAACGATGGTCTCTACGATCAATGTGCCGTAAATACCGCATTCGAACCACAGTTAGTGATAAATTACATCTTATTGAAGATCGCGTCGTCTTTCGCATTCTACCACTTGCCGCTGTAGGGTGTTTTATCATATCTTATTTTTTCTTCAGTTTCTTATTTCTATACATTGACTAACTCTCGGAGGGGTATCTTATTATTCGCTACATCAATAAATAAATCGATAAATACTTGCGGACAATGTGGAGGTCGTGTTCGAATTTAAATTCGACGACCTCTTTCTTTTTTCCCTTATAATATATATCTTCCGAGAAAAACTAAGAGAGGCAACGAATAAATGCTAATAATTGCAACAAGAATCTAAAAGGCCGCGTCGAGCGGTTCTATAACGTGTTCTTTTTTTTCCACAATAGTTTAGACAGTCGAAGTCTGCTGATTGTTGTTGTCCATCGGAATACTCGATGAGCACTCCTTGAGCATGGCTCGAAGTCGAAGTATCTCTTTGGAGGCGGCTGACAGGTCCGATTGAAGCTGAAGCTCCTTTTCTCGAAGACGCTTAATGTCCCTTTGGCACGTCTGAAAAAAAAAGGATTATTAAGAAAAAAATCATTAAATACGAATAAAACGCTTTAGTTAGCGCATTCGCGTCGCCTTAACGGCCTCTTAAATGCGTCACATCTTACCACGTTCTGCCTCAACAAGTCCAGCTTGTCGCACTTGAGTCTCGTGACTTCAAGCCTGAGATTTTCCGTCTCGTTGGCGCCATCCTTGGCGTTGCACCTAGCAGCTTCGTGAGTCTCCGCCGAACTCATGGATTCGAGACCGGTGTCGCTGTCGGGATAGACAGCCTGATCGAGTTCAAGCTCGCTGTTGAGTGAACTATCGTCACTTTCGGAAACTACGCGTTGCGTTGTTTCAACTTTCTCCGGTCGAGCGTCGTCCCGTTTTCGTAAATTTTCGTGAGTCAAACGTTGGAAGGGCGAGGTAGCATGGGGTTTATCATTCGTGGTGGCGATCGCGATCGTGACCTCGTTGCTACTACTGGACGCGACCATCGTCGACTCGCGTCTGTCAACCTCGTCTTGCTGAAGAGTCGTCAAACTGCTGTCTTGATTATCGGTGTTCGAGAGACTGCTGTCCTGACTACCGAGACTCGGACTACCGCGATCCGAGTCCCTTCTCAACGTGAAATCCGGTGAGCCCAGGGGACTCGAGGGCTCGACCGATCGTTTTCCACTCGAGATCTTGGACGTCGATTGCCGATTGCTCGGCGGACTTGGCTCCGACGCCCCTTTTTTCGCCAACTGCTGAGGCACGCTCTCCGTTGAAGCGTTTCTGACCCTCGATATCAAAGCCTTGCGTACCGTGTCGATGAACCGGGAACCACTGCCGCCGCTACCCGAAGTCGAGGTATCGCTCGCCGTAGGGCTCACGGGGCACGTCGAACTCAAACCGAATCCCGATCCGCTCGGTCCTGGAATTCCGCCTCCGAGGAAGTCGCTCGTCTTCGACTGCAATTCCTCTGTTAAGGACTCGAGCAACGCACAGCGCGTTCTTAGCTAACGAATGAAAGAATATAATGAATAATAAATCGATCATTCATACACCTGACACGATTATCATCGGAAAGACACAACGGATCGCATCTGTGTTAGTCGGTAAGATATTTTTATTAAAAATTGAACATGTTGACTTTCGCATGTGCTCAAATAACTTCAACATCGAATTTAAAATACAATTGAGAAGAAGAAATAATCCGATTAATATTTTCTTTTTCATTGAGCTAATAAATTAAACAAATAGAATCTCAAGTCGATATGCAGACGTTTTATGCATGGAATATAGTGATATTTTGCTTATTATCGGTCATTGAAGAAAAAAAACTTTGTCAAATGAAAAGAACGAAAAATAATTTTTTTCTTGAATCTATTCAAATTTAATCTGAGAAGTGTCAATTGTAATGAAAGCCTGGCAAAGTAAAACGATGAGATTCTCTTATGATTGTGTCATCTTGAACGATTAATCGAGCAATTGACTCATGGTACAGAGAGACGATTTTTTACCTCAAGCTTGGCAAACTTTTCAGCCTTGTAGGCAGCATTCTCAGCGTTTACGAGTTTCGTAAGTAAGAACTCCTTGAACTCGACGCCACGGAGAAAGACAGCGGGTGTGGGTAGATGCGGCCCGAACCAGGGTACGTCGTCTCTTGCAGTGATGCTCACTTTATACCTGAATAGCGCCAGACACAAGATAAACATAAAACGTTAATATTAAGAATAAGATTCGATCGACACTCGAGGAGCAGAGGGAACGAGTTGAATGAAGGAATGTCCCCATTTAGCAGAATATGGAATAACACTTGTGTGGATTTACCTGGTATTCGGAGTGCAGGGGTCGATAACCTGTACGACTATGAATGCGTGTAGAAAATGACTGGCGATCATGTCGGGACTGAACGGCGTTGCTTCCTCCTGGAATATTATAGCAACGATATCGTTGCCGATGTGTCGTTTACGCTGGAGTTGCTGAGAATCGCCTGGACTGTAGGGAAGCAACGAAGCAACGTGGAAGAGAACTTCCCGACCGCGAAATATCTCGTAGACGGCGGAATCACCGGTCTGACCGTGTCTTGTATCCAGACCACCGCGATAACTGCACACGAAAGAAACCGTACAAAATCCGGTTAAGAAAAATTCCAATATATTGTCATAGCGCAGCTATTTATTTTGATCGTAAGATTCCGTTTTTGAATCGGTGGTCGATTTTAATTAAAAGGACATATATTATTTATTAAACGGGACGAGCACTTGAAACACACACAGTACAATGATGCATGAGAGTAGATCCAGTTAAGAGAATAAAAAAATATCAAACGATTATAACAAAGAAGAAACGCACCCCTTGTGATCTTTAAGGTCGATTCTCTGACCCAGAAGATCGAGAAATTCCTGAAAGGCCGGTGTGATCTGTCTGTTGCCGAATAGCTGTTCCTCCGTTATCTGTCCCACTCGTTGATGAAGCACACCAAACTTAAATCTCGAGACGAGGGCGTGTTCGTCGTATCTGGCTATGAGAGTACCGGCTCCCGAGCACACAACCGGCATGAGGGTGCTCACATTCAGTGACTCGTTGATAGCCTGAAAAATAAGCAAAATATATTCATAAAATAACATGTAACCGCATGTATGTGTTGAGTATATGTGAGAATGAACGGTAAGGAAGACAGACGACGAGTCTTATAGTCTTATAGTCGACAAGCTGACAAGAATGTGAAAAAAAAAAAAAAAAAAAGAAAAGAAAAAACAGCAGGACACGGAAGAAGGGAGCGGCGTCACAAACTAGGGTGAAATATGAAGAAACGGAAGAGGCAAAAAGTACAAGTAACGGGAGAGAGAGCGAGTACAGCAAAGGTTTAATGTTCCTCATAAAGTTTTGTACTAAACGATAAATTTACCTTGACCATTTTGGCGGGAGAGGGATTCGGTCCGAGTGTGGCTGCCGGCACGAGTTCGTGGGTCGACCCGGCTCGTAATCGAAGCAGTACACGCCAGTGCTCCTGTCCTGCAACGGTTTCGGCCTTTACCGAGACTAGGACTGGGCCGTTTTCACCGTCTCGCCCGACGAGATTCACATGCTCCTGCAACAAACAAAAAAAAAACAAATACGAATAAGAATGAACATAAAAGTGGCGGTGTATGCGAGAAGAGCTCTCAACAGCATTACTCCTGTTGTCCCTCCATGGAACAATGAAGGAAAGAAAATATAAGAAAGAAAACTTGAAGAGTGAACACTTTTACGAGCGAGCTATCATGCCGAGCGGTCGAGAATAAAAACACACACAGTTTGGCTGTTGCGCCAAAGCTCGACGATCTTCGAAGGAGGAAGTGAGCAAAAACGGTTAGCCCTTCGAGGCTACACTTTGCAGCCTCGTTCGTGTTTATACAATGCTGGAAACATCGTCATTACATGATCGTTAAATCTCTGTATTCCCCATTAACATTCCTTTTTTTTTCTTAACCGCAGGTGTACCGACATCCGAAGTATGTTGTATTCGCGGGTATCGTATAGAGTGATCAACGGATATCCTATTTCAACGCTGAATATTGACTTCAATTGGTATTTGCGTACAGCTATTAGCTTTTTCTTTTGTGTTAGGGTAAAGTTCACATTTCCATGGTTTATATATGTTCCTCTCTCAGATTAACGATCGATCTTCTTTATAGTGCGTCAGAACACTGCGGGTGTAGATTTAATATAATAAAGTTCATAGGGTACTGCGAGAAAAATAATGATATCACCGAATCAGCACGCGATAACCGCTATAACATTATAAGTGCTCCAGTTAAGCACCGCGAGGAACTACATAGCACTTGGTAATCGTTGCCAGCGTTGAGTCTGCTTCGCAACGTAAAGGTACACGCGTATATACCGGGTAATTGTCTAGGTCGAGAAGCTGTGAGCGAAAAAACTCTGCGTACATGCAACCACGACACGACCATCCTTAAAATCCCCGCGTGTCCCCTCTGTATATCGTTGACAATGCTGCACGCACATTGCACGCATGCACGAACAACGAGGCGCAGATATAGGTAGCTACGTGCAAGCTGAGCGAGCGAGAGCTGCCGCAAATATGCGGCCACTTCCGCAAGCATAATAACTAACTAATAAACGAATAATAATAATATCATCAACCGCTATATAAACTGGCGAGTCTTTCGTTTTGTATTTTCCCTTTCTATTTTACAAATCAAATATATAGATTTGATTTATTTGTTTTTACTATATATGAATCTGTAAAATAATTTTTTTTTCTTGTACTTTGTATATGTGTTCTATAGCTTTGTTTGGAGCTGAGTAAGTGACAAATTGGATGCTCCATATTTACTCGGACGTTGTACTTGTCCGTTGTACAAAAGCTATCTATAGATTCCTTTATATGGACCACGTAACACCAAAGGATTCTCTTTCGCTTGATCTTTCCTTTTCCTAGAATCATTATTGTTATTAATGAACATGATTTAGCGACGTTAATTGACGAGAGTTTCGCGCGAAAGCACATCTTCTCTGGTATTAACACTGCGCGAGCGGATAGTGTGTACTACGACGAAACGAGAGAGCCTCTGATCGATTTCCATACAGTCTAACGCCCAGCGAATTTGAGCTCTCGGCCGTTGCTGTCGGCTCTCTCGAGGTATACATCGAGCTTACAACGTGTGCCTTTTATATTCGCAATTCTCTCGGCTACAAGACACTCTGGCCCCGTTCCAATAACACGCTTCGCGTTAACGGACTCGGCTGGCGTGCGCATGCAATTACGGACCAGCGAGAGAGGAGGGTGAGGAAAAAATAAGTGACTAAACAAGAATATCGAATACGGCGAGCAATTATAGACTGCTGCTGCACACACTATAATTGGTCCATCGGTGTTTAAAGCAGCGAAATATCACGAGAAACCTCTGAATATTTGGTCAAAACGCCACGGATAGCTTCATCGAATTATTAGTAATTCAAAATCTGTAAGATTTTAAGAATCAATGTAAACGAATGATGAAAACGATTGATAACAAATAAAAAAACAAACGGTCCGAGAATCCAAACAACGAATATTATCTTTTCTAGTACATCGCGAGTCGCTTAATCGGAAAATTCTCCTGGGATTAATTTTCTTATTCGCATGATATTAGCCGAGGAGTTAACTCACTTTTTTTTAGTTGTTTTAATTAGCGGTTTTAACGACACGCGATTTCATTTACATCACGATAGATATAATACCAATGAGTGTGCGCGGATGTAGAGAACGTTAAAGTTAACTCGGATTTCTCCCGTCTTTCAAGTTACTGGCATAAATTATGCTTGAAGAGCAAAGTGAGAATGATAGAACCGTTCGAGAACGATAAAGTAGAGTAAAAAATAGAACTTGACGAGGGGAGGGGGGATACTTTTATCCGTTAAACTCACCGAGTATTCGGTGTGTGCTTAATCAGTACGACTTCTCTATTTACCTCTTTTCTTAGGAGGCATTTAATTGGGCATTTAAGTACTCAAATATTTATTAGGTTCTCCGTTTTGCGACTCATTATTTACAGTTTGTAGATATCCGTTTGCGGAACTCGCTTAATTTTTTTTCACTTCGTGGCTACGTGTTTTGTAATATTACGCGCTCTGTGAGCGACCATCAACGAGTGAACAACCGTAAACTTATCGAGCGTATAACGACGACGTATTTATGACTATTGTCGTGTGTGCTGCCTCCTTGAAACTTTAAGGGGTTATCAAAGCGTATTCCGATCGATCGACGATACACCAAGGCAACGAGTCAGAAATATATAAAAAGTAATGGAAAAATAAAAAAAAATAAAGAATAGTAAATGAAAATACTGTTTACGCCCGTGGTTGAAGTGTGCGCCTGCCTGTTGGCTAACTGAAAACTCGCCGGAAATATTCCCTTTGTGGATATAGATACATGCAGTCTGAGTAAAGGGCGAAAGGGAGATAGGCGACCGAGCAGAACCGTAATTTGAGAAATTTCAGAGGCGGAAATTGTCGAGGAAGTGGCAGCGCGCAAACAGCTCGGTATTTCATTTCTATTTTATTATGTGTAGAGCCGAGTGGTCGAGTCTTTGGCAGTCTCGAAATTGAGCAGTCGTATCGGATAGAAAGAGACGAAGCTATGACAATCACCGTATCGTTCAAGTCAATATGCCACTGCCGAGTAAATATTGAAGTAAAGATGAGCAGGAGGGAGTATCGTTAAGAATAAACTAACGTGTGCCAAGCACTCAATTCTCTTTTCCCTACGTATTTTCCTTGGGTTTCTTAGCTACGCTGGTGGCGAACGGAAAAACTCGTTGCTACGCGTTAACTGCTGCCGAAACTTTGTTCATCGACTTGACGTCGGTGGTACTCTCTGTAAGCATAGACAAGTAATTAATCGACCGGTTAATCAAACTACTCGCTATCTTTTCTTGCTACTCATCCGGAGGCTCTCGTAGCTCTTGCGATAGCTAAACTAAGAGATAGCGGTATGCGTAAAGGTTGATTTGTGATTCGGAAAGGAAAACGTCCAAGTACGATTTAAAGAAGATACAAAAAATGGAGGTAGATGATATGCGTGTGGGAGACGTTGCTGTCTCGTAACGACGTCGGAATTGATACTTGTACGCAACTCGTATTTGCATCAAAGTTCGTCGTCGTCTGCGGTTCTACCGTAAGTATGCATTTGCTTTTCAGAATTTATCTCACGAATGAACGGAAAGAGAGCCGAAGAAGAATGAGGTAGAGTCATAAGAATAAAACAAGTGGGTACAGCCGAGGAGAGAACACGCGTATCCGGATGATAGTAGGGAGAGTAAGCGAAAGAGAAGGACGAATGAAAATCGTTGGTGGTGGTGGTGGTACTGCTGCTGCTGTCGCTACCACTTTTGTGAAATCTACCGTCCTGTCTTTGTGAAGCAGAAAAGCGGACATAAAAACTCTTCTCTTATGTGGTCGAAAGAGAAGACGAATAAGAGAGACGAAAGAGAACGAAGGAACGGGAGATTGGCACGGTGAGACTGTACGAACGTAGCTGCCAAGCCGAAGAGAAAAAGAGACAGGGACAAAGAGAGCGACGAAGAGAACGCGTGCTGGCTTATAAGGAGCAAGGGCTTCGAACCAAGGGGGTGGGGAGAGAGATCACAACGCCTGTTCCGAGCGGACGTTGCCACTGAACTCGGCATATAAGAGAGAAAGAAAGACTGCTATGAGAACTTTCCCACTCCCACGCCCGAATTGCTCTTTTCCTGCATTGTACATAGATCCATCTTGTCCATTGGTGGCGCTGCTGCTGCTACTGCTTACTACACACTATATTAATCCAGAGTATACCAAACAGTACATAGTATATACTCTTTTCTTTATTTTACAGTCTGTTTCGTTCTACTACGTTTATTTTTACTTCAATTCTTCAATTTCACGCACTCCGCGAGGGAGAAAAGCGTACGCGTGAAAAGTTCGCACAGGGAACAACGGATCTACATGTAGAGCCGGAACAATTGTACACGATTATTGTTCTATCTGCGTATATATCGGGAATGCGCATGAGGGACCGCGAATAACTGTACAATAGCTGTATACGGGAATTTACGTGGGATATCCTGATTACGGACGTATTCTACGAAGTATCGGCTGAGCCCACGCCAAGAGACTCGGTAATGAACGTTCGAAATTTGCATTGTACCTCATATAGCTAATGCCGAACAAGGGGCCGAATTTGAAAATCTGTAAAAATAATTTATAAATCGCAATCTTTCAAAACACGAACGATCGCGAAGCGCTTACGCGATGCTAGTAGCAAGTACAGAGGCGTGGCATATAGGACATTCATGATCCTTAATAACTTACTCTGCCTACGAAGAAGCGACGATAACACTTGGCAGTGTCGTCCTGATCGATGCGGGGCTGCCAGGCCGGTTGTGCAGGAAGTAACGCTCGTCCAGCAGAATCGAGGGTGTGCCGATGATCGGTACCGTCGACCCAATAACCCGGAGGTGTCACAACCATCGGCGGCTGTTGCTGATGTCCTGGTGAACTGCCATCTCCAATCGCTCCGCTTGTACTCGCAGCTTGTTGAATCGCGGCTTCCATGAGAGCTCGACCAAGAGGCGCATCGCCAACCGGTGAGGGTGATGGACTTGGGGTTAAAGTCTGAGCACCCGGACTCGATGCCTGCTGCGGTTCTAGTTGTTGTTGTTTATGTTGTTGCTGCTGTTGCTGTCTCTCCTCCCTCGATGTCTGTGACTGAAAAACAATTCAAAATTTGTATAAATATTGGCAATGAGTCATTGATCATTTATTTCTATCGCATTAGAACCCTTCAAATGTAACAAATATTTAATAATTTAAGAAATATTCAACGTTAAGATATCTTAAACACCCATCAGGGTATAGATTAAATATTTTTAAAAATGTATTGCCAATGAGCCAACAAACTGGGATAAAAAGTATTTGTATCAATATCACGTTAAGTGTAAACTGAATACCACAGTAACACAGTTTCGTTTCATACTGGACGAAAACGCTATTCGTAATGTAATATTGTTTAAACTTTCAACTACATTCCTGGGTCCAAATGACGTAGGCGAATAGTTCAGTTGGTTGCTACTTCTGATTAAGAAGATGCTGAAGTAGATTGTTTTACCGACATTGGTCGGTAAAACTAGGCTATTTCGTAGTCAACGGATATGCTTTACTCCCGACTGTAATACGAACCGTGAATGTTTCGACGTCCGATCGAATTTCGGTTTAAAACGTGCAAACAATGAAAATAATTATATATTACCGACTATTCAGAAAATCACGATGGTAGCTCGAAATGTCAACAGCATCTGTTTTGTGCGATATAATATTTTTCCGAAACTCACATACGTCAAACTGAACCGGACGTCGATTCTTTGAGATTCTCTGAACATTTCAGTATCGTCAAGAAGTCGATTACACAAAAGGAATCCATGTAAAGTGTATACCGCGTTCACGTAGTCTGTCTCTATTCTCGTTGCCGTAATCATTTGCCGTAACTAGACTACGCAAACGTGGTACACACTCTACGTTAATTTTTTTTGTGTGATCGACTTTTTGACGATATTGAAATGTTTGGAAAGCCTCAAAGAATCGACGTCCGGGCCGGTTTGACGTATGTGAGTTCCAAAAAAGTTTATATCCGACAAAATAGATGCTATTGACATTTCGAGCGGCCATATTGGATTTTTGAAGGGTCAGCAATATACGTTTATTATCATTTTTTGCACGTTTTCAACTGAAATTCGAACAAACGTCGAAGAGTTTTCGTTCACATTTGAGTCCTGTACAATTTCACCAAATCCGCAGCATATTGACGATGCACATAGAAATAGCTTATTTTCACCGACTAAAGTCGGTAAACATTCAAAAAAACTACATACGTCTCTGCATTTTTCAATCATAACTAAATTATTTAAAATGAAAAAATTTTTATTTTTTATTTTT
Organism: Cylloceria caligata; assembly: GCA_963942595.1. NCBI lineage: Eukaryota > Metazoa > Arthropoda > Insecta > Hymenoptera > Ichneumonidae > Cylloceria > Cylloceria caligata. The sequence goes on from OZ012704.1 coordinate 73,284,512, forward strand.
GCCGTTTGAAAAAAATAAAATTATCATTCACAATTATGGACAAAACTTTTTCAATTATTACGAAAACGTTATTTCGATTAATACTTAAATTTTATACATTCTAGCATTGTGTTTATAAAAAATATATACGAATGATCCGTTAAGATTTGTAGAATGTAGTCATTTGGATCCAGGGTGTAGAATCATCGACCAAAAACATGAATGTAGTCGAGGGTTAATCATTGCTAAAATAACCACACACGTTTGTGAATTATTTTAGTTAATGGTTCGGGGTTCGGTTGGGCCATGTAGAACAGGTGTAACTTTAACGAGTTTCGTATGGATTTTCATGTTGCACCCGCAGCAAGACCTGCGGGGTCTATAGCCACCATGCCAACGTACATTAATAATACGCATGAGGCATATGGCGTTTAAGCAGGTGGCACGTGTAGCTCACTGGCACCACCGGCATTATGTTCGGTAAAATTTATCGACGACGGTTGGAACATTTGGAAACTGTCGCATGGTGCAACATCCTCGGTTTACTTGTATATTAAATATTCTGCTCCTAGTAGCTATGTTATGGGACGATGGATCAAACAGAGTACATTCTTCGGAATGTCGTAGAACCTTGAGTGTGTGACTTCATTTCTACAATTAGACGCGAAGAAGCTCCAATCTATTTGCTCTCGTTTCACCATTCGGTTATATATACATAGATGTATCTCTCTTTCCCTCTTTTTCTCTCCCTATTTTTGTCTCTTTGGCTCTAAAGATAAAATATAAAAGACTGACTATCGAACTGGTGGACAAAGTTTACGACATTTTATTTTCTCCAGTAGAATACCCCAGAAACTTTGCTTAGCTATACAGTAGCCGCGGAATCCCGCGCACTGTGCGCACATTTCCTGAAACGTTGCAGCAGCACGCAGCTACGCGCTTCAAGTTATATTTGGCAATGACAGAAACAGCGGGCGCGAAGAGATACCGAGAGACCGAACGGCTGCGGACGTCTTTCACTATTTTCTTTTTCTTTCTGTCCTTTTGCCTTTTTTCTTGACGTGATTTCTAGAAGCGACGAACTTCTCAAGAAAGAAAGGGAGAGAGAGAGAGAGAGAGCGCCCATCTGCGCACCCTCCTCACAAATTTAGAAATACTTAAATTAGTGAATGGTTGTAGAGGGGAGAAAGGTTAGAGGTAAACCCTTGTTATAGTCGAATCGGTTTCTATGCACTACGAATTCACCTTGTTGATGGTATTCTCCGTAATTTGTCTTGCAGCAAATTAAGGTAAGACGAAACATGTACCACGTGACACATGAGTGCGAGATAGATATCTGCTAATCTTCCAGACCATAGCATTCAGAGACTATTGATATTTCGAAAAAAGCGAACTTTTACATAATGCACAGTACAACAGGCTATCGTCTAAAACACTTTTTCCCCCCGAAATCTCTAAAAGTATATAAAAACTATGGTTTACAGTTTTTGTTACCGACCGAGTAGATTTCGTCACACTTTAGGGTGACCGAGACACCAAAAAATTATAAAAATGAAATTGGTTTGCAACTGTACATACGAGTATAACGTCATTCATCTTGATAAAAAAACCATTTGAAAACACAAAAAATTTAATACTTTCGTCAGAAAAATGTTTTTTTGTACCACATTTCATTGTTGCACTTTTTTTTCTATCTTCAGCTCGTAGTGTTTAGGTTGCACCGATGGATCAAATTGCCTTTGCATAGAGTAATTCTATTTGTCATAAGACTCCGTCCAATCTGAGTATAGTCCTTTTCACTTGAAGCTGTTACACTGTAAGTACAGAGGAAATTCAGGAATAAAATATTGGGTGAGAAAAAGTTTACTACAAAAGTGAACGCATCTTCTGCGCAAGAGCTTCAAATGGAAATTCCTATACTCGGATCAGACAGAGTCTTCATATAAAAAGAATGAGATCTTGCTAAACCAGTTTGGTCTATTCTTGTAACTCGAACATAAGTTGAAAATGAAAAACAAAAAAAAATGTATCCGATGAACTGATCCATTTTTTTGGTGCTTTTCAAGTGGTATTTTTTATAAAGTTGCCAGATTTCCATGTGTAATTGCAACCTTATTTTATTTACATGATTTTTTGGTGAATCAGCCCCCCCCCCCCGTTCCTCTCCGCCGAGGATATTTGTACCAAAACTAGTTTCTGTTCATTTACATTGGAACTCAGCTATAGTGTATAGAGAAAAGTTTCAGTCAAAATTTCAGTGCGCACAAGAAAAGTCGACATTTTTCTAGGAAAGAACCTAAATTACTCCGCTGTATTGTAAAATTAAATAGGTCGCCCTGGTTTTTATGCAGTTTATACTGTCATTTTCGCTTTACCTTTTTTTCGAATCGGTAAAGATACTTTAATACATCTACTGTCCAAATTTGTAAATGGTTGACGGTTTAGTCTTTAATATTCGTCAGACAAACGACTGACTTTCAGGCATCTCTTTCCAGTTCATTTGACTATCTCTTTCTAGTTCAATCACGTGGCGAATAATTCTCTTTCGCACACTGATTATCGCGTTAAACTGAACCTCCCTCCCGTTGCACTTCTACAGATTTTACATAAATATCGTTAACGCTCCGTGGTCACTTGAGGTCATATTGACTGTATTGATTCCAGTGTTAAAGTTGGAGTCAGGTTGACCCTAAGTGACAACGCAGGGTTAAGATTATGTGAAACATGTATGGGTGCAAGTGAGATAGAACTAATCTTGCGATCACGAATTTTTCCGCTACGGTTGATTGGTCGGATAAACTCTGTCGGGACGAGAACGTCACCCTGCAGAAGTGTCGATAGAGGGCAATGTTCTCGACTTTCACCCATGGAAATCAAGTACACGCAAGATATATATGCAACGGAATAATATATCCGAGATATATCCAACATATACTTAAATAGTATATAGTGAGACAAGGGCCAAATTTCGTCCCACATCACACACGTAACTTACTTATTGTAACAAGTGTACGCAAAGAATCGTTGCTGTTTCCTGAATAAAAAAATTAGTCGCCAAGCAGAAAAATAGATTATTTATTTAAAAGCGTCGAGGTTAGGGTGCTCCGGGTCCAGAGACGGAGCCCTGGTGGGGGCCTAGGAAAGTGAAGCCCCCCCCCCCCCATTGAATAAAAAAGTTAAATTTTATTGAATAATAAAAAACATAGCGTACGAACATTAATAACAATAATCTAACAAAATTTTCATCCCGCAAAACAGGGATGGAAATAAACAGAATATCTCCTAAATGGCATAAGTGAAGCAATTATGGACTGCGCATGTGCGAAACTATATTTTCAATACTGCCATGAAATTGGTCACTTTCGTTCCGCAAAATTGTCATACAAAACACGACTTTTCATGCATGTGTTACAAAAATATATTTTTAACGTATAAAAACCGTCGAATAGTTTTATATGTCGGATTCATTTTTGAATAAATTTATTTTCTATTGGTGGTTTATCCGACAAATTAACCGAGACAGAAAAAAATGTTTAAGTTTAAAAAACTCCCGACTGCAAAAAACGATAATAAACAGGACTTTCGCATTAAAAAGTTTTCATACGAAAATAAATCTAAAAATCATGAAATAACTTCCGATGTCATTTTAGTTAACATCATATTTTAATTACAGTAATTCATTTACGGTTGTCACTATAGACGAAAGACGTCTTGATCTAGTGACAGCGGTAAATGAATTATTGTACTTTTAATATAAAGTTAACCAAAATGACATCGGAAGTTATTTCATCCTTTTTAGATTAATTTTTATATAAACATTTTTTTAAGCTAAAGTCCTGCTTATTACAGTTCTTTGAAGTCGGTAGTTAAAAATTAAAAAAAAATTTTTTTAATTTCATACTTTTCAAAGCTAGTTCAATGTGACTTTCTACAGCATTTTTATAATTGCTATATATTTTAATATTGTATATATTTTTTGAAACTAAAACAGCTAAATAATTTTTAATAACTCATTTAATTGCTTAATCAGTTTTGCACTCTTGTATTAAGAATTAAATCAACGAATGCGATTAGATAGTTACGTTGCGTTTTTATTAATTTCTAGTTGTTAACAACATCTTTGATGTATAACAAACTTATTAAAATTTACATGCTATTGAAAAAAACATATATACAATACAAATATTGACTGAATCCCCCGTGCTCTTTCTCTCACTACACCGCGAGCGCTCTGAAGTTAAGTACGGATGAACGATTATAATAGGAATGTCAGCCATCTTGTGGCATTTTACAAGCATGCTTGTCATACATTTTTTTAAAACGGTTTTATCTTTCTAAAATCTCACTTGATAAATACAATCTAAGACAAAAATGGAGGTTACGATGCACAGAATCTGTGTACCCAGTTTTGTTAAGGCATCTTGAGCCGATTCGGAGAACATCGAACGCATACAAACTGGCATATTCGCACTATACCAGTGAAACGCATACTCCCATCGGGAGTAAAAATTCGGATTATAGTTTTAGTTATCAACCGATTTTATATTGTCTTTAGGTATGAAAATTCGGGATATTTCGAGCACCTTTATGACCCGATAAATTCGAAATTACGATTCTTTCAGAGCGCGGAAACCCTCGAGATATCTTTTTATGTTGCTTTACAGCTCATCCTGCTCTGGATTTGATTAATTATTCAGTTATTTGTAGAAAAATCTCGGTGTTGAAGAGAAAATTGTGTGACCTTGGATTGCTAGCCTTAACGTTGCCGTGAGTATTGCAAAACACGCGAGTCGATTCCGATCCACCTGAGTACAGAGTGATTTAAAATAACGGGCTTTTATTCTTTGCTATCTCCAAACTTCAGCAGTACCAATATACCAAGCAGTTGCCTCGATTCCGAAAAGACCTCTAGACGTATCGTGTTATGTTCGCATTAACCAGGTTCGCAGAGAGCCCGTGGTACAAGAAGACACTTTAATCGCATCACAAATATTTAAATACTCGAGCTGGGTCACGTTCAGCCTATGGAAAATGCGAAGATCGCGAGAGGGGCATTAGGATGAAAACGTTATACCTATGCATCAGAATTCTAGTAGCAGAAGCACTTCTAGTAGCACTTGGCTTCCTCTCTAGTTCTCGAGTCGACAGCTCGGCGTAAAACTCTTGCAAAGTAGTTTATACATTTTTCATGCTGGCGCAGAAAACGAACGACTGGGTGCCGGTAATACAGCTAAATGAAAGAAAGAGCGAGAGAGAATGTCTGCTGGAGGAAAAGTCGCCTTGAACGTAGGCATCGATTATTCAAAGGTAAAACGTAATTAATTTTTCAGTCGAGGAAGGAGGTGCGGCAACGATAATGAACGCAGCAGTCTATAAATAGGATTGTTGCAATAGCCGCGTGCCAAGTTAACCATCGATACAATTTAATTTTTCAAAGACGAATGTCGCGCCAAGACCGTGAACATATGGAAAGCAATTCATTATTTCTGTTTTATCAGGCAATACCGAAACAAATATTGAGACACGTCGACAATTGCTTGGCGTTTACTTGTTGCACACGAACGAGCGTGACGCGTAGTACAGCCACGGATCGTGAAGAACATATAAATTGTTTGCTCTGCTCGGAGCAAGAGCTGCCATGTTTAGGAAGAAAAAAAATGACTTCATGAAAGTATTATCAGATAATACATAAGTTTAATGGCAATTTAGTTTAATAAAAAAAAAAAAAAAAAAAAAGCACAAAAACACGCACATTATATGGTTGTATATAATAATATCATGATTATATAATAATATAACAATCTTGTAAATATTTCCTGATTACTTTCATAAACGGTTCGACCGTATTAAATTCTTCGTCGATATAAAGCGCATGGTACTTACGTAAGAAAGGCGCCGCGCTGCCTGGCTCGCACGAGAGTTTCGATACTATAGACCGATTCATTTTCTTCTTCGAGCATATACTCGTATAGTACGCTGATATGATAACTGTGTATATATATATATATATATATATATATATATATATATATATATATATATAGGTAGAGTGCGAACTCATGAACAAATATTGAGATACTTCGGATCCCTCGAAAGCCTCGGTCTTCGATGAAGACGTGACCAGAGCGTTCCGCCGCTCTTATTTATAGCTCTTCTAGTCTACGTAGTCTAACGCCATCTCTATTAAAGGAATGGAGTTGGCTCTAAATCATAAGAATTTAACTTTTAACGCTATCTTCCACGATGGATATGTTTACTCGCAAAATGTCTTAGTTTCATAATTTTTTTCTTGTTGTTTATAACATTACACGTGTAAGGGCGATTTGTAGTAGATACGATGATTGTCGCGCTATCAACACTTGAGTACCAAACGTACGGTTTTGCAGGAAAAAATCGAGTAAACGAGGGTCAGAATATTCTTGAGGAGTGTAAAAAAATTAGATTTATCAAGCGTGGGTCTGTTAATTATTTTGTTTAATTAAAAACTTTTTTTCTTCTTTTATATACAAATTCGAGTGCGTTTTTATTCCTGCGAAGCGATGCAAATTGCACATATATTACGCATTACATAGCCGGGTCCGAAGGATACTGCGTGCGCATTTTATGCTCATAATAGAATACCACAACGCGAACAAGAGTTTCGTGTTCGTTGAAGGATTACTTATTTATATTTATATTTAATCGGATTACACAATACACGAGCGTTTCAATACCGATATAACACTGCATTGCATATTGTGAAGCGAAACCTTTTGGAATATTTCTGAACGCAAGTGAACTTTCGAAGGTTCCAATGTAGTGCCACATCGACCGTTCCTTCGTTCGTGATAGCAATCCACTCTGAAAAAAAATCCATGAAGGAGGTTACGAGATTCTCGACGAACTATCTCGATCTCCTGTTTCTCTATACCCTCGTCCTATCCGCGCTTACAGCTTAAACTCGAAAGTAGAAGCGAGAGGGCAGCGTTGTGCGAAACCGAGCGTAAGAGTGCCCCGGAGCGGAGCACTCTGTGCACGAAGTGACTCATCGGTTGGTAGGGTGTGTGGGCGTAGAAAATGACGACGACGACGAGGACGACGACGACGACGACAACGACGACGAGGACGACGCTCGATCAGACGTGCAAGACAAGATCCAATATCTTGTCACCTCCTTCTCTCGTCACAAGTCGATTTTAGTATTTATGTCTACTTATCGAATGAAGTACAATTAATTCAATAATTAATTTCAAGTACAATTAATTTAATAATTCGTTTGAAGTGCAAATAATTTCATAATTAATTTGAAATACAATAGATGCAATAATTAGTTTGAAGTATAATTAATTTAACACTGATTTCAACGTATTTTTAACAAATTTCTTGATAGCTCATCAAAGCACGAATTAAGGGGACTTTGATACTTTTGATATTTCAAAGTATTATCGCGACAACAACTTATTAGGAGAGAATAATAAGAAAATAATCTTAAGAATAAATTCAAAATACAATTAAAAGTGCTTTAAAAAGAAAAAGTTCTAATTGCAATAATTATGTTCACAATTATATTTAATAAATCGTCATATTATTGATTGTCTTTGAAACTTTTTAACGGCAATTCTACGAGATATTTATGCAATTACCTAGCGTTCTTATTCAAAATATTTTACTTGGACAATTTTTCTTTGATGATATGTACTGACTGCAAAAAGCTTTGACCGGAAATTGCCTCTAGAGAGATAGATTTCTCTCTAAGACTCGTTCTCAGGTATCGAAAATAAACTGGGGACGACACAGAGAGACCGTTGAAGAGGCGATACACATAGAGACTCAACAAGATAGAAGGGAGTTTCCAGGCAGGCTCAGTCAGTCAGTCAGGCAAGCTGGCAGGCACAACCCCGCAGCCAACGTGGCGGGCTTATCTCTCCCCTTCTATCCTTCTCAAATTTCAGGATACACATAGTATGTAGACGGTGGTGAGTAGGTTCGTAACGAAATTGTGTTTATATGTATAAAGGAACGAGCAAACGAACCAGCACAGATGGAAGGTAAAAATTGTATCAGAAAACGCGACTGTAGGTGTATAGGTGCAGGCAGAAAAACTATACGTCTGCCACAATTGGATTTAATAATCCCAGTAGCCCGACGAAATTGTCAAGGGAAAAAAACGAAAGAAATAAAAAAAGAGACAGAAGAGAAAAAAAAAACAATAAAAATAAAGATATGAACCGAAGGGTGACTCTGGCACCGTTTCTCCTCACTATCAACTTCTACTGAATTCGATAATCCCGCACAGCCCCGAGAAAGCGAAGGAAACGAAACGACAAAAAAAAACCGAGAAGCTGAGAGAAAAATTGATTTTTCATATTCCCTGAAACTGTCGGGATACAGTCTGGACGAGAGATTACGGAATACGAGGGTGATGAATAAATCCTGCTGCTGCTACTGCTGCATTCGGACGTTGATGGCGGAAGGGGTGCGTGATAGAACGAGATGTTGGAAGCTACATAGAACGTGCGAAAGGAAATTTGACGAGCATTCATATGGTGGTCCGTCAAACGACTGAGACGGAGGGAAATGGACAAAGCCAAACGAAGATAAAAGATTTTATTATTAAAACATTGGAAATAAGATTTGAAATTTTCACTTAATTCGTCATCTCGTTATTGACCATTATAGTTTTAGAATAATTATTTGATCATCATATTTACTAAGACGAATGTATGAAGAATATTCTTGTAGACATGTCGAGATTCCCTTGTCCCTTTATATAAAAATGATTTTTTAATGAAAGATAAATTATTGGTAACATTAGACGAATTTGATTGAAACCCAGGAACATTGCTCCGTGTTGGATTCTATATAAGAGTGGAAAACGTAAAACGGAAGAAGGAAACGTTGAGACGCGAGGGTTAGAAGAGGTAAAGAAAAAGGTTGTGCAAGAGTGTATATGTGGAAGAGACTGGAGCCAAGCCTGTGTATTAATAACGCAACCGCGGGGACAGAGAGAGAGAGAGAGAGAGAGAGAATAAGAAGAAGAGATACAGAGCGAGCGATAAAGACGGAGGGAGGAAGAGTACGAGGGAGACGGGCAACGAACCTCGAACGAATGGTGAGATGAGGAGAGAATGATGCTAATGTTGTGCGGGCAGAGTTTCCCTGTTGGAGTGAGACGGAGCTAAATGAAGCGGGGACAGAACGCGAGGAGCGCAAGAGCGAATGGGAAGGGACGAAAGATCAACGACAGTGGCTAAGGGAGATGAAGAGATTCTTTTTAACCCTTGACAAACCGGTGCAGGGTGTATACGAGAGTACACGGGGAAAAAGCTGGGAGCATGGTGCAGATCTTTCCAGTATTATGTTCGCTCGACCCTAGGCAAACGTATACACCCGAGACGGCTCGTTCTCTTTTGTATTCGTTCGTCTCCGTCTCCATGTCCCATAATTGCAACGCACTTCGTATTCCTATTCGTATGTACATACATCAAGTCTACTGGTGCCCGAGGGAACAATGTACACGGTACATAGTAGTTAGTACATAGTATATGGATAAACGAATGCGGAATGAAGCGTCGAGCATGCAGAAAGAGAAATAAAACTTGCGAAGCTAAGACACGAGCAATGATGTAAGAACTCGTGTCGCACTCTTTAGTCTCGAGAGTTTAGTTGAGACAAAGATATGAGTGAACAAGACAAGGGTGGTGAAGCTGTGAAAAAGATTGATAAAGCGAAAATACAGAGTAGAGAATAGGAATTACGTGAAAGTGTAGGATCTCTCTCGCTTCGATGATTTTAATCTTCGTGTAGGAAGCACGGGTTGTTCTACTGGAAAACTGAGATTCCCTTGTCGGCTATGAGAATAGACTGAAGTTTGCTTCTGCAATTATGCGCACCCACTTCCAAGAAGAAGGAGAAGGTGAAGAAGAAGATTAAGAAGCGACTGAAAAAGGAAGAAATACACCGTGTGGAGTTTCCTATTATACCGTAACGTTAGAATTAACTTGTATCGTCGGGCTTAATTATTGTTACATTATCCCAGAAAGGTGCGGAGTAAACCAATCGCAGAAATATCGCATACCACAGACAGCTGAACGATATAAATTCCATTTCACTCATTAATGATAAAAGCCATCTATATTTACCGATATTCAGGAACTTTGAACCTATTTCAATCAGTTTTTCATCGCTTCAATACTTCTGATCAACAATCGCGCTTTATCTTTATTTTTCTTGCTTATAAATAAATCTCGTGACGTTAATAGTGAACGGAAATTTTGATTTTTGTGACAAACATAGTAAAGGGTGATTTTTTAAGAGCTTGAGAACTTTTTTTTAAAAAAAAACGCATAAAATTTGCAAAATCTCATCGGTTCTTTATTTGAAACGTTAGATTGGTCCATGACATTTACTTTTTGAAGATAATTTCATTTAAATGTTGACCGCGGCTGCGTCTTAGGTGGTCCATTCGGAAAGTCCAATTTTGGGCAACTTTTTCGAGCATTTCGGCCGGAATAGCCCGAATTTCTTCGGAAATGTTGTCTTCCAAAACTGGAATAGTTGCTGGCTTATTTCTGTAGACTTTAGACTTGACGTAGCCCCACAAAAAATAGTCTAAAGGCGTCAAATCGCATGATCTTGGTGGCCAACTTACCGGGCCATTTCTTGAGATGAATTGTTCTCCGAAGTTTTCGCTCAAAATGGCCATAGAATCGCGAGCTGTGTGGCATGTAGCGCCATCTTGTTGAAACCACATGTCAACTAAGTTCAGTTCTTCCATTTTTGGCAACAAAAAGTTTGTTAGCATCGAACGATAGCGATCGCCATTCACCGTAACGTTGCGTCCAACAGCATCTTTGAAAAAATACGGTCCAATGATTCCACCAGCGTACAAACCACACCAAACAGTGCATTTTTCGGGATGCATGGGCAGTTCTTGAACGGCTTCTGGTTGCTCTTCACTCCAAATGCGGCAATTTTGCCTATTTACGTAGCCATTCAACCAGAAATGAGCCTCATCGCTGAACAAAATTTGTCGATAAAAAAGCGGACTTTCCGAATGGACCACCTAAGACGCAGCCGCGGTCAACATTTAAATGAAATTATCTTCAAAAAGTAAATGTCATGGACCAATCTAACGTTTCAAATAAAGAACCGATGAGATTTTGCAAATTTTATGCGTTTTTTTTTAAAAAAAAGTTCTCAAGCTCTTAAAAAATCACCCTTTAAATATCTTATTAAACTCGTAAAACCAATGTTGCGCGTGATATCGGACTCTCAGCACCGCCTTGGAGGCAGATTACTGATTGTAAATGAAAAACGCTAATTCCATGCATGTTACGTACACTTTTAATTCATAATAATTGCCAGTAATCGTTGGATGATCAATAAGTGATCAAGTGGTAAGAGAAAAATCAGGAAAACAAAAAAAAACCTATAGACATACGATACTATGGTGTTGTATCCCTATGCGAGCGCACGATTGAAGAAATTGGTCAATTCGAACTAACGAATCAGAGGAATATTGGACAGGAAGGCCATTTTGTTTCTAGCGGACGACTATATGGTATTTAGTTACACTGTAAAAAGTTATGTCCGTTATTACGATTACGTTTTTGCCACTTGACTCTGTCGGAGCTCTTACGAGAACATCTCGCCCGGTCTTCCTCCCTCTTTACTCAATTCACGGTGTCATGAATTTGGCGCAAAACGCAGTTCGCCTTTCGTACTACCGGTTCCATGATGCCGACAAAAACATACAGACGAACCCTGTGGATATATTGCAATGATCATCACTGTAGAAGCGATTCCAAGTGTAATAGTTATTTTGGGCATAACAACATAAACGCTGAGAGAAGAAATTGGTTGGTTCATCTAAACCCGGGATACACGGACTGTCAAATAAATGTTTAATTAGATGAACGATATTTTTTTCTTTCTTCAACAGTCATTCGGTTCCACAGACAAACGTATGTTTGAGGTGAGTATAAATGTTGATGCATGGACTAAAAATTCATTTGTCAGCCCTTGTCCACCGGATTTTGTCGAGACCATCAATCTCTTTTCTCAGTGTACTTACTAGGATTTCGTACGGCTCAGGATCTTCGCAATCTATCATTGAACCTCCTATGCCCCTATTAATGGGACCTTTCCCTCGATCCTATTCTTAAGCCTTATGTCCTTAGGCATGGGGGAAATCTCCAAGAAATATTAACAACAATTCGGTCTAGAGGGTTCATCAGGGTGGACTTAGAATGATTCATGTCCGGGAGGGAGGGATCTCTTGTATGACCATCATTAACTTCCGTCCATGTAAGAGCTTAGACAGAGGGTCTCCATGTGAGACCTTGCACAGCGGTTCTTTAGGTTCTCCTCGATTCTCTTACACAGCGACATTGACAAGATGTGCACTGTCATTGATGCCGCTCGCGCTTACGACACCTTTCACCACGCGCCGTAACACTCCTCGCCTATCCCCATTAATCCCTCCTTCCACCTCCCATGATTACAAAAGACGCGAGTTAAGGTTATTTGCTACACCGACTTAGCCACCCTGATAGGGAGTGAGATAGCGCACTTGGCTATCGCGATGGGGCGAATGGGAACGACAGAATCGTGTAGTACATCGTCTTAAGTAATGGTTAAGATGGAAGGAAACATATTAAACTTTAAAACCCTTTTATTCATATTCGGCTAACACTAAACATATTATTAAATTCATTTGGATAGCAACTAACAACTGTGACACTGGATGCCTTAGATTTTTCGTTTATTTCGTGTTGATATGCATCGCTTTCAAATTGAACGCAACCCAAAGTACAATAATTCCAGCAATTTTCGAAATAGTGACATATTCAACGTTGGTTTATCTTTAGTTATTTTTTTCAATTGAATCGTTCACTCTTGCATGACTTGCCTCTATGTCTCTATTCTCTTGTTTCAATTTTTTAAAATAGTGTTACTGAGTTCGACATTATTTATATTGGATATAAATCTCGTGACCTGTAACGCACTATAATATTGGAAATAGGCTGATGACATTGGGTTATCATTGGGCCAATCAAGGCAGCCGTCGCTAACAACACTATTGACTAACAGTGTCTATTTGTAGATAGAAAGGCGTCACTACTTGGCGCCATAGATTGTTGCAATATCATATGAAAATATGAAGTAAAACCAATATATATTCAGTTGTTTCAACTGCACGATGTATGGTTCGTCCTCCAAGTTTACGGTGAGTTTCGCCATATCCAACCTCACCGTAAGGTTAACAAGTTTTTCTCGATGATGTAGAGTTGAGATGACAGCTTGCGTTTGTCCGTAACATAATTATTATTGAATCAATGATATTGTTTTTGAGTGTAATAGCACACTGAGAAAAGAGTTTATTCGCTATAACTAAATATATTTAGTTGTTCGGTTATCAAATATATTTGTTTAGTATTACAAAATTTATTAACAGTTGCTAGATGTAGGTGTTTTTATAATAAAATCTGATACCGAAGGTACTTTCGCTAAAGGAACGATTTATTTAAGCAATTTGTTTCTCGTAATTCATTCGATGTTTCTCATCAATGAAGAATGACTCGCGGCAACGAGATTAAATATAGTGGAAAACCTTTAGATTTGTTAATAACTATTAAATATACATTTGACATAACAGTTGTCTCGGCGGAGCAAATAGATATTTCTCAATAATCAGCAAATTTTTAATTGAAGCTAATACAGATTTGTTGATAGTTATCAAGTCACCGTTCGAGGACCGAATTCTTTTCTCAACTATCGATCGGTCGATAGTTATAAGATTCGTTAATAGTTACCAAATCTATATTTGATATAATCACCGGCCATTTGATGGCATGACTTTATGTTTATTGCCAATCGAATAAGTTCGGTATTGCGCGACCTCGACGCCATCATGCCACACTTAATACTTTGCAATGCTAGTGAATGGTAGGCTAGTGTTGCATAAAAAGTGAGAATTTATCAGGATTATCGATGAACAACCTTAAGGATCTCCTGGTTTCGTGGGACCTACATGTAGAGTCAAGGCAACTCCTTGAACGTAAGTATAGAAAATATTAATTAATATAAGTATTCGTAATAGCTTTGTTGAACCTCTGTCTAATGAAATCGATGTGGCAGCACGTACAATTGTACAGGGTGTTCCATTATTTTAAATACGTTCAAATATATCGAAAACTAAGAATTTAATTGACAAATGTTTCGTACAAAAGTTGTTGTATATGAAGGGAGACATCGGATGAGCATATCCGTTTTTGGTTTCGGGGCCTCTGCTGGGCCCGTTGAGGCCCAACTTTTGTTTTTCAAAAGGAACTCCCTATTTTTTATTTCTCGTTAAAAAACGAATAAGTTTTATTCCGAATCATTTTTCGTTCTTCGTTTTCGAACAGGCCCAAAACGCTATTCGAAGTTTTACCGTGGAAAGAGTAGCGATACGTCAATATTTGCGAAGAAATAAGAAACTCAATTAAGAAGTGGACTCGACTAACAAATTAAAATGATATCTGCCCTTATCAGGGTTTTATATGATGTACGAAATGCGACCGAGCAACCTCCCCACGGTGTACATCGAGTAACGCTAATGCCGGCGGTTCTTAAACGCTTAGCAATGCTTAAAAACAATGCAAACGAACGGTTAAAAACTCTTTAATGTTTAACAATTAATCGTAGAACTCGTTTCCGTTTTTAATTGACAAAGTGTCAATTAATGTCAATTAGTATCAATTAAAAATGAAACCTGTTTTGGACCTGTTCGAAGACGAAAAACGATATATGACTGGAAGTAAAACTTACTCATTTTTTAACGAAAAATAAATGCAATAACAAGGGGGTTCCGTTTAAAAAACAAACGTTGGGCCTTAATGGGCCTAGCAGAAGCCCCGGACACAAAAACTGATATGCTCATCCGATGTCTCCCTTCATATACAACAACTTTTGTCTGAAACATTTTTCAATTAAATTCTTACTTTACGATATATTTAAGAATATTTTAACAAGTGGACACCCTGTACGTACAGTTATCTCAATCTCTCAATTATTGTCTTCAAATTATTACAATAATGACTATTAATAAGCATTTTTTTTTTATCAATAATAATGGTATGTAGAGTCAACATGATGTTTAGCAGATCCTAACATTTCATTCAAATCCAGATTTATTAATTGTTAATATTCATTTCACCATATCCAACTTTACCATTTGTTAACAGTTAACAAATTCTGGTGGCTACAGATAAACTCTTTTCTCAGTGCAATGATTTCGTTCCGAGACACTACGTAACAAATGCATAGTTTTACCTCAACGTATTTGTTTATAACGAAGTGTGAGATTTAAATCTTATGAAATATACAAATTCTCTGGATAAATAAAAGCACAATACCTTAAAGAAATGCCTTAAGCCGATGGAGAAATCCAATTGCGAGAAAAAAAAAGAGAGAGAGAATCAAAAATATTTGAGTTTCTGCGGGTGCATAAAAGCGTAGTGCCGGGAAGATAATACAGCGACGAAGGGAAAGGATAAGAGAATAAGAAAACGACCAGAAGACAAGAGGGCCCAGGGAGTCGCTGACTCTCGTGGGAATGAATAATTCAGTACTGGTATTGTTGGACGCACCCATGTACAGTCCGTATACGTCGAAGGTGTGCCGGGAATGAAATTGACGCGCGAGGTACGAGATAGTCAGCGTACGCGTTCCCGGACGTTGTTAGTCGAACCGGTACGAGGATACGAGAGCTGATATGTTGACAAAGGCTCAGAGATTCGTCGCCCTCGTCGTGGTCAGGAACGATACGCATCGTAATCTATTAACAAATTACGTGTGCCAAGTGTCTATCGAAAACAGATTCGTTGCTCGTGCTCTCGTCCTCTCCGAATTCGGAAGTGCCACAAGAATGCACGAACGAGCGTGCAAGTTTGTATAATAAGGGGGTCATGGCAATGGTCATACACTATAAATGGTTAGCAATTAATAGATTCACTTCTCTGCATTATTAATGCTCGCAAACGTATGTTTTCAAGGTCCAGACCTCGTTAAGTTTTGTATTTTTTTTATTGCTCCCTTCGATACTTTGGTACATTGATCAAATGTACTTGTCGTTTCATGTTTATCTCGTGTGTTTCTTAGATCTTGGCACGAACAACGGGAGGGGTAAGTTTTGAAAACGAATTACGACCTTGTACGTAAGGGCAGCTGGACCCAAGTTGAAAAATAGTTATTCTCGAACTGCGTGTTTGATCTCTCTGAAGTAGCAGCTAGTCGAGCACCGTTTAATGCAGAGCATGTACGGTAGAACGATTGTCATCGATATCCCCAATCACAAATTTTTATCATTAACTTACCGGTACAACTTGTCGTTTCATGTTTATCTCGTGTGTTTCTTAGATTTTGGCACGAACAACGGGAGGGGTAAGTTTTGAAAACGAATTACGACCTTGTACGTAAGGGCAGCTGGACCCAAGTTGAGAAAATAGTTATTCTCGAACTGCGTGTTTTATCTCTCTAAAGCAGCAGCTAGTCGAGCACCGTTTAATGCAGAGCATGTACGGAAGAACGATTGTTATGGATATCCTCAATCACAAATTTTTATTATTAATTTACTGGTACAACTTGTCGACTCATGTTTATCTAGTAACTTTCTTAAATCTTTATGGGAACAACAGGAGGGGTAAGTTCCGAGAACGAATGCCGACCTCGTACGTAAGGGTAGCTCGACTCGAGTTTGCAAATAGATATTCTCGGACTCCGTGTGGTCCACGGGTGTAGGATTGTACGCGTGGCATGGCACGGATATGTATTTTTAGGGTTGAAGGACGAGAAGGAATATGAACTCGAAATGTATGACCCAATCTAATCGCTGTAGGTGGTCCTTATAGCCCAATTACCATCGGTAAACTCTGTATATAACTAACCTTATTTACTATTTCCTGCCTCTGCTCTAGTGTCGTTGTCTTCTTCCTCATTTTCTGTCGTAAAAAAATTGGAACAACAATAACAACGTCGAGAGGCCACCGCAAATTGCTGCTGTACGATCGATATGGATGATTTTTTTTTATTCCGCTCCTGGGAGCATCCATACTACTCGACTTATCATGTGATCACCATCATTATCATGGCCAATTACTCTTGTCAAATGTTTTTAGATGTTTTTGACGACTTTCAGCTCGTTACACGGCTGATTCTGTATTCTGCAAGATTCGTATAACGCACTAGTGCGTCACTCGTATCTGAAGGGTTCACGGTAGTCGAAGTAATAATGGAAAGAGTTCATATAAAAGTAGAAGCATGGATTAAGAATTAATAATTGTCACTTAACAGTTTCCAGAATTAGCACGATTTTTTTTCATTGTAATGTCATATTAGACTGAATGCATAATGTCTGATGTTAAAGGACTGACGAAATATGTAAATTTGCGTAAATATTCACGTTCATTGATGCGTTTACCTAATTAAAATACTCAGCCAGCGATTCTCACGACCGACTTGTTTGAATGAATTTTTTAAAATTTATGCCGAGTAGGAGGTTCAGCACACCGTAATCCACCAGGTGCACTCGTTCACGAAGGGTGCTGGGTTTTGGGTCTCCTGCTGGTTTTACGTTTTGCACCTGGCCTAGACAGCTTACGACGAGCTGGTTGGTTTCACGTAGCCGAACCTCATAATCTTGCTGGCAGTTGCCGAACAACGATAGAGGGACAGAAGCAGTGAAGGATGAGTGAAAGAGAAGTAAAATTCCCCTTATTTCGGCCAACAGTATTCTCGACGACTAGTCGCATGGACTATACGTTTATGGTGTATGGTACTAAAGGGCTATGGCGCATACCCGAGGTCGTTGAAGAAGATCCGGTAGATCAACTCACTCCACAACTCACGCGGCATATAAGCCATAAGCAAAGCCAAGTCTGTTTTATGGTGTTTCACATATTTTTCAATATTTAATCAATCAAAATCCTGCATGAAAGAGTAATGTAAAAAAAATTGATATTTGTGATTCCAATAAAAACTTTTTACTTTGGATTTCGCAGGTCAATAATATGTAAACAAATGATCGAAATGGAATGAAGAAGAGGATCTCTCGGAAAGAGGATCCTGACAATCTTTATCGTAAGGCGTTACGGTCCGAATGAGTGGCACACAGGATCGTTTATATGAGTTCGCAAAGACGTAGAGGGAGTCCAAATTTAGAGAATAGAACGATGAATCACAAGGAGCCGATCGATAAATCCTCTCTCCAAGCGTTCGCCAGGTTTTGCAGTCGCAAAACCCAGACCTACTACCTAGGAGTCGTAAACGTATATACATACTAGAGCACGCGCGTGTATGTCCCTCCTCTTCGGCTTATCCTAGTTACAAGATCTCTAGCTCGTTGGTTCATTTGATGACAAGAGAGCGTGACACGAATGCGTGCCACGAGTCTCTACGGATGAATCATTGGAGAAGGAAAGAAACTGAGCGAGAGAGCGAAATATAGTTCCGTTCTCCATTTCGTATACTCGCACATACGCTGCACGGGAATCGCGCAATGGTTCACCACTCCCTCGTGTTCGAGATTCGTTAGATCTTTGCTCCGAAAGTCTCTGTACATCGTCACTCGTACCATTCACGACACACGCGCGTGCTATTCACGCTCGTTTTAATTCCGTCAATCGTTTCAATCGCTTCGACGAAGCATCGAGATATCACCAACGCAGAAAGAACATCTCGAGATATTGTCCTGCGTTCTTCTTTGGTACTCGAGCCGTACACGAATTTATTCATACGAATTGGAGCCAATTACGAACCTCGTAAATATAACATGGTCTTGTCCCACTTGCTATCCGTACAATCATGGATCGAAATTGCAACTTTTACTTTATTTTTTCAACACAGTAGACGACACACAACATAAACGTTTGACGTATACATAAACGAAAAAAATTATATTTTTACCATTACTGTAATTATGTTGTCAATGCTTGTTTCCGCTATTATCGCAATTCTTGTCACTTATATAATGTATCGTGATTCACTTTAAACGTGCGTTTACTACGATTACCAATAATTTGTTCTATCCGAAGAGAGTAACCGCAACTACAATTGTTGTATGTTATGCAGATTTTGTAGTTCATTTGACACCATAGTTGTTAATACAGTTCAATTGGTATTGTTGCGTGCCATTGTTGTTGTCAAAACAATTGCCATCGTTTTTTGTTAGACGAACTACAATAGAGATTACCGCAACAATAACTTTTTTCCGGTGTTACATACTTGGAATAAATATTTCGATCGATCAAAGTTCAGGACGATCTGTTACAAAACATCTGTTTTAATCAGATTGTCATACGTGAGAGGTAAAGGGCAGAAATTTTCTATCGGAAATTTCTCTGCCACGATTGATCGTTTGATTGACGAGAATTGTGAGCTGTAGAATTGGAAATCGTAGTTCACCGTCTTCTCTCTTTTATCAAAAATAACAATGGTAGCGGAGACATTTGCATTACAGCTTTTGTTACCGACCGAGGTGTAGCAGAACACCTTAAATTTCTATAGCGCTTTAGTGACTCCGTAGCTTCTCTTGTATATTCAGAAGACACATAAATCTTGATAAAAAAGCTACAAATTCCAATAATTTTTGTACAGGTG
Source organism: Cylloceria caligata (assembly GCA_963942595.1). NCBI lineage: Eukaryota > Metazoa > Arthropoda > Insecta > Hymenoptera > Ichneumonidae > Cylloceria > Cylloceria caligata. Next base: position 73,304,111 of record OZ012704.1, read on the forward strand.
TTTCATTGTACCAGCATCAGCGACGTTTCATGTTTTTTTTGCTCTTCCAACGGTTCCATGGGATCCGTAATTACAAAATCGACATAGTACACTGCAGCCAATAGCCTAAATGATTTTTTAATTTATATCCAATTAGAAATTATTCACCGATTATAGCTAAAAATAGAGCTGCAAGCTCGATAAACTATTATTATGGATTTATCGTTGATTAAATGATATTCGAACGTGATAGAATTCTATGCATTATTAGTAGGCCGCGACTTGCGAGAAAGTAGGACTTTGAATAAGGCTGATGTGTGTAAATAAAGGCTGGTAACGTAGTGTTTCTCGGTGTATTCTGGCGTTGCAGTGGGACGCGCGAGTTTAGAATCGAAACGAGTGGCATCGCACCAGATCTGAGCGGCAATCTATTTGGTCGTAGCTCAGCAGAGAGCTGCTGGACGAGTTCTTGTCGCAAGTAAGATACGACTAGTGGCCTCGTGCCAGTAAATAGTACAAGGGGATTTAACGATAGGAAAGATTTGAGTTGTCGAACGTATAGAAAAGAATTGGGTTTATCCTTGAAGTAAAGTCTATGTCTGAAAGACCTCTCAGACATAGACCTCTCGTGGTAAAGTTAACGTTCGCCAGCGTGTTCATAGTCATGGGAAAATGGGGAATTCCTGGAAGGTGAAGAGAACCATAGCGAAGAAAGACCAGGTAGCCGGATGGTGGAAGACGATGTAACGGTCACGGGAAAAATGACCGGAGAGGGGAGGGCTTTGGCAAGAATACGCGGAGGTGCGGAGAGGCTTCACTGCTACCTACATCGAGCTTTATAAGGAGAAAAGCGGAGAAGACGTTCTCTTGCGTCGATCACCAAGAATTTTGTAAATGTTTATCAAGCGCTTCAACAATAAATCATTTCCGTACTACTAGATAACGAATTATTTAATATTAAAAAAATTAACTTAGTTCGATCGACTGAATATTGGTTAAACCCTTTATAAGTCACGAGAATAATCCCACTCCTCAACTCTAACATAACAACGCGTTATCCCCACTCTGTTTTTCGTAATCCCATTCCATGGAGGTTTCGGGCGGTGTGACTTGTAGAGGATTAATCGACTAAATATTTCGTTATCCGCAACTGTGTCCTGTGTTGATTGTTCTGAATTTTTCTATCAGAGTAACAATTTTAAATGGTAACATGCCGCATCGACTTGTACAATTTATATTAGTTTGAAATGTCGATTCGAACTAACCGATACCTTGTATCAACGGCAATTGCTTCCCCTTTCCCCTTCGTAAAAAGAGCATTAATGTATTGGCACATTTATAGCTATACGATTAATGTTGCAATAAAAAAGAATTCTACGGCGATTTAATTCCGTACAGATTTCCATTACATTACAACCTTACCAGATAACAATTCTACAACGAGACAACTCTACGGCGCCGCTGATGAGTTGTCTCGTGGTAGGATAATCTGGTCAAGATTTTTTGCGGAATTAATTAAACCGTGGTAGAGCTGTCTTTTTTTTGGTAGAGAAATGAATGGTTAAGTTATAAATATAAACTATCTTTGTACTCCTTTCTCACCTGTGTGACTAATTTAGTGAGAGTATTAGTGTGCGACTGTCCAGCACTTCTCTGTTGAGATTGTTGTTGCTGCTGCTGCTGTTGTTGTTGTTGAGGTTGTTGTTGTTGTTGGCCGGCATCCGATCTGAGATCGTGCCTCCACCTCAATACACCCATCATGATAAATGCGATCACTCGCGCACTCGCCTCAGTCAAAATACAAATAAATAAAGAAAAACCTTTGAAAAAAATCAAATAAAAAACAAAAAGCAACGTAGAATTGATTTCGATGATTAATAAAGCGAATTAATCCTGGGATCACTCGAGCGCTCTTCTTCTCACGCTGCTGATTTCAAAGTCACGGTAGGTAAAACCGGATGTCTTGCGCGTTGCATTTTAACCTAAAGTACCATTACCCCCTTCGTTATTTCGTTGATAACAGCAAATATTTTCGATCGATCGCTGAAAATCGTGGTGAGTGGTTTGGAAAGCACCGATATCCTTTCTCACCGTTGCGATTGAGAGACGATGAGAGACGACCAATCGCTGCGCGATGAAGGTGAGAGATCTCTTCACGCTCTTGCTCGGAGAACGTAAATAACCCGGTTGGATTGTGAACGATGCCGTCGAACTCGCGCTCGTTCGTCTCGCGGCTCCTCTATCTCTTATACCTCTGCGCTATCCATAAAAACGTATTTTTCTCTTTCCTTTTCCCTTTCGAGATTCCGTAACAAACTCAATATATTTCGGTGCACGTATGGTTTGTTCGGTGGGAAATATACGCGAAGAAAACGTGATCGAACCTAAGTCTTCCGTCTTCGTTGCTAGCTCGTATAATCTTGAGGGAGATTGGTGGAAGCCCGACTAGAGAGCCTGGTCGTGCTGCTGCTGCTGCTGCTGCTGCTGCTGCTGCTGCTGCTGTTGAGACTGATGCTTCGTCAATGTATCGTGCCAACGATAATTATTTCTTTAAAACTTGCTGGCCTTGTTTTTTTAAAATTCCTTTATTGTTTCAGTCAGTTTGAAACGTAGAAGCGGCGAGCACACAACATCAGGTATACAGAATTAATGGCAAGTACACAGAGTATCAATGTATCCAATTCTCGCAAATTTTCAGGAGACACCTGCCCAAAGTTTTACCACCAGACACCCACGGAAATTGATCAATTTTTTTGTTACAAATAACGTGCACGCCGTCGTTCTCCACCTGTGACATTTTTACAAATCCCCTATTAATGTTCTCAGCAGCCTATAATTGCAGAATTTTTATGAACTTTACTGAACTATGCTGCAAATACCTTCCCCGTACAATTTTCATCGTATTTAAAAGTTCAAAAAAAAAAAAAAAAACAAATTGTAACAGACACGCGAACTTGTCAAGCACCACGTAACATCGAAGTATCTACCGTATACGATAAAAGAGCGAGAAACCGTGAGTTCGCAAGCCGACCAAATTATTCAGATATTTGCTTAAGCTGCCCACGCGCGAATTTTCTGTCCCTCTCTGTCGTTCTAAAGCTGCGACGATTTCTTCTTCTCTCTCCTTTCCTCGTGGCGGAGAGCCGAGGTCAAAATAGAAAGTGTTTATCCACCGCGCAAGCCTCTCTCTCTCTCTCTCTCTCTCTGTTTTTTCTCTAACTGCGGTGAAACTATCGTACAACCACGTTTAATGCACATGTGCAAAGTTGTACGAAAGTCGGTGCCTCACAGGTATTTTTTTCGTAGTACAAACTATAGTACACATGCACTTGCATACCATATTTTGGAGTTAAATGTACTTGATAATTAAAAACGAACTCGTTAAGCTATGCTCCCCGGCTCACTCGAGACGCACGAGTCGCACGCAGAAGCGGTACTGAGAGCTAGCTTGCTGAGAAGCCTCGGTTCGCGCACCCGTTGACTTGTACAGAGTCTCGAGTCTGGGCGCCTCCACCACCCGAACAGTCCGTGCGACAGAGACGAACGCAACACTGTGCGCTCCGATGCCATGGCTTTTATTCCCCTCGGTTCCCCTAACGTCCCGCACCATCATCGTACACTATGCTCGCCGCGTTCGCAGTCTGCTGTTCCTTCGACGACTACGTAGTTATGCGCTTCGCGGTCTCCGAGGCCTGCACGAAATATCAGGGAACTTAGGAACATGCGAACTAACGATTGACAGCAGTCTTGTGTCTCGCCACATGTATTTACTTTAAATCATATCGATGATTTAACTATCAATTACAAAGAATTATGTAAAAATAACCCTGTTTAATATTCAACCGGTATTAGAATTGTCGTTAGGATTTATTTGCACATGGATACAAATTTAACGTCAGAAAATATTGAAAGTAAACATTTTTTTTTTGTAAGTTTCGCGACGGTCCGGTGCTCAATTTTTCATTTACAACATTACAACGCGGGTTCCCATAATTCGACTTGTCAAATTTAAAATGACCTCATATTTCAACCAGTTACCATGGTTATGCCTTCACACTGCTTAATTTCACTTGACGTATGCTTGCAGAGTGAGAGAGAGAGATAATTAAAATATGGAATCTCGCTCGGTCCCTACCGGTTAATATACGAGGATGTGTACTGTACATTCATGCCAGTGATGAAGTGATAAGTGAGCTAATAATTTTAAGTAGTCTATGTTTTTTTTTCTTTCTTAACTTGATCCTTTTATGACTGACAAAGACCGTCCTTGGTCAGAAGAAGTTTTTAAAACTGGAGTACACACAGCCTTTTATACGAAAAAGTAATACGTTGATCAATTTTGGCTTCCTCCGTAGGAAGCTTTGTGTAGTGCGGTTCAACAGAATGAGGAAGCAATATGCAACGTTCTTCTTTGTAGCTTGTATTTCAATATTTTAAAAAATACAGAGAATTGTAAAATTAATTCTGTCTTGATTGTAATTTTTGTTAAAATGTTATAAAAATTTTAACTACCCCTCGATCGATTTTCGTTACATTATATACCAATCATCGTTGAACCAATAAAATTGTACAGTGCTAGTCTATTTATGTAAAAAAAAAAGTTCAGTCCGATATCTCGACATTCAAAAGTTCAAGTGTTTATAAGCATCTTTTAAAAAATTCAAAATGCACCATTGCAACATCTCAAGTCTTAACAACGAAAACTGCACATTAACATCGAGACATTTTTTTTCTAAACCCCTTTCTTCAATGTTTTACGCAGTTTTTAGTACACTGGCTTAAAAATCTCAAAATAACATATTGTCGAAAACTTTCTCTACTTACAAGTGAAAAAGAAAAGATTCGAAGCTTCGTAGATTGCTGTGAAATTATTTAACTGCGATGTGTTCAGTGTTAATGCACCTGGCACGTACAGACACAGATACAGTAAATTAATTGCATCCCGTCTAATTGAATATGCTAAACGAATCAGGGGTTCTCTCGCCGTGTTATACTTGACTTTAAAACACACGAGGACAGGTGAGAGTTCTTATTTCCTGGGTGTTGTTAATCAAGAGTTAGAATATCGAGAATTTCCCACCAAATTACTACGCCTCGGTATAAAAATGCAGCGACGAAGAACAACCTGAGTGGGTTACCCGTATTTTCCGTGTATCCCACACCTGATGAGTAATCCCCCCTCCCCCACCTCCGTGGAAAGTACAGCATAGAGTACAATACGCACCGCAGTCTTATCTCAATTTGTGATACGGGGTCACAGAATCTTCCTTCCTGCCTAGAAACGTGGGAACTTCCGGTAGACTGTATAGTAATAGTAATAACGCGTTTGATAGCGGCGCGTTAATTTCACGCACGAGGTCAGATTTACCAACGTATATTATCTATTCATTCTCGAGAATTAAGATATCTCGCGTAGATTCATATTTATTTATCTTTTTTTACCGACATTTTTACCATTCTTCGTATACGCGTTTGAATTTTTATTGGTCAATCATTATAATCGATAGATTAAAATTTTGTTGATTATAACAACTCGTTACGTGTCTTAAAAATGTTCACATTAACACAATACTTTATTGTTTGTAATTTAAGGTAGCCTTAAGGTAGCGTTAAACTAGTCCTAAGGAAATCCAGCATGTAACGTAGTAACAATACATCATTAGATCATTGAAATAAAAGATATTGCAGCATTCCAGTAATTATAACAATATTAAAAATAATTGTACATGTATGAATTAATAATATTTAACTATTAAATAATTGAAAAAATATCATGACGATGTACACATGACAAAAGCCATATGAAATGATTATTTATTTAACTTTAGATGTCAGAGCTAAATATTCGGTAAACCTTTCTTGATGAGGTATCTAACGAACCCCAGAAACTTCAGAGAATATTTCAGGACATTGATAATGTCTCCATCTTATCGTTAAGTACAAAAAATGTACGTTGAAAGCGCAGCCGTTATTTTCTTTTTACCATAAGATAGTACCTTAAAATTGTTGACTTTTAACTTTACTTATTTCTTGTAAAACACCGGGGGACAATCATAACTCATTAAAGATCCATCTATCGACGAATACAAATATGAAAAAATGAACAGAGCTTTGAATAATCAACAATTAATCTGTCTTATTATTATTTATCGGTAAAAAAAAAAAAACGATTTGCGAGTTGGACGTCAGAAAATGTTGGTTGTACAATAATAAAGTTAAATTTTGGACAATAAGTCATAAAAGTTTTAGTGGTTAGTCAGCATTCAAGGGCCATCCTGTAATGTCTTGTACATGTGACTTTTGTGTGCTGAAAAATTTGAATTTCATGAAGATGCGAAGAAGGAAGCCGAAATACTTAAAGACGAGTCTATGACAGGTGGTTGAGGTAAGAGTAAAGCGAGAGAGTCAGGAAGGAGCACGAGGAAACAAGTAAGATGGAAGAACCTTGGCATCGAGTCTCGAACAGCAGAAGAGCGGATGTAGTTTCGTGGTCGACTTATTTCGTTGTCGGTTTGGCCAGCAGCATTGTCAGCCTTCTGTGTGTTCACTATGCTTCTGGTATAAATATCGCGCCTATATAGGAACTACTACCACCAGCCACGGGCTTGCAGTTTCCTTTGTGTCCTCTATACCTTCTTTTTTTCTCGCTCTAAGTACGTTTTCTCTCACTCTCTCTCTGCCTTATTGGCGTCAATCGAATCCTACTTCCTGTTCTAGACGATTTCAGCCGTCCCTTCCTCCGAAGTTTTTACAGATCCGAGAGCTGCCAATGAGGATTCACGAGGAATAAACCAATAGGATTCGCTTGAGGGTTTCTCGCACAGTTGAACGCCTTAACATATTCAACGGAATAACTGAATTGCAAATAAATGTTGACTTCTTACAATGAAAAAACATTTTATTTCTATATATAGAGTCGGTATCGGCTGTGATCCAATGGTAAAACGCGATAAAAGCAACGGCGGTGACGATCGTAAAGCATTGCTGCTATCGCGTCTACCGTACGCGAGAACGCTTCGACGACACTGAGAAAAAAAAGAGTTCAGTTAGAGCCAACTGAATTCAGTTGACTCAATTCAGTGTACGTATGCGCCGGTACGAGTATAATAAGATTATTATACTTGGGACAGAGAGTATGACGACATTGTTGAATTTAGAAACGATCACTACAACTCATTGACCGTGCAACACTCTTCTTTCGCTTCTACAGTTATACTCTCTGTATCGGAGTTGGTAATATTTTATTCGATAACATAAAATCATTGGATAATGATTCATTGCTGTGTTTGATAGTTTGGTATTGCAAACGCGCGCTCATTTTCACAGTAATTACTTCGGAACCTGATATCATGTATGTAGTTGAAAAAAAAATGTAAAAAAGGAAAATTGAATATTCATAAGTACTCGTTGGTACTGTGCATGTAGTACAAGGACAGAGATAATCGTGAAAAAACGAGTACGCTATATAAGGCAATCTTAAACTTGAATTTAAACTTCAAAACTTTGGAAGATAAAAAGTCTTTAAACAATAGACTATAAATTTAAACTTAATATACAACTATAAAGCAATATTCAACTACTTGTATATTAAACACGACCTTCTGTAACGTCTTTGGTATGTCATCAATCGATTTACATTATACTTGTATATGAAACTTAATTACAGGTGAATTATATGGAAGGTCTATGAAGTAGTAGACTAATAAGAGGCTTTGTATATACTTATTGTCATTTACTTCCAAGGTACAAGTTAATATTGAAATCGACACTGTTAAGAATATTCGGGAACTTAATTAATATACTCGTATAGAAAGGATTTATTTAAAAACCGGTATAATATGCTTGATATAAAACTATAATGTAATATTCAACTACTTTTATATTAAACACGACTTTTTAAAAATGTATTTAGTGTTACATTAATTCATTTTACATTATACTTGTATATGGAATTTAATTAAATGTGAATGCTATGGAAGCTATGGAACGCTATAAAATAGTAGACTAATAAGAGATTTTGTGCATACTTATTGTCTTCTACTTTCAGTGTCCAAGTTAATATTGAAATCTACATTGTTAAGAATATTTGGGGATTTAATTAATATATTTGTATATAAAAGTTTTATTCAAAAAGCCGGTATAATAAACGTAATATACAACTATAATGCGATATTCAACTACTTGTACATTGTTTATTAAACACAACCTTTTCTAACGTCTTTAGTACATCATTTATTAATTTTACATTATAATTGTATATCAAATTTAATTAGATGTGAATTATATGTAAGGTCTATGAGACAGTAGACTGATAAGAGGTTTTGTGTATTCTTAATGAATCACAGTGTTAACGTGTGCTACAGTTTAAATCTATACAGTTAAAAATATTTGGGAACTTCATTAATATACTCGTATCGGAAGGATTTATTCAGACAAACCGGCATAATCAACTTAATATACAACTATAACGCAATATTCAACTTGTATACTTGACACAATCTTTGTAGTATATTAAACACGACGTTTTTAGTATACCAATAATTAATTTTACATTATACTTGTATAGAAAATTGAATTACTGTGAATTAAAAAAAATTCATATTTATAAATGTATGTTAAATTTATATTATAGTTTATTATAGACATTTTTACAATGTAAGATCGTTTCATACGGATGAATTTCTGTAGACTCAATTGGTGGATCACTTCTCCATCGTAAATATTTGTTTTACACGAGATATGCAGAGTCAACTCGCATCCATGTTATAATAATACACTCATTATTTATGGTGAGGTTGAGGTATGACGCGTGGTGTTTAGTATGCTTAGATTACGTGCCGCTGAGCTGTTGCACGGCATGGTTACATTTTCGAGTCCCGAAGTACACTACTGCAGATTGGTAGAGAGTATAGTGCATCAGAATATATCCAATCACGGGAGTTAACGTTATGCGTGCATTACGTGCGCGCGTTTGAGACGCGCGCGTAGCACAATTGTACTGAGAATCATAAGGCGATCGCGCTAGTTCCTGCCTCGTTTTTTCCCATGGCCGTCGGGCATTAAAACAGTCTGCGTGTCGTCGTTTCTTCGACGCGTATCGTTATATACGTATACGAAGAAAAATTTACAGCGCAGTGGCCGTGGCGAAAAGCGACGTACAGAGCATAACCAGTGCGCTCCCGCCACTTCGGAGCATATACGGCGATCGTGCGTTCACGATCGTCCGTTGCTACAGGACGCGAGAATAAAATTGTGTTCACCGTCCGACGGCACTCGAGGAGTATATAGTGGCAACGGGAAATCTACGATCTTCACGGTATTGCGTTATTCTCCAGTGGGAATTATACCAATGCAGTAATACCAGCGAGACCAATGTGGACGAAACTAAAAAATGTTTTAAGCATTGAGAGACCAAGGTAATACGAGCGGAGTTGAATCGAGAGCGAAACCTGAAAACTGCTTGGTAGATATAACGCACAGGAACGTTGCCTCCCTGACTGCAGGCTGGCTGGCTGAGGTAGTTGAAGCGGGACTTCCGGTGCGGGTACCTGATGGCCGACCGGAAGTGGCTTTGCCCCTTCCCTCTTCCGCTCCTCGTTCTCTCGTTGCCTTCGAACTAAGAGCGAGTTGCTTGCTGAATACCACCCTTCCACATCCTGGCAACGTCCTTACAGATATAATTGTATTTTGCGTCTACACATTGCTGGACAATGTTTCCGACGTCTAACGAAATTCATAGAAGAGCATGTACCTCGGCTCTACATTGTCTTTTTATAAAAAGGAGAGTTACACAACTACAGACTCCCTGATAGTAGCACATGGCTTAACAATACAATATTTATTCATATTCCTATTTAATTATTACTATTATCATTACAACGATCTTAAATAAAAGACTGTGAACAAAACTGCGTCAAGGCATCCTTGAAAAGAGAATGAAACTTTGAGATATTGCATTAAGGTTTCATAAAGTACTAATTCTCGAGGCTCTGTTCATCGTCATTGCAGAATTTTCGCCTCGCTTTATCAGATTAACTCTTGTTTCCACGCAAAGTGGAACACCGCACAATTATCCCATTGTTATCTTAGTAATTATCACCCTGTCGCCGTTGTTCCGTGCGATTGTTTTCTTTTGTTGCGCCCACTAGATACCGACGGAAAATTCGATATACGAGAAAGAATACCTCGACATGAATTATTCAAAGGGTGCAGGTCACTGCAGCACCCACTTCATCAATACAGAACCCTGCTGTAACGAAGGTAGAAACAGCGAAATCCGTCTTTTCCAACTATCTCACAATGGTGCAGTTGTGCTCTACCATACCATCGTGTGATAAAGCACCACCGAGACATGATACAATACTACCTAGCAGAGGTAACGTGAATCACTCTCTTTATCGACACGAGAAAAATTGTCCGATAGAGAGAAATTAACACAAGAGATCTCAAGCAGAGGGTTCGAATAAAGCCCATTAAAGTGATGCGACATACCGCAGTCGGTATCAAAAATTGTTTACCTCTTTTTCCAAGGGTGTCAAGAGTTGCTGAATAAAAGCAAGTTAGCTATCTCTTCGTCCATTTGTTAGGCACATCAACCTAATTTACTTTTGTCTAAGAACACCCTGCTACTTATAAACAATAGATAAACAGTTTCTGGTATCAACTCGGCCTAGGATAGGTAAGGGTGGGTATCACATCGCCTTAACGTGAAGCGAAACATGTACCACGTGACACATGAGTGTGAAAGAGATAACTAGCTGCTAATTTTCTAGACCATGTTGTTCAGAGACTATTGTAATTTCAAAAAAAAAAAAAAAAAGCAAACTTTTACACAATGCACAGCACATACAGGCTGTTGTCTAAAACTCGTTGTTTTTTTTTTTTTTCAAAATGTCTACGGTAGGCTTTGCCTCGTCTCTGTACTTCATCTATGAGTGCGAGAGAGATAGGACCGTATGAGGCTTACGGCGGTGTGAAAGAGAAGCAGAATATCTGTGCAAGTATGGAGGTTTCGCATCGTCTTAACGCGAAACGTTCTATCTCTATCGCATTCATGGATATGTAATCTCCTCTTAAGAGGAACTGACATTCCGCGGTTGTAAAATAGGTTATGACTGCGGATCTGATAAACACAGTGGGATCCGATTTCCGTTTTTTAATCGACTGCCCGTCGGGAAAAAAACTACGGGAGCTCTGCGTTTGTATCAGAAATGTATGACGCTTTTGAAAACACAGTATTACAGTTTTTGATAATAACCGAGCCCCGGGAAGAGTGGTAAGGAGGATGTCATTTCACCTTAAAAAAATGTACACACGCGGTTAGCAGATGAACGCTCTCTTGTACATAATATCGTCGTCTATGCGCGACAGCGGAGGAGTTAGTTCACTGTGACAAAAAATCTTGAGAACGTATATCTCATACATGACGATTTATTTCACTCGTTTTTGTTTGGATATATCCCGGATATGTTTCGCACTGTTTATACCGCATGCATGTAATAATATTCGTAGTCGTAATGAAGCGGTGCTTCATTTATGTCCTATATGAGAATTCGAGCAACTGGTATTGTTGTTAAATAAATCTCAAGCGTATCAGATTTATTATCGTGTTTTTTTTAAGTGCGTGGGTTAGGTGCAATTAAAGAGAACACGGATAATGAGATTTCCCTAAACGTAAAACAGGTTAATTTCTCATATACAGCCGCTTAATCATGTTATTTTCTAATCTAATCTAATCCGGAAGTCATTTACGAAATGGAATGGGCGGTCGTGGGCTATCGCTATGTTTCTCAATAGCTTTTACCCCCGAGTTATATCGCAAGGAGATGCTAGATTGCCGTATCGATTATCCCTCTTTCAATAATCCCGTCCTACTTTGTTACTCTCATGATGAGGCCAGAAAACCGATTACACATTAATTCGCTATCAGAAGTGGATGAAAGATACAACAACGATTGATTATCTTCCCCCTCTGTCACCATCGTTCCTCCCGCAACTACCATTATCCACTACACAAAGAGGAAATACAACAAGAGCCAAAGGCACGCAACAAGTAGATGAAATGCTTAATATCTTTTTGCTTTTCCTTTCCTTGACTCAAAAAGTACCAATTATATTCGGGCGAAATGAAGAGTCGAGGGGTTAATAAAAGAATATTTATTAATGCTTGTGAATACTCTTCTTAAACTCTATGATTACTAGTTATTCACCTTTAGTCGCAGCAAGATCGCAATCTGTCACACGTTAGAATACTTTGAGGTCTTAGAGAAAACAACTGGTAAGTTATTTTCGTTGGTTAGCAAATAGCATAGTCGTTTGTCATAGTCCGAGCTGATCTAAGTCGGTATCAGTATGTCTACAATGTGTCATTCCATATTCGTAACAGCATAATTATTCTGTATAACTTTCACTCGGAACCCCGCAGCTAATATCTTTTTCCGACTACGAGAGCTCCCGATTAAACTCTTTCGGGTGACTAACAAGTTTTTTCAGGGAGGGGAGGGGCATGTGCGCATGACCGGCACGTTCTCAAGTTCTGACGGACCGATTCAAATTACCACGCTCACGTCACTTTACCGTATACCGTAGTCTCCGTGTGCAGGATCTATCGTCATGGACCTGATGAGGCCTGGATGATCGAAGGGATATATATATATATAAACTAGAGATCCAGAATCACGCTCCGAACACTCTTAACTGTCCGTGACCGAGTGATTCGTAACGGATTACTCCGTCGCAGCACGAACAGATTACCGAGCTGTACTATACTATCGGCCGCACCCGCGTGAAGAATCGACTCATCCATCTTCGAGTGTTACACGTGACTTGCTACGTATACGTACGACAGTAAAGCAATTTTTTAAATATTCTATACTTTGACTCTTGTTTGATGTCACTGTTTCCGATTTACCAGCGGTATCGCCAAGCGAACAGCCAGGATCACACGCGAATGCATTTACGTTATTACCCGTGACTAAATCCCAAGACTCATGGTAGCTCAATGCAATAGCACATTTTTCAGATGACCGGGAGAAGAAGATAAATGAATCGGAAAATTAATGGATGGATGAAGCCTGACGGTTCAGTAATATACATCGAAAAGATCGGCTTGTGCGTTCCCGTGAATTGACTGACGAAACATGTGTGAGGTCCAGGTTGGCCCTCGTCCGAATTATAATAATATAATAGCGTGTAGTGGTACAGCTGTATAGGTGAAATGTAATTTATTTTTCCTCGGGGGTCATTAAAAACGACAAACGAGCACAAAATGATCGCGATACTAATAGTTCATAGCGTACCCACTTTTATCGAGGAAACTGATTATCTAAGAGAAGATGAAAAGGGACAAGAAAACGGGAAGAATAAAAACCGCGTTGATTCCGACGTCGCAGCAGCGGGTTTGTCGTAAATTTTTCTCATCATTCTTGCCGCAACGCTAATCAACTTGGACCACCCTTCTCGTGAGGGCGGCCATTAAAACTCCAGGGAAATTTGATCAGGACAAACGAAGTTTGGGCTTACATGTTCTCGTAATGTTGTGTAAAAAAGATTATTATACGGGTGCCGGTATACCTTTCTCCATAAATTCTTTCTTCAGTTTCTGTTTTTCACATTATAAACCCCATAATATTTTATCCATAATCCCTTAAACCTATTACTTCTCTTGTACTCACTATTAGGGTCGAATTTTATACCGTAAATTCCATCTTAAAATTGAACTCAAGATGGAACTTAATATCGAACTTAATGTGGATCTTAAAGTCCATTTAACGACTAGATTTAATAGCGAAGTTGAGATAGAAATTGAAAATGAAATCAATCTTGCTTGGTTCGCGGTATTGCATCTGTAACGATCCAAGACCAGCCAGCTAGCTTTCCTATCAATATTACAGCTATTGCATCGATGAGAGAATCTTGTAACTTTATCGAAGCTGCATATTGTTTAATGACGAGCAAGCTTGTCGTTGTATTAAAAAGAACGCAAATTTGAAATTTTCACAATGATTCCTCCTGTTTCCCGCCCATCTACAGATTTCCCTCTATTGGCAATGGTTATCTCAGCTCTGTCTTCCTTATAGAGGAAATGGTATTAAAATTTTCAATAAAATTGAAATTTTGGGAAAATTCGATTCTCACCAAATTGAAGACCAAATATACTTGTACCCTAGCCAATTTGTATACAACGTTTCGATTTGTAAGGTAAACATTTACGAAGGTTATTGCAAAAATAAAAATTTTTCGAAAAAATTACAAAATTTCAGGAATCTATAAAATCTGAACGCCTTGATCGATTCTTGCGAAATTCAATATCAAACAACCTTGACCCCTGGCTTATTCTTGTAGAAACTTTTAACTCGATAGCTAAAAATTTACGAAAGCCAGAGAGCGTACCTCTTTTATTAAAAAAATTTAAATAACAATAAAAGAGACACCCGTTAGCGATTTGGGAGAAAATTGCAGCAAACTGATGAGGGTAGCGACCCGACCCGTATGCAAAGTTTCATGATGTTCGAGTAGCCCCTTCTCGAGATATATCCACTGAAATTTTGCAAGCTTCATCACACACAATACGCGCACGCGCGGACGTATTCTCTAAATATGATTTCTCGACGTTCTAGAACTTTTTAAATACTTTGACATCAAGACAAATTTTTCACTATAAATTGGACCTTAAATACCATTTTAAGTTCGACGTTGAGATTGATCTCAAGTTTTATCCTCAGTTCTATCTTAAGATCAAAGTTTCGACTAAAATTGTCGTCTTAATAAATTGGACGAACAAAAAATAATTTATTCCAACAAATTGTCAGCATCACATACCTGAGAGAAGTAAGGAGGCAGAACGCAGCGCTGGTCATCAAGCCGAGAACTCTGAACTCTCTCGAGAAGCTCGAAAAGATCTTGCGTTGTGCTCTGAAAGAAGAAAGTGAAAAAAAACCAAATTAATCAAACAATATATAAATAATGAAAATATAATTAATTCATTGTTTAAAATTTTTTTTTCAGATTCATACTTTGTCTGCATTGCCTCGCGAGTCATTGTGACGATCATCCTGATGAACGTTACTCCTACGGGTGTCTGTCTGCTCGCAGTAAACCGACTGATCGAGTTGTTGCCTCCTGAAAAGTAAAAAAAAAAAAAAACAAATATATACAGAGCCCACGTTAAAATTCTTGTATGAATATATAAAATTGCGTAAAATAAAGGAGATTTCTCAAAAATTTATAGAGGCACCCGGCGGATTCGTGAGCAGATTGCAACCAGATGCGCTGTGGCGCCTGTTGCATATGTTTCTAACTCGCGATGATAGAAATGCATATAACCGAGAGTGCGTCGTCGATACGTTGAAAGTTTGGTCCGTCTTCTATACGAACGTAAAAAAAATATCTTAAATATCGATGCTCCAGCTAGAGCACTCCCCCACGAAGACACCAGAAACCGAAAAACCTCAAGACATAAATATACATCTGGCAGCTGCTGAATATTTTTCCTCCATCTGTAACTTCTGTTACTTTCGAAGCGGTTAAGGCGCGTCGATGCTTCTAAGCTTTTGATGAGCTTTACTTTACCATAATCAGTAATGACCATCTATGCTATACACCCAATCCGACACATGCGTTTTTAGTTTGAAAAATGTTCACAGTATATATATATATATATAGTTAGTCACGCACGTTTACCTACTCAATCTCTACGTCATAGTCACAACAATCAGCACAATCATGCTTCAAGAAATAAAGACGAATAGTGCAGTAAAACGAGCGTGACAAATACCAATCGTTATCCATTTAAAAAAACATATATATATATTTATTTTTTGGGAGTCATCGTCTATCTTGTTAAGGAAACATAGCCACGAATAAGCCACATCAAACACGCGAGTGGATCTATGATCAATAGTCTATTGGTCATCGACTGTCGAGCTACATCGAAAGAAAAACCGAGAGAGTTTCGTGTCATTCCCCTGAATACACAGACTTTTTCCGGCATTCCGTCTCTTTTCCTTCTACGCTCCATCGCATAATAGGCCACGGTACATCCCGTTACGTCTATTTCCACTCAACAATGGAACCGTACACATACATTATATTCAAGAAAATGATGACACTATTCAATTCGATGAACGATGTACACACTGTTAATAATATCGGAGGTAAAAAATGATCCTGAAGACATTACAGTTCATGTCATACACGAAGATATGTGAAGGGGTTTGCATCGGGATATTACAACATTATAAATGTTATATATTATCATGAAATTACCGTATCATTAAGGCACTGCTCCGCTTCAGACGACAGTAGTCATTATCATCGTTCTCGTCATTGCCGTAGTTGTCATCGTTCTCATCACGATCATTATCACCATTATTATTATGATTGTTACTATTTTTCTCGTATTCTCACTCTCATAATGTACTTTGATACAGTTCGTATAACGGGAAATTTAATAATGGACAATTAGAGATGCGAGTTTAATGTTAGGCGAGCTATATAAAGGGGTGCGCGCTGTTAAATTGAACGAGAGCTCGAGCGTGTTTAAAGTTGGTCGATCGTGAGAGGCATTTTCAAGATAAAATTCATAATTATTAATATATTTAATACTTTTATTTAGTTGAAACTTTTTGAATGTGTCGGAGTGAGAAATTATCCTATAATCTCATGTTTACAAATATTTCGATCACTGAAATCCAAAATAGAAGTTCCAAAAACAAAATATTAAGTCTGGGAAGTTAGTTACTAACCCTCCCCCCACCCCCTTCGCGTATTAACGTCCCGGACCTCACAATATTATACGTATTGAGCCTTTTTGATTGTGAGAATTTTTTTTTAATTGCTCACACTTTAAGCTACCGCAAGAATAACAAGACAATCGATAAATCATACAATTCATGTATATGTAAAACTTGCTATACAATTATTATTACACGAAAAGATAAAGGTAATTGGGAAACTGACACATTGGTTCTGACAACCAACCGGAATAGTTAGCTACGCGCTAACCGGTATCTGTCAAAATCGCGAACAGTAAAAATCGCCGATGTGTATATACGCGAAGAACCTCTATGTGTATCCACTTACACAGTCAGGAATACATACATTCGAGATTTTTACAGACACCCAAACCAACTACTCAGTTGGTTCAAGAAACAACAATGTCGTTGGTGAATTATCGGTAGTAATATTATAGTAACCAACCGAGATGGTAACTTCAGCTTAGTGGTTGGTTGTGCAATCCATCGGTTCAGCGTAATACGAAAAAAAAAAACAAAACCAGGTTAATACCGATATTTCTATTTATTTAAAGTGGCGAGGACGGGCGCGTACTTCGAGCGGTGCTTCGATAGACGAAAGTTATCTATTCACAACATTTTACTGTATATTTACCATATATTCAATGCATTTCACTTTAATTTTTTGCAAACTCTCGTCCATCCACAACCACCTGTCACTTCAAACAATGGCATCGTTCGCCTTTGTGAAAAGATTTACTCGTAGCTCGTACCAACCGGTTGGTTATAGAGGGAAAGCGATTGGTAATGGGAACCAACTCGTAGGTTGCCGGTATTATCCAAATGCTTATCGCAACTACCGCTGACGTTAGTTGCACTAGCTAACGGCTCGTAGTTGTGACAACACTGTTAATGGTTACAGGAATCAAGTCTTTGGTATTATTTTTCGCCAACCAATCGAAAATAGTTGGGAATACTATTTCGATTTCGTTTCTGTAACTGATTCGCGACATATCGTATGCTGGAAATGGTTATCGCAACTATTATTATTTTCCGTGTACTTAATTAAGTGTTTCTCAAAATGAAACTATACATAATTAACCCTTTGCACTCCAGCCTAGTAGGGCATAGAGGCTTTAATGTCGCAAATACGGCGACAACGGAGTGCAAAGGGTTAATAAAACGCGTAACTTCTAATAATAACTTTTTAGTAAAATCAACTTAATAATGTTACTTTTATTAACTTTAGCATGCAAAAGCATAAAAATTCATCTCACTGCAAAGGAACTCTGTGGTGTACAGCATTTTAATAACGCATGCTGCATGAATTATTATTATTTTTAAATCTAATAATATATTTGATTATAACGGTAGTAGACGACCCACATCGGTAGTTTGCGCTACATAGCTAGATACTGATGACATTACCATGGTAAAATCGTTTGTATCCCTTCGAGTTTCATTCTATATCTCTAGCACTTTTTTTTTTAAATTCGACTCTCTGGATAGTAGTTCGGCCCCTTGCATTCGTGTGTAGTATAATCCCGTTAACCCCATACCACGGTAATCGTATAAAGACGATTATTCAAGCCTACTGTTACCGTTATACCCATGACCATTCCACTCGCGTTATCTCGACGAGATAATCAGACGATTTTGTGGTTTGGTCACGACCCCCGAGTGGACGTCGACGAAGCGACGAGTATCGTAATCGTCGACATTGCCAGCTCGTACATATAAATCTATGGCAATACGAGAACGCACCCTCGAACCGTCTGGTTGCAGCCAGGCGACGATTTGACCAACCGAACAATAAACAGACATACAAACCACATGACAATTCGCTCTCACTGTGCAGTATCGTATTACGTGCATGTGTATACTCGTCTATGCGCACGAGTGTCTGCACAGCAACTGATGTTACTATTATGTAGCCACACGTCCACGCGTGCTGTGCATTCTATTAACCAATCCTAGTGTTATACTTACGCTGTGTATTCACGAGCTCCTAATGCTTAATGATAGGCATATCCAATTAAATGAATTAATTGTATCAATTCTCGTGCTGTTCAATAGTATAATGTGCACACAACTATTATGCATAACATGTAAACCGGAGGTTGTGAAGGCTTCGGCGTGTTTTATCGAACGCTTCTTCGACTATTCCTGCCATCATTCGTATACAAACGTAATCGCAAACGCAGCTTGTCAACAATAATGCGTTGGTACTTCATCACAGAAACGGGGGGGGGGGGGGGAGACAATATCGCAGATGGCTTTCTCACGAACAGGAGAGACAAATTCTTTTATTCTTAAAGATTAATGAGTTCAGTCATTAGAGATTTTATGTATAAGTTTTGTATGTACTTTTTTTTCCCTGTCATTGATGGTACAATAGTTCCGGTCAAGCAGTGTCACAAGATGTATCAGGGGTTTAAAAAAATACTTTTTTCAAGTAGCAGACTGCGTAGGGAGAGACGAAGAACGAAGAGATTGACAGACAGATGTCCCAGCATCGTGGCACCCGGGCTATCATTTTTGATTCATCCGTCGTATATAATTCACTACCACTCTTATTCTCTTAACGTCATGCATGAATATGTTAATACGTATACGTGCGCGCAACCGCGAACGCATGATGGATCGCAGTGCGGATGCAGCACTTTGAAAAAAAAAAAAAAAAAACGTTATTTCTCATGGCTCTCAGCATCACTGCATAAAGAACGCCGACAACCACGCCCGGTATCGCATTGTCGCACAGGGGGCAATATCTCGTTGCGCAGCAAACGAACGATCGAACGATCGATCGAACTGGGCTATGATCTTTACTCTCTTTCCGACGACCGGCACCTCGATTGCCCGATCGCTTGAATCGATACACGAGCATGAGGGTTCCTCTATTTTACGACACGAATGATGATAATCATCGATGCACATCCACGCACCCCGAGTCGCCTGAAATGTGATGTATGCGACAATCGGATGACTTCATTGCCCACCCTATTGACAATACTCCTGGACAAATAAATCAATAACCGCTGGGGGGGGGGGGGGGGGGACTCCCGCAGTCTTGGTCCTTTCCATAGCAGTTTCCGAAAAAGATGTATTGCCCTCGATTAGGTCCAATCGTTGAGATTTGGTCAGAGAGAAAGTAGGAAAATCAATGTACGACCTTTTGACAAAAAAAAGTAGACATTTAATCACTCTTTAAAATACAATACAATTTGTATTTTGCTTCGCGTATAAGGTAGAGGTTCCAATTTCTGCACATGTTCATATTTTGTAACTTTCGATGCATTTCCTGCATTCTGAGTTACAATATCGTTATTTCTCATTATGTCATAAATTTTATAACGTTTTACTATTCGAGAACCACATTGCTGGAATTGGTTTAAAAGGTTGGAAGCCTTGGATTTTGAGTAATTATGCAACAAGTTTACAATTTCCGGGAAATTACAAGGATAAACCAGATAGGATATCTGGAGTAATCCGAAATTAGTATATAATCAGCGATGTCCGGTCTTATCAAGAATTTATTTACTTGTAATTGATTGTTGTCGGGAATTTAATGCGAAATGAGTATTTGAAGCATCCGTCCGCATGAATATTCAAATTATTAAAAAATTCGCTTTTAAAATGTTTCGTTATGATTCTGAATATCGCGATTTCATCTTAAAGTGTTCAAAATTGAACCCGCTAACTCACGTTGGTATACGTTAAACTGGTTCGTTGATAAACACCATGCATTAAGGAAAGTCTATCGTTGCATCGAAGTAAAATCGGTTCATCAACGAGTTAAAACGAAAACATACGAAAAATTCTAGCAACGCAACAATAATTTTACTAATTACGTCATAAGATCAGGATAAATGAGGAAAAAATTGTCTGGGACAGCAAGAATTTTCTTATCGTAAATAATTTGGTTACTTAACACTAGAAATACCGGACCAGTCAAAATGACTCGTTTTACAATGGTAAAACCATGATATGATTGTAAAACCAGTCATATTTACTGATCCGATAGTTTTAGTATTAAAGGGGTTGATGGGTTATGAAATTAAAAAAAAATTCATCTCATATTTTGTATTATACGCTACAAGGCTGATTTATAAATTCCAAAAATTAAAGAAAGGATACTATATAGTGAAAGGGGTCCGGGCGGCAGATGTTTAGTTGAGCGGTTGATCGCACACAATCTGTAGCCGTTAGGGATACTAAAACTGAAACAAAAATAAAAGCTTTCCAAGACGAGTATTTCCTGTAGGAAAAAAAAATGGAACCAGGGATCGAATAAAAGACGCAGGTCTAAATTTCCAATCTATGTGTGCGTAAATATTAACTCGATCTTTAATTTCCCCAAGAACTATGTTTTTTAAAGTAATGATCATGATATCTTGAGAATCACAACAACGATTTCAACGTATTAAATTGGTCATGTAGCCCTTTAGCGTATGATTGGTTAAGTTTTGATAAATGCTAGTAGTCAATTTGATATTTACGAAAAGAAATGTTCATAACTTTTTTTTTTTTTCAATTCCCACGAAAACACAACGAATGTCAAAAATTCATTAACCAAAAATGATGCCCCGGGTTATAAAAGCGTTGTGCCGAAATCTGTTCAGAGACGTTATGCTGTATTTTTCAAACATCAATAACAAAAATTGAGTTGACATCTGTAGGTCGACACTACACGTTTTTTCCCCGTAGGACTTGTTGAAAATTCGTGATTGAATCGTATAACTTATAATGTACAGCTATGATTTCTTTCGTACGCTTGCTCTAGCAGCAGGCGTAGTTTGTTCACACGTAGTAAACGAAATCTCTGTAAGCAACAAAAAAGTTTTATCGTGATGGTAAAATCAATTTGTCCTGCGTAGCAATTTTTTTGCTGTCTCGATTTTGTTATCGGCGCTACCTAACCACTATATATCCGAATAATACAATTGAATTGTATAGTTAGTAGTTTTCCCAAAAAGATTCGTATTAAAAATCAGTATTTCGAAATTAAATTTCTGAGAAAAAAAAATCGGTACGGAGCTATGTGCTTTCGGCATAACAAAATTGACGAACTAATCTTGAATATAGATTAAGAAGCGTTTATCTAATAGTCAGTGTAACGATAAATCTTCGTTACGTCGACCACTAATTTTATTTTTATTCCTCGTACAGCAAAAGCGGTGCGACTTTCTCGGTCTCTCTCTCTGCTCTGCTCTCTGTATCTACACTGTGCGTGCTTGTTATCGTATAACGAGCCGACTGCGTCATGAGAATCGAAGTTATATAGAAGAACGTTAGTTGCTCCAAGAATCACATTAACGAATCCATTGTTAGTCTCGATATATCTTTATCTCACGAATAAAAGCGGAGGAGTAAGGTTGAGCTTCGTGCTTGCAATAATATCAATGTTTACAGAGTTGTTACTGTCCAATAGAGCTTTATCATCGCTCAAACTCGTGCCGCATGCTCTGTGATGCCTCTGCCAAGTTCCGAGACGAGACTGAACACGAAACGTGGACAATATGGTCGATCCCAGTTCCAGGGATGTCCTCGAATTGTGCATTATCGAACTCGCATTTAATTATCAATTCTAAGTCTGAATTAATATTAATATATTATCAACGAAATAAATAATCAATAGACCAATCTAGCTGCTTCGTATAAATTATCGGATTACCGGATAATAGGATTTCCTCGAAAACAATGAACTCAAGTTCGGAAGTAGATTTATATTTATGATTCTTTCCCTTCGATCGGAGCAGAAATTAAAAAAAAAAACAATATCCAAAACCACGGATGATACGCGAGGCACAAATAGAGGCGCGTGAGTTTAGTTTGCACAATGGCTATTGAATATTTCGGTCGAAAAAAGTAAATTCTCGTGCATTGTGTTCGACTCCATGGCGGAAGAAGGGCTGGCTTTGATGCGGTCATTGGTTAGACAGGGAAAAATGTGCTGAGTATCTCTGCCAAGTGCCGGTGAAAGCCAACGTAGTGAAAGAGGGAGAAAGGGAGAGAGCGAGGGGTAACTGACACGAAGGGTGAAAGCACGAAGAGTAAAAAATAATAAACAGAGAGGGTCTCGTAATTTTGGGGGATCGGCTCGAGGGACTGACATCACCGTGATGTATGTGCGTGCTTGGAGAGTGAGCGAGAAGAACTCTGCATATGTTGCACATCGGTTGGCACTAGTCGCGCATATACACGAGCAAAAATTCGTTCGATGCAACTATAAGTAAGAGAGACAACGCATCGTACAGTAGATAGCGTACGTATAGCGCATATGAATCGAAAGCCAAGGTATAGCGTTGGCTCATCACGTCACACATGTGCAGAACAGCAGCAGCAGCAGCAGCAGCAGCAGCAGCAGCAGCAGCAGCAGCAGCAGCAGCAACATTAGAGAGATATAGCAGAGGGGTAGAGTATAGACATTACGAGATGCACATCACTATAGTAGTACGGTATAGCCATGGTGGGCTTCCGTGCACCTATAACCGAAGGGGTGCATCATTTGCATAGCCATATTTCTCTCCTCATTTACTATTATTATGAACACCCCGCGGCATATTGTCCGACGTTCGACATAATGCAGCATTGGGTATAGCCTTGACATTTGCATCGTGACAAAGAGAACATTCACGCCTCTTCAGTGGCCTCTCCATTTGGAGAGACTTGAAAATACGAGCAAGATAAATGCTGAGAGACTGAAATAGGGGTCGCGATGAAATTATGAAGAAAGAAAGAGATAAAACAAGAAAGGGGGTGGAGTGAAAAGAATTTTGTAGAGAAAGGACAGCCACTCGAAAGTATTGGATGGCTCATTGGGCAAACAGATAGTTAAACTATGTGGATTGCTGCAGACGATATAGCACCTCAAAGCACGGTGGCTAAGAGTCCTTCGATTATTCATCGGGCATTGTAAAGATCGTTTTATTTTTAGTCTCGTGAAAGATATAGGATAATGGTGTCTGTGTTATAAGTAGCAAAAGCACTCGACATTGTTATGCCCTAAATATTATAATAGCGCCGTCAGAAACGCGGTTGACGGAACTCGGGGGTTTCGACGAAAGAACGGACAGGCCCCGATATTTTACCAAACGAGAATATAATATCGACGGAATTTATTTAATATATTGTACGGTAAAGCTTGAAGTGGCGTTTTTGTATTTTTATCCTTATATCATGTGCATTAAAGGTGCTCTATGCCTGTCGATGCAGTGTTACGACATTATTTATGCCATTATCGTATAGGTGACTTGTATATAAAAACTCGGCACGTCCAACACTCCCCTTGCTTGCTCAATCTCGTTCAATTTAATTCGTCCAGATGACGATGGGCGATCGTAGAGGGGTCTCCTGACACGTGCGTCTGTTAACCACACACGTGCTCTATTACTCATATCTCTCGATTTCATCGTCACAATATTATATCTATAGCGTAACCGAACGTAACAAAAATATATACAACTGCATTAATAAACGTTGTATGCATCAATTACGAGCTCGGGAATTCGGAAGATCGTTATCTACACACGAGCCACGCGCTCAGGACGTCTCGTTTAACTCCGAGTGATCTTTTTCGTTACCAACTAATTTGTCGACCATTTTTTTTACTTCCATACTCTTTAAATTCAACGGCGTTTTCCATATGTTGGGGTTTCTATCAATGCGCTTCGAAAATTATACAGTGATGTTACGGTATTATATGCATTAGAGTGGTGAATAATTAATATTACTGCATGATTCAGGAGATTAAATATTATTTCATTATTCTTATATATAATTGATCTTCTCTCATAAAGAATCAACGTAAAATGCGATTATTAGTGTACGACATTTTTTTTATTATATCCAAAAATATATTAAAGAATTTTTAATGCATTACGTATAGTATTTAAAGAAACAACTACATTATGATGACGACGACGACGACGACGACAACGACAACGACAACAACAATAACAACAACAACAACAACATTGATTTCTCATTATTTTTTACCTTTCACAAAGCCACTTCTATGAGGAATTATGTTTTAGGATTTTTGCTTCCTCATAGAAAGCTTTGTGTACGATGAAAAATAATGAGGAAGCTATATACAAGGTTCTTTACAGTTGTGTTAAAATACTGTATTGCTAGCTTATTTATTCATACTTTGTATATTGACTCGGGATATTTATTGTAATTTTTCGTAAAATTTGAAAAATTGAAAAAAAACACGTGAAATATGTCTGTCTATGCCGTTTGTAACCACATTTGATCCGAGTAGCATTTCAATACACCGTGAAGAGTATTAAATCCGAAAAAATTTTAATTACTATAAATTAAATGGTTTGATTAATTTTCGAAAAATTGAATACCGATGATAGGTTGATATTAGTTCATTTGTGTCGAGCTATTTAGCCGGAAACTTAATCGGAGGTTAATGATTGTTAAATTTCATGCCGCCGAATTAAATAGTATTGTTTAGTTGTTGAGGTATCAATTATACAGGTCGGTGTGCACGTGCGAACACACACACACGTCCAGTCAATTTATTTGATATTTTGGAATATTTTGAACTCGTTGACATGCAAATCTCGAAAAAAAAAAAAAATTTCACGAACACTAAGCTTCATCTATGAAAAAGTAAAATGTGTAAATGTATTTGTAACTTTGTGTTTCCAGTTTCAACTTGAAAAAAATAAAGTTAATATGTGTGTAAGGTTGTGTAAGCATAATACGCTTGTGAAAATAAATTGGGAGGAATTAATCCGAGGGTGCAAGACAGCAATGGAGGGATTACTGGATAACGCAGCAGTGACCCTAGAATACTCGAATACCACGGTCATGGAAAGATATATCGATAGAGATTAACGTTAGCCCCGTGGCCAATCGTCTCGGAAATCGAGGCACGGAAAACGAATTGTAGGCGATGAGCATACGAAAATCACAGTTGGATATCGGATGTATGCCCTCGGTAATTGGTTCTAGAGGGAGAGGCTCTCCCGCATCAAGCAGCAACATCGGCACACGCACACGTACAAATCAAAGTGCTTTACGCAACGCATATGTAACTTCTCGTTGCGCGTTAATTCACATTATTTGTATAACCGTTTGTCATATCGTTCAAATAGCACTATTATTGACATGTGTTCGTGCGCGATTAAGATCAAGAAGAGGAGTGTTTGAGGCTTTACGTCGTTAACGTAAACGAGCACGCACACACAGTTGTCAATACCAGCAAGGTACTCAACCGGAGTCCTTGATTCCAGCATAGAAGCATTGCACAGTTATTGTTGTACCATTAGCATTCGGCTTGTTTCACCCGGAACAATGAAAAATCATTCGCAGTGCGAACCTCTACTCTACTAATCCGATTAATTGAAGTGCACTCGAAAACACACAGCAGACACCATATGTATATATAATATACAAATACATTTTACTATAAGGTACAGAAATGTATGTATTTAAAATAATTAGATAACATATGTATGTGAAATATAGAAAATTTTAGGCTACTTTACGGATACATTCCCGATCGCAAATTTGTCAGAATTTGAGTATCTTGCAATAAACAAAAATCTACAAAAAAAATTAACCATATTGGCATACAGACACTCACAAGACCTATTGCCGCCAGGTGGTTTCGTCTGCCAATGTTGGCTATGTTCTCGTGTAAAGGTTCCGTATTACACCGAAAAATTTGCAGGATCATTGAAAAAAAAAACGGTCTAAAAATTGAAATATTTTTTCACGATTTCTTTACAAGTTAAAAATCGTCAGTTCTGGTTACGTCATTAATTCTTAATGAATGAGCGAGGCAATCAGAGCTGACTAAAATCAATGATTCGCTTGTTAGAGGTCTTTCTGAGATCGATAACACAGGAATCCGCGTGGCGCTGACTCACACCCCGAGTTGTGATTTGCCAAAAAATTCCATCTTAACATCTGGTCAAAACAATGTCGCATAGATTCACCACTCTAAAGAAAGATGTATGACCGCGTATTGATTAATTAATGTAAAGTTTAAAAAATTCCTGAAAACGAATATCTCAAAATCCCAAAAAAATTATTTTTTAAATCAAAAAATTCATGTTACAAGATAAAAAAAATCAAATTTATTTCATTTATTAACAGTATTTAAACGAATTAAAAAGTATTAAGACCTCTTCGCGTCACACTAATTTACCGACATCAGAACTCTTGCTTGATACCGAGATGGTGTTTTTTAGGATACTTTTAAGTTGTTGCTCAAAATTTCTAATGAAAATACGTTGCGAATTGGGAATAAGAAAAACGACAGTAATCGGTTACTCTTTAAGCAGATTGACACACACAGAATAAAAAGTGTTTCCTCTCGCATGTCGAATAAATCTCTTGAATTCCCAGTCACCATAACGTTAAGCCTTATTCACTAATCAGTTTCACTGATTTTCCCAATTCGAAAAATGGTTGAACTATATATCTACCCTGTTTAAAATACGGTTTTTAAATTAACTCTCGTACGGTGTTAATGTGCGTCCACACTGACGACTGGTGTCAATGGTCAGTGTTCAATAGCTGATGTCGATTTGAATTATAACCTCAAAAATGTCAACACGATTTACTTGAAAATAGGTGAATGAAATTCAATGACATTTTTGGATTATATTTGTGGCATAATTCTGTATTGATTGCTGATGATTTATTGATTTTTATCTACTCATTCCGAACATAAATAAGTTGTAAACTTTGAGGTGGAGCCTAATGATTATAACACAATCACTTGTGTGAATTTAACTCTGTGAAAATTGTTAAAATTAACACCAAATAGGTCAACACTGGTCAAAAGTCGACACCAATCGCCTTTAACATCCTAAAATTTTAACAATGTAAGTTAATTTTAGTATTTTTTATAAATAGAGTTTTTTTAAATATGATTTTCGTTAGTAAAGTAACCGTTTTTTAATATTTTATCCCCTCATGAGAGAAGGCCAATGACTATAGCACAACAATAATGTACGATGCAAGTATACTATTCTAGAGAAATACGAGACGTTGGGAGTCGAATTTGCAAGGGCTCGGATTTCCTCTAATATGCGAGGGTGTGCGACACTCATGTTCTTTGCCCTCAGGGACTTGCATTCATCTTCGGGATTATATCACATATCGCGCGCACATCAATAACACACTGAGGCGTTATAAGAAGGGCGATGAAGAGTGAGGGCGCATATAGAGTAGGGAGAAGGAATGTAAGGCCTGAGGCATGCGTACAATACAATGGTTTTTTATTCTAATGCACATCATAAAGGAACGAGGGATGGTATGTATCACTCGACGAAATTGAGTAGTTACTAAAAATTATTCTAGCGTAACGAATCGTACCCATAAATTAAGTTTTCCCCTTTACTCGTTTCTATCTTATTTCTTTAAATATTACTCCTAATTTGGTTGGGGCGCCTGCGTTACGTGTTGGGTCTACTGTCGGTCGGGTCAGTAATTAGGAGTATCACATTTCACTGAAGCACCTACTGATACCGAAGTGATAAGCGGAAGGGGATTATCTAAAAGCATCGACCCGCTACGGCCTCCGGACCCGCCATCCGCCATAGCTCACAGATAAATTGCAGCTGGGCTGTGAAGATATTTACTAGAGGACCGACTATTCCGTAATCACGATATAATCCATCGAATATATCATTTCACGACATCAACGATCGCTGAGACTTCAGTTATAGTTAATCAACAGCTATAACTAGTGTCAAATATACAAATTAATATTGCTGAGCAAGCAATTTATTTCAAAATAAATGTGCTTTACACAACGCGTGCATACTCTCTCGTTGCGCGTTTCTTCACATTATTCAAATGGTCGTTTTGCCACGAGTGATATTGCTCCAGTGGCAAATATATCATTGTTAACGCGTCCTGAAAAAAAAAACACTATATCGTAGGATATCCAGTATATTTAATATTCCTTCAAAGGAATTAAAATAATGCTAAATCGATAATAAAATTAACTTACAGAGATTTCGACAGATTTTAAAAACGTATCAGACATCCGACGGCATAACCTTAACATTAATTTCCATACCAAAGAACAATTCAACAACGTTTAAAGGCAGTTTACCTTACTAAATTTTATTCGAGTTGAGGTTGGTCTACTTTTTTTTATGATGCATCGAGTTTTCATTTGAAGAAAAAAAAAAGACGAGCTTTATACGATAACCAGTTCAGCTGTGCATAAGCTAACGCTTTGCTCTTATCGGAAAGGCCCCGAACTCTAGAAAAAATGTATACGGAAAGGTTTGTTACCGACCTAGTTGGCGTTTACGAGATCGCGAAGGAACGAAAGAGAGGTTTCAACTCATCTTGAAAATTCTACCAGATCGAACGGCAACTTATAATTCTACCGCATCAAAACTCTCCCCTAGAATAGAACTCTCAGGCGGTAGACATCCCCCAGTTTTATCCAAGAATAGAATTGATTTAAACTCATTCTTTAAAGAAAGTTTATAGAAAATGGCAGGAGTACAGTATTACAAAGTTAATATCAATATGGTGTTAATAACATGGTTGCCAATATTGTGAGAGATCAGTGTCACTATTTTTTAACCCTATTTGTTCTACATCGCATGTTATCCTATATTTTCTTATAGCATCTCGAATTTAATTCCCACATAGATTCGATGACGAAACGTCCGGACAAATTCCCCGGGTGTCTTCCAGCCGGTTCGGACCAAATTTCAATTCGCTTAATCGACGCTATATAACTTCGGTCTAGTGCGTAAATACGATAATAGGACGAGTTATCGCACTTGCAGCATGCACAGTATCGTAATTGGATTTTCCGGAAGCGGAAGGAGGGATATGAAATAGATCTGCGAAGCTGCAAGGAAGAAAAGGCCGATGGACAGAGTGTGTATAGCATACCAGTCGTGTGTATTAGCGAACGAGAGTGCCAGAGGACGAGAAAACCGATAATAAATCTCCGGGTTCACGTAGTTATATATATACCAGTAGATATATATACGCCCGTCCAGCTTTCCAGGTTAACGAATGACCTCCGGGAATTACTGGGAGCTGTTGCCGGGTGAGCATCGAGCAGAGGGAGTATACGTTTGCGGGGGTTACTGCGAAGAAGAGCGACTCGACCTAATTAGCTGACGACGAGAGCGCGTCGTAGAACGCGTTTCGAACAGCTGCTTGCTGCGAAATGGCCCTCCAGCATCACTTTTCCCTTCTTTGATCTATTTTATAAATACAGTTAGACATCGATTATACCACACTTTGGTCAGTCGATTGACAACGTTTCATTGAACGTGCAGAGCAACAATGAATTGTTAATAATCAAGAAATAATACGCTGTATACATACATGTAATTTTTTTTCGAACAAGTTTAAATGATATTTAGATATTTAGATCGATCTATCCTTATCTACTGTAATTGTCATTATTACAAGTTTCTTTCATAATATTGCTAAAAAAATATTAATCATTCAATAACAATTGGATCACGAGCTGCTACACACGTAAATTATAATTTCAACTCTTTTTCATTTAATTTATTAACGGATTTAAGTTTTATGATGTTAATTTGGTGAACAATGGATGTAGTTACTTCAATTGTCATATACATTTTTAGCTACTTAGCTAAGTAGTTATTTATAAATAGAGTAATGATCAATAACTTTTGGGATTGAATCTGTTAGAAATTCAGAGTGTTAAAGACAATTGGTATGGGCTTTTTACCAGCGTTGACCCATTTGGTGTTAATTTTAACAATATTAACAATGTTAACTTCACAAAAACGATTGTGTTATAATCATTAGGCCCCACCTAAAAATTCATTTATGTTCGGAATGAGTAGATAAAAATCAATAAATCATCAGCAATCAATACGGAATCATACGACGAATATAATCCAAAAATGTCATTGAATTTCATTCGCCTATTTTTAAGTAAAATGTGTTGAAAGTTTTGAAGTTATAAAGAATATCGACACCAATTATTGAACACCAGCCGTTGACACCAGTCGTCAGTGTGGATTCGTATAAAAACCGCACGAGGATTAATTTTAACATCGCATTTTAAACAGTGTAAAAAGTAGTTCAATTTTATAGAATTTTCAACATTTCGAATTATTGACGTTGTCGCTCTAACGCACGTAAACTTTAATCAATTGAATTAATATTTTGCATACAAATTAACTAACGTTCACCGCTGTTATATATTTAGTTTCGTAAAGATCTTCTACTTCCGATATATCTGACGAACCAAGCTATTATTTAAAAAAATATTTTTTACCTTTGACAAAGCGTAAATTAGAAATTCGTAGAGAAATACCTCTACGAGGAAGCTAAAATAGATTCACGTTCTTCCTCATAGAGGAGACATTGTTAAAGACGAAGAATAATGAGGAAGCAACGAGCAAGCTTCTACTTTGCATCCATTTTTGTTGTAAATTATTGAACTCGTCCATCATCTTCTTTTCAATAATAATTATCGCTTCAGATGCTTCAGAGCACGTTTGCCAATTCCCATAAACTTGGTTCTGTCGAGAGAACATAGAAAGTATTAAAAGAAAGATAGAAGCCCTTGGAGATAGTATAATAATAATTGGTTGCTCCTCGACTCGACATACTCCGCAAGTAAAACCCACTTCTTGTTGCGTTGGGGTCAGAAGCGAGAGTGAGAGAGAAAGAGATAAGATCGCAATGGCCTTTTAATTGCTCGTTTCCTGTCCAGATGAAGATGAAGAAGAAGAAGAAGAAGAAGGAGTATTAGAGTCGTAGAAAACTCTCCGCACTCTAGATGTTCGCGCATCTGGCATTCTCCAGTTCCAGCACTCGTTCTCGCCACTTTCATAGTAAGGGACGAGAGACTGAATGCATCTTTGACCTGTCTTCATTGCTGCTAGCTATATCCTCGTGCCTATAATACTCGCACCCCAGCACGGGCATGAGAAATAAACGTGACGCGTCGCCCTGAGCTTGTCCCTCTGCCTCTTTCGCTCCCAGACGCGCGCAATATTCATCGTTAATTCGGCGAGTTTAACTCTACCGTGAGCTGTTCCATTCACTCTGAAGGAATTCCACTCAACTCCTACACTCATCACGCATTTTACTTAGAAAAAAAAAAATGCTTGACAATAAAATGTACACATTGCATATAGCGAAATTACGACACAAATATTTCTTCGTAGAAAATCGTTTAACAAAACTTGATAAGAACATTGTGCAATTGAAATTTTATCTCAGTTTTATAAGTTGCATAAATAATATAACACAATAAAAATTACTTCTACATTAATTGAGGAAATCCGTTGAATAAAAATTTTACCATTCCGAGCAATCGACTACATACGAGTATGTGGACACACGTGTAACGCTACCAGTACTTTCTCTAGAAAAAAAAAAAAAAAAAAAAAAAGCAAACAACTCAAATGCAATTTAATTCCAAATAAAATATCTCTATCATATTACAACCTTACCGTAGAACACTACCAGATTACAACTCGACGACGCTGCTGATAGTGAAAAAGCGGGGAGAGTAGTTTCGTGGTAAATTTATAATCTGGTAGAGTCGTATTGGGATAGTGATGTTTTCCAAAATAAAATATTGGTAGAGCTTGTGAATGTGATTACACGTGGTGGAAAGAGAAATCTGTTTTGCAGCTATGCGTGGCCATGAAAAATTCGCAATTTTTCATTATTCATTCGCTTTACAATGTCGCTCTATAACTTCTTTTCTTTCTGATAGATCCATTCAATTTATCGTTATAGCAACGCACGTACGTACGTTAGCATTTTGTCATAAAGAAAAAAAAGTGCAGCTGAGCGCGTTGATTGTTTCGTTTGCGATTCGTGCTCGCGGGCGTGAGGCTAAATTTACTCGCGAGGGAAAGATTCAGTCGAGGGCAAAACACAGCGGTGCTACGTTTCTATATGCGGTATTATAGTTGCACACGTATATATATATATGGTGTATGAGTATATTGTGTGTAATAGCGGATGGATTCGGAGCATTAGCCCGTCGAAACCACAGGAGCGGGGTGCGTGAACGCTCGGAGGGCGAGAGAAGAATCGTAAAAAAAATCGACCGTGAAATTGATCGAGCGAGGGAAACATAACGACGGAGAAGATATTTTTCAGTGAACAGGCAGGCACGCAAACGCGTTCATTTCTATTTAATTATTTGATCGGATCAGAGCACAGCCATGTGTACCAAATATTATTCAACGTTTCATCAAAAACTACGCCAACCCTCTGAAATAATACGAAAAGCTGTCTAAGCGATGAAAAACAAGAAGAAAATAAAGGAAAATAAATCGTGCGTGATGAGTACCACAGCTCATTGAATACTTGTTGCAGAAATTAAAAAAAAAAAAAATGTTCTTCGATATCTGAAAATTGCGAAAAACAGAAAATTTGTGAAATACATTGGGTTTGATCGTGGCGAGCGACCGACCGGACAATTAAGAAATCTATGGTAGTGCACGCTCGTGGTATACGTCAGTGAATATAATCCTCTGGTAAGCCGAGCGTAATCCTCGAGTATTTCAAAGTCCTCGGGCATTATAGTGTTCGATCGTCTATGCAGAGCGCTGGTCGAGAGACCGCGTAGCCTCGGGTGTACAGAGAATAATACGCAAGTAGCAATCGGAACAGCCTCTACCAGTGTCATGTATTATGCTTACAATATAACTGCGTATGGGTGATCAACGTGTTTATATTATGTATTGGATACGCAGCCTCCTCTTCCTTTACTTTACTCTCTATTCACCGTTAATCTGTCTCTCTCGTGTTAACGGGGGGCTATTGGTGACTGGGTAACTAGATACAGTTGTTACACCTCGATGTCTCTGTGTAGGCTTAATGCTAATCCCCAACAAATAAGGGTGGCAGCGGATTTGAAGATGCCGGTGGTTTATTTATGGCTATTGATCACAATGACAATGTGGTATGCCGAGTCAAAAACCAACAGCACTGTCAATGTCTCGACGATTGAAAATTCTTCTACATTTATTGACAATCGAGTCTCGATGGCGACACAATTTCTCGGTCATTTTGTTATGCGAGAACTTGCAAATTGGAAACTAAAAGTATGAACTCAAATAGTTCTTTGCCTCGCAATTATTCGTCGATGTATTCCTTATTCGAATTAATGTCATTGTGCGGTTGATATCCAGCAATTAATATGATTAAATTTTGTCATATAAATTCAAATGACATCATAATATTTCATATCAGGAGTACAAATTGAAAATGCGGGATTTTTTTCTATTTTTGAACGTTTATTCTGAAAAAATGGTAACAAATGAATTATTCAAAGTATTGTCCATCGCTAGCCACAACTTTTTCCCATCTTTCTGGCAATTTACGGATACCGTCGCGAAAAAATTCGGCCGGCTTGGCTGCTATCCAGTCATCGACCCATTTTTGGGCTTCTTCGTAAGAATGGAAGCGCTGGTCAGCTAGGCCATGTGTCATCGATCGGAAAAGGTGGTAATCGGAAGGAGCAATATCTGGGCTATACGGCGGGTGGGGTAAGACTTCCCATTTCAGCGTTTGTAGGTATGTTTTGACCGGCGCTGCAACATGTGGCCGAGCGTTGTCATGTTGCAAAATTACTTTGTCGTGTCTTTGCTCGTATTGTGGCCGTTTTTCTTTGAGTGCGCGGCTCAAACGCATCAATTGAGTTCGGTATAGTGCTCCTGTGATGGTTTCGTTCGATTTCAATAGCTCATAATACACCACACCCAGCTGGTCCCACCAAATACAGAGCATGAGCTTGGCGCCGTGAATATTTGGTTTGGCCGTCGATGATGATGCATGGCCGGGGTAACCATATGATTTTTTGCGCTTCGGGTTATCGTAATGGATCCACTTTTCATCACCAGTGACAATGCGATGCAAAAAACCCTTCCGTTTTTGCCGTTCGAGCAGCAGTTCGCATGCAAAAAAACGGCGCTCGACGTCTCTCGGCTTCAGCTCATACGGCACCCAATGTCCTTGCTTTTGGATCATTCCGAGGGCTTTTATACGATGGGAAATGGCTTGTTGTGTCACTCCCAATGAATCTGCGAGCTCTTGTTGAGTTTGACACGAGTCTTCATTGAGTATTGCCTCCAATTCAGCATTCTCAAACTTTTTCACTTGGCCCGGCCGCTCTTTGTCCTCAACGTCAAAATCACCACTTCTAAACCGCACAAACCATCTCTCGCACGTTGAAACCGATGGAACATGACTCGGATAAGCCTCGGAGACCAATCGATGTGCTTCAGCAGCACTTTTCTTCAAATTAAAGAAGTAAATTAAAACTTCCCGCAAATGCTGTTTTGTTGGCACGAAACTCGACATATTGAGAGCTCAAAAAAACTATGAATTTGACACTGCGACAAATTGACACATACTGAAAATTAAAGCTATAAGACGTAGCTTTGACATGAACATAGTCACAGTACTGCCTGATGCGTATAGCGTTAGTAACGCCATCTGTTATCAAACCCGCATTTTCAATTTGTACCCCTGATAATATTGAGTAAATAACATAATTCATTAAATTAAACTATAGCAGCGAATATACAGTAGCGGACAAAAGTTTAAGACGGAGAGGAAAAAAAAAGTAATCCTTCATTTTTTTATGAAAAGAATTGACTCGGTGGATTTTTTTTTGTATTAGCTAATTAATCATTAATTCATATATTTATTACATAAATTCAATTTTGCGCGTAACAACATTAGATACAATAAACAAAGAAAACATAAATTTGTTTGATATCTTCGGGGACAAAAGTTTAAGACTATACGTAAAAAAATATTTTTTGGTAGAAAATATACAGATATTTTCCTCCCTTCAATACTTTGTCCACAGTTCATTATTTTTTATCACATAAGCACATCTTTGAGGCATTGAATCATTTAATTTTTTGCAGTCGTCCACAGTTGTTTCATTCCACGTTTTTTCAACCAAAGAGTACAAATCGTCAAAATTTTTTGGTTTATTTCTTGGAACCCTTCTTTTTATGGTACACCATAAGTTTACAATTGGATTTAAATCCGGCGACTGCGACGGCCACGGTAATAAAGTGATTTTTTCATCTTGAAAAAAACTTTTCACTACCCGAGCCGTATGCTTTGGGTCATTATCTTGTTGATAAATAAAATTATCACCCATATTTTCGTAGGCATACGGTAACATAGTATTTTTCAATATATCCAAGTATTGAAAACGGTCCATGATTCCATTAATTCGGCGTATTGGTCCAGGACCATTGCGAGAAAAACATGCCCACACCATTACGTTTCCACCTCCATGCTTAACTGTCGGTAAAACACATCGAGGATTTAAATCTTCGCCAATTCGACGTCTTACATACAGTATCCCGTCAGAACAAATTCGGTTGAATTTGGATTCGTCCGAAAATAGCACATTTTGCCAATCCTCACTTGTCCAATGCCGATGAGCCTTAGCAAATTGCAGTCGTAATTTTTTATTCTTTTTACTGAGCATCGGCTTCTTCCGTGGCTTTCGTGCTTTCAAATTGAATTCGTCTAATCGTCTTCGGACAGTTCTTACACTAATTTGTGCATTATTATTACTGGATATTTCAGCTCTGATATCGACTGGTGAACGAAAACGATCTCTCTCGCTTAATCGATGAATCCGACGATCCAGCGTTGGCGTGGTTTTCCGCGGTCCACCGTTTTTTGGTCGATCAAAATAGTCCCCAGTCTTCATAAACTTGTACCACGCTTGCTTACAAGAAGTTTCTGATCGATTCATTTGAGTTGCAACTGAAGAAAATGTCTCATTTTGCTTCCGTAGAGACACGATTAGTTTTCGTTCAGTTGATGACAAATTACGGGCTTTACCCATACTCTTTTCGTACGTAATTAAACTTAAGACACTGGATGATACACCACAAACTATTTACAGTATTAATATATCAAATAATTGCGTGGATCGACTACGGGTATCTTGTTCGACAGATCGTCTTAAACTTATGTCCGCTGTTTACAGATGGTTGGAAGAAAAAAAAAATTGTATAATCTATATTGTTTACATTTGACGACCGAGACTTCTACATTATGAAGGTCAAACGTACACATGTATTGTAAAAAAACAACAAGCCGAAGGAAACGTTAGTACTTGTATGACAGATCTATGAACCAAATTGTAATTCATCGTCTTAAACTTTTGTCCGCTACTGTACCTATCTTCAATTAAATTAACTATTGTCATTAATTTAATGACTATGCATTCCAGAACCTTTATAAAATATTATTAATGGCATAACTATGCGAATACCTTTTAATCAAACGGCTTAATTAGAGTAGATCTGCGTAATCATCAGATTGAGGCAACGTTGTCGATGAAATACGGTGGATCGAACAAGACCAAATCAACTGTAGTAGCTGATCGCGCGAGCTCGCGCCCAAGAAAATACATGGAGCCTTTTTTAAGCCAGATGGCCTAAGCGGCTTTCATTTTCTAATCTGGCAATGGGGCTGAAGAAGGAGAGAGGAGAGTAGAGCAAGCAAAAGGTTTAAAACTCTCGTGCATGCGTACGTGAGACGCGTGTTGCGTAGCTCACCGCGTTTATTACTCCCCGGGGTCCAGCGGATTTCTGTGTGACGTGTGGTAGTGTTGCTGCTGCTGCTCCTTCACTCGATATATGCTGAACTGTTACCTATTACAGCATTGACACCCCGCGGCGTTGTTGGCTCGCGCGCCTGCCAGAAACTCGCCTGGTGGCTACTCCTCATCCCAATTGTGTGCTCTGGCTTTTCTCTTCCATTTTATCCTCCCCTCCCCCTCGTCCAGCCCTTTTTTAGCCTTTCTTTTTCATTCTATAGTAAAGTATCTACGCATAATAGAAGAATCAAAACCCTTATTGTAACCGTTATTGTTGTTTTCGAGACTTATGACTTTTCGAATAGTTGTACATGTAAAGCAAATGATCTATTATCTTTCGGTGAATACTTCAAGTGCTATTTTTCTCAACGCTTCTCCTTCTTCTACTTCTTAACGTCATTAAATTAACGTAGCAACTAAGCAATAAAAATTGAAGTTCTCGAGCATCAGCATTAAGTACATAGTTAGTCAATATTCACCTGGAATTTTGAAGAATATTTAACTATATCGTGGGGTATGAAAATTGGGCTAACTTGCAGAGCCTCGAGAAAAGCGAAATCTCAGCATGAGGCTTCCTACGTAAAACGTTTACGGCACATTTATAACTCTACCATTAATTTATCTACCGAGAAACCACTCGACCATCATTTAATTCTGGAAAACATCTGTTCCACTTTACGACTTTACCATATTATAACCCTGCAACGAGACAACTATCCGCTTTTTTTATATCATAAGCAGCACCGTAGAGTTGCTTCGTGGTAGCGATATAATTTGGTAGTCTTGTATTATGGTGGATTTGTTATGTGGTACCAGAGTCAATAAAGTCAACGATCGTTACCTTATGGTTCACTTATAGGTAGATTTGTCGTAAACTTGTTGTAGACTTTCCATTAAACTCCTCGACACGCGTAGATTTGTCATGAATTTGTAGTAGACCGGTGTGTCGTGTCAAATCTACGATAAATATCTTCTCGATTTTTTTCGAGGGTTAAATCGCAATGAAGTTTTGTTTGATAGAAAAAAATAATGATAGAGTTATAATCGTGCGGACTTTGATATTAGCGTAGATATCAGACCGCGAAGTTTCAATACGATCTTATCCTTCCACGAGAATTGAAAGTTTAATGAGAAACCGGCTGGCATGCCATGAACAGTTCACATTTATGCTGATTTAATGATTTCTTTTTTACATCAATCATATTTGAGAAAATCCCGGGTAGATCGCTTGTAAATTTATTCAACGGAGTTCAATCACGATACCTCGTAACAAAACTTTTATTTCAACAGATGACAGCGCCATCGCTAACTGCCTGTAAAAACGTACAACGTTGCCATCTTCCTCGTAATATATTTTTAATCACAATAAAAACTATCGCAATCGCGTGGATGCATACGAGTATTTTTAAAAAATCATCGGGCTTGAACAAACACGATGAGAATATTTGAAACCGTATTTTCCGCTCTTGCTTCCGAACACTTTACGTGGGCATTGCGCAATCGGCGGAGTTTGAGTATTCGCGAATTTAACGTACATTGATGTACGAAACAGTGCATCGACGTGCTTTGCGTACAGTTCTAAAGAAAAATAAACACAATAATTCCGTGGAGGAAGTACTCGCGACGAGAACCGTTTACACAACTCGCAGTGTTTTCGTGTGTCAAGCTTTTTAATCTTCATCTCGAACATGGAAAGACATCAACGTGCACTTGCTCATTCAAAAATCCGTTTTTCTCCACCGCAAACCGGATACCGTTGTACCATCGACAACGTAACATCGCAATGGCCGGGACAGAGCTTTGATTCATTCGAGGAAGAAGCATCTCGCGTGGATAATGAATATCGAGAAAGAGAGAGAGAGACGGTTATATATAACTCTCCTCGTGTCTTATCCACGTCGATCGACATATGTTTCATCCTGTACATCAGTAACCGACTGCACGCATTAAACCTGATCGCAATTTAACAATTTAACCCCATGAGTGTCAATGACGCATACACCGACAAATATATGCGTTAATATCGATATTTCGACATTCAAATGGTTAAATGATTATTCTCATAATATTTGGTTGCGAAATACTTTTTGAAAAAAGGTTTTCAAAAAATCAACGAAGACGGGAAATTTCTGATTAGTATCTGATCAGAACTGCAAAGTTCTGATTAAATTGAAGTGAATTAACTGCAGTGACGATAAAGAAAACCAATTTCTGTATTTATGGGACATCCGTGAAATTCCTCTGATTATTTTTTCACATGAATTTCGACCAATAGGAGCGTGGTATTTAACATCACGTGCTACCAGCAGAACGCAATTATATCGGTAATTTTTCGATAATTTCTCTGTCGTTGCTAGATAATGAACAAAAAAAATTCAATAGCCTGTAATCTACGTGAATGTCAGAAATGTCAAATAATTCTTGAAATGTTCAATAAAGCTAATTCTCCCACGAAATATTAAATGAATGAGATATTTCCGAGCTCTTGGAATATTACAACTAAAAATTGAGATTAAGCCAGCGGCGTTATTGTTGCTGTGATCCAAAATGATGATATGTTTGTACTATTTCCGGTAAAACACGGAGATCGTAGAAGAGTCTAATTAGTATGCGAAAACAAGCAAAAAAGCGTCCCGAAAAAAAGCAAATCTTAAGGGGTTATCCTATGGTTACATTTGAAAAAATAATAATTTTTTTGACTTTAAAAAAATAGTTTGAACTGTTAAGATTATAATATGCAGATGGTTTCATGTAGATATTTCAAGTATATATTGAGTTACTTGCAGAGAGTGTGACGGAAATAAAACATTTTGTAAATCAAGTATTCGCGGACTTGGATTCAAGTTAGTTGTGAGTTGTGTGATAAGTGTGAACCACATTATATCGACTCTTGCCCACCATCCACAATACTTACGAAGAGGCTCTACGTGTGGAAGTCCATTGTACGAGGTAGGAATGACAGATTAACGGCGAGGCATGAGAATCTAATGATTTTACTAAAAAAATTAGTGATCAAACTAAACGTGTTTTTGTCGAAACTATGTTATTCAAAAAGGCACGATATCTCAAGTTGTAATTAATGAATCGACTTAAAATTAGGCACACATGTTCAGAGGAACCGTACTTTTGGTATGACGTATTATTTTGTGGATACGTTTTTTGTGCAATAAATATTAATAATAATAGTTTATTCACTTTTTAGCCGAAAGTAGCAAAAAATATTCAGCATTTTTTTTTTCGTAACCTGGGATAACAAAAAAAATCCTACGTCATACGATAACTAATACAATGAAGTTAATGAGCTCCTTTTTTTTTGTTTCAGACCACCTGGTCTGGTTCACCTGCCTGGGACCCGTCGGGATTTTTATACAATTTTTTTTAGGTCGGGTCGTTATCATTGTGTTAATCGTTGATATTAATATATTGTTAGGATTTCATCGACGAGAGACACGCTGGTGGTGAAAAATCTCGTCGTGTCAGAGACAGTTTCCTGCGTGTTTCCGGATAGATATTTAACTCCTCCGCTAGTCTCCATGAATGGAAGATTGCAAAAGTGAGAAGTTATAGTGAGAATGTGACGCGATCGTTGTCGTATTAGTACCATATAAACGATTGCATCCTCGTCATTGGGTAGCTCGCGTGCAACCGGATACGCGGTGGCAGGCATAGCTATATTCGCTCTCACTGGCGCCATATCATTGAAATTGAATAGTGGGACGAGTCGATCGTGAAGGAAAAGTCTCGGTAACGCGCGGTATGCGATGCATATTGCACATGCAGGGCAATATACAGCGTGGTGGAGCAGCCCTCGGTTAGAGTCGTTCGCCTTACGATAAAAGTCTTTCATAGACATTCACGCACACGCAGTTAGTAAAACAGACCGAGAGTCAGAGAGCAATTATTCAGACAGCGCTCACTTCTCTTGCACGATAAACTACTTAATACACTGACCGAGTTGTCCGTAAATTCGATTCAAATTATTCACGTTTATCGTGAAAACCCCCAAGAGCTAAGAAGATGTGAAAAAGTATCGATTATGATAGATCAATTGTTTATAGCGATTTTTTAAAAATACTTTGCGATACTACACTCGGTCGGTAACAAAAGCAGTACCCTTCGTCTAAAGTTTCGGCAAAGGCACCGTCTTTTACCCGATAGTTAATCCGTGACCAAGACATTTCGGATAAGAAGATTTAGCTATCTCTCTCTCGCACTTATGTCGATTTGAGGGAAACAGAAGTCACGCGTCACATCACCTTAATATTTTATTCTTCATTCATCAAATATTCATTCGATGCGGAAGTGCACTATACCCACGCGGTGTACTGTGCTATGCACAGACTCGTGATCAAGAGACCGCGGCCGCCATCGCGCAAACAAAAGCGATCATTGAAACGATCTACAGAAAATCTCTCTCTCTCTCTCTCTCTCCCTCCCTCCCTCCCTCCTATACTAAAAGCAATAAGTACAGCCATTACATATACATAAGAAAGCCTTATCAGGAAGCAGTCTGATCCGAGAGTCTTACGTGAGACTCGCGATACTGTGCGCGTTCTTGTTGCTATCTAGCACTAACAAACGATAATAAAAATTAATGTTCTCATAGAAGAACATTTTATAAATAAGATGAATAGCGGTTCTTAAATTTGATTACATAATAACCGTTTTTTAAATGGATAAACGTATGATTAATTTAATTACCGTTTCTTGGATAGGAGTGTGTAAGACTCCTTGGAGGCGGTGCAAAGACGCATACGCATTTTGCGTGCCTTGTCTCCCCGCTTCTTGGACACTCCGCCTTCCAACACTGGCATCCAGATCAAAGTAATTCGCTTATCAGTTGGTTATTGTCAATTGAATGAAAACGAAAGATCATCACTGAATCAAGATATAGTGTATATTAAAGATGCAATGGTGAATCGCAAGTATCTCCTTGAGAAACAACGTCCATGACACTTTACACGAGGATCGAATCATCGACGATAACACTCGTCGTCCCCGACAATAGCACTGTCTCGATCGCGTGATTCTCCTTATTTAAGCACTCAACCCTTTCACCTTTTATTTCATTGATTCAACCCACTCGAGAATTATTTTTATGAATGAACTGTCGCGCGCGCGTACACACCGACTCACGTGAGAATAAGAATAAGACCAATGGAAATGACGATTCAAGTGTGCGTGTCAGCTCGTGTAGGAGCACGTGCAGAGCATGTAGGCGCGACGGAATACCGTAGGAGCAATAACAGGAGTAAGTAGTAGTGGTGGTAGTAGTAGTGGAAGGTACTGAGAGCGCAATTACCGAGTACGGAACGTAAGATACGCGAGAGACGTGCGAATGACTGGAGTGCACCCGTCAGGACCGACGAGTGAACTGGGTATGAAGCCGCAGTCGACGAGCGAGCCATGCGTCACGCCAGAAGCGGCATAAGCGGTACCGTACGTGTATGTATCTACCGTAGTAGCGTATATATAACACATCATGGCACAGTGCGTTAGCCGGCGATCGGATCGGCGAGACCCCACCGGGGAAACCGAGACCGAGGGAGATGGAAAGGACGAACGAGTGAGAAAAGAGAGGGAAGGAAGTGCGAGGGGAACCGACAAATCCATCCGACGGGGGGCGCATCCCTTCTTTCTCCCCTCGAGGCTATATGCTCATCGCCATGGTGCGCTTCTCGTAGATGCGTAATATTGCGTGCCGATGCTCCGGATGTCGACACCGTACAGCAGATACAGTACATAGTACTACTACTACTGGTACTACTACTATTACTATTATGCTATTCATGACGAGACACTTGTATGCGTGTTTCTCCGTTCACAACACGCCGTCATTCAACTTTTTACGGCCATGGAGAAAAACCTTTTTTATTCTTGTGCTTTCTATCAATATCGCTACGTTTCTGTAGTAAGATTGGCCTAGGATTTCTAATTGACACGTAAATTCGATTACAATTTAGTTGGATATTGATTGAGATATAATTAGATATTCTGAGCCTATGGGACGATTACGGTTTAAGGGGGGGCTTGTATCACTGTGAATTTCGAGTGACTATGACGTAGATTTGGTGATCCGATGTACGTGCAGTTGATACGAGTGATTATCAGTGTATAAAGTTGGTCTTCGGGCAAAACATCTTGGCTTGTATATGTATAGCCGGTTTTTTTTAAAATCATGTCTCGAAAAATAATTGCGATATCGACTTTGACGACTCTGAGTTTTGTCTGTCTCGGCCCAAGGATGCTAAGTCCATCATCAAACCTTGGCGCCACATATATCGTAAGCTCGCTAAAAAAAATTGGTAATTCATTGATTTGTACAAAAAAAGTATCACACTGTTAAAAATTCGGTATTAAAATGAACCCTGGTGTCCATGCAGTGTCCGTATGAACCCACATTTATGATCGGTGTTCAATAGCTGATGTCAATTTGCATTATGACCTGAAAACTTTTGAAACCCCATTCGCTTAAAAATAGGTGAATGAAATTTAATGACATTTTTGAATTTTATTCATACTATAATTCTACATTGATTGCTAAGAATTTATTGACTTTCATCTACTCGTTTCGAATATAAATGTGTTGAAAGTTTTAAGGTGAGGCCGAATAATTTTAACACAATCGCTTGTGTGAATCGAACACTGTAAAGAGTATTACTATTGACACCAAAATAGGTCAAGAATGGTCAAAAGTCCACACCAATCGTCTTTAACATCCTGAATTTTTGACAGTGCAGATGACATCCTACCCTAATTGGACCATCTTAATGTATTATTAAC
This sequence comes from Cylloceria caligata, assembly GCA_963942595.1. Taxonomy (NCBI): domain Eukaryota; kingdom Metazoa; phylum Arthropoda; class Insecta; order Hymenoptera; family Ichneumonidae; genus Cylloceria; species Cylloceria caligata. The sequence continues at coordinate 73,348,208 of OZ012704.1, forward strand.
GTTCAGATAAAAAATCTGAAACGATAAAATACAATTTCAAAAAGCGTGCAAATTTGAAATTTGCACATTGCTTCCTTGTAATTCTCGGCGACCCATAGATTCTCATCTATGGGTAATGGCTATCTTAATTCTGCCTTGCTTATGGAGGAAGTGGTATTAAAATTTTCAATATTATCTAAAATTTAGTAAAATTGCAAATTTCATAAAGTTCAAATCCCTTAATCGATTCTCACCAAATTCAAGACCAAGTATCATTGTCCTCTAACCAATTAGTATGCCAAGTTTCAGTTTGATAGATGAAAACGATAGTTAGAGCAAAAATAGATTTTTTTTCGAAAAATTACAAAAATTCATGGTTCAATTAAGTCTGCACGCCTTGATTGATTCATGCCAAACTCAATACCGAATAACCTTGTCTTCTGGTCTATACTTGTAGAAAGTTGTAACTCTGTATAAAATAAAACAATCGTTAACGATTAGCGAAACGAAGTTTCAGGATGATCTGGTAACTTGTTCTCAATTTATATCCATTGCAACAAACACACACACACATACACACGCACGCGCGCGGATATTTGTTCTAAATATGTTTTCCACGAAAACATGGCTTTCTCTATGAGGAAGTAAAGATCACTGATATCGACTCTCCGCACATTGAATTACCATTTCTATGGCACAAACATGCAATATTCACATTCGAAATACGTGGGTGACCTTGAAAATCGTAATCTCCCCTTGAGCCTCGATTAGAATAAATGACAATGATATACCCTAAGTTTCTATATAAATGCATAATTTTTAATTTTATTCGGAAACATTTTTTGTTATTAATTCCAAAACACTAGAGAGGTAGCAGAGTCGACTTTGCTACGAAAGTACAGAGTTCAATGCGATACACGCACTCACTAGTTTACTTTGTATTTGTATAGACGATTAATTCTCGTCGTTAATATATATACACACGATTTATTCTTGTCTTTAATATAAATGTACATATAATATATATATATATATATATATATATATACCAACGACGAGAATAAATCGTCGTGCATAAATGCGCGTGATTCTCGTTCTGTTTAGAGAGCATTCGATCGAACAGGTGGTCACGAGAGTGTCGTGTATAGTGAACGCCGAGTAGACGTGTTCGTTCGTATTTTTTTATTTTTCTCTCTTACCAGAAAACAGCGCACGACGGAGTTCTCTTTCCGTAATTGGATTTCGATACGAGTCTCTCGAATGTAGAGAAAGTCGAATAAATTCGCTAGTGAATCTACACTTTATTGTGTGTCTCTTCGTATGCATTAAAAAACTACAAGCTTACCGAGACATCACTACGGTCACGTTTTATTCGGATCACGTCTGACTTATAAATAATAGCCTTAAAATGGACTGTGTCATTTGTTTTTTTTTGTCCAATTATTTCATAACTCTGTCTCTGAGCTTTGGAGCAACGCTTTTCCTTACACGAGACTTCTAGACAGTGACATGCGTAGGTCGTAACAAGAACTCAGTTGATCTATATGGACACTCGAGTTAGCTTGATTTAATTGGAACAGACAGGTGACTCATTATCGTATACACATATGCGGATACTTCTTACTTACAGATTATATTATATTATATTAAATATAATATATTATATCCAAGTATAATTACACGATGTATATTATACTGTCATCAGTAATATTTAATATTTCTGGACAACAAAATTTCGATGAAATTCCCGATTCGATTTTTATAGACTTTTCCAGATGTAGCACTCGAACCCCTACGCTACTCGAGAGCCACGGGTGGTGGTAAACTTTGAAGTGTGTACCTAGTCGACCCCTTATTATTTTTTTCTTTTATTGCAGGTATAAAGGGACACTACGAATCGTACATTCGAGTGATCCCGTAGCCGATAAATTCACGGGATGGGGTAAAAAGTAAGTCCCAACCTTCGTTATCCGTACATCTCTAGCCCTTTTTTTTTCAACTTTTTTCACATTTTTATTCGGTAAGTTACCGATCTAATAAATTTGGTACGGATCCAAAGGGAATTATTTGCAGAGAGTACGGTGCAATAATAAAGCCGCATATGGGTACCATTTGTATTCAATTTCAAGTCTGCATCGTCGATCGAGATTTCCGACGATTTAGTGTATAAACCACTCAAGTTTTCCTTGTTTTCTCGTTTTTTTTCTTTTCGTATTCCCTACTTTCGTTGGGGTGTGCAAAGGGCTAACACGCGTGACGAAACGTAAAACAAGGGAGGGAGAATGTATATGTGCGGTGGACGCGAAGGGAGATTTTTCATGGTTTACCGTGCGGTCTCGCGGTTTATGCTCGAACGAAAAAAGGAATAATGCGAGTGACCGAAAGAGAACGATGGACATTACTTGAGCGCACACCCTTCTTTTTCTCGTTGTTGAGCAAAGTCTGTTGGCTTGTTCAGACACTCCGGGATCCCTTGCTCCCACTCCTATGGTTTGTCAAAGCAACCAAGTGAATCGTGGAATCGACCACTCGATGGACCACCGGACAACGAGCTCGACCGGATGGGCTACCGCTGCCAACCCCCCTGAGCCTTTACAATGACTTTAATTTGACACTGAACGCACACGACCTTCCACAGCAGAAACGAGCGAGTGCACTCGAACGTTCCTTCACTCGAGCAAGCACGACCTGTGTTTGACCACTCGACATCTTTCACCCTCCTCCTACTTCAATGCTCCTCTTCTCGCTCGTACGTACAAATTCATATATAGCATCGATAGCAATCCCTGAAGAAAAATCGAACAATCGAACATCGAATAATATTGCATATTGTTGACAATTAAACAGATTTATAATATTAGTGGAGGCAGGCTTCTGTGATTAATTTTTTTTTCAAATTTTTATCGCCAAACTTACGGAAATGATTTTTTTCTTATTATTATTCATTTCAGTGTATCGCGTAAACAATTGGTCGCTGGATCTACGACGAAAGGTGCTTGACCTTTTAATGAAGTTGTAATCGTAATTTATTCATTGACAAAAAAATCATTTTGACAATTGAAAATGTATTGAAAAAATCATAGATCTACTCAAGTACCTACTACTACTTGCGGTCCACTTATCAACAATATGCAAGAAGTCAACTGAAAAAAGTGATTGAATTGATTGAATATTAGCATATTTCCTTTATTTTATTGTCAACAAGAAAGAAGAAATGAAAAACCGTAGTAAAGTTATAAAGTTATTTTTTCGTAGAAGTTATAAATCGGTAAAGTACAAAGAAGCCTATTTATTATTGTATGAGGGAGGAAACGATAATCGCAACAGTGTCGAGCAATGGGGTCAGAGGTCCAATCAAGAAGCTAAAACTCTCTTATGTACGAAAATCATAAAGCAAAGATAAAAAAAAAGAAGCCTTTGGATCAAAGAATCGATTATTCACGCTTGGCCACTCGCTACAGCGACCATAAAATAAAAGCATATAGCTATACTAACTGGACACGGTAGTCGTAAAACAATAATAATAAAAAAGAGAAAAGGCAGATCTATTATTGGACAAAATAGTAGCATGGGGTATCGAATGCTCGAACGGTGCCCGATCGAGTGTACTCGAGTCGCGTGTGCCCCCATTTTATTCTGACCCCGTCAACAAGAGCGCCGGGTAGTACAAGGGATCTCTGGCAGTTGAAATGACAAGGGATCGAGAACACGGGAGTGTGCGGTGTCCTGTGTGCGTCGATTTAAGAGAAAATCAGAGAATCGCTGTATTGGCGCGGTTTAATAAATTTACGAGGGTAACGAGGACGGGGTAGAGAAAGAAAGGAAGGAAGGCGATAGGATATGTCGGGGATCACAAAATCGACATGGTTTATATAAAATCGTGTCGACCTATAAAAATACGCGTCGGATGACGCGAGAAGCTAAAATCCGAGGGATTTGCGGAATAGAGGGTCAGTGTGATTTAAAGGTAGGTGGTTGGTTGTACGAAAGGTAACTCTACGCATCGGGTATAGTAGGTATAGAGACAGTTGCAGCAGTAAAGAGCGCAAATAGTATATATTTCCGTCGACGAGGGTATAAGCGGTGACCGCTTAGTCCAAACGTCAAGCCAGCTCGTATATGTAGTAGAAAGTGGAAATAAGCTATCTGTAGGTATAGTGTACTTACACTATTATACCAGAGAGTGCAAGAGAAGCGCGCATATGCGTTGGTTTACCTCGTAAACTATCAAGACTCGACAATGGGCATACACGACAAACATAAGCAGGCCTATGCCTGGCTCTTCTTCCTTCCTTTCTCGCTCTGATTGTCATTGTTACCGTGCCTGGGTCGCGGATTTCCTCTGTCGGTTATATTGCAACATGTCCCTTGGTCTCTCGATACTAGTAGCATACCAAACCCCCTAAAAAATTCTTAAAACGATGGTTATAAGGATTTTTAAAAGAACGTTTTATTCTTCACTTGGACAAAGAATATATATTCTTAAATAAACAATAAAATATTTTTCATTCAAGCTTACCGTTTATTTATAGTATCTTATGCTAATAATGCATATTCTATGCTTATGACGAGTATTTCATGACTGTAAGCCTCGGGCAAGGATTTTTATAATATATATTTCCAACGTTAATTATTATTCCTACAACGGTAATTTACAACTTATGATGAGAATTAATATAGATTTTGCCTTCAAACTCTACTTGGACATATATCGGCGTACACTGTTAAAAATCCAAGGTATTAAAGGCGATTGATGTGAACTTTTGACTAGTATTGACCCGTTTGGTGTTAATAGTGACGAAGCATGCAAATATTTTTAATATAGTGACGCTTTTTACAGCGCTTGACGCCAGCCGTCAGTGCGGACTCCTGGATATTGCGCAGGGCTCATTTTAACACCGGATTTTCAATAATGTATATGTGATTAAACTATCCGTACAAATGTAAGCCCATTTATTTCCGTCGACAGCTTCATACGTGCGATGGTGCTTCTTTGAAGCGGGCAATATCGCACTAATAAGGAAGTACCGAACTGTCAAAGTATTAGGAATCAATCGTTATTAGCAATAACTATTAACTAGTACTATTGAAAACTATTAATAACTATGTAGCATCAATACTAGAATGACGGCTTCACTAGTTTTTTTTTTTGCAACGAAAGTGCTGCAATTATGCCGAATATTGGAAATACATTTTATAACCGTACAACCCTACACCCTTAACCTTACAACAAGAACCATCTTATTTTGGTAACATATTCTAGAATATTTGAAAATTCAATTTACCTCTCAATAATATTAACTGGAATTAACGAGGGAATTAAGTAAAATACAATAGCCACTGTAGATCCCAATTCTTTGCGACACAATAGTCGGTAGCAATATTTTAATTGATGTACCGCAGGAGTTAGTAAAAGGTTTTTACGGTTGTAGCTGATACGGGCAAATTGTTTGAATGATTTGTGTTCGTCGAGAGGTACGCGATACTCGCAACCGCGACGAGTATATATAAATATACTTGATACAAGAATACATATGCGTGTATGGAAGCCTTTGTGCTTCCCACAACTATAAATCATCGACAATACAATATTCTTGTATCGGTGTAAAAAATACTTTTCAACTAACCGCTTATTATAAGAATATATAAACTTTAGTAAATTATAGCATAACGGAAGCATTGATCAATACTCGTTCGAAGAATCCTCTGCTTTTTTCGGTTAATTCTATCGTCAAAACTTGCTACACGATTATCACTTGTACACTGGAAAAAATTGAGCAAAATCAACTAAATTTACGATTGGGGGTCGCTTATTAAATATGTCAATGATTCAACAAAAATCTTATTTGATCGACTAAATATTTACTGGAGAAACTGTTGAATTCTTTCGTTCGACTAAATGTTGATTGAATCAACTAAATATATATTTCGCTACCCCGGATTTAGTTGATTTTGCTAAATATTTCTCTGTGTTTAAGTCCTTTTTTATTTAATGCATTTGCAATATTTCAAGATTTTCTCGCAAGCTCACTTCACGTATGTCATCGTCGAAAAATTATTTTATTTATTAATAATAATTGAGTCGTTTGTATACGTAATTAATTTTCAATAGTGTTAACCCACTGAAGCTTAATTTTTTTGTTGATCCGGAATTCTCCGTTTTCTTTCGGGTGTAAAATTAACAAACTCGATATTAATTTTAAATAGTATTAATCCACCGAAGCTTAATCTTTTTGTTGATAGAGAATTCTTTGCTCTCTTTTTGATGTAAGATCAACAAACTTGTACAGATAAGAAAAATTGTACGAGAAATTTTATTACCGTTAACGATCGAGACATTAGAATGCTTGTGGTAGCAATTTGTAATCGGCTGTGCAGAGAGCAGATCAACGGTGGCAACCCACTCAGACACTTGGCTATGCAGCTTGAGCAAATTCACGCTGCATATAAGCAACATATGTGAGGCTACAGTCTCTGCTGGTATTGTACGACCTACCTACTCGACGAATACATTCACAGTAATTCACCACCACCTCCTCCATTCACTGGTATGTACATTGCACACGAGGTCTGTTTATTCTCCGCGTGCCTACCGCACACGGTTTGCGGTGTCTGCCTGTTCCACCTTCAACGAGTATTCGAAAACAAGCAAACAAGCACATATTACATAGGTTTGTGCGTGTACCAGACGTTCATGAAAATTCGAGTGCAGTGCGAGGAATAGAACTCTTCTACTTGTTATCACGTCAATTAAATCAATAAAGTGTGCGTTTCGATAATGATAATTTAAAAATATTTTTAACGATTCTGTATTTCAACCGGTTGCCATGATTGCGTTCTATGTAACGCCGCTCGATGCTTTCCTGTAGCGCGAGTCAGTGGGTAATATTGGAACCAAAAATGTATTGGCCATTCGCATTGCGATTATGTAGAAACGATTGAAAGTATATCATTTTAAATACGAATCACGAAGGGTTGTCCAACACCCTTGAATATACGGAGGCTGATGGAACAGTCGGTTGTGACAGGGCGTGACGAAATTTTGACGCGAGAATGCAACAGCGGTCGCGTTTTGTTTGGTAAAATCAGCGTGGCGGAACTAGACTCCACTCGGGGATTTTATAATGCGTTTTCAGTCTGGTTTTTCATTGGGGTAAACGACGATTCAAAAGTTTCATGAATTATCTTCGCTATACTGTATCGAAAAATTGCATCGAACACGTGTCCCTCCTGATTTTATTGTGAAGAACGAATAGACGTTCAATTTCTGTTTCGTCAATGATATATCAAGGTGTTACGTTCATAGAATAATTTATTCAAGAATTTATTAAAACTTAGCCTACATATAATTGAATGTATTATCTGTATATTTGTGCAATTGAAAAAAGATTGACCGTTTTCAAGTGGAGATAATTATAATTTAAGCTGGTATGATTAAGCATGTTTCACCTATTCGCACTGCTCACAGAACGATACACGTCTAGTGGTATCTCATTCGCGCTCATGGCGGCTCAGTCAATGTACCACATCACCTTAAGGAGAGTCGTGCGCTTCACACTGTACTACGTTTTTAAATACCTTTCTACATTTTTTAGTGATTTAATTAACTGTTCTGTATGGTTAATCCAGAAGTAGATATATGTTCTTAAAAATACATAGATACGCCTCATGAACTAACGATACAGGCTTCAATAAAAAACATTTCATTCTTGATTTAAACATTCATATTCTTAGTCTTATTTTAAGAATAAAATATACCCAAAACAATGCTTTAAACCATTCGTTTAATCATTTTTTTTTTATAGTGTGTGAAGCTCTCTACCCTCATTAATGTACTATGAATGTAAGTATGATACACTGTACCATACATATATATACGCACTTATTATATATAAAATTTATACACACAGCCGTTCTCAGTGGCATTGATATATATACATCTGTAGCAAAGTGCGTAAGCTCCGATAAGTAAAGTAAATACTACAAAGTACATACTACGTATCATAATAAAAAGTAGTGGTTGCTTCGACTCGATTGTCAAATGGGTTCGAAAGTAAGCTCGGGAAATGCGAGTGCAAGAATAAAAAAGGTAGAGCGAGATAACAATGGAAGAAGAAAAAAAGATGACACAAGGGGCGAGATTATGCCAATGGCTTCCGTGTATACTGCAGACCTGCCGTACTACGAGGGTAGCTGTAGAAGCTACCTCTAATTTTGTTCTTTCAACTCGGGTAGAAAGCACCGAGTGATTCTTCATCTCTTTCCCTTCTATATCTTTCTTTCTCTGTCTCTCTCTATATACGTTACTTTCACCCTTGGTTACTCAACTGCGCTCAAAACACCGGGAACGCGTGCCACTTTTTCGTTGTACCTTCTTCCATGATATCCATTTTAACCATTATACTAAGCATCTCTAGAGGAGAAAAAAAAAGCCGAGATTCACCCGGAAGTAGAGCTTCCCTTCTATTTAAATTTTCGTCATGTCTATCTCTGACAAATCCACAGTGAAATATAGTTTACTACAATATTGATTGTTTGATTTCACTAAAATGAATTATACGTGAGAATTTTCTGGGTATGTTTACAATTAAAAAAAAAAAAAAAAAAAAAAAAGCAATGTACTCCCATACGGTATTGTAAACTCGGCTTATTTCTACCACTTTTTGGAATTATCGACATACAATTAATTGAAAAAGATTTATCCGTGTCCCATACGTTATGGGAAATATTACCACAGGGATATGAATCAGCTATCAATGTTATAAAGATAATTAAAATATGGTGTCGCTGTTATGGCCGACGGTATCGCTACAATAGTTTTATATCCACTTCCGCAACGTTGAGTAATAAATGCCATGGGATTGTGCGACGTTTAATATACAGATGCACATTTTACGTTTTGTGAGTCATATGAAATAAATGCAATGCTGTACAGCATAGGAAAAAGTTATAGAATTATAAATACAATTTGAAGTACACGAGGCCGAGTTTACTATGCTACATGGGGTAATAATTTCCAGATCCTTCTCTCCGTGTATCTATCGAAGAATGATAGTGCGTCATCGATCCTTGCACCCTCGCGAACGCAATCTTTTTCATTCGAATGATTTGTGGACTATCGGAATGAAGGATAATATTATAGTACGAGTAAAGTAGAGGTGGGATACTCGATACTACACAAATAGAATAAGTGAAAAGCAGCTGGGGATGGAAAAATCGTGTCAGGCCCGACAATGAAACTAATTGGGAGCAGAATTTTGATCTTTTTTCTGATTAATGCTACAGAACGCGCTGAGGAGACATCCTGTTCTCTATTTTATCCTTCTTGAGCCCTTTTCACATTTGAAAATTACATTTGTACGTAGCCGGAAAAATAATACACCATATATATTATATTTAGTTCTTAATTTAATGGGCAACTCGTGATCGTCACACTTGCAGGAAACGGAAGTGAGCTTCCGCACGACGAACGGATCTTCGGATAGAAGAAACCAGGTAGAAAGACAGGAAAAAAGAAATACGAGCACTCGCTTGACCCGTTGCAACGAAGGTGTCGAGCGTCTTTGGAACTTGGCACTTCTCCTCGAGCATCGACACGCTCGATGACCCTTTGGTCATGTAAATGTCACAGTGAGTGATCATGTAAAAAGAATTGTGAACATTGCATTTTATTTTAAATAAAAATGTCTGCATCAGGATTTATCGTACACCGTTTGATTCATAATTAAGATATTATTCTTTCGCGCGAATCATTATATGTCTCGGCCGTTATATAGCGGCGATGAATTATTTTACCAAGCGGAGATTTATTAATTCGTATAGTAGCGATATAGTTCCGATTAAAAACTCCATACCGTGTCAACATTCACTCAAACGCTACGCCTCATCCATAACAATTAACCCCTTGAGTATCGATATATCGATATTGACGCATACATTTGTCGTTATATGCGTCAATATAAAACGCTTTAGAGTAGTCGTACATTTAAAAACCCTATTCGACTATTTTTTTGTGGTTTAATTGTCTGTTTCAAAATGTAAATATCAGAGAAACATGTGTTCTTAACGCTTTAAGACCAGATAATATCTCTAATCACTTGGTATATACGATTAAAGGCAAAAATTACAATAAAACAAGAAACGTTTCAATTCAATAATAATTAAGTAATTGTTAATTTTTTTTATCTTTGCGATGCTCTCGATGTCATTTCGCAACACTTACAGTTAACACGTACGACCACTACATAAATAATACGCATTGTCATTTAGTAATCTTTCGTTTATTGGACTATTTCCCTTAAAGTCATTTAAGGTAAGAAAAAGCGTCTAAAGTGAATGAGTTAAATATGGTGCGCCAGCCACTAAACGGTTAACATAGAAAAATATTTGTGTCAAAAAAACATTATTTTAATCCAATTATAACGAGTAATAACTCATTTATTGAAAGAAGCACTATCAATTATTTAACGCCTAGAATTAGAAAAAATACTCGTTACTTTAAAATGATGATCATTTATTTCTCCAACGAAAAATCATTAATAATATGTTACTATAATAATAATAATAATCATACCTCACATAATAACGAACACCAAACAATAATCATATTGTATAGAAAGAGAGAGAGAGAGAGAGAGAGAGTAGGAGGAGGAGGAGAGAGTTTTTTTTACCGTTGGTTTCTCATAACTGTCTCAAGGAGGAATACACGAGATTTACGTACGTCGTCTCAGTAGCAAGAGACAAGATTTCAAGCAGAAGAATCCGCAATCTGGTTTGAGTATCCTGGGGGATGCTATTCACTCGCCCTAGCTCAAAGCACTCGGGCTAAGTGTACTCTCACCGCGTACCACACGAGAGATAATTGTGTGACCCGGTGCGCGAAGACGAGAAGGACGCATAAGAAAGAAAAGAGAATAAGCAGAGAGGGCATTGCCTGTCGTGCACGATGGCACCACTTTGCGGCGGATATGCCGAACGCCTTCTTCCTCTCTAACCACTTTCCCCAACGCAAGTCTACTGTGCGTTTGTGCGTATGTTTCTTCTATCTTAAGACTCGCAACGACGGTGAAAGGGTAACGCAAAGAAAAGGACGCGCCCAGTGAAGAGATTTCAAAAAGGATTCCTTACGAATGTATTATTTTTTATTTCGCTCAATCATTTTAATAAAAAATAATGAAAGAGCTTCTTCTTGTGTTTGTGTCGAGGGATCCTAGAGTGATGTCCGACTGATCCGAGAAACGCGTCTACCAGGATTTCAAGGGGAATAAATATTTTAGGTAACGGTTCGCACGCTTCACTGCTCACCAACGACTCAATGTCGAAGACACGAGTACAATAAAATATTCAAGAAGTAGGCGTGGATGAAAATATCGTTGGTACTCGACTGTTCTTTGTAATACGATACGATGTGTACATATACTATGTGAAACTTTTCAAGTAACGAGTTGCCTATGTATAGAGGATCGAGAATGGTTCTCGCGATGTCAAGGTGTTGGTAAGTACGAGCTATAGCGCGATTGTAGTCTCTTCGAGCAATGGCGTGCAAGCAGATAGACAGACAAACAAAAAGAGTCTTCGCACTCGTTTTCGTTATTATTGTACCTGTCAACGGACCCAGTGTTGAATGACGGGTCATAAAGAGCGACCACGTATCATCCCGAGTCTTTCTCGTTCGTCCTGTATTGTCGATTGATAATCCGCTACGATTACCGTCGTGCTCGATTCTCGTTCACCAACGATTTCCTTTCTTCTTTCGACATGCAAGAGTATAGCTATGTACATCTAATGTGGGCAAACTATTTCGAGATCTCCAACGCACCGGTTTCGCAGAGTCAGCAAGCGCGCACGATCGTCACCGTCACAGAAACGATTACCTGCAAGAGACACGAGCAGACAGGTGGCAGGCAGCATGTTGCCGCATTCGCGATGCTTTTGGTCGCACGACTTATCGGTATTCGGTTTGACACGGTAACCTCGTTGACCGAATTTGGCTTAATTCAGTGCGTATAGGGATGTGTACCGAATTCGTGATGATTTAAAATACAAATTTGGTGGTGAGAGTGTGGAAACCGATAATCGGCATTTGCTACGTAAAGGCACTTATGACGTTTTCTCAGTGCAATCGATTTTCTAATTGTCTCAACAATATTTTTCGTTGCTAATGATCTTTCATACGCGGTTAAAAATATTTTTTTAATTGATGTAGGAAGCTTTTATACATCAACTGGTATATCAAGTCTATCGTAAAACCATGTAAGAGGAAGATGTAAATTGCAAGTACACGTGCATAATTTATTGAGCATTATTAGTTTAGAATCCAGGCCCGGGGTTAAGGCTTCCAGGGGACTTAAAATAATCAGAGCACGTGGAGACTTTGATTGTCTTTGTAATTGTCTGTATGAGTCTAATCATGTATAACGGAGGTGACGAGATATTTTTATTATACAGGAAAATATTTATTTCTATATTTTATAAACGTATCTCGTCACCATCGTGTCAGGAATTGACAAGGACGAGGTCAAATGACACACCCATTCCTCTGAAATCTCTCACGTTTCTCATAGGAGCTGTCCCGCCAGGGCTGGTTATTCTAAGTACTTGTTGGACCGCCCCCTCCCCGAATCTAATTATTCCAAATCCCTAAGAAGCCTCCTCCGCCTCGCGCCTGTGCTGTACGAAATAATAACGTATATACAGTAGCGGACAAAAGTTTAAGACGATGAATTACAATTTGGTTCATAGATCTGTCATACAAGTACTAACGTTTCCTTCGGCTTGTTGTTTTTTTACAATACATGTGTACGTTTGACCTTCATAATGTAGAAGTCTCGGTCGTCAAATGTAAACAATATAGATTATACAATTTTTTTTTTCTTCCAACCATCTGTAAACAGCGGACATAAGTTTAAGACGATCTGTCGAACAAGATACCCGTAGTCGATCCACGCAATTATTTGATATATTAATACTGTGAATAGTTTGTGGTGTATCATCCAGTGTCTTAAGTTTAATTACGTACGAAAAGAGTATGGGTAAAGCCCGTAATTTGTCATCAACTGAACGAAAACTAATCGTGTCTCTACGGAAGCAAAATGAGACATTTTCTTCAGTTGCAACTCAAATGAATCGATCAGAAACTTCTTGTAAGCAAGCGTGGTACAAGTTTGTGAAGATTGGGGACTATTTTGATCGACCAAAAAACGGTGGACCGCGGAAAACCACGCCAACGCTGGATCGTCGGATTCATCGATTAAGCGAGAGAGATCGTTTTCGTTCAGCAGTCGATATCAGAGCTGAAATATCCAGTAATAATAATGCACAAATTAGTGTAAGAACTGTCCGAAGACGATTAGACGAATTCAATTTGAAAGCACGAAAGCCACGGAAGAAGCCGATGCTCAGTAAAAAGAATAAAAAATTACGACTGCAATTTGCTAAGGCTCATCGGTATTGGACAAGTGAGGATTGGCAAAATGTGCTATTTTCGGACGAATCCAAATTCAACCGAATTTGTTCTGACGGGATACTGTATGTAAGACGTCGAATTGGCGAAGATTTAAATCCTCGATGTGTTTTACCGACAGTTAAGCATGGAGGTGGAAACGTAATGGTGTGGGCATGTTTTTCTCGCAATGGTCCTGGACCAATACGCCGAATTAATGGAATCATGGACCGTTTTCAATACTTGGATATATTGAAAAATACTATGTTACCGTATGCCTACGAAAATATGGGTGATAATTTTATTTATCAACAAGATAATGACCCAAAGCATACGGCTCGGGTAGTGAAAAGTTTTTTTCAAGATGAAAAAATCACTTTATTACCGTGGCCGTCGCAGTCGCCGGATTTAAATCCAATTGTAAACTTATGGTGTACCATAAAAAGAAGGGTTCAAAGAAATAAACCAAAAAATTTTGACGATTTGTACTCTTTGGTTGAAAAAACGTGGAATGAAACAACTGTGGACGACTACAAAAAATTAATTGATTCAATGCCTCAAAGATGTGCTGATGTGATAAAAAATAATGGACTGTGGACAAAGTATTGAAGGGAGGAAAATATCTGTATATTTTCTACCAAAAAATATTTTTTTACGTATAGTCTTAAACTTTTGTCCCCGAAGATATCAAACAAATTTATGTTTTCTTTGTTTATTGTACCTAATGTTGTTACGCGCAAAATTGAATTTATGTAATAAATATATGAATTAATGATTAATTAGCTAATATAAAAAAAAATCCACTGAGTCAATTCTTTTCATAAAAAAATGAAGGATTACTTTTTTTTTCCTCTCCGTCTTAAACTTTTGTCCGCTACTGTATCTTTTTGTATCACGTGTATGAAAAATCGCGTTTTGTATGACAGTTTTGCGGGACCAAAGTTGTCAATTTCATAGCAGTATTGAAAATAAAGATTCGCGCATTAGCAGTTTACAATTGCTTCACTTTCGTCCTTTGGGAGATATTCTGTTCACTTTCATCCTCGCTTTGCGGAACGAAAACGATAACAGCGCCGAGATCGCAAACTACATCGCGACAAGCAGCTATGTTCAGTGCAGTTGAAGCAATAGCCATTTGTATTTACACCAAAATGTTGTTAGGGCTATAAAAAGAGAAAAAAGAAATGAGTACGGTGGAAAGTAACGAGAAATGGGGTACGCCGACTGAAATACAACAAATCGCTACAAATGTGATTCAGGAGTTGTTACCGCAAAAATCATTAATTTTTATATGCTGTTTTTTTAATCAATAAAAATTTACTTTATTATGCAAGGAGGGAAGGGGGTTCGCCAACCCCCCCATGGAAGCTTCGAACTCCTTAAGCTCGACGATTTTCATTAAATAATCTATGTTTCTGCTAAGCGACACGTTTTTTTATTCAGGAAACAGCAATGATGCTTTGCGTGCACTTGTTACAAAAAGTATCGTGTGTGACGCGGGCCGAAAGTTGGCGATTGTCACACAATATACCATTCTCAATCCGTATAAAGGGTCCCCAGCGTTTAAAAAGTCATGCAAAAATTAGAAGAAAACACATTTTTTCCCCGCGTGCGCTGAAATGATCACATTTCACGCGTGCAACGCGGGCCGAAGGTGGCACTTTTCGAGCTATGACTAGTGCGCGTGCGCTCTTGACCGACAAGTGCTACTTTTCTACCCTAGGGCGAAAGCTGAGAGACTGCCCGAGCGAAAAACATAAGGTGCTCGGATGGTGCCATCAGACGGAGATCGAGACACTCGTAGTCATTGTGCTAATAATAATAATAATAATAATAATACGCTTTCGTACGGAATATACACTGAACGTTTCGGAATTGCACATCTTGATCATTGACGTTACGGATTGAATTCAGCCAAAAACGTTCCATGCGTTTTAAATTTAGAATTTTCAACATTTAAGGATACCGATCACGATTAGTTATTTAGACAACTAAACATTTTTTTTCATGCAGTGGCTTCGCCTTCCCTAACCCCTGACCGAACGCTTCACGACATAACCCATAGCGCGAGCGGAGCGACCGCGTTGACACTAATTTTCATTAATTTACATTGATTGTGACAATAATAGGACTGTTGCACGCATAACAATGTGGTAATTTCAACGATGTCGGAAAAAAAGTATCGTATGCTACGCGTGTGGAAGCCCGATTGCGACCTCGTGTGAGTACTGCTCGAGCGGGTCACACTCGTAATCGGGCGCTTTCCTCCCTTGTAGCATAATGTACTATTCCACAAACACTCGTAGATTAGGAGCGTATAGATACAACCTAATTTGTAACAAACGACTATCTAATGTAGAATGAAAGCTTCTTTGTTTCTTGTTTGATACTATTCGCCGCATGTATATTTGGTGAAGCGTGAATTAAAAATAAGGCGAAGGTGCGCGGAAAGATGAAAGAACAAACAGAGAACTGTGCCGTCTGTTCTTTTTTTTCTGAGTTGCGATATAAAAAGGCTGAGTAATCTAAGAGTATACTCTCGCAATATCGCAAGAGACTATGGCAGCGGTAGTAGCAGCGAGCAGCAGCCCTCTTTGATACTTATCTTATCGAGTCGCGCGAGTAATTGAATTCACAGTGGCCTGGTGTGTCGTTGTCGTCGCATCTAACGCCTCGAATGAAGCCTCTCTTTCACGAAACGCATTCTTAACACTGAAAGAACTCTTATCGCTTCGCCCTTCGGTTACCCTTGCGTCTTCACACCGCCAATCGTTCTCTCATCCTTGCAACGTTCCTCCTCTTCTTTAAGAACCAGTTGACACTATTTAGTATCTGTCCTATAGTTACCAGCTGTTCGATAGCTATCGTTTAAGAATAAATTATAAAACGAATGACACTGCTTCGAAAAGAAGCAGGCAATAAATAAGTTGATTCTGTGATATCTCACACCGTATAGCGCACGACAAGTGAAAGTAGCAGGCTGGTCAAGTCTGTTACTCTCCGCTTCAACTTCCACGTGAAAATAAAAAAATCCTGCTGTAATTAATTGAAGGATTTACCAAATATATATATATAATTTATGCTGACAAATTCCCTGCCATCGTGATTTTGTTCAATAATAAATTATTAACCAAATGGCACGGCTCCGCAAAAAGCAGGCAATGAATAAGTTGCCTCTAAACACATAAAGCAATTACAAGTGTGCGCGTGATATCTCTACGAAGAATGCACGACAACTCAAAGTATCAGTCTGATCGAGTCTGCTACTTTCCGTGGTAACTTCCACACGAAAAAATCTTGTCGTAAATAATTTTAGAATTTGCAACAACTACAAAATTGGCAATATGTCCCTGCCATTGCAGTTTTGTTTGCGAATAAATTATAAAACGAATGACATTGCTGCGAAAAGAAGCGGACAATGAATAAGTTGTCTCTAAATACGTAAAGCAATTACAAGTGTCGTGGGTGTGATATCTCGACGAAGAGTGCACGACAACTGAAAGTATCAGTCTGATCGAGTCTGCTACTTTCCACGGTAACTTCCACACGATAAAATCTTGTAAATAATTTTAGGATTTGCAACAACAATAAAATTGGTAATATGTCCCTGCCCTTGCAGTTTTGTTTGCGAATAAATTATAAAACGAATGACACTGCTGTGAAAAGAAGCGGGCAATGAATAAGTTGTCTCTAAATACGTAAAGCAATTACAAGTGTCGTGAGTGTGACATCTCGACGAAGAGTGCACGGCAACTTAAAGTATCAGTCTGCTACCTTCCGTGGTAACTTCCCCACGAAAAAATTCTATCGTAAATGATTGAAGGATTTGCAACAAAAAAAAATTGGCAGTGTGTCCCTATGCTTGCAGTTTTGTTTGCGAATAAATTATAAAACGCATGACACTGCTGCGGAAAGAAGCAGGCAATAAATAAGTTGTCCCTAAATACGTAAAGCAATTACAAGTGTCGTGGGTGTGATATCTCGAAGAAGAGTGCACGACAACTGAGAGTAACAGACTGGTCAAGTCTGCTACTTTCAACTACAGGAGAACTCTTGAGATATGCAAATGGAGGTATCACATTCCTCACGCACTCAGTAATTGTACGTGTGTTGTACAGTGTACGTGTATATTTATATGCAAGCGTGAGTACGAAGAGGAAAAGACGCAGAAGAGAGAATTCGAATCAGTCATGAGGACATCCACCGGCGGTTTTACTGCCACTTACGAGTCAACGCATATCATACGTACAGAGTGGATTTATACGAGTGGTCGATATACATACTTGTCCTTTGTATACTGACCATATATGTATTATATTTAATGATTATTATTACTTATATCCTCATTAAAAATGTACATAATACTTAAATACCGCAGTGATACAAACTCGGACTGCCACTCCATTCGAGTATGCGGTTACATGCAAGACGGTATTCACACTATTCACTCTAGAAAAACATTATTACCCAGTATAGGTCCCACTTACTTATCTCCCTTTTCAAAAAAGCCATAACAACTATACACTATGACGCCAAGTATATAAAAAAAAAAAATTTAAGTACATTTTTACCACTTCAGGGTGTCAAGTGTACCACTCAGTGAAGAATGTTTTTATTGATTCAGAGATTGAATAAGGTAGGCTCAGTTCCTCAAACAATGTAGAAGATGAATTAAATAATCTATATGAGTCGAGTAATTTTTCAATAACTTACCCGGCATCGGCAATATAATCCAGCATGGTGATCTTCAGCATCTCAAAGCTTCAAAAATTCGCCACTGGTTTTTTTTTTCACTTGTGATATTTAAACATACACAATACACAGATGCACGTTTACACGGAAACTGTATGACAAGAGAGGTTTGCAAAGTTACAACGAGTAGTCGGTCGAACTCGAAACTCTTTGGTCGCGCACTCCGCGGCAGAAGCGAAACGGGCTGCAGTCCAGTGCAATTACCAGGCGAGGAGACGCCCGTTGAGAGATATCTCGATACCGTTATCGTATCGACGAGGTAGACCAAGATGAAGACGATGCGGAATGAGACGACAGCGAGGAGAAATAACGACGACAAACGAGTCTCTTGTTGCAAGGCCCATTATATGCGGCACACTGTATCTATATAGGATGAGTAGGCAGTCCTCTCAACGCTCCTGCACTTTCAGGAACCAAGATAAAAAAAATAAACAAGTAAAAATGTTAGCGAGAAATAATTTGCGATGGTGCGGCAATGAACCCGATCCAGGGATCAGGAAGACGATCACGCAATTCTGAGCATCGATTTTTTTCCTTTTATTTTATTATTTGTACTTGCACGCACACGAGTGAACCAACAGTGGGATAATGGACGACGCGATCGCGAGATCGATTAGCCGAAATCGAGAGAACACGATCTCGTTACGTACGTTAAGCACGCGTACGCGCTCGAGGACCAATGACCTCGACGGTCCTGCGAAAATTTAGTCGCTTGGATTCTCACAGAAATTCCTGATCGATGTAAAATATTGGATAATAACTATTGAATTATTATTTTTTTTTTTCATATTATTTTACAATGCTTCACGGTCATTGCGATCTTATTATTTCCTTGTTTATAGTTTAACTTACATCGTATCGATTCATATTCTGTGAGATTGAACTATCAATTAGGTCATTACCGAATGCAGTTTCTCTGACGCTGGCTTACATCTTTCGATCTCGAGTATCATTCGTCCTAATCACCGGAACGAAGTCCGCGCGCAGTATGAATCGCTTTAAATACACTGAAATCCTTCGTTCGTGAAATTATTCACAGACACACGTACGTAGCTTGGAATGATTATTAATCGCGAGTTACACGAAGATTCTTAGCGAATAAGCACAAGCACGCAGCGTGACGGATTGTCCGAAAGCCGAACAAGTACTCCTAGGTTCTGACTATAGAATGTATGGTGGTATAGACAATACGTGAGAACTCGCCAGCATCTCGCAGTGCATCGCCACCGCCACTGAGAATACTCGAAGAACGACGCGGTTGTGGCACGTTCGCCAGCCGAGCCACCAGCTCGGACTATCCCTCCTTCCCGCATATAATTCCAATCGCCATCCCTCCCCCGCTTTATCTCCCTCGCTCCCTTGTAATACTCTATCTTGTTTTATCGCAGTGAATTTTCGATAGAGCTCTTCAAGAAAGAACGCACAACGCTTTGAGTGCATGTGTGGCTCAGTGTTGGCTAATATCAACATACTTAAGGTTGAATTTTCATTCGTAAGTTCCGTCTTAAGATTGTACTTGAAATCAAACTAGAGATTGAACTTACAGTTGACAATTAGACGCATAAATCAGTATTGTAGTACGATAGCTAGCGTCCTCATCTCTAAACAATATGCAACTTTAATAAATTTGCGATATTCTCTTATCGATGCAATATCTATAATATTATTATGAAAAATGAAGTGATTGGTTTAACTCAGTATGGATGTTCAATTAAGCTTAAGTTAAATCTTACGATGAAAATTAATGAATGGTGTGGTGAAAGTTTTAGTCGGAAAGCGCTGATTTGTTTCCTATTTCGGGAGGTGTCATACTCAGTTAGGATTGGTGCGAAGAAGCTCGTGACTCGAGGATTTATATGCCAATAAGATGTACGTTGTACTTATAGCTGGAGCTACATTACTTCAAGTTTATACTGAACAAGCAGTCCTTGGGAGCCTTCCAGACACGATCTTTCCGAGGTGTGTAAATGACCAATAGCCATTCCTCAGCAATCTATTCCTTTGCGCACATAATATTCTCGTTAGCTCATTATATCGGAAATACAGCAGCATGTCGGTCGTAAAATATATAACACTGTACATAGAGCGTTATATCGTACAAAGTAATAATAGAAATAGAGAAAAAAAAATTAGTGAAGCCTCACAACGAACATAATAAGCGAATGCATACAATATTTATGACTTTTGGTTTAACTCAAGCCAGCAAGCATCTCATCGTCTCTTTGATCCTCGTTATACCTTCTCCCTTTTTCACTTAACGCCGGGTGCATCGACAAATCGCATAATTATGGAAAGAGGTTTCGCTCGACTCGGCGAATCGGTTGAGCTTATACAAATCCTCTACATATTTAATAAACATAGCAGAATGGCCCTATACAACATAAAAAGCGGACGAAGGGCCTAAAACCGAAACTCTCATTCTTCATCCTCTATATTCGCCTTTACCGATGCATTTGGATGAGGTAAGATGCGCGTCCAGTGAGTAAGACAAAGAGAGGTATACATTTCCATTGGGAGCCTCTCGGACTTGCCTTTCATCGTCAATTTTACATATATATACATACGATGATCAAATTCCCTACAGGATTATACCTTAATAATAAGCTGGTTGCTCTGGTCATACGAATTTACATGCAAAAGGATCGAGTCACACAGTTGGATCGCAATAGGTTGTTGGTTATGAAAAGATGAAAAATACAGAGAAAAAAGAAAGGAAAAGAATTATAACTACAGGGAATGCACACCATAGTATGGTGTTCTCGTGTAATATCGATTTCCCATTTCCAGAACGCGTGTAATATCACACTGAGAGAATACCTTAACAAAATCGACTAAATCTGCGGTTACGGGTGACGAACCAAAAATTTAATTGATTTAACCAATATTTCGTCGATCGAAGTAACACAATATTTGTTCAATAAAATATTTAGTTGATCAATAAAGTATTTTATTTAATTAACTAGATACATTTATTTTGCCACGAGCAACCGTCGATTCACTCGACTTTGCTAAATCTTTCTCGCTTATTTCTTTCTCAACGGAATTTCTTTTTCGTCAAGAATTCTTGGAGAATTTTACCTTCCACTAGTCGGAGTCATCTTTCCATCTCGTGTTCGCCCTGCCTCGAACTATATCGAATTTACAATCTGTGTTTGCGGGAACAAAAACACGAGGACAACGAAGGTATCACTACCACTTGAACTTAACTTTCATTATATTATTTTTATTATGCGCCACCTAGAATCACAGCATAACGTAAGTAACTCGAGAGGTTTCTCGTTCGAGTCGAGTGGAAAATTCAATTTACGTCGTCAGGACGTTCTTTGCTTTAAGAGAGGATACGATGGTACGTTAGACTGTTGAAGTACGTGTAGTGTATGTGCATCTATGTATTTGCGGCTATGTACCGCGCATTGGAGATTCAAGAGTAGCTGTGTGACTTGAGAGCACGTAAGAGAGTAAAAAAAATAGAGAGTGAGAGAGAGAGAGAGGCAGGGAGTGAGAGGGAGAATTCTATATCGAATTTTCCCCTCAATAATTCCACCAACCTATAGCGAAACGTTTTTTCCGATGTGAATGTAGCGTAAATAATCAAGTCACTCGATAAATAATTTAATCGCTATTCAAGACGAGATACGGTGAAAGCCCGTATCTCGACTCGGGTTGACATACTTTTTTTTTTCTTCGAATGAAAAATAAACCTGAAAACCCTGCAGATGCTTCTAAATAATAAATCGGGCGACGAAATATAACCACCGGATCCAGACATATGTGATGTCCACACTATCTGGGCCTCTTTTTGTACGAACACAATTTAGAGTCTGTTTAATTTAAAAACGGGAGAAAAAAACAAAAAAAATGTTAAAAGGTTTCTTAAAATGACGTGTCAGATGACTTTATTTTTTTTGTGTCTCTGTTTTAAAAATAAACGGATCTTATATTTCACTTCGCTAAAACCCGAGCCGAATCATATGGGCACCATGTATTAGGCATTACAGAGAATCAAGTGGATCAAATGTTGCATTATAGAAAAATATTTTATTTCTCAATATTGCCAATTAGATGTCTTAACGAATATTGACGCAATTTATTATTTTGTAATGAGCAAGAGGCAAGCTAAAGAGCATGAGGCTCTTAAAGTCCCGTTGCTATTTTTTATACATAGCTGGATACCTTGACGGAAGCATAAAGCGTTATGAGCTAAATGGTATTCTCCAAGTCTATTCGTGGAATTTTCAAATCGCTAAAGTCAATAGATCTTTATAGTTTTTTTCCATTAGAAGCACGCAGAGGCTTCCGAACTCCGCACGAGTCTGATAACATTCTTTTTTTATTTTCAATCCAACTCGATTGCTTCTATTTAAACTAGAGACACGAGTCCTTCACACTGAGAGAGGCTGATGGAATAAAGTGCGAGCGCGAAGAAAAAAAATTTCCTGCCATCCTCGTTGCTCTCTGGTTATTCCGTCTGGTTGACCCGGGTCTTCCTCAACACTCGTAGATGCGTTCATCGTATGTCACTGTGTGGAAACGAGAAGAAAGTTGATGGTGAAGATGAGAAATAAAAGAGAGAAGAGGAAAGAAAGACCTCGTGGGGTCCTGGTGGGCGCTGGCCTGACTCGGCAGAAACCGATAGAGAGGATACACGCGAATAAGAGAAAGACGTATAGCTAAAGCAGGATGAAACGCAGCATCAGTTGCTTCGACTACAGCATCAGCAGCAGCACACGAGTCCCGCACGCCATACTTTCGTGTACTCCGCAGCAGAGACCAAGAGTACAAAGCATGTGGGTTGTATATATACCATACACAAGTCGCAGGGTCGCACCAAGTCGTTTGCAAAGCACCATCCACACTCGTGCTGCATACTAGATGCTCGTTTCTCCCCCTGTCCACCGTCTTTTCTCTCTTTCCCTCTTATAAACGTAACGCAGTACTTACAAACGTAAATAATTCCACTGTGGGTCTCTCGCCCCTTGCGGCTTGATCTTGGGATCGAGATATCGATGCGGGATCGCGAAAGATATCGGGGATGCTCTTTCGCTATCTGTCTTCTTATATTTCCCTCGCTCTTCCTTCACGTACAGTTATAGGGGCGAATAGGACGAAAAAGAGAGCGAGATGAAAGATATTAAGGCAATACCGCTCTTTAGCTGATGCAGAATGATAGCTGAGCGTGAGAATGAGAGACACATACAATAAAAAATACTTGATTGGGACACTAAACATGAATATAGTTGCCTTGATTTAATACTCCAGAAGATTTTCTGGTTACATGAATCTATGGCACTTGGTTAAATTTATGTTAGTTTGAGCAACCAAGTTATTAGCTGGGTCAACTACGAATTATAATGTTAAATAAACCATTAATATGGTTGACCTAATCAATGTACTTGATCCAACTATTAATTTTAACGATCGCATACAGCCACGTATCGTCTATACCAATCAACTTGAGTGCTGCAACTAATATTTTTTGCTTTATACTACTAATCTACTACTCGGTTGATGCAAGTAACCGTGCGAATTTGATATAATGGAATTTACAATTCCACAATACACGGAACCAATCTACAATAAATCGTAAATATAGTTTAATTGTACAATTATACCAAAACATATTTTCAAATCGAGGATCCAAGCGTGATTCCAAGCTGCCAAAAGTTTGGTCACCGACAAATCCAACTATTCTTTGCTGATATATCAAGCAATAAACGCTTTTCTGTTTCTTTACAGTATGTGAAATTGTCTACTTGCAATATCGCGGTTTAGTCAATACACCAATGTAACAAAAAACTTTTAACTTTCCCTCATTTTTTATCTCCTCTCCCCCTCACCGTTTCTTGTCTCTTGGTTCGATGTAACGCACTCATGCAGGTATATGCGAGACCGATGTTAAATCAATTGATTGAATAAAATCAACATTCACGCACCCTCCTCTACGTAACATAACATAATCGATACCCCACCCCCTTGACAATGTATGTTGATTGATCGACGAATGCCGTAAACCCTCAATTCTGACTATTACATGTTCCATCCATCTCCTCCATAGCATTTAACGCTTTTCCTACCCCTCGATAAATGATTTGGCATTGTTATATATCTCGTTATCGAGATGTAAGAATCTACGGGACGGATAAAATTAAAAACGAGGTAGGCAACGAAAAAGTATAGATATAGGGAGAGATGAGGAATATATTATTAAAAGGTGGCATATGCGGCATATTAATGACGAGAGACAGTTAATATCGAGTAGTGTGGGGTTTGAATTTTTTAAATTCCTGAACCCTCACGCGGGATTATTCCTTCTCCGGTGAAAACGGCAACTTTTTCTATCCTTCGCCCCCTTCATATTATCCTTCTAGCCTCATGGTATTGTGCATAATGTTCCGTCATGTAACGTGTATTCATGAAAAGGTATTACAACATATACCCCACCACTGTAGACGAAAACTTGCAAGGATGATAGAGAGAAAAAAAAATCGTTACATATTAATGTGTAAACATGGAATAAATTACTGGAATTAACAAGAGTTCGGAGAGTTCATCTCTCTCACTGTAGCACTACGTATGGTATATTCTAAAGCTCTACGGCATACACACTTCGTTCTATCTCCAAGATCGAATATATTATATGCACCGACGCAGGATGCGTCAACCATCCAGTGCATTGGAAATAATTTATCGTGAATATGTCCCGAAGCCTCTAACGGTTGAATTAGTTTTGTCTCTCTCTTTACAAACGGTTACTTTTTTTTTTAATTCCGTAGATTATATTTAAGGTGACGTGATGCATGCACCCAGTGAGCAGCATTGAGTGTGAGAGAGATAGCACCATCGGAAATTGCAGCGGAGCGAGAGAGAAGGATAGAAATGTATATCACATCGTCTTAAGGTATGAGTACACTGATTATTGTCAATTGGAGGTTACGAACTTGCAATTAATAGGCCGTGTTGCGCATAAGAATGTGTCGATTGAATGACGAATCGCATTGAAAGAAACGCTTTATTAATCTCAGGATTTCATGCCTTATTACGTCTTTGAATGAAATTGTACGAATTCTGAGGGCCCGGAAGAAAGCCATACGCTATACGGTGAATTTGTTTAGTCATAAAGGAAACTTTGTATTCGTGAACATTTTTTTTTGAGTTTTTATTGTCAGAATACTTCAAATTGACAGAATAATCCGAAGAACATACTCAGGAAAAGTTGTCCTCTCTCTCTCTCTCCCTCACTCTCTGCGCGCGCGCGCGCGCGTGTGTGTGTGTGTAACTGCATCTAAAATTTGACACGCAGATTGTTCAGTTAATACTCTTTCATCATGGCAAATTTGTTAAAAATCTGTATTACCATTGAAATTTTATAAGACTTTTTCCGATTATTTATTATTAAAAACGACGTAAACATGCTACTTATGCAAGATTCTACTTTGCAGGCTCTTTAAGGTAACTATTAAAGAATATTAAAATTAGGATTAGGCCAATGTAGTACATATGTAAGTGCAAGAAAGATAGGATTAGATATCGCTTTAAAGGAGCGAAAGACACTCTAAGACGTGCGTAAAATACACTTTGCAGGAAGTAACTTCGCACGTACGTGATCCCTGTCGTGTTGCCTTTCTGGCACTCATGTTATTTCCGTCGGTATTGAACCTCACCTTAAGTGATATACTTAACAGTCAAATGCAGCTACGTACATTGTACAAGAGAGTCGAAATGGAGGCGATATGCGCTTGCCTTTGGGTAAAGGATAAATAATTTGAGGGTCCAATGCGGTAATATGTCGCAGGTAGGTTCAGGACACCAGGGAACAATTCAATTAAGATGAGCCAACGTGCAACTCGCCCTGTTCGCAACGCAGCTTAGAGAGCAGTCGACACAATTACCAAAGGGTGCGATGGTTCTGCGCGGACGTTTTACGAACCATCTGGATAAGTAAGTGTTGTGTACTTGGGGTCACCAGGATACCTTGCACACACAACAGAGTAGTCAATTATACAAATGTGCGCCTTACCTGGGGGATACAACTCATTTGTTATTCTATGTTCTATTTCGTGTTGCTCTCTCCTATATTTGAGGTTCCAAATTTCCGTGAGATATTGTTGTAGGAAAATTGAAGAAAATATTTTCGAATCCAAGGTCGCAATAACATCTTCCTGTCCCAACGTCGATTCTCCTCCCCCTCCTCCTACCCCTTCTACACTAAAAAATATCTTATTTCCAAAAAGTATTTCATTAAAATATCTAAAATCTTTTTTAACTGATTAAATTTCAATAGCGATTGATAAAATGTTAACTGCTTTCAATATTTAACCCAAATGATTGCCTTGAAAATATAGAATTGCTCTATAGCTCATAAATTAATTAAGCAACTAATAAAAAATTTGTTACATCAGTTACATGATCAGTTATCGTTATTTGTTACAATTTTCGCCAAATTATATCGAAACAATCAGATTTTAGGGCAGTATGAAATTTTTTAATTTCTCGATCGCTCTATTTTCGTTAAACTGCAGTATTTACAATTATTTCTTAACAAAGATGCAACGTTGAACCTTGTTCATTGCTTCCTCATGATTTTCTATATTTAACGCAGTTTCCTCTATGAGGAATATGCTAAAATTGATAAACATACTTTGTCACAAAGGTGGCTGTATGAAAAATAGAAAATCATGAATAAGCAACAAGCAAGGACTTTGGATCCTTTTTTTCTCATTGGTATACTCCTTGACACTGTCATTGATGACGCTGTAGTTACAAGTTCAAACATTCAAGATGCATTTAAGTACATACAGTACATACAAGAGTTAACCAGATCTCCAGCAAGATCCCGGTGGGATACAATACGCGTCCCCATAATTTTCGATCTCATATTTTAAACGACCCCATATTTTAAGTGGTTAGTATGGTTACGCGTTTCCACGTATGTAGCTTCGCTCGATGCCTGGCTATAGTGCGAGTGAGATGAAAATAGTTAAAATATGAGATCGCCCGACCGGTTAAAATATGAGGACGTGTACTGTATTGCAATCTCTGCAATGGCTGGCCGTACAACGATTTTATAGCGAGTAATTCCTGAAAGACGATATCCCGTGCTCAACACTAGCGTGCTGCATACATAGCCAATTATTTTTTTTCTCTCTCGTCGTTTTTCCCATCGGCACACAGCCAGCTTTGACTCTCAGGGCTTTTCCCCTTATTCCTGTAAGCCGATTCTCTAGCACAGCGAAGAGAAGGAGGAGAAGAGCAGGATAGGATAGACGTTCGAGGTATAAAGTGAAATAGAGAAAGAGCGTGCAGCAACGAACCAGCAACCAACGATTTATTTACTTATCGGCGTCACGAGAGAGAATCGCGAGAGATTCTATACGACCCTGCTGCGACGGTGCACCTAGATCCTTCGAATGGATAGAGAAACAGAGAAGTAAGTAGATAAGAATGTGAGCAAACCAAGACAGAAGTAGAACCGAAAGAAGTTGAATAAAGATAGAAGAGTTGCAGCCTCGCTCGCTACATATGGGTGGGTTGTGTGTTGTGTGTGGGCATCCGCAATCGCTGCGGATCGACACACCAGGGATCAAAGGTGTCGCGTATAACCAACCTCGCGTTGCGCACACGTGCATTCAATGAGATCCACACACCATTGCCCATCTGGGTCTATATATCTATCTTCTCGACCGTCCGGACTCTCTGTTAGTCCAACTATCTCTGACAATACTTGCAATATTCCCGTCCTTATAAGTACATTCGTGATAATTGATCAATTTTCGTATCGTACGATTATTTTTAATAATTAATTCCTTTCACGGGAAATTTAAATGCTGGAAGAGATAGCTACGCATCAATTTAACTGTACGCACTCGGCGATTTTTCTTTGAGAGAAGCAGCCAATCTAATTATCATCTCCTGGCTTTATTGCCAGTTGTATCAATTGGTATTCAATTCATCGCATACCTCCTTACGATATTTTTTGGATTAACCGCGATAATCCGTCGTAACAAAGTTTTTCGACAGTGACCTCGATCGACTCAGTATCTACGTAATAATGTGCGTATCCAAGGTTCCTTCCTTTCCCTTATATCACACGACCTTTTTCCCTTCCTACATCGATCCACGTATATATAGCGATACACAGAGATGCGTATAACCAGTATACTGTACGCAGCCTAGCTCTACGTCAATACATAAAATAATTTCGTGAAGCCAGTCGCTTGCATAATCGCTCTCCGCTTCCTTCTCCACCCCCTCATCGCTCTAGTCAAGTACACTCCCCTAACTTTCCACCACGGTGTCACCACCTGGCAGAATTAATTTATTGTACTTAACCGATCATCTCCGGCGTGCACTCAGGGACCCAGCGGCAGCAACACGTAGATCGGGAGTTTGCCTCACGCGCGTATATAACGGTACGCAATGAGGATGTCCTCTCCCGCTGTCTGCCTCTTCTCTCTTTCTAACTCACTCGATTTTTTACCTCCTCGACCCAGTATCACAATTTTTTAACTACTCTACTATTGATTTGACGTTAATTGCTGCAACTCTTTATTTTTATTCAATTACTAGTATCGTACCCGGTTTCGCCCAGGTTTATTTTTAGTATCGTAACCTTAAATAAAACCAATTTTATTTTTAATGACTTGACTGTTTACTGCTTCACTAAAATGTGAATTTCATTTGAAAATTCATGTCAAACAAAAACAGACATTTCCGTTCACCGTATCATAGTAACCTTTTCATTTTTTAAAAAGCGCAAGCTATACCTACTACGGAGAATAACTTTGCTTTTTTAAAAATTAAAATTAAACGTCAAAATTCAATAATACTCTTAGAAAATTCAAATGTCTGTAACTCCTTAAGGACTCAACTTGAAGAGCTGAAAATAATTGCGTTGACCTAGAAATCAGGAGACCTTTCCAAAATGTCCAAGATCACCTTCCTAGCACGCTCCGTCTAGGAGGAGTTTAAGGGACGGAAATCCAAACTTTAAGAATTATAGTATAGATTCATTATATGCCGTGTGATTGATTTGAAAATATTGTAAATATCACAGCGTTACTGTACAGACATCCGGGACAAGTTATTTCGAGCCATTTTTGTTTTTCTGTTTTCTCATAGATGAAACTATATTTTCGTGAAAAAAAAGTTTCACGAGATTTTGATGTCGGAGTCCCAAAACGCCGAGAAAACTTTTTTTTTATGTCCGTGCGTGCGTGCGTGCGAGCGAGTGCGTGCGTGTGCGTATGTGTGCGCACGTGTGGTGAGTTTGCAGTATTGCAATGGATATATCTCGAGTACGGGTTACTCGATCATTCTGAATCGTTGAACACCGGTCGGGTCGCAACCCCTGTCAGTTTGCTGCAATTTTCATCCAAATCGCTAACGGGTGTCTCATTTCATGGTTGTTTGAATTTTTCGAAAAAAAAAAAAAAAAAAAAAAGGATGTACGCTCTCTAGCTTTCGTAAGTTTTTAGCTAACGAGTTAAAACTTTTTACACGAATAGGCCAGGGGACAAAGTTGTTCGGTATTGAGTTTGGCAAGAATCGATCGAAGAGTTCAAATTTTATATCATCATGAATTTTTGTAATTTTTCGAAAAAACTATATTTTTGCTATAGCTTTCATAAATTTTTATCTATCAAACTGAAACTTGTCACACAAAATGGCGAGGGTACAAAGATACTTGGTGTTGAATTTGGTGAGAATCGATTAAGGGGTTCAAACTTAATAAAATTTGCAATTTTACTAAATTTTAAATTTTATTGAAAATTTTAATACCACTTCGTCCACGAGGAAGACAGAATTGAGATAACCATTCCCCGTAGAGGAAAATCTGTGGTCGCGAGAATCACGAAGAAGCAATGTGCAAATTTCAAATTTACACGCCTTGTTTTTGTAATTCTCAAAAATTATCTAGTTTGGATTTTTTCTCATCATATTTTCTATCGATAAACGTCGGCGTAGAATTGAATATTTTTTATTATAAATTTTCTTAATTATATGACCGCTTTTACATGGAGAGAAGGATTTAGTAAAAATTACCATATATTCCAGAAAAACTTATATAGGCATCTGGTAATATGGGACTATGTCGCCACCTATATCAAAATATGTGCGAAATATAAAAATAATTATCACCAAATATATAGAAATGAAAAACGAAGAGAATCTCCGTGTATAACGTTGAAAATACGCAGATTTTTTCCTATTCCTTCCTATTTCCTGTACAGTTTGAATTTTTCTCGTTTTAATGATCGATAAATTAAATTTTATAAAATTCAATATTTTTAATAATAAACGAAAACTTTCTATAGATAGATCGATGATGTAATACACAAGTTCGCTGTTCCTTGCTATTTCCTGTCTGGATAAGATACCGAAAGTTAGCCCAGAAGCGAACTAAACTTGTCCACACCTGTGCACTATCGTCTCTCGACAACTCCTCCCGTGGTTACATCCAAGTCACTTGAGGTATTCTGTGGGTGAAAGAGCAAACTCGTCGCTGAAACATTCGAGTCGATTAATTTTCACACGGTTGTTGGAGAAGTTGCGCGGGCGCTGTTGGTCGTTAGGTTGAGCTTTGGCTTCTCTATCACCGTGTGGAGAGTACGTGCGGCGTCGTTGTCGTCGTCGATGGTAGATTGGTAGAATGAGTTAGAGGAAACGAGGGGATCACAGGGGCATGTGGTAGAGAAGGGGTTAAAAAGTAGGCGAGAGAGGCTGCACCCCGGACGAGAGATTCCCGGGACACCTGGATATCCAGGGAGAGCTTCTGCGCCTGTTGCTGCTATTTTCACCACCGTTACCTCTCACTCGTTCCTCACCTATCTATTATTATACTAAACGACGTTTAATCGTCGTTGCGTATCACTCGGTAGCCAAACTTCGCTGAGAGCAGCTTTAATATATGAAACGTATGAAGGGGTAAGACATTGATGAACAAACAGGACAGGGACGCTTGGCTTATTAGCAAATACAGCCGAGCTACGTGTCGATACTAATATACTACAGGATCGACCTAACGTCGACTAATATCAACGTTGACGACACAGAATCAACACACGAGAAACATTATGACAATGAGTTTGTGTAAATTGCCACCCTACGACGAAAAAAAAAAAAAAAATACACACGAGGATTATGACCCGACTTTTTATGTCCTACCCTGCGAAATAGTCTGTCCCTATAGATTTGCCCAAGTGAATAATGACTGTGTCGAAAGATGTACGACGAAAAATAATGATTGTTGGTTCATGGCACTGTTGTACGGTAAGATTCCAATTGTAAACATCAAACGATCGATATATTCGGTTATATTGCACGTGCGCAAAGCCCCGCGTACATTCCAATATTGTCTAATGTATCCATACCGAGTTATAAATATGTATGCATAGCGCATAACCATGTATACGTGTGAAGATCATTAGGAACGATTGTCACTTCCAGGGGATAAACGTGTGATATAGAATCGACAAAATGGATCGTGACAAATTGAAGAAATATAAAGAAAAACTCTTTGATCCCCTTGCAAGGGTTAGCAAGTGAGAAAGAAGATCGACGAAGATACGACGTTTGTCATATTTTCATTTGAATATTTGGATTTGACCGAGAAGGATCGTTAGAAAGAGAATTACAATGCATCTGAGGGATGCACCATCGCGATCACTATGGTTACCTGTAACGATTCCCACGGTACATTTGCCTAATCTCATCAACTGTTTTATTATCATTAGCTAAAGGTACATTAATTACATGTTATTAGTCAGCTGTGATTTATAGCGTATAAGTAAATTTATCAAAATTCGACGGTTGAACGGGGCCACTGACCGAGTTCAGAGTTATCGCAAATCGATCAGCAACTTTCGTCGTACATATATATAGTCGTGTGCATACTATTCTGCATCGTTCATGCGAGCCCTTGCGCTATAACTTTTAACCCACTAACCTGTGGAACGCGTTGGATAAACCAAGCGATCCAGTGGCTCCGGTGATACGAGGTTCCGGTGACAGTTGTCCTCTATGATTCGTAGAAGGTACTTTGAGAAGGTCATACGTTGAAAAGTGATGCTTGTAATCCCCGCAACTCCATCCACCTTCGAGTCCTTTTTCGCCCTCGCCGTGCACCATAACCCCATCTTCGCCGGTTTTTATGGTTGATTGTCTCCGTCCATTTCCATCACCTCCGCCGCCTTCCGATAGATGACGAATAAGCGGACGGCGCATTTCATTCGCGACACTTAATTTCACCTCTGTTCTGTATTCGTCTATGGGGTAACTTAATGTAATGTCACTTCGTCGTCGTCACAACCTACTTGTAGCTTGTAACAGATACTGCGCAGTGCGCACCGGAAATGTATTACGAGAATCGCGACTGCCGCGCGGTTATTAATCGCGGTAAATATTTCTTTTGCCAAAGTCCGCGTCCGGTTGTTGTCTTTACGTTTTTCCGGTTCGCAGTTCTTTACTTATCGCGCCAATATTTCTTCCCCGATTCTTCCGCGATCACCGCCAACGACGATTTAACCTGAGATTTTTTTCAATTTTAACCTGACAAGGTTTTCTTCTTTTATTCTTTTATTTTGTTGAGAACGCTTTGTGAAAAAGCGCGCGCAACGACGAGAGTTCGGGTATTATTATGACGATAGAATGCGGGGGAGCGCGGACTATCAGCCAGGCCACGAGTTCTCCCACGACTGTGGCAGTGTGGCAATGTGGCAGCGCTTCTCGTTCTCGTGGAAGTCCGAGACTCCTGCGCGCACTCTCGGCGTCGTCCCTATGGACCTGCTGCTGTTGCCGCCGACGCCGCTGCCTCAACCCGTCGAGAGAACGCGGAGAACACTGACATTGCTACTTTGTTTACGTTTGTCTTTTTTTGCTCTTGGCTCTCTCACCCAAGGGCGAAACTCACCTCCCTCTGCCTTCCATACTCAATACTTAGATATTTCAATAGCACTTGACTCCTTTAATCTCATACTTCCGGTTAACGAGGTCCACCAAGTAGAGAGAGAGAGAGAGATGTACAGAAAAATCTTTGAATTATTTGGCAATTTTCAGCTACACCGTTCGTATACATTTTTAGAGATTCATTAAACATGCGTTGTTGTGGCGTATGCGCAAATTGTGCGTGTTTTGCACCATCGCTTTGAGGAAAATGTAGAAACAAAAATTGAAAAATGATATTTCAATAAAGTGCAGGCGAATAAAGCAGAATTACAAAAAATCAGATCGATTGTATACTTGGTTGATGAATAGTTGTTTTCAGTATGAAGACGTCAAGGATAGTCAGCGCCAATCTCCTCCCGAACCAGCTTATCTATACCTTGTGAATCTCCTTAAGGTGATGTACTACAATCCCTAAGTCTCTCTCGGAAGACCATAAGTGCAAGAGAGATAGTACAATTATATTCTGTTGAATTTTTCCACCACGATTAATCCTTCGGACAAAACTCGAGAGCGGTAAACTGTATATTTGTAAGAGGCAGTTCACCATTTTCCTCTTTTATCCGAAAATTCAGTCGTGGCAGAGAAAATTACATTACAGTTTTTGTTACCGACTGAGAGGTAGCACATCATCTTAAGTCTTATTCATATTACTGACACGCACTCGATATTTCGTTAATTATTGAATACGTATAACAATTTTCTTCGGTATCGAATTGCATTTTTTTTAAATCAGCCACAGTAACTTACTGATAATATAAAAAAGTACTTTAGTTAAATCTTTATGTTAAGAACAATGCATTTTGAGAAAGACTCGATTCAGAGAAATTCGATCAATAGACCGATTGGTGAGAAAGAACGCGAAACAAAATATGATGATTCAGTTGTCTTTTCACTGTTTGCTTTCAGACGTTATATTCCTACAGCAGATTATACGAGCTCACTTTTGCCGGAATATTTTTTCTCCCGAATATCTGGACGAAGAAGATCTCTGCATCACCCTCAACGGAACTCACTTACCATCCGGAGAGACGAGTAGTTTGTAGTCGTCCCACACTCTCGACGCTCGACAAATATAAATTTCTTATATTTTTATATTTTATATATCTAAACACCGAGTGACGATAAAAAAAATATAGAAAACACTGAGCACACCCTTAAGCCATGGTTTAAATGTGTGATTCACCCTTTCGTTGCAATCGCTATAATGAAGAAAAAAATTATTTCTAAGCAAACAGATGGAACTTGAAATTGATAACATAGATAGACCGACTCGTGTGGTCAAGACTTAGTGCTCGGCCAATATCCACGAGCACTTGACTTGATTTAGAATTATATACTCCAGATTCACCTTCTCGTCAAGCGAAAGTCAGTCATGTAGGATCACTGCGCGTACTATAGCTATTGAAAACGCTTAGATCATTGATATATATAAACCAACATTACCGATGAGGTACTACAGTAGATAAATAACGAGACGACGTGGACGTTACGTATTCGATCGAGAGCCATTTTTAGAAATAGCCGTTACTTCACTCCGTAATCGTCCCGTGTTTTAAAAGATTCTCGCGAGAACTTACCCGAACAGCTAAATAAATTGCGTAACTTTTATCTCGTCATCAAATCATTTAAGGAAGATAGTTAACACACCATTTTATAATGAAAAAGTCTATG
This sequence comes from Cylloceria caligata, assembly GCA_963942595.1. Taxonomy (NCBI): domain Eukaryota; kingdom Metazoa; phylum Arthropoda; class Insecta; order Hymenoptera; family Ichneumonidae; genus Cylloceria; species Cylloceria caligata. Next base: position 73,382,994 of record OZ012704.1, read on the forward strand.
ATAAAATAACTTTTGATTAAATGATTTTTGCGGCTATAATAGCATTACAGTTGCTGTTACGGGGATGAATCACATCGCTTTAATCGTGATGTGCTGCATATATCTGCTGGTTTCTCTCCCTTTACCGCGATGTCCAATTGCGCTGTCTCTCAGTGTATTCATGGCGGCTCGGTTGGTTTAACACATCATCTTAATGGGAGACGAAACATTTATAGGTGCTAGAGAGAAATACACCCAAATAGAGCTTCACGGTGGAGTGAGAGAGCTAAATGTGACACAAATTTCTATCTGTCTTTCCCGCTTTACTGCGATCACTGATATTGCGATCTCACTCGCAATCATGGTAACTCCAGTCGGTATATCGCATCACCTTAAAACGATGGGCTACACGACATATGTCTCTCTCAGATCGCCATAAGAGAGGTAACAGAATTTTGCCATCGCAAATTTCTTCGCCACGATAAATCTTTCGGATAAAAGACGCGAGCAGTCAGCTGTAAAATTATCAGATGCAGTTTACCGTTTTCCTCCTTAACCCGAAAGAACAATCTGTGCGAAGAAACTTGCATAACAGTTTTTGTTAACGCCTACGGAAGGGTGTAACGCATAACCTTAAGCAGCATTTTGCGATACTACTACTCGGTTGAATATATTTTTTAATTCGTACAACGTTAAGTTCTCATAACTTAATTATAAGGAAAAACAAAAATTGAGTATAGGTAAACAAGAGTTGCGACGTATAAACTAAATCGAGAAGTAAATACTTTATTAGTCATTTCTGCGCATTGTTGCAAAATATATTCTTCTAATATTTCAACATCGGTAAACAGTTTTGTATCTGGGTTTGTGTATCTCTCCCAATAACGTTTGTCGTCTAGTTCATCCCATAATTTGCAACGAAGCTGGTAATTATCGTGATGAGCGACGCTCTTTCTGCTTTCTCAATCGTTTTACCGCATCTGATTTTGATTCTGTGTAGAATCCTCCTCGTAGGAATGTCTTTCATCGACTCTTATCACTCGCGTACAGTAATCACATCGTCTTTAAGCGTCGCTTGGTAAAAAAAAATACAACGGAAAAGATATAACGAATACTACAGTTCTGTAGTGCGAACCGATCGATGTACACAGTCGTCGATTGGTCATACGCATTTAAATAACCATCATTATCATCATGAATTATTACTTATTTCTACTCAAGTAAAAAGAGGGAGAAAGGGGCGTCATTCTTGCGCTCCCATTTTCTATGTCTTTTAATGCACTTCTCTTTGTGATATAATCTCGTCGTTGTACAACGCGATCGAAAACTCGGTGGGCTAACGAGCTTTGAACAATACTTGCGTCATTCAGAAAGCACGCACTATAAGGTAGCTTAAAAGTATGTCACATCCCTACGTAACGACGCCTTGAGGAATTGGTAAGGCAAGAGACGTTAAATGCGAATCAGACGAAACAAACATTAAAAAGGACATAAATAGTATTCGTTATTACCTTTTACGATTACGGTATTACCGTACCGTTTTGTTTACGACTTTTTTCGCAAACGAAAATTAGAGAAAAAGAGAGCGGAAAAAAAAATGTAGCGTGAATGTATGCGCGTAATTATCTGAGCTCCCGCACGTGCTCCCTATTACGAGCCACCTGACCGCGTCTACAACATGACGTTGTACATTTCCATAATTGAATAATAATTACAAATAATACATCTAGCCGTCCACGGTATTATTTTGGATCGCTCAATCATGATTTTAAGGCGATCGTACGAGCTACGTGTACGTTACGACGAAACTGCACGAGGGAATCAAGGGATATCGGGAAGGCTGTCGAACGATATATCATACTCGATCTCTCTTTTTTTTTTTCTCTCTCTCTCTCTCTCTCTCTGTCTCTCATATTCTCCTTCTCTTCCTTTGACAGCCAACTTGATGAAGCAACGTAGCCAGCCGGAAGACCCGCATTCTAGCGAATTCGCATTCCGTCGAATTTCCTTTTCGACAAATTGAGAAACGCGAAGACGTCAACGGGGCTGATGTATCCTCATTGCCCGTATCACCTGCCATGAAACTTCTCGTTCGATTCTCCAAATATGTCGAGGGTGTATCGGTTATCGAGTCACTCTCCGCCTTTCTTTCCTTCTGTTGCTGCTGCGGTGAGTATTTCATCCTGCAAATCTCTAAAGATTATTTAAAAACACAGTGCGCATAGAGAGACGAAAAGGAAATAGTTGAAACGTGTAGTATAGTATCGTTCAAGAAATATTAAGAAGCATAGTGGGTCTGTTCTATCGTTGTAATTTTTAAATAAACTTTCATCTGCTAATCAAGTGTGAAACGAATGTTCACCAAAATTTGCTATGCACGGATAAACAACGAACTCAGCTAATAAATGATAATTCAAAAATAAAATTAGAATATTAATATTATTAAGAAACAACATGGCGGATATGCTATGCGTATATCGCATAAATTAAGTATAAGCCGCCATTAAATCTCTCGATTCGAGGGTTCGTGTTTTACTTAGAGATTAACGCCGCTACAGGGAGATCGAAGGTCAGACGAGCCAGCGGCGAGTTTAGTTTAAATATAAATAAAAATATTTCTATCCGTACACTTTTTTTTTTACGGAGGACTATACTAAACAATATTTTTCATTCTTCCCTATTGAACATTACTGCTATTGTTGTTTTTTATTTTAAGACATTCGAACGGTTAAGTAAACGATATTTTATTTTTAGAAACTTCGTCCTCCAACGCGTTGAGCGTTTTCTGGCCAATTTCAACGGCAATTTTCCCGCAGTGCTCAACACACTAAAAGCTCCTGCTTATTCATTAAGATTGCTATTTATTTCACTATTCCCGCTTCTTTTTTCAGACTATTTCCTCTTTATTCTTTTATAACACAGCATCATTTGAAATTATACATATTTGTCTTTTTTACAAACGAATGAAAGTTTCCAGTTTTATGTGCCACCTCGGTATACGCGAATTATAATTTATTAGCGTTTCTCGTGTCTCTGATGGTTAACTGACTACGCTCGAGGTTGATCGTATATGCAACTATACGCAAGATTAAATCGCGCGAAGAAATCGAAATTAGTTGACGCGTTACGAGGAATTTCAAAGTCAGGAGAAATTCACAAATTTCCACAACACACTTTTGTGACGGAATGTGCGGAACCATCGAAGCGTGAGCCAACATCTGCTCGTAACAGTCTTATATGTTATATATAACCGAATATAATCTATGTAAATATCAGGTTGTATGTGTACAACACATACAACTGGGCGTTATATACTGTGTAATATGTCGCGCGGGTGCTACTTGAAGTTCAAACACAACTAGAATCAGATGATTCACTGGGCATACATTTTTAACCAATTAAGCGAGGGAGAGTCACTAATGAAGCCGTCGCCTCATCTTTGCACACAGGAAGCTCCAACAAAGCCGGCGTATCCCGATATACGTTGAGTAAAAGTTAATAAAACGACTGGAGAGTCAATATGTCAAAATAGACATAGGATAATGTAACTACTTTGCCCTTTGAATAAATTGCAGTATGACTAGTATCTATTTTTGTGGTGAAGTTATAGGCTTTTTAAATTTATTCATTTTATTGGAAAACCTTGGTCACTGATAATAAATATTATTATTGTATTTTTACGTTTTTTTTTTTTTAATTTATTTTTTATCATATTATATCTTAGATATTCGCTGAGAAATAAAAATTTGGGAGATTCTTGTTTTTTTTCGTAGTGAGGTGTACTTCGATGGTATTTAGATAAGTGTGAGATTTGTAATGAGTCAATAAGTTCCGTCACGTTAGGAATGGTCACTAAAGCTCAGCAATGAACGTCGGAATTCAAATAGGAGTTTAACTATACATTGCTTCCGTATAGAGGAAGATTTGTTTTCATGAAAAACAATGTCAGGGTGCTTGAAATACTCTAAAACACCTAGAAATTATATTTAGAAAAAAATATCTGGATGAATGTACGTGTGTAGAACTTTGGGCATTGCGCTCTCTTTTTTGTAGTTCGCATTGCACGAATATTCCTCTACGATAAAGTCAAAATAGAGCTACGTACTTTATCATAAAGAAGATTAGAGTGCGCTGCGGACAAAACAAAGGAGAAAGTAACGTGTAAGGTTCTACTTTGCAACTTTTTTTATTAGGAAATTGTTCCTTCCACCAATATATTTACACAGATCTATATGCCGAGCATCTAAAACGCGCGCGCGTGACTTCGCACCGTTTATCGCACCCTATCCTTGCAGCTGGTATAACGATTGTCACTACGTTAGCTACCTTGAAAATCGATCGAAATATTTTTATAGCAACACGGCATCGGACATACGTGACAAGATAGATTGGTGATGAGAGTAGGGTGTGAGACGCATAAACTAAAGCCTTTTCCTACATATTTCCCGAAACCCGCCATTCATATGCATATCCATGTACTTAAAATACTTACAAGGAAGGATAGTTTGGTGTCTCCCTCCGATTTTGATGAAACTCACCTATTTTTTTTTATCGGCGGAAAAACATTTCTAAGGGGCGAAATCGCCCTTCATAGTTAGGGGTGATTATGCAGTTTTACCCCTGCAAATGAATTTTTTTCTTCAACTTCACGTGGAATTTTGATTGTCTTTAATGAGGAGTATTTTGGTTTTTGTTTCATTAAAATCGGTTGACGCCTTCTGGGTGAAACTGCATAATCACCCCTCGACATGCCTAACTTTGAAGGGCGATTTGACCCCTTAGAAATGTTTTTCCGCCGATAAAAAAAATACGTGTCTTTTAGTTTTCGATGCTCTACAACATACGTGAATTTCATCAAAATCGGAGGGGGACACCAAACTATCCTTCCTTGTTAGTTAAATTCGATATACCACATTATTATTGTTCGTGCAAGCTTAATACAAGAACATCTTTACAGTAAAGAGAAGTCAATGCTTTCCTTAACTGCAATGAATTTAAAAAATTTGAATGCTGTATCAGTATTGAACGCTAGGGACCAGTCCAAGTTGTAAAAAAAGCTCTACGAAATTCTCATATTACAATCGCTATCGAACAGCGATAACAGGTGTAACAGTAAGAGATTAAAGAAGAGTGGAAAGGTTTTCTTGAGAATAGAACTCGTTTGATCACATTAATAAAAGTTTATCGCGATCTTGTTACGTGATCCTCAATAAATATAATAAATGTAGTAGGTAATAATAATATTTAAATATTTAATATTTGAATGTCGTCCATTCTTCGTTATCTTAAGAATTTTCGAATATTTAGTCGCAAAGCAGTTGGATCTGCGATTACTTGGTTTGACGAGTGGAAGGGACGCCAGCATTGTTCCGTTTAGAAAAAACAAAATAGCGAAATACTTTTTATTTTCTTATATTTGAAAATTATGTTCTCTATGTTAAGGCAATAAGATTTCTGAGGGAGAAAAATATTTATAATAATATAAATAATTAATCAGATAACTTACCTGTTATCGTTTATGCAGTTGTAACCGAGTGATAAGAGGATAAATGTTTTAATCGAATTGATGACGACTCTTGTATCGTATTCATATAAAACGCAACGCGTTCTGATCTGATCAATCCTGGTCTCCTGGCGTCTTTGGCACAACGACGATGACGACGACGCTGGAGGATATGGCGCGAACTACGAGGTGTATTGGATCACCGAAAGCGCGAGCACGATAGCGAGAAAGAGAGGATAACAAATCCCGCACCACCCCATGAAGAAAACAGAGATGGAGCGATAAAGAGTAGGGGTAACTGGGCGAAAGTGTACAGTTGTACGTATGCGCGGTTGCAGATTGACGATGAGGAAACCACGAACGTGACAACGGACAAATAGACGGACGGACGTAACCTGGTGCACAGTGGTGCTGGTAGGGATTATCGCCCGAGTCCCGCATCAGCGGGAAGCAGCAGCGCCGACGCTGCATCGACCCGGATCCTCTCTCCCTCGCTCTCGGAGGGATGTACGCGAGGGATGATTTTTCTGGATGTGCGTGCCCCACGACCTGGTTCTTAAACGTATCACGGGGTTTCCTGCGTCCGTTGATAGAGGAACAAAGTTACATATCGATGTCGTGTTCGTACTTTTCAGTGAATTTTTATAGTTGTTTATTGCGAAGGCGTAGTTGGTAATTTCAATCAAGGGACTCACTATTGATCCCCTGACTGTACTTTAATTTCATTGTAAGAATTGAATTTTTTCTTTATTGATTTACCGCAACTACATCGGAGTTTTCCAATTGCTCTATTTGTTTTACAGTTTTTTAAAACAGAATTCGAGAATTACTCGAATTGATACGCCGCTCGATGGATCGACATGTACTATAATTTTTTTTTTTTTAATTTCGTTTAAAGGTTGCTTTTTATTGTCCTTAGGTATATACGTACAATTCGACTGAAGGACACTAAATAAGTGCGAGCAAATAGCAAAGATCAAATATATTCAGATGGCATTCGTATGTAACTGATCAATCGATTACGTGCACCGATGATATGATCAAGAAAGTATTTTATAATCGCTTACCTGGACTCGTCGTACCAGATTGCCGCGTTGTGGAGATTCTTCGGGGTTGCTGGACTCGCAGGAGAACTCGTAGAATCGCTGGATCGTGTTGGCAACCATTTCGTAGGTGTACACGATCTTGGTGATCGTTGTGGAGATCGATTGTCAGGCTTACTGCTTAAGCCCGCTGTATGCCATGAATAACGAGATTTTGTGGAAGGGCTACTGCTGTTGCTGCGACCAGGGCTTGAACCACGAGAATTTGAGAGACTCGAGCATGTTTCAGGGCTCATTGGACTTCGTGGTCCTCCTGAACTAAAAACTCGATTCAATCGAATTCTCAATGAACTCTTTTCCTTTCGGCGTACAGTTAAACTCCCGTCGTCACCGCTTGACTCGTCTTTGTCGTTGTTCAACGACTCGTAGCAATTATTATTCATTTTTAAAAATCGTTCTTACACAAGAAGACGCTTCAAACACCCGAAGCTCAAAAATTATTGAGAGACTGATTGACGAAAATTTAATTCGCTGTAACTCTCGGTAGATCACCGTGACTTTTGCCAGTAGAGAGGGCAAAACCCAGTGATGTCGAGGCACCGACTTCCTGCGATCGTGACCACATCCTTCCTCCGGTGTACTCTTATCGCTAGTCTACTCGGGCAAATGCAAGGAACATTATGTAGGTTGAGGAACGACCATGGATCGTGAAGAAAAACACACAAGTTACTAATTTTTATCACGGAATCTCTATTTCTTTCTTTGTTTTTTTTTTATGTTCTTGAGAGTATATATGCCTGCGTATATTATGGCACTGAATATCGATTTTAGTGCGATTCATACTGTACACGTGTAATAAATAATAATGACGTACGCTTACGGAGGAAATGCCACCAGGACATTCACGTGAGTTATAACCGCAGTCATTGAAAATATCGTCGGTGTTATGGGTCGAGAGAAACGAGACTCGCCCGAGTCACATACCCCTCTTGCAGAAAAGAAGAAAAAAACTTACGATCGACAAAATGCTGGCGGATTGGTATAACATTTTTTTTGACGTTCGTCGTAGTTTTCTTCTTCTTCATTGTAAGAACAGTTTTTTTTTTTCAATATTGCATAAATTACAATGAATTCTACCTACATTCTTGTTCAACAATAACAATTCGTTACTAATCATTCACGCGAGCTGGTGATTCTCGTTGTTTACGCCAACGTATCTTACATTGTTGTTTTTACGAGATTGATGAATGGGCATGATGGGGACAATTGGTATAGCGAGTCTACGAGGTGGCCGAGCAAGCAAGTGGTTTCGTTCAAGGTTCTTGTTGCCCGACGATGACAATTTTACTAATGTGATTTTGTGTCGGGCTTCCCCTCGTCTGTAAACCAATCCAGCCGCAATGCCACCCCGCCGTAGATCCCCGAACATCTTTACGCCGCTTACTTGGAGGCCTGTTCAATGTATGCAATTAAGTCGCCTCGTTCCTGTGGTTTTTTCAGACCAGCGAACACCATTTTCGTGCCCGGAATGTACTTTTTCGGATTCTCCAGATATTCAAAGAGGGTGTCCTTATTCCAGGTGATACCTATCGAAATAACGATTTCAATTAGTATCGATAATTTGTTGCATGATATTTCAGTGGCATCGAATTAAGATAAACTGGCAAACCTTTCGATTTGTTGGCATCCGTGTACGAGTAACCAGCAGCTTGACCAGTTTTCCTGCCAATCAAGCCATGCAAGTTCGGGCCAACCTTGTGCTTGCCACCAGCATCGATGGTATGGCACTGAGCGCACCTCTGGACGAACACCTGAACATTCGATAAATTCAAATTTATAATTATTTATATGTGAGATCACCGCAACAATTTTTCATTTAGTTTTATTTCGTATAAACGTAAAACATATTTCGTAGAAAATGAAACAAAAAACTATTAATTCACTGTGCTATATTGTAATAGGCTTTGAATAAGTATAGTTAATAACACAAAGTGGCCAAAATACTTTGATCGAGTTCCAAACTCCATTGTTATCAAAAGAATAAAAAAAACACAACGTTCAAAGAAGCAAACTAAAATAAATTAAATACAATTCAACATATTGTATCTACTAGCATATATATCTCAATGAATAATCCTAGTATCGCATCAATTTGCATTTGCCCTTATTCCTTTATTATTTATATTGATTTTTTAAATTTTTGATTTATTAATTATTATTAGATATTAAAATTATCTCTGTTGCTGTACTAATACAAAGGTAGTCGATGAATCACGTGGTTAAAGTGATGTCGATGGGAGCTTCAGTATAATTTCTACTATGATCTGTCTACCATCATTCATGACGCAATAACTAAAATAAATAAATAAAACCGGAATAAAATCAACACGATATAACATATTGCATTTACTATCAATGAAAAATCCTAGTATCAAATCAATTTGAATTTGCCCTCATTGCTTTATTATTCATATTGATTTTTTTATTTTAGATTTATTAATTATTATTAGATATTAAAATGATTTCTGTTGCTGTACTAATTCAAAGGTAACTAATGAATCACGAGGTTAAAGTGATGTCGATGGAAACTTCAGTATAATTTCTACTATGATCTGTCTACCGTCATTCACGATGCAAGTTAGATGGCGTTGCAATCGTCAATACGATTCTGTTTCCATTACTATTCGTTCAGGTGCTAGTGTAAAGGAAATAAGTAATAATTGTATACTCCACATTCCATACCTTCTTTCCCTTTTCAGCATCTCCAGCTGGTACGCCCATAATTAGTGAGTCTTCTAAAAAAAAAAAAAAAACAAAGAAAGATGTTAACATTTTCAGTAACAATATATTTTATCTGATTGCAGTAACTGAAGTAGCACTAGTGCATCGTTATTGTCACATCAGTTAACTCAACGCAACAAGTACACCAGAGAAAACTAATCGAGTTGATTGGGAAAAATGTGTTGTGTCATTCGTTAACCGTTTTACAACTCCATTATCGTAAATCGAATTATCAAAAGGCGGTCTCCGAAGAATCAAAAGATTTCTGGGGGAAGAAAAAATCGGGGGGTTACGGAGGTTCGAGGTATCGCGTTATTTATTCATCGAAAGGTCGGGTGGAGTCGATCAATCGTAATAGACTGAAGTCCACAACGATGTGGATTTGTAGCCCGCATACTTCTGGTTATCCCGCCCAATCTTACTACTGCCCTTATCTGTCTGTTGACCCTCCAAACCCACATTATTCAATTACAGACGTCAGTGGTACGAGTTTCTTCGACAAGGACGAACCAGTCTTAAAAATTATCCAAAGCTCGAGTTGACCTGGTTCAACACGACGGAGCAATGCCGATTGTTCCAAAGGTACTTTACACGCCTATTCCTCTTCCGTTCGGATGAGCTACGTCAACTCTCTTATCTAATCGTGGAATTTCATGAGAACTCACGGTCGGATTACACGCGCTTGCGCTTTTCATTCCATCTCTATAGGCCACGTTTGAACGTTATCGACTAGCGGGATTTCATTTGCAAAGAATATAACTGACATAAACCGTGAATTAAATTTATCAAACTTCTTCACTAACAAAGTCAATTAACGAGAACGATGACCATGACAAGCAAGCCACGAATCTTTCGCATGTTACCCATTAATTGGCGAAATTCCAATAAGTAAGGCTGACCTTCGGAGATTGGCTCTTCCCCTGAGACATTCGCAACTAAAGTTGTAACGATTCTATTTGCAAATTGTATTTCGTATATAGATCGATATGTTGACGTTCTTATTGTTTCGTAAGCAAATTAGGGTGACGAACAGATGCGCTAGTTCAGTTACTGTCGAAATCGAGGCAGTGGAATACTGGCTCAGGGCCAGATCACGAAGAGACCACGGGTGCGCGCATTACATAATACTTCTGGGTCATCTTAAACTTGAATCATGCCACACGAGTTTTCTCAGTCAATTAAATCACGAAAAAAGTAGATAATTTAGGTTGTTTCGTTAGAGCGCATTTTGGGCGAAGCACGTGTTCGATTTCCGCTAAACGCCATCGAACCCCTTCTTTCTCGTTTTTGACGCCGTCTGCAAGGGCTACGACACTCGGTTTCCACGTTTCTAACACTGGTTGAAAGTAAGTCGAGCATTTATGCTTGAAATATTACCACGGACGTCACTCACTCCACTGAATATTTGTGAATATTAAGATTAATATTTGACAAATTTTTATTATCTTACCTTTTGCACGAAGCACCTACGCGAGCGAAGAAATACACGGATAATGATCTGACCGTCGTCCGACCGTGAATAAACTCTACGATCGATGCGCGAATGCTATGAACCCACGGACCTCGAGATGCTATATTACAACGGCTGATGCAACGACGCTGAAACGTTCAGAAACTCACTGCAAAATTCGTGTAATAGATGACGCTACCTTCGAAACTTAAGGCAAACATTCAACCGCTAACCATTTACTCAAAGAGATCGAACTTCCGGTATGCAAGTTTCATTACAACTTCTTTGTCTGACGGAAGTTGCATCAATTTTTTTTCTCGTCTTTTATTCTCCGCAACAATTTGTTGTCATTGACCGTTCTCGAATTTTCAAAGGTAAGCGGCACAACGCAGAGCCATTACCTACGTCCTTTTTACTATTTTTGTATTATACTTGAAAATGTATCATATATTATCAATCATTATATTTGATTACAAAGTTAACATTTTTGCTAATGAATTTCAAGTAATGATCGCAAATGATAAGAATGATTATTGAACAGCTCAGCCAAAGTCCCAGAATGGTGGATAAGGATGAGGACAAACAGAAGGGCAAGGAGAACGAGACAAATACCGATGATAGCGCAATGCTCGTTGAGAAAGCGCTCAAGAGTTTTTGTTGCTATTTGTATGTAGGCAAAGGACATCCTTATTACAAGGCAAGACCGTGGAACGACGACGATAGCTACTCGATAGCCGAACGCCTGCAAACTTTGGATATATTGGTTGCAAACAAAAAAACTGAATTGGTGCCGATTGACAAGATAAAATTGGTATCTATTTTGTTATACATGATTTACAATTGCAAAGATGTAACCAGAGTTACTATAGCTCTTTTGTACTCTGTGTTTTTAACAAGGCAATGGATTCGAAGCTCATACGCAGGCCCGAAACTCTCATGTTTGCTCTAGCTATGTGCGCCAGACAAAAAAAGAGTGAAAAACTTCGTGCCGCGGCATATTATTTCCTTGCAGAACATTGCAAAGAATGGAATTATTTTGTACTTTTTATCAAGTATGCCTCGATGTTGTGCAAGATGGAGGAACCTACTGACATAGATGGAACCAAAAAGCGTATAGGCTGGGGTCACGGCTGGAAAAATGCAGTCAACAAATGGTATTTTACGCAAGATCCTATAAAGCTCGGCGAACTAGTGACATGCCGCAAAGGCAATTATGGCTGGACGCATAAAGATATTCTGAAGCTCTCGCATCCAGACGCTTCGGTCCTAGAAGGTAAAAAAAGAATCATTTTATCAGATTTAAGTCAAACTACTTTTTAATGTTACACCTTTGATCTAATTTAAGGATATTGTGCTAGAGCATTTGTTGCATGACTGAACTGGAAAGAGATAGACACCAAAAGTATCTCATCAATTTTTCTGACGAATCTCTGAGACTTTTACTATCGACCATTTTCAAAATTGGTTGAAAGCTGTATTATAGCATTTTCCACTGGTGCTCTGAGTTCCCATTGCATTGAGTTTTCTGATTGAGAATAAATGAGATAAGTATACATTCGGTTCATGCATCTTTCTTTGCATGTTAAAACGTCCACTCAGTTTTACCAATGTAAAACGCTATTGAAGTATTTCTTCCCATTTGTCAGTTTTTTTTATTTTGATCCAACAAATGCTGACAGAGAAAATCAATTCATTCTGTTGTCTTGGGACTATTTCCTTAACCTTTCATGTAAAACTGTGTAACTTTGAGTACATGTTGCTGAAACAATCTAGATTATTCAAAATGTTTTTTTTTTATCTTCTATGAACTCAGGCTAAGTACCAACGGAATCGAATAGAAATTATTTTTGGCACAAATATCTTTAGTTAATGTACATTGAAGCATTCATACTCAATTTATTATTGGCAAACGTACGAATGTCTGAAATTTTATTTTACAAGAATATCATAAAATACGACTCCATTAATTTTAATAATTTCTCCTAGTAGTCTGAAATTTAGATTTATACGGGTTCCTGCCGAATCAAAAATGCTTATGCCTACTTTGACAATTGAATTATAGTGCAAAAGCGAGCGATTCTATGCTACGTGATCCGTGGTTTCAAACAGGCGGAAAAGGAATATGGAAGCGATCTGGAGGCGAAAAAAATACTAGACTACATCCGCTCCCTCGAATTCTTCATGAAATGCGATGACCCTGAACTCTTCGTCGCGCAGACCTGTCCTTCTACCATACGCACGATCGATCAAGTTCATCAGAAGGCATTAAAGAGCAAAAAAGTGCATTCATCTCTTGAAAAAATTCACTAACTTTTCATATTTATGTTACGTTTATCTATGATGAATCTCGCAGGTTTGGAATATTTTTTTGGAGCGAATGGATGTCCGAACGATTCTCAAAAATTTGCCCAAGATGAATGATCTCGGGTTTCTGACGAACGTATCACCGACAACACGGTTGGTTGTACGAGAGCTCACAAATGAGAATAATTTGCGATGGAACAATATTCTTCCTGCGGAGATACTTTCGGTATTGAACAGATACCAACGAGAGTTTCCCCTGATGACTGATGCAGAGTTCGAGTTAACTATGCAGGAGTTAATGGCCCGCTGGTCAGCGCACAGCATTAGAGCCTGTTCCTCTCCAAATTTTAATCGCGATCGTGTCAAAACATCGAATAAAAGTAAGAAGAAAACGAAATCAAAAATCAGTGAACAACCGATCAAACGCCCGGCACCACGTTCGGTTAAAATTCCTGACAAGACAATTCTTGATGCTCTTCGTACGGCATTGGGCGTAGCGCAAACGGTGGTAAGTGCTTGCAGTATGTATAGTTTATTCTCAATTATTTATTCGCCCACAACCGTATCGCACTTTGTCCTATTCTTACTATTATTTTTATTCTTATTGAGGACATAACGGGTTCGAGCAAAAGAACATACCTCGTGTCAGTGAGACTCCCCGGACGCCGAAAACGAATATGCGCCGATGTGGGTTTAGGTATTGCGCTTCCTTTCTTGCATCGGGATAATCTCCCCGACTTCGCGGTGACGATAGTAGGTTACGAACCCACAATGCTCAGTGGCTCACTAGCCAATATAACTAAGGACATGAGCTTTCCCAAAGTGCTTCAGTTACTCTCCAAAGCAAAGAGAGAAGAATTGGTTTACATGCCACTCGGTCCACTGGGATGGGCTTACAAACAAAAAATAAAATACGATGTCTTCATCAACGTTACCAACGAACCACCGCCAAAAATGCTTTTTGACGTAATGATTGAATACAGAAAACTAATGGACTTACCTGACGCCCGGTAAGTTTCCTTGCCAACTTTCTTTATTCATTTTCAACAAGACTCAACTGATTATTTGGTTTAATTCACCTGTAGATTGATCAACGTCATCGTGAACCCAACTTATTTGAATTTAAAAGATGATACTTGTCACGATGCCCTCACGATTAATGGCTCCGATCCACACGTCCCGTGGATCATTGAGGCGTACGTTCGCGGGCTCTTTTAACATGGCAACGGTTCACAAGCAATCTTTACTTTTTTTATCTGCATTTTATTTACGAGATACGCAAAGCTTTCCAAGTATCGAAGCTGTACGCCGACTGATCATCCGTAATGCACTCACATTTTATCCTAACAAGCCACTTTTTTTTTTACTCAAGTTACTGATCACTAATAGTAACCAGTTAAGTTCCATTATCGAATGATAATAGACATTATTATTTAAGTAAATATTACTAAACGAGAGATAAGCTGTTGCGTGGTGAAGATTGATTTGAAAACACTTTATCCTACCGATTTCTCGTTTACTCAATGCTCAACTCGACTATCGACAGCCGGAGCAAATTTCACGATTTCACTAAAAAAGGATTTTGTCTTTGGTTGGCTATCGAAGAAAACGAAATCGAAAGAGATATTGTTAAAAGAATATAAGTTTATATAAGACAAAACAAAAATACATCTATTCGAAATAAAAAAGAAAAAATCTTACCACTGTGATACGCATTTAGCTCCAAAGACTTTTAGAATAAGTTGAACAACGTGTTATATAGCTGCGTGTCTCGACATTTTACGTTGCTGTACAATCAGTCTTGATATATTGTACCGTCGAACGCAGTTGTAAAACCTACTAATGTGGGGTGGGGGTCTACCGATTTCATTAAATGATAAACGTATTTTATTTACTTTTATTCGTAACGATGTTCTAATCATGTAACAAAAAATTCAAATTGTAGAAAGTGTTCCATTTTTTACATATTATCTTCTATTTAACTTTAAAAAATGATAATTCTACTTCTTTTGTATTCGAATCTGGAGATTTTTTTTTTACATTGTACATCATCAGAGCACCGTCACGAATAATTAATACCATGATTTTTTTTTTATACGGCCTTTTTTGTTGACCATTTTTCCTTAAGTTAATGTGTTAGATTTTAAGAAACTGTTGTCGAATCTACTCAGAGAAGATTGATGTTTGAGAAAAAAGTAAATTCGATTTCGCTGCATTGTAGATGGGCGAAGTAAAACCAAATTTGCTATTATTTGAATTAGTTACCGGCTCCGAGTCAATTGAATTAGTTTTCAATACCGATTGCAGTTCATAAATATGGAATCATCTTAAGGATAGAGAACAATAACTTCGGTCAGTTTTTACATGTATATGTAGTAATAATAGGATAATATTGATGGAGTATAGTGTTTCATGGGTAAACCTGCTGAATTGTGCAGGATGAACTATTTTTAACGCTTGAATAAAAAAAGGAAATAATCATTATTGAAAAAATGTTTATTAGCGTGATACTGATGATACAATGCCAACCATTCATACTCACACGCGGTATGTGTATTGTACACGGGACGATACAGTATTTCGAATATCTCTCAACACACACGTACACTTTCTTTCAGGCATTCTCGTTCTCGCATATCAGATGAATCACGGTGTCGGCAGTCGAGTATGCATACAGATACATCACACTCGGCAGCCTTACAACGATTACAAGTAATGGAACCATTAAAAACAAAAATTGAAAATAAATTAATTGAGTTAGGCGTGTGACATTCTCGTTGTTCGTTCTGTACAAACCACCAGAGAACGTCCTACGACTACTCGTTCGTAGAAGGGGTTTCGCGTAACTCCTTTTGTTCCTGACTTTTTATATTTAATCAGTTAAACCCGTTGGCAAATTCTCCGAACGTGTAAATTCGGGAATCCTCCGCCAATCATTATTGATTTATTTATTTTATTTATATATAATTGTTTAAGACGCTGACGAAGCGAGTAGGCAAATTGTGATGAAATAGTATGCCGAGTTGAGTGCTTTCGAGTTTTTGTTTGCACGTTTGGCGTAAGAGGCATAAAAGGTGGTTCGATGATCGGTGGTATTGAATTATAAACCTCGTGATGCTGATTTTTGTCCCGAATTTAAGGCGCTACGACGAACGTTTATTATCAGTCTGTTAGGGCGAACAATAAAGAAATTAACACGTGTTATCGCGTGGATCACTGGCCCTCTTCTCTTACAGCTCGTCCTTAAGATCATCGTCTTCGGCACCGGTAGGTGGTACACCACCGCCTCCAGCTCCTTGGTAGAGTTTGGCAATGATCGGTTGAACGACGTCGGAAAGTTCCTTCTTCTGTTTCTTGTACTCCTCGGGATCGGTGTCCTGATTCTCCTCGAGCCACTTGATCTTCTCGTCGATAGCTTCCTCCATCTTGACCTTGTCAGCATCGGTAACCTTCGCACCGAGTTTTTCTTTATCCGCTAGCTGGTTCTTGAGCGAATAAGCGTAAGACTCGAGTTCGTTGCGTGCCTCGACGCGCTCCTTTAGCTTCTTATCGTCATCGGCAAACTTCTCCGCATCCTTGATCATTCTCTCGATGTCGTCGGGTGTAAGGCGGTTTTGGTCGTTCGTAATAACGATCTTTTCCCGGTTTCCGGTACCCTTGTCCTCGGCAGACACTTGGAGAATACCGTTAGCATCGATCTCGAAGGTAACCTCGATCTGAGGAATTCCACGAGGTGCCGGAGGAATACCGGTCAGATCGAACTTTCCGAGAAGATGGTTGTCTTTGGTCATCGGACGTTCACCCTCGTATACCTGAATGGTCACGGTGTGCTGATTGTCCGAGGCAGTCGAGAATATTTGAGATTTCTTCGTAGGGATAACGGTGTTTCGCGGAATAAGCTTGGTCATCACTCCGCCTACGGTCTCGATACCCATAGTCAGAGGATTCACGTCAAGAAGGACGATAGCGTCGGTGTCTTGTTCACCGGAGAGAACACCAGCCTGAACGGCAGCTCCGTAAGCGACGGCCTCGTCCGGATTTATTCCCCTCGACGGTTCCTTTCCACCGAAGAATTCCTTCACGAGCTGCTGTACCTTCGGGATTCTCGTCGAACCACCAACGAGAACAATCTCATCGACGTCTTTTTTGCTCATATCGGCGTCCTCGAGAACCTTTTGCACGGGCTTCATCGTACTACGGAAGAGATCCATGTTCAACTCCTCGAATTTGGCTCTCGTCAGAGTCTCGGAGAAGTCCTCGTTCTCAAAGAAGGATTCAATCTCGATCCTCACCTGAAATTAATACAAAATAATATTTAATAATGATAAACGATCAGTTTATTCCGTTTTTAAAATTTTTTATTATCGTCGAAAGCCTACCTGGTGGCTAGCGCTGAGTGCTCTCTTTGCCTTCTCTACCTCACGACGCAATTTCTGAACCGCCCTGTTGTCCTTCCTGATATCCTTGCCCTTCTTCTTCTTGTAGAGCTTGATGAAGTGATCCATTACTCGCTGATCAAAGTCTTCGCCTCCCAAATGAGTGTCACCGTTGGTCGCAACTACCTCGAAGACACCGTTATCGATCGTCAGAAGACTGACATCGAAAGTACCACCGCCCAAATCAAATACGAGCACGTTCTTCTCGCCATCCTTCTTGTCGAGACCGTAAGCGATCGCCGCAGCGGTAGGCTCGTTGATGATTCTCATTACGTTCAAACCGGATATCGTTCCAGCGTCTTTCGTTGCCTGTCTCTGTGCGTCATTGAAGTAAGCCGGTACCGTCACTACAGCGTGAGTTACTTTCTTGCCGAGATAAGCTTCCGCCGTTTCCTTCATCTTGCCCAAAACCATAGCCGAAATTTCTTCGGGCGCAAAGATCTTGTCACCCGTGCTCGTCGCAACTCTGATATGAGGCTTGCTGTTCTTCTCAATTACTTTGAACGGGAAGAACTTGGCATCGTTCTGAACCGTCTGATCGGACCATTCGCGGCCAATGAGCCGCTTTGCATCGAATACCGTATTCTCTGGATTTGTCGTCAGCTGATTCTTGGCTGCGTCGCCTATCAGACGCTCTCCGTCAGCGGTAAACGCTACGTACGACGGAGTGATACGGTTTCCTTGGTCATTAGCAATTATTTCCACTCGACCATTTTTGTAGACACCAACGCTGCAACCAACGACAACATAACATGTTAGAAGAAAGAAATGGTTGAAATAAAAATATATAATTAGAGAAATAACATGTGAAAATCCTCACCAAGAGTACGTAGTACCAAGATCGATTCCAATCACCGTTCCGATATCTTCCTTCTCCTTCTTGTCCTCCTTGGCGGTTGCCAGAACCGCGACCAGTCCTATCAGCACCGTCAGGGCAACGGCTCCTTTCACCATTTTTCGGCTTTTCTAATTATTTTACCTGCACAGATCCAAACAACAATTCAATTACAACACAATAAAACAAAATATAAAAATTAATAAACAACACGACGATAAAATTCTCAAATTCGACGTCGCAGCTATTTGGTTAACCGAATCATTAAATTTATTTGCGCATGTAGTGTGCGGTCAACACGTCAGCCCCAGCTGAACAATGGTAGAGAAATTGCTACAGGCGTATATGATATGCACCAAAACGACACGACGTACGTGTGACTCATAATTTTAGCCTCCCTACCGGCTCATTTTGATCTTTGCATCGAGCTTTTAAAATGAATTTCTACAATATTCAAGATTACCGGCGTTCATCGTTTGCGATGTCGAGCTAGTTTGCGGCGGTAGCGGCTCAGTCCTCGTTCAATCGACTACACCTACTTTAATATTCGTGCCCTCGAATTTCGTAAGCGTAAATACAAATATATGCGGAAAATAGTTTGTTCAGATACATAGAATGAATAGTAAAATGAGTTTAATTTCAATAATTGCTAATTGAATTCAAGTATACTCAACGAAGAGACGTGGCAATTTCGACTCCGATCACAGTAGACTTTTCGTCAAAAAATCCAACAAAATTTCGAATATTCTCGATGAAAAGTAAATTATACGAAAAACGTTGTCGCGTAAAGATGCTAAGATGCTTGTACTACTTACCACTGAAAATATTGTGCAGATCTCGAGTTAACGTGAATAAAATCCCGAAAAGTCACACTCGTTACGAATGCCTCTGGTAGCGTATACGTTTCAGAAACGACTGACTGCTGTGTAGAGTGAGCGCCGGGATATTAACGGGATAATTTCGTCGTGGCTAACAACGATTGGTCGATTGAGACGCGTGGCAACGGAAATTATGATAAGGATTGGATGAGTCGACGATGGTTGGCTTTATTCTATTGGTCCACGTTGCATTGCCACCTACCAGAAGCTTCGCGATTATTCCTGATTCGCTCGCCGTATAATCTATCGTAACGACACGTAAGAAATTTCCTGAGGCTCCTTTCCTGGGGTTACAATGACGACGATTTCTATCGTCACTGCTGGTATGTACATTAGTGGGATATACAAGCGGAGACAGCTGGTGAGACGATGACTACGGTGATGCAAATCCTGTAAGAATTTCAATATGTTTTTCAAACATGGAACATAAGCAAAAGCCTGGCTCGCTTGAATAAATCGAATCGAAAATTACACTACCCATGACACGAAAATTTTTACAGTGAAGAATATTGGCAACCCTTTAAGGGATACTCGCGATACGGCCCTGGCTGTGCGGCTGTAACGCGTGCGTTCACCGTGTTATATTAAAGTACATTACTCCTTTGAACGTAACGGGATTTCCAAGCATTCAGAGTCGACGAGCCGATGAATTCCTCCGACAGGCCACGCAGCACCGATTTTTTTCAATCCATCATGATTCGTTCGATATATGTAGGTCAGCGATTTGAATCATAGCGGACATGATCATGGGACTCGTTCATTATTCGCTTTTCGTTACTTACGGTACTGAAAATGTACAGTACGTGTCACATAATCATAATCGTCACATCTCTGATTAAAAAATGGCTCATAAGCCTCCGATTCACGTGAAACGCCTCTCGGTTTTTTGCCACTTATACCGCGGACCTATTATCTTTTGTATTTTTTTTTACTGTACTGTGATACGTAACACGTGCTGTACATTCTCAGTAGTTTCAGTAAATTACAGTGAAATGCGAAACAAGTTCTCTCTATATATATATGTTAAAGGAAAGAAAATTAAGGAACCATAAGCCGTGATATATTGATAAATATTGAAGTACAACTTTTTTTTTTCAGTATTTGCTCGTGGGTTGAAGCATGTCGAGAATCAGAGGAGTAAAGTAAGTGATGATGCAATCCGCTCCGGCTCGACGCATCGAAAGGAGAACTTCATTTAAAACGTTCTTCAGATTGATTGCACCGTTTTTTGCTCCGTGGTAGAGCATCGCGTATTCTCCGGATACTTGATAAACGAACATTGGATATTCGGGATGAGCGTCCTTCGTATGCCGAACGACGTCCAGATAAGCGAGACCCGGCTTGACCATCAGCATATCTGCCCCTTCGGCCACGTCTCGAGCCTGAAAAAATATTATCAACGAACAGTCGCTCGGCATGTATGTTCGGATTATGACGAAAAACAATAAGTGAGAAAGTAGCGAGGATACCGCAGCTCTGGAAGCGAGACCGTTGCTCCCTGGTGGAAGCTGATAACACTTTCTATCACCGAATTTTGGAGCTGATTTCGAAGCATCTCGAAACGGGCCGTAAAATCCAGAAGCGAATTTTACAGCGTACGAGAGGACCGCGACTTTATTCGAGAGTCCAAATTCTCTGAGACCCTTCTTTATCGCTGCTATTCTACCGTCCATCATATCCGAGGGTGCAACGATATGGGCTCCTGAAGAATAATATACAGAGGAATTAAATTGATTTAGTTGAATTAATTAAATGAATTAAAGGAGAAATGATTTTTCTTAGATTTTTTTACAACACTTTACCAGATATCCCATAGGACACTGCAACTTCCGAAATTCTTTGAATACTGGCTTTGTTGTTGATGCTCCCATCAGGATTGAGAATTCCACAATGACCGTGTATGGTGTAGGGACATAGACAAACGTCGCAGGCCAAAACAAGCTCCGGAAACCATTGTCGTAAAAGCGGCAAAGCCTGAATTATAGGGTTTCTCGAACAGTCTGCATTCGTTGCTTGCTCATCCTTTGAATTAAAAAATATTACATGCTCAATTCAGTGAAAGAAAAATGTTCGATCTATTAAAAATCTGAATACACGCTCTTTCCTTTTCACCTTTTTCTCATCTTTCATAACTCCAAAGAGAAGTACCGATTGTAATCCTTTTGATACAAGCGGTTCTAACATAGTTTTCAATTGGTTTATACCGTATCGGTAAACCCCAGGCATACTTGAAATTTCATCCTTTGCATCTGGCTCGTCCCTGAAATATTACCGAACAATCAAAATTCCGTAACTTTTTATTATTTCAAGTAAATTAATTAATTGTTGAGTATCTGCTTTCTGTTAATTAGTATTTCATTTTTTTTTAGAAAAGTATTCTCACATTTGTGTCATCATTTTTCTAGATTTATGCAATCATAAAAATATTTGGATTGATAATCTAGATGTACAGTAAACATTTATCGATAAATGGGTACATTACATTTAATATACAACATAAATATTAAAAAGTACTTGTATATATTATAAAACACAACGTTGGGGTATTAATCTAGCTGTACGGTAAACATTTATCGATAAATAGATACATTAAATTTAATATACAATATCGATGATTTAAAGTCAAAAGTATCGTGTGCGTATATAAGCTGTGCTTATACATATTAAATGCAACGCTTTAAAAATGTTTAATAATCCTATCTTATTTGTATAGGAAACTTTTACTTACTATATTAATTTTTATAAAGAACATTTTTACAGTCTAAGTATATATTCGAACGAAATACAGTTTTGATAATCGTACGAAAACGGCGCGCGCAACTGTGTCGTGTCACACGTAGCGTAAGATCGTGCAAGTAGCTGACGACATAAAATGTGTGTACAAACAACCGAGTATCTTTAAAGGTTATATATGAATGCACTTACAGGACAAAAATAGGATACATAAGATTATTGACGGTAATGTCCACGTTTCTCGATTGCCATTGTCGAAGAAGGGGATGAAACATTCCACTGTGAAGAATGTGCTTAGCCTCTGGTTCAGACATCTTTCGTCTGTTTTACCTTTTTTGACACAATCTTATAACGTTCAACAAAATATAACAGCAGGCACTCCGTTACTGTTTACACCTTTTATACTAATTCGTATGAAACTTTCAAATCGAACTCAGCTATTTTTCACTCATCAAGATATTTTCTAAAATTCCTATCGCGCACGAGCGATATAGCAAGCTTCTCTTTACTGGCGGCTTCGATAATTATATTCTATTCTAATTGTTGCACAACGTGTCTATAAAGGTGATGACATAATGAAAAAGACAAAAATACATTTTAAAACTACACTAAGAATTTCATATAATTTATGGATTATGTTTCATTCGTTTTATCAATCGTCATCGTGACAAGTAAATAATTTATATTTTCTGTTATGCATAACGCCCTCGTGTAATGCGCAACTTCTCGTAGGCTGTAGCTATAAAAGCATATAATAATTATTTGAAAAATTTTAGTGTTCTCTTCGCAATGATAAAACGACGGCATATAATCATTGTTTTAACGAGCTACAAAGTATTTTGATTTTTATCCAGTAATCCTTGGAGCATTGCACAATTTGCTCAAAGTATTATTGTCAATAAACATATGCTGGGTGATAAAATTCAAATTCGGTCTAACAAATGGCCACGTATAGATCCGCACCCGCCGGCGGCAAACGTTATTGAAACGTCTTCCTATTCGCTGGCCGACTCGCTGCCATTATTGTTTACAACTTTATCTTTGATACAGGTAAGTTATACGATACGTTAATAAACGCGGTTGTAACGGCTTAAGACAATCAATTTATTCTAAGATTTATATAGAATAGTTCCATTTTGCTACGAAAAGAGAGGAAGAAAATCGCTTCTGTATTTTAGCAAAATACTTTTTTTGTTTTTTATTTGTTTAAAGAGCAGCGGTTTGAGAACAAAAACATCTGTTTATGAACATGGTGAGTTCAACGATATTAATGATTTTGTTGTTGAATGTTGAATAAAATATCACCAAATGTATTTACATTACATTGCACGAAGGCAACGAACAAAGATCGTCAAGCTGACGAAATAGAGGCATTGCTGAGCATCTGCAATAAAGAAGAATTTTTTCGATTGCCTGATCTGGACAACCAACTAGCTCTGGATGTTTCGCCGAGCATAGACAAAAGAGGCTTGGACGTTAAGTTTACTAATATAGTCCAAAAACACGTTTCGTTTCATACTTACTGTCATTTCGCAGTGAGGAACTTACCTCCGGCTAGTTTACATATTAAGCTGCCAGCGGAGTACCCTGAGAAAGAGCCACCGCAGTATAATCTTGAGATAATTTGGCTTCCTCCTTGGGAGTGTTCTCTCATTTGTCAACGACTGGATGAGTTATGGGAGGAAAACAAAGGCTGCGAGATACTTTTTGTATGGCGTGAATTTCTCCACTATGAAATTCTTGATTTCCTTGGCTACAAAACGTCGTTGGATGTATCTTTCCTCTTTGCGATACATCACGAGCCCGATATTCCCGCGCTCATCCTACTTTTGGAACTGAAGGATTCTCGCGCGAAAAATGGAGCAATTTTTCAACATCCCGTGAAGTACCTCTCGCAGTACAGTGAAACGCGCACAAGAGACCTCTTTAATCGAGCAATATTAATCTGTGAAATCTGTTCTCTACAATTGTCAGGCGAGAAATGCATAGAATTTGGAGAATGTGGACACTCTTACTGCAAGAATTGTACTGCCGAGTATATTGCGACTAAGATAGAAAGTGGTAACGTCGCGCGAATACTTTGCCCGGATCCCAATTGTTACTGCGTTGCTCAGAGTACTCGGATAAAACAACTATGCCCTAATTTGTATTCCAAATACGAGCATCTTTTGCTTCATATTACGCTGGACACAATGAACGACGTCGTTTTTTGTCCTCGGATTTTGTGCCAATTTCCCGTTATAGTCACTCCCGGTGAATCTCTGGCAACTTGCGTGAACTGCGAGTACAGTTTTTGCTTCTACTGTCGTAAGGTACGCGTGCTTCATATGTTTAGTACAATAAATTTTCAATTGTCTTCTCAATAATCCGATCTTAGGTATACCACGGAGTTGCACCATGCGCTATGGATTCCGAGGATACCGCGAACCTCATAGATACATATCTCAACGGCAATGAAGCAGAGAAAAAATTACTCATAAGCAAGTACGGCCGGCGACAGATCCAATCGGTGGTGGAAGATCAATTGACGAAGGACTACATTAAAGTAGGAAATAAACCAGTTAGCCAGACAGCCGCTTCACCGTGTCCCTTTCAGCCTCCACCCATTTTCAATCTCTTATCATTATTTTTTTACTTCTAGCAGTCGTATAACGTCACCTTGTACGAAATTATTTATTCTTTTCTGTGCAGACGAATACCAAGCTGTGTCCAGAGTGCCAGACACCGACGGAAAAAATCGGCGGATGTAACAAAATGATTTGCGTACATTGTCGCGTGAATTTCTGTTGGCTCTGTGGTCTCGTTATCACTACCGCGAATAAGTACGATCATTTTACTGTCGCCGGCGTGAAAAATACGTGTTACAGTCG
Organism: Cylloceria caligata; assembly: GCA_963942595.1. Taxonomy (NCBI): domain Eukaryota; kingdom Metazoa; phylum Arthropoda; class Insecta; order Hymenoptera; family Ichneumonidae; genus Cylloceria; species Cylloceria caligata. The sequence continues at coordinate 73,407,806 of OZ012704.1, forward strand.
TCTCTTCGAAGGTATGTCGGATACGGAATGCAGGTTGCCCGATCGTAACTAAAATTTTAATGATTCAAACGATTAAATCCAACAACAGCAGGGCACCTTGAACAAACGTGATCAAACGAGGTTTCTTTTAGTTTTTTTTTAATATATATATTTTTTTTTTACATGATACAAGAATAAATATTTTATATATTGTTATCTCATATGTACATGTTTATACGCGTGAATATGTATAAACGTTGAGTATTGATACGTAAAAAATGTCTATCGTGTAAAACTGTAAAACCTCCCGGCACTTGCAATTACGTACGGTACTTACGATTTATAACGTAACGTTATCGTTGATTATTTTTTTTTATTATTCCTTCTATGGGCCGATGAAAGAATCTCATATTCTTTAATAAAAATTCTTGTTCATGTTTGGACTGGTGCGTGTATCTCCACTATCAATTCAACTGGATTTATCGATTCGGCTTCAGTCACCAATTGTTCGGCGACTATAGAAACAGTGGATGGTCGTCTTTCCAGGTTTTCAACGCTATCTAAAAGATGAATAAATAAAGGACAAAAGTTATGTTTTTATAATTTCAAATACAAAATAAATAATCGACGAGCAATAAAGTTGAGGAAACTACATACCAGCACATTTGGGTTCGCATTGAATTACGTTTATCCGTGACTGTCGATAATTGATAAGATTCAGCTCTATCAGAGTCATCCCAAATATCCAATATCCCAGACTAGCGCCGATTACTAATGCAATACCGATGTAAGCATTGTAAGTCATTACCGCGAGCATCAACAAGTATCCCAGTGTCGTGTGAGCGCTCCAATGTAAAACTTCTACCAGCCATTTGGCCCATTTTTTCCTGTGGATACTCTGTATTAATTTTATTAGTACAAAGAAAATGAATCAAAGATTACGAATGAAATCAAAATGGTTTGTACCAATTTGTTGTACAAGCAGTTCCTGGAGCACCTTGCGTCAACAGAGAAGAATTTTCTGAATTACCATGATGCACGGAATCTAACAAAGATACATTTTTTCGGTGTAACTTTATCTGGATTACTTTCATCGCTTCATAAACAACAGCGAGAGAGACTAAGCCCAAGCAAGTGGCTAAGAGGCCCCATACGGATGAAATTTGATAGCCAGGAAAAAGAAAAGACCTGAGATCCGAACCAAACCAGAACCAGTTGTGCATCTGAGGATCGATAATTTTATTTTAAAAAACTATTGCAAACGGAAAGAAAAAATTAATAAAGGCAAAACTAATGGCCTTAAAAAAACTATTAGCGAAAAAGATTACAATTATCGACAGTAACGCATAGAGGTTAAACTCACTTTTGTATCTCAATCAGCTGCAGCCTGTCAATGTCGGTTACTTCATGGTCGGTTGTATACTTAGAGATAAGAGAATTTATCGACAGCCGTGAAAACACATTTCTACACAATGATCAGCAGTGTACTGCCAACCTAGCTTTACCCGAAAGGCTTATCAGTTAAATTAATCGACCACAGTTAGATATCCTATGGGACTTTGAGATAAGCAGTACCATGAGTAGACATGGCCTCTCTTTTTCTCAAAATATCTTAATCATTTAATCAGATTTTTGTCAGCAAAGAGACAAGCGTAACTTGGAAAATACTTTGATCGATGAAAATATAATCAAAGTATTGTTTTCTTTAACCAAACACATCATATTTTTTCTTTGTCTTTAAGGATTATTATAAATAACATAATTAGAAGCTGTAGAATATTTTCCAACGTTATAGCGACTAAAATTGTTAGTCAAGTGAATGATAAATCATAATTACTTGAATTACTTTTGAGTCTAATTGCAATCGTGGTTTGTTTACGTTTATTATTTCTGTAGCATGTGCAGTTTAAAATTGGCGCTATAACTGTACGGAGATCGCTCATTGGCAGAGGATCCCCCCCGGATATAAACCGGAAGTTTTTAAATAACTACGATTGACGGAACTTCCTTCTTATTAACGATCGTCCTAATCGTGATGTCAATTTTTTCTTTTAAATATAATCCTAATGCGTACATAAACGAGTTAACATTTTGATTAAATATTAGATCGAGAGTACAATAATAATAATTCAAATAAAAAGAGCGATGAGCTGATGGTGGCGCCATTCGACCATTCGCCATGACAGTTAAAAAATGCGGTGTAGCCGCCCCTGCAAGCCCTCGTCGTGTCCTTCGGCGTAAAACGTCATCTTCGGTTGGTTTTCTGAACGTAACCGAAAGCTCGCAAGCTTGCATAAAAGAGACGTGTATATAAAAAACCAGAATAACGGGAGATAGTTTGATCATTTTTGTTAGTGACGTGACATAGTATTAAAGTGAATTTTGATTAATAACGGTCATACTAGAAAAACGAGGAATAAATTTGTCGCTTGTCAACAACGAGAAATAATATATAAAGAGAGAAGAAAATGTATAATCCACCAGGTGGCGAGTGATTGGATTGGTGGGTGGTAAATTGGCGATTCGAGCGTCATCTAGGTCGTGCGAGGAAGCAAGCCCCAAGCCAGAGCAAGCGTGGCTAATCAAGGCATCGAAGGTAAGCCGTGCGGGCTGTTTATTTTTGGGTTTTCGCTTAGGCAGCGCGCTCCCACACCGGTTTTCGCTCGAGTAATGCGTTTCCCGGTTGCGTACCGTCCCGAGCCGTGCCCGAGGCGGGTCTGACGAAGGCAGCGATGACCACGGAAACGTAGGTGAAGCTCGGTTAGGGGCGGCGCGCGGGCCGAGCCCCGCGGCCGTCGGGCATCTTGCCCATTGAAACGAACGCTCCGCCGCAACTTCAACATCCATTGTCCTTACCAACGTTTAATTCTCGCGTTTCTCACACTCACCTACGATTTTTTAACGCATTCTCGACCGACTCGGATCGCGCGTTACGCGAACCACGTGGACGCCAGGAAACAGCGTCCTCGGAGCCTCGCGCTTTGTACGTAACAAAAAAAGGAAAAAAAATTATTAAAGAAGGAACGAGATCTGTCGACCGAGTCGAAGAACCAGACGCAACAATCCCACCAGCAACCTCTCCTTCGCGTCGCGATATTCCCTTATACTCAAGCGATTAATCTCTTCCAACCTCATATATAACACTTACTAACTCTATCTCTTTCTCTTGTACATGTGTGTCACACTCTGTAGAGACATTCATTCACTTGTATACAAGTCGCATCTGTTGCGTGTTTGGTGTTTTATCCTCTAATAAGAGTGCTTCGTTATTGTTTGTTGTGGCGCGCAGAAAGATGAGCAGCTCGGAGGAGGTATCCTGGATCTCGTGGTTCTGCGGTTTGCGGGGGAATGAATTCTTCTGCGAGGTTAGTTAAATGAATTATTTTGATATCCGATTTGGTTAGATCCTCCATCGGATATTGTACAAGATGTCACCTGTATAATATTAATTTTTTGTGCGATCGTCGTAACTAATTATCTTCCAAATGGTGTATTTAGGTCGACGAAGACTATATCCAGGATAAGTTCAACCTCACAGGCCTGAACGAGCAGGTGCCGCACTATCGTCAGGCATTGGATATGATCCTGGACCTGGAGCCTGGTAAGTCTGTTATATCGTACAGTCGACGCCTCTGCAGTTTAACTCGAGACGGAACGCTTCCCCACATTTTAACTCAAACTAACGACAGCTTGTATGAAATTGCCATGTATACTCAGTTCCTTACGTGGGTGCGATACATGCGGTTGACCATCAAATTGGGAAAAGGATTATAGGGGAAGTTGAAATGTGGGGATATCGTCTGTATACGATACTACTTTTTCTGGGTTATATCGTGTAGCACATTATAGTATACCATTCTCTTTCGATACACATTTTGTAATGCATTAGACGATGATCTGGATGACAATCCGAACCAATCGGACTTGATCGAACAGGCTGCTGAGATGCTCTATGGCCTCATCCATGCTCGCTACATCCTTACAAACCGGGGTATCGCTCAGATGATTGAGAAATATCAATCGGGTGATTTTGGGTATTGTCCCCGAGTTTACTGCGAGGCACAGCCTATGTTACCTCTTGGATTGAGTGACGTGCCGGGTGAAGCTATGGTTAAGAGTTATTGTCCAAAATGCATGGACGTTTACACACCCAAGAGCTCCAGGCACCACCATAACGACGGAGCCTACTTTGGCACCGGATTTCCACACATGCTCTTTATGGTACATCCCGAATATCGACCGAAGCGTGCCACAAATCAATTTGTACCTAGGTGAGTCACGAATGAGAGTGCTCTGATCCTTAAAAATCGAGAAAAATCGAGGAATGATTAATTGTTGATTGTAAAATGGTATTTCCTTGTTACAGATTATACGGTTTCAAGATACACCCTTTAGCTTATCAGATTCAACAACAGTCGGCCTCGACGTTCAAGGCACCGCTAAGGTCCTCCCTCTACAATAACGGAAAGCGCTAAGATATCGTTAGTTATCTTAGCGCTCTCCGCTAGGCGGAAAGCTCTTGGCGGCGCTTCAAAATAAAATAAGATCACGATGAAGAAAAAATCGGATGAGTGTTAGACAAAAATATACGACGACGGCGAAGGATGCGTGAGACCGAGACCAAGAACAAACGTGACAGCCCAAGAGTTACGAGAGCCCACTATTTCATTACTCACCATTGCAAATCCCACTCTCGTTCCCCCCGTAAGATTCAGAGTAAAATATTATTTTTTATATCTATCTTATTCCGCATAGTCGAGAGCGGTGTCACTTGGATCGCATCGTTTAATCGCTTCGATAATACGTGATTATTTACTTTTTATTATTGTTATATTTCCGTCTGATGCTGTGAGTATTTGTTATACTTTCTTCCTTCGGGTCTCACTGCAATAGTATATCTTGTGAGGGGCGAGATTACGGAGAGCGATATATAAATTTTATAGTACATCGGAATGTCCTGCCCGACTTGATTTCTATGGTAGAGACGATATTCTTTTAACCGAAAAATTATAGTCGAACACAATTCCGAGAGAATGACGAAGAAATACGGTCCCTTGTTCTTATGTAATTAAGATGAACTGACATTTGGGACGAAGAACTAACGATGATTAGGGCCGAATATACACTGACACTCACTCATTCACTCACTCACTCACTCACTCACTCACACACACACACACACACACACACACAGCAGATACTTAGGATAATTCATTGTAGCGTGTAAGAATGAGAAGAATGCGAGAGAACGACAACTGCGAGCTCAGTGATTTTGAGATTGCGCGACAAGTCTGATCGCTGCCAAGGTAGTTCCTAAACTTTCTTAGGGAATTCGGTACGTGGTTTCGTGGAGCTCGTGCAACCGTCGAATTGTTTCTTTTTTCTTCTACGAGTCGGTGGATGGTGGTGTATAAAAAAGTGAAAAAAAAAAACCAACAAAACAAAGAAGCAAAATAACCAACGTGTTTGATAAGCATAATTTAATTTAATCAATATAGATAATCACCATAGTTGATGAAATAATAATAATAATGAGTACGTGAGATGTTCGATTTCGATGAACGTGATCGATCCGTGGAAACAGTTTAGTGTAGTTTTTAAACGAAAGAATAGCATAAGTCCAAATTCAAAGAAACAACAACAAAAAAGACGAAACAAAGTATTGAGATACCTGTTTGACAGTGTCGGGTACAATTTTTATTGACTCTTGATGAGGATGCGAGATATAAAGAACAATGATGAGCTGTGTTCGAAAAATTATCGATAAGGTTGATCCTACGTTCTCGTGATCTACATCTCGCCGCCGCGACTTATTCGTCCATACGTGTAATCTTTACAATCGAGAATCATGACGCGGATCTGCTTATTCTTTCGTTTTTATCCTTGACATTTGGACACTGCATTCATTGCAAAGGCGAAAGCGAAAGTGAACTGATTCCCCGTGTCGTTTCCCTTGGAATTTCGCATTAACAAAATGAAAAACCGTTTACGTTAATATTGTGAATCGATATGATGTTTAATTAAAACGTGACTATTATTGAATCACGAGACTACAGTTGTCCATGTTCAATATTAACTCCACACTATTACGTCCTTGGTAGAAAACTACATTCGTAACATGAAAAGGAGAAAGCATCATAAATATTCAAATGTTTGTGCGAAAAAGTAATACATTAAAGTTTCTGTATTCAGCCAATACAGATTTTTTCAAGCAGCTAACATTTTAGGAGCACAGCTTAATGTACGTGCATATGCAACGACATCATTTAAGATCAAAATGTTGCTCTTGTGTTTGTTCGTGATACAACGTCATTGTAATTTATTAGATTGTTTTTTTTTTTTTTACGACTTGTGCCATTTTATTCGTTGAAGCAAATTGCAGTACACATTGGAATACAAGAATTATGGCTGGGTAAGACATTTTTTGGAATTAGAATATAAATGAAAATCGATTTTTTTATTTAAACATTTTCATGAACTACCGATCGAGATGTGCGCTGTATGAAGATACGATGATTCCACCGAAGCAAATTCGTAATTCGGTCATTATTTAGGGTATGATAGAGTTTATCGATTTCCGTAAAAAAAAGTGATGTGATTTTACTTGGTCAAGAACAAAATCTAAGCGGAATTTCTTTGTCATTTGATATGTCGGACATAAGTAGAAAGCGTTGCTCTCCACCTAAGAATTCTGCAGTGACCATGGAGGCTAGAGTTGAGGAGTTCGATCTCTAATGGAGAAGACAGCAACAAGCCGTCCTCAAAAAACCGCGCCGAATAATTTTGAGATTTCTCCGAGCGTGTCGCTGACGCTGCTAAATGTGTAACGTGAAGTACGAAGAAACAGAAACGAACCGAGATTAGCCTATATAGCACTATATATAGTACATCTATGTTGTGACGCAAGGTAACTATATTGACATTTTTATTCTCTTAAAATAAGTACAGACGAGTTCGTTGTGGTCCGTTTTATTTATTTATCGTATCCATGTGTTTCACATCGCCTTAATTATAATGTACCAGGTGTACCGGTTCGTAATGCAGATTTTGTAATCAAAGATAACACGATCATTTCAAAAGGAACATCAAAAGTGCTTTATTCAAAGTAATGTCTATCGCTAGTTACCCATCTTTCAGGTAATTTGTGGATAGCGTCCCAATAGAACTTTTCGTCTTTTGAGGCAAACCATTCAAAGACCCAATTTTCTGTTGTACGTGTGAAGTGCTGCTCAGAAAGTCGTGTGACATTGATCGGAACAAGTGGTAATTCGAAGGAGCAAGGTCTGGTAAATACGGCAGGTGGGCTAATACTTCCCAGGCAAGATCTTTTAACGTGTGTTTAACTGTTTTGCCGTGTGCGATGGTGCTTTATCACATAGCAAAATTACTTTGCCGTGTGTTCTGGCTCGTTCTGGTCGCTTTACGATCAAAGCGTGGTTCAAATTGATCATTTGTTGTCGGTAGCAATCAGTAATAATGTGGCACCTATTTTCCTTCCTTTAAAATCTTTCCCATTTTTTGTAAACGATCGGAAATTATTTGCTGAGCAACCTTTAATCTATCTGCAAGTTGTTTTTGAGTCTGACACGCATCTTCGTCCAATACTGCTTCAAATTGTTGAACTTGAAAATTTTTCGGTTGACTTGAACGTTCTTTGTCTTTCACATTGAAATCATAACTTAAAGAGTTTAAACCATCGTTCACAAGTATTTTGAGATGCAGCATGTTCACCATAAGCTTTCCGAAGTATACGATAACTTTCAGCAACACTTTTCTACAAAATAAATTAATGAATTAAAACTTCCCACAAATGCTTTTTTTTTGTCATGAAATTTCATGTTTTTAAGCATTAAAATATCTATCGTGTTAACACCAAAAAATTTCACATATAAAGCTTTAAAACTTCTATTGAAAAAAATCCCCATTTTTAACCGGTGCACCTAGTAACTTAACTTTATACGAAGCCAAAATTCTTAGTTTATTCATTTTTTGTACTCTTGTAACGGATGCTTTGTGGTACTTACAACTTCGTTACGATATCTAGAGTACAAATAATTTAATCTTTATTTGAACAGTATGGGAAAAATATGTGCTGTCCCACACTGTTCCAGCGGCAGCAATGCAGACAGACTTCAGCGAGAAAAATCCCAAGAGCGACAAGCTTCACTGTTTACGACACCAAAGGTTTAAAACAATACTTTATGCATAAGCGTCGGTTTAGAAATATTTAAAAAGTTTTTATTTATTTGTTTCAGAGCCCAGCTAGGAAAAAACAATGGGAAGATACTTTAAATTGCACACTGACTGAATCAGATTTTGTTTGCGAGTTTCACTTTTCAGACAAATACATTCGAAAAACAGATAAGTTTATATTGGCAGATGGCACAAAAGTAGCAATACCTCGTATTCGATGGGCACTGGACTCAAAAGCTGTACCAGGCATAGAGAAAGACAATGATGGACAACCCATTGAAAACTATGAAAACCGCTCTTCAATAAAGGAACAGGAGAAAATGCTAGTGAATACCGATAACAGAGTATCTCCAATGAACAACAAGGTAAAGTAGATTTAAGAATGTACTCTTGTCATCCATACAGGATCTACGAGAATTTCACACAACAATTCTTTGGCGACAATACGTCTGTAACAATTGATCTATATGAAATTTAACCAGAGTTAAACGCAAACTCCGAACCAATTTTTCAGTACTGAAGAATGGATTTTGTGGTATTGTCTACATACTGAATAGTAGAACGATGTAAATTGCTACCTCGTCATTTTACACTGTTCACAAAGTTACCTCTTCGAGGAAGTATGTGGATAGATTTTGGCTTCCTCAAAGAGAAAGCTTTCGGGGTGGTTCCATGAACGTGGTTTTAACCTGGTTCAATTTTTTTAACATAGGGTAGCAGAGTTTATGGAACCGGACCTTGACTAACTACCGACGATTCAATTAACGACAAACGGTGTAAAATACTGAATAAACAATTTGTATGGTTCTACTTTGAGGTCTTTATAGCGCATGGTCGATTGAAGTGAAGATATCGACATATCTCGAAAAATATGCATCATACAAAAAAATGTCCCAAATGAAAAAATAATATTTTTGAGAGGGCAATTCAGACGTGCTAAAATTAAACCCCCCTTTTGACAGGTTCCCCACCCCACCACTCACAAACGGGGTGCCTTTGAAATCTTAAATGGGAAACCCCATTTTGTATTGCAGATTCGAATTCTACGCTATAAAATACGTAGGTATGTCTGAAACTTTTTTTTATTCGTAATAGATGAAGCTGTAATCGCAAAAAACAAGATTTATCGCAATTCTTGAGAAATACACAGAATGAAAAATGAAAAAAGTACGTGCTCAGTATTTAAGGAAAGCCTTCTATTCAAGGCAAACACGAGTGAGTTGCCCCTTCAAAAATATTAATTTTTTTTCCGGAACATTTTTCGTACGATGCTTATTTTTCAAGATACTTCGATGTCTTCACTTTAATCGACCACCCGGTATATTGTATACACTAGTTGCTTTAGCTGTTTTAATGACAAGTACATTTATTTATAATCTATGATATATTTACAGTCTATGGAAAAGTTTGCAGGATTGACAAATGATTACTTCACAACAAAAAAAAATTACAACTTTATTGGTTCCATAAATAGCACAAATAGGTCCTGGAGAATTATGCAAAAAATTCATTCAAATATACGATAATAGTAGTTTATGCTACAAGTGCGCGAAGTGGTGTATTTTTGACTATCGTGAAGTTACACCATGAGCTTAACGCTTATATCAATGTGATATAAGCCTTAAAGCGAATATTGTAAAGTCACGATGGTCAGATTCACCACTTCGTGCACCTGTGGCATACAATATTCTATAGCAAAGCCTGCTTGGAAAGTTCAATTCAAAAGAAATGTAAAATTGTAAATTTCTTGCAACATCATTAGCTGTTTCAAGAAGTTTTGGTGGTGTCGCTGGTTGTGTTATGTTATCCATTATCTATTTGTGACGAGTAGTGATGTTTCTGTCGTCTCGCATAGAATCACTGGTCGTGACATCTCGTTGCCAGGTTAAGTGACAACAGTGAAATAATGTAGCATTTTACCGCACTATTCGGTAAAGTAATGCGGATAGTGCGTTAATCGGCCATTTCGACCACGACACAACGCTCGTGAAGTGAACTTTCCAAGCAGGCGTTGCAAAAACAATCTAACTTTATTCATCTTATGTTTTTTTTTCGTACAATTAACAGTTTCAATGTTAGAATAAAAGAACGAAAATCATCTTTTAAGAACAATTTTATTGATATGAGAAAATGGAGTATATATTACATATTACAGTTTTATACATAGATACTCTGTAAGAAAATGAACTCGGCAAGTACTTTGTTATTATTTTTACTTTTATTTATATATATACACATTGATAGCCTTACTTTTCCCAATGACAGCTCATTCTCAGTATATATCGTATGCCACGTATTAAAGGTATTAAAACTACATCTTGATGAAACAGTAAACATGATATTTTATTATTAAACTTGATCATCAGTACAAAAATAAAATATATGTCAAGTATTTTAGTAGATTAAAAGTATGTTTGATGCTTTCTCGTTACACAGTAAACAAAATGTTCTCAACATTCTGTAAAATTCAACAAATAATAACTATAAGTCGTATGTCAATTTTTAAACTTTGGTGGTTGTAAATCGTATTCTATACGTATTTTTTGAGACTTGAATTACAGCTAACATGTATTTCGTTTTTAAATTCGAAAGTAAAAAAACAGCACATTTGTTACATTGGTTAAAAGATTTTGCAAAAAAAAAAAGAACAAATTTCATTTCAGTAACGCAAGTGGCACAAATTTTGCGATTGATTTTTTTTGTTCAAACGATATAAATTTAAAAATCTGCATTTTAAATTCATGGGGTATGAGCTTCTATTAAATTCACCAGATCCTTATTTGCCAGATATTTTTAAATATCTATCTAATATAATTAGAACTTCCGGTGGCAATTGATATTTGATCAAGGAATTAAACGCATTCAAGCTGATATACAGGAAAAGTTCACATAGTTAACCTCTTAACCCTCTTAACATTGTAATAAGTCATATCCGAGTAAATTAGAAATTGCTTCTCCTTTGATTCTTTAGCTACAACTATATGTTGGTCTCTGGTGTAAAGTGCCGCTTGATTAACACTTTTATGCAAGACATCATAGAAATAAACGTTTCTAGTGATTTTCTCATTTTTCATTCTTCCAATTTCTTCGTTACATTCTTCTTGATCGGAGCGTAGCCTCTCGTTATTGTTGTGTAAATACCATACATTTTCTGCATTGATAAGTCGCCTGGCATTCTTTCGCTTAACAATGTGCTCTCTGATGATATCAACGTCGAAACATTTCGACCTTGACTGGGACATATTCGATTAAAAAAACTAGATGCATAAGCACCGTTGATGTCAGGCCCACATTTCAGAAAGACTATGAAAGTTTCTCTACATCCGTTTTCAAGAGCCATTTGGAGAGCTGTTTTGTCATATATCGTTTTGGATTCAATATTAATATCACGATTTAAAAGAATCCTCACAACGGTCTGAAGATTTATCGAACTTGCCATATGAACACCGTTTCTCCAATCGTATTCTTGGCATACAACTGAGTGGCTTTGTTAAGCAAACTTAAGTCCCTTCCTAGTAGAATTAAAAATTGATTAAAAGTGTTTTCATGATTTACTAAAAACCCTGCATCTGAATTAAATCCTAAGAGAGTAACGACCAATTTCGTGTAACCATTCTGAGCAGCCATGTGAAGTGGCGTTTCTCCAACTCTGATGTTCATGAAATGAATGCTAGCACCTCTTCTGAGAAGCAGTTTAGCAATATTTGCCTTGATTTCATTAGAAACACTACCAATATTTACATGATGTAACGCCGTTTCTCCGTACTCGTTTTTGTCATTGATACGAATGTTCCGCTTCAAAACACTCTTAATAATGTCCAAATTTACCGAGCTGACTGCAGCGTTAAGCAAATTTGGATTATATTGAATACATCAGGTGCTCTGATTAGCAACAATTCAGTCATTTTCACGTCAACTTCTCGAATAACAAAGAAGATCGGATTTTCGTAAAATTTTTATTTGTTTTTGCTATTTCACATGCAATAGCCACATTACCTTCCTCAGTGTCGTGGAGTGGGGTTAATTCCTCTTCAACGGTTCCAGTCTTCAGTAATGCCTTGGTGAGTTTCGCGTAAGAATGACTTCAAATCGTTAATCGTGAGATTGACGCATGCTCCTTTGTTCAAAAGTTTCTTAGCGATTTTCAGTTGTCCGTTGATTGTAGCTATGTGAAGTGGCGTCATATTGTTATTGTTTCTGACGTTAACATCCCCGATTTAAAAGCAATTCGAAAAATGTGCTTTTGTTGTTTTCAATGGCAATGTGGTGAGGGTGGTTGCCTTTGCCCAGAAGCATTTCTAAAAGTTCTAAGTTGCCGTTTACGATCGTTGACTCTATAAGATAGCAGACCCAGCGCTTACGTTGCTTACAAAAGGTCCATTCGCGTTGGAAGAACGGTTGGGTTCGTTACTTTTGCAGAGTATTTTGTTAAGTATCCCACAAGGATACTCCGGTGATATCAATTGGAAGCATTTAAAAAAAAATGTAACTTGATAATTTCTATTTGTTTCGCCTCAATAGCTTCATAGACTAAAGCAATGCCTTCCCATTGTGGTAGAAAATTAGCAAGGTAAAAACGTTGTAATAAATCTTGTAGTCCTTGTACATTTTCTTGACGAATTTCATCAAGTAAAATGTACCGACAGCGCTTTGACTCAACGTAACTAAATTGAGTGTTCACAGCTCACTATTTAACTGCTTAGAGACTACCATATTTTATGTGGTTGTATATAGTTGTCCGCGAACCGATTAGCAGTCTCAACGAGAGATCCCAATCGTTCCAAAGTCCAAAGCTCTTCGGAGAATCGAACGTGACCGCGGTAAACCTGGAGTCCATTCTCGGGTATCAATGCCTGTGGAATAATCAACATAATTTCTTTTATTTTTAATTGTCAGTAGAAAAGCGTTATTTTAAACAATATTCCACTGTAGGTAAATCCTCAAAGAAAAAAATCTTCAGTCCACTTTTATGTGTCCAAGTATTTCAAAGGTTTTCAAACTCTTTGGAACTATTCAACAATGTTTTTATTTCAGTGCACTGTAAACAAAAGCTAAATCAGAGTTGAGAAAAATGCATTTCATTAAAAATGCATTATCGTTATCATTTCCCTTAACTTTATTATTAAGTAATCTAACTGCCATTTAATTTGAGAATAAATAATACAATATTTTCACATTACAATTTTCAATACGCTGAGCTAAATTAACCACGCATTACATCTGTTCTGAATCTGGATTATTAAAACGTTATTGGGTTTTTTTTCTTATCTGAAAAACTATTTTGTAGAGGTCGAACAATACGTTGTGTCTATCAACTTTTGCGCTCGTATTTTGTTAAATAATGACTCCAAAAACTTTTCTCATACACAAAGTTGCAGTGATCGGTAAAACGCGTAATAAACTCTTTATGAACAAACCTTTGTTTTCGTGAAATAAAATGTTCTCGGGATTTCGATGTCAGAGTACTTTAAATATTCTAAAACGTCGACAAATCATATTTCGAAAAAAATGGCCGTGCGCGCTCGCATGTGTGTGTGCTTTATACACAAGTCGCAACCCCCTCGGTATGCTGCTATTTTATGGTTGTTTGAATTTTTGAAAAAAAAAAAAAAACGATATGATCTCTCTAACTTTTCTAAACTTTAAGCTATCGAGCTAAAATTATCTACAATTGTAGGCTAGGAGACAAGGTTATTCGGTATTTAGTTTGGCATGAATCGATCGAGGCGTTCAGATTTGATTGAATTATGCATGATTGTAATTTTTTCGAAAAAAAAAAAGTATTTTTGCTCTAACTTTTGTAAATTTTTATCTATCAAACTAGAACTTGGGATATAAATTGGCTAGGAGATAAGGATACTTGATTTTGAATTTGGTGAGAATCGATCGAGGGGTTTAAACTTAATAAAATTTGTAATTTTACTTCATTTTTTATTCTATTGCAAATTTTAATACCACTCCCTCTATGAGCAAGTCAGAGTTGAGATAATAAGTATCCGTACAGGAGAATCCGTAGGTTAGCGAGAATCACGAGGAATCGATATGCAAATTCCAAATTTGCGCGATTTTTCTTTAACATATATAGGGAAAGAAAATCGTCACGATACTTAAATTTCAATTAAATTATCATTCAATTGCGATATTTTTTCTTTTTTAATGGTGTAAGTGAAATTAAAGAACCCTTAAATTTACATTCAAGTACGAGGGAATACGAAAGACGAAGTTTCACAGTCGTATTGGACTCCTTTGTAATTCTCATTAATTAACGAAATTCGGCATTTGGCATTCAATTTTGTCTCTTCTTTACGATAGTTCCGAGCTTGCTTAATACAGCTAACCCAATGTTAGAATTTATATCAGAATTTGGATCTTCGAATAACCGCAGGAACGGATTGAGGGCACCGGTTCGCAGCATCCTGTACTTCTGCTTGATCATCGTGGTTGTCAAGCTTCCGACACAAATTACGATAAATTTCGATAGTCTTTTCGATATTTAAGTTTGATTTAAACTCTGTTCTGTCATGTAAAATCAAATTCTCGTTGTCATCGTATATTTGAATCCCACAAAAAACATCATGGGTGTATATATATATATATATATATATATATATATATATATATATATATATAAGTAAAAAATAATAACAAAGTACTTGCCGAGTTCATTTTCTTACAGAGTATCTATGTATAAAAATGGAATATATAGCGAGACGTGGACACACGGATCTTCATTATATGCTGAGTGAAAAAAAAAACGAACTCACCAAGTACTTTATTATTATTATTTTTTTAATATTACAAATTTTTAACTTTTTCTTAGTTTTTATATGGAATATGTATGGTTGAATTTTGGCACCCGACTTAAATAACCATTGCATGATTGAAAATGAATATTACATTAGGAAAATACATGAACTTGGTAATGCGTGCTCTGCATGTTATTTATTTATTTATTTCACAGCTTTTGGTAAGAATAGGTACAAATAATAACGTAAATGTACTTGGCTCAAATTTTTATACACCCATAGTGTTTTTTGTGGGATAAGTACATACGCACATGAAGATATTTTGTTCTAAACGACTTTCCACGACGTTTCAGTCTATTTTGAGAGTATCTTGACATTAAAATGTCGAAATTTTTTATTTGACGAAAAAAAGCTTCCTCTATATAAGGAAACATGTTATTATTGCAGATTGACGAGAATAAGAGAACCACAGTACAAGTTCACGATTCGGAAACTCTAGTACCTAACGCCATCAAAAATCCATGGGGTGAAGGACTCTGTCCTCATCATCCTGCAGTGCAACAACAGAATTTGGACACATTAACGATTAACGCTGTTAAGGACCAGTTGAGCAAACTTCTATTGCCGGAGGCATGTTGTTGGATGCAGATATCGAAAGGTCTGACATTTACGTTTCACGAACGTGAAACGTACGATGTAAGGATACGTCTCGAGATGGGTGAAGATCTTTCCATGACAGTAAGAACTGTATGATCAACGCTAAGCTAAATAAACTTAGTTGACTGGGGTGCGTCTAATATTTCCACTTGAGAAATACTGACACCGAGTCTTCAATCTAGTTATCGAACTGTTTTGATTTAATTACCGATACTTGTACATACAGTTAGAGCCCACCCATTTCCAAATATTAAATGCTCGGTCTTTGTAGTTCAGCTCTTTGCATACGAAATTACGTAGAAGGAGCATGCAACATTTGTTCCTACACTGAGATTTTCAACATTGTAAAATTGTCGATGCAGATAATTACGAAAACCGGCCGACGGATTCCAATAAACCGAGCGGCGTCGATAGCGGACATCCGTAATAATTTGCGAATAGTGGAAAAAGTACAAATATGCAGTGGAACGGGCATGAAGAATGAAAGGTTATTGTTTTCAAACGATGTATACTTCTTTCACATCACTTTAATAATAGATTCTCCTTCTGATATTTGAATACAATCGATATCAACGGACGTGGCAAGTAACATGGGGTCGGTGGGAATTCGTAGGGCTTACTTGGGTTCATCAGTACTACTTTGAATTTGTGTGAGGGGGGTTTCACGCGTACTGTATATGGAAATAATAGTATTTTATTTACAGACAAGCCCCCTGCTGCCTCGGCATTCTTGATAGTGCTGAAGAATATAGGCGACTTAGGCCTACTTTACGATGTCGTAGATGTCATGACCTTAGAAAGAAGTTGCAAAAACGCATTAACCGAAACGTTTCCACCAACCAAGCCAACAGCGCTGATTCACGTAGTAAGCTTGCGTTGGTGAGGAACAAATGCATGCATTTAAAAAATACGGTATGTACATAGTTTGTAATAAGAACAATGTAACAGAAAAAACAATACGAGAAGTTAGGAATTCTAGATCTTTTTTTTATGAATAGAATGATTTGATTCTCTCCGAATGATCAATATATTTATAAGCGGCACATTAATGATACTTATATGCGTGGATTAATTGTAGCAAAAATGTATTGTGTATAAGACAGTTAGACATTTTCAGACATAAAATCAGTCTTCATCCTGTTTCCTTCAGAATAAAAAACTGCTCTCCGGGATAGCTCGATTGAAGAGAAGGTGAGCTTGGATCAAAGAGGAAACATATTGGAAAGCAGAATTGCCAGAGATTCAGCAGGAAGCTGTGCGGATTTGTTTTGCAGCTGCAAACGTAGTAAATAAGAAAGAATGAAGTATACTCGCGAGTGGATTGTGAATGTCTCCTTATGCGAATAAAGAACAGTCTTCTGTACGACCACCTGATCACAAATACTTCCACTCCCTTGTAAAGATATACACTTGCAAAATACGTGCATAACATTTTAACCCCGGTATATGGATTCCAAGAAGTAATATTTGAATTATCTTGCAAACGAGGTATCGAAGCCTAGCGAAAATATTAAGAAATTTTTAACGTGCCAATTTCCTCCTCTCTATCGCGATTCTGTTCTTATTACATAATCTTAAAGCTATCTTACTCTAGTCTCAGTGATAAAGATATTTCTCGTTTTTTATGCAATTGATTAACCGAGGCGAAGAAATTCGGAATCGCAAAAGGTTAGTTCTGTCTGTCTTGAACCCATAAATGTTCCACATCTACTTAAAAGTAAAAAAAAATGTTTCGAAAACCTCCACTATTGGTTGAACGGTGTTTTGTTCATACAAAAATCGAAGTAAAACGAGAAATTCAATTTATTTAACATTATTTGCTATAAAAAAAAATTATACTGATACATTTTCTAATACAGTTCACTCCCTCTAACTCAACGCAGTCGGGATTGGATTTCCGTGCTACTAGAGAGAGTGTCCTACGAAAGAGTCTCCCCACTGCCGCTGTTTGAGACACGGGAAATGGTTAGGTTAGATGGAGTCCGGCAGGGTACACGAGTGAGCGCGCGACTTGTAAATAGAAGCGATTAGGGGTAACAAGCACCCTGTTTGCGATTTTCTTACAGAGAGAATCGAGGGTAAATGTCCTACTAGAGAGCGTTGAGTTAGAGGGAATGTACTGTATGAAAATGTATTCAATCCTTGCAATTGCTACGCAGTGAATCATTGACAAGAAAATAATGGAGATTGCCGGGCTGTCAGTGGAATCAATGGGTCTGCGGAAAAAGAAGCTGTTAAAAATAATCGATCGACAAGGAGTGAAACTCAGGGACAAAATTGCTTCATTGCAAACCAGCAAAGACGCTTTAAAGAGTCTGTCGTCCAGACAAGGATTTGCGTCTCTATCCGAAAAAGTGTCATCTCCCGTACTCCGCCTGATTGTTATTTCAAACATCAGAAATCAAGAGCGGATTCCGCATGGCAAATTATTGTCCATAGATGATAAGCTGCTGGCTGTGTCGATATATAAGCGGGGTCCAATAGCATATTCGTTTCGGCATTAATCATAGCGTTATTCGGCATTCGGAGGCAACTGCTGCTCAGGTGGCACCAAAATATCGCGAATGCATAATTACGTTTGACGAAGTGGCGCTAAAAAAAATATTATTCTACAATGAGTGCAGCGGATATGTTACAAACTTCGAAGTTTACGCAGAAAACGGCCGAATGCCACACCTTGCCGACCATAGTTTGGTGTATATAGTTCAATTACTTAGCAAGATATTCACCAGTCGCCTACTATTTTTGTAAAGACACTACACGGCCTAATTTCAGTTAATTCTGAGATCGGAAGTCGATATCTGTAATACTGCTGTTCAGCTGTAATATCTGCCATTCAACTGTAAGACAAAACTCGATTCGAGAGTCAATGTGATTTAGAATCAACACCAACGTACTGTAATTTCTTCCAGAGATGAAAGAATAGCGTGCAAATTTGAAATTTGCTTGTTCGTGATTCTCGCTCAATAACAGATTCTTCTCTACGGGAAACGGTTATCTCAATTCTGGCTTCCATAGAAAGGAAGTTATATTAAAATTTTCAATGAAACCGAAAACTTTGTAAAATTGCAAAGTTCATGAAGTCGAAACCTCTGGATTGATGTTTTTCAAATTCAGGATCAAGTATCCTTGTCTCTTAGCCAATTTGTATGCTAAGTTTCGGTTTGATAGTTAAAAGTTTAGGTAAGTTGGAGAAAATTTTCACCTATCAAACCGGAACTCGCCATATAAATTGGCTGGGGTACAAGAATACTTGGTTTTGAATTTAGTGAGAATCGATCGAGGCGTTTAAAATTTATTAAATATATAATGTTACAACATTTTTTACTTAATCGTATTTAATTATATTTCCATCTTTGACAAAGATTTTTCTATGAGGAAGCTAAAATCGATCAACGTACTTCCTTATGGAAAACCATGTAATTAGAGCGGTAACTTGGAATGTAACGGGGGTAAGAGTAGTGTACACCTTTGCTCTATCTCACTCCTTGCTCCACCACCTTACTTTTTCACGGCCGCGCTATCCACTCTGCTGAAGAGTAGAGATAAGAGCAGGATGGAGCAAAGGTGTACACATACTTGGAATAAAATTTGTAACTCACCTTAAAGATAACCCCCCCCCCCCCTCTGAATCATAACTAGGTGTGCAGTGTTTTTAATGCAATGTCAGCGGTTTTCCACGTGCGTATCGCTTTGCGCTGTGCCCCTAGCGAAACACTTGCTCTGCAGTAAAAGGCGCAGAATATGATACCGCACCGAGAGGGACTTCAATTATAAATTGATAAAATTATAATATAATTATATATGATTGTTTGAGAATCCGATGGTCTGATGTGTGTGTGAGCTGAAATATATCGAAAAAGGATGAGTTCTCACTCGTGACAGGGAAAAATAACCAGACGAACGATGTAGACAGATAAAATAGTCTATACTTTCCACACAAACTACAAAAAATATATAGAAAAATAAATGAGAACTGATTTTTGAAGTTATATCAGTGAGCTGCACACACAATTTTATTTATTGCGTGCCCATAAATAATGTGTGAGATCGCGTGAAGCAGCGCGTGCTGCTAGCAGGCCACGAGGTGAGACATTCGAGGATGTTGCACAGAATAATATTTTGTCACTTCACCTTGATTAAATTTGTGTAAATTATCAAGTTGCCACCTTACCGTTTAATTTGAGTCCAGTTGAGCACGTTTGAGCGTAAGAATATCCGAGATAGCAGTGAAAAAGGTCCGAAGCTGAGAAGAGGCATATGATGCGTTCTTGGTGGTTCACGAGAGTAGCGAAAATTAGGTGCTGCCCCCGGATGCACGCACGGCAGCCGAACGCATCGAAGCACCAGCAGTTCTCAACAATAATTATGTATAATTATTGTAATAATTTATATATAATTTATATATAAGATCGGGTGTCAAATCAAAAGCAAACAGATAGTATCCATCACGATAATTATCGCGATCGATCGAATTACCATCGTTCAAGAAATGTATTCCAGTTCCCGAAAACAACGATTGAAAAGCATCCACATACAGATGATTTTTCGTGAAATCAGGTTGTAGCGGTTTAAAAGTTATTTGACCACTATCTACATACAACGAGAGATAATTTATTTTGTAATTTTGGAAATTGAATGGATTCATACTGAAGGCGCCGTTAAACGCTTTGTTATCGACAAAACCGATAATTATACGCTTCGGCAATTGACCTAGCACGATATTATCGATCGTCTCTCCATGAATACCGGAGTGTATTGAAATGGCCTTTACCTCGACTCTCGTAAAAGGATATTTAGCCGTAGATTTTACGAACGAGAAGCGATGCTTCGAGAATCTTTAAGCTGCATTGACCATTCTTTGTATCGCCCACAAGACAAAATGAATCTCTAGACCGTACCAGTCGTAATTGCATCGCGACACCGTTTAATAGTAACCGTTCCTGATTGAATATATCGCAATGCAGATAGCCGAGAAAGTTTACAGTTTTTCCGACATTTGGAAATTGTTTTCTCTTTACAAAACCCGCATTTCCCGATGTTATATCATCCATTTTTCCGGGGGTATCATCGTACCAGAGAACGCTCGTGAGATCCGAATTTTCGGCAGCTGGACCGTAATTCAAAAGTGTTTCTAAGTACGCTCGATAAGCGTAGGCATTATTTGGAGGTGAAACTAGTTTTTGATTCAGGTATACATCCACCTGATTAAACATAGAATGCAAGAGATTGTTTAAAGGGCCGGTACTTACTTTCGGCGCTGCACCCGTGGCAATTTCCGTAGAAGGAGATGTTATTTTCACTCTCAGACTAAGCATAGTATGCGTGAGATAGATATACTCATCACCCTGTCCAGGAATAACAAATTCAATAGGTGAATCGTCTGTTAGCGAAGGAGTTGGCTTATAATATACCCAATTGGAGCCTTCGATAGTTGTTTGCGTCGGTGGAAGTGAAAATAATTCAAGTTCCGATTTAAGACACTCGCACGAGTGCGCATGTAAAAAAGCCATCTTGTTTCAGCAATCCAAAAATATCTGCAACCGTTGGTTGACGAGTGTTCTTCTTCTTATTATTGTTCTTATTATGATTCTTCTTCTTCTTCATTATTTTTGTCTTTTTTACTACACTTTTCTTTTCACGGTAGATACGTCATGGTTTACGTTCGTTCGGTGAATGAGCAGTACGCAAAATTTTGCGCTTTCTATAACCGGACCACCACATGAGAGTCAATTTTTTCAGAGGGCTTGTTTGAGATTAATGCCGGATTCGCGCGGTCTCGCAAATAGCATCTTTCACAGCTATATTTCTATCGAGGATATCACCGGCTACGTTTACACCAGTACGCAATGCCTCTTTTCCAACTGCTTTAGCACCCTTTTTTAAAAATGGCAACACTCAACGAAACAGGCCCCCGAGAAAGCTGCCAATACCTTCACCTCGTTGATTAGGTGTTCCGATATAAACATGTCTAATACCTCCGTACCATCGACGGCCCCATCCGTATTGCAAACCGTCAATATCATCCATAGTGGCGTAATCATATCGTGGGAGCTTTTGAAATGTAGTGTCACAGTCAACGTTCCCTGTTTGAATGGTATAGGATTTCCAAACTCGTCTCTTAAATCGATCTCGATAGTGTGTACATTGTTGTGCAATAGAGGCATATATCGTGGTGCCGAAAAGGATTTAATTTTTATCGAATCATACTGAAAGTCGTCAAAATCAATGGGAACAACTCGTAAGAGGGGTGCTTGTACATCGCCTGTAATATAGCTCTCGCAGATATCGCTGTATAGAAACATGCTGCCTGGTATAGCAGCGGTGAGAGATGCAGACCTCGACCCCGTGTATTCGCAATGCGGTTCTATCATTACAGACCTACAAACCTCTTCCGAGAATCCAAGTAGCCTTGCGAAAGTCCTGGTATCGTAGATCGTCGCATACGCGCGCCCCTTCGACCCGATCGCTCGGAAGCGATTTAAAGCGCAGATGACCGGCTACGTGAGGTAACATATTTATACTCTTCAAAAGAGCGTTTATAGAGCGATATACACCAGATGGAACTTGGTCTTTATCTACGCGTCTCCGTGTTAAAAGATTTCGTGTAAAAAAAAAATTGTACACGATGTTGTGCCGCGGAATATTCCACTTCATGGTATTTTCGGGAATATTCCATAGCTGAAACATTGGAATTCGTTCAAGACAGGAAACGAAATCCAATGCCCGATCGTACGATCGACACCAAGATCGCCGACGCAGCATGAGGCGACTCGCTTGGCGATCGACGATAGGCTAACGCAAAAATTGCGAACTAAGGGATTTTCGCGAACACAGTTAGCAACTGCTTTACGAAAATCTGTTTTTAAAGTAGACTCAAAGAGAACGGGTTGGTTCCTCGTCAATTACTCGAAACAACAGAATTATTGTACATTCTTTTATTGACTTTTAAATAGACAACGGAAATATATAAGATTACGGCAGTTGATACTCGTAAAATTGTAAAAAGATTAGCTGCTAGACTTCAGGATGAATGAAAACACGCAAAATTCATAATTGAAACTAATATTACTTAAAATCGGATAATAGAAACTTAGCTAGAATGTAAATTTTACCAAAAGTAAGATAGTGTCCACTATCAATTGTCCTACTCACAAATGAGCTGATTTTATTCATAAAATGTTGAAGAAGTGTATTAATAGTCCAACTTCGAATGTCAATGGCAGTTCCTCTCTTCATTTATCAAATCATTGGTTTCGTACATCACTTTTTGAACATCGTGCGGAATCTCGAGGAAGCAATTTGCAAGATTCTCTCCAAAATTTGTACCAAATTTGCTTTTATAATACTCTATTAAAAAAAAAATCAACACGACATCGTGAAATTTGCATAAATTAGCAGCAAATCTTTGAATTTGCGGAAGTTACAACAACCAAAGACATTTTAAAAAAATTTTTAAAAGCCGTAAAATATGTAAATCTTGAGGAATTTTAATAAACGGTAGCTCAAAGTGTTTTCGAATTATAGACGTTTCAATTTTACAGTGCCAGAATACTGCGGGAGAGAGAGAGAGAGAGAGAGAGAGAGAGAGAGAGAGAGAGAGAGAAAGGAAATAACATTCGTGGATTCGTTATTAATTAGGTGAAATAATAATATTACAACCGAATGGCATCGTAAACTTACTTAGTCTAGTAGGTTCATTAACTTTTTCTCAAGTCAATCAAAAAAATAAAAAATGGCATTATATACATGCTTGTAGATAGAGCATGACACATTATTCAGAAATTGTTGTGCTAGAGATTCCATTAAAAGGTACATTGATGTTAGAAACCGGGCATTCACCACTATTCCCACCATTTAAAAAGAACATTGGAAATTTGGAACAAGTACAGTTATGAATTTTCAAGTAACAAACATGGCATTAACTTGATTATCGGCTCAACGGAAGATGAAATTACCTTGTTGTTAAAATCCAAATTTGTTTATTTGTTAACCGTGCAAAGTTTGTCCTGCAGCTAATATTGGATTGACTAATAACAAGTACCTATAATAACGCATTCTAAAGCATAGAAATCGTGTCGATCACCTGCCAGAACCATGCTCTTCAATGCGTGTTATTAGTCCCTGTTATCAGTCTGTCCAATATAAGCTGCAGGATAAACTTTATACGGTAACAAATAAACGAATTTGCATTTTAACAACGAGGGAATTTTATTTTCCGTCGTACGGAAATTCAAGTTAATGCTATGTTTGTTACTTGTGACTCGATAAATTAAAAATTCCTTCATGACCTTTGGTAAAGGATAGTATATAGTTATGATCTGTGTATAGAAAATTCATAACTCTACCCATCAGATAGACATCTCGCTATCGTATGATGGCAAAAGTACGCCATGCAACGACACGCTATGCCAGCAGTAAGCAACTTTCTGCGTCTGAATTGCTGGATACTGACAACAAGGTTTTGTGTTGTAATTGTTATGCAGGTCGACACGTAAATGCAATTATTTGGTCGATAGTATGATATTAAAAATTTATTTTTGGGTACGTGTGTCAATTAAGAGTAGGAACTCGCGTGTACGCGAATAAGCACGAGTAATTATATGAAAAGGTGTTATCTGTCTATTATAATAACCGGAATTGGACCCATTCAATTATTTACGAGCAAAAATACAGCGTGAATCAATATAACGATTTCAACTGTAGTCACGCACTCGAGTCTCATGACGAAGAACCAACCGTTTACTCTGACTTCTAATTTAAGAATGACTTTGGTAAATGCAGCTGCTCGCATTTGCCGAAAGTTTAAATGTTTTCTGCTTTCATTCTTTCTTAACTGCAATTCAATCATAACGTCGATCGCTAAGCAGGTCGCCCCTTGCTGCGTCAGCGCATTCTCGCGAGTGACCATTCGGATGACCCCATTTTATAACTCACGAATTTATGTAAATAAATTGTTATTTTATTTCGAATAAAAATCGGGGCACTTCTCTCCTCTCCGCACAAGAAAAAAATTCGTTAAGTTAATTCGAATTTTTTTCTCAGTTGGTTGCTCGTATACTTTTTCTCTTCCACACACGAGTACAATTTCTTACTTTTCGTTTCGCGTCACACATAACCCATTTCACGCGCTCCAATACACATCAATTAACCATATTGTACTTGGCTTAGCATTGGGCTCGGTATGCGTGTTCCATTTGTTTTTTCCGATGATGGTGTTTGCATCTACCGCGATGCAAGTGGCTCTAAGTTTATATTCATCGTGGACTGACCTGGAGTCGACGATAAGGTCGAATTTGCTGGCTTCAAATTACACTTATACCGGTATCTCCAGTACATAGCATGCCAAGGAGGACCCAGCTCTTGAAAAACCGCAAAAATAGCGCTCTGTCAGGATCGTCGCTAACATAACATTAATGGGGAGTGACTGGTGGGGGCCCTAAGTAAATAAATAAATAATAATTTTCAGATAGCCCGAGAGCTTTTCACCGGTGGTGATAACGTCACCGGTTTTACGTAGGGTCAAAAGTAGACGACCGGGATGACCTGCGACTTTGCTGACCAGGTCATCCCGGTGCGGACTTTGTTAGCTTGGCCGGACCGTGTTCCTCGTGGTCCAAGTGTTCCGCCAGACTCTTCTCGAGGTCCAGCTTGACCGGAAAGTATAGAATAGTATACTATAACGTAGTGCATTTTAAATGGTGCCACCTTTTGCAGACGACAATAAAGGACAATAAAGGTATAAAAATTACGAGAATTAGTATTATTCAAACTGTTTATGTATTTACATTTATTTTATTTATTTTTATGTTATTCCAAGCCGCACGAGGACAATAAGACGGTGCTGTCGATCGTGAAGATACTGTCGTCGGTGCGGGAAAGGAGTCGAGAGGAAAAATTTCAATACTGAGTTTTAAAGTTGTTGCATGTGTTAAAAATGAACGTTAGTGTAATCCATCACCTTCTCGACCCGGATGTTGTCCGTACGGGGTAATAGTATCTCAGAAGTTATTGAACCGATTTAGTTCTCCTTGTTAGAGTTCCTTCGTCTTGATCGTCACTCACGATCCATATGGAGCTCAAATCAATCTGGCTCAGGCCAAATTCGTAATTCCCAGAAAAAACAATGATTTTAGCGAAAATTACGACTTTTGTGTCCGGACGGAGTCAGAACTCAGCAACACCTTAACGGATTTCAATTGTCCTTTATATTTTATGATCTCTCTAACTTTTGTAAATCCTGAGCTATCGAGCTAAAACTTTCTACGAGAATAGGCGAGGGAACTAGATTGTTTGGTATAAATCGATCGAGAACTTTCAGATTTTATGGAATTTTGAGTTTTTGTAATTTTTCGAATCAATATCTATTTTTGCTCTAACTTTCCTAAATTTCCTAAATTCATCAAAGCGAAACATAGCATACAAATTGGCTAGGGGACACGGATACTTAATCTTGAATTTGGAAAGGTTCGATCCAGAGTTTGCAACTTTTTGACATTTTCAATTTTACTAAATTGTCAATTTTTGTGAAAATTTTAATATTACTTCCTCTATATGGAAACCAGAATTGAGAATTGAGATACCGTTCCCCGTAGAGAAGAATCTGTTATTGGGCGAGAATTACGAACAAGCAAATTTCAAATTTGTACGCTTATTTTTTATTTCTGGTAGAACCAACAACGTGATGGCGTTGATTCCAAATCACATTAACTGTCAAACCGAATTTTATCCTATAAAGCTGATTTGTATTACAGATATCGACTTCCAATCTCAGAATTAATTGATACCACAGAGTTCTGGATTGTTTACGCTTGTCATAAACATGATAGCAAAAGCTATTTGTGAAATTTTTTTGGTCTTTTGGGCGTTTTCTCTAAATGGAAATATTTTTAACTAATAAACGTCTCGAGATAAACAAACGACATTGCCACACCTTGATAGAAAAAAAGAATCGTTATTTGTATCGGAGATTTTGAAAAAATACCAAAAACCACTTCATTTTTTAATCGACATATTATCTATTGACACAAACATTTTTTAAACAAATAAAATTAATACAGAGTTGTTTCACGTACTTTTCTGGTGAAAATATTTTTCAGACAATTTGTTCGAAAAAACAAAGTTTTATAAGCATTTTCACAGATTTTCCGATATTTTTCTCTGAATTTCTCGGCTATTTGCTGAAAACCTTTGCCATAATCTCCGCATAAAACTCCGAGATAATATTTCTGCAAACATTTTATTGTCATCCTGAAAATATTATAAATTTCAATTTTTCAGTCATTAGCACTTTTTTTTTTAACGTACAGCCACCGACTTTCAGAGATAAGATACTGAAATACTTTCATGATTTTTTCCAACAATTTAGGTTGAAAGACTATAGATTGAAAGAGTATAGTAGACGACTTTACAGAAAATAACATTTTTTTTCTGATAAGCCAATGTTCGTTCGGATAATGTTGGGTCCGAGAAACAACTTTGTCACGTTGGTGTCAATAGTAGACTTTTCCACAGAAAATACGATTTTTTCCTGAACAACACTTATTTTCTCGTAGAGTAAAGATTCGTCGATAAAGAACTTGGAGGCAAAAAACAGTTATTTACCTCACGTGTATAATTCTCGTTGGATAAACGTCTGTTCGCAATCGCTCGCGCTCGATCCCCTTTCATTCTTGGGCTCGCGAGATGGACTTGGCGCTTATCGAGATATTATTCGGGCATTCCGCTTCGCGTCCCGCTCTCATGTCTATATATGATATTTAGATTATGTTGGCCAATATAATGTATGGGTGGTATTTTTAACATATGTTCATAGTTCCTTAATCGTCTTTTAAATTTAAACTTGAATTATAAATGTTTTGAATTTAAGGAAAGTGTATTGATTAAGTGCTATATAATCGTCAAACTTACGAAAAATTAAACAGGTTTTTGCGGATCGGACAAAAGTAATAGTAAATAAATAAATAAATAAATACATAAATAAGATACTGCGAAAGGGTATTTTTGGCACCTGTCACAAAGTAATATATTCCGTTTCGAGATACAGGTGGTGACCTCCTCGTTCTACCAATAGTCCTTTCCGAAGCGATCCAACAGCGCATTTTGTAGGGCATATGAGCACTCGTACTAATTTCGTTCGGTTTTTCGTTTCATTTCATGTAACTCCCGAGCGTGCGGCGACCTAATCGTCGCAATAGAACGGGGTCTGGGCAGCAACGATGACGTCAGCACTCTCGATCAAAGGAGCGCGTCGAAAACCATCTCAGGATTGGTACAGTCGGGAACAGAGGTTCCAACCACCCTTGGAAGCATGTGTTCTTCTCCACGCTACCGAGTCTACGACGTGGTAGTCTGGTGCCATCCTCGAGTAACGTAGGGCCCCGGTAGCGTCTACGGCCGTCGTCGACTTTAAGTCAAATGCAAATACTGTGGAGTAATTACAATCGCCTGAGGGGGCCACTGATAGCACCGATCTTAAGGGAGGAGGATGGTCAGCTCGAACGTCGAGAGTCAACGTATTTTTGGGGACTCTTGCGTTGCGTATCGGAGAAATAGGACGTTACCACCGCGATTCTGGACCAGTGCGAGATTTTTACTCGAGAGGCTCCAATTACTGCAAGCCCCTGTCGTAAGGCCGTCGTTCGTCTCTGTCTTGAGTGTGGGAAGTTAGGTTTATTTTTGGTGAGAAAATCCGAGCGATATTGTCGCGACGGCACGCAATCGTCTCAGGAGTATAACGTCTTTTATTTTAGCGGTCGAATAGCTACCACCCGGCATTCAAATTTCATAATTAATTCGCTTGACGAGAACTCAAGGATCGTCGAAAGGGTTCCAATTATTGTACTTGGTCATTATAAATTTGAGCGCGTTGGAATCCAAGGATGCCTGTGCGAGAGTGGGAAATAACGAGAGAGATACTTGTCGTGAAAGACGCCTAGCTTTGATCTTGAAAAAATCGTTAGGGGAATAGCTTCTCTGGTTGAATCGTTGAGTGTCATTTGCTGTTTTATGACCGAATTGGTCTATTTTTCTTGTTGTCGAGTGCAAGTGCCGAGAGTAAATTGCGAGAGCGACGATCTGTCCCGAGCTAATCGATTTTATTCATTTTATCGCATTTGACCTATTCCGTTAGCTATTTTATTTTCTGTGACTTCATTTATTCTCAATTTTTATTCTAGTTATTGACAATAATTTGTTGTTTTAATCGTTTCATCCTATTTTGGACAATAAGTTTATTTTTCTTTCAGTCTGTTTCACTCTATTTTAGTTTTATTCTCCGGGCCGGGCAGATCTCGTAACTCGAGTGGATGTGTCGAAAGATTGGTGTGATTGTGCAACGTTATTGTGCGTTCGTCTGGAATAATAATTGTCGTGGCCAGTAAAATATCTTGGTGCAAATATAATGAGCAATTGAATCGAAGGAAACCAAATACGCCGCCATCTGTCGTTTCACGATCGTGCTTTCCAGATTAGTGACTTTGATCTGTGTTAAATATTATTCCGACATAAAACTAAATATTTAGTTCCCGCATCTCAAACGACGCGTTGAAATTCACCGCGAGACTAACCCCTCCGCTCTGCTATTTACCGAGGGTTCAGCGTGGCCGAACCGATCTCGTCTCTTTTTCCCGCAGATCAAATTTGTCTTGCGAAACATTTTATTTCGAGGGGCTGATGCCCCCCGCGCTACAACGCGAGCCTTTTGTGACCATATGTGTGCACCTATGTCCTTTGTTGGAAAAATACAGTTACAGTACATAAATTAGTTACAGGTTTCCTTAGTAATTATTCGACAAATCACAGCGTCTGAATACACTAATTAATAATCACAAATCGTTTAAATTAATTTAAAAATCAATCGGATACCTTTCTGTTTCGATTAAGATTTCGAAGAACAAAATTCGTTCAGAATTACAGTTTTATCAACGAGAACATCTGTCGATAACCCTGTATCCATTTTTCGGCTAATCCTTTTGTTTACTGCTAAACGTATTGAATAAGTACATTTTTTCATGTCGCGTAGACTAATTAATAATGAGAAAATCTTTCAATCAACCTAACATAATCATTACGGAACCTTTCTGCTTTGATTAAGACCTAGTAGAGAAAAATCGGTTTAGATTTACAAGTTTTATCAAGGAGAACGTAACTTATTGCCCTGTGTGGAAGTGTTTAAAAAGTTACAGTGAAGTTTGCAGATTATTAAACAATAATCAAGAGTCGCTCATAAAAGTGTTATTATTATTATTATTATTATTATTTTATTATTCCAATATTAAAAGTAGAATAATTTATACTGGAACAGAGTTGGGTTACGATTTTTTTCGTATAATACTTCTGTCACCAACGCAAAAAAAAAGAAAAAAAATTGTGTTGGTTAATTTTGTACTCCAATACTCTTACGACAAGTATTATTATCGTAATCATTAGCATTATTTTTTTTTCAGGGCAAACCTTGTATTTAAATTTAACTCGTAGAAGCGCGGCTACGTAAGCGAGAGTACGGGATTGCCGAAAAAATTTGACTCGTTGCTGAGCACCCAGTCGCGGAGGCATCTTGGTGGCACGAAATTGCGCACCGGTAAGTTATCGGGGCGCGGGGGCGGTTGCGGGTAAGTTCACGATGACGTGGACCAAGGTGAACTCTCGTGTCCTAGTCCACGTCACCGTCGAGGAGGAGTCACGAGAAGGTGCTCGGGATGGTTATTCGAGTGGGGTATTCATCGACTTAGCGAGCTCGTGGACTGACCGAGCGAGGGTTAGTACGAATCGAGACGGCAAGTGACAGCGAACGTTAAGGACGGCCGCAGGGTACGACGTTTTGAAAACGTCGACTTCGGCTTTCGGTTTTGAGTCTCGTAGGAGGCGGGATTATTATATAACAGTTTCTGCGACATTTTATCTCACTTGATTAAGTTTAAGAAAAAATATATATTGTTGATAATTCGTGAAAAAAAAAACAATTCAAAAAAAGGTATGTATTAAGTTTGCGTGATAGAGTTGTTAAACTAAATAATGTTTTTTTTATGTATTGTTAATTCTATTAAAAATGATTTGCAGTAATATTTTACACTAAAAATTATGTGACGGGCTTGAAATTTTGGACATTCGTTTTTTGTATTTAAACAAAGAGAAACTGTGAAATGAAAGTAAATTGCTTGGCGCGCTTTAAAATAATGAGCGCAAGTTAAAAGAAGCTAAAGAAAGTCATATTTTTATGCAATTCATATAGTTTTATTTACTCGAATGGGTCATTACTATGTAGGAGAGTTCATTGTCACTATGTGAGAAAGTATTATACAAGAAAGATAATTCTGTTCAGCATTCGATGAGTTCTCACGTGACACGGACACAAAGTGAAAAAAAAAACCGGCGTTATACGTCTATTTGAGGATTGAAAAATATCAAAATGAAACTCGTCACCATGAGCATCCTATTCTGATTTCAGCAGCACGGTAATCGTGTAAGATTGGAGACGAAAATTTAGCTGTACGTTCTTTCAATAAGCACAAAAAAAAATGGATTTGACTAAAGTAATCATTATCTGTTTGGCGTTGAGTGCGAGTCAATCTCTCGCTCAAATTATCAACGCTAAGACATCCAGCTCCGATAAATCGGCAAAGCTTGTAGAAGCAACGGTAAGGTGTTCTTCAAGCTTTACAAGTATATGTTGTAAGTGTAAACAGCAAGTGCAATTCCTTTTTTTCTAGACGGATATCTTGTTATCTTGTTACGAGAAAGATGTCAATACGGTGGGCTTTGCTGGACTATCTGAAAGTATTCTCTTAAAGACTCTCTGGTCCAAGCGACTCCTTCCTGTGACATTGATTGGCTGGTACGACTGATGTTCTTAATGGCCCCGTGGATAAAGAATCTCGTCGCAAACTACAAATTTTCGTAATCACGACTTCCTCTACAAAGCAACTGAGGCAAATTCTCGAACAGGTGAAGCGTTCTCGGTGGTGGAATCATATGGCGACTTTTCTCATCCTCGACTGGCAGTCAAGCACGAAATACGTTGCTTCGAACTCGTTTATATTTTTGAAGATAGCCTGGCAAATTGATATACTTAATGCGCTATACGTATGCTTCCATCCAAAGAAAGGAATACTGGTATACAGTTACAATCCTTATACAAGCCAGGCGCCTGAGCCCTGGCAGCTCAATAGTATACACACGGCGAAATATAATCACCCTTTCGCCATGTTTGTGCGAGAGTATGGCGACAGTGAACGAATCTGCGAAAATCTAGATTTTGATAAGTCGACCGATCTCGGCGGCCACCCAATCATCGGCAGTGTGAATTATATTACTACAAATAAGGCCATACTTCCGAATTCTGTAGAAATCTCATATTTTTATTTGATTCCCATTAAAGCTCTAAACACCACTTTGCGCGTTCGCACCCATCCCCTAACGCCTGAAGAGGCTAAAGTTATGCCTTACAAACATGTTTTTATGGACACGGTAAATGGCATCAGTGATATCGTGATACGGCCTTATTCTTATCATTTTGCGGAGAATTTTACGACTTCGTATGTGAACTTCGAAATGGGTCTTGTTGTGGTAACCCAATACAGCCGTTATTTGTCACAAGTGGAGAAGCTCATAGCTGTTTTCGATAGAAGTGTCCGTATCGGGCTGTGCCTGGTTGCCGTGAGTATTGTGATTTTCTTTAAATGTTTTCGGCGCGAGACTCTTTCAACGGCAATTCTAAACCTTTTTCGCTTAGCTACTTATTCGGGTCTTACGAAAGAACCCAAAAACCAAAAAGCGCGAATTTATTTAGCTGGTGTATTTATTCTTGTGGTTACCATTTTGGGGGTTTATCAAGGGTTATTCGCTTCTTTACTGACGAATTCAAAGTCACTACCGAACGTAAACACGATGCAAGACCTCGCTCAATCTAATCACAAAATTTATGTACGCGCCGCGTTGATTCCCTCCTTCTCAGGCTCAGAATTTAAAGGCCGACTTATAGAAAATGGATTCGATGATTGTGTAGGGTATGTGATGCGTAATTCTTCGGTCGCTTGTATAATGTTTGAAGCGGAAGTCCTTGACAAGACGCTGACGGCGAAGCTGCACATCTCGAAACCAATCATAAACTTGTTGATGGTTATGGTTATCCGAAAAGACTGGCCCCTCGAAGACAGATACAACATGATTCATAGAACGATGATCGAGACTGGCGTAACTCGGCACCTAACATATTATTTAATAGACAAAAAATCGCGTAAAGACGATTACTATGCAAAGCTGGCGGAAGATACACCGTACCGAACCATAAATTTGAACGACATAACCTTCATGTTCGCCTTTCTCGGAATTTGTTGGGGATGTGCAGTTGTATGTTTCACTGTCGAAATAGCAATTAATCGAGCTCCTTCGAAAATCAAAAATGTATTCGGCCATATTCAAAGTCGACTTGGATTAAAATAAACAATGTAGCGACAAATCGAAGAAATTTTAATACCAATTTTACTGTAAATAATGTAAGGACATCGACTATAAAGAAACAGCATTAAATTTACGAAGCTAGGGATTGAAAATGACTATACATGAGGATTAATTCGATCACCTTTAATCAAAAGTAATATTCAATCTGGTAAATAGAATAACCGAATTTTAATGTAACATATATTTCCTAGTTCCAATTGGAAACGAATAATTTATTGTCATTGAAAAATCACAATCTCGTATACTTATGTGAACAAGTGTTACTTAACATTTACAATATGCATATGAGATTTACTTACACGTGTACATGGGTTCGATCATTAAGGAATCTGTGCATGAAAATGAATCTAAAATTTCGTTAGAGTCAATGTCTGATTTGAATTTGAATGTACTTGTAAATATTAAAATAGCGGTTAATGATCGTTGTAATTTCCGCTGGAATGCTCGAAAAATAAAGTACCAGACCGGCATTTCAAATATAAAAATGTATTTTGCCTTAGACAATTTTTATTAAATTGCAATAAAGGATATGACATGTGGGCTTACTGTTTCTCGCATGTGAAACGAAACTTGTAAAAGTCAACGACTCGTAGTCTTGCGTCAATTGGACTTTGTCGATCTACACGATATAACGTTATTGACTCATAGATTCTTTATCCTTCTCTCGCGGTAGGTGAACACACGGTAACTGTGTGTTATTCATACACAGTAACTGTGAATTATGAAGACTCAAGTATTTGATATTGAAGATGCAACACGAGTATATAAATTTTTATCCAAGAATGCATTGCAGTGATACTAATTTGTATATGACTTTTCCTCCACTTTATTCGCATAAATTCAATTGATTTTTTAAATATGAAAAAACAATTGCACATTAATTTTAATGGTAAGTATATTTGTATTACAAAAATCTACAACATTTTTGAACGATTGTTATATTAAATATAGAAGATGAACGTCTCTGAAAGTTATATAGGTTAGTTCGTCTTCAATTTGTATATCGGGCATTCCATGATAATTTGACCTGACATTGACCATAATATTAATTTTTTAATAGTGAAAATTGTACTATCTTATAATATATATTCTGATTTAACAAATTACTGTAACGCTGTTAAAAATTCTGAAAGACAAAAATATATAAGAATAAAAAAAATATATTCCTCAATGCAGTACATGATTTGTTAGAAAATAACATTTTTAAGACCACCACGAAGGTCGGCGCGGCCCAAGTGTAAATGATAGAAAAGTCAATGAGTGAAATTTAAATAATTTATTTTCTATACCGGAAAATTTCCCTTGCACGATTTAATTGCGGAAAACATTTTTACATAATTAACCCTCCATAGGCACACTACAATTAGCGCACCTCCCTAGACACACATGGGTCTGTGGATTAAAAAATCTGAAAAAATTCAGGACAGTAGTTTGAGATTTATAGAAAGAGAGCATGCATTCGATGATAGATAAAAATTAATTTTTATTATTGTTATTTAATGGAAATGAATAGGAAACGAAAAATTCACGACTTCACTTAAAAAAGCATAGATGTTTATGAAGTAAATTTAAAAAAGTGGTAGTACACAATATGTTTCTTGACATAAAGTAGATGAAGAAAAAAAAAATAACATAATGAAATTTTTTAAAAAGTATAATTATTTGAACAATTGAAAAAGTGCAATTTTTGGAGTGAAAACTGCGAGATTTTGGTTCGAAAATTACGGTAGTCAAAATTAAAAACATTTTTATGTTACATATTATTACTTTCATTTATTCTTATTGAAATAATTGAAATCATTACAAAAAAAATTATAAAATGCATTCTTTACACACATAAATCTTTTTTCGAAAATTGGTAGAACTGCACGTAGTTTTCGATTATCATATGCGAATAGAATTTCAACAGTGAAATTTTTTCATTCGTTGGATCA
The DNA here is from genome assembly GCA_963942595.1 of Cylloceria caligata. Classification (NCBI taxonomy): domain Eukaryota; kingdom Metazoa; phylum Arthropoda; class Insecta; order Hymenoptera; family Ichneumonidae; genus Cylloceria; species Cylloceria caligata. The sequence goes on from OZ012704.1 coordinate 73,442,775, forward strand.
TTGCATTACGGGCGTTTTAACCCTCCGTAGACACACATAGGTCTGATGTGTCCGCTATAGATTTCAATTGCTTGGTCACTCAGCACAAACTGAAGGCCAAGATCGCCGTTTGGTATCTGAGTTCCCACTCCAACTACAATTTTTTAGGTGGGGGTACGAACCGGAAATATGGACTAACCGTTGAAACCAATCGATTTTTAAAACCGTCCGGACACCACAGACCCATGTGTGCCTACAGAGGGTTAAAACCCCGGAATCCCCATTTTTACCAGGGGATAACGTCTCTCGGTTCAAAAGCTGATAGCATGTGGTCCCGCGTTAAACAGGAATCATCGAAGCGAACCCAGGAACACCATTGCGCTTCAACTGCCGAAGAGTTTGTCCCGTGGTGGAGATATAAATTGGTAGAGAAATATACTGGAAAACGTGTTTTCCGGAATGAAGTTACGGTCGAGATGTTTTTCATAGAGAACAAAGTTCTGTGGATAAAGTTACAAATGTGATATTTCATCGACGACAGATTTTAGTGGAATTTATTTCCTGGGTCTCCGAAATAAATTGAATACTGACACCAAGTCTAATGTCAAGATCAAAATCATTCATCAATCAAACTTGATGACATATATCGTGACGGCGTTTTTTTTACTACAGCGACGATTCTCAGAATAATATTATATCATTTCAAACGATTCTTATTTCTTTAAAAATCAATTAAACCGTATCTCGGTCTGTTTTTTTTATCTGTTGATTATTATAGCATGTGTCAGACAGGAGAAGAAAATAAATACGCAAATAAGAATTAGTTTTGTTTCGCTTATTGAACGTAGACATACACCGTTCAGAGAAATCTTTGATATAACTTGATAATAATGCAAATGTAGTAGGACATGTTTCTGGTCAGTTCCAATGCCGTTTTAGCACGTCCTTCTATCTCGGCCTTTCTCTCTTCCGCCCCCATATTTCCACCCCGAATACCGCAACAGCTTTCGCTATTGAGTCGAATAGATACATTCTTTCTCCCAAACGGTCTATCTGTGCTTTATTCATGGTTATCCACACTGTATTTGCGGTTTTCTGCGTCGTTCCTGGTTATAGCACTCTCATGTGCTTCTTCATTGTACTCTCCGTTTAAAGCCAGAATCCTAGATATTTGAACTCGTTGACCACTTCTTTTATTCTCAAATTCGTAGCTTTTTCTCTGCGGCCTCCTTCGGCCTTTTCTGAAAACTATGATAATCAAATTATCCGCATTTACTTCTATTGCCGTCCTGTTCATAAACTGTTTCAACGACTTGAGCGTCCTCAAAAGTGAGAAAAAAACGATCTTAACTACGTAATCTTAACGAGAACTTAACGATCTCACAGTTTCGTGGAATCTGCATGCAGAGGCAACTGTTTGAACGTAAATATAGAAAATAGTAATTATTACAAGTGTATTAATTAATAAGTGTAAAATACTAATTGATACGACAATCTATGAATTATTCTCTTTAAATTATTACAATAATGACTAATAATAAGCATTTTGTTATTAATACCAATGCTATGTTGAGTCAACATGTTTATCAAACCTTAATAAAGGATCATTTCATACAAATATACATTCATTAACTGTTATAAGTAATTATTGGTGCCAATTTAGAGTAAACAAATAATTTATTTGTTTACTCTAACGGAATATTTATTTCTTCATATACTTATACTTAACCATTTGTTAACGGATAACAAATCCTTGGGCTTACAAATAAATTTTTTTATCAGTGTGAGCATGAAAAATTGAAACGGCTGATATATCTCGAGAACGGAACGATCGATCTTCCTGAAACTTTGCACACGAGATGACTCACAACCCTCATCGGTTCTCTGTACTTTTCCTAAATCGCTGAAGGCTGCCTCATTTCATGGATACGAATTTTTCGAAGGTCAGGTGTTATCTCTTTAACTTTCGCAAATGTTGAGCTATCGAGTTAAAACTTTCTACGATAAAAGGCGAGGGGACAAGGTTGTTCGGTATTGAGTTTCGAATAAATCGATCAAAGCACTCAGATTTTATAAAATTATGAGTTTTTGTAATTTTTCAAAAAATAATTCTGTTTTTGCTTCAACTTTCCTAAATTTTTATTCATCAAACCGAAACTTGACAAACAAATTTAGAAAAAATCGACCCAGAGGTTTCAACTTTATGAAATTTGCAATTTGACAATATTTTTATTTCATTGAAAAATTTAACATCACTTCCTCTATATGGAAACCAGAATTGAGATAACTATTTCTAAATCACATTGACTGTCGAACCGAGTTTTATCCTATAAAGCTGATTTGTATTGCAGATATCGACTTCCGATCTCGGAATTAATTGATACCACAGAGTTCTGGTTTGTTTACGTTTGTCATAAACATGATAACAGAAGCTATTTGTGAATTTTTTTCGGTCTTTCGGGCGTTTTCTCCAAGTGGAAATATTTTTAACTAATAAACGTCTCGAAATAAACAAACGACATTGCTACACCTTGATAGATAACAGAACCGTTAATACGATATTGGAGATTTTGGACAGATGCCAAAAACCACTTAATTTTTTAATCGACCTGTTATCAATTGACACAAACATTTTTTAAACAAATAAAATGAATACAACGCTGTTTCACGTACTTTTCTGGTGAAAATATTTTTCACATAATTTGTACCCGTTTGTACCTGTTTGCACCACCTGGAAATTTCAAGATTCTGCGCGTGATTCAGAACAATCTGCTCGATGGGTTACAATCAATTGACATTTCATTTTATTAGCAACAATATTATACACCGGTTTAGTCGAGGAAAATTCTTTTCAGGTCACCAGGTGGAAGCAATCTTCTTATTTCAATACTGTTTGCACTACTTTGATGTTTACAGTGATATAGGTACCGAGGTTTTAAAGTTTTTACTTTTTTCAATATTTGCGCCACTTAACCGATGTTCAATTTCATTGCAAAAGAAATGATTGGTCATACAGTATATCATCCGTCATACGGTTTCTTCTGAATTATGTGCACAGTTGAAAAAGCAAAAAATGGTGAACAAGGACTGGTTGACCTAACATTTCTTTCTGTCAATTCTTGCACCGACTGTTCCATTATTTATCTTACCATTCCCTTCCTGTTTCAGAGATCTGAACTCCTGAACTTCTTTCCTGTGCGGTCACACGTCGTACTTATAACTTAGAGGATACACATTAACTAAATGAAGCTGTGTCTCTCTGAACTACTTCATCTTGGATTCGTGACATATTAGCTGATCTCTTTGCAATTGACCAATAAGCGCAGATGGTCGACGGCTTCTATTTTTCTCTACCTCGACAGAGCTCATCTATCTATGTGAACACATAATCATTTTTAACACATGCAACAACGACTGTCGTCGATGCAGGAAAAGAATCGAGAGGGTGATGGATTACACTAACAGTCATTTATAACAAATGTAACAACTTCATGACAGTATTTTCACGATCGATAGTATTCTTATTGTCCTCGTGCAGCCTGGAATAATATAAAAATTAATGTAAATACATAAATAGTTCGAATAAACCTTAAATCTCGTAATTTTTATACCTTTATTGTCCTTTATTGTCGTGTGCAGACGCTATCACACTTAAAATGCACTACCTTATATATAAAATATTAAAACACTATAAACTATCATTATATACTTTCCGGTCAAGCTGGACCTCGAGAACAGTCTGACAGAACACGTGGACGACGAGGAACATTGTCCGGCCAAGCTAACAAATTCAGCACCGGGAGGACCTGGTCAGCAAAGTCGCAGGTCATCCCGGTCGTCTAGATCAGGGGTCTCCAAACTACGGCCCGAGGGCCACATTCGGCCCGCGGACAGATTTTGGACTATTTCACTTTTTACCACCGGCAACAATGATAATATGGTTTTGGCCCTCGGAACTTACTGGAGTAATCAGTATGGCCCTAAGGCTGGAAAGTTTGGAGACCCCTGGTCTAGATTAAACCCTACGCGAAACCGGCGACGTTATCATCACTGATGCAAAGCTCTCAGACTATCTGAAAATGATTATTTATTCATTTATTTAGGGCCTACACCGGTCACTCCCAATTAATGTTTCATTAGCTACGATCCTGTCAGAACGCTATATATATGGTTTTTCGCTATCAACGTCGTCCTACGGCGTACCGAACATTCGTTCATTTCTGTCGGTCAAAAGTAATTCGAGAGATTGAATTTCGAGACTTTGATAAACACCCCGAAAAAAGCGACAGTTTTGTGGGATGCACGCAGCCTAATCCACACCGATTATTATCTTCAAACGGAAACAATCAACGGCAAATATTATGCCAACTTATTGGACCAGTTCAACGTTGATTTGAAGAAAACACGACCGCATTTGGCTAAAACGTAAGTGCTCTTCCACCAAGGCAATGCACGAGTGCAGACGTGTGTAGTTTCCATGGCAAAATTCCATGAATTAGGATACGAATTACTTTTTCAGTCGACATATTCTCCGGATTTAGCCCCCAATGACTATTTTTTGTTTCCAAACCTGAAGAAATGGCTCGGCAGAAAGAGATTTGCTTCCAACGATAAAATCATGGCTCAAACAAACGCCTATTTTTACAATCTCGACGAATCTTATTATTTGGAAGGGATTAAAAAATTAGAGAAACGTTGTATTAAGCTCAAAGGATACTATGTTGAGAAATACAACTTTTTTTGCCGTAAAATCTATCTTTCGTTCAAAAAGTCACTGAGTTATTGATCCGTCCTCGTAAATTAGGCATGCAACCGATAGGGTAAATTTATGATTTACAGTTAATAAGCAGATTAAGCTCTACGGTCGGTAAAGAAAATTGTGTCCTGCTGCCGGTAAAAAATTATATCCAGACGTCGATAAATAGATTGTGGCCTTGCAATCGATGAACAGATTGAACCTTGTCGACGGTAAAAAAGATCGTGGCCTGCCGTCGATAAACACATTCGGCCCTACCATCGAAAAGTACAATTGAGGCCTTACCGTCGATAAACAGATGAAGCCTTCCATAGCTAATTTTTTTTTATTATTTGGTATCGAATTTAATAGATTTTTTTTCAAATCGTTCAAAGTAGCTATTCAAAATAGGGATAGTAAGTAAAAACACTGATAATTATCTGAAGCCTGATAAAAACTGTTTTGTTTATGGAAAAGATTGTAAATCGTGTAAGAAAAGTTTGTACACCAGTTTTTCTTATTCTCGGCGACTGCACATTCACGCTGACACCTTGTGCAGCTCCTGCGAGCTAGTGCTGGACCGTCACATGGGTTCTCGAACCTGGTGTGTCGTGATGTAAATAGCACGGCAGGTACGAGGCGAGCTGGTGGTCATTCTTGAGGTGCTCAGGTAGTTTATCCCACAGAATAGGTATGTTTGGTCCCCGATGTTTCACCAATAAGCATTTCAGGATGTACTCGAGATCAAATTATTGTCTTTTTTTATGCAAATCATTTCGATGGAAAGACGCTTGTGTAAGGAAGATTCAAAAGCTAACATTCTAGAATTATCAAACGTATATTTAGTTGCATTAATATGACTGACCAAATTGGTGCGACCTTGATACAGGTGATTAACACAATTTCTATGCTCTTGAATGCGTAAAAACACGCATTTTAGTCTATCCAATATCGGTTCCAGGAGAATCTTTGCATGGTAACAAATCAACTAATTTGGATTTCAACAACGAGGGAATTTTATCTTTCATTGAACCTATAATCAAGTTAACGTTATGTTTGTTATTTGTGCCTACATTAATTTCAAATTCTTTCAAAACGGATAGTATATATATTTTATGTAAGGAAAATTCATAATTCAACTTGTGTCAGATTTGTGATTTTCTTCTTGAGTGATACAAAACGTAGTAATAGTCCGTCTTCTAACATGAATGATCCATTTAATAAAATGTGTAGGATTACAAGTTAAGAGTAACGTGTCATTAATGAGTTTAAAGTTTTAACTCCAGAACCGTGAATGTGAAAGTTTTAATGCTCTATCTACGAGCATTATATATAATGCCTATTTCTTACGACGCGAGAAAAAGTTAATAAACCTACCAGACCACGCTTACGATACCAATCTGTTATAATGCTATTATTTTCCCTAATTAATAACAAATCCAGGAATGATATTTTGTTATCATTTTCTTTTTCAATATTAAATTGTAATTTGGAATGGTGAGCATGGAAAATTGTTGAATTTGAACAGATGGCGACAATATAATGACGTCATAAACAAGTATTTTGTCTAAATAATACTACTAACTCGGTTCATCGTAATACCAACATAACAGCACATAACGATTCCATTGACCCATCTACAACGATTTTGAGTGTTAACAGAATTTGCAACTCTAACAACAGTCTTATAAATTATTGGTTGATCAAGCTATTCAGTATAGGCATTCCACCTCACATAGAATTTTTCCTATCGTTGGCACTTACATATCTTCATCCTTATGCACGAAAGAAACCAAAGGTGTCGCTCATAAAGTTATTCAGAAAATTTGAATTACAGTCATATTTGATTCAGAAAGACAAATTAAATAATGCAAGAAACTCACTAACTTACATTACGCTAATACAAAAAATACACTTGTAAAGTCACTGTAAATACTACGAGATTTCTATCTTTACACCTTGACATAAAAATCACCAGAGCTGATAAAAGTAATAGCACTATTTTTCTACATTCTATAGATTACATACAAAAATCCCTTGCACTCCCAAATGATGAACCTATTTATAAGATTACGGCAGTTGATCCAAGGAAAATTGTACAAAGATTTGTTACTAGGCTTCAGGATGAATAGAAACGCGTAAAATTCATAAATGAGACTATCATTACTTAAAATCTGATAATAGAAACTTAGCTAGAATGTAAACTTTACCAAAAGTGCACAACCCGAACATCTCAATGAGTCCCACACACAAATGAGCTGTTTTTATTCATAAAATGTTGACGAAGCGTATTAATAGTCCAACTTCGAATGTCAATGGCAGTTCCTCTCTGCAATCATTTCGTACTGATTTCGTACATCACTTTGAGCATCGTGCGGAATCTCGAGGAAGCAATTTGCAAGTTTCAATTTGCATCTTGTTTTAATACTCGAACCGTTTGACCGATCGTCTCTAAAATATGTACCAAATTTACTTTTGTAATACTTTTGCAATTTCAGGATTGTTCGAATATTCATTAAATCTAGATACTTTGACCGATCTTCCCCAATTTCAAAATCAACCTTCCTCTAGTGATACTCTACTTATATGAAAAAAAATATCCTCAAATCTTTGAATTTGCGGTAGTTCCAGCAACCACAGACATTTTTAAAAAAATTAAACGGAAGCACTGTAGCTGAAACTGTTCTTCTCTTCTTCTCTTCTTTTCTTATACTTGTAATTATAGTTTAATTTATTTTCTACCTCTTCGCTGTTTCCTCCTTTCGCATATATTATTGTGTCGTCCGCAAACATTTTAATGCTACACTCTTGTGGACAGATTTGCACTGTACATATATCGTAAATAGCAAAGGTCCTAGTACTGATCCCTGTGGAACCCCATACTTTGTCATAATTCGTTTTGACCACTGATCGTTAAATCTAACTTGTTACGTTCTGTTACCTAAATATGACCTTAACCATTTAGTACCATTCCTCTCATTCCGTATTGACATAATTTATCCAATAGTCTATCCCTATCTACTGTTTCGAATGCTCGCTTTAAAACCAGAAATATTTCTCCTACAATGTTTCCTTCACTGACTATCATCTTCCAATCATCAATAACAGTTTGAATTGCTGTCTCACAAGAATGATTTTTCCTAAAATCCGATTGGTGTTCCGTAATAATATAATTATTTTGTGAATACATTTCAATTTGCCCTTTTACTACTAGCTCCAATGCTTTCTCATATATTGGCAATATATTTATTAGTCTGTATTCACTTGCTTTCATTGGTTTTTCTATTTTGGAAATCGGTATTATTGTGGATGTTTTCCATCCCTCCGGACATGCACCTTTATTTAATGAATCATTTATTACCTTCAATAATTCTTCCCCTATTACATAAAAGCATGCTTTCAATCTATTGATCACAAGTTATTTCTTCATCTGTTCTTTTTTTACATGGCAAACCCATAACGATTCGTTCTAATTTATATTTATCTATCAATTCAAAATTCTCGATTGTATCCCTACTTTTTATAACATAAACATTTATGTTACCTTCATTAGTCTCCACGCATATGGACTCAATTGTATCATCAATACTCTGTATATAATACAAATTAAACTTGTCTGCAAAATTACATTCACCTGTGTTTCGTAATATCTCAAAATCTACATTATTTATTTATTTTAACCCCGCTTTTTCTCCTCTTAATACTCCTTTTAAAGTGTTCCATAACATTACAGGGTCATCTTTATTATTGTCTATCATAATTTTATAATATTCTTACTTTTTGTTCCTAATCAATTTAATAATTATATTTCTTTCAAGTTTAAATTGCAGCCAATCTTGTTCAATGTCCGTATGCACCGCTCCAGTATATGCTTCGTCCCTTTTCTTTATAGCTATATCCTGATATCATCCGAACACCATTTTTTTCTTTCCCATAGCTTTGGAATTTTAAACTTCCTCTTTGGTGCAACTATATCTAAAGCATCTACTATATTTTGAACACAATTTTCTGCTATTGCGTTCACATCTAAGTCATCTCTATACTCTCTTCTTTTTTCTATTGCTTTAAAAAATTCACCTATACGAAATTTAGTATAATTTCTACTAATAAATTCTCTGTATTTTTCACCCTCGTTGGTTATAATAAATTCAATATTCATCCAAGAATGATCTGTTATCTTCGGTTTATCATGCACTTTATAATTCACCTTGCTATTCGCAAAAACCAAATCTATCAATGTTTTACTACCTTTCGTAACTCGCGTTGGCTTATCAATATATTGTTTCATATATAAATATGACATTTCTGTTGTTAATTTTTTTGCATAAAACGAATCTTTCATTACATCTATATTAAAATCTCCTAGCATTATACATTGTCCTTACACTACCAATAAGTCCACGATACGGCCACAGGACTTTTTCTATGAGGAAGCAACAAAGAAACTCAAATCACTATGTCTACTACTTATTTCACGATTAAAAATAAAATTTACAAACCAGTTTCTAGCCTCCCTATAGGCTCCCCATTCGCTTCATTATTTTTTAAATGTTGTTATGGCTGATTTAGAAGAATGTTGCTTATCAGAACTTAATTACACTCCAATTTTGTATAAAAGTTACGCTATCGAAATGATTGTCTCTTTGCCACTTGGTCGAATTCAATACACTTTAACGATTTTCTCAAGCTACAGTTAGCTAATGAAAAAGGAAATAACATTCGTGGATTCGTTATTAATTAGGGGAAATAATAATATTACAACAGAATGGCATCGTAAACCTACTTACAAGGAAGGATAGTTTGGTGTCCCCCCTATTTTTTTTTATCGGCGGAAAAACATTTCTAAGGGGTGAAATCGCCTTTAAAAGTTAGGGTTGATTATGCAGTTTCACCCCTGCAAATGAATTTTTTTCTTCAACTTCACGTGGAATTGTTATTGTCTCCAATGAGGAGAATTTTGGTTTTTGTTTCATTAAAATCGGTTGACGCCCTCTGGGTGAAACTGCATAATCACCCTTCGACATGCCTAACTTTGAAAGGCGATTTCACCCCTTAGAAATGTTTTTCCGCCGATAAAAAAAAATACGTGTCTTTTAGCTTTCGATGCTCTACAACATACGTGAGTTTCATCAAAATCGGTGGAGGACACCAAACTATCCTTGCTTGTTAGTCTAGTAGGTTCATTAACTTTTTCTCCAGTCATCTAAAAAACAAAAAATTGACATTATATACATACTCGTAGATAAAACATGACACGTTATTCTGAAATTGTTGTCCTAGAAATTTCATTAAAGGTACATTCATGTTAGAAGACAGGCTTTCATTACTATTCCCACCACTCAAGAAGAACATCGGAAATTTGACACAAGTAGAGTTATAAATTTTCAAGTAACAAACATAGCATTAACTTGACTATCGGCGCAACGGAAGATGAAATTCCCTCGTTGTTAAAATCCAAATTTGTTTATTTTTTAACCGTGCAAAATTTGTCCTGCAGCTAATATTGGACTGACTAATAACAAGTACCTATAATAACGCATTCTAAAACATAGAAATCGTGTCTATCACCTGCCTGAACCATGCTCTTAAATGCGTGTTTTTATTCCCTGTTATCAGTCTGTCCAATATATGGCCGGAGAGGCCATAGTCAACGATTGATTATCCTCAACCATTATTCAGTTATCTTGTTTATGTACTTCATCCGATTACATTATTATTGCTAATATTTTTCATATATCCCTTGATTATTCATTACTAAATAAACGGACATTATTCTCGTAAACCAATAGTACAATTGCATCGTATCCATTCTCTCGACAATTCTGCAAACATCGACGACACGCGGTCTACGTGCGATAAGTTTCCCGCCTTCAACCGGCAACCCGCCTGACAACGAAACACCAGATCGGAACGCTGGGTTTTCTCCAGTTCTCTCTTAGAAAATTTATAACACTTGTTAATAGCAAATTAAATGGTGGGAGGTAATCCGCGTCGACGGGCTGGGTAATTCACCCGATGGTCTTTACACTGAAATCTGTACCGGTTAACATACACACACTTACCAAAGCTAGTATGCCTACCCCCATTTAAAATTTGATGACGCGCGGCTTTCCCATCGCACTCCATGTATCGTTCTTATTATACGTTGAGTGAGGTTCAGACTCGCTTCGGGTAATGCAGAACGCTGCCTGATTCAATTTTTTGCAAACGTAAGCATCTCGCATGTTGTTGCTATTGAGTATTTAAAAGGACCCCAGAAACGCAACTCTCATATTAATGACAGTATATGAAAACCTCTCTGACTGTGTAAGACGGTAGGGATAAACAAGAATGCAGAAGTGGCCCAATTACAGATTGGGTCAGCGTAGTGTCCCTATTGGCTGTTTGTCAAGGAATGGAAAAATAACTGACTGTGGTGATTGGTTAAAAGGCCGTTACCAAGAGTTTGTTACTACGTGGATTACTAATAATAGGAATATTTACTCTCATTTTTATTCCTTTTTCGCAGACGTTTGTTATTTCTTTGATGTTTTTTTGACTTTCGATAGAAACAAATAATGAATTAAAATTCTTTCATTGGTATAACAACTTCTCTGAGGAGAAAATAGGAACCGTAAATGTTATTCAACTTACAATCAGTCGGTACAAAGATGTCTACTCATATCTGGTCGGTATGTAGGCTCACGGTGGCTGCGGCAGCCATTTACGCCGTCGAGATTCGTGGAAATACAACTTTCTATGGATACGACGCCACAGAAAAAAGTTCCTATATTCGAGGCCATTTTGATGCGAAGCATCACGTAACGTCAAAGCCAATAGCATTCCATCTTGCGAATTCAAATTTTGCTATGAAACACGACGCCAAAACCGGTAGAAAAAAGTTCCGAAGTGATACTATCATAATATCGACAAAAAAAAGAGTTTGTACGCATATTCTCTTACACTGATACGTGATGTAATTATTGATAAAAGTATGAGATAGTGTCCTGCTGTGGATTTATCTCGAGTGTGACTGGCTACCGGTCAAGCTTGCGATCTTAAGACAATCAAGGAGAAAATCACGAATGACAGGTGTGTGCTTAAAGATGCACTTTGGTGAACAAAGGCAAGAAAAAAGGATAAATATTTCGTTTCAAACCTGTCGTGTTCTGTATCGTTGGAATTCAAGGTGTTACGCTTCCTGCCTGATAATCAGTTCCTAGGTCACGTATTATTGGAACGAGTAAGATTTAAGAAACATTCGTTGAAATTATGAGCAAAGAGATGGAGAATCAGTCGTTTAACGAGAGAAACAGTCTGACTGGAAACTCGGGTTTTCTGGGTTTGACGAGTCTTCGCTCAAAACTGCAGCCTGTTCGTGTTAAAGCTCTGTTGGAAATGTATGGTAGTGACGAAGAAGACAGCGAAGACAAGGGTAAAGAATCTGACAGCGAATCTGATTGCGATGAAATTCAGCAGTTGCCGGACGATGATGAAGAAGCGCTCGAAGAGACGAGTCCTACTGCAAAGAATCGCAACGAAGAGAAAGATAATTGCAATCGTGCGGCGAATGTGGAAGTTGTCGATCAACAATTTAAAGAACAATGCGAGCGACAAGATGAGATTCAGCTGAAGCAGGAAAAAATTAACGCAATAGAAAATATCTACACTTCAGAACGTTTGCAGTTCACAAATAATTTTAGTTCGTATGAACAATCTTCAATGAGATTAGAAAATCATAGATCTTCGAGTCTGCCTGCAGAATTTTCATCCTCCGGTACCTATGCTAGTTCCGCGGCATCAAAATCATTTATCGAGAGCAATCGTGTGTTAAATGTAAAGTTTAAAGCTCCTGATTTGTTGTATTCCTCTAACAACAATTCTCAGCCTGTAGTAACTGCAAAGTCGGAATATACTACACATGGAGGACATTATTCTACTAAAGCCAAATTTGAACCATCAGAGTCAAGTTACATCTCGAACGTGAGACATTTGCATGCGACAAACGTTGCGTCGCAATCAGACCCTTCCGCGACAAGTGCGTCAGTGACTGTTCATGCTCCGACTGTCAGCCACCTCATAACGGACACGCCGCATAAAAATAATCCACCTGTAGGTTCTATGCGTCCGGTACCATCCGTGTCTCACAGAAGCATTTTTCAAACACCCCAAAATTCGAGAATCCATCAACAAGATTACTCCAAGAACCATGTTCAAACACCTGCAACGATATTTGGCAATTGGTCGCAAAGACATATGGCTCAGACACCGATGCAGAGTCGTTCGGCGATCCTACCCAGCGATTCTGTGCGAGCTCAGACACCTTTGATTCTTGGTTCGCAGCATACAAACGCCGCAGTAGCAGCAACAGCCGGATCTTCCCATGAAACTCCCTGGTATCGAGGTACGGAAGAAAAAAAAATACGAAGGCCGCTCGCCGAAACTATCCAGTCCAATGTCAACCACCCGCAGCATTTGCAGAGTGAGAAACATCCGACTCGATATACCACAGACTCATCTGCAGGTTTCTCAAAGCATCAGGAATCTCCTGATAATCCACAGGAGCGCAACATCTTGGAAAGCATCAAAGATAAATGCTCTATCAAATCCACACAGCAGCAGCACCACCACAGGCAGCACGAATCCAAAGAAAACCGACATCCTCCACCTTTGATTGATAAATTGCCTAAGAAAGAAGAAGAACAAGGGAGCCGAGGAAATTTTGAAAATCCAATCAAAGAGTCAATCGGCTCGGGCTCTGATGGTAATGTTCTTAATGAAAATCGTTCGGAAGCAGCGAGGAACAGACTTGAAACCTGCGATCCACCGGCATCTCGGGATCTTCGACCGAATGTCACGACGGAGCCGAAAAATACGGCTCTCGCCGAATCCATGCACAAAAATAATGCTGTTTCTAAAAAGAAAACGAAGGTTCAGTTGTCAATACCGTCGAGCATTCATAGACCGAACCAGGGCGAGACGATAATGGTAAAGGGCAAAGATTATCTTATTCTCGGGACACTCGGCGAAGGTATGAGCGGCTATGTTCTCAGGGTTCAAGATCTCACCAGTCTCGAGTTGCGGGCTATAAAGGTCGTCAATCTCAGTCGCATGGACAAGGATTGTGCTCAAGGATGCATGCAAGAGATATCGATGCTTCATAAACTACAGGCACCTTGCGTCGTCAAAATGTTCGATTAGTACGTAGTTAACTCGATTTATTGAATTGTATATTTATCGAACTGGTATTCTGAATTGATCAATTTTTCTTTATTTTTTTAGCGACATTCAATTTCCAATGGTCCACGTGGTTATGGAAATGGGCGACACCGATTTTAGAAGTTTGTTACACTCGATGTCGGAGAAGAGACGCCTACCGTTAACAATGATTCTTTATTACTGGACGGAGATGTTGACCGCTGTGAAGCATATTCACGATAATGGTAACTCCTTATCATTAAGCTGGATCGCATTACAAATTTTGTCTATAAAAGGAAAGTTTGTATTAATTATTATTCATAAGCATAAATTGGCATTGTTTATTGTCCACAGGAGTTATACACTCTGACTTAAAGCCGGCAAACTTTCTTCTGGTCCGAGGAAGACTAAAATTAATAGATTTCGGCATAGCGTCTAGCATGAATGCCGACATGACGTCCGTCGTTAGGAACTCTCCCATAGGCACTCTAAATTACATAAGTCCAGAAGCGGTAATGGATGTAAGTGGTGGTGGAACCGGCGGTGATTCTCCAAATCAGAATGTCAAATATAAGGTGAATAGTATAGAATTATGAAGAGAATAATTTTTTTTCCCTTATCCACAATTCCACAAATGTACTTAATGAAACATAAATTTTGCATTCGACAGATTAGTTACAAGTCCGACGTGTGGTCACTCGGATGTATTTTATATAGTTTGGTTTACGGATACACGCCGTTCCACAATATTCGTGCTCAGTGGGCAAAGATTCAAGCGATAACTAATCCGAATCCAAAGATATCGTTCAGATTACCCGCAGAAAACGATGTCGAGCCAACGCCACCGATTCTTATTGACGTGATGCGCAAGTGTCTTCAACATGACCCAAAAGCGAGGCCAACCGCAACTCAGCTTCTTCAGATTCCTTATATACCAATCAAACCGAGTTCTCGTACTCTTGTTCCCGATATACCGTCCAACATCGTTATGAAGATCAGGCACTCTCTGACTGACGACGAATGGCGAAAATTTACAGAGGTATGCTTTACAAAAATATTAATAAACTCCAATAGTAGACTTGGAAAAAAAATAATAACCCGACGATGCCTTTAATTCGATTGTATATTTTTTTTTTTTTAAGATTATGGAGGCCAGAGGAAATCAGAGTTAGAAGTTAAGAAGCCTCGATCATCAAAGCATGTACATATAAATAGATCGGTCGATCGAGCGTGTGTAATACACATAACAAGGAAACAACCGGACAGCGAACGGTGAAGCGTGTGCACGCCAGAGATCCGTTATGCATTTGTATAATATATGTAAAATCGTTGGAGTACGAATGTTTAAAGCAGTCACTCTTGATTTTTACTGCTTATGTGCGTGCGATATGTAACTCGTATTGGCAGCGACAACCGAGTATCAATCGTACTACGATAAATCGCTTTATTTTGCAACTAGAAAAATACTTTGTCATCATTATTTTCATAGTCTGAGACTAATATGGAATCTCGCAGCAGGTCGCATCAGTGATGAAAAGGAAACAATTGTACTACGGTGAATCGTTATTAAGCTAAAATATCTTTTTATTATGATTATTTACTATTGTATCACGTTCGTGCGTATAAATGATTCGCTATAACAAAATTAAATTTACGTGTTTGTAGATCCAACGAGGGAACGATCATTTTTCGAGCATCTATTATAAGTATCGACACATTTAAACGATAATTCACTGCCGTTTTTCCTTTTATATAAATACAAGTCGGTCGTGACTTTCAGTTACTCGATTCATGAGTCACTTGTACGACATGCGTTAGATACACACTGATTTATTACAACAATAAAAATCTATTTACGAGTGTACCCAAGATTAAAAAATAATATTAGCACATAAAAGACAAAATAAAATGTCGGATTTCGTACTTCCATTCGTCGACGGGAAAATTTGCACAAAAAAAAACAAAAATATTTTTCCTGGGTACGCCAACAACGGATATTCGTGCTTTAAAGACAATTATTATCTTTATCTCATCGTTCATACTGGGTTTTCACATTGGGGAATTATTTATACTTTCATTGGTTAATCGATTACAAATAAAAATGCCAATTGACATTGTACCATTATTAGCGTGATATCTAACGCATTCTCGCTAACGAAACATCTTCTCTTAGCCCTTTAGACCTCTGTACAGTTAACGCGTATCATCATCAGTATAATCTTGATCGTGCTAACGAGCACGAGTGTCGAGATAGCTGATTTTGATAGATTTTATCTTTTTCGCTGACGTCACAGTAATAGTCAAGCGGCGCTCATCAGCGGATTGTTGTCAATTGCCAATACTGGAGTAGTCTCTCGCCTTTTGGTAATGACATAGAACTCGGTCTTTCGAAGGTAAGCATTATGTCTTTGACTTTGTTCTTAATTTCACGATCAAAAATATGACCACCGGTTCTTTCGAGTGCCGACGCCATATCGTACTCGACTGAGGATAAAGGTTCTCTTATGAATCTCGCTGCGGTTGCGACACTCGGCATTATGTGATGCTGAAGGGCCTTGATCTCCCAGAGGCTGCTGAGAAGGGCGTTGCTCTGGAGAGGGTCCCGTTCTTCCATGAGAAATGGATCTCCCATGCCTGAACCTTCGGACGAATCGCTCACTTCACCACTTTGAGGATGATCAATCAATCGCTTCAAGCCCGGATGTCTCAGTAAAAGGTTTCCCACGAATAATAAAATAATGAGGATATCTTCGGGAGGAGCGACCATCGTTAAACGAGCAAGTCGCTTTGCAAATGCCGCCACCAGAGCCTCCGGTAAATGTCTGAGAACGAAAACGAGCGTTAAATCATTTTATAACGATTGAGCTACACTGCTCTTACGTGTACGTGATTGACTATTACTCACGTGGAACTAAGGAAGAGGTCCGATAGATAAAAAAGCCGAGCTTTGTATTTCGTGTGGAAGATTTCAGGCTCGAACATCGAGTAAAGCTTGGTGAATATGTTGGGATATTCGAGATTGTGCTTTGTGACGAGAACGAAGACGCCTTGTAGCGCGAGAAGACCAATCGGACCATCGGCGTCCAACGAATCCATTAGAAAATCTGTGAGCAGTACAGGCTTCTCCAAGTGTAACATTACTCGCTCAAGCAGTACGATGAGCAATTGCTTGTGCAATTGCGGCGTTAATTCCCAATGCATCACGCATGCCCAGACTTTGTTGAGAGATCGTCTCGCGGATGACTGATCCCATGTGAATCCACCGGCGGCTAAAAGAAGATCATCTCTATGAAATAAAAATGGTCGCTTCGCAGAATTTATTTCAGCGACTTTAGCTGCTACTTTCGAAAAGTAAATAATGGATATATCACCGTGTTGCGGTCCGCACAGTAAATCCTGACCATCGGCTGTTTCTTCAGCTAAAAAAAACAAATAAAATTCAATCATCCTTGATAAAGGCAGAAAAAAATCTTAAAGAAAGCGCAATAGAGAGTAAAGTACCGTTGTCATTATCTTTTGGCAATGGCAGTTTATGTATCAATTCGAGAAGATTCTTAATAAAAATTTCTTGAGGCTGACGTTTGGGTGTGAGCGACGGCAAACTTTTCCACGTGTAATAAAGCGCATCGGAGTAACTCGTGATCTCTTGAAACCTTGCTATAAGAGCCGCATTGTCACGATTCGGCGAGAGAAGACTCATGAGTATGGGTTTAAGGCGATGCAGAGGAAAGTAATAACCGAGCTCTCCCACAGGCTCCGGAGGCGATTTTCCTTCCTCTGCCATGAGCTTTATGGCAGTAGTCAGAGCTTGCAGCTGAGTCGCCGGTCTACATCTCTCTATAGAGGCAAGCATCTTCTCCCATACCTCTTCGTAGCAATTGCGAAGCCAATTGATATAACGAGTCTCCGGTTTTGGCTCTGTACAAATATTAAAATATAGATCTTTAGTTTTAGTTTGTTACATACATTATGTCCATAATAAAATTTCTTGATTATCAGTAATATTCTATTATGATAAATAGACATGAAATTGATTCTAGATGATGAGAATAAATGAGAAAATAATAAATGCGCGCATTGACAAGGGAGACTCACCGGATATCGTCAATGAAATCGTTCTTTCGAGGTACATATCGCTGCGCTTCAACACCTCGACGAATATAGTTTCCAGAGTGAGTATACATGCACTGCTTGAATCCTGGATATCACGAGTAGGAAAAAATCTTATCGGTAAAACGTGAAATTTTTTTTTAACCCTGAACAACGAGGTCTACTGAAAAGTATATAATATTGTGCTGTCCAGAGCGCCTGAGCACAGAACTATACCGCAGTGGCTATGAACATTTCGTTCCATCGAATAGCTTTTATTGTAAAGGCATAGTCGAACAACTTACGTCCCACTGGCCGATAATGTCGACCAAATTATTGGCGTGCTTCCTCGACGCCAAAAACTCTTGGGCTTTGTGCCGCAATATCTTGGCCGACATTTTTTGGTTTGATGTTGAGCCGGGAGCTTCTTCGACAGCCGCCATAACGCCCGTCCACGACTGTTGACGATGGGGCACTGAAGCAAACTGAGATAGTGAGACGGGCTAATGAAAGAGTTAAATCTTGAACTGGTTTGTAGTCGTCATCATTGCCGTCACCGTCGCCGCTGACACGACGCGCCTGTGGCGACGTCGAAAAATAAAGCAGAAACAGGCCAAAACCGAATTCGAAAACGACCAGATGTTCTTGGTTTTTTTTTTTTCAAGTGATAATTTAGAAATTGTAGCTTGACAATAAAACGTTTATACTGCATAAACTATCTTTTTTTTTACATTAAAAAAAAAGTAATACTCCGTTAGATAATTCGACTATAGTATAACAAATTCTACTATAGTATATCCGATATTATTTTATATTTCGCGCCGTGCTGAATTTCTACATCAAGAGGTCGCCAACTTTGCGGCACCATGTCTGTTCCTTGGATTTTCGTGCACTACGAAGTGTGAACTCCGAGGCGATGCGGCAAAACAAGTTGGTGAGCGAACCCCGCAAGCGTGCAATCGAAAACGACTGGTCATTTCGTGTTCACCGCTCAATTACTGGATATTATAACTTGTCTTTGTCATCTATGCGTAAAATTCAACCGATGTATTCTTATTATTTCCGAGGGAAGGAAATGGCCTTTGAAAGGGGTAGCTTATGATTTGGAGGCTACGGCCTGCAACCTCTCGGACCGAGTCGAAGGTGGAATTAGAACGGAAAACGTTCGGGGTCTACGCCGCTCTATTCATTATCAGGAAGGTTATGGTATTTTCACTAACAATCTGAATCTTTTGAAATGTAGTCTGCATGTAAGTATGCAGTCGGTCTGTAAATCTTTCAATATAACCTGAGGGGTTAGACATTCGCCTATCTCATTATGTACCACGCTGGACGATATGCGAGGACCAAGTCGGGTGAGTGTTACGTCCAAGTAACATGAGAAATTGCCCTGTTTTAGACCTTAGCTACGGCTAATTAGTCTGGGATACGGGCTCGGTGATTTGATCGTTAAAGATTTGAATTTACGAAGGGGTTTGAGAATGATAAAGAAAATGTAAATGGTGAGTTCCTGTTTGACAACCGGGAGTTCGAATGAAAGGAAAAGAGGTGTTCGCGGTGGTCCGCGCAACACCCTTATTTTGGGGGAGGATAGGAATTCGCGGTGGTCCACGCAATTCCCTGGTTAAATTGAGAGGAAATAGAGTTCGCGGTGGTCCGCGCAACACTATCGTAAGGGAGGAAAAATAGCGTTCGCGGTGGTCCGCGCAACACTATGGTAAAGGAAGAATTTAGAATTCGCGGTGGTCCGCGCAATTCTATTGGAGAGATGGAAGTTAGAGTCCGCGGTGGTCCGCGCGACACTATAGTGAAAGGGAGAGAAGGTGGTTAGAGTTCGCGGCGGTCCGCGCAACTCTAGATAATTTCGAAGACTGAATTTAAACTTACTCTTTACTAGAGATTCGAAAAATAGCGGAGAGCTGTACAATGTTTCAGCTTGTTCCGGTGTCGTTTGAATATTTTACAAGAACTGGTTTTTAGAGCACAATTTCGCTCTTTTTATACTAGTGTTTATGCTATCCTTGTCTAAAATTAGGGGTTGGAGAGGGCAAGTTCTTTGGCATCTCATTGGCTTGAACTTACCGTCTTCCCTTTCCTAATTTTCCAAATAGTTGGGGAGAATAGCTCTTATCTCTATACGTTCAAGGTCCATGTCATCCGCCTTCCGTTAGCTCTAGCGCCAGGGCCACCACTCAGGGTGTGCTCTGGTGCCCGAAGGGTAGTCGGATGCTAGGCGCAGTGTGGTGGAGTTACGGGGACGTAACATGAGCACGAATGATCAGAGATTGATGGAACTTTTATCACAATATTTAAAGTGAAAGGCGTTGAAGGTGTTTACCAAACAGGGTGAAAGAATCGAATAACAAGTGTTTCGATCACCAGTTCATAACACGCTATGCTCAGACCTTTGTGGACGATAGCGTCATTAAAATGTTTAAGTCCAGAGA
Organism: Cylloceria caligata; assembly: GCA_963942595.1. Classification (NCBI taxonomy): domain Eukaryota; kingdom Metazoa; phylum Arthropoda; class Insecta; order Hymenoptera; family Ichneumonidae; genus Cylloceria; species Cylloceria caligata. Next base: position 73,463,202 of record OZ012704.1, read on the forward strand.
TACAGATATAGATACAGATACAGACAGAGAGCAGCGCGAGGCTGTATCTAGAGAAGCTAAAGAACGTAAGACAGTCGTATAAAGAGAATTATGTAAACTAAATACATCTGTGTTGTGTTCTTTAGGTTCTTTAGGTTCAAGTATTAGCTGTGTAGCTGTGTAAGTATTTCTGAAGTTTAAAAGGACAAACTACACATACAGCGTCGAAAAATGATCAATTTTCCATCTTTGTTAATAACTTTTTAACAAAGAGTGACCACTGGCTAAAACCCTCACAGCGTTACTCAGAGTGATATCTACGTAATATACAACTAAAATTATTGAGATCGGAAGGTGCTCCCCATAGCGAAATATTTGCCAAATTTGCTACCGCGTCTTCGTAGAGATGCAGGCTGGTAGTAGACGCGTTTAGATAGTCTGAAACATTCCATTCAAAGCAAAGCCCACTCTGGACATAAAAATTTTTGTGACGCTTTACCGTTCGCGACGCCTGTACCGTTCGGATAGATGCATGCCGGTAGCGGAATCAGAGACAAACACAAGAAACTTTTCAAAGTCCGCTACCGTTCGGCAATGTACTTACCGGTAGACCCCGCACAATGGCCGCGGATCGATCAAGTGGCACTACCATCCTTATACAAGACTGCCGGTACCGTCCGGCTAAACACAGCCTATTCATATTTTGCTTCCACGATTATAAGCTTTCGATTGGCTTATATTTAAACTCAAGTAGAAGTCCTACGAGAGGACACGACCCGGTGGATCGTTTATGTTAAATTGTTTGGGTGTATCTGTAAGCGTATATATTGTATCTGTTTAAATTTTACGGGTATATCGGAGAAGCTGTAATTCCCTTTATAACGTGAGCTATCGAGATAGTTTTGACAATGTGTCAGATAGTTTGTGCGTAATAGCTTTGTAAACAAGTCATTCTTGGTGTACTCTGCAAATTTCGATATGTCGAATTTAGTTGAGCAAAGAGTGTGCCTAAAATGTTGTGTTTCTAATAAAATATCATGTGCGGAAGCATTGAAAATGTTAACGGTAGCCTACGGGGACTCGACAATGTCGAAAACACAAACATACGAGTGGCACAAAGAGTTTAAAGCAGCTGCTTTAATATGGCCTAGGCCATACTGTAGTTGATGATTTGCCTCGTTCCGGTCGTCCATCCGCCTTTGTGACTGACGAAAACTTTGAAATAGTTAAGAAAATTGTGCTCGAAGATTGTCGTGTGAGCATCAGGGCGACAGCAGCCGATGTTGGTGTCTCGTTCGGATCGGCGCAGAGCGTTATGCACGCTGTTTTGGGCATGAGACGAGTTGAAGCGCGAGAAACAACTCGTGGTTTCTTCACCACGACAATGCACCGGCTCACACATCTCATCTTGTACGCGACTATTTGACCAAAAACAACGTTAATACCGTTCCGCAAGATCCGTATTCACCTGACATGGCCCCATGTGACTTTTTCCTGTTCTCACGACTCGAGTTACCACTTCGCGGAAAGCGTTTTGAGACGATTGAGGCGATAAAGGAGAATTCGCAGAAGGAGCTGAAGATGATTCCAAAATCGACCTATGAAAAGTGTTTTGGAGGTTGGAAGAAGCGTTGGAATATGTGTATTGCTTACGATGGGGATTACTTTGAAGGAAATAAAATAAATATCGATGAATCATTGAACCGTTTTCATTTTATTGACACATTCCGGGTACTTTTTGATCGTAAGGTACGTTACCGGTCTGATCCGATGGAAAATCTAGCCCATGTGCCAGACATAAGTGTTAATAATTTTGTTGAGTTGAAGGAAGGGATAACTCGTTGGTGGCGCCTCATATGGTGACCGACAACTTACACCTTCCGACGTTAAGAAATAGACGGATAAGGATTTTATATGTCTAATTGATCTAGGAATTTATGTTTAATTTTTATTTAACATTTTCGAAGAAAGAGTCTGGCCAGTAGTTTAATTATCTTTCGAAAAAACCCACTTAATCAATTATATGGAATTCATTATATCCAAACCTAAGAATTTTCCTTGTGTATAATCATCACCTTACCCCACCGCCTGTTTAAGGAACGAAGTTAAGGCCAATTAGTTTCCACCTTTCAAATAAAGTGACGCGGGAAAAAATAAAAACGTTACACTACTTATCGAATTCTTTCTCGATAGCAGGGCAAGCAGATGTATCCACCGACAGAGCCTCTATAGTACCACCGTCGGTATGGCAAAACGTTTAAGACATTGTAATGTCCTCGATAAACAGCAGCAGCAGCAGCATCCAGCAGCACCGGTGGACGTGTTGTATCATTCGTAGCATGATTCTGACTCACTGCTTCTAATCAAACTATAAAAACATAGGAGGCCCGCGCGTTCTACATTTGCCAGGTTGGATCGCCATCGATTGGTACTTTAGGCCCAACCAAATTGTACAAAGATTTTTATCGGACCCACTGCTTGTTTATGCTGTGGGCTACCGTTAGCAAAAATCGAATCAGATGTGAGATAAATTATCATTTAACAGACGCCAAACCGACCACGTGCTCAATGTCACCAGGACAAATTCAACTAATTTTGAGTGCAATACTAAGTAATACCTCAGAATTATTCGTATATTAAAATTATTAGTAATTAAACAATAAATAATTAATAATTCATGCGTATTAACTAATTTTCAGATGAGCGAGGTCGTCTACTGTGCACAGTAGACAGTTTATTTAAATGTCATATTATTGACATTAGAGATTGAATATTAAAATGAGTTTTAATAGAACAAAGGAACTGATAGAGGCAGGTGACACAGTGGTGCTGTATCTGACACCTCGGAGCATGCACTCTATAGAGGTTTGTGAGAAGATCAAGAACAAGAAGGGTGAGATGGTAGACAATGTATTTCAAACTACGTTCGGAGCCCTTAAAGTTACATCTCTGATTGGCAAGAGATACGGATCTAAAGTGGATTTATCTAGAGGCTGGGCATTTGTATTGCAACCTACGCCTGAACTCTGGACCGTTACGCTACCTCACAGAACTCAAATTATTTATACACCGGACATTAGTTTGATAATTTATTTGATGGAGCTGGTTCCCGGCAGCATAGTCATTGAAACAGGTTTGGAAAACAAAGAAAGAAATGTTATCTCAATATGTTTTGACATTCTAATTAGATTATATTATATTATTAATTATCTTGTGCAAAACAATTTAGTTTGAGTAACTTCAAAAAGTTGTGAAGCGTACATTAAGGCATTTGTTTTATTTTTATGACTTTTTAGGAACTGGAAGTGGCTCTCTTTCACATTCTCTGATTCGTACGATACGACCGCACGGGCATCTTTATACATTTGACTTTCACGAGCAACGTGTACAAGTAGCGCGTGCAGAATTCGAGCAACACGGGTTGAAGGAATTGGTCGATGTCGGCCATAGAGATGTTTGTCTCGAAGGATTCGGAAACGAACTTGAACACAAAGCAGATGCAATTTTTTTGGATCTTCCACATCCTTGGTTGACCATCGATCACGCTGTCAAAGCTCTGAAAAAATCAGGTGACTAACAAATCACCTCAACACTGATACTTGCACCGTTTGTTTTGTATATCTGAAATAATGAAATTGATTATTTTTCTCGTATTAGGCGGAAGGCTGTGCTCGTTTTCACCTTGCATAGAACAAGTACAGCAGACTTGTCTTGGTCTCGAAGCCGCAGGATTCGTTGATATCAAAACTCACGAGTGTCTTCAACGAGAACTTACAGTGCTATTTAAGAGTGTACCGCACTTGAATCTTGATTGCTTGAAACAAAAGGTACCGAATTATCAGCTGCCTGAGACAATGTGCTACACGTCGTCTGTCTGATTCGGATATCTCATCGCGAATTTCTCCGCAATGATTAATTTCTCGGATAAGACGAGAACGGTGAACTGTAGAAGAGGTAAAGGCAGTTCACCGTTCTTTTTGTTCTAAAGATCAACCGCCTGGAGAACATTTGCAATGGGAATATTGTGCACATCTCTCTCGCACATAAGGCGATCTGAGAATAGATGTGTAGCATCGTCGTGACTATGTTTGCCATTCGATATTACTTTGACTAATCTTTTTTTCTCTTCCCCAGCACACAAGCACCGAAATTGTTAAGAAGAAGGAGGACCGGGAAGAAGATAAAATACTGACGTCGACACACGCTCACGCGATACCTGGTCATACTGGATACATCACCGCTGCCACGCTGCCGCCACTCTTCGCTCGCATCACTCTAAATAGCTAATTAAGATGTTTAAAAAGCGCGTAAAAAAGTAATAGCGACTTTTATTTGTGCATTTTGTGTACAATATCTGTTATTAATACTTCTGCTAAAACGGAACGCGAATGTACTAGAAAAATATTTTAGAATACGACTAATACCCCGGCAACGGGGATTTACGAGATTCACGAGTTATCGTTGGGGTGATCGAAGCTGCTTTTATCTAAATTATTAAACTTGGCGGGGTTAGAAATTTTACGATTATTTCGGAGATTCTTATTCCTGTTTGTTTGGATTCCACGTGAGGTAATCCGACCTCGTTGCTGCCTGGTACTCTTTCACGAGATATTCAACGACCTCCCGCGAGTTGTCGAGCTCGTCCAAATTTTCCTCGAACATCTTTTCCTTTCTGAATTGTTCGAGGAATGCTTCGCGTTTTCGTAGCTTATCGTATTGTTGCAATGCTCTGTCGAAGAGCTGAAAAAAAAATCAAAACAATAAGACGACTCAAGTAATTTCAATGATATCTCGCTAAAGATAAATACTCACCGACGATATGTTGGTGTGATTTGCCAGCATAAGGCCGGAGACTCTGTGTGCACTTTGTATGTACGGGGATTTTCGAGAAAGCGCAACCTCGATACTCGCTGGACCCCATGGTATGAATTGAGCTAATTTCCTCTCTCGAATTCTCTGCAATGATTTGTGCACTTGCGTAGGATCGACCTCACCCTGGATTATATTCAGTATCGATATGTAGCAGTGTGCCGCATTTCTATCCAACGCCGTGGACACCATCATGTTTTTTGGCTGTAGCAGACGTCTCATAACATCGAGAACCGAGGTTTTTCGCACGGAAGCTTCCTACCGCAACAAAGATACGTTATAATTACGATCGAACTGTCCATCCATCGAGGATCAATTTATCGATTATACCTCTTGATCAGTGGTAAGTGGCGTGTATCCCGTCATCAAAAAATGTAATCTCGGGGTGGGTATGAGAGGTGCTATCAATCCTACCAGATCGTTATTCATATACGACGGATACCTTAGTGTCGTCGTGCTCACCGACATAATGGTAGAGACGAGCTTATTAATTTGCGTGAAACTCGGATTTTGAATGTGCAGTCTATCCGATGCGATCCTGTTGAGTGCTGTATTATCGAGTACCACCACGCAATCAGCGCATTGCGTTAGCCTTTTAAGGGTCAACAGGGAATTGTACGGTTGAACTACAACGTCACTGGAAAAAGAAGAATAATTTTATTAAATTACAACAAAACGCGAATGACTGCAGAGAGCAGTCCCAACATGACACAATTGAACAGATGGAGTGTGCGTTTACCTTATTTCATCCTGATTTGGAAATACACTGTACGTCTCTATTAATTTTTTCGGAAACCTATCGGCCAGCGATTCCAACATGAAAGAGCCCATCCCCGATCCTGTACCACCCGCTATCGAATGACACAGAACGAAGCCCTGTAAAAAAAATAAGGACTATTACGTCAGGTAATTGCATAATAATTGAGTCTGCACTGTGGAGGATTAATTCCCACCAGATTATTTAATCTGAAAGCATAAATTACCTCGAGACTGTCGCTACCGTCTGCCTCCCTATCTAGAATATCAAATATCTCTTCTTGTAACTTTTCACCTTGGTGATAACCGGACGCCCAGTTATTACCTGCACCGCCGCCGTGCTTTGATAGATAAATATTTTCTGGATTGTAGAGCTATAAAACAATAGAAATGAAAAGAGTTTATAAACGATATGTTAGGACACATAATATCTCATCGAAAAATACATACTTTAGAATAAGAAGAATTCATAATAGTGTGAATGACTCTTGGCTCGAGATCCAAAAGCACCGCTCTGGGTATGTAATGCTCATCGTCCGATTGATAGAAAAAAACGTCTTTTCTGTCTGTTCCTTCCGTAGCGTAATCCTCCAATATTCCTTCCGGACTGATACCGTGCTCGGCGCACAATCTTTTCCAGAATTCAAAACCAACTAGAAAACGTAACAGTTCATGACATTGATCTTTGACTAAGCGTTATTCGTTAATTTAAAAATAAATTAATCGCAATAAATCTAGTTGCGGATTATTTATTTGAAAGAAAATAACATTTTTCGCGACTTACTTTGATTGCCGCATTGTCCCAGTTGAAGAGTTATCATTTCGCACGGCATCTTTGTTCTCTTGTGTTTTTCTGTTTCGTAGTTTTGACAGAAAACAATTTAAAAACAGGAATAATGTTAAATGCGACAGTTGGTCCTTTCTCTCTCTGTCTTACTCTTTCTCTCTCAATTTATCGGTAACAGAAGAATCAGAGAAGTATTTTAATTCGCCATCTACCGTTGTTCAAGCAATGTAATATGTTTTCGTGCTCTTGCGGTTGGTCGTCGACGTCGTGTGTCGGTCTTGTCAAGTTTCGTGGTTCCGGTGCCTGTCTCGTCGTCAGTGAAATTCGTCTGGTAAGTCACACGGATCGTTCTTTATTTTTTAGAACAACCATACCATACAATTTCAATCGACAATTTTAATGCATCTCAATTGTCTCTCATTGTTTACTCGGTGTTTCGAACGTTCGAATAATACGGTGAGGAATATTTTTACTGCTCGAGTGTAGCTCGCTCCCCGGTTCGTTCGACTATTACATAAAAGGAGCCATAATCTTTCAATGTTGTTCCCGTGTCCTTTCTCGTATTTGTCTTACTCTTTGATAGATCACCTAATAATAGTAAAATCTATCAAAGTTGGATTACACATCTCTTTGGGAGAATCTTTTAGTATAATCTATTCCTGTTTCACTTTATATTTCAATAACGATATTTTTGGGATATTAGACTGCGTAAGCAGTCGACGAAGAAAAATCATTTTTCTAGTTGGATTAAAATTGTTATCGTCAGTCTATTTATCAAACTGACTTGTCAATGTCCCCAAGATTCTTGCGGAGAATCTGTAATTGTTTCTGAATTTTAAGTAATTTTAGATACTTGCCGTATTCTTTAATAGATGTATCAAAGTTTCAGTTGGTGTCCCTTTGGAAAAGTATTATAACGTAATCTTACTATTGCTATTTGACTTTCTATTTCAAGAATGGTAGTCTTGGGATATTAGACGGCACATAGATGGTATACAAATAAAAATGATTTCTTTAGTTATGTTAAAATTGTTATCGTCGTTAGTCTATTTGACAAAGTAACACGTCAATATTCAAAAGATTCTGACGATAATCATAAATTGCTTCAAAGTTATAATGAATTGATGATTGAAAAATAGAAATTTTAATAATTAATTAAATTTTTTTCAGCGGCACCAATTTGATCAAACTGACCAGCCATGCTTCGTCAAACAGTCAACCTGAAACCTGCGCTTGCTGCTGCTGCCCACCACCAGCAGCAGCAGCAACGCGGAATGGCTACCCTCAAAACCATTTCCCTGCGTCTGAAGTCTGTAACCAATATTCAGAAGATCACAAAATCTATGAAGATGGTGTCAGCGGCTAAGTACGCCAGAGCCGAGCGTGATTTGAAACAAGCGAAACCACTGGGTCTGGGTACTAAGACCTTTTACGAACAGGCTGAGATCTCAGCTCCGGAAGACGAGCCTAAGCGTTTGATGGTTGCCGTTACGAGCGACCGTGGTCTATGCGGTGCCGTGCACACCGGAGTAGCGAGAAACATCCGAGACCAGCTCCTCGCTGATCCGAAGGTCCGCGAAAACACCAAAATAATTTGCATCGGTGACAAGTCCAAGGCCGTACTTCAACGAATGTTTGCCTCCAACATTTTGTTCGTGGCGACGGAGGTCGGACGCAAACCACCGACCTTCCAAGATGCTTCCAAGGTCGCCATCGAAATCATGAACTCCGGGTGCGTAATATCCGATTCTTAACGTGCTGTGCTTCAGTTTTTTTGTTTAATTTCACGTTACGTTATGTTTTTTACTCATTTAATAAACAACTTTCAATTCTCTTTTTTATCAGATACACCTTTGGTTCCGGCAGCATCGTTTATAATAAATTCAGATCCGTCGTTTCCTACAAGGTTGATCACTTGCCGCTGTACGACAAGGAATCGGTTATAAAAGCACCTAAGCTCTCAATCTACGATTCCGTGGACGAGGATGTGATTCAGAGCTATCTAGAGTTCTCTCTCGCCTCACTTCTGTTCTACTCAATGAAGGAGGGTGCCTGCAGCGAACAGTCGAGTCGTATGACTGCCATGGACAACGCGAGCAAAAACGCCGGCGAGATGATCGACAAGCTGCGACTCACTTTCAACCGTACCCGACAAGCCGTTATCACCAGAGAACTCATTGAAATTATTTCCGGAGCTGCAGCCCTCGAATAAGCTCGGCTCCAGAGAATTTTTAGAATATCCATAGTCCACGAGATCGGTGATCGGCTATCGGCGATCGACACGTGAGAGTTAAACAACAACATTCGTATTATATACATTCGAAGAATTATTAATAATTGATTTCTGAAAAGAAACCAACTCTCCAACCAAGTCTCATAAATGCTTCATAGAAATTGTTAGATCTCATCGGTCGAACGATAAAAAAAAACAACAAATTTGAGAAAAGCTGGAAAATCATTTCGTTTGTCATCTCTGGCCCAACTCGTTCGTCGCTTTTCTCACTGTAAATACGTTCGCTCCACTAGCCGAAAGAAGCGACGCACCATCAACACGAACTACTCGAGTGATTCGCGAATAGTATCGACCTCGTGTTTCTACCGAGACGTTTGTAACATCCATGTTCAATGATTAATAAATCGGTTGTAACTACGGTACGTTATCCAGAATGTACTTCTTACCATTACTTATTCTGGAAAAATATCAGTATCCATTTGTTTGTGTTCTTCCGGCGATTCCAGAGTTCAAATGGTTGGTTTATTTTTTCTTCTTCTTATTCTTATCGTATTCTTAAGGTTTTATCTCATCGAAATCTTCGTGAACGCAACGATAAGTTTAAAAATTAACGTCACCCAAATTTCTGAATTCGTGAAAACATGTTGCAAATTCGTAATCAGTAAAAAAAAAAAAGATTAACAATGAACTGAGTTTACATCTATGTAGTCTTAAAAATTGATTCAATAAATGATTTATTTTCTTTGTATTTTCGCCAAACATGTCGACTTAATAAAATTACTTTTGCTTCAACTTTCTATTGCTCAGATTTTGCCACTGCTGCATAATTAAAACAAGAATCATGTACTACTTTTAGAGGTCTTTCGGCCTCTATCGCCCTGTTATTGATAATATCTCACATTACCAAACACAAAGTTTTTGAGAATTGTCCACCGCTTTTCACAACTCTATAATTTATCGTTCTCGTTTTTACCCGAATTATCAAACGTGGTAGAGAAATTTTCAATGAGAAAATTCTGCTGTCGCTCTCCCACGTATGGCGATTTTAGAGAGACAGACGAAATGTAGCACATTATCTTACGTAATCTCTTCAGAAAAAATCGGAACGGTTTCGCCTTCAACGAATAATATATAAACTTGATTATGAAAACTAGAGATTACGTCTTCATAGGATTTGGCGATTAGATGCAAACATACCTAATATACTAAAATATTCCCAGAATTATTATCATTTTGTGTAAAGTTATGTAATATGTAAAGTTAAATACGTAACGGATTGAATAAAATATTGCTTTTATCGTATGTACGTCGTAAAAATGGCAATTTAAATGATAAAAATCGAGTCCAATCCGACAAGCACTACTCTCATGATAATTTGCAAACTACTCGACAGTTAACTATGATTAATTCATGCGTAAAAAATTATATTTTATATTGTAATTATTATTGAGATGTTGGAATATATTTATTTTCAATTATCTCATGATGAAAATTGTTACGACGGATTTTTTCGATCGAACGATCATCCACGCCGGCTACAACTTTTTTCTCTACGACACGATCGACCGTTCGGTTTCAGTGCAGATGATCTATCGGACGATAAAGGACAACAAACAAATATTCAATCCGCATGACGACGATGAAGAAATTGAAACGAGTCAGATATAATAAAACAATTGACGCTTCATTAAAATTGCACGAAACAGGTGATTATCACGAAAGAATTGATAGAAATAATATTGGGAAAGGTTTTGAAAAGCAATGATCCAGATACGGAGATTGAGATGGTAACATGTATAGAAATTATACAAAATAACAGAATCTAGGACTTGGAGATGGACATTCGGATGTACTGCCATCCGCCGTTCCTCAACATTTATTAAAATATCCTTTTTGCGCAATTGTACATGGCCCATTATTTGTTTTCTATGTTGTTTCCCCTTTTGTCTCGATAAGAAAGCCCTCGGGCTTTTTGTTATTGGAAGCAAATATGTTCCAAACAGAATCAAGATGCTTACGCATCATGACTCATAATATACCACACTTTTAAGTACATTTCGTATGACTCCTGGGCATCGTTTCGTCTCGCAGTAGACGATACAACAACAACAACAACAATAATAATAATAATAATAATAATGACAATGACAACAAATGTCGTTGCTTTGGTTAATAACTTTACAAGACGTATGTAATTATCAAAGCTACAGCTTCATTGTCACGTGCGAGGTTTTTTTATTCCCGTTTCCAGTGCTCCCGTATTATTTTATGTACAAAAGGAAAGGAAATTTCGTTAATTCATAAAGGAGCACACGAGATTCAAAATAAATAATCCCACGTGCACACGCCAATGTCTCGAGCATACGTTAAATAAAGTAGTTGGTGGCTTTTTTTTTTTGCGAAGACTCGTCTCGATGGAAATCGTTCGTCGGGCGAACGCTTTGGGAGTGAAAAAGCTATGGAAGATGTTTTGGGTATGAGCCGATTCATGTCCTCGGGACCCGGAGCCACCCGATAATTCTCGTTAAGAATAATGCTAAAGCATTTTTCTAATTGCACAAGGAAAAATAAAGATAAAAAAGTAATACTATCGAAGAATGCAATGGTGTATGCAATTGCTTACAAGGTAATGCATTCCTCGTCACACTAGAAAAGAAAAAAAAAAAAGCGAAACAAAGATCCCCGTAACCATCGCGAAATAATATCTTCCGTATCGTCCGACAAACATAGTTATATATCATTGTAGCATAATATAGTAAATACAAACACGCATTTCAATCCTTGTTAAAAAAAAAAAAAGTTAAAAGATTAAAAAAAATAAAAATAAAAAGAACAACAACATTTTGGTTTTCGGTTACGATCTCATAGAGCCAGGAACAAATTGGACGATCCAATATCCACCACTAGAAGGGCAACTTTAATTCGAGCTGCCTTGATTCACAACCCTCGTGTTTTTCTTTTGACGACCGCTTCTTCTCTCGCGTTTCTCATTTATTACATGAGAAACGCGAAACGCGGTGCAGCCGCGAGAAAACTGGTATCCGAGAAATGTAGCATCGACGATGAGCATTTCGGAACAGATCGCGTTCGAACCCAATCATCCATCGCAATATCGATCAAGCGTTGGATTCACCACTGGAACTCACCATTCCGCGTCGCCGTTAGCCTTCTGGAAAACGTAGTCTTTACCGCTCAGATTCATTATGCCATCCTTCAAATAAAATTTCCATTTGTTTCTGCTCCTCGTTATCTGTCGGAGCGATCACATTGTTAAATATACGAACAAGATGTTCGAAGAATCGCGTATCATCACGTTTTTTTCTTTTTTTTTCTAGTAACAACAAGAAAATTTGTTAAGTACCTTGTCGTATTGGCAGACGACAACATTGTCTGTATCAAAGAGGTCCGTGGGATCGTCATCAGTGACGTCGTCCTCCGAATTCAGTGGTTCCTGGGGCGAAAAAAAGTCAGTAATACGAAATACAAAGATAGAATGAATAAACACTGGGATTGTAACAAATATCGAATGTCTATGAATACCTCCTCGCGAGCACCTGCTTCATCATTTTCTTCATCATTTTCCTCCTCGTCCTTGTCATCTTCATCATCGTTGTCCTCCTCCTCCTCCTCCTCATCATCATCGGAAGAATCTCCAAGATCGCCGAGTGGGCCATCCAATTGCGCCATATTACCCTGAGAACCCTGAAAGAGAATTTTCTAATTTATTCACGATCACGATTTATAGAAGTCTAAGGCAGAAGGGCATTTAACGTACTTGACTTTGTATCGGAATTTGGCCCGTTTGCTGAACGCTGTTTGCATTCTGAGTGATAACTTGAAGCGGTTGACTTATTTGCATCGGTGCAAGTGCCGCCTGTCCCTGAACAGTTTTGTCCACGTGTTGCTGAAGTAATCTCGCGGCAACTTCCGTGGGGAAGCCCATTGCCGCCGTGATAACGGGGCCAGTGAGAATAGTTTGTAGCTGATTTGCTGAAAGTTGAACAATTCCAAACTAGTTTTCGCGTTTGTTCTCTTTTGTACACAAAGAAGAAAAAAACGATTTTAGCAATCGTTGATTTATTTTACCTTGGATCGCAGAAGCCGGAATTTGTATAGTAAGGACCTTTGGTTTACCGTCTCCTGAGTCAGCCGTGCTTGGCAACGTAATCTGTATCGGAACTTGTCGATCGAAGAGGGGCGCCGGCGCATTTACTACTTGTTGTTGCACGGGCACCGTTGCGTGTTGCTGAACGGGTATTCCACCGGTTGAATGTTGTTGCACAACTGTACGAGTTGTTTGTACATGATGTTGCTGTTGTTGTTGCTGCAATTGTTGCTGTTGATGTTGTTGTTGCTGCTGCTGTTGTTGTTGTTGTTGTTGCTGCTGTTGCTGTTGCTGCTGCTGCTGCTGCTGCTGCTGTTGCTGCTGTTGTTGCTGCTGCTGGTGCTGGTGTTGCTGCTGTTGCGGAGGAGGATGCGGCTGAGGCTGAGGCTGTTGTTGCTGCTGAATTTGGTGCTGTGCTTGGGAAGATGGCTGCTGAATTACAGTAGCAGCAGATGCAGCTGCGGCAGCTTGCTGTGCTTGCTGTTGAGCAAAATGATTTGCTGCGTTTGAGGCTGAAAAAAAGCCAAAAAAGTAAAGCACCAAACTGTTTACGATAGACAAAAATAATGAAAATTTTATCACCTCTATTAGAATTTGATTTGTGCGAACTAAGCTGTGGTGGCTGAGGCTCAGGCGGATCTGGATTTAACTCCACTGCCTTACTCGTCATAAGTTTAGCCTCCCATATCTGCTTAAGTTCCTGAAGAACCTGCTCGTCCACACCCTCATCCAGAAAAGACTCTCGTACTCCGGCGATAACATCTTCTATTACAGTGTTGTAGAGTTTCAACTGCAACATCAATAGTATAAAGTGTTAAGAGCTTTGATAAAACTAGACATTTGTAACAGAGCTAACGCTATAGATGTTAAGAAATTCTACCAAAAGGATAATTGACATCAGCCTCACAAGAAAATATTCCAACATGCAAATCAATTTCAATTGGATCGGCGTATCGATACAAACCGGAGAAATCTTTGACGGACAGTTAGATCGTCGGTCACACTGGCGGAAAGCAGCTCGCGTATAGGCTGACCCGGAGAATAAATTTTAGCCAACTAAAGATTCGATAAATCATTAGTCGTCTGATGTACAATGTTGGTATGCAATGTACCAAGAATTACGATAGGTTGAGATGAATGAAAAAAATTAAAATAACAGAATGGTGACAAGTAAAGAGGAAGCTGTAGTTTTCTACTTAAGAGCTAAATTAATAAATTATGACAAACTGAAATTCACAGACGTGAACGATATGCGTAGAAGATAGAATAAATCATAAAGAGGCTGTGTCGCTTGACGAAAGCAAGCGAAAAGCAAACGCGATGAGGGAGATCGGAAGAGTACCGACAGCAGACAGACATATCTTGTACGTGTACATTTTACATTCGTTCCTCTCGGGACGGGCTCGGCCCTCGTAACCGATTCTCCCCGCATTATCCTCAGCATTATTTCCGCTACTCACCACGCTTGTTTGGCTAAGGGCCATTGCCGGACGATTCGTATTGTCAATCAGTCAGCTCAGAGAAACAATACCAATAATCCCAAATCAACGTTGCCCCACAGAAGCCGAGTATTCGCGTCGCTCGAGCTCTTTTATACTTTCTCAACAGTTCCCATTCCACAGTAGCGCTACTGTGCTGGTCGAATCAAGGTATATCGTCACATTGGTCCTTTCGCCGAATCTCCATATTTCGTAATAAACTTGGAGGAATATTTGACAATAATCGGTAAACTAATTTCTCAGATTCGAAGTCGGGAGTCTCTTGATGATAGTTTAACAATTTTTATTTAATTAACGTTAACTGGTGAACCGGAAGTTGCACGAGGTCGAGGCGCTCTACACTTGTGGCGATGACGGAGAAAGAAAGTTCAAAGCGGAAGTAATACTACATACAAATATTCTATTCATAAGATTCTTACGGAGAATACGCAATGAGCAACGTTGCGTTCCTTCGACGACGACGACGACGACGACGACGACGACGACGACGACGAGCGACGAGCGACGAGCGACGATCGGTAGCGTGACTTGATCGGCTACGTGTTTTCTGCGCATGATCGGTTTTTCGCTTCATACAAACCAAAGAGGATAGATTATTTTCCTCTTTGATACAAACGTGTTTACACAATCAAGATTTGTAGGTTACTTAGGAGAATAATCATCGTAAAATGGGTAAAAAAAGGAAATACGACGATGATAAAAGCGACGATGAGTACGATCCAGCTCCAAAACATCTTCAAGTAGCTCACATAAAGAATCAAGAGAAACGTTTGATAATTGTTCTTGAAAGTGCTCAATTGGAATCCGTAAAGGTTAGATCGAAGATGGTTATCGAAGGAATTTTTTTTTACTTGCAAAATAGTTCTTTCAATTTTGATATTTGAAACAGGTGGGCAACAGCTTTGAGTTACTGAATTGCGATGATCACGTGGGTATTCTTAAAAAACATAATCGTGAACCTGGAAGCTGCAGACCCGATATCGCTCATCAATGTCTTCTCATGCTTATGGATAGTCCATTAAACAGAGCGGGTTTATTACAAGTTTATATACACACGGAGAAAAATGTATTGATAGAAGTTAATCCACAAACTAGGATTCCAAGAACTTTCAAGAGGTTTGCCGGACTTATGGGTAAGACTGCTATTAACCAAATGTAATGAAAATATAATGTAAAAGCTTGATTTCTATATACATTTTGTGAGAATATGTCATCAGAAAATGAACGATTCAAGAATGTTCTGTACATGTCTGTTAGAATATAATTAAAACAATAGTTTTAATACTAATAGATTAAGGTAGTCCAATAGAAAACTGCTAAAGTCAAAAGAATCGCATCAATATCTATAGAATTTACTTAAATCTGATTAATAACAACCAATCTTTAACAGGTATAGTAAAAGCTCTTTAAAGTTACAATTATCATCAACTAATTCATAATAATGATATAACAACAACAAAGAAGGAAAATGTTTTTAGAAAAAAACTTGATAATGCTGCATTTGGAATTTTTTTCTTAAGTAACAATCTTTGTAAAAAATGCTCAATGGTACCCTTTTAAAAAATAATTAAAAGCTTATTTTACAGCATATTTTGCCATAACAGAAGGAGGTTAAGGTGTATGAATTATAAATTTTTATTAATTGTTCACTTCAAGACTCCCGAAGTTAGCATAGATTTACATTGGCATTTCAAAAGTGGGAGCTATCTTGTCGGTTATCGTCAGGGAACCCAGTAAGAACGAAAGAGGCAGAAGAAAGCAAAAGTTACATTTTGAAAGACTCTACTGATAAAACACATTCTAATTGTAGTATTCCGTTTATTAGATTGTTCTCTTATCAACTTCATATTATTTTTATGCCCTTAAGTAAGTAGATTTACCGCAAACTCTGTTTATCTGTTAACAGACACGTTTTTTCCTATAAGGCTGATGTAACAGAATCTTCAAATCGCTTGATCTCAATTATCTTTGAAACAATACAGTCATGATACTTTTTATTGGTCGCAATAGATGCTGAAAAATGTACTCTCGCTAAAAACAAAATGAATTTAGTGTCAAGTTATCATATCTTTACCGGTAAACTACCTTAATCAATTCAAAGTGCGCTCAACTGTATTCTATATTTACAACTGATACAATCTTTGGATTTACTTAAAATTTTAACAATTGGAGCCGGAAGAAAAGTATATAGGTAGTGACAATGGCCTAACGAAGTAGAAAATATATATGGCGATCACCAAGCATGGATCCTGGTCTCTTAGGCTATTGACTAAAAGTGCTAATGTCTCCGATATATCTCTATCCTTTGAATCGTTTACTTATATATAAGGCAATGCCATCACAAAATTAATATTACAATACTTGTTATACTGATTTAATGCTTTTCTATTCTTAAGTTGGTTTTTATTTATTTGTTTATTTATTTATTCATTCATTCATTCATTCATTCATTCATTTGTTAGCTACTGAATCATTTGAATTATACTCAAGTTAATCTGTGTCATAATGTTTACGTAATTTTTGTTCAGTTCAATTGCTGCACAAGTACAGTGTACGTGCGTCCGATGGGCCGATGAAACTTCTCAAAGTAATTAAGAATCCGGTGACTGATCATCTTCCGGTAGGTTGCCGCAAGATCGCGATGTCGTTCAGCGCCAAAGGGATTCGAAATCCAAAAGATATTGTACCTATGGATGAACCGATAGCCGTTGTCGTAGGCGCGATGGCACACGGTCAAGTAAGCGAAATACAATTATAAACGATCGTTATTGTTTTCTTAGAAACAAAAAAAATGGTGCAGTTTAAGATAAGAGTAATTCTTGTTCAAGGTAAAAGCAGATTACGCAGAGGATACCACTTCTATCAGCAATTATCCTCTGTCAGGAGCCTTGACTTGTGCTAAATTGTGCACAGCCTTCGAAGATGTTTGGGGAATAGTTTAGAGGATGGTGCTTGGTTGTAGTTATTAATTTTGTACATAAAATAAATCCGTTCATAAGACTTAATTACCGGGTTTTTGACCTACTACCAGTTTGGTATCTCAACAGCAACCTTCACTCTCCTATGATCACCATTAGTTTTATCGCTGCCACTCATACATGTGTCACATTGCCTTAATAGAAGGTGAAACACGTATTAGCTATTTCTTACTTCGCCATAAAGCGCCATTAATTGGGCTTAAGGTGATTCGATAAGTTTCGTTTGTCTCACAGATCGTCATACATGCAAGAGAGATAGCAGAATTTTCTTATCGCAAATTTCTCGGGTAAAGATCGAGAATGGGATAATTCTGGGATAAAGGTAAAATTCTGGGATACAACTAAATATTCTTTTTTAACCGAGAAATCAATCGTGGCGTAGAAATTTCCATTATAGTTGTTGTTACCGACCAAAGGATAGCACAGCACCGACAGCATCTTGACGTGATGCGTCACACATTTCTGTTGATATCTCTCGCTTGTTCGCGATCGTTAATAGTGCTATCTCACGACGTGCACTCATAGCCTCTCAGTCGGTACATCACCTTAAGAAAACTATTGAAATTACCATACCGACAAAATAATTGCGGATAATTAGGCAATGATAACTCTAAAATAATAATTATACCCAATTGTTTTCTATTACATAAGTTTTATGCTTTTTATATGATTAAGAACAATTGTTATTTTTTTAGAAGAATTATACATAAACGTGTTGTCGGAATATTAAAATTTTTGTCACGTTCGTGTCTTATTCGATATTTTCAAATATGACAAAAGCTTCGAAATTCTTCGGACGTCGAAGAATAAATGTAAATTAAACATTGCCGCGTCTGGTTTCTCTAGCGGAATCTACACGAAACATTATTATCCGGATATGATGACTCAACACTTTGATAATGTAAGTGACCATACGATTGGGCCGCGTCAGCGACGCTACAAATTCTGGGTCCAATCGCTCGTGCGTTGTCAGGCAAAGTAAAACGGCAACCGGAAATGCAAACTATACGGCGTAGTACTGCAAAAAGTAAACCATCAGTGCGATATTTTGACTAGAGTATTGAATTGCATCATCCAGTCATAAAATGGCTGTCAATAACGAGTATGTTTGGCGAAGATAACATCAGCCAATTTGAAGATTCGAGTAACGATAACGCAAGTGTCTAAACGAAAAGTGAAAGAAGAAATCGTTAACTAATAACGAACTTGCCGAACGTTGCAAAATGATAAATCCCGAAGGTTTACGAGAGGATTTTACAAATTGTGCCAGTGATTGAATATCTCATGGACGCCATATTGTTTTGTTAGTGCGTACATGTGTGTCGGTGTGAGAAAATGTGTTGGTACCACTTGCGTTAATTGGCATTCCATGGAACCTTAAATTATTCAACGTAAACAATGCATATCGTCGATCACAATATCGTCGTAGCCGTAACACAGAAGAGTGCCTGCTGTAAAAAATTCAGTTGTCCTCTTGACTTCCGTTTGTGTCCCGTAACGAGATAGCGAAATGTGCGTCAATCGAAAGACTGTCTATGAAAAAAATTTAACGAGAACGTTACCGTAAAATGTGTCTAATGTGTAACAAGTGAACATTTTTAATGATCTCAATAATTGGAATAATTTGGAGCTGATGTAAGATCGTCGAATAAAACGACTATCGTTTAGCAGCCATTTTGAGCCACCGAACGGAACTCGTTATTCACGGTGACGTATCCCGCGTTTTATTGGTTACTGTGATTTATCATGAAAGAGTGTTGTCTTACGCGATGAACTCGAAAAATCGTGGAATTATTTTTCGCAACACTCACGTGACCTCGAATATTCAATTGTAAATATTGGAGACACCATTATGGATTTTGCGCCAACATCATTGAGTGCACGGTGGGGATGAAAGTGGAACGCTCGGAACTCGAACCAATGTTTGCGCGACGATTAATAAATTGTAAGATTTAATCAACGTTACATTAATTACACGACGAATTATAGAGTCTCAGTTTTTTCATCGTATTTTCGTTAAACAATTTAACACAAATAGTATTTAGATGAATTTTGTTGTTTCTAGCCAGTTTAAAATGCATTATGGGTGGACATGGGTCAGTGGAATATGAACCGCAAAAATTTTGGATTGGTTAATAAAACGTGTTCACTATTGTAAATAGTATGTTTATTGTTATTTTCGTATGTATATCCTGTTGCTCATGACCATTCAAAATATCACGATTGTCGAGCAATTCGTCTTTCCGGAGACAGTCGAATTATATTTCTGCTGCTGTCCTGTATCATCGTGCATTTCTTTTCCATCTCTTATATCCTTTAATTTTTTTTCTTCTTTTGCTTAATTCAACGCAGACTTGTGGGTTGCGACGCGACGAATAGTGTGTCGCCAAATTTTTCGTATTTCAAGGTCCGAATAGCGTTAATCGTAATTGGTCAGTGGTGACGACAGAGAGAGAGAGAGAGAGAGAGGGCGACAGAGTAACGACGAGTTACGTGAACCATATCAAAAGCATATTTACTTGGGTGCAATATCTAACCGACTTCGATATATGGAGAAATGTAAAAAAAAAAAAAAATTGTAAAAATGGTAGAAGCAACATTGATGATTATCCTAGTCAACGGACGACAACAGTTTCGTTTGACTACGGTGAAACATCGTTGACTGCCCTTATGCTCGTTAGGCTCGGGGAGGGGATTGAACGACGAGGAGGTATACGCGTACGAGACAGATGGTTGGAACAGTGGAACAGGACCATTCGGTACGTCGCGTAAGAATGCGTAGCCATTGTTGGTGGTGCGATCGTTAGTTTCTAGATCCGAAATCGTCATGGGCACGGAAAGCCATCCAACAACGCGAGGCCCGAGGAAAATGTCGGCGGAGCTCGAAGCAGGCCACTGATTCTGTATTGGCGGGTAAAAAGCGTTGACGCGATTGTGGTATTACGAATTGTAAAAAGGACTCGGGGTGGGTTGTGTGTCAGCGCGTCCTCGGTGCTCCTCTATTCATCGGTCGAGCGTATGCGAACTGCGAGGGCTCGCTCGCGCGAGTGAGAGTGAGTAGTGACACGGTGGGGCACACGGACTCGCCGCCGCCGCCGCGGCAGCCATAACACCGACCAACCAAACTAAGCGAACAGGGAGAGAAAGCGTAGTGCGCGAGTGTCCGAGGCGTAGTGGTAGTGTGTTTTTCGATCAAAAAATAAACGTTGATAAAGTGGACTTCCATTGATCAGGTATGTCGTTTGAGCTTTATCGTGACCTCGGTATCAACGTGTTAACGAGTACAAGGTGGGGTGTGTGTTTGGTGGTGCGTAAGTGGCAGATATATCGGCGGGCCCTCGGGAGCTTTCTTTCCCGAGCGGCTGAACCGCCATGTTGAATGAAACCTAAGCGAAATCGAGCGGCCCCGAACGCGACCCGTTATCTCTCTCGCCGACCGATCTATCGTTCGTATTTAAAAAATTACGAAAAAAAAAATAATATAAAAACGTACATCGTGTAAAATCGGCGGGATCCCGCGCGTTAACCGCTTCGCCACTTGTGATTCTCTCACCGCGCTCGTTGCTCGTGTTTGTTGTGCGTCGGGTGCATCGGCTGGGCGCGGGTCTCCTACCCTTCCCCCTTTTCGTCCTCCTACTTTACCTCCTCTGTCTACCTATCCACCTCTTCTTCAACCGTTTCCCTCTTATCCTCCAACTGCATTATACTCTGTTTCACCGTCTCTCGTGCTCTACATTTAACCCCCGCAACCGATTCACAATCATCCACGGCATTCGATCATTTTTTTCCAATCCCATATCTGCTCTTGAATCATTGCCGCAGACCCTGAATCTTGAAACTCCAAGGTTTTCATTCGCACTGTTACGCAGAACCTCTTCTGCGTGTTCTGCAGCTAGCAGATCGTCGGTGACACCATGCTCAATGCGTAATGCTTAAATTCACTCTATTCGTGTCCACTGGGCTCATCTTACGTAGATCCGATACTTCAAGGTCTCTCGAACTTGCTGTTCTCCTTTCTGAATGGATACTGTCACGATCGACACAATTTTGCACTCGTACAACAGAGCTCGCTTTTCTGTCGGGACGCAACCAAAGTGCGACCTTTGTAAAAACGAGCTGTAAAGATTTTTGCAGTTTCAGTGCCGTTTGAGTTGTGATATTTTTCAACTGGGATACGCATCACCATACTAAATCAATTCTTTGAACGTTATGCACGGAGTAATCTAGCTTGGAACGCTACCAGAATGCCTTGCAACTTTATTATTAAGTCCATCATTTAATTTCATGCATAGTAATTGGGCGACTTATGGTTAAAACATCAATAAAATTGAAGAATAACCTTCATTTCTGTATATAAGATCAATCGATCTCAAAGATAAACCAATGACCTAGAGATAACATTCCTTTGAATCGTCTATTTTAACATTGGAATTCTATTCTAACAATTTTGATAGATCATTGTAAAAATAACGCTGATTCAGCCACTATAATGCTGTAATATCGATCAGAACTATAAATGTGTTTATTTTTGTACATCCATTCGCTAAATCTCACTCTGCAATGTTACAAACCATAAATAGTTAAATGCATCTTTGAATTGTATTATTGCAACCTTGAGACTCTTTTCTTACCAATTTCAATAATTGTATATACGGCTGAAGTTTTCCTAATGATTATGGATTTAAAGAATAAAATGTCTAAACAGAATATATAAATGCACTTTTTTAATTACATTATTTTTATTACACACACGACGAATGGAAATGACAAAAAATTCAATTAAAAAAAAAGTTAAATGTAAAACACAGAAAACATAAATTTAATATCATAGAAAAAATAATTAGCATAATAAACGATTTTTATAAATGCAATAAAAGATTTAAAAAAATGATGATAATTGCTTTAAAAAAATCGTGATCGAAGTATTGTCGAGAGTTTGTTGACAATTTGGCGTCTCTCCTGTTATGTTATTCAGATGTTGCTAGTATCGCGAGTCTTGGCTGGAGGCACGACGAATCGAAGCAGAGTACAGGGCTGACATTCGAGCGACTACCTTTCGGTAGGCTTGAGTAGAAGTGTTATGCCTCCTCGGCACAAAACTACCTGGTCCCAGCGCAAACGTCTCGTCGAGCAATTAGCGAGTTACCATGCTCAGTTCAGAGTATATCCTTGTCAACTTTATTGTTGATGAAGCCTCGTAGCGTCGGGCATCGTCAACCTAAGGCAGTTACCTGCTGCGTAGCATTTATGAACAATATATGTCGGAAAGGTAGGTGAAGATCGCTTACGCGGTCTAGACGTCTCATTAGAATATTCTATTAATCTATGAATCAACAAATCTCACACAAAAAGTATCGACGAACGCGTGGATTTCATAGAATTCCGTCCTGTCCTTCGGGAAATCGAGTTCAAGTCGTAAGCGACACACGTGTCGCTTAAACAGCCACGTGGAAAACATTTTTCGTTCATGCAGAAACATTTTTTCATTCACCGTCATTGCAATACGATAAGAAAGTCTACGCTTTCAGACAAAATTCATATTTAACAAATTTTTCCGCAAGATCTAACGTTTTTTTTTTCCTTTCTTTTTTCTATTTTTGCTTATCCCGTGCGTTTTCTGTTTCAGAAGCGAAGCCAACATGCAGCAGGTGGATACTAACTCGCAAAATAACTCCGTAAGTATGCGCCAATATATTGGGAAACGCAAAAACAAATATTTACGATAGATTCCTACGGAATCTGCTTGTACATTGATCCGCTATTCCCATTTAAAAAAAAAAAAAAGATAAATTCGAGACCGGCGGAACCTAGTTGTATTGGAAGATGTCGACATATTTTCTCAACGAAGGTATCTCTCGCTGCGTCATGGTGGGGATAAGCGCATTGGCGTGCGAGGTGAGACAAACGTCAGAGCGCCGAGTGTCGATCTTACTCATCTATCACTCTCGAGTTATCGGCACAAGCTAACTTGGAAATCAACATTTTCTTCGGGTCTTTCCTTGATCGTTGTACGGTCTTTGAATGAAAAGTTTTCTGTATTTTTTAAACGCACGCACATCCCGCAGCGAGAGAAATTCCGTTATATCTAAGTTTTGTCCGATTCGTTTCTTTACCTGTAACGAAACGTCCCTTGTACATTAAGCTTTAATCTTGATTGGTAAATATACGGGAAATTGCTTATATCATCTTTGACTCCTTTTGCATTGAGAAAGAATGCTATCCCGACCCGTTTGTCTCGTCTATCGGAGATTCTTTCCAAAATACCATCACTCGAATTTTTTCTGTACTTTCCTCGAACGTATGGTAATTCCGTACGTCGTGTGATTCCCGCCACATTGTAATTTTAGCTTAGATAGCAGCCCTGCACCTTTTGTAACTTAGATATTCGATCTGCGGCCCACCACTTTGTATTTGCATTTTTTTGAGATTCCCTTAATCTTCCTCACGACGAATAGAGTGACATTTGATTGAATGGTATGTATGAATTACAGTTAGATGTGGAGGAGCGAGAAAGGCTGTGTAATATACCCAAGGTGAGAATTATCGTTGTGTCCTGCACACACATTTTGAAGTAGAGTTTTTCTTGTACACGAATATTCGATTGGCTTTGGTTCCTTGTAGATACTGAAAAATAGTATTTTCATCATAAACCAGTTGTTAAAAATATCTATTTAATTTCAGCTTCTAGATCATTTTTTTTTTTTTCGTGTTAAAACATTTTTTTTTTTTTTTTTTTTTTTAAATTTTAGTCATAAGCAACAAAATATTTTTTTTATCTACGTTGGACGATAATTTGCTTCAATTCTGATCGAAGAATCAGACAATTTAACAGCCTAATTTGCTCACTGCATGTATCGAAGGTTTTGTTTCTTCATTTTTCATGCATGATTACATTCTAATCGTCAATCTGCATACACCAATTCCGAGTCCGTTGATATTTCTATAATTGAACAACAACAAACATCGATATCGATTTAAGAATGCAATGGAATACACCGGCTTTTGCACTTAATTCTCGTTACAAAGCATGGTAATTCTTAGTTTTTATTATATTATTTGTAAGAAATGTACGTTATTACTACGTTTTTCTTTACCGTTAGGCTACTATGACCCTTTTGCTCTCGCATCCAATGTCCGTGCATCAAATGCAAACATTTGTAAAGCTAAGAGCGAAGGGGTAATCGTACTAATATTTCCATAATAAACTAATAAGAAGTATCAAACTGTATGATAAACACAAAATAAAATAAAAAATCGCAGACGAGTGCACCTGGTCAGGCAACAGGACCACAATTCATATCGGCAAAAACGCCACCACCACGCGACGAACCATACGTAGAGCCGGTGAACGGTGTGGTACAACCGCCAGTCGTACCACCGCCGACAAGACCAGGACGCGTTACCAATCAGCTGCAGTTCCTTCAGAAGGGAGTCCTAAAGCCAGTATGGAAGCATCATTTCGCTTGGCCGTTTCAGCAGCCGGTGGATGCCAAGAAGCTCAATTTGCCAGTACGTTGATCTCTAATAGAATATTACTCCGATAAAACTGATCTTATATTTTAGTTAAAACATTTTTTCTTGCGATCTTACAAATTTTTTTTACAATTACCATTTTTGTTTTGTATAATTGTGGAATGAAATAACGTTTTTCAATGTGATTATTAAATTTTGCCTCCTCATGGAGGAAGCCTTCTTCTCGTTACAAAATTCTTTTTAAACTTTTATGTCAGGAAACTTCAAATTGTCTAAAATAACGAGACAACTGGCAAAGTTTTTGTTAGGGCTTCGAAATTTTAATCGTCTATGCTTGAAGAACCGTTGGAGCAATAGAATTAAAACTTGGCACACGAGTTAAGCAGCTAACACTTAAATTTTTATGATTTTCGACAAAATGTATTTTGACACTCGGATTTTATGTCGCATCGAATTTTTTGGAAGAAGTCTGCACTTTGTAATTTCTGCAATTTTTTTAGCAAACGTTCTAAATCGGTATTTATAATTGAAATAACGTACAAGGATGTTTGGTATTGATATTTGCTCGAATTCACGTTCACTTTGATGAGTTGAAATCGAATTTTCTACAGTAACGAACTATCATTTAGGATTGTTAGAGATTCAATTTGATGAAGTTCGGTAGAAGTTTTCTAATTTTATAGTAATTTGAATTCATAAACTTTTAAACGTTTCTACTTTCGAAATATTAGACAAAATGAGCTAAAACTTTACAAACTCGTACAATAATGTTCAAGGGTATTTGGTAAAAATTGACAGAGGCGTTCGAATTTTATAGCGCATTGAATTTTTATAATGATGATTCTCGAGGCTATAAGCCTGCAACTCGTAAATTACTTGAGCAATTGACTGAAAATTTGTCAAATTAGTTACGCAGTACATTTTTTTTATTGGTTACAATTTTCATTAAAGTCTAATGAAGCAGTGAGATTTTAGAGAACGTTGAATGCAGTAATTTACTAAAGCTAGGAAACTAGCGCTAGAAATTTGTTAATTTTCGGTTTCTACTATTCTTTTAAACAAGAATACAAAGCAAATCTTTTTGTTTGTCGTCCACAAAGCTTCTTTCATGAGTAATCCAAAATAAAATTATTCGGCGGACTTCCTTACAGCGGAAGTTTTGTGACCGATAAACGAAAAGAATAAGGAAGTAACGTACAAGGTTCTACTTTGCATACTCGCTTATATATCGTATCAATGATACATGATTTATCGTGTGTTTATTGCTTCCGTTTTACATTAGGATT
This sequence comes from Cylloceria caligata, assembly GCA_963942595.1. NCBI lineage: Eukaryota > Metazoa > Arthropoda > Insecta > Hymenoptera > Ichneumonidae > Cylloceria > Cylloceria caligata. The sequence goes on from OZ012704.1 coordinate 73,489,167, forward strand.
ACCACAAAATCATCAGACAACCAATGGACCTCGGTACAATAAAAAAACGTTTGGAGAACACGTACTACTGGACTGCTCGAGAATGTATCCAGGATTTCAACACGATGTTTACCAACTGTTATACATACAACAAGCCGGAAGAGGATGTTGTGGTGATGGCACGAGCTCTCGAAAAATTGTTCCTTGCGAAGGTCAGTTGGAGTCCAAGGTGGTTGACTATTCGTCGCTTCGATAATCTATGAATTATCGTAGATGTAGTACACACAATGCGTAGCTTTCATTGATCGAAAATCGAACGAACTTTACGAATTCCACTTCGACTGAATAGCGCATAAGTTGTTCATTAATTCAATCACGCATTGATTAACAATATTGCTTTTGCGTTAAAAACTTTGACATCAATTAAAAAGAATTTATTTCAATTTCTGTATTGTCCCTATTTTACTTGAGAAATCGCTGCACTCAATTGGAATTACTTACGAACAGCATATTGCTAAAATGAATCGAGATCGGCAACGAGTATTTGAATATTCCCGGAGTATTCATCAATGGTCCGGTCAGAATTAATAAAAACAAATATAAATAATGTAAATAATAAATCCGCCGACATTCCACGTAATCAGAGTACTTTAGCGTCTGACGATAAATACCGACAGGTTGGTCAAATGCCGAGGGACGAAGTGGAGCTCGATCCACCGACCCCCAAGGGACCGAAGGGGAAGAAACCGGCAGTCGCGAGAGTAGGCGCCACGGGGCTGGTCGGTCCTACTACCGCGACACCTGGAACGCCGGGAACACCGACAACCGGTGCGGGACGAGGTCGACCGTCGTCCGGTGCTGCGGCAGTTAGCTCTAGCGTACGAAACAGTCTGACGCCGTCAGCAACATCGGCGGGTACGACCGGTGTGATACCAATGCCACCCCTTGGTACTCAGGCGCCTGCAACGGTACCGGGAAGTACAAATACCACGACCATCGCACCACCCTCGAGTATAGCGGTTACGCCGATGGCTACTCACAATTCCCTTCCACAACAAGTGGTACCACCAACTACCGGCTACCACGCCCAACCCGCGATAGATCCTCAGGCAACGACAACCGCCGTACCACCGACACCGCAAGTTCCACAAGCACCCACCGTAATGCCGCCTTCACAGCCTGCCAAGCTCAAGAAAGGAGTGAAGAGAAAGGCTGATACTACAACACCGACCGCCAACTCTTTTGAACCTGTGTACGCTCCTTTGGATTCGAAGAACGCCAAGATTCCCACGAGAAGAGAATCCGGACGCCAGATCAAGAAGGTAGGCCACTCATTTCATACATGCAGGGATTACGTGTGATCAGACTGTAAGTTTCGAGTTTCGTCGATCTTCAAGGACTCGTCGACTACTCGAGGACTGGGTCAATGCAATTTTTAAAACTTCTTTACGCGGAAGAGATCCTTAACCCTTCGCGTACAGGTCCCTCGCGCATCGAACTAAGCGACGTGGTGTTTCGGTGAAAGCATTGCGTAGATCTATACGATGCATCCTCTATACGCGGTATGAACTCTGCCTGTACGTGAAGGGTTAATATTTTTATTGATCAAGTACAAAATTGCTATTTATATCATTCCTTGTGTAGTCAGACGGCTCGAATGTATCGAAACTTCAAGTCGTTTTATTTGTTACCTGATTATTGATCAAACTAGAGGTACACCAATTCTTTACTGAGCAACTTCAGTCATGCGTTTAGTTTTTTTTTAAAAAGTGTAATTTTTGCGTTTTTCGTAGTTTTTTGTAAAAACTTGAATTGATTTATATTCAGGATAATTCCGATCTGATAAGATCGAAAAATATAATAAATAAACAATATTTTCCCCCTATTTTCTCGACCCTTTAGAATATAAAAATGGGGATGTAGCTCAAATAAAAAATGATGTTAACTTTGCTTCTTACTGTTTTATATTTATAAATAGTCATTTTCATATTGCCGCGAGTCGACTTAGATAATACAGTTTGGTAAGATTCAATATGCAAGAAGATTGACAACAAATTTAAAAATAGGTGATTTGACTAAGGAAAATACCGAAAGAAAATAAATCGCAGCCTCGTCAGTCGGGCACATGTTTAAAGCATCAACGATTACGAAAGAAAAATAAATATTAAATATTATTGTAAAGCAAAGTTGCAGCCATTTTAGTAAACTTTGGCCACAAGTGAAGTAAATTAAAAAATTTTTATGTCAAGTGTATTGGTCTCCACCAAAAAATCTCCCGTACACGGAAAGCCAGTGATTTAACTTGTTTTTAAAATTATTTAAAATGTTACAATATTTAATCAATGTGAATAAATATTCAACAATTCACAATCCCCATAGTGAAATCATTCGAAATTCATGAATTATCTGTTTTGTAATTGCTTTCAAACGATTTATCGAATCTATGATATTTGTGCTTAATTAAATGAATCATCGTAACAATGTGTTTGATAATATCGTTGGTGTCTTGCATGCATAATCATTTCATTGCATCAGAAGAAGAAAATACTAACCACAGGGTTGTTGATGATGGGGCTGTTTCAGCCGACGAGGCAAGCGGAAGACGGCCTGGTGCCATTCCACCAGGCCAGTATGCCCCTGGTCGGGGCAATGGCCCAACAGGTACACACACATTTTTATCACCACGAAAAAAAAAATATGCCATGTTTCATCTGTGTTTGTCTATCGTCGCTGCACCGTTTACTCGTCGTTTTTTTTTTTTAAATTTTTTTTATCACAAATACTTTTGTTTGTGTCCTTTATTTAAATAATATTGTCTTTAAAATATCATTCGTAAACGAAACCAAAGGCGCGCATTGATCATCACAATTTTCCAAGACCGAACTCGGGAATATGTTTATTCTTGGATAAAACATTTTTAATCGAGTGTAGAGTAACGATATGCTTGAAGAAAAACGAGTTTGAAAACTCAAGATAAATAACGATTTTACAGCCTCAGCATACTGGCGGGAAATCTAAGGAAAAACTGTCGGAACCTCTCAAGTCCTGTAACGAGATTCTCAAAGAGTTATTCTCCAAGAAACATTCGGTAATTATGGGTTAAAATGTTTCAGTGGTTATATTTTAATCGAAAGAGTAGCAAGAATTCTACTTATCTTGTGAATGGTATGTAGGGGTACGCATGGCCATTCTACAAGCCTGTGGACGCAGAGCTTCTAGGCCTCCATGATTACCATGACATCATCCGAGTTCCAATGGATCTTGGTACAATAAAGGTTCGTTGAAAAGGCTCACTAAGCCAAAAATAATAAAAATAGAAAGTTTGTTTAATCATTGAAATATAAAAATTTTCGGAGAACAGAAGAAAATGGACGAACGGTTGTATAAAACGGCCCAGGAGTTTGAGAGTGATGTGCGGCTCATATTCACCAATTGCTACAAGTACAATCCTCCCGATCACGACGTTGTTGCAATGGCTAGAAAATTGCAGGATGTCTTCGAAATGAGGTTACTATTATTATTTATTTTACGATAATTCATTGAATTTACTTTGGTTAAACTTATTCGTACGAGTTAAGAAAAAGAAAGTATTTCCAATGGGTCATTGAAATTTCATTAAGCTGAGAGGAATTACATTGCAAATACGTATGAAAAATAATAAACGAAAATGCTAATACACCGGTGATTCGGTTCTGTACAAAACAATTCTTAAAATAACCTCGAAATATATGCTTTAGGTACGCGAAAATACCGGATGAGCCTATGAGCGGTATGATTGCGATAAAGGGAAGCAGTAGTAGCGGAAGTAGTTCAGAATCGGAGAGTTCGTCGGAGAGCGACGACTCGGATACGGAACGTACGCAAAAATTGGTGGCGATGCAGCAGGAGTTGAAAGCGATGCAGGAGGCGATGCGAAAATTGGTCGAGGAGAGAAGTAAGAAGAAAACGAAGAAGAAGAAGACGGAAAAACCGAAGGGCAAATCTATTGGAAACAAAACCGGTGGTGGTCTCGTGGGTTGCAGTGGTGCCATGAAAGAGCTTATGAAGCCAACCGGCGGTTTACCAAACGCCTCCGACAGCGTGGGTGCTAGTATAGCGAGTGTCGCGATGGGAGCGGGTGACTTGAAGATGCCGGGAGGCATCGGTGTCGGTGTACCTATGGGTATACCCGGTGAGCATCATCTGGCATTGCCCGCTGGTCCAAACAAGACTCACGCGGCTGCGGCAGCGGCGGCGGTGGCTGCTGCCGCTGCCGCCAATGCCAAACCAAAGGGCAAAGGTAACAGAGGACCTGGTAAAGCTGCGGCCACGAACGCCGCTAATAAACGGCCCAAGGCGAACAGCAGATCGACCGGGAACAAAAAGAAAAATGCCACGAGCCAACCCCCACCTATCACCTTTGACTCGGAAGACGAGGATAGCGCCAAGCCTATGTCTTACGACGAGAAGAGACAACTCAGCTTGGACATCAACAAATTACCCGGTGAGTCATTTTTTTTTCAGTTTTTCCATGTTGTTATGTTGAATATTTTGATTTATCTTCAGCAGATCGATCATTGAACTATAGGTTTATAACTAAAACAAAATGCGTCTCCGAATTATTATTGCAACAATGATATATTTCTTGTTTTCCACTGCATCTGATAAATCCGATGATTAAGTTCGCTGATTGGAGTTGTAAGTGTAAATGTTACTGATTGTTTGCACGATATTTACTGTTGACACAGGTGACAAACTCGGCCGGGTAGTGCACATAATTCAATCTCGAGAGCCTTCCTTGAGGGATTCGAATCCCGACGAGATCGAAATTGACTTTGAAACCCTGAAACCATCGACTCTTCGCGAGCTCGAGAGCTATGTTGCTTCGTGTCTCAGAAAAAAACCACGTAAGCTCTATTGTAAGTTCCACTTCCAGCGTCATAACGGAATCTGGCCAATCGTCTACCCGCTGCTGGTGTGTTATCCACTTTGCTGCACATTTGGCGTACGCACAGAACACTAACTAGAACTGTGGGGTTTAGAATTTTTAAATAAAAATAATAATTTAGAATTTGCTGCCACCCACCCACCTTTACTGGTATCCTTAGAAATTAGTGTTTGTGCGTTTTTTTTTTGTTGACAAAAGTGTGTAGAATATTGGATCCTATGATGACGCTCGTGAGTGGAACTAATTTTTATTTTCCAATGCATTTAGCACGATAATATTTCCGAAATTCATTACCAACCTCAAACTCCGAGCCTTAGTGCTCCTCAAATCGTGTATAAATCTCACTGAAGTCAGAGAATTTTTTGTTATTCAATTGTTGATGAGGTTAAAAAAAATCTTTTTTTTTTTTTTGGAAGTGTCAAATGATAATTATAACTTAGAAAATATCTTGTAAAACAGATTTTGAGCATCCATGAATAGTTATCATACAATCTTACAAAACTATATAAGCCTGGTGTGAAACACATTGTATAAAAAACTAAAGAAAAAAAAACTTAACAGAAACTGCTTTTTTGTTGTTGACAGACAAAAAAGTTAGCGGTAAGTCCAAGGATGAACAGATAGCGGAGAAGAAACAAGAACTCGAGAAGAGGTTACAGGATGTTACCGGGCAGCTTGGAAACGTGAAAAAAGCTGCTAAGAAAGGTAAGAAAACTTAAGTTTCCTTTATTCTTCGGATGAATATCCAGCATTTTCAATTACAACCGGTGTTTCTGTGGCGCTCGCTGGATCTTTATTGAATAATCGTCATTATCATCGATTTACGAGTAAAATAATTGTAAATCGAGATTATCTAGAAAATATTGAAAATTTCTCTAATTGTGAACGATATTTTGCATTACAGAAGACAGTAGTAAGTCGGTAGATGTAGTCGGAACTGGTGGAGCTAGTGGACCATCACGATTGTCGGCGTCGAGCAGTAGTAGCAGTGACAGTGACTCAAGCTCGAGTTCACTATCTTCGAGCTCCAGCGATTCGAGCGACAGTGATGCAGGTTAGATATGAACCTCATGTAACTGTTGCCATTAATCACAAAAAAAAAACAAGAAAAAAAAACACACAACCCTTACTTGGGAACAAAGGGCTATTTATACCTAAGTAGCTGACCTAAATAAAATTACGTCATAAATTACGAAACTTTCGTTTTTGTCCACGCGCGATTGATGAATTATTGTGAGGTTATTTGCGATTTTGTTGTTAAAACCGTGAAACCGTACGTGGTTTTCTTGTACATTTACTCTCTCTCTTTTCTCTTTTTCTCGTTTATTTGATATCGAATTAAAAGTAATATATAAACCCGGTGCTTTTCTGAAAGGGCTTTTTGGTAATATCGAATATCATTTTCGATATAGCCAAGTTACTTAAAACTTTTGCAATGACAATTATACACGTGTCGCATTTGTGCACTTTTGACGAGCATTGGTAATACGATCGATCTTTAAAAGATAATTAAACTGCAGCATCGTCATTAGATATTCTTCTTTAACGTACAGTTTTTGCCAAGTAACACATTTCCATGCTTTGCACGTCATATATTTCATTTTTCAAGTAATACGAAAACACGAAGCTTCGCGTTACTCCCATTAATCCATCGGCTGTGATGATCGAAGGATAAATTAACGAATCGTTTATTATCTTGCTCAAGTAATACGAAAACACGGAGCTTCGCGTTACTCGTATTAATCCATCGGTTATGGTGATCGAAGGATAAATTCACGAATCCTTTATTATCTTGTTATGTATTCTCAAACGTGGTTTTTCCAGCATGCAAAAAATTACGCAGTCTTCGATATTAAAATTGGTTTTTTCAAAATTGTTAATTGTATTTCAATCGTTCTAATCGAGTTAATTTTTTTTTCTTCGACGAAAAATTGCCTCAAAACGCGATTTTTCTTACTTACTCGAGTATTAAAAAAAAGGAGAATAAAAAAAGAAAAGAGAGATTCGAACGTTTTCTTTGTTTTGTATTTCGTATTGTTACGAACAAAATAAAGCAAAAAATGATAAATACGGAATTAAAAGTCTGACGGTGGTTCGATCATGATCGACGAATGCACAAAAACAATACGCATCGCAAATATCTTATCATGACAATTTAAAAAAACAAATTCTCATTATATATTATATTTATTAGGACGGCATCAAATGACGTAGTTGAAAAGAGCTACGTCATATCGTTTCAAGTGCAAATCGAGTGTCAAGTTTCGCAGGAAAAAAAAAGAAATGAAATAAAATCTATCTATAAACACGAAAATATGGTTTTTCGCGTTAAAGATAAAAATATTTCGAACTCAATAAGCATGAAGATTGTAAAACTGCCTCGCGCGATATACTGACAAAACACTACATTTGAAACTTGACATTAGTTTAAGAAAAAAAAAAACAAACAAATAAATTTTCGTCTTTTTTATTTAATGAAAAAAAAAAAAAAAAAAAAAACAAAGAAAAGTGTAAATGGTAAGACCAAGGTGAGCTAGTGGAGTGCAGACTGTGTTTAGAGGATACCATAATGCCATGCCAGCTTATTTTACAAATGATTGTTATTGACTGACGACGATTGGATTCGTTATTTTGTCTTTGCCCCGGTTTCAATACCGACGAATCTCCACGCACGCACTGTGTTCCTTGAATTAAAAAAAAAATGGCCGAACCACAGGCTATTGACGTTCAAGGCCACTGTCCTTTTCCACCGCAGCCTATGTTTTGTTCATCTTCATTATATTAAATGAAATTATATTAAATGAAATATAATGGCAGGCTCGGGATTCGGAAAAGCTGAATATTGTTTTACGCGTAAACTCGTTAGCGATACTGCTGTTGCTACTGCTGCCGCTGCTGCTGCTGCTGCTGCTGTTGCTGCTCCTGCAGTTGCTGATGCACGTTTTTCTGTTTTCTTTTTCTTTTACTTGTTAAAAAAAAAAAAAAATTTATTTTACAAATTTGCTACGTGACATAGGAATTTGATGATCCACACACGAGAGGCTGCGGTGTCGAAAATCCGGTACCTTGAAGTTGCTAAACTTTTAACCAAAACCAAACTCCGAACTGTCTTTGCATAACAAAAAAGAAAATCCCTCAACAACATCGAGCAAACTTTTATAGAGATAAAATAGAAAAAATTTTTTATTGTTTATTTACATTTAATAACTGATGATAAGATAACAGAAAGCGTTTACTTGTGTCACTGTGTTTTTTTCAAACGTCATAAATTTATATAAAAAAAAACCCCTCGCACATCGGTTCTCATTCACATATAATACTGTTTATCGTATCATTTATTGAGATCCGAGCGTCAATGGTACCGCTAATCGAGCTGCGTACCATTATTCAGCTGCTGCTTTATACTATAATTGTGCAGTATATTATTATTATTTTTTTTTTCTTTTACTTGCAATTTGGTACAATCCGAAAGTGCCTCAATTGCAAATCAGGAGATTCGACACGCGTGCGAACGAACAATAAAAGAAAGAGAAAGGAAAAAGTTAGGGGAAGTTATGCTCTCGCGCTTATACCTCATAGACTTGAATCAGGCAATAACCGATAACGTGTTATTTAACGAAAATAAAAGAAACGGGAAAGAAATGCAGACAATGTGTGTTGGTGGCTGGATTTAAAGATATATTTGAAATCAATTAGCTTGGATCATTAGCGAGTTACGTCCAAACCAATATAAATGCTGTTGACACTGCGATCGACGACTAAAAATATTAACAAAACGATACATTCTAATACGTAGACATCTGGACAATTATTGTCGTTCGATCAAGGGCATTATCTTTCATTTTATTCAAGTAATTCGTAACGTAACGAGTACAGGAAATATCGAGAATAGCTCAGTCAAGAAATATGAAGTAAAAAAAAATAAAGAAAAAGATAGTAGTTGATATATTCGTCGAGCTCTCGACTTAGAATCTTTAGGAAATTGTTAGATATCCCGGAATCTCAGGATCAAGAATTTCGGACGAGAAGGTTGCAGCTTATCTCGCTCGATTGAGACAACAACTCGAGAAAAAACGAACAAGATTTCACTGAAAGAAAAGCGAAATGGAGGAAAGAAGGACGGACGCTGAGATTACGAGAGGGGAAAAAACGTGATGACTGGGAGTGAGACAAGAAGAACCAAAAGACAGCGAGATGAGGAAGAAAGAGAGAGAGAGAGAGAGAGAGAGAGAGAGAGAGAGAGAGAGAGAGAGAGAATCGAGGCGAAGGAAGTAATTGTCCAATTTGAGGTAAATAAGGCGCACTGGCCTCCAAACACATTGTTTGCACTCCGCTAAGCTTTGCTCCGGCTAACCGTCGTTTAATCATGCTATTATACCACTATTTGCTCCTTCGTCGGTAATAATTGTAAATTTTCTTCATCAGTATGAGAGAGGGAGAGAGAGAGAGAGAGAGTTGTACGAAATCGACATGAAAAAAAAAAAAAAAAAAGAATTACTAAAACAAGACCAAATTCTGTAAAGCATCTTCATCTTCTATTTTTATTTTTATTTTTATTTTTTTCTACTAATTTTCGAACATTGTTATTGTAACAATAATGATTTTGATGTCTGGTATGGTTTTACATGCCTCGTTGTAAGAACCCAGATAAACACTGTACGGATAATAATTATTTCGATCTTTTTTTTCTTCTAATATTTATATATACATTACGATTACCATTCAAAAAAAAAAAGAAGGATAATATACACACGCAAATCACACAGAGTAAATGGTAATAACACTATAACGAGTTTGTGATGCAGTGCACATTAATCAAAGTTTGCGAAGCGAATGGTTGAAAGAAGAAGAAAAAAAAATGAGAAACAAAAGAAATAATTACTTTTTAACCCGTCCTAATTAAAGCACTTTTTTTTTTTAGAAGAAAAAGAACTTTTTATACGAGATTGAATAACAAAATATAATTTTAGGGATATTATTGTTTTTATATTTCTATGTATAAATGTCTGCCCCCATGATAGCGTTTTTTTTTTGTTGAGAATATCATGTAAATTTATTTCTTATATATATATATATATACACATATATACATATATATATATATAGAGAAGATAAAGAAAAGAAATAATTGTATACATAAGAATTTATTATGGACGTAAAACTGGTGTGAAACATTCTGTGGTTGAGCTACGCTCAAACATGAGCGCGGCACATCTTTTTTTTTTTTTTTTTCATTAATCGCTAAAAATGTTTGCATTGAAACGAAAAAAATAATAATAATAAATAATAAATAATGTATAATCGAAGGGTGAAACCAGGTTGCACTCGAGTACAACTACAAAGAAAAAGAAAAAGAACAAAAGAAGAAATGAATAGTAAACATTAATCATTGCAGTACTTAACTGATTGATAACTGTACCGATCGCGCGAAAGCAATTGTAGGAAAAATTTAATGATTAAAAATAGAAAAGAACGAGAAAAAAAAAGATAAGAAAAACCGATGGAAAAAGAAGAGAAAAAAAAAACGTTCGGTCGGAATAAGAAAAAAAGTGTTCGTCGTTTTCTAAGGAAATTAATAATTATATGCAAAGCTGTAAGGATTTTAGCATAGATAGGGACATGACGGACAGATCGATTTTTTCCTTGACAAGAACCCCTGTCTTGTGTTTTCACAAACTATTTGAAAGTGAATATAGAGGTGACTCTGCAAATAAAATTAGAGCTTCGAGAAAAATCGGCCGATGAACGGGGGGTGGAGGGTGGGAGGGGGAGGCAAAATAAAAGAGCGAAAAGAATAGAGAGAACAAATTGACGGCGTTTTGCTGAATTAGATAGGAACTATGCATCTATTAAAACACAATCACCATTAGCTTGTAAAACGAGGTATAGGGCATTTCGTATTACAGTTTTTCATATTGCCTTCCGAAACGATTTGTGTAGCGTGACTTTTTATTATATATCGCTAAGGAAAAAATAATGAAAAGTTATTTAAAAGAAAATGAAAGAAAAATACATTCTCCAAACATCTCTTCTCAGAACGAAACTCCATTCTTCCCTTGTAAGATCGTCAGCGCTCCAGTCGATCGTAAAACAGATTTAACGACCTGAATATTTTACTATAAATATATATTCTTTTTCTTTATTTATATATAACCAATGGTATATATTTTGCCGACAACTCCAGTACAGGTTTTACATCTCGTTTGTACGCATCGTGGAATAATGGGTATCGGCAGTAATGAATAATAATAATAATAATGAACAAATAAATAAATGAATAAATAAATAAATAAATAAAGAAGCATACGCGTTTTGTACATAGTAAAAACTAATATATCATTAAATATTAATATTAGATTATAAGATACATCCACGAATGGAGAATGAGAAGAAAAGAAAAATGAGTGAAATGATACGCGAGAAAAAAAAAACAACACACAAATACAACTATTTCTAAGTGCATAACGGGGAGGCAGAGAAAAAGAAAGAAAAAAATCGATGCGAAGATTTCTAGTTAGATCTCGATCGGGCGTTTTGTAGATTCGGGATTGACTCGTTGTCTGGTGGTCCAGTTCGTTATATTATATAAATTAAGATAAACTGGAACTACTTCTCGTTGTTTATTTCTTCTTTCTTTTGAAATATCTCACGTATCGTCAAATCGATCTTGAATATTTGCTTGAAAAATCGATTTTCAATTGAATTATGCAATCACGTATTTTTTATTTTAATTTTTTTAAAAAATTTTTTTATAATTTAAACATTTTTCTTCTATTGCTCGTGCCGTGCTGATCATCAGACGTTAATCCGTGGATCGTACCTGTGCACTAAAAGAACAAAAAAGAAATAATTAATGATAACGCGAACGTTGTGTACAGTTGATCGATTTTTAAACAAAATAAATATTGATTTGCATAGTTTATTGCAAAATAATTCACACGCACCGAGCAGGAGTCTTTCGCCGCCGATCTCAATGCTGTGCTAGCCTCGACTATGAATTTACTTCTAATTACGCGTGTACAAGCATACTGTGTCAATCTTGTATAAAATCATCAACGATTTAAGTTTGAGCCCATATTGTACTACTTACGTGCGTTTCTTTTTTAATTTACATTAATTAAACATATGATTATATTATACGAATACTGTGCGGTTAAAAGAAATACTGCGGTTCGATGGTTTCTTCGGTTTTTTTTCTTTTCTTTTTTTTTTTTTCCTTTACGTAGTCGACGTTTTACAATCATCACCATTTTATCGCAAAAAAATCACGCCGCATCACCACTGCGCTCGTCCTTCGTAAAGTTGCAAAGCGAAAAGTATGAAGTTGAGAGAAAAAGAAAAAAAAAAGTAATAATAATCATTATTATTGTCTTGTTTTAAAAAGAAAAGAGAGAAACGAGGCGCGTCATTCCTGCATACGCATATGTAAATATAAGAAATATATTTGTAAATGCGTATGCGTTAGTCGGCGATCGGTGTACGTGTATGCGTGAGCGCGTTCAATGGCTCGTGTATGTATCGTTCGTTATGTGCACATGCAGTCATTACGCCACATGAATGAAAATATAATTGACTTTGTGTAGAATGAGAGAAAGATTTAAACAAAAAAAAAAACAGAATTGTTTTGCGCATTAAGATTTTTTAATATAACAAAAACCTTGAGATGAAAGTCTACAAAAAACAGAAAAAAAAAGAACACACAAGAAGCATACAATTGAGATATTTAAATTAACATTGTTGTACACAGTGATACAATTATAATATAAGTATATGAATAAAATCTATTAGAAAATACATGCTCGATGTTGTTTAATTTTCGTTATTTTATTATTTTTTATAGCGATCCGTCGATCGCCTCTCGGCAATTGTCGTGTGTTGCGTCTTTTGATTTTTTACTTCACATGGCTGGTATCCTCTCTGCACCGTTCGGCATTTCACTAGTTCGTCGTACCGAGTACTCGGTGATACGATTGTGTTTTGCACGTACTCACTTGTTAGATGCATGGTTTACATTGAAATTTTCAGGAAATGCAACGAACCGACCACCCAGGAAGAAAACTAAGAAGAATGCACCAAGTGCACTGCCTACGCAAGTGGCGAATCCCGTTGTACCACCGGTAAGAAATAAATTTTAGCTCATATAGACGAAAACAGTAAGCTGAGAATATTCGTTCGTTGATATATAAAACTAAGGAGTTTGAGATTGAAAGATTTCAATACAACAACGTACTTTGTAGGCACCCGCTGCTATAAATCATACCGGAGGTCTTTTGATGAATAGTCAACCGACGTCCAATTCTACGGGACCAGTTGCAAAGCCAGTTGTAACTCAGCCTAATGTTATTCCTATGGAGCAAGGTACGACTATTTACCTGCCACCACTCTAGTTATACTTTCAGAATCGATGCTGACGAAAGAAGATAAAGAAAACATTCGCGTAATGGCACAATTTACATTTTTAACTTCATTTTTTATCTACAAAATATATTTTCATATAATCATTCACTTTATTTATCTATTTATCTTCACTCTTTATGTAGAACATTTTTAGTCTTTTAGTTGTCAACGTATGAAATGATGTCTCATTAAGAGTATCGACACGAAGGATCGAAGCAGTTTTAAAATATTTTTTTGAAAAATAGTAAATCGTAATTGATCAGAGAAAACTCATTACCTTCCATCGAGTTATCCTTTATTCTTAGCTCAAACTTATTCGTCAATTACGATTATTATTGAAAAACCATAGAAGGATAATCGAATAATCTTAGAACTAAAGGCAATTAATGAAACAATAGGTTTTTAATAATTGGGTCTGATGTTAGTGATTCCGTCAGGAGTCAATAGCCAGCAGCAACAGCAACCAATCGCCGTGGCGGCGGTGACGTCCGGACAAGGTTTGCCGGTGGCGAGTCACGCGTCGATGCCGGCTCAGCCTCAGCGCCCTAGCGCAATGGCAACGGCAGCGCCGATTAAGAAAACAACCCCGCCGCCGCCCGTAACGTCGAATCCTCCGACCCCATCGGTTTCCGTACCAACTCCACCGCCAAGCGTAACGCCGACAAACACGAACACCGTGGTAACGTCACCGGTGGTGCCTCAGCAGGCACCGCCTCAGCCACCCACGTCGGTTAACTCCTTCCCGAGCGTGAATACCCTCTCCGGGCCAACCGATTCAACAGCCATGAGCCATCAACAAGGGGATCTCATGCAGCCCTACAATGCCCTAGGTACTATACCATGAAACACAATGACCCATGAAACAACGCTAGCATGTTATCCGATTCTTCAGAATCCTGTACTGTGTAAAAATTGAACGAAAGAGCATGCTAACGTTAAAAAAAAAGCAAAAAAAATCTAATAATTCAACGAACGATAAAACGATAAGTCCGGTATTATGCCAACACTGTTATTATCGATTTAGGAGACGAGACAGAAAAAAAATCATGTTATTTATTGAACGATTACGTAATTCGACACAGCGTCCGTAACGACGGCCCATACAGCACTGGAGCAATCGTTAACTAATCTGAAGAAAGAGCCACACGTTTCAATGATGCAGCAGCAGCAGCAACAACAGCAGCAGCAGCAGCAGCAGCAGCAGCAGCAGCAACATCAGCAGCAACAGCAGCAAACGCAAACTGGCCATTCGGCTGCCAATAATTCGAACATGAGTCTACTGTCCGACATGAAAAATCCCGTTAACATGATGCCCAGCGCTATGGCATCTAACCTGAATCTCGGCAACATTAATATGGCGAGCCCCTATATGTCTGCCATACATAATCAACTAGAGAACATGATAAACACGTCCTCTCAAATGACAAATATGCAAAATTCTCATAACATGACAATGTCGCATCAGCAACAGCATTCGAATGGTTTTTCGAACCTTAAACGCGAAAATTCACCGCCTAATATGCTCAACAACAATGGAATACCTGGAATGAGCTTGGCTGGTATTAATATGGGTGGCATGAATTCGATTTTCGATCCTCTGCCGATGGTCGGAATGTCTATGCAAATTCCGCAACTTCCTCTCAAGAAGGAGGAAAAACCTATTCCCATATCGCAGACGCAAATGTCTCACAAAACCATGGATGGTGAGTACAAACTTCTATTCAATTACTTTCGTCATTTTTTTTTTTCTTTTTGCTAATTATGCGCTTCGCTTTAACCCTTAAGTAGCACGATCCTTGTAAATTGTATAATAAAACTGCTTATCAATACGATCTGGAATCGTACATACAAACTCTTTTTCTTACTTTCTAAGAGAGGGGGAGTGCGAATGATAAATCATTCAAATTGTTACATCAACCGAATACTTATTCTGAGTTAACGAAGAAATAAATAAATTATTACGGGGGATAGTCCATCAATTTAAGTAAAAAAAAGTGTTTCATTAATTTGTTTATTAATAAAAATATATATATAATCAACCTTTGGGAATTAAAAAAAATATAAAACAAAGGAGAAGAAACTCGTCTGTCCGATAGCGATAAAGTGGTTGACGATTTTTTAACAGAACAGTCCATCGATTTTAATAAAAAAAAAAGTGTTATATTTATTTCTTTATTAATAAAAAAATGTATGAAAAATCCTCCACGATTGATTGTTCGTAACGGTGTTCTGGGGATTTTTCAGCATGATCAGAACACCGCTACGAATAATCAACGTTTAGGAATTTTTTATACCGCCAGAATAAATAAAATATTTATTTTTAAAAATAAAAATCATTGGAACTACCTCCTTAAATTATTATAAAATTATTAGTGCAGAAGAATTTTGATAGAATACAAATTTTAATGACTTTTCATTCGAGTAACACAAGCTATTGTTTAAAAAATTTTTTTTTTTTTAGCTTAATAGATTATGGTAAGGATTGAGAGTAATCTTTATCACGTGGGAACAAGTGTGCACGCATTGTTTTTCTGTTTTGTCTACTGTATTTCGTTCCACCGTTCTGTGCTAGCAACTGTTTGGTCGTGTGCTTTAAACGTTCTTCTATCCGCAATCACATATTACTAACTCGCTTTACTAATCGTTCCTTAAACGCGTCGTTGCTCTAGCGGGAGCTCTTTTTGCAGAGATGAGCGCACTGGGGATTCCGCCGATGAGCAATCATTCGAGCTCCCAAATAATCCCCGAAAAGAAGATGACGCCACCTGACTCTAAGAATCCCGCAGCTAATTTTGCGTCGGCTTTTAAGAACAAGGTACGATCGAGCTGTGTGAATTTTATAGACTTTTAGTAACTTTTCGGTTCGGTTTAATTGTGCTTTTTCGCTGTGAATAACTTTTTTTTAAACATCTGCGAATAGACTGTGGAACAAAATGTTAAGAACGCATCTTCGTGGTCGTCGTTGGCGCAAGCTTCGAGTCCACAGTCGGCCGCGGGAACCATCATGAAGAGTGCGGCTCACGATTCTTTCAAGGCATTCAAGAAACAAGCCAAAGAAAAACAAGACAGGGTAAGCAGTTCTAACACCACTAATTTTGCTTCATTAACCACAACTTGAAAACTCCCTGTCTATAAATACATCAAGGAAAATTGTACAGATTCTCAGATAGTTTATCTTTGTCTGTCTGTGGATTGAATTGTGCGATTTTAAGGGGAGGCTCAGATCGCATGATTTATGGTTCCCAGAATTCGCAAGTGCGAGAGAGACAACTAAACATTTTTCTCGTATCCAATTTTTCTGATGATTGTCGGATTTGTGGGGCTCGTACTGCGTATCCCATTCATGAGCCCCACCTTTCCGACGTCCTTACAAGAATCTGAGTTTGAGAAAAATATGTTGAAGGTTTTAAAGTGAATTGTTGGTATCGAGGCTCACTTTGAGAGACAAGTCGTTCAATGTCGATAAATAATGCATCGGTACATTTCCAAGATAACATTTTATAACTCGTCACTGATTTTAATGTCAAAGTGTCATTTTGTTAATAGAATTATATGTTTTTTCTTTTCTTCAGCAACGGGCATTGATGGAACAGCAAGAGATGCGGAGGTTGCAAAAGGAGCAGGCAGAGCGTGAGAGGCTTCGTCAAGAAAACGAGAGAAGGCGAGAACGAGAAGAAGAAGACGCATTAGAGAAGGTGATGAAGACGGTGACCGATCAACAGACGGCGCAAGGACTAACGCAGACAACGCGTGCGGAAGAGGTCAAAGCATCGACGGACACCGACAGCAGTAGTCCAAGCCAATCGTCCGGTCAAGACAAGGCCGCTGCTGAGAGGGAACGACAAAGGTTACGGGAACAGGAGCGGCGGCGACGAGAAGCGGTAAGTTACTTCGCTTTTACAATAATCGCATTTTTCTTCCGGTCAATTCTTTTTTTTTTATTTTATTCTCAAACGAAACCATGCAATACATGCATTTATGTACGATTGCTATAGTTTTTGGAAGAATGGGTGTCCTGTAATAATTTACTTAAAAAAGTTTCGATATTCGAATTGTCAATTCGATGGAAAGAAACGGAAATTTTATTTTTTAATTGGCGATGAAAAAAAAAACGAATTCTTCTGGATACCCATTTTTAAAAAAATATAAAAAATTGACGATTATTAATAATAATGATAACAGGATGAATTGAAAAAGAAAAAATATCGGCATTAATAAAAAAAAATTTGTATACGGTGCCGATTGAGGGAGATACGCCAAAGAATAGGAATAATTTGTATTTTCAGATGGCAAACAAGATTGACATGAACATGCAAAGTGATTTGATGGCTGCGTTTGAGGAAACATTATAATGTTTCGTGCGCGCTGCTGATAATAAACCCACTGAAACCGGGCAGGACTTGGACGAATGTGTTGGACGCGCTGGACGATATTACCGCAGACTCGTGTTAATATATATATTATTATCGACGATAATATATTTAAAAAAAAAAACGAAAGAGGAGAAAACACATGCAGAAATAATAATGAATAATAAGTAATAATATTGATAACGAGACGAATAGTCGAATAAAAAACGGCGCGCGCCGCACCGTTGGCTCTGTACTCTGGGATTCGTGATAACGTGGTGGTGCAGTTGGGACATTCCAACGTGTAATCACAATTTAAACTAAATAGAGAAAATGGAGATAACGAGGAGAATAAAATAAATCACGGTTCTTCGTCAACCTTCGAGGAAACGACAGAGGTGCACTACCGACTGACGGAAGTCGAAGGAATTTGCGAGTTTCGAAAGATACTACAATTTTAAAACGATGAAAAGAAAATAAATAATAAAGTAAATAAAACAAAATGATGAAAGAATGAGACAGAAAAAAAAACTCAAGGCGATTGTGTAATCGACGGACACCCAAGTGTGACCATGTAATTAGTTAAAATATACTTACAGGATAACTTCGATGATGCTACACACTGAACTATTGTGTTACATTTTCCGGTTTTCATAAGTTTGTACTTTATGTAAATTTGGAAACAAAATAATGAAAAAAAAAAACAAAACAAAACAAAACATATTGCAAAAAAAAAATGATAAGTGATACATATGCGTGAAAACGATGTTGCGAACGAGTGTGAGTATGACTGCCGCGAGCGAATGAAAGCAATAGAGATGCAAAGTGCGTGTGGAGTTGGGGATAAGGGGGACGAATAAAAGTTGTGTACATTTAGTTAAGTTTTATATTTTTCCACATTCAGTCATTAATCGTTGGTAGAAAAGAACAGAAAAAAGAAATGAAGAAGGAAAGAAGGAAAATACGTAGATCCCATTATATGCCAATAATACCTATAATTATTAGCTATTTACTAATGATTTAAAGAATTCAAATTAATTTTCACGGTTAATGAGAATACACGAAATATTTGTAATCCTCGATGTAGGTAGACTTGTTTAGTCAATAACAAATACAAGAATATACCTAATGCGAGATAATACAACTTGCGGGTCTCTAGCACCAGGTACCGCGGAATTATCGACGTTATTACAGAGCTCTGTCATTGTTCTCTCAGTTCTTTGAATGAATAAAAGATAAATAAAAAGACAAAAAGAAGAAAAAAAAAACGTCCATAAGAAGCGTCGATAAACAAATGATTCATATGATTCACTTTAGAGAGAGAGAGAGAGAGAGAGAGAGAGAGAGAGAGAGAGAGAGATAAAAGTCGTCAATTATTATGAGAATAATGTGTTTGGTGGATAGTGTTTTGAGATTAAAAATTAAAGGATAAAAATAATCCGGAATAAAGAAAACGAAGAATCACTGTTTCGATCACTCAACAGTGTTTAACAATCGTTTCGAGATTTCAGATATACGATGTGTACCTAATCCCAGGTATGTGTTAGGATGACGTGCGTTTACGTACTTTGTACTCTCCTGTAAGAACGAAAAACTTAATATAGGTGCAGAATGGCGACGAGGCGAATTGTACGATCGACGTTTAATAACCATTGGGCGAAAAGTAAAATCGTTGAAAAGTTATTCCAATGCCCCCGAGAAAGCTTCCATGCTGGGATACCGGTACAAGGGGAGAATCACTAATGTCTTGTGTACCCAATAATAAAAATAAAATAAAATAACGAAAGATCAAAAAATCTTGCGCGAGTCGCCGTGCTCCGGGCAATGAAACTTGACGGAGAAAAACACTTTAATTGAAAAAAAAAAGATAAAGTACAAAAAAAATTATATTCATATAATTGATTGAAAAAAAAAAAAAAGAGTTTCGAGTTGATCGCGTACTATTAATCTGAGCCGAGTACCGTTGGGATTAATTTTAATCAAGTATTTCGAGTGGAAATGATAAAAAAAAGAAGATAAATAAGTTAATAAATAAATGAATGAAACACATCTAGAAAGTTAATAGTCTGTTAGCCGGCTTTAGCTTGTACCAATCACAATCATATTGATAACGAGAGAGTTGATTATTATGTGAACTATATTAATATTAAATTATTTAATTGAAGAACGAATTTTATTTTTTTAAGAGCTTACACAAGAATATTTCTGATGCCGTTGCTGTTGCTGCTGCTGCTGCTGCTCCTTCTGTTGCTGCGAGTCTTAGAAAATTCATTATATTTTCTGTGTGCAATGTGCGCGAGCTTTTGACGTACTTTCTTCGGGCCACGAGAGATCGCCAAGACGCGCGTCTGGTCGCTGTATTTTTTTTCTTTCTTTCTTTCCTGTTAAGTTCGATTTACAACAACAACAACAACAACAACAACAACAACAACAACAACAACAAAAATTATTATATTTGTTGCATGTCAATAGTAAAATCAAAGTATGTTGAATTTTCTTCTCTTTTCCCCTTTTTTTTGTATTACAATATCGCAGGACTAAACATATTTCACATCTAACTATAGAAATGAATTTTTTTTAAAAATCAGATACTAGTACGCGTTATGTACACGAATATGTCCATAAGATTGTTACGAGGAGCGTTCTTGTTTATGGTGAAACTAAATGTTTTTTTAATATGTTACAAAAAAAAAAAGAAAGAAAATAATACGAAATAAAAGAAAAATAAAATACCCAGAGCATTAACGTTATATTAACGAAAAGTAGCGATATAACTAACAATTTCCTTTAGATTTCTACGTTATCTCAAGCGCACGTGATTCGCATATGACAGTTATTCGTATTTTTATTTTGGCCGAGCAACATGAATAATACTTACGAGTCGTGGCATCCATCGTATCACTGTCGCGACCGCGAGAACACCCGGACGAGTAATCGGTTGGAAAAATGGTATAGAAGAAGATATATATATACTTTGGATAAATATTTCGCACGTGCAAATAATTAAAATTAAATAAATAAAAGCAAAAGATCTCGAGCGTTACTCTCCGTGAATTAATATATCGATAAGATAATCATTAAAACCGCGTGTTTGGCGATTCGTAGCTTTCGAAGGCTCTGGCCTTTCCTTTCGTCGTGTGTTTCGTCTCACGTACTTAGTCACGCGTTGCATATATATTTATTTTTTTTTATCTTCGTTGTCGCTCGAACGATCGAGTCGTCAAAAGTTTGAGAAGCCATGCTTAACAGATTAACGTAAAAAAAAACACACCGAAGTTATCCGAAATTTGGAATTTCCAAGGGAAATATTGTCAAAGACATTTCTCAAACTTTGAATGCAAATTTATTTTTATTGGAAATTCGAAAATCGATATGTACAATGAAAAAAAAAAAAAAATTAATAATAAAATAAAATCTAGATGCACTTGAAAAAAAAAAAAAACGTTTATAAGTTACAATCACGTAATCTAGAATTAAATTTAACTGTGCAGGGTGTTTTTTGTTTGTTTTTTTTTTGTGCGTGAATGTGTGGGAGTGCGTGTCTCTTGCGTGCTTCGTGTACGAACCAAGTGTACTATGAGCGTGATCGTGGGTATTGTTCGCATGCATAAACGAAAATAAAACATCGTAGGCTGTCAGGTATAGTATTTAAGGGTATATCATTTTTTTTGGTCCTCGTGCACATTTGTAAACGAGGCCGCCGGTTATTACACTATAAATAATACACTTGGTATAAAAATAAAATATAAAGAAAAGGAGAAGAAACTCGTCTGTCCAACAGCGATAAAGTGGTCGACGATTTTTAAATCCGTGTTTGCGAGTCTCGATTCAGGTGAAAACGGATGGCACTAATTTATTTTTAATTTAATTTGTATTTTTTTTTGTTTTCAAGCTTCTCCAGCTTTGCACACGATTAGTTTATTAGTTTATTCGCGCGTGATGCCTTAAGAATTAAATTTTACATGTATCATCTAAGTGCGAGAATTTTGGTGTTTTCTTTTTTTTTTTTTTTTTCGTTGCTCTACGATTCAAGCGCGATGCTGCGACGATAAATTACTAATGCGAATCGCACGAATACCGAGGAAACGCTTATGGACTTGATATATTTTCTCATCAGAGTTCTTCGGCAATTGGCTCTTGCATTCATTTTTTTTTTTTTTCGTAACATTTTTAGTTATTTTTTTCTTTTTGTTTCCGTTAAGAGTAACTGACACGGGGTGTGTTTGTACGAATAGTCAACGTGTCCCTTGTGGTGATGTTGACTATACACCCGCGCTCGTTACGTTTTCATCTGAAACGATCTTGCTGTGTCGATAATTGTGCATTTGACGCAATAATCGAAGATAACGAGAGTCTAGTTATTTTGCTTCTGTTCGAATGATCGTTTCAGCAGAATTGTGGACTCGAATGGATTGCAATAAATAAAAATAACAAAAAAAAAAAGCTTCGAGGGCCCAAATTGTACAAAGATCTTGAAACTTTTGTCTTGAGAAAGATCTTTTTACTAATTTCATTGATACGCGCCCTTGTACTTGCAAGGTGAATGAAGAACCGCTAGGCTTCGATTTATTTCAAAGCTTTATATAATTATTGCATAATATTATGCTTTGAATTGAAACCGAACACTCTGACTTCCAATTAAAATTATTCTTAAGGCGGTCTTTGATTACCTTCTGTAAATAAACTGTTGGTCGTTGATGGAAAATCCACTCGTAATCAGCTGTTATAATTTTGGTATGCATTTAACCAAAATTATAATAAAATCGCAAGGGGCACTATCGTCATGCAAAATATTCGCTCGTTACGAAATCATTTTTATATATATATTTTTTTTCTATTTGTAACTGAGCGATACGCTGGCACTACGTTCATTATATTTAATGCAAAAAAAAAAATCCCTTCGGGCCATTGGTTCTGTATCTTGAATATAACGAAAGAAGGAATAACAGAAAGATCGAAATTCTCTGATTATAGATAACGTTTAAGTGAGAGAGGTACATGTAATAGGTACTACGATGATTGTAAAATACGGCGTTTATAATTGTAAATACGTGAGAGTGAGAGAGAAAGAGAAAAAGCGAGAGAGGAATCATTGGCAGCAATTCACCGAAATAACAAATATCTATGTATAAACAATATTTAAAGAAGAAAAACAACAAAAAAAACAACCACAACAGCGAATGATAAAATATTAATACCACACCTGTATGTGATAAGGTTTGTAATATCTAAAAGAAGGCCGATAGACAGATTGTGTAACCTACTAGATCTCAGCGTAAGTTTAGTGTTATTAAAAAAAAAAAAAAACGATCAAAGAAAAAAAAAACAAAAAGATTAATCGATTGAAAACGTAAATTTTTTTCGTAATTAACACCAAAATCACTCCGCTGTATCAAAAGTAATTTTTTATATAAGTTCCCCCATGGGCGCACATCATCTCCAATGGCACATAAAAAAACCAGAACAACAACAAGAACAACAACAACAATTTCAACAAACTTACTATTAACTATAGGACACTAAAAAAAAATTTTTTTAAATGGTTGTAAATATATAATACAAAGAAGAAAAAAAAGAAAAAATAAATGGCTAAAAAATAAAAAAGATGCTTGATGTTGTTAAGTACGATGGAAAGAAATCTTTTGACTGCACGAAACACACAAATTTTCCTCATTTCCTTATGTCACACGAGTCGAGATAATTGTCATTTGCTAATATATTCTTCCAAGACAATTTCGATATTTCAACAAAACTGTGGAAGTGCTTGCTATGTCTATAGTTTCTTAATGACGTTTCTGTCTCGATGCACTCGATAACCGAGCAACAATTTCTTTTTATCATAGCATATATATATAGTGCGGCAAATTGTTTTGCAATTATAATTAAACGTGTGGAAAACTTTCGTGCTTCGTGAGTTCAAGATGATTCGTTGTTGCGTAATAGTGCAGTCAAATTCATTAGCGTTCAACGTACACGTACGTACGAAATAGATTCAAATAGTTTGATTACGAGATAATCTATATAGTTATTAGTATACTATATAGATATGATTCGTAACATTCATTTATTAAAAAAAAAAAAAAAAAAAGAAAAAGAAAAGTATTCACGTTATGTACTGAGATGTGTACCAACGAGATGCGTGTGCAAAAAAAATCAACGTTTACATTATACGATATAGCGTAATCCATGCGTAAAAGAATTATTATATACCTTCCCTAGTTTGCAATCTTTGCATGTCTCATATATGTATATAAAACACATATATAGATCGTTAGGCAGGCCGAGAGTTACATAAAACAAAAATAAGAGGGAGAAAAAAAAAACGAAAGAAAGAAAATCGTGTCATCCATTTTACCTAAAATAATCGACACGTGATGAATTTACCCGACTATCATTCGAAAGTTCGAGTTTCGTTTGTGTTGCGAGAATATGTTAGCTATTATGCGATTTAAAAAAGAAGAAAAGAAAAAAAAACAAAAAATCATTGTATATATTACTAATATTGTTAAGACAATGCGTACACGATTAAATGAATGAATAAATAAATAAAGTATATATATATAATTATAATCTTCACAAGTAATTGGAAGACGGTGTTTTTATTGATTTCTTTCCTTGTCCCCTTTATTTACAAACTTATAGATAAATTATACGATTTTTATATATTTTTGTTTTACTTTAAGTACAACCTTTCATGGTGGCTATACATTCTTAAGGAGATTTATCGGGTAGAATGATGCTACGTCGATTAAATAAATAAATAAATAAATAAATAATGCGTACGCGATTAAATGAATGAATGAATTAATTAATTAAATAATCTTCGCAAGTCATTGAGAGACAGTGTTTTTATTGATTTCTTACCTCGTCTCCATTATTTACAAATTTGTAGATAATTTATAATATATTTTCGTTTTATTGCAACCTTTCATGATTGTTATACATACTTAAGGAGGTTTATCAAGTAGAAACGGGCTACATCGAGAGGGGATATAGGCATTATCGTGCAACGCGATGATGTGATTTTTCTCATGTTGCTTTATACATTTGCACTTTGTTGAATTGTCATTTTTTAATTATTGTCTCAACATTTTATCTAAATTTGGACCGGGACAAAATGTGGCTTATGTTTGCACATAAGCCATAAGAGCGCATGTTAAAAGCGTCTCTTAAGATACGTCATTAGTGTCGGTCTCATCGGATACATTTTATATGAACGGTACAAGGCATAAATATCAAAATAATTCAGAAATATTTAGATAATGATTGAGATTTTTCTGTGCGTTTATTTCTACTTGTTGAATCTCCTCAAGTAACTTTGAATAATCGGTTATTTCTGCTGCTTCTGAAAACGATAGAATTCTTTTAATCTCAGTGCTTGAGTGCGTATGAATCCACCGGCGTCTTCGGGACTAAAGCCACCTTGAACATCCATGGAAACGAGTGTCTCGTTGTAGAGAGTCACTTCGCTTGTGCGTCCAGTTATCGATACTTTAATAACGATAATAATAATAATTTGTAAACCGTTTATAATTTAAATTAACATCAACCGACCGACTGCCAGTACAAACCATTTCCCTTGTAAAGCTTTGTGTAAACAGTTCCAGTTACATGTTTCTGTGATAGCTGTATGCTCTCCCGAACAAACTCACATTCTGGCGAAAACCAGTATCCTATGATAAAGAAAAAAATATCCGGAAATGAAAGTTATGTATAACGAGAAAGTAAAACTGTATATAAAAGGGAAAATGAAACACTTGCCATTGTAAACGTAATCGGACATCTTCTCTGACAGATAAGACTTGATTCGCAATACTTCACGATCCAACAAGTATACCTCGAGGTCCAAATGAGCATCGTAAAGAATTTTTGCTCCTGGTGATTCATATATTCCACGAGACTGAATAAAATAAAGGAAATTAGGTTTGTATGATAAATCGTGTTATAACTGATTACGAAAAAAATTCAATTTAATTATTACATTTTTATTTGTTAACCCAAATAATTTGTAAGTTACCTTAAGACCTATGTATCTGTTTTCGACAATGTCGATCCTTCCAATTCCGTGCTTAGCGCCGATTTTGTTAAGATAATTAATAATATCAAGAGGCTTGTCGTAGGTGATTTTATTTTTTAAATCTTCAACGGAGGATGGAATTCCTTTGAAAAAATGAATTTCAATCTCCGTTGATTCCAAAGTCGAATCCACGGGATCGGTCGTGACTTGGTAAACATTTTTCGGCGCTGCCGTTGCTGGACTTTCTAAAATTCCTGACTCGTAACTGTAGGAAAAAAAGAAAAATTGTATCGAAAATACAATTACCGTGGGGAGATAATTTTATTGTGGTTTATATTAAACCTCGTGTGCAACAAATTAGCGTCTGTACTCCATGGTTCTTTCGGTGTTGCAGATACTGGTATACCTTTCGATTTAGCGTAAGTTAATAAGTCCAGTCGCCCTGAGAAACGCTTGAAGAAAGTTGGATCGCGCCAAGGTGCTAAAATCTTTGAATAATTTGATGTTTAAATTCTTTAAATTTGACATAAATTGATTTTTAAAAAAAATTGGAAAAAAATTCGACATTACGTTCAGGACAATAATTACCTCTATTTCAGGATAAAGGGCGTAGCTAGAAAGTTCAAATCGTACTTGATCATTTCCCTTTCCCGTAGCACCGTGCGCGATTATCGTGGCGCCTTTCTTTTTTGCAGCAGTGATCAAACCCTCGCTTATACAAGGTCGAGCTAAAGCGGTTCCCAAGAGATACCTACCCTCGTAGAGCAAGCCTGATTGTACAGCAGTCCAGACATAGTTCGTGACAAAAACTTGTCGCAAATCGTCGATGATTACCTAGCAAAAATAATCGAAACTTTCAAACACTGCTTCCTCTTACTCTTCCTAAAGAAATGTTCGCTATCAGGACATTTGAACGAGGCTACATTAGGTCTACCGCCCATGATACGTATTCATTGAATTAAAAGAAAATGATGTTGGTATTACAAATTACCTCAACTGCACCAATTTTCAAAGCTTTCTCTTTCACGGCAACGAAATCCTCATCCTGACCAACGTTTGCCTAAGATAAAGTTCAACTTTAAGCAAGACGGACTCTGAGACTGAACAATGTTATGAATCTCTTCAATGTGACAACAATAATTTTCAAATAAATTGAATACATTACCACGTAAGCGATTACTTGAAAGCCTTTTTCCTTCAACCAGCCCAAGATGCAAGAAGTGTCCAAGCCTCCGCTATAAGCGAGTAAAATTTTCTTATTCCCTTCTGACATTATGAAATTCCTTATACAACTTCAATTTCACTACTGACGGTTAAACGTTGTCAATGGAAGCGTTGATTTTAAAGTCGAGTGTAAGAGTTAATCCCATAATCATTGACCGTGACCTATCAAGTTGATAGTCCTATCAAAATATAACTTTTGTGAAATAATCATGGAAGAATGATGAAATTAAATAAAAATTAAATCATACATTTCGTTCATTTATAGTATTTTCTACTGGTAAAAACGATTCGTGTTTTAATATTAGTTCGAGTGACGCATAAATATATACTTGTCTCTCACTTGCTTTCATCTAAAAAAACTGCACCAGAACTGGAGATGGTGTAATGACCAGTGGAAAACATTCTGTTTATCCTCAAGATAGGCACGAGATTATTGCGAGCGGGTAAATATAATTCATCAAAATTTAGACAGTGATGCGTAGGCCTTTATAAGCAGAACACTTCCTTCGAGTTACAACTACGTACATACACATAATATTATTCATATATATAATTTTATTTATAAATATCGTAAACTCTATATTAATAATCTTGTTGCTATATCCAACTGGCAACTCGTTTATAATAATTAACATACTTTATTCAAGTTACGAACGATAAAGGTAACAGGCAAACTTGCATTGACCAAAAAAGCGATCCCCTACGATTTTCAGAGTCTCGATTAACCGGTTATCGACAGTTGAACAATACAATTATCAAGTTAATTTACTTTGTATTAATTATAGCGAGTGCTATGGATACTTGAGGCTAAGCGTATATTGAAATGCAACATCTTCGCGCGTTTTTTACTTTTATTAATTCACTTTCATCCGAAATCGTCGGATCCATTGTTGGAATGTTAGCTCGTGTATCAATATATTCCCATTACTTCATTCTCTGATTATCTACACGATGGGAATCTTGTAGAATTATTCATTAGATCAAAACAATCGACGAATCGCGAGTCTAACGAGTGGATGAAAAATAATTTCTTCATATTTGGCTTTCTAAAGATCTTGAAAATTCTATTTATGAAAGTTGCGAAAAAAGGCTTATTCCTTACGTTTATGAAATTCTTTAGGTTTTGATCTTTAAGTACAGATGTATTTGGCTCCGATATTGGCCGAAAAATGTTCTAGATACCCGTTATTTTCATTTCCGTCAGAAGTAGAAGTATAGATTTTTTTTATAGCGCTTGTTGCTGTAATGATATGATAATTATGCACTGATCCAGGGTAATTAGTCGTACGAAGATATATTATTTGTGTATACGTCGTGGTTCAAATTCTCGACGATCTTTTTGTCTGATAACCGTCGCATTATATGAATATATTATTTTTTAACGGAATAACGAGAAAAATCGATTATCGATGGTAAATTGAATGTAAACGGGTTCTCGAGACGTACTTGAGTATTTTTGAACCTTGTAAAATCGTCGTCGACGTCAGTTTTCAGCAATAAATCGTCGATTGTGGCAGGTTCAGTGAAAAATTGATTGAGAAAAATTAAGGAGTTTTTGAAGAAGAATTTTACGATGAATTATCGGGCAGATTGTTTTTTTTTATCGTGCAACTTTCGACAAGTTTCACTTCGACAAATTATCCATATCCTAGAGGTTATTATTTAAATTCAAATCTACGTATTACAAGTCACGGCATTTACAAATAGCAAGATAAACGGAATATAATTTAAGAAAATAATGTACACGGGAACCGCCGGATCTCTTCTAAATCCACGAAGAAGAAATGCCCTTGATACTCCCTTCGATATCTTCGCGTGATACCAATCAGCGCGAGAAATTCGTCATTATACACGAATCAATAGGGCACACTGCTTTTTTTTCTCTCGATCTTTCTATTGCTTTTACTCATCGAGTCTAGCCACATTGCTTTCGGCAAAACAACGAGGCTGCATCAGTATTACCAAACGAAAAAAATCCGCACGCGTTTATGAAAATTCAATTCGAACAGGCACTTGAATAAACACGGCCGTAAGCTCACATTTTAAACCAAGAAGAAATTATCGTGTGAAAATTGGACAAACTATCATCGAGAAAATGTGCAATAAAATAACTTTAACGTTTCGTAGGTCTAACAACGATCTCAGCTCAGAAAATTTGTTCGATTTTCCCAGTCAATTCCTCGTAACGGTTGAATATATTTTTTTTTTTAAATATCCGAATCATTCGGTGTTAATCTACTCGCGCTTTGTAATCAGCCTCGACAGTGAAAATTATCTACTGAATTGACTTCGAGTATTTTCTAGTTACTTTATTTAGTTGACTGATTAAGCACCGACGGATTTTTTATTAACCGCAAGTTGATTTTACTGATGACCCTCTGATGTTCATGTAATGGCAAATTGCGTTGACGTATTTCTGAATACGATCTACTCGGTCGCTCGGAGTAACGTTGTTTTTTTTTCAGTCGATTTTTACTCGTTTACACGTGGAGTTTGCTCAGATCCGAGAGGAAAGACTTTGGTGTTATTATGTGCGACGACCCTGCAGCAAAAAAAAATATTTTTAACTGTGTTTTCTCGAGTTATTTTTTTTATTAATCTGATACGTAGTTACGTGACTCGATAGCTCACCGATAATAACTTCCCAATTCTTCATGGCGTTCGTAACTTCGTAGGCACATCGTATTTCCGAAAAGCATACGCCACCGACGATGAAGACAATCAGACGCGGTACGTTCTTGAGGGTTTGCTGACCCTTGTCCTTGTGCCACTGTCCATATCGCGCGCTGAAACAGAGAATTTAAAGATATGGTATTCCTGTATTAAGATAAT
The DNA here is from genome assembly GCA_963942595.1 of Cylloceria caligata. Lineage (NCBI taxonomy): Eukaryota > Metazoa > Arthropoda > Insecta > Hymenoptera > Ichneumonidae > Cylloceria > Cylloceria caligata. Next base: position 73,518,892 of record OZ012704.1, read on the forward strand.
ATGACACACCTTTGGAATATGTAATCCAATTTACTCAGAGCCAGCTAATATTTTAGGTAATTGCAAATTCGGTTTCACTTCGTCTATCTACTCTGCAATCGAACCGAATTTCCTTTTTCTCAAACATCAATCGTCTCTGAGTAGATTGGATTATTTTGTTGCAAATTACAGTTTTTGAAGGAGCGTTACATCATCATCACGCGTGTAAATTGAATGTTTCAAGAAATACATCAAGAATAATGAGGCAAATTATTATCAAACGCAATTAAAGACTCGCAAGAATGTGCCCAAGGCAACAATTGTGTTATAATATAAAAATGTTACTACTTGACCAACGCGTACCTTGTGGGAGCATGATATCCAGAAGAAGTAGCGCGGCCAGCCAAGAAAGGGAAATGTTTAACATCCAATTTGTCCTCGATGGAATCCTCCATTATGTCCTTCACCACTGGAGTCCAACGACTCATTTGGTACGTCTGTTCGGTAATTCTCTCTTTGCGTGGTACGGTGTACATTTTTTTACGATTTCCCTACATATTTTCAGTAAAATAATATCTTATTTAAAATACTTTTTTTTTCAACGAAAATAAAAGAAAAATATATTCGTTTTTAGCCTGTAACTTACGTCGATGACAATGTTGATGCCCAATTGAGCTATGTTGACGATCGTTTGCTTATCGTCCGTGGATATCTGAGCGTGGTGAACAAGCCGATTAAGATCCGCATCCATAATTCCGTTTTTGCTAATTACGTAGAGCGCTATTATGCGCAATTTGTCGAGATTGTTGACTGTTTGGTCGAGTAGAATAGGCGTTATGTTGCGCATATGGTCTTTGATACGTTCACCCTCGGCATCGGTACCCATAGCCAGATCCTGATTAAGAGCATTATCCATTTCAGATTAAATAAGTAATTAAGACTATAGGCTGTGAATCAAAAGATAGTTGGCAGAATTTTCCCATCGGGAATTTGTCCGCAACGATTGATATTTCAAATTAAAAAACGAGAACGTAGAACTGTAGAATTGGAAAACGCAGATCACTGCTCTTCGCATTTATTCGAAAGATCAATCGTTGTGGATAAATTTGCATTACAGTTTTTATTGCCGATCGAGGGGGACACATAAGCTCAATGCCTTTTTGTTTTTTTCGTTATAATATACCTGCTCGACTTTACACAACTTGTCCACATTGCCTTGGTAACGTTTCATACAGTCCTCGGCCAAATGCAAGTGAGTTGCGTATTTGCTAAGCTCTTTCTGGTACTGCGGCATCTTTTTTATCATTTGCGACAGATCCTTCATGCTTTGCTTGTCACCCTGCGGCATTCTCTTCGACTCCGTGAACTTCTTCAAATTTTTCGTCACATTTCTGAATAGACAAGAAAAAAATGTAAATAATATACCTCATCGGAGAAATACGAACGATTTACTCACTGAGAAACAACAGCGATGTGTTGGTGCCGAAGATCTACCCACAATTCGTCGTTTTCATCGAGCAAAACTTCCTTTTCAGCCTGACCTGCCGTCGCTTCGTATCTGAATTAGATGAAAATATAGTAATTCGAAAATTATCTAAAATCCGTCAAACTTTTTAAGAAGAATTGGCGCAAGATTTGTCTACCTGTAAACGTCGTTTTCGATCTCCAGAAGATCGTAAGCCATTGCTTGAAGTGTCAATTCATGAAGAATTGGTGAAACGCAATCATAGCCACGATCCAGAATGAGAAGTTGCGAACGAGACTTTTCGGGTCCTTCGCCCATGGTCGGTTCATCAGCTTTGTAAGCGTCGAGCTTCTGTTGAACCATTTGGGCCAGTTCGACGTTGCGATCGAAATCGCTATAAATTTTTTTTTCACGAATCAGTTGATGTAATATGCAACTTTAATCAAAATTAAATCACATATGTCGATTAATAAAAGACGATACCTTCGATATCTAACCGACGGATATTCCCCAAGCGTAGCGCAGAGTGTAGCTATCTGCTCGGCGATACGTTCCATGTTTGCGTTTCTCAGATTAATGAACGAAGGATTGTACATGCAGGCGAATGTCTCCCGCGAGTCCAGAGAGAATACCTGTGAGCGAGAAAACCGTTCATGAGAATCTCTTACGCCAAACATACAATTTTAAACCAAGTACACTGCTCGAAAGTTCTAAACTAATAAAGCGATTTTTTGATAAATAGAAAACGTTAACAGGCGGCACACCAAAGAAACTTGCGACATAGACGAAGAGTTAATCCCTTTAACGGTCACGAGAAAAAGAATATTTACGTTTTTCATAAATGCTTTCCAATCAATTGGCTAAAAGTTGAAACGAAAATTACTGAAATAAAGAATAATAATAAAATTATTCGCATTGACCATTACAGAGTAAGATGTATACCCTGAAGTACCATGAATATTGCGAGAAATTTACATGCACATGAACGTGACTGAATAAAGTTATAATAAAAATAATGGATAATCTGCCGTATTTATAGTACAGAGCGAGAGAGACAGAGCAGATATATCGAAATGAAAAACTACGAGATTTATACGAGCGATGATGATCGTCACCTGCGACTCGTAAGGCAGGAACGCGATGTTGATCTCTTTGAGGGTTTTGATCTTTTTAGCGGCGAGGGACTTGCAGAGTTCATTGAACAGCTCCTCCGGGCACACTGGACGAGTGCAAGCATTAATGTATTCCAATTGTTAGTTCGTGCTTCGCGTTTATCTGTGTAAATTCTGTGTTCGTGTACGTTTAAAAATTGTTTTTTCATATTTTAATGAAGACAAATAGTTTAAAATTCGACAAAAGTGAGCAGCATTGTGTGAAAAGACGGACAAAGGTTCAGATACGTACATTGAATATAAACAAAGTGATTGTTACTAAAAAAAAAAAAAAAAGCTGGGAACGATCGCGTACAATAATCAGAGTGCGTGCCCGTCACCACGTTCAAATAAAAGTATTATTATATCGTATGCAGTGTTGAGAAAAATCCCGTATCACTTCAATCTCTGCAATTTTTTTTTGTTTCTTTACCTGTTCCTCGTACGGTATGAATGCGATGTTGATTTCTTTCAGTGTCTTAATGCGCTTAACTATCGACGACTGACACAATTCTTTGAACAAGTTGTCGGGGCACGCTGCAAATAAATATACGAAAAAAACTCAACTAAATGGAGAACTCAATTGCAAAGAAAACAATTAATTTATAGTTCGAATCCGGTTAATCATGCTTTCCCTCCCAATGATTTAGTTGTTTGTGTGTTATTTGCGGTTGGCATTCAGTGTTCAGAGACGCATCGGGTCCACGCACCGTACGCAGCTCCCGTACGTTTCTTTTTCCATCTTATTGGGTTGCACGATAATTAAACTTCAAAAATGTATATTTGATTGAATGGACTGGTGAGTGAAATACTTAAAAATATTTTTAAGTTTTTGAACATTTTTAACATGTGTGTATAACAATTTATTGGATTTGATTGAAATTTGACGAATAAGTCGTTGCACCGACAACAATCACCTTCGGTAAAGTACACGTGGGCAGCTTTGTAAGTAGTTCTTGTAGGATTGCTAAAATCTTCAATGAGCTTCTGGACCGACGGATTGCACGGTGTAATCAAATAAATCGCTTCCATCGTTCCCAGAGGTTCGCGTTTCTTGTTTATATCCTCGACGAGGGTTATACCCTGGGCGCTAATATCGTGCATCTTGCAACAAGCTGACACCATCCTCATAGCCAATTGATCAACGACGAGGATTCGCCATTCCACGCCAGCAGCTTTCTTCTTCTGCTTGATCACTTCATTCATGATCTCTGTGTAGAAGAAAAAAAATAATTTTTTTATAGTCTCACTGGTGCCGTTATTTTTAGTGTAAGCAACTGTAGTTGTATATAACATGTAAATATTGATAACTTCAATATTTTTATTAGTATCGATTGATCTAATGATCGAAAAATCGAAGATTACAATTTTCACGAAAACTGAGAATTCAAATTGAACGATAGATACATTTTTTATCACTAAATTCAATCAACTCATCGAAAAAGACGGATAATTATACGAAGTTCACCTAAAGGGAGGCACAATACCGACAAAAATAGCGTGTATGCAAGTGGATGTTCTGCATATCGCCTGTCTGCGATTTTTCGGATCAAAAATGAGAACGGTGGATTGTAGAATTATAAAACGTAGTTCACCGTTTTCTATTTTTATTCGAAAAATAAATCCTGGCAGAGAAATTTGCGTTACAGATTTTGTTATCGACCGAGGGGTAGCACATCTCAAGGACGGTGAAAATAATCTGAGAGGATAATAGGGAGAGGGATAGAGAGATAGAGAGAGAGAGAGAGGTGTAATAAAAAATAAAATAAAATGAATGAATTTTAACAGAAATGAAATTCTAGTTGCTATCACGGAGCATATCAATTTTTTTAACATCCATAGCTTTCCGCGTTAATTCAGAACAACATGACCCCGGGGCATCAATCAGCCGATGCCCGAGCCTGAATTGGAAATGCTTGCTCTATCAATTCGTTCGTGGAAAAGCGGATTAAATCGCTGACGGTGGTGATAGTGGTGGTGGTGGTAGAAGTCAGCTACCAACGACGAATCTTTCAGCGCTTTCCCGCGTATTGATCGGCCTTACCGGCCAATGACGTCATGCTCTCCCGTCAACCACGTAGCCTATCCACTCAAAGACCCCGAACCTGCGCGTAATCAGGTAACGCTTATCGACGGCCCGCAAGCTACGAGAACGAGATTCTTCTCTAAATATCAATATTCGAGAGCGTGAGATGCATTAATATTTCATTGAATTATCTGGGCGAAAGATGCACTCCAATTTTCCAATAGTTCAACGTACGTTTTAATAACAACGAACACAGACTTTGGATCCTTTCATTGAAATTTAACGTACAGACAGTAATTAAATAACTAATTCTTATGTTTTTCAATCAATAATAATAGAGATAAATAATAATAATAATAATAATAATAATAATAGTTAGTTAGTTTTGTTTAAAAAAAATGCAAACGTTACATCATTTTCCTCATTCCAAGTCAATTAAAAGAAAAAAGATGGAGAGATAATTAGCGCGTGGACACGATCAAAAAATTCAATAAAAATTTTTTAAAATCACTCAATTACAAATTGTCTGACAAATCGTTGTACCTGGCTAAAGGGAATACTTTAGAAATTTGCAACGTTGGGTTCTTTCGATGTGTTTTATGCCACACGAGTTTAAAAAATATTTTTTAAATGAAAAAAAAGTGAAAATATCAAGATTCGATGGAAATTACGACGTCAATGAAATGAATCACATGACTATCGATTATAATGAGTAACGTTCATGTCAGCGACGAACGTCGATGCTAACGTTGGATCGATTAATGCAGTTGGCATTAATCTCCGAGCTAATAACATTAAATCGTTGCATCACGGTGTGAGAACATTTATTTGTATATTTATTAGAAGAAGCTTCACGTGAGTGTCATTCGATAAAAGACTCGTGAATCGTAGATAACATCGAGGACGATAGGAATCGAATAGATTGGGTAGCAGAGACAATTGTATCGAATAACCAGGTGGAAGATTGATCTTGGAAAATAGATTTTGAGTTGGGAGGTGTCGGCGAATGAATAAATCATTGAAATTAGTCAGTGACAGCTCGCGGAAGGACGCAGGAACGCAGGGAATGACACTTTCGTCGAGATTTGACGTTTCCGCTTTCTATATAAGCTGCGCGCGCTGTGCAATAGTCGCAGACCGTACGCCCATAGAAAACCGATGGTTTTTACGGTGAAGAAATGTCTCGATCGTATGGCATTCGTCAGTCAATGATACCGCAGCAGATCAGATATTCTTTTTGACACTATTTATTATTAATCTCTCACTATAACCACACATAATTAGGCTATTTTCGCGTACTTACTTTGACCGACTTGTGCCTTGAGCGCCATTTTGACAGTACTGAGTGAAACAATACTCGGTAGATGGCAACAAGCTCGGTTCAGATGGTTCTTCCAGATGATTTGACTTGTATCTGACTGCGAAGCTGCACAAGTGGTTACGCCTGCGCTGTAGGAAAAGTTTGCTCTCTCGCAGAGTACGCGTGCTTTTTAAACTGACCGAGGGTGGAAGGGTCAAGAAAAGTTTCGTGTAAAGTCGTGTAGAGTTTTGTGTAAGTCGCGTCAAGCCTAATACCAGGTGTACTAAACGGATATCGGCGTCAAGATTCATTACCGATAGTTGTGTATCTCACAGGTTTACGCTAAAACACTGCTGGGAACGACAGTTTATGAAAGTGAACGTAACAACATTAATGAACATTATTTTTTCACTTAAGTGACAATAGTTATCTCTAAACAATAGATTCTTCATTAAGGAGAAAAGAAAATCCGTGCATCTCTTAAAAAAACGGGTACGCAATAATCGATTTGTCTATTTGTGTCAACTGTAAAAAAATTAACCTTTAAATACTTTTTGTTCGCTCATCAACTACACGACAAGAGACATTCAGAGGGTTATTCGTAATTATTTAAATTATTTTATCCTTCGATTTCCTCTGCGATCTTTTCTTCCCAGAATCCCCAGGACTTTTTTCCCACGTACACAAGCTGGAAGTCATGCACCACGATTCCGATAGTAATCGAAACATTAATTCAAATACTGCTTTATCCATCTCTACTTTATGTCTTAGCGTTTTCCACTGATAAACCAAGTGCGCACAGTGTCCAGTTTTCTGGACGAAAACAAGTGATTCAAGTATACACTTGGTGTATACTTAGATCGTTTTAACGCGTTTTAACTTGATTGTTAAAACGCGCACCAGTTTAACCAGTGAAAAAACGATATAACCTTATCGTTTCGCAGATGAATAGAAATATTAATGTTAACTTCGATTCCATATTTATTTTTCGCATAGATACAGAGGTGAGGCAGCGTCGAATAAGTTGGTCTTTGACGGTTCATAGAAATCACACAGGTCTATACAACTTCTATTTTCCTAGTAATAAATAATTATGTACTTTTCCCACTGACCCGCATTACCTCTGCCACCTCTCTATCCTCAAAACACTGGCGCGCGCTGCTTGGCTGCTGGACCAGCTGTAAGCGAACGGCAGTGTACATGCTACGCCCGCGCCTCTCAGTCCCATGACACGAAGCGTTGCTTCCCTCGAAGCGTCAGTTACAATCCGTACGTCGGTGTGTATGGATCGAGTCGGTTGAGAGAGAGAGAGAGAGAGAACGAGAGAGCGAGAGAAAGAGCGAGGCTCACGCGGCAGACAGGCTTGTGTTCGAAGAACCGACACCTGCGACTACCGTGTCGATCTTTGTTTACCTTTTTATTTATCGACGTGTCGTCAGTGGCGAAACATTCTCAGGTCAAGGAATCGTGCAATTTTTTTTTCTCATGTTCTACTTGCGTTAAAAATATTATTCTCGGCGTGTACAAAATTTTCTTCTCACTACCACGTCATTTATCACAATGTGCATCGTGAATAATTTATTAAACGTGATAGACGAAAAATCTAAATAATTTTTCGATTTTTCTGTATTCCCGTGAGAGAATCTCATGCGGTTTTATTATTTTTTTTCTAATACGTGTCGTGTGAACGTCGCCGGTGTTTCTTATGAGTTTAACTTCTTTGTGTGATCAGTGTAATCGTGCTGCCGGTGAATTGGATTTCGGATTTCGCAGCAACTTCATACCGTTAACGCTACCCGGAAATTCAACAAAAATCATGAAGCTCGAGTATCCTTGCAGGGTCGAGGGATGGCTCAACGTATGCGGTAAGCTATTTATTCTTCTTTCTCTACTCTATTTACATAATACTCAACTTAATTGGCAAATACCGTGGCTTCTCGCAAACGCGGTTCATCAAGGCTCTGGATACAACGGATTATCATTTGAAAAGTGTGACGCGCGATCCAAGTTGTTTTCGCGCTCCACGTGTATTTCGATTGCGACATTCGGGCAGCAGTCTTATATCACTTTTGTTTATTTCGAATTTTCTTTCAAATGTATTTTCTCGCTATGAATGGGAATAAAAAAGTCAATTAATTGCCTACAACGCTTTGAAGCAACGAACGCTGATTGGAACAGAGAAATGTAGCAACGAGTTGTGTATTTTACATCCAACGTATAAAATTCCGTTAAAAAAGTCCGTTATAAAATTTAATTGATTATTAAAAAAAATTCTTCATATATTTGAGTCTTTAGAAATGATACTCTTGCCTTTAGATCGTATAAATGGACTTGCGAGTGCTAGAGTTTCACGTATTTAATCGTTCCGAAGTATAAATGTAGCTAAAAAAAAGTTATTTGATGCATAGATGTGCGATCGCATATCGATTAACATTACGTTTAGTCAATACGGTGTTACGTATCACAGTATGAAAATACAATGAGATGCATGTAGTTTATTCGAGGTTGAACGTCACGGCTGCCTTAGTTTCTTCTTTTTTCGTATTTTTTTATTTTTGTACAGGTCAGACACAGACGCTGCTCTCGTTTTTTTTCGGTGAGTTCGCGCATTCGTACTTACGTTCCGTTGCATAACCGCAAACACGAGTGTAGAGTGTGGTGTAGAGTGAGCAGGTAGCAGAGATATCGTGCGAAGAATAGTGCAATGTCGTTGTTACGTAGCAGCACACACATATATATATATTAGCACCTGCTAATGGAGAATGTAGAATACTTGAAGCGGTGCTCGAGGTTCGTGTGAACGACCTTCGTCGCGCTAAACCGACAATAAGCGATAACGCTGATTGAGCGTAGCTCGGGATTTGCGATCTTTTAATAAACAATCAGGGACCCAACTCCTTTCCAAATTGGGATTTCACTGCTCTTTGATCAAGTTGTGATAAATTGTTACAATCGGCATTGCTTGTGTGGCATACTGCTCTCATTCTTCTTGGCTCTTGTGATTTTATCGCATTAGGGTCGAAGTAATTTCTGTCCTAACCCATTGACACATTAAGCAAACTATGCACGATCGACTTTTCAATACATGAATGTCGTAACGATTTCATGGCAACAACGAAACTCTCTTATCGGATGAAAGTAATTGTAATGCTGTAATATTGATTGAAAAGTTCGATTCTACGGCAAAAATATTTTCGGGTTTTTAGCTGTGGTCAATTGCATTCGAAGTTTGTGTGTAAAAACTGTAGAACTCCTCCTGGTAAGGTAAATCGAAAAATGTTTTCCGTACTGTGTTTTCTTTTCGCTTATGTTGTACATTTCCGAAGTGTATACGACATCGTCTTTGAAAGATTTTTTAAATAGCAATTATGTCTTACAGATGTTGTTCGATACGAATAAAGCTTCAACGAAAATAAATCTAATTCAGGGATGATAGTTCATGTTGCATTAGCAGGTTTGTTCGGATTTGCTTGGATAGAAATTACCGTTACCATCAATTTTCAATATCCAGAGGATGGGGAAATTTCTTGAGAATGGAGCATACGAAATGGGAAACCCGTATTCTGTAGAATACTATGAATATGAATATGGATTACGACCCTTGGTCTGCCTTCTTAGCACAGTTAGGAACCATATTCCAATCAATGCGATTAGCAATGCCTCATACTCATATTTTTACGCGAGAATTATTCTGCAAAAAGATTATTTAAGCCTTAAAAAATGTTTCATTCTCATTTTAAAAGCGTGATCAGCGTATATTATTAAAAAATTGTTGTGACGTCATAACATCGTCGATTCCTTCCGCATAATACTCGATTTTTATTCCATTGATGAGTACAAATATGTTGGTCACGTTCCGAACAAGGTGTCGGCCAAATACCAGATTGATGTTCTTGAATATCGGGGGGAGGGAGGGTACATAGTAATCTATTAAAAACTGTTCTCACGTAATAAAATCGTTGATACGTTCCTCGTAATACACGATTTTTATCTCGTTGATGAGTACAAAAGTGTTGGTCACATTCCGAACAAGCGATCGTCCAATTACCAAGTTGATGTTCTTGAATGCCGGGGGCAGGGGGAAAGGGGACATAGTTAATTATTAAAAACTGTTCTGACCCATAAAATCGTTGATACATTCTTCATAATTCACGATTTTCATCCCGTTGATAATTAAAAATGTGTTGGTCACATTCCGAACAAGGGCTGTGTGAATTTGGCACCCGACTGTGGAAAATCGAAATTTTTTTTTTTAAACAAGCTATGAGTTTAAATACCAGGTTGATGTTCTTAAATACTGGGGGGGGAGGCACATTGTTAATTATTAAAAACTGTTCTGACATCATAAAATCGTCTATTCCTTCCTCGTAATACACGATTTTTATCCCATTGATGAGTACAAATTTGTTGGTCACGTTCTGAACAAACGATAGTCCAAATTCCAAGTTGATGTTCTTGAATGCCGGGAGGGGGGGGGGGGGGGGTCCATAGCTAATTATTAAAAACTGTTCTGACCCATGAAATCGTTGATTCCGCCCTCGTAATACACGATTTTTATTCCGTTGATCTGTACAAATGTGTTGGCCACGTTCCGAACAAGCGATTGTTCAAATACCAGGTTGACGTTGTTGAGTGCCATAGGGAGGTAGGGGATATAGAGGACTACCCTCGAGGTCCTCCTCTTTCTCTCATGAATGTTTCCGTGATAGCGTGCGCATTTGCATCGAAATGAAAACATTCCTATTTGCTCTTAATTTCCATTGCAAAGCGTTTCCTATACCGGTAAGCACACATCGCGCTTCTCATGACTCTATCGTCGTCCTTCGAATGGATATTCCTTGTAGTACGATTGACGCAAATATTTGTTACAATTCACTATATACTACATATATATAAAACACCATAAGCTAATTTAAATTAATATATATATACATCAACATCTATACATCAATTTCTATACATATGAATGAAGTTCTGCTTATTCTTCTTCTTCTTCTTCACGTGGATGTGAATTATGCAATTGTTTCCTTGAAGTTGTCAAATAATGCGATAAGTATTACGAAAGTTATTCGTGTACTGTAACTTATCCGGTGTTAGATAATTTTCAAATTGATTGCACGATGTTGGAGTCGAAAGAACGTGGCATGTAAGACGTTTTCGCGGTTCATTGAGCTCTCAAAAATAGTAAGTGAAGAAAAAAAAAACTCGTTCCCTATAGTGGAGCTCTTTGAGAGTGCTGCAAAGGCGTATCAGGTAGTACTGCGGTGGACCTACTCCCGTTGAATTTAAAACAGAAACGCATATCGGAAAGCCCCGGTTGAACTGCTGCGGCTACACTACTTACCGATTGTGACTGGAGTCAGGCTGCTAACGCGAAACCTGTATTGTCCTTCCGTTCTCCACAGTATGTATTCACATACATACTATGATATAGTATATAGCGTAGAAGCATATAGCTAACTGTCTCTTCTTGTCCGCTAGCAGGTAGCGGTAGCAGAAAACTTGAATCGATTAATAACAATAATAAAGCCTTGAATAAATCATGAAGAGTCGTTATAAAATACGGCACTTGGTATCTACAACTGGTAAGGTGTAATAGTGATGTGCGATATAATATATAGTTTTATATTCTGGATACCGGTCAATCGATCCTGTCGTTGAATTGAGTTTTCAAACCATGCCACGTTAATGATTATAACTGTGAGGCTGATGCAAATAGACATCAGGAGGCCGATTAATTCCAATTTTTTTCAATTTGAACGTACTCTTGAATCTTATCCGTTGAAAAATGCTTCAATAATTATGAATCTGGTAACTCTTTAATGAAAATCTCAAATAAAGAAAGAAAAAGTTTGAAGGAACGAAACGACTTGAAATTTATCATTATCACATTCATTTTTGTTTAGGATAGGAAATGAATATTGATTGAAAAAAAAAACTGCAATACAGTACAAAACATTCTAAAGTTGGGGTGATGCGTCATGTATTTGCAAGGAATATCGGAAAGCAACATGACGATCATGATTATAAATATCTACGGATAGAAATAACAGAAAAAGATAGGCAATGTATTCATCGTGATAATTGCCAATCGAAGTGAGAAGCGTTTCTCTCTCGCCTCTCGTTGTATAATTGGCATCGAGTATTGGCGTATCGCGCACACCAGTTACTGCTTTAAATTCTTAGTAAATGCGCATGATATCTGTGCTGTTGAACGGGTCTCAGCTGTGAAGACGATTTAAGAGCTTGAACTCGAGTTCACGGCACACACACCCACACACAGACGCACACACACGATATAATATAGCTCGTATTAAACACAAACGTTCACGCAGAACAAAAATGTACGGTTCATTTGGTAGTATAGCATTATTATACTACTCTGTTATGCCGAGATAATGGGACGCACGCGCAAACGTCAAGCAAACTCCCGCGTCCACGCTATGGAATTCGATCTCGTTACATTCTCGGTCCCCTTCTTAGCACTTTCCTTACCATTCGCTCGACCATTCGTCCGCCTGTCAACCCGGGATCCCGCCAGCAACTGATTTATGCGTGAGATCGCATTTTTTCGCTGGACGAGACAGGGCGAGTAGAACACATTTGCGAGGGTGAGACGACGGGGCGTCTATCGTTTTCTCGCAGTAATTCGTTCGATTTCTCTCTTGACGGACAAGCTTGAAATTTCTTTACGTTGTATAAAATCCATGTGGTTACTGTTCTTTCAGATTAATAACGTTATAGGAACAAAAATTATTATTGTTATTGGCAAAATAAGTAAGAAATGTAATATCAAAGACGAACAATGGTTGCAGAAGTTTTTTTGGGTATCGAAAGCGATAGAAAGTGCTTTCTCGTGAGGTGAATCAACCAGCAAGTTTTTTTCTAAACATTGTACGGTATGTAGCAGTCTACCGAGTTTAATCGGCAATCTTGACGCACTCGCGAAAGTGGATTACTTCTGAATACTGGGACATTTACTTCGAAATACTCGCTGAGTTTTTCTTCGCCTTGTCACGATTAATACTTACAATTAGTGAGAATCGGTGTTTTCACTCCAAGCATTTAGTGTAAAAAAAACTGTCACCATGTTTTTCGGTAAATTAAACGTTCAGTATCTTTTTTATTGGATTAATATTTTAAGCATGAGAATTTGTTCAAGGTATATTAGCACCTGTAACAAATACGTTTACCAAAAATGTATTAATATAAATTTTGTAACTCACTGTTTGCAATTGTGTCAATTATTTTTGTTTAATAGAAAAATAATTTTTGTATACAATTATTGTAACAAAGATTTGTTGTTCTTGAATGTTTCATTAAAAACTATAACAAATTTATTGAGGCATGGAAATACACACCAGAAGTAGGATCAGGAAACAATGGTTCCTTTCTTCTAGAAAATTGAACTTTACATTGTCCCAGTTTAGTTGAGAATGGTGTCACGCTTTTGTTTTCTCTCCTACTTGCGCTCTATGGATAAAGATTGATTTTTCCACATTGATTTACACGGCCTCATCTATTTTACTTTGAAAAGGAATCGGGGTTGTCACTGTAGCGTCGATAGAAAGAGGAAGAAACAGGACATTTTCTCTATAGTTAAAATAACGAACGAGGCTCGAGGTGAACAATTGCATAAAGAGAGATACTCCGATAGTCGTAAACACACCGCGACACGTCGTAACCCCGTTTCACATTCTTTTTATCTTTTTTTTTATTCCTTTTTGTTGTTCGCTTTCTTCAGGCGGAGGGGATTTTGTAAATAATAAACTAGTGCAGCTACAACTACTGCAGCTACAATCGACCCATCGGTACACTAGGAAAATAAGTGGGCGCATCACGAAACCAACCATTTACATTTCGACTACTGAGTGTTGGCCTTGCCGATTTTACAAAGAATTAAGGAACAATTGAGGTACTACGCAAACAGAACCAATTTTAATGTAACATAGTCAGGGAAGCAATACGTTGGTCACTTTGAGGTTATTCATAACACAGCAATTAAAACATTAATATGTTCTTTAATTCTTTGTACAATAAACATTGTACAACGTTATCATGAATGAAAGACATTTTTTTTAAGAGGGCCAGCATCCTGTGATCGAACAGTAAATGGTTGATGCTTAACATATTCTGTTTCGATCCAAATACAAGTGTGCCGTTAGTTCAATTGTTATCGCAGCATTATCACTAGCTTTTAAACATTGTTTTTTCCTTTCGATAAAATATTAAATGTTGATAAAGATTCGTCCGATGTCACGAACTTTATCCTCGTCGTAAACAATTTGAAAGAACGAGCGAGCGCCTGTTTACTGTTTGCTCAACATCGAACTTTAGTATTATTGTTAATCTTCGATGTTATGAAATTATGTAAAATATTATCGATTTATAAATATTTATTTTCTGTAAAATAATCGTCAATGTAACACAAAAAATTAGGAGCTTTTTGTTAAAATTACGGCAAATTCTTTATTATTGTCCTCAAATCGTTTTATTGGTAATACATTTTTTAGAAAAACACTTTGGTAATAAACACGAGTTTAAAAATGTAATCATTGACCAATAAATTTTATGTCGTCTCGTGAATTCCCTTATATGGCTGGGATATATAACTGCATTTATGGACATCAAGTCTTCAAAAGCAATAAAATTATCAATTGTTGCATAAACAAGTTTGAGCCATATATAGTTAATTGAGTTTCATTTAAACCGTACGTTAGGACGAGTGATAATTTTTCTCTCGTATGTCCACGTTACACGATGCTGACGTATCTGTTTCTCATGTATACACTGGCGGAACGTGTGTTGTTTTACATTATTGAAACAAGAACTGCTTGCATCATACGGAGAATTATTTTCCGGTTGACATTTACGACGTAAAGTTACGTCAACGGCAGTTTGTTGAGACTCGAGAGCATCTTGTCTCATGCTCACGTATCCTTCGTTAATTCGCTTTTCCAAATTTGCAGAAATCGTGAGAAAGGCTAGCTTGTCTGGAAATAAACGAATTTATGAAAATAACAAATAAAAAAATATAGAAAAAGAAAACCCGGAAGTAAGAACTGAATTAAAATTGAAACGGACTGTCGTCAAAAATAAAATATATCATTTAAAAATTAGTAGACCGATTGTATTAAAAGTTGAAGTCGTTTTATTCGCAAGTTTTTACGTTCTTGAGTATTCGAGAAAGACTTTGTATGATTTGCAATCAATACGATATTTTTGAGTGGTTAGGGTCTTAAAAAGTATGAAGAGATGACATTTTTCTTCAGTCGTCTAGCCAGTTAAGTTAAGTAGTCAGTAGTTTGCTCCTGTTCAAACGATTTAGACTTCCACGAAATAATTTACAATTACCGTGAGTTGATTTAAAGAATGCTGCTTGGTTCATTCCGACATCGTGACCGTGAAAGTATTTTTGTAAATGTGAGAAAAGTTTGAAAAAAATGCAAAAATCGATTAGCCATCTTGAAAAACTTATAAAAAATAGAATAACAATTGGAGTGTATTCAATCAAATGTTATTTCAAAGCTCGTTCGACTATGAAAAAATTTAACACGGAATAAAGTAGCGCAATTTGATCAAAAAGTAAATTTATGGCCTTTTTAGTAAACAAAATTTTTAAATTCGACGTAGTCCTTCCATGAGAATATCTTTATATTCATTCATCTTATGATGAACTGTTATTTGATTAAATTCTGCGAAAAGAACTACCTCGATCCTAACAAAAATAGTACACGTAACTGTAATTCTTTAATAAATCATGAATTCTGAATTCGGTATAGAAGTATGGGATAGGTGCATTGCGGGTTAAGAAAAACGTGCATAATTAATAAACTCTGAAACTCAGTTACATCTTGACTTATCATTATTTGAAGTTCACTGGTACGGAATTCTGGGAATGAAATATGTAGACGGAGTAAAAGGTACAAAGGTACGTATGTAAGAATACCTTTGCATACCGCAATCCGAAGCTACCGCAGAGTACCGGACGAAACTTACGTAGAAAGACAATTTAGGGAAGAAGAGGGTCCGCAACGTAAAGAAATATGTGTAAAGGCGTAGCCAAGTGTAGACGAAAGACGGAGCAGAGACACACGATACGGCGAGTTTGCACGCGAGCACACCCGAGCCCCCGTTATCCTCGACCCATTTGGCGCAAAAGCCAAGAAAATATATATTCCAGTTGGTAATTCGAGTCTTGCGCGCGATCTCTTTTGGCTGGGAGTCACTTTTGCCCGCTGACTGTCCAGTGTCTGTCTCGCTTGATATCAGCACCATATATAGCAGGTTTTTTTTTCGCTCCAAAAAAAGGATACTCGCGCGCATTTATAAAACTTGAGTAAAGCAGTGAAAAATCTTTTTAATTGCTCAAGACTGTCTCGCCAACACAATGAACACACCAAACAAACCGACGGAAGTTTAGTGCTGCGGAACGTTTGCTTTCACTGTCGCTACGATTATAAGTTCAATTAGCGCAATTGGATGCAGGAGCATCGAATCGCACGGTTCTACTTTTGACTAGCTGTAGAAATGTCTGAGGATGCGCAATGCGCAGTGAAGTGTACGGGGCTAGGTCTATAAGGAATCAAGAGAGTAGGATAGAGTGGCCTTGTATCCTTCAAAGCTATAACCAGGAAGACGAGAGTGCCAGCAGTCGCGAAAGGCCATCATATTAATTTCAGTATTTGCACGAAGTGGTTGTAGATATCTGTTCTATGCAGCAGATATGCCAACGGGTGCCAATTCAATTTCAAATCAGACGCTTCGCTTGTTTGCATTCGATTTCTCGCCAACTCGGCGGACTCTTCGTATACTAAATTTGAACTTTGGTGAATATCTTCGAAACTATTGTAATTGAAAACTGGATACCGAACATTTTAATTAATATAAAAATCTTAAACTTTCAATTCCTTTAAACCATCTCAAATATATTTGGACAAAATTTTACCACTCGGAAATAATTATTATGATACGTAAAACGATAACTCAAATATCCTATTTCGTGAATACACATTGAAATATATTCTGACATGAGTTTACCATTCCAAAATAATTTTAATTGAATACAATTTTATTATCAAGACGTAGAATTAAGGCAGTGCTTTCATGAGGATAAGAAGATGGGCAACGACATTTTATATATGTCGTATATACAGTAATGAGGGAGACACGAATAAACAAATTGTTACCGTAACTTTAGAGGAAATAAATGGTATTTAAAGTGAAAATTTTTTATGTAGTTCGTATATAGGAAAATTATCACGGCAATTAAATGTACATGGAAAGAAATGGGGTTGTTGATGTTACATGAAGGCATTAGTAATCTTTTTGTAGTAATTTTTTTACATGAAATGGGATCGTTATAACTGCAACTTATATCTGAAATAACACTCGCTGTTGTAATATATAACGTTGATGCTGTAGTAAAATATTTGTATTAAAACTTACAAGCTAATGCGGTACTGGTAAATAAGTTCGAAGTAAATTTTACTATTTACCTAGCTAGCACAGGCGGAGGAGTTGGAATAGTTCGTTAACTTAAAACAGTAGCCAGTAGCGTATATTACTATTGTAGGGTAGTATATTGAATCGTATATATGGGACAAGAAATGTCTACTATACTCAGTAGTAAAATGTACCTATTGGACGAAATCGAATTTGCCATCGAGTGTAGTAAATATGCGTTTCTTATTCTTGCGATAGCACGCATTGTGAAGCACGGGTCCATCTCTCATCACAACAAACACCCATTCCCGTATTAATCTGTATAGCAAACGAATTATGGTAAAAATAACCAGTGGAGAAAAGTAGCGATAACTAGGCTTCGAACGTTGTACGTACCAAGGGTTTGGTGTTTATTTCATTTCTGACGTTTGTTATGGTTTAAATAGTGATTTTACCACAATTACGTGGTATTCCTAACCACAGACACTCACTGTTCATATATTCTTCATTGGTTGTATTTTAACTTCCGACAATTGTCGTTGCTGATACAATTTTTTTCTTTCCATGCATATCCTAAAATATTATTCCCTTAGGTGTCGTAATTTCGTAGATATCTCGAAATGAAGCGCTTACCGAATATTTTGCTCTGATATCTAAAGTCAAATAAGTAATGAATCCAATAGAATACGTCTATTGTCTTAAGTACATCGTCACAATGACGAAATTGACGAAAAAATGGAGTCCAACACGGTACGTTCATGATATTTGTCAACTTGGTAAATAATTAAATGTAAAAATAAACATATATTTAATATTGTTACAGTTATTCAGATTAAACGAGATCTTTATTTTCAATTATTTCACTATTGAGCGATATTTGTCTAAGTGCCTCAAGTGAAGATCTCAAGTAATTCAACGGCTTAAAAAAACCATTACACATTAAGTTAAAACAGACCACGTGGTTTTCCTCGCAACAGTTGCCGAGAGATAAATGTTGTTTTTATCAATTGACTTAATTCCAGCCCTCTTCTTTACAGATGAAACAAGCACTTTTCCTTACGACAGAGATTTCCTTTCGGCTTACGCCATTGCTCTATGCACCAAGAGTATCCCGAGGCTCTTTCTTCCAACTCTCCAACGTAGTCTCGGCTCAGGGCTCCACTCGCAGACCACATCGTTCGCTGAGGGCAGAGATATTGCGTCGAGATAGGCGCATTGCGAAGCCGCACATAGACCTGGCTGATGGTGGCTACTATTTCAGTGAAAAAGCAGCGTACCCCGAGAAAGATAGATTTGCAATCCTCCGGTCTATCTCGGCAGTGTAATCGGTCAAGTTTATTGCTACCTTTACCTTGTTAGAAGTCTGAGATAGCACAAGACCAGTCTTAATTTCGCAGGTACGATAATTAATCAAGGATACCTTCACTGTAACCACGTACATGCATATGATGCCGGACATCCTTTAGTGGCTTATTAATACCGAGACAGATATAATTAATACATCAAACGTTGTGATAGTATATAACAAGGTTACTCATTCTAGATATCGCATATTGTTTGTAATACATCAGAGCGGGCTCATCCGTTGGTTATCTGTAATCCATAGAATGCACTGACAGAAAATTTTCGCAAAAACCGACTGAATCTGCTTATTTTCAAACTGGTTGGTGGTAGTTAACGCAATTGGTAAAGAACAAACGTTTCACAATGTAATATTCATCAAGCAGATGCTGCGTCACAGATAAATTTAATATAATATATTTAATGAGCTTAAACTGATACTTTCTTATATCATAGATTGTGTTCTAATCTGGCATCTCACAATTAGTTATTACCACGCAAATTTTTAAGCCAATCGGTTCAATTGTTCGGGCGTGATTGAGCAGCAACCAGACAACGTTTCATTTTGAAATATTAGTATTAGGGATTGGAATATTGAACTAGCCGATCCTATTGTGCTGTATAATATGAAACGGGAATATAATATGTACATGTTCGCTGATAGTAATCGCTTATTCATTCCAAGAGTCGATATCTTAGAGTCACTCGTTTTTGTGCCTTGGGGTATGTGGTCGATGACAACGCGACAGTCGAACCGTGACTTCGACCTCGGTTCCGCAGAGGCTGCTGCTCGGGGACCCTCCCATTTCGCCCACGCGCCGTTTCACCAGTCTCAGTCTTCACGGACTCGTATTTAAATAAATATCACGTTTTCGTAGCCTCACTAGCCCCCTTTGTGATAGGAAAAAACATTAAAACACGTTGTAGATCGATAACATTTGCAATCGGTAATTTAGACTTAAAAAATCGTTTTTAACAATAAAGGCGAAGTAAATGTTAATTCGGTGAGAGAGGGAGAGGGAGAGGGAGAGAGAGAGAGAGAGAGAAAGAGAAAGAGAGAAGGTTCGATTACTAATCGATATTCGTATGGCCTAACGACCCTGTGCTCCGAACGCTGTATTCCCCTAGACGATATTCGCTGCTATTGATTAGCATACGACCAGAATATCAGAAATCACACTTGTGAACACAGTGCGCATAAGCTTCGCTGTGTTTATCGATGAAGTTTAATTACTTCGGAAAAACTGAGTCCCTGAATTGTTATTATTCTTGCATTTTATTTCTTAAAAATTTTGTATTAACTCCTAATTGAAATTAAGGGTGTTTTGAATTTGACTTTGATGCGAAGTTATCAGTTAAATGTTTGGTTGCAACGTACGTGCGAACCATTGCATAAAACGTATTAACCTGTGACTCGAAATAAGCAGAATTTTTTGTGGGCGATCTTAGCACAGTTTTATCACGATCGATCAAGATTTAATTCATAATTCTCACGATTAGTGATGATTTCGGAATGAAAATATCAACATTGTGAAAGACACTGCCTGAACTAGTAGTTGTTGTTGTTTATTTTTCTCAATGTCTTTCGGCGTTTTGGGTGGACTTTCGTTCTTTACAGTGCTTGCTTACAATGCTTCATGTATGCAATTATTACTTATTATCTTTTTTATTTACTATTTTAGTTATTTACTATCCTACCCCTATCTAATTTTATCTAATTTTGTTTCAGTTAGTTACTATTAACAATTTACTATCTGAACCAAGTACCTACTCTCTATATCAAGTTCTCTCGTATAAAGTATCATGATTGTATGCTCCTAACTATAGTGACGGCAGTAAATGAATTATTATAATTCAAATAAATATTTAACTAAATGAAATTCGAACAATAGAAAAGTTGCGCCAAGATAACCTTATTTCGTTAAATTATTCAAAGGTGTTGATCAGTAACTTTTTGATTTACTACATGCCCAACTGTGTACAGATGAGGAATAGTAAAATTGGCACGCAGTACACACAAGTACAGGAATTCATTGGTCGCTCCTCAGTATTTAAAATTTTTATTTTTATTCTTATTAAGTTGTTGGCCTCAGATTCTTTTTTAATTTCACAAACAATACTATTTTGTTTATGTTAAAATTAAAAACATTTTTTTTTATATCAAATAAATAAAAAAACGTTTCAAGATACCAAAATGCAAAGCTTATTTTTGCAATTTATTTAAAAATGGCAAAAACAGAGAATACATGAAACACAGTGATCGTTGAGAACTCGCAAGTGACGATTTAGAGTGATGTTTAGATTAATTCGTGGAATATTATTCTTACTTACATTCCAATTATATATTATTATTGTCATAATGAATACAGATTCAATTCTGGCTTTATTACTGTGTTCAAAAAGTAAGGTGAATTTTTTATTTAAACTTCCCGCGTCAACCGAATCGGACAAATGAATTTTTTTTCAAGTTAGTAGGACTGTTAGTGACATCTGTGACAAATGACATGTCAATATCATCATTAGTTTTTAGTTTATGCTTGCAATATCAATTGGATCAGTGCAAGCAATTTTGAAGGATCATTTGTGCCTTGGAAGAGTCAAATCGCGTTTGGTGCCCAAATTTCTCAATTTTTTCGAAAAAGAGCGTCGCGTTCAAGCATGTGAATCAATGAGTTCTGACTATCAGGACGTCTACAAACAAATTATTACGGGCGATGAGACTTGGATTTATGCCTATGATCCGGAAACCACCGATCAATCGAGCGAATATCGTGCCAAAGGTGAACCGAGACCGAAAAATCCATGCCAAAGTCGCTCAAAAATCAAGGCCATGTTGACAGTTTTCTTCGATTATCGTGGTGTGGTGTATTACGAATTCCTTCCCACTGGCCAAACTGTCAACAAGGAATATTATTTAAGCGTTATGCGTCGTTTGCGTGAAGCTATTCGCAAGAAAAGGCCAGAATTATGGAAAGACAACACTTGGATTTTGCACCACGATAATGCACCGTCGCACACAGCACAAAAACTCCACTCATGTCGCTCCACAACCACCGTATTCGCCTGATTTAGCACCGTGTGACTTCTGGCTGTTCCCAAACCTTAAGAGACCACTCCGGGGAAATCGTTTTGAGTCGATTGAAGAGATCAAACGTGAATCGCTACGTGCATTGGAGGCTATACCTGAGGACGACTTTTTAGCATGCTTAAAAGATTGAAAAAAACGTTGGCATAAGTGTATTGTAGCTAGGGGGGATTATTTTGAGAGGGACGAAATCGATTTGGAAGAATAAATACAAATTTTTTATTTTTATACAAAATTCACCTTACTTTTTGAACACAGCAGTATATTAATAATTGTCAAGGGATGCACAAAAGGTATAAATTTCACTTCTACGCACTTGTTTTCCATAAATTCCTCTATTCTTATAGCTTGCGCTAATGCAAAATTTAGAGTAAGTATATAACAAGAGAATATATATATATTCGCATATTGTATCCCTGTTTAGAATATCTCACTGGAGCCCATTGAATCCCATTAAATGGACAGAAATTCGATAGAAAACTAATTGGTTCCAATCGGTTTCAATGTGTTTTTTTGTCCGTTTAATCGGTTTCAATGGCATTTTTTAAGCAGGGTTTCTTAATGGAATTAACGAAAGGCTAACAACATAACGACAAAAAAAATAAAAATATACTATCGTTATGTATATACATTCAGACTCTCTCATCGGCTGTCACGTGGCTTGCAACACTTATCGCATTAGTGTGAAGAAGCCATTAGGTGGCTTAGAAGCAAAGCTCACAGTCTGAAGGTGGTAACAAGTTAAAAATGTAAACACAGCTCCTTCGTGATATTTTCTCGTTTGTCGATATATACAGGCGCGCGTCTTTAAATAGTTTTTGTATAAATGTATTTTATCTACATGTTTTTACATATAATCTTAATAATATATAGATACAAAGAGAGTCCACGATACTCAGAATCGTTGAGTATGTTAAGAGTCGTTCAGCCGTTTCGACAAACATACATCTGACAGAAAAACAGGTGACGTAACAGAACCACTGACATGTGTCAAATGCATAACACTCGACGTTTTGTTCCTAATTATTTAACATTTTCCTAAATGTTACTGCATCGTTAAGTTGAAAAGATACAAACTTGAGATAAATTTCAAAAGTAGAAAATAAAATATAAAACAAGGTGTGTAAATGTGAAATTTGCACATAGTTTCCTCGTGATTCTCGCTCAGTTCAGTTTGATGGATGAAAATTTACGAAAGTTAGAGAGCGTACGTCCTTTTTTCGAAAAATTCAAACAACCATAAAATGAGACACCCGTTAGCGATTTGGCCGAAAATTGCAGCAAAACGACGGGGTTTGCGACCCACCCGTGTGCAAAGTTTAAGGATGATCGACTAATCCCTTCTCAAAATTTATCCATTGCATTTAGCAAGCTCATCACACATATGCGCGCACACACACCCATACGCACACACACACGCGCGCCCGCGCGCAAGAACATTTTTTCTAAATACAATTTCTCGACATTTTTGGATTTTTTTGGTACTCTGACATCAAGATCATGAGTAAATTTTTTTTCACGAAAACAGTTTCCTATATGAGAAAGTAATATAATTGTTAATTCTCTAGACTGAAAACATTCGTAATTATAAAAAGGAATAAAACAATTAATTGGACGAGACGTCTCACAATCGGTTGTGATAATAGCCTTTGTCGGCGTTTCACGATTGAGACGAAGATATTCCGTTGAATTTATTATAATGTTCAATTTAAAATTACGGATATTTTTCGTAATGAGACTTTTAAAAATGTTAATTTTATTATGTAAGCTACATGGCAATGTAATAACAACAGTTGTAACTGTGCAATTGATGATTTCAAAGCGGTGAGAAAGCCAGTGAGCCAAAATAAAAATAACAAGAAAATAATTATGTGAAAAAGGGTTGCGGCGCGCGAGGAGTACCAAGTAACTGGCAGATATACGCGTGTACAACGCGTGCACTTCGTTAGTACGCTTATCCTGAGAAGCCGTGGTTCACGTGCCGGCGACACGCATGAAAAACATGAATACGCGCATACGTTTGCGTGAAAAAAAGAAGCTGAATTACCGAGGCGAGCGAGTATATCCGGGTCGCTCTGACCCTCTTGGAGAATATGGAGAAGAGCGGATGCTGAGGCCTGAATAACACTAAACTCACACATGTGCTTGCAAACGTTATTAAAATTTTTAATAACAAAAAAAAAACGTTGATAATAATTTTTTCAACTCTAGTTATTTTTACTGCTACGTAAAAAAAAAATTGACTTTTCAAAGATCGTCCGAAACGAAGAATTTTCCTAACTTTTTTCAGTGAAATTTCGCCCAATAATTTAAGCCAATTACGATGAGAAAAAAGGACATAATAGGCGAGACAGGCATGGTAAGCATACTATAAAAAATATTTCTCTCACGGAACGTTCATGTTTTATAAAAGTTCTCGCGAATATACAAAAAAAAAAAAAACGTAAAAAATACAATTACCTTGTATTCAATAATTATACCTTTTTATGGAAGTTATTAAATGTAGACGGTCCTTCAGAGAAGTTTACCATATATAGATGAATTTATCATATATTTTCTCTGTGTACTGGAACATTTAATTGTTTATAAACTTCAGGTACAGCAGTACCAATGTTTTAACAAAAAAATTCTTTCACTTTTTCCTTGCGAAAGCGGGAGGCATCATGTGTCTGGTTCTGTCACATCGGTGACTCACTGCGCATACCTCGATCTCAACCCTAATTGTATTCTCCTCTCGTACCTTATACACCGCAAGTACACACTGTGTGCTACATGTATTTTAAACTACTCTCGGGACTCCGTGGAGACGTGAATCACCTGTGTAATCGAGCCGAATAAACGGCGAGATAAGATCGAGTGGGTACGAGTAATGCGTATAGCAAAGTACACAAAAAGAACAGTGTATACAAGCGGAGAGACGAAAGAGAGAAAGTAGTTCTTATACTAAGAGGAATTCTTGGTATACAGCACTTGGTCTAAATTGCGGTATTCATTGCTGCGATTTACTCTGAATGTTGAAAATAAAAAAAAATTGTACGCAAGAACGCTGTGGGATTTGCAAGAAAAAAATAAAACATGACGCAAGTGAATTTGAGTAATGCGTGAAAATTTCACGGGATTTGTTGTTTACAATATTTCATAAAAAATTATATTAATTTGCTTGTAAGTTGCGACAATTGACGTTATTTTTATAATAACGAAAAAGTTTGGATTTAAAAAATTTATTATTGATCATACGTCTAATGCTTCTAACCAGTTCATGTTACCAATTTCCTTCGGAACAGGATTCGTGTTCCGGAAGTCCGAGTGCCTATAACTTCGAAACGATTAATTACACGTAATACGTAGTAGTTTAGCTATATAACCGTGGTATAACGCACGCGTCAGTGAGGGGGACAGTGACATGCAAGTGTCGTTGAGAGGAGACCCGGCACGGTGCAGTACCTTACGGTTCGCCGCACGCTTTTAGTACCGGGATAGTTAGGCAGGTGCGCAAAATGGGGATAGATTACATATATACGACCCTGAAACTGGTAGACAAAGTTATTAGCAGACGTTGGTTGACGCTAGGGTTCCATCTGTTAGCTTCGGTCTGGAAGTTTCAGCGTAATATAAATAACCCGTATGCCCTTTGCATGCAGCACCTTAAAAATGGGCAATTATACCATTTTTTTTTCTTCAATGTTTAAAAAATTTTAAAGTGTGTAACAACACTCGTGCTTATCGGTAATTATATATATACGTTATATTAAAAAATTCAAGTACATCTCTGTAAGTGTGCGTAGCCCCATTTTTACAATAAATAATCATGAATTATTAAAAAAAATATATTAACACGCATAGGTAAACATTCGGCATATTTATAACTCTACATATTAATTTGTTTACGAAAAAAGCGTGTCTACGACGATTTAATTTATGATAAACTTCTCTACAATAAGCGAAACAATTAATAATTCTACCACGAAATAACTCAACCATAATTCAGGCTTCCACGGTTATCTCTCGACTATAATTAAGATTCCTAAGACTACAAGACTATGGCTTAGTTCAGATATCTACCACGGAACAATTCTCCGATGTTCTAAGACTGATGGTAAGTGTTCCCGAGTTACCCGGGAACAGTTAAGGCAACAGTAGGGCAGTAGTCAGGTAATCCGTCCAAATGTATCTATTAGTAATTAAGTCAATTATTTAGAGGTGATCCCAAGGGATGTTCAGTAAAGCGGAGGTTTACATTTGTCCTTGTTCAGTTTTGAAGTTATCCGATCAATAGTATCTATCAGTAATTAAGGTATTACCTCCGCGCCGCAGCCATTGCGATAGATGCGGTGAGCAAGGTGTTTGTGTGTACACTATACACGTTGGAAGTGTAGATTTACATTTGTCACGTCACTACGCTACAATCTAGAAGGGAAATCGACGTAGATACAGGATTATTGCTAATTAAATTTCGTTAATAATAAATAAATATCGAAAGAAACTACTTAAAGAGGTCAATGCGCTTTGACCGAGACGATATAACAAAGAAAAAGGTTTCTTTCTTTTAAATTAACGTAGTCTCTAAAATCCATTGCTAAAGTGTGTCAGCTTGGTAGTCGTAGTTTAAGCTGAGACAAGTAAATTAATCTGCACCGACCGTTATACCTTGACTCAATTTTTAATTAATGATACAGTTATAAATGTGCCAGATATTCGATGATCCAGATTTATCTTCATTAATCTTATTAATTTATTAAACAGACGTACAGACGTTAGAAAAAAAGTGGATAGCATTTTTTTTGTCAAATTTGCCAATGAGAATGATTGTCTATCCTCGAGGAGACGAATTTAGAGCAACCGCATGCTGGTCTCGCGTTCACCACTTAAGTAAACAATTGTACGTACGCGAAATCACTGACCAGCGAAACTCTCAGCTATCGCTCTGTCGCTATTACAACTGTTGCCCATTTCTTCTGACTTGAAGTTTCGCTCTGTCAATCTTCGTCACTCTTGAGTATGCTACCTCGTCGGACGTTTGAACGAGCCGCGGGATACGAGAACCAGAGTAGAAGCAAAACGGTAGCGCTACAACGATATTAAATATATAGCAGTGAGACTGAAATGGACCTCTATATCCAGAATGATAATTATAGGATAGCGTATACCAAATATCCGAATGTAACACCATCGTATAGGTGCCTCTAGTACATGTGTCATGCACTTACTCGCTAATCTCATCAAATGCACTGTTTGCTCGGTACATTCGAACGGTCTCGTATAATGTGCCTCGCAATTTCGCATTCCCTTTGATATCCCGCAACGGATAAACACTGGCAGTAACACCTATATCCACTTTCGTATGTATTCTCTCTTAATTGTTGTCCAACATGTTCGATTGAGCACTTTGCGATCCTGCCACTATCCTTTGAACAAACCCATACCACCACGTAAAGCCTCGTTCGTCACATTATTAATCGTGATGTACAGTTAATTCGTGCCCATTTGCTATTGAACTACACTTCTGTGATCAACTCACGGAAGATATTTGATACAAGCGGCAGTGCAGTTGTTTCGTTAATTAAAAATATTATTTTTATTTAAAAACATAAGAATGAAAAATTATTATTTCGAGAAGTTTTATATTTAGACGAAATATTTACTTTATCAATGTGAGGCAAGGTGCGATGTTCTCAAAAGTACCGTTGAAGCTCGATTTCTTTAAGAAAATATGGAAATATTCTTAGCGTTTCTCACGAGCAAGAAGCGACGATGTATAAATAAATAATAATTTAAGAAAACGTCTTGAAGCTTACACGTAGTTCTCGGAGTCCAGATCGACGTCCACGTAGTTCTCGGATCCAGGTCGAGTTCTGTGTAGTTAGCGAACTCAAGGAGCAATGCTTACTCAACTTTTGTATAATTCGTATTCCTAACAGCTCACTCATTTTGTCATAGCATCGCGGGCTCTGTTATCTCTTTCGATTTTTAAATTGCCTTTATATCATTTTTATATAATGCTTTTATATAATTTTTATATAACTTTTATATAATGCGGAATTTGCATTTCGTAACGAATTTATTTCTAGAATAAAATATTTTTCTACGTCCGACGGGGCACGAAGTATCTTAAGTCCAACAGTTACGATTTTTTTCTATCTCCCTGGGTAGTAAAATTTCGAGTTCTAGGAGGATGGCCAAAGTTTACACTTGGTTATAATTGGAACGTAAAATAGGCAACCGAAAGTGCTAAAAACCCGTTGTGAAACATTTGGAGTTCATACATGCATTCGACAGTGAAAAGCAGTTGAAGTATTTAATTTTCATTACGATTTGATGCTGCGAACTTAAGTTTGAACTCGGATTAAAATTTACGACTATAAATTCGACCCTAAATATTCATCGTAGCATTCATGCAGTCGTTAATCGATGCCGTACGACAAAATCAGTTCTCAGTTCTCACCGTATCGAGTTCCCTTCACACATTGCTGATTTTACGCAAGGAGCATTGCCTGCTTGTGAGTTGCGTATATATAGGCACTATGCTGACTCATGGTGTGGCGAATGCTTAGCGTTAGACTCGTTCGAGGCTCGATTCATGCTCAAATCGAGGTGACCAGCATTGCAGTTAGATCCTGAAACTTCGGTAGATCGTACAGTGCGGCAACCATAGGGTACTTACCTTAGTGTCGAGTGCCCGTGCGTCAGAGGTTCGAATGAGAGTGAAGCCGACCCTTACCAAGTGCAACCCGCACGGGTTGTACGGTGAGCACGCGGTTTCTAAGGGCCACTTTACACTAGAGAGTGCTAAGGGTTTGGCTATACGCAACCGTTATCGTAATGTGATGAATACAACGAATGCACCAAGGCCCTATAGTCTAGATAGATCTAGAATTTCATAATTCGACAATTTCAACGTAACGCGTTGTTACGCGTTACCGCAGTTGCTAGCAAATTTAACGTTATATGGTAATTAGTTTTTCAACAACGTGGATAATAAATCGCGGTTCCTTGTTTTTCGTCTTCGAAACACCGATAATTCCACAGTTCGTATACCTATAGAGTAATTGAAGATTACGTTACAGAGAATTCCTTATTATCCTTATCGCTATTATTATTATTATAGCCCAACGTGGCTATTATATCGCTATCTCCTCTTTTTTTCTCGGGTTGTTTGTGATTTCCTATTGTGCGGTAAAAGCGTCGATGCTGCAACAATCTTCAGCGTAGTTATACGTTCATCGATGATTACGTCAATGACTTATTATACCGGGTGTCCCATTAAAAGAAATATGCTCACATATATCGGAAACTAAGTAGTCGATTGAAAAATGTTTCGGACAAAAGTTGCTGTATACGAAGTGGTACATCAAATGAGCGTATCAGTAAATGTATCTACATTTTCAGTATATTTAATTCTCAGTTAGTGAAATATGAGATTGAATTTTAGATTAAAAAAAGAAAAATAAGTATAATTTATGTATTCACGTAACGTATAACCTATTCTGTGGATACGCCTCACCTATTTATTGCAACATTCGTGGGTCTAACTACTGTATAAATTCATCGAAAAGGTTGCGCCAAAAACTCATGACGCAACTGAAATTATAAACTTCGCAGACTGTTTTAATAAGCGCATTATAACTTTTATTCAATGTATTAATCCAAGCATATATACATTCTAAGCAGGAAAAATGTCTCGGTTCGTGGAATCGTTCGGGTAAATGGTTACGCTTCGACGAACAAATAGCCAGACGCATTTCCCTTCCGGCGTTGAGTCGAGAGTGAATCGTAAACCTTGCGTGTGAGCCACATAAACGAGTAATTCGTGTTTGCCGGTATCAACTTGGTACTTTACTTTTTTTTTTTCTTCTCCATTTCATGTATTTAAAAAACAAAAATTTCACTCTCTGAACGCTCACGATCGTTTTGAAGGTTTTCTCTCGTAACTCGGCGCGTACTCGCCGACAAACGCGCGGACTCCCTGCGGTATTTGGCTATTACAAACCACGGGCACGTAGTTGCCACCGGTACGACGTTAATTCCTCGTTGACCGAAGGGTGGCGTCTGGCAAATTCTGATGCGGCTGGTATGGCCAATGCGACTACCAGGAAAATTCGTCCCATGGGTTTATTCTGCGCACCCTTAAATTCTAACCAGATCCGTATCTGCTATCCTCGTTACTCTCACATCCTGTGCCGTCTGCGCACACACTACGACCTCGTAACCCAATAACGTTTCGTCACTATCGGAAACTCAATTTATCCGAGGCCCCAGGGCACGTTAACCAGGCGTCATACCACTCACTTTTCCTATACGTATCTTGGTAGGAAAATGGAGAAGCAATGCAGCGAGCTTTTTAAAAATAATTGTATCCGAACGCGCGTTTGGATTTGTCGTTAAATTAAAAAAAAAAAAAAAGAAATGTAATTTTTCTCTAATTTTACAGATTAGACTGCTGCTGTGCTTAGGTATACAAATAAATATTCATATAAAATTGTGTCAAAGTCAATAAAAATTTATTGTCACTGAGGTTAAGCTATAATTTACTTAAATTAATAAAACGTTGAAATTTGAATTTTTTTAATTTACTACATCAAATCGACTTAAAATTCACCGAAATTTTAACCTGATTTTTTAGACTTATTAACGGTTAATTGAGATTACTACTCACATTTTTTAATCCACATTAATTGTCTTTTGATATTTAATTTTTCGAAAGTGAGACGAAATTAAAAAAAAAATTCTTTCCTTCGATGCGGTTTAGCGCATTGGAAACAATATTTAGTCTATTTTCGTGTTCCTAGGATGTGACACACCTGTCGTAGAACCTACGCGTTTCGGTATAATATTAGTTGCGTTCATAACGACGCTTTAAATGCTTTTCCATTGAATAAATAAGTGGGAGTCTTTGTATGAATTTATGATGTGTAACGACAAAAATTTCTTGACGGAGCCCATTCCTCATGTGATTGTATTGAAATTCGTGGGTGCTTAGAGCTTTTCTGTACATAACTAAATAATCACATTCAATTTCATTGGAATCACCATAACACACTGAATAGCTTACTCCCACGCTTCACTTCACGGGTACCACTCTATATAAAATAACAATTCATCAACTCTACGAGCGGTATGCCTGGATGAGAGTTGAATATATGCATTTATTTCCGGATTGCGGGGGTTCCCATGCTCTCTCGCCAACCTATACATAAATATACGTACGCGCTGATGAAGATGAGACAATCAAAGTCCTGGAATACAAATAGAATCGGTTTACCCTCGCAAAGGGTGTAAACGTTACGATATAATAAATATAATAAAAATATTGTAAATAATCTAATGATAACTTCTCGTTTGTAAAGACATTGAAACAAAAATTAGGAATGAAACTAAAATTTAATTGAAAAGAATAAGAAAACAGTTTTTGATCCAACTTTAATTAAGTTTTGTCACTGTAAGTTTGAGGGAAATTAAGGACGAGAGTGATGGAGATCCTGTGGGAATCGAACGAGCACAGATTGTCTATCCTCGGCAAGCTGAACAATGATAAACCTCTTCGCTAACGAGATTCCCTCTTAATTGCATGATTAATCGCTCGCAATGCTAGTCTGGATCGCTCAGCAATGGAGAGGGGGGAGGTGAGGTCGTAGTTACTCACAGAAAAATCGCGTAAAATTACATACTCACACACGCACAGATACAAGGAAATTGAGCAATTTATTGCTCTCCTCATAATTATTATTATACCGTAAAGTTCATCCAGTTCCGTTGGGATATAATCTGCTACAGGAAAGCCCTGAGGATTCTTTTCTTCCGAGTAAACATATAAAGTGTAATTAAATTTTATTGCATTACATATCTGTATATACAGATAATCTGTGTTTGCCTCTATATTAGTTCTGTAATTTTAGCAATAATTATCAACTTCTCTTGAGAACTCTTCTCATTATTAAAATATTTGTTTTTCAGGATTGTTATCGAAGCGTATTTTTCTGTTTTATATTTCTAACGTCTCGGGCACTTCCTGTAACTCTTCCCCGATATATGTGCTCGTACCTTAGAGCAATTAAATTCCACCTGACGAATTTTTCGTATACGTGAAAAATATTACACAATACATAAATGAATAATTGTACTTCGAAAGAAATGAAATTCCTTTAAATTCTAAGCATAAATCTGGATTGTTAAATTATTTATTAAGACAATTTTTACTCGATCTTCTTCGTTTCTGTGCGTGTCGAATTTATTTTCACACTTCCTGGCACACACTAAATCCGTCATCGTATATACCGAGAGATATAATACGCGTGCGTTACGAAACTCGAAGAAAATGCTATTTTATACGTTGATGCTTCTTCTCTACGTGCGTTACTCAGAGCAGTAATATTGCGAGAGACGAAAATTAGTTCACGAGATGCTCGCAAACTTGCGGTTACGTTAAATCGAGAAGGGAAATAAGAAAAAGAAAAAAACGTAAAAAGAAGGTTGAAATCTCAGTATACAGAGAAAACACTGAGCCCAGTCACAAGTAATTCATTGAGTGTCACGTTTCACTCGGTGAACTCGTAATCAGTGATTACGAAATGTCTGTCGAAAGTTTAATTGTAATGAATGAAAATGAAATGTAATATAAGTAGAAGTAACTGAAATTTCGATAATGTATGAGTAAATTGATAGTAACAAAGATGCAACTGAGATTTGATATAATTATACATGAGATAACTTGGGGGGGGGGGGGGGATACATTGAGAGAGGGGAGTGAGAATGGTTGCCATTCATACGTCCCATTCCATCACGTATTGTTATCTTGCGGGTTTTATGCGGGTGCGCCGTACACCGCTTTGACTCCTTCTACTCCTCGTCGTCGTCCACCTCACCAACTCCACGTAATTCTTCGAACCGTCTATGTGTAAGTACATCTTCACCGCACAGAGAGTACGGAGTGTATAGTATAGTGCGCGCCGAAGTGGCGTCCACCGCCGCCTACGATCTCGTAAATATCCGTCCGTGAACTCCCGAGGCGATGTTCTCTCCGTGGTCTCGTAAATACTTGAAGCGGCGCTCTCCTCGCCTGTCTTTTCATCGAGAATCGTTAAGCTTTTTCCGGGTATTGATATTTTTACGTTTTGGGTTTCTTATTCTTTAAATCTTTTTCTTTCGGGGTTGAACACAATTGTGAAAACTTGGTAGACGTATGTTGCAACTACAACGGAGAGAAGAAAATTGTTGGTTCGGGTTCTGGTCAACGATTGCCGAGTAAACATGCAGCTGTACGTGTATTACACGTATTCGTGTATACAGAGTAACGGTATAACTGAGCCAAGCGCAACAATAGTAACTTAGTCAAGAAACTGGAGAAAAAAAAATGGTGTACTGCACTTTCTTTATGTTATCTTTATCTCCGGATGAGGAGGACTACGATGCTAAGTTATTGTATTTTTATTATCTTATTTAACAACTAAAGTGAAGGTTCCAGTAACCAGCGAGGAACCAGTACTCGTAAATTGTAAATTGTAACTTTTAAAGAGTAACTTGGCCAACAAACTGACTGTCTTTTTCACAGAACTTTATTGGGAGCACGTAAGCCAGTCCGAGAGTGACTAGTAAAGTAATTTGAGTCTTCTCTGTAGTAACATCAAAAGACTGAGTCACTTCCTACAGACGAAAGAATGAACTCTTAATTTAGATGACTAGCGGATGCACCGTCGACGGCGACGCCTATGATACGTATGTGCGTATGTGTTTGTGTATTGAGTCTACAGGCTTGAGAACGTTGCCGGAAAGGACGCTTGAGACGGCGATCCCTTTGAGGTGCTTATAACAGTAGCGTAACATAGGAGCGTTGACCAGTCGCGAATAGGAAAACAGGTGATGTGCATTAGTCGAAGACAATGGTTCACAACGGAATTCTGTAGACGGTCGATGACTAGACATTTACTCAGTCGTCATGTTAGTCTGTAAATTTAAATGTACTGGATGGTTGAAAAAAACCATATCCCAACGAAAGAAACTACACTTTGTATTTAAACATCCGCAAAATCTTTGCTTAAAATTACTTTTCATGAATATATGTTTGCCGTTGCGTCGGAAAGGAGTCTCGCACAGTGTCAATCCCTCAAGAAGTATAAACGTTGGATAGTTGAACAGATGTCTCGCGTTTTAGTTGACAATACGTAACAACGAAATTTTTTGACAGATGTGCCGGCGTTTGTTTCATTCTCAGTCTCAGTGTGGCTAGATGGCGCGGGTTGCTTGAGAAATTTGTTTCGATGCGTTTTGAGACAACGAAACACCGTTGGAAATGTTGAGGCAACTTGATGGAGACAGGAGGGTTCTCTGCACAGGCAAACTTATACCGACTTCCATCAAGTGCGTTCATGTGGAAGATAAGCAAGAGCGAAGAAGAAAGGAAGGCCTACCGGAGATAAGAATAGGTGAAGATGGCAAGGAAATTGGATAAAAGACGAGGATAAGAAGTCTTTTTGAGATAAGTATCTCTGTGTAACTTTATATCAAATTACACCCAGGAAAGACATAGTTACTTCCCATACTACTTCTTTAATACTTAATCTTGGCAACATTTTCGATTTTTCTTCTGGCTATGCGAAGAGAAAGAAAAACTCGATGTTCGTAGATTTGCTGATTTCATTCCACGTAATTTTGTAATTCCAATGTTTAACGTAACATCGAAACGTAAATCATAAGAAGCCTTTATAGATACAGACGATGGAAAAGTATAATGCTTCGATAAGAAAGAATTCGAAAGTAATAAAATGGTTGGTTTTATAGTATCGGTCGCGTGGACGGGAAAGAGTGATCTCTGATCTTCCATTACACGGAAAAAATTGAAAAAGCATTTTCAAATGGAACATATTGCTATCCGGACATGGCGGGAGTGAGAAAAGCGAATTGAACGAGAGTTCTCGCCATCGTCTCGTTCTCGGTGTTGAATCATTCGTCTTCGAATTTTCGAATTCTCCGGATCACCGGTGGAAAACGTTGACTTCCGGTTCACCGAGTGGAACCTAAGAATTCTCATGATTCCCTCGTATTTTCTCTTCTCTCTTCTTATCCTCTCTCTTTACGAAAGTACACCGACAATGAAATAAAAAAAACAGCATTTTTCTTTGTACATTCTATTCCGATAAAGCTGGGTAGACAATCTGCTTGTGTCGCGTTTTCGAGGAGCAGGATGCATGTATAATATCTAGTGGCTAATGAATCTGGAGATCTTCAAGTTTGAAGAAACCTTCGGAGAGTGGGGTATTTCCTGCATCCTTTATCTAAATACTCTTTAGGCGTTTGCAGTTGTATTATCTTTGTTCAACTTACATAAATAGACGTTGGTTCAACTTTGAATTCTATTTGTTATACGGCTACGGAGACCCAGCTAGATTCTCAATTATTTTGAAGTCAGATAATTTGCCAGTGTCCCAAGAGCAAACGAAGGGAAACCCGTAGATAGACTCGATTGTATAGACATGCTGGGCGTTAGAGTCGTAGAAACTCTGTCATCCGGTGTAACCAACGAATTACCGAATTCAGCGCTGAATTGAGCGTGCACTTTGCCTGAAGTATGGCGAGGCCAAGTTGTCTCACAGCTCGGTGTATAATCAGGAAGTTTCCGTGAGTGAACATAGCAAGAAGAGACGCAACACTATATATATGTGTATGCTTTGAGATAATTCTCGATTTCTCTGAAACACTGCGGTTGATTGGCGGCAAATTAAACCGTAGGACTGTGTCCAATGCATTATTTAGATGTTAACGATATGCAAAGTTTTTTTAAAAGAAACAACGAGTCTAGGTTATTTGTACTCAATATCTTACGTTTATTATTCATTTTTGACTATGATTTTGACTATCGTGTTACATGACAAAAAAATTTAAGAAGAATCAAGAGGATCGTCAATGAAGTTAAAACTGAGATCGCACTCTGAATGATTTCATCTGTTTTATTTAGGATAATGCTCGCAGCTTATAAATTTTTTGATATCCATAAAAACGGATGATTTTTTAACGAACTTGAGCTCAACCGTTCGACACGCTATTTTGAGCGATAAACAATTGGTACCACACGGTTTAATGCCATTCGTTTCTGCGCCATATGCCTTTACATACGTCCACGCTCACGAATATGTATTGCAGAATAAAAAATAAAAACCACCAAAGCGTTCCGATTGATTTACGAAATGGGATGGTATTACACCATCTATAAAGCTCACTGCAATCGTACGAACACCATGCCTCCTCATGTGTGTACCATTTATGTGAAAACTATAGTGTTGAGTGTCATGGTGTACGGTAAAAAAATATGTAGTATAAAACCGCGCGTGCGACAGACAAAGGGAAAACGCAATGAGCCGCGATGAACAATCCATCAGTTGAATATGACGGCGAGAGTTCGCGCGTGTTCACTCTTTCATTCAAACAGGTCTCGTTTTCAGAGTACCTGAAACGCAGAGAAAGAAAGAAAGAGGGAGATAGAGAGAGAGAGGGAGAGAGAGAGAGAGAGAGAGAGAGAGAGAGAGAGAGAGAGAGAGAGAGAGAGAGAGAGAGAAAGGAATAAAGATTGCACGTTCGGGAGTGCACGTGTAGGTGCGCATGTAGACCGTACATGTGCGCAAGGTAGTGCTCGTTGCGCTCTGATGGTAGAGTTTTTCACACTGGGCAAAGCTCACTGATCCGCAAACTTGTTCCATTGCGGCCAACGAACCGACGACCTCTGTACACCAACGAGACTGTGTTCAGGCACTGCGCGGTGTTGAATCGCACTAAAAACTTGACGATACCGCAGCGGAAACCGAGAGTACTCACGATCAATAACTCTAATTGTTGCTGGTGGATCATCGGATCCTTGAGAAAATCGCAAAGCGTCGGTGTTACCTGGATAAAGGTTGAATTAAAAATAGTAAAGTACTTTTTGATGTTGTCAATTATGAAGTTATAAGGAATTTTTATATACGACGAGGAACATTTTCGCGACGTGTCAGCTGTAAACTCGCGCGTCGATATCTCGAGATTTTTTTCGAGATATCAAGACGCAACCAACTAATTTATGGACGTAACTAATTAATTGAATGACAATAAACTCATATTCAAGTGTAACAAAATAAATTACTTGGAGCGTATTTAACCAAACGGTTGCTGGGAGCAATCAATACATTTTTTTCGTGTAAGCAAATATAAAAAATTATACTTGATTCCAGCATAATTTCGCTTATCTCAATAAAATATTTCTCTGGATTTTGTTTCTCTTTGTCTTAGCAACTCCTTGTTATTACTTTAGGCTGTTTCAAGACGGAACGTCAAAAGTTAAAGCGATGCAGAAGAAAGTCAGGCTGAACCGTACTATAATCTCTTAACCCTTTGAAAGTTCCTCCTTCTCTTTTAGGATCAAACAAAAGGAAAAGTTGTGTAGTATTCAAGTTAAATTAAGGACCCGAACATGTAGAGAGTGCCGAAGGAGAAGGCTGCATTTTTTCGGGAGGATGTATGGGGAAGGGTTGAGAGTCACGTGACGGAGGTACGAGTGGAATTTCATTTGTACGGGGTTGTAGTTGCGTGGCACGTCAAAGAGATACCGTAGCTTCTGCTGGTTATGTTGGGACGCTGTATACTCTGTATTCACTCACCCTGTCTTTACCATCCCTCTTTGCTCGTTTCTCTTCCATCTATGCTCGGTTCATAAAACATTTTCTAGTATAGCCCTAACGACGTGCGTGTGGCATCTACCGCTCTACTTTTTTGAGGGGGTTGGTTGTTGCGCGTGCTGAGCATTTTCTTTACTCCATCATCTAACGAACGTCAATATATATGTTGTACTCTGCGAAAGTTTAGCTTCTGTGAAGTGCATACAGATCTGTACGGATGCAACGAACGTATATATGTTCCTTCCTCTATAGATCTCGTACAATTTCGTCCTCTCAAATTCCCGATGCCGCTTTGGTGTTGAGTTCTGTATCGCAAAATTATTGACTGACCCCACTCACGTTTCGCTTCGTATCTTTTTTTTTCATCTTTCCGGTCGATATAGCAAGGAAAAAAAGGAATTGTTATTTAATACATCAAAGCTATCATCTCTCGTTCGATCCAACATTTTCTTTTTGCAGTAAAAGTCAATGGATTTCATTGTGTAAATTGGACAATGGTTTCTAAATAAAAAGTCTCATCTAACATTTTTGGTTTTTTCTTAAAACCGTTAAATTATATTTGTTAATGATAAAAATAATTCAGTGATACTTATTTTATGTACAATAAATTATAAACGTTTGACCGAATTTGAAATTCGTACTGGTGATAAGGGACTGAAATAATTAAACATTTAAAAAATGTATATCGTGCTTCAATATTTAGCTACTTTGTACGATCGCGTTTCAGTGGTTTGCTTTAGTTTACAATTGAATTTTAACATTGTATAAAATTATTTGAAAGGTATTTTTGCATAACACTTTAACGGTATTGCGTATGGTTGCGTGCTTAGGAGTATAAAGTCCCTGCGCGGTACATCCGGTGAAATATATGTACATACGTACCTACGTTCGGATAAGAAACAGCTATTCCAGTTCATATTAATATTAATTTTTTCTTTCTTTCAAAACTAAAGGAAACCACTAAAACTCGATGGTACGATATTGCTAAATATTGTACGACTGTATATACATTTTTTGTTTTATTTTTTCTTCATTTCCATGCGCTATTGCCAGTTTCCAAACGTCAAATGTACGAATATTCGAGGGATCAACGTAAATATCGAGACTGGTGCAGATATCTTTTTTTTTTCAAGCATGTCTGTGCATCCTGGACTGTTTGTCGATGAATTGACGTATCTATGTATGCATGGCAAAGCCCCTTCGATCGAAGCACAATATTGCCAGGGCTTAAATTTTTCGATACCTCTGTTGGTCTGGTTGTCGAGTGCTTCACGATACTATATAGCTACGTTTTGCTATTATTATTGGAGATCGGCATTTTCTACGTTAGTGCGAATGAATGGATAAAAAAAAATAACAGAGAGCTGAACGTATCAAAGAGGATCAGGGCCTAAACACGGTCAGACTAATCTAAAATCCATGCGTCGAAGTATACAAAATATTACGATAAAAAATTTCTTTCATACCAAACAATTTTTTAGGGATGGAACAAAGTCATTCTAATTGAAAAAAAAACGATAAGAATTCCAACGTGCGTCACATTTACTTAATTAAATATTTCTACGTCGTAATATGTTTTATAATTTTTACATAACAGTAGAAAACACGTTTTCATCCGTTTAAAGTGGAATTATAAACATGAAAATTTCTCTTATTCCCTTTTTACTAAATTACAGTGAACCTCACTCTTACGTAACTCGTCGTCTCGTAACATTTTATAAACATATATTTAAGGAATTTGTTCTGTAATGGAATCACGCTATGCACTGACTGTGCTGCGTGAATAACAAACGTGCAGTCTGGGAAATTTTCATAAAGGCCGCTTAGTGATTCCGACGTTTTTTTCGAATACAATTAATTTACTTTGAGTTATTAATAAATTATTTATTAATTTAGAAAATGATGTATATAAATAAATAAAATTATTATGGCTAATGTATTTATTTTCTCTTTCTTACAGGTAAGTCAAGACAATTACGTATAACGAGGCGATACGAGACAAGAAAGGTGATGATAATTTCAAAACTCGTGAGTATGAGAAACAAAAATATATATTCGCCACAAGCGAAAACAAGTACACCGACAATAAAAATTCAAATACGACATTGACTCTGCAGTAATTTGATTATAATAATATCTATTTGCGAAAAACGTAGTTATTTTTGTCGCAAACAAACTTTCACTTGTGACAAACGGTTTAACTAAATTAAAAAATTATTTTATGTTATATTCTCGAAATGTTAATCGCAAGCTTTCAAACTTTTCGCGCAATCTTTATTTCTTCGTTCGTTTCATCTCGGGAAATAATAATTAATAACGGTATGTCTACGGGCGGAACCGCACGCGTTCATTAGCCTTACTGTATTGTCTTGTACCCACCAAACTACAGCTACACGAAGTGTCGAAGGTTATAGAGTGCTAAAACCGGGTGAGGGGGACGAACGCCAAGGTGTGGACAGGTGAACGCCACAATAAGAGCTCACACACACTCACATAATGAATGTACAGATTGGATAAAGCAAATGTATAGAGGATATACTAGCTCAACAATATGAACACAAAGCCACACGATACGTGTCACGAACACAGGGCATTTCCGGTCCCGTATGTGGCTATTCCTTTCAGTTCTGCACCCCACCATCCGGTCTGCGGTTGGACGTCATCGTGGACGGCGCAGAATGGCGCATGCAAGTGTTACGAAGCTTACATATAGGTACTACACTATATATCACATATAGGTACTATATGTAAGCTTATATGTAAGTATATAGTACTATATGAAATAGTACCTAGGCGGCATGGCTGGACAGTATAGGCGGCATGGCTGGGCGAAAACAGAGCGAGAGAGAGAGAGAGAGAGAGAGAGAGAGAGAGAGAGAGAGAGAGAGAGAGAGAGAGAGAGAGAGAGAGAGAGAGAGAGAGAGAGAGAGAGAGAGAGAGAGAGAGAGAGAGAGAGAGAGAGAGAGAGAGAGAGAGAGAGAGAGAGAGAGAGAGAGAGAGAGAGAGAGAGAGGCAGAGGCAGCCACCCCGACAGACAGTACGGTTAGAGTTCCCCGTTAGGGTTACTCTACGTCAAGTCTTCGCGCAGACACAATATACGTACGAGTATACGTATATGTATAGAGTTTAGTACTCCTAGAGTTGATATCGCTACTACTATGTATCCAAGTTAGCTCACGTACGGATTATCCCACGATAACGCTTGAAGCGAAGGCGCCTTTCGATTGTCTCGACGGACGGTTGCCACTGCTTCGGAATAAGAGGTGAAATAATAAACAAACTGATATCTACTTAGCGGTAGTTGCAAAGTGGAGACACGGAAGCACTTATGCCATATTACAGTATATATTGCGCTACCGGGAGTCTCGAAATAGATTACCATCGAACAGACGATTATGTAATTGAAGGAGAAAGAAAAAAAAAAGAAATTGTGGGAAACTGGATACACTGGATGTCTATTCGTTTGCAACTGGTTTGTCAAGTTTCTATTGTTTTCGACTAATATTTCATGCTCTTGTGACAATGAAAGAAGCACACATATGTAGCGCATTGAATTTCTTATTCGTTCTTCTTGGCAAATTTTTTTCTCTATCGCGTCTATCAATGAAATGGCTATAGATTGTTCTTCTGATAATTAAATATTTGCCCGTTTACATTGGCCTCTGTGGCAATTACGCAAATGCAAATC
The DNA here is from genome assembly GCA_963942595.1 of Cylloceria caligata. Taxonomy (NCBI): domain Eukaryota; kingdom Metazoa; phylum Arthropoda; class Insecta; order Hymenoptera; family Ichneumonidae; genus Cylloceria; species Cylloceria caligata. Next base: position 73,560,007 of record OZ012704.1, read on the forward strand.
CAGGCGTGTCGATATTGCGCGCGTTTCTGTATTCGAATGGTATATACGTGTACGAATCATTAGCGGCTGCGGGGGCGACTGTATAACGGGTTAATAATCCAAATGTAGCGTGAATATGTTGTGGTTTTGCGGCGGTGAAAAGCCCGAGATATGGAGCTTTCGAACGTGAATTGGAAGAGGATCAGGACAGAGGGAAGAAAGAAAAAAAAACAGTGTGGACATAGCTTGGACATTATAGACAATTATATAATTGTTTAATTTATTCTAACATTTTACTGAGAAATGGTGACATAAAACGGTAATTAGTTTGTCTGCGCATTCTGTTTATTTCGATTATGTTTGTTGTATTAAAAAAAAAAAAAAAAAATATATCTGTATCTAAGAAAAGTGAAGAATCGTAATAGAAAAAAGACTAAGTGGCTTCGGGCAAAGCTTTGACGAGACAAATTCCTTTTATCTGTATCTGCAGTAATATCATGCACTATATTACACTGCATTACGTAGAGATGAGTAAAAGAAAAATACCAAGAAAGATGATACAAGAACGGCGAATGTATAAGAAACGTGGAGCAAATCAAAAGACGAATATCCAAGGGGTATTTCTATACTTTGTGGCTGCAAGAACAATTGTTTTGCTTTTCCTTTTGTTATCTAATTTGTTTGTTATCTATAAGCCAAAGAAAATTTTGCATAACATCCTTGCATACTAGTATGTAATATGGGAAAAATGTGATCTGTAACAGTAAAAAATCTTGCACATGAATAAAAATTCATTCTTGCGTACTATAACGCTCGCAAACGAATTTTAGGACAAATAAAAAGAAAGTTTAATTCATAAGAAACTCAGGCTCGATAGAAAGCAAATTCAACAAAAATATACCACAGAGAAAACGATTTTTTCATTACAAAAACGAGGCTGCGATATGAAAACGATAAAGCAAGTCGTTTTGCTAGGTGCCTTACGGGCGCATCAGGTTCACGTAGACCTTTGAAATATATCCCTTGGCAACCTCGCCGTTGGAAACCACGCTGATTTATCACACAGCCAGGCTTTCCACTACCGTTTGATCCTACCTCTTCTAATAAGAGTTTGCTGTAGTGAATTCCGAAACGCCTGCGCACTAATCTTGGGCTCATTTGCCTCGACTTCTTGACTCCAGATGTATCCAGACCTGGACCTGTCTCACGTGAATAGGACTCGATAAGGGTGGTAAGCGTACTGTAGCATCGGTATACAGTTTGATCACAACCCTGTAACTTAGCAAGCCTTTGTGAACTGATGACTATAGTCACTATGTGACAGGTAGCACGAGCCCACACGTATATCCGTACTTTCACACATATTCTATGCGTGGTCATGTGTTTACTATAGATGTTTATTCAAAGAGACGGGTATCCCGTGACAAATTACAAGGCGTGCTCTTTGCTCTCCCTCTCGTCCAAGTCAACAATAATAAGAGAATGCTGGGTTTGTTGCTAAAACCAGCTGCACGGTTAATAAATACGCTCCAGGAGATTAATTTAGTTGATTCAACGAATTAGTTAATTGCCAACTGATTAATCGGTTGCGTCAACGAATTCATTTGGGTGGCCCGACTGATTAATTGTTTGGCAACCAACTGATTCGTTGCAGCAATAACTAGATTTTTTTTAAATCAAAGATCAAACAGGTAAACATTGCAGTTATTAAAAATTTTTCAAAAGTTGTTCCATCTTGCCAACAGATTTTATTTCGCCCGACCCTCCCGTACATTTGATTATAAATGTCAAATAGATTGCAAATACGACAAATGAAGTTGGTGCATATCAATTAAACTGCTACACTTTTAATATCGCGAAAAAACTATCAGCACACGAATAAAGCAAGAAAAATTCTGTTCGATATTCTTCGAAGGTCTAAATGATTGTTGTTTTTTTTTCATTTTTTTATAAATACTAGTGATGTAAACTTTTTTTCTCTCGCTTTGATACCAAAGAAAAATACAATTATCCAATTTGCTTCGGATACGTTGTCTTTAATTTTTCGCTGTAAATCTTTTTCGCGTGTTGCCATTTTACCGGAGCGAAGAATATTCCTCGAATTCGCATCGTTCCCGCGAGAACATTCCATCCTTACAGAGAGACGGATTTTTTTCAACCACCCAACATTTCATGGATCTATATCTATACTTATAGTTGGAAATGGCATGATCGTCGTATGGTTTGCCTTTGCTTCTCGCCGGGGCACTGATACAGGCTCGCGTGTTTGGCATCAATTATGAAACCTGCAGCACCAGACAAAATCTCGTTTAAAACGAGATCCAGTTCTCCATATGATCGTTGTTCAAAAATTCGAGATTTTACAAATTTTTAACGTTCATAGTTTCGATTGAACGCGAGGCAACCACCCGAACTTATTGGTAATTCGGTTTACAATATTTTTATGTTTATTTCTTTTCTTACCCATCGATGATCGATATTTAATTGAATACCTAACTTTCGGTATAATTCGGCACACACGAGTCGTGAGTTAAACGCTTGAAACCAGTACAAGCGGCATAGCAACTTGTCAAATATACATTCCGGTACACGTGAATGCCCTCGCGAGGGCATTTACCAACGATTTTCAGTTGAATTTTCAGCGAACCAGCTGGCAACCCGACAGTCTTGCATTTTCATTTGAATTTCATGTCACGTACGAAGCTGCAGAGACCCAGTAGCGTATAGGTACGTTTACGCTCAACGAAAAATTTTGTATAAACTACCTTGCAGCCTAAAAACCACTGTTTAAATGTATTCATATCCGATGCCATAAGAATTTTTATCCGTATTTCACCATATTTTTACAATTTTATTTTATATAAATTGAATGATTAGATCTACCAGGTGGACAAGTATGAAATGCGGATTTCAGACAACAGATGGCGCACGAATGCAGTTTGTGCCAAAGGGTGGTTAAATTTTAAGGGCCGATGTTGATTTTGAATAAAACACAAATTATTTAGGAAATTATTGTCAATTCTTTTTATTATTATAATATGGTATGGTTCAATTATGTATGGAACAAAATATCGGCCAAATGGTCGCCGCGACCTCGGCGGTACACCTCCATCCGATGGTCCAAATTTTCGATGACGCTTAGGCATAATTGAGGTTCTATGCCGTTAATGTGCCGAATTATCTCATCCTTTAGCTCTTGAATTGTTGCTGGCTTATCGACGTACACCTTTTCTTTCAAATAACCCCAAAGAAAGAAGTCCAACGGTGTCAAATCACATGATCTTGGCGGCCAATTGACATCGCCACCACGTGAGATAACACGGCCATTGAATTTGTCGCGCAAAAGAGCCATTGTTTCGTTAGCTGTGTGGCAAGTGGCACCGTCCTGTTGAAACCACATATCGCCCACATCCATATCTTCCAATTCGGGCCATAAAAAGTTCGTTATCATCTCACGATAGCGAACACCATTCACAGTAACTGCCTGACCGGCCTCATTTTGGAAAAAATACGGCCCGATGATGCCGCCAGCCCATAAACCGCACCAAACAGTCACTCTTTGTGGGTGCATTGGTTTTTCGACAATCACTCTTGGATTATGATTCGCCCAAATGCGGCAATTCTGCTTATTGACGAATCCACTGAGGCGAAAATGTGCCTCATCACTGAAGATGATTTTCTTCGAAAATTGATCATCCACTGTTGCCATTTCTTGCCACCATTCTGACCATTGACGACGTTTGGAATGGTCAAGAGGCTTTAGTTCTTGAGTCAATTGCACCTTATAAACGTGTAAATGCAAGTCTTTATGCATAATGTTCATCAACGACGAGCGTGAGAGGTGCAATTGTTGGGCACGACGACGAGTTGAGGTGGACGGCTCTTCAGCCACACTATCGCGAACAGCAGCAATATTTTCTGCAGTACGAGCTGTACGAGCATGCACTGGTGTTTTAATATCTCCTACAGACCCGGTTTGCTCAAATTTTTCCACGATTTTTCCGATTGTACGCACATTTGGACGATTAAATTGACCGAAAAAATCACGAAGTGCACGATATGCATTTTGATTTGAACGCCCATTTTCATAATAAGCCTGAATAACTTTAACGCGTTGCTCGATTGTGTATCTTTCCATCGTTCAAATTGAGTTAGTCTGAAATTGAGAAATGTCAAATGAAATGCAGAAAAAAACTTGACGTTTAGGTGTGGTTCACATTCAACATCGGCCCTTAAAATTTAACCACCCTTTATAAAGACTTGACACTGCGCCATTTTGTTGTGTCATCAACAAGTGTCAGGCTCGCATGAGTGATAAATTGAAAAAGTGTGTGCATAGTGTTGTGTTGTTGTGTTCAATATGTCGAAATTTATACCGAACAAAGAGCATTCGCGGAAGCATTAATTTTTTGTTTTCATTTGAAGAAAATGAATCATACTGATTACTCCGAGAAGCTTATGGTGAATATGCTCCATCGCAAGATACGTGTGAACGATGGTTTCGGCGTTTCAAAAGTGGCTACTTCGATGTTGCAGACAAGGAACGTGGACAGCCGCCAAAGAAATACGAATATGTGGAATTGCAAGCATTGTTGGACGAAGATGATTCGCAAACACAAAAACAACTCGCCGAGAAATTCGGCGTTAGACAACAAGCTGTTTCCAATCGGCAATGAGAGATGGGAAACATTTAGAAGACCGGTCGATGGGTAGCACATGAGTTGAACGACAGGCAAATGGAAAAGCGCAAACAAATTTGACATTTTGATCGCTCGGTACAAAAGGAAGTTGTTTTTGCATCGTATAGTTACAGGAGATGAAAAGTGGATTTATTTTAGGAATCCCAAGCGTAAAAAATCATGGGTAGACCCAGGCGCACCATCCACATCGACCGCAAGAACGAATCGCTTTGGCAGAAAGACGATGCTCTGTGTTTGGTGGGACCAGAGGGGCGTGGTTTATTATGAGCTGTTAAAACCTGAGGAAACGGTTAATACTAAACGTTACCAACAACAATTGACCGATTTGAACCGTTCCCTGCTTGAAAAAAGGCCAGAATACCGAAAGAGGCAACACGAAGTCATTTTTCTTCATGACAATCCTCCATACGGCAAAACCGGTTCGCGACACGTTGGAAGCACTCAGCTAGGAAGTTCTACCCCATGTGTCTTACTCACCAGACTTGACTCCTTCCGATTACCACTTGTTTGCATCAATGGGTCACGCACTTGCTGAGTAGCGCTTTGACAACCGATGGAGCATACTTTGAATAAAACACTTTTTATCATTCTTCCGAATTTAACACGTTTTTTTTAGAAAAAAAAATCCGCATTTCATACTTGTACACCTGGTAAAAAAAAAAGTAACATACAATAAATTTATTTATTATTATTATCAAATAACTTTCATAAAAATAAAGTAGATTCAAGAAAAAAAAAAAAAAAGTTATATACACGGAAAAAAATGGGGTTGTTGATATTACATCAAGACAATAGTAATCTTTTTGTAGTAATTTTTACATTAATCGTGGTCATTATAATTGCAACTCATATTTAAAATATCACTCGCTGTTGTAGCATATAACGTTGATGATGTAGTAAAATATTTATATTAAAACTTACAAGCTAATGGCAGTACTTGTGAATAAGTTCGAAGTAAATTTTACTATTTACCTAACTTGCACAGGGAAAGGGAGTTAAAATAACTCGTTAACTTGTCCTTATAACAGTAGCCAGGAGCGTATATTGCTATCGTAGGGTAGTATATTGAATCTTATGTATGGGACAAGAAATATCTACTATACTCAGTATTAAAATGTACCTATTGAACGAAATCGAATTTGCCATCGAGTGTAGTAAATATGCGTTTCTGATGCTTGTGATCGCACGCATTGTGAAGCACGGTATCGTCTCTCTCTCTCTCTCTCTCTCTCTCTCTCTCTCTCTCTCTCTCTCTCTCTCTCTCTCTCTCTCTCTCTCTCTCTCTCTCTCTCTCTCTCTCTCTCTCTCTCTCTCTCTCTCTCTCTCTCTCTCTCTCTCTCTCTCTCTCTCTCTCTCTCTCTCTCTCTCTCTCTCTCTCTCTCTCTCTCTCTCTCTCTCTCTCTCTCTCCCTTTCGTGTGTGTAGATTTAAATTATTGATCATATTAAATGTAATATCGATATTAGATTTGATTCGAATTAAATGAGATTACATCTCATACCTCTATTATGCCATTTGGATGTCATCAATTTAACCGTATTCGAATGGCGTAGTTGGTACCGTCAGCGTGTTAGGTAGTTAGCTACGTAGGTAGGCCGTAAGTTCAAATCCCGGTATTGGCAGAACATTTTTTTCGGTGAAAACCGCTACCCAACGATTGCCGATGACAAAATGTTTCTAAAAAAGTAATTCCTGAACCGAAAAAATATTTTTCTGGTTTACTTTTAATGCCACCAATATATTTTATCGTCATATTACTATTCCGTATGCACGACAAACATCCATTCCCGTATTAATTTGTGTAGCAAACGAATCATGGTAAAAATAACCAGTGTAGGATAGTCGCGATAACTAGGCTTCGCACGTTGTACATAGCAATTGATATTTATTTTATTTTCGACGCTAGTTATTGTTACAATAGTGATTTTACTACATTTACGTAGTATTCTTAACTGCGGACACTCGTTGTCCATATAATCACTATTAGTTGTAGTTTAAGTTACTACAATTGTTGTTCCTGATACCATTTTTTTCCCGTGATATATTAAAAAATATTTCTTCCATGAAAAAGTATATTTTTCAATTGTTTAATATTTTATATTAATTACGAGATATAGAACTTTTCCATGGGAAGGTAAATGGCAATATGTAAGCAAATAATTGTGACATGGCAACCGATTAATAGACAGGTGAGTTTTGTTATGGCTGAAATGTATAAAACGCCAATGGCACCAATGTATTATGTATATGTATGCAACTCTGATATTGCGTGCGCGCACTTTTCGAAGCTGGGCTCGTGTCAATTTCGTGTTATGAGAGGGGTTGAAAGTGGAAAGAGCGTGATGGAACGCGTGCTGGCCACTCCCGGATGCTCCAGTGGATCACCACGAGAGATTGCGGTGATGCGTACTTGTACTGTACCTTGTACATACACGCACCCTTGTTGTAGGTAGATGCCAATTAAAATCACATTTGGGTTAACAGCGAAGAGTGCCACGCTCGACCAGTAGAAAGCGCTTCAGCTTACGTCTCCTTCACTTTCTTTTATTTTCGTTACAATATTAATTGTTTTATGTAATGCCACACAATGACAAAATGTCAAAACGTGACCTTTTGTCAAAAAAAAAAAAAAAAATAGAAAAAATAGGAAAAATGTCTACTACCGAACAAATAATAAAGTCGATTCACTGCGGCACGATCCTACACTTATGGTTCACTTATGGTAGACTTATGGTTTGTTCGCCATTACGCAGGCAGATTTGTGCAATTTTTTAAATTAACCCTTTGTAACTCACAAGAATATCTCCACTCCTCAGCTCTACCGTAACAACGCATTACACCCACTCTGTTCGTCATAGTCCTATTCCGGGACGATTTAGAATGGTGCGACTTGTAAAGGGAAAACAACATAATTTTTCTTTTATAACAATAAAAAATGGTAAAATATTATTATTATATTTTCAACTGTACACGAATTTCCCGTTAGTTGACTGGCATTTGCCGCTTCTATCCCGACGATAGTCGTAATACGATACAGCGGAGGGCCTGAATAACCACGTAGAGCAACGACGACGGGGGTCGTAGTGGCGGCTGGAAGCATCGAGAAGGGTGTGAGTCGAGAGCGCGGTGCACTTGCAAATCGAGGGTTGGTGCTGAACGAGATTATTTCGGTGGGCGCGGGTGTCGCTCGACGAGTCCCTGCACTAGACAGAGGGTTCGAACGTTTCATGTGTCCCATACAGTGTTCAGCAGAGTTCGCTGACTCGCTCGCATTCGACTCGCTCGAACGCTGTGCAGAGTGGGCGAGTAGGCCCGCTGGGCATGGGGTCGAACTGGCGCGTTGGAACTGATCCGAGCTGCTATAAATGCTTCTCTACCACTATTCCCTTCCGTTATACGACCATTCCACATCGCCGTGTGACCTACACGCACGATAAGTCCCCTTCTCTCTCGTTCTCCAAGTTTTGCACCAACCTCCCCTTGCACCCCGATTCCCAGGATGAGGGCGAATGGTCGCGTTGATCCGACATAGACACGTTCGTCGATAAGGTTTAGATGCCTTACCATCGTTCCCCTTCCGCTTTAACCCTGAGCTATCGTAAAATAGTCGTTGGGTAAGATCTAGATAAACCGTGACTCCCGCTTATCCGTCCATCCATTAAACTTCGCTAGCTTCGATTCTTCTTCAGTAAAATTTAAATATTTCCGCATTAGTATTATGAAAGACAGAAAACAAGAAATTGTTATCAAAACATATTTGTTTTCGTATTTATTTTCGATGTATGTAGGTCACAGAAAAATTATTTACACGTGGACGATTGATTTGCAAATCCGGCAATAAAGCGTGACGCGTGGTAAATATTGAATAACCGGGATGAGCGTCTGTCACGACTGATACATCTTATGCACTGGGGGACACCCGAGGTTGTCACGATTAACTGTATAGATTTCGCTTTTCGTCACCGATAAACACCACACGTGATACAAAGCTCAGTTTATCTTGATCGTTACGTGGTTAGATACGTGACTAAACATTTAGTTGACGCATTAGCATGAAAAAGAGTCTTTTGGAATCACGATTTAATGTCACGAGCAATGAATTTTTATATTTTATCTCGACCACCGTTAATATTTGTAAAGCGTGTGAATAAAATTGTTCAAATTCACTAATTCTAATCCGTCATGGATTCTCATTTTCTCTTTTTTCAAAATTGTAATTGATAAAAATGATATTCTACAAAATATTGTAAATTTCGAAATTTACTATTTTTTTTTTTGTTATTTTTTAGTGACAGGAAATGACTGTCACTTTCAGAAGTTCGACAGTTTCGGAATTATGCAATCACGATTTCAATTTTAACCAGGATTTTTTAATTAATTTATATCTAAATACTAATTCATTATGGAATTTGTATTCGAATGAAAATCAAATCCCTACATCCACAAGGAATTTGTATTTGAATGAAAATTAAATACTAATTCCAAAAGAAAGTTGTATGTAAATAAAATCGTAAATACTGATTCCAGAAGGAATTTGTATTTGAATCGAAATAAATTAGTAATTTCTCCCGAGAGTTATTAAATCGAATTAAATTACTAAATCCTTCCAGAATTAGGGATTGAGGTAATATGACAAGGATTAAAATCTATCCATCTCTGGTCGCTTCTTAACTTGGGTAATTGTAATTGGTTTATCTACCCTCGTTCACGTAACTATAGATGTGCAGTATTTAGCTCGATTCCTTCTAAGAAAGCTGTTACTCTTACTTAATTATTTATTATTATTAAATTTAAAACAATTTCATTAAATTATTTATTTTTTGAATGGTCAGCGAGGTAGATCGCTTCACCGAGCCGCTCGAAAAAGTAGTTCAAGCAGCTCCAGGACGACCTGTGCCCCTTCAAAAATATGGTCGCTTTAATTTAGCATAGCTAAGCGTTACCAAAGCTCTATATTTTCCTTACTCATTAGTTTAAGGCACGATTTTATTCGCGGCGTAAACGTACTGATATATACTCTGTGATGCCTCCACGCTTGCGAGAAACGCTACTAGTTCATCGCCATCTACTGGCCTAATTCTTACTAAGAATACTCTCGAGGAGGATCTCGCGTGAATCTCATCGTTTGATAGTCCAAGCAAAAAGTACTACATTACACTTAATATTAGCATTATAACAGATATAAACATTGTAATACATAAAATAATAATCATTCGTTTATCCTTTTTTGCATCATATCTAATGATAATTCATTAAATGTTTAAACATAAAATCATTTGAATGAAAAAGTACTATTTTCGTACTTCAACGCTTGAAACGTCTTATTTAATAATACAAATTTCTAGTCATTCGACTACAAGTGTAAATATTATCGTTACTACGAATTACTGTAGTATCGGAGCCCTTTGGCTTGTATCTCTAGACGGATTTTCATGGGAAATGCCACCGGCTGTTGGTATCTATGTTGGTTCTGGGAGCCGGCAGTGCCGAGAGCCCGTACGTCTCTAATGGTTTCATTATCGCGTAATAAACGTTTTATAACGATATTAGTCTCGTTAGTAGGACGGCGCCACGGCGCGCTTATTAAAATTGCACGTCTGAGAGATGTCGTTTTACGTAAAGGTGCTACCGACCGAACGTGCGAAAGTGTCGATCGCTTTTCGGTCTATTCGAATTTATTTTTAGAGATTCTACTTGAGTCAGTTGAATTTATATTGCTGTTATTTGTTATTATTTATGTTGATTTCTTTAGATGAGCTGTTTACTCGTTTCTTTTTTCGGGATTTTAATGTTAAAATATTCAAAAGTAGTTTAATAAATGTTCGCTTGTAACCATTTATACCAACTTTGTTTCCATTCGAAACTTAAGGGCTGCGATGTAAGTTAAGGTACTTAAGTTCAACTATAAGGTAGCTTAGCCATTTGTTTTTTTAAAGATTATCGAAACCCGCGTGCAGCTTCTTATTCATTTGGAAAGAAAAAAGTCGGCTGCGCGTCTTCAAACTTATCAAATCTGAAGTCACAACAAAAATCGACTTATTTTCGTTAATATTTCGTTGTAGACTTGTTTCTCGATTTATATATTATTTTTGCGACCCCCGTTACGATCCTTTTTTGGTCTCGTTTTTGTCTTCATCACCGTATTTTATTGTCTGCTTTTGCATTCAATGGTCTTTCGTCTACTAGCAAAAGGGATAATGATCATAGAGATGAAAACCAAAACCGGGACAGACAGAGCATAATTAACCCTCGTACGTATCTCGGAGACTATGGTGACAGTAGCGGCCACCAGCCTGCACAATCCGACGCGAACAGACGACGAACCGCGAGGAAATGCGTGTGCGGTGCGTTCAAGGGATGGAATCCACCAGCCCTTGCTCCGAACTGCTGTTCCCTGTACTAATTACCCTCCCACCAGAGTATCACCTCACGTTCTCTTGTATGCAGGCTCCGATTCCCGCAGGAACGCCTCCTACCCTTCTCCATCCTCTATGTGTCGTGGTCTCGCGGTCGTTCCGACCCCTTGTCCTACCCCTTTCCCTATCTTCCTCCAACTCTGGACTTGCAGGTCCTCCGCAAACTAGTATGTAGCGACGCTACAGGCATCTCCGGCTTCGAAAATCCCTATTTTCTCTCGGCCCGTTGACGCCCCACCTTTGGGCTTTACTCGTTTCGATTCTGCTTTCTCGCTTTTCGTTTTTCTTCTAACTAAAGTATCGTCATCAATATTATATTTGAGGTTTCAAGCCTGATTATAAGCGGACTCTACTATTTTGATAATGGTATGACGAAAAATTAGATACCATTGTCATTGTTATTAATAATCGTCTCAATTATTCATAATTAATTAAAGAATTGAAATTAATAATAAAGCAACATTTTTATAGATCCAATAATCGTTGAAATCATTATTCATTTACGATATTTAATTCGTTTTATTTGTGCTTACCGACATAGGTAAATTTATTTATTTTTTACATTTTTTTTCTTGAGATTCTCATTGTGCGATACTCAAAATGTGGTGTGTACGCGTGTATGTGTGTATGCATGTGCGTGTGTAAATGCGTGCGTAATATTATGTGTTTTAAGGCCTTAAAAAATTCAAACCTTCGTTTCTCAAAAATGACGAAGCTTTTGAGTAGAAATTTGTCATATAATGAAAGTTATAATACGTAAAGTTAAAAGTTTGGTATGATTTTCGTAGGGGTTAATTTTGAAAATAGAATGTTATGACAAAATGAAAAAAATATGAGTGAGGACTCTTGTATTCACCAATTTTCAACAGTCAAGCTAAATAATTGTTCTCAATTGCAATAAAGTAGAATTGTTATATTCACGATTCCTGATTCTCACAAAGACGCAAGGCCTGTAACTCGTAAATCGTTTGAGCAATTGATCTCCAATTTCTTATATCAGTTATGCAATAAACTGCAATTATTGGTTACAATTTTTGTTAAAATATATCGAAACAATGATATTTTAGTGCTTTTTAAGTTTTTTAATTTATTGGCAACTCAATTTACGTTAAACTTAAGTATCTACAATATTTTTAAACAAGTACGCGAATTAGAATCTTGTACATTGCTTCCTCATTGTTTTCCATCTTTGTCATGGGTTCCCCTATGAGAAAGTCAAAATTGATCAACATACTTACTCGTAATGGTAGCTTTGTGAAAAATGGTAAATAATGCGGAAGCAATGCGCGAGGTTCTACTTTGCATTCTTTTTTCTTTGTCGATATACGTTTCTCGTCATTCATACTAACTCTCGATTCTACGTGTTCGTGACATTTGTTCCTCCGACGCGTTTGTATTATTCTCGTATGTACTTTGTTGGATCCCCCCTATCCCTCGATGATGGTCCATCGGCCGGGACGTTACCGAATGCCCGAGGGGATCCTGCTTCTTCCGCACCCTCTGACACCCCGCCTCCTATTCCATCCTCATGTACATAGGTTGTAATGGGTAGAACATTGTCATGGCCAGACAGTTTGGGCGGGGGATGGAACGGTTTCTATGTACCATGCACTGCCTGGGCAACGTCGAATGTCATGCATGAGCTTTTCCATCGCAGATATAGACATATGGAAGCATATGACGTACGTGTATAGAATTAGTAGGGTGACGACTTACCGGAGTTGAGCTTTCACCGTTCTGCAATTTCGACAATTATCGTTATATACGTGTCCTTCAACGATTAGAACGGACGAGTATTAAATTGGAGAACTCTGTAATAGGCAGAAGTGGCTTAGTAGTCAGATATGGTCCCATGTGTTCTGCATTCGTATTGAATAATTCACCCCTCGCAATTCTAAGTGAAATTGACTTTAACTAAATATATGTTTATGATTTACTATTGGATCATTCCGATATTTCTAACTGAAATTATTTTCTTCATATTTTTCGTGAGAATAAAGTGTCAAAAAGATTTCGTAAAGTGAATAAGAAATTATTAAATTGAAGTTTTTGTGGAATCCCCCGTATAGAGCGACGAACTTGGTTGTACGGTACGACATCGAATTTTACTGTCGTGCTGAAATATGTTTTACATTTTTAAATTTTTTATTTATGTCAATTGAAAGTATATAACGGTAAGAACATTCGTATTGTCGTCATTCTTGTTTTTCTCGATGTCGGACACTGGAGTACCCTCTAGGAGCTTAGCTTTATTGTTCTGGCAGACTTTTTTCTTATTTTCTAAGAAAACGGAGTGAAAAATAAGGACGAGCTGTTTGGAATCTCATACCGAGTGCATCCTGAGATGTACTGATCTTTTTTCCTTTCTGGCATTTAGTATAAGAAGAAGAATGGCAGAAGAACACTGGGCAGTACTTGCGAGGGTAAAACCGCGCAAAATGATGCTTCAGTCCTGCTTCTATATAACGAGAAGAGAATGGAGGACAACATAAACGAAAACTACAGAGTTCTGAACTCTGAAAAAATGAAAAATATAGACAATTGTAATATTTACTTAGATAGTGTAAAATTGCGAATTTCGTAAAGTTTAAACCCCTTAATCGATTTTCATCAAATTCATTACAAAGTATCCTTATACTCTAGCCAATTTGTATGTCAAGTTTAAGTTTGATAGATGAAAATTTATGAAAGTTAGAGCTAAAATATTTTGTTTTTTTTTTTTTTTCGAAAAAATTACAAAAATTCATGTTTCTATAAAATCTGAACGTCTTCATCGATTCTTGCCAAACTCAATGTCGAACAATCTTGTCCCCTGTATTATTCTTGTAGAAAGTTTGTAGAAACTCGAATACCAAAACTTTACGAAAGCTAGAGAGCGTACGTCCTTTTTTCGAAAAATTCAAATGACCATAAAATGAGATATCCGTTAGCGAGTTGAGCGAAAATTGCAAAAATGACGGGTAATGCGATCCGAATCGTGCGCAAAGTTTCAGGATGATTGAGTAACCCGTTCTCGAGATATATCCATTGAAATTTTTGTAGCTCATTAACGTTTTCTCGGCGTTTTGGAACTTTTTAAGTACTCTGACATCACAATCTCGAGAAATTGTTATTCTCACGAAAACAGCTTTCCCTATGAGGAAGCAAAAAAGCATTGAAATATGATATTGACTCAGTAGTAATTAGATTAAAATAATATCTAAGAAGCAACGAAGCTACGAATAAAAAAAAAAGAAGTTAATTTAATGACCAACTTTTGATTAGCCAAAAATATTCAAATTCACATTTGTCATTTTGGATCGTATTACACGAAGAAAAATATTCAGCAAAACCAATTAAATGTAGGGTTGTGAGGGGTTAACACAATATTTAGTTAATTGAACCGAAATTCTTTTTTTATCAACTAAATATTTAATATAAAAAATGTCAAGTAAATTATTCTCGCAGTGTATAAATGACAAAATTAATATAAAATCAGCCGACAGTACAATTTATTGTAAAGTTGTTAATATGACGTTAATAATATTCATAATATATTATAATGCAGCAACGTTAAAAACTCGCCTTGTATATAAAAAGCAAGAGAGTGCAAGGAAAAAAATGATCGAGAACAATGGAGTGAGGTATACTCGCAACAAGAGGGGTCCCGGGGCGAGGGAAGATGACACGAAACGCACTCTCGAGAGCAGGGTAGAGCTCTCGATTCCACAGACGCCAAGCACAGGGGGGCGAATATCGATTCCTGGCACTCTAGTACCCCGACTATACATTATTTTCCCGTTAGACTGCCGGAAATTCTGAGGCAACCCAGTCGACTCTCGCACTCTTCGCTCGAGCGAGGACCCCCGACCGCGATTTCTCGTCTTCCGCGTAAGCTCGGTACGCTTTCATATTATTATCGGCAAAGTACTGTAACGGGCAACCTTATCAGCATTAAAAGTCGTAGCGAACATTACGACATTTAAAACAAAATTACTTTAAAAATATGTTGTACATGCAATATTTTTGTCGTGCTCGCTAGTTGGATCCTTAAGGTTTGCAGGAGGCCAAAATTAGCAGAAAGGAGAATCTAAAAAGTAGACGAGGGTAAGGGTGCAAGTTAGAGTACAGGAGTTCTTTTTTCAACTTCGGAGTCCTTTATAAAAGTTTACGGGAGAGGACTGCACACTAAAAATACATGTAAAATGGTATGTAGACAAAGATTTGTAGGACGAGCTTTGTTTGCGTATGTCGAATCCCTTAAAAAATGTCCTCTGGAGTACCAAAAAGGTTGGACCGCCAGTAGGCAGTAGTTGCCCTTAAATTAACGAACGCTATCCAGGGCTTCCGTATAGAGTGACACGAGACTAGCTCTTGCCTTTAGGGGTTCTGGATTTTCAAGTCCCTTTTTTTCTCTTTCGGTTCTCTTGGTTCTTTCTGGCGTGCAAGTGGAAAGAAATTGGAACGGGTTCGTCTGTTTATAGGAAGGAAAAAGACAGGGGAAGGAGCTAGCTCCTCTGGCTAAAACGCTTACCTAACAGTGCCTCAACGGTTATTCAACGTTAAAGCAAACCCTCTCGAGTGGCATACGGAAACGCCGGGCTGGAGGGTTGCGAATCCGTAGTGTGAGAAGGTCTGAGCCCTTTCACTGATAGCTGCCTCTGTATCTCAGTCTCCAGTGGCGAATCTTCCATTAGGCATTATTGCGAACCCCAATAGATACGTGCTCTGGATAATCGAAAGCGACGCTGCAGTTCCGCATAGGACTTGGCGCCTCATCGGATATACCAGCTATCGATATCTTGACTCGAGAGTCGAATGCAAATTAAAGGTACGATCCCAAAAGTTCACGATAACTTATCAATAGACCGTCTCCTGGATAGCGTGAGGGATTGCGATCATCAGTTAGGAATACCCTTGATTAGATAATCGCGACAGTGATTTCACGATAAGATAATTATTTAATTCTTCAATTAATATAATTACGTCGGTGAAATCTCACAAAAGGGCCAACCGAAAATGTCGAATTTGTACGACCTGAGTTCAGAAGTGAAAACACACGAAAAATAACAATTTTAAGCCTACGACCATTTCTTTGATTTTTTTCTAACCTACCATTCGTAATTGACAATAACAGTCGAATGATAATTGGTTTCGTATATCGTAAGAAAAAGGAAAGGTGCAATATAACTTATTTTTGACACATTTCACAACCAATTATGAAAGTAAAAAAAAATAATATGGATTCTTGGAATATACACTGATTGGTGCTAAGAACAATTAATAAATCTCAGCAATTTAATCGCGTTCAAACCTAATTGGCTTTGAAGATACGGCTGTAGGCGTAAATTCATAGCATATAGCTATGGAGTATATAGACGACGCACCGATACTATATCCATTTGTTGGAAATTTGCATTAAGAGACGCGAGTACAGAACCAGGGGGGAGAGTAAATGCCGGTTTTAAGCCCGCAATTACATCTGAGCGAACCCGATACGGTGATTCATGATGTATCCGTGCAGGATCGACGGGCTACGTCCTGTTCGATTAGCATGCGTGGACGCGGTGCGAGGATATACGTGGAAAGAAAGAGAGACTGCGAACACAAATGAGTTAAGGTCTGATGGACCTCTAGAACGCGAAAGAGTAAGCGAGAAAGGATAACAGTCAAACTATCCGGGTTTCAATTTCTAAATCCCTTTCCCGAGCTGCACGCGTTGGTAATCGAATCGTTTCCCATCGCGCTCGTTACCGCATCGATTGCCCAGTGCGGATGCAACAGCACGCGAGCGGAGAATGATACAACGATTCGCCAATCTCTAATGATCGGACGTCACGAACGAACCAATGCAGGGTTAGGTACATCCGATATATTTAGACGAGAGAAATGGCCATCACAAAAACATGTTTCAATCGTACACATCTCGTATTATAGATATCATGTAACGCAATTAATTGGATGTTGTTGAGCGATAAATCATTTTAATTTAATTGACGCGCGCATAATAATAACGGATGTAACGTTGGATGTATATTTTATTGAAAATATTTTGATAATGCAATAGACAACATTTTTTTTAGTAAAGAGTAACATCAGTTACCTTCATTAATTTAATATGTTAGACGACTGTTCATTGATAATAATTTATAAATGAAAAAAAGTAAATTTTACAATTTAATACTAATTGTACGCCAAACCCGTGGGAGGATAACGAGAAATGAATCTGTGTTAACAGTAAGAGCGCCGAAAGTCTCTTATTGTTTGTCGAAAAATCGTATTTTTCAGTTTATCTTTATCGCAAAAAAGTATAATGTTCCTTCAAGTGTTTCATATGAAAGAACATTAACGAAAAAATATGTCGTGCATGGTGTGTTTGGTATTACCTCCCTTTTCCCTAATTATGCGTACTTTTATCAACTAACTAACCCTGAGCTTCAATATAATCGAACAGAAATTCGTTTTAGCATAAATATTCTTAATATTATGTTAAATTGTGAAAAAATATGTCAAATCTGTTCACATTTTGTGTTCTAACTTTGTAATTTAGTTAGATTTTATTTTATCTCATTTAGAATATTATTTTGCAATTCATAGGAAGAGATTATTCAACTTTTTATGACCACACTGTATAACGGTATACGTCGTATATGCCATATTATATTACGCATCACAACACTTGCGGGTACCCAGTGAACGTATGATGAATGCGTATAAGTATGCACACCTGAGCTGTTCCCTGAGAGCTCGCTTTGCTTAACAGCC
This sequence comes from Cylloceria caligata, assembly GCA_963942595.1. Classification (NCBI taxonomy): domain Eukaryota; kingdom Metazoa; phylum Arthropoda; class Insecta; order Hymenoptera; family Ichneumonidae; genus Cylloceria; species Cylloceria caligata. Next base: position 73,577,845 of record OZ012704.1, read on the forward strand.
GTTATTGTTATATCGCACCCGCGCGAGAAAGTTATTACGGAAGTGAGTTATAACGTGAAGCTTAGCTTTTCTCATTTTCTCTTTCGTTGACTCTTCAGCGGGTTTCCTTTCTCGTTCTCTTTTTTTTTTTCTCTACGTCTTTTCCTTCTTTGTCCAAATATGACGTGCTCACTTTCCTGCTTGGAGAAGTTGAATTTGCGGAATCTACATTTTTCACTTCCATAACAAAAGCGTTTTATGGCTGAGCGCTCCTATTCATTTTCCTACGCTGTCTTAATTTTCCCTTCGAAAAACTTCTCCCTACGAATAATACCTTTCATCGTTAAGTCGGATAACATTATTAGTTTTAAAAAAAAAAATAATATTGAAAGTTATTTATTTTTATTATTATAAAAATAATAATTTAATGGGTTCTCATGGCGAGTACATCGAGATATCAATCTATCTAGATGTTACCCACGTATAGTCACGAAGTTGATGCGTAGGTACACTCGTTCCTTCTCTTGTTGACACAAGAATACGACGCATGAGACGAGATTTGGCCTACAACGCTCGTATAATATATTGTGAACTCGTTTCAAGCCCACGTATTTCTGCAGATCTACAGAGGCAGATTGTTAATGAACTTGAATTCAGTTTGCCTCGCATATATTGCTATGTATGTTGACTATAAGGTAGGTAACTTTTAAAGGTAGCAGTTGTCGTGTGAATCAACTTCATCATGTAATTTTTATTTTACGTGAACAGATCGGTCATAACCGTATAGGATATTCTGCATATTAGCTTCGACTCTCTTCAGAATCTTATAAACTAAAGTGTCTACGATATTTAATTAGATGCTTTACATTTGAAAACATAAATTTTGTTTAAGAAATGTAAATCTGTTAAATTATACGGTAAACTGAAAGAAAAACTTGGAAAAATCGACTAAATCTACGATTGTGGGTGGTAAACTAATTATTTAGTTGATTGAATCAATATTTAGTCGTTAGAATGAATTGAACTTTTTTGAAAAATCTAATATTTAGTTAATGAAGCGACGGTAAATTTAGTAGATTTTTTCTAAATATTTCTCTCGGTGTATATTTGAATCAATTGTAAATTAACATCGTTAATTTTGATTGGGCTAAAAAAAGTATTACTGGGTCAAAAACGTACGAGGATTTCTCGAATGAGTTGAAAACTTTGTCAACTCGAGTGGCCCGTGACATAACACTGACCATCCTACTTAACGTTCTACCTGGCAAAGTTCCATTTTTCACGAAACACTCCTACTCGTCGAAAAATTCTGGATGGTGCATTTCGATAAACCTTATTTTTAAATGCGCTGTCTCCAGGTTTGACCCACTGGCAAGATGTTTTTCTCGAAAACGTCGTGTTGCACTTTGCTCTGATATTGCAATATTTCAAACTGTATACACAGTTGTACAGTTGTGTAGTGTTTGGTCCGATTCCCCCAAAATCCTGCCCGTTCGAGCGAAGATAGCATCGCGGATCTACAGCGAAGACACAATAATCAGTTTTTAGAAGAAGATGCCGAAAGTGCGCTAATTACTGAAGAGAAATTTGGGGTTTTTTCGGCAACAACCAGTGCGAGCCCAGACTTTTGAAAATTGAAAAATTAATATTTAAGATGGCACTTGTTTCATGTCACGCGTATTTTTATCATTAACAGGATGGAAAGTGTTAGAAAAAAATATTATAAAGACTACCAGCGACACAAAATATTGTAAATAAGAATATCGTTTACGTGTGGAACGTACCAAAGATATCGTGTTACATTTTTCTTTGATTCAGTGATAAATGGTACATCCTGTCGTATAGCTTTTTCAGTATTCTCTTTGCCTGGACCCGTCTTCCAGTCACCTTATCGTTTTTCACAGACGATTGCCACTCGTTTCGTGCGATTACAATACATCATCCATTTCCGAAAGTGTCGTCTGACTCAGTATTCACATTTTTTTTAGCTTCTGCTATTCTTCATAGCAGATAAATGATTGAATGCGTATCCAAAAAGAAATTCTTAACCGTCTTTGCGTTACATTGATTTGCTAAATAAAATGAGCTGTGTATAGGGGTTGATGGAGTGTTAAATCGCGAGTTTTTTGTTCAAATTGGGTTTAAAAATATTGTAGTAAATTTGTGCTTATTATATATGGCTTGTTAGGTGGTATTTTTAGTGGTTTTGTGTGTGTGTGTGTGTGTGTGTGTGTGTGTGTGTGTGTGTATGTGTGTGTGTGTGTATGTGTATGTGTGTGCGTGCGCGCGCGCGCGTGTGTGTGTGTGTGTGTGCGTGTGTGTGTGTGCGTGCGTGCGTGTGTGTGTGTGTGTGAGGGAGAGAGGGAGGGAGTGAGTGATGAGCTTGCAAAATTAAAATGGCTATATCTCGAGAACGGATTACTGGATCTTTCTGAAACATTGCACAAGAGTCGAATCATAACCCCCCTCGGTTTACTGCAATTTGCGCCCGAATCGGTAACAGGCGTCTTATTTTATGGTTGTTTGTAAAATGGTGTGAGGGTCTCCAACATTTCGGAAAAACAAACTTTGAGCCATTGAGTTAAAAGTTTCGACACGAATAGGCTAGGGGACAAGTTTGTTCGGTATTGAGTTTGCCATGAATCGATCGATATCGATCGATATCGATGATATCGATGAATCGATATCAAACTGAAACTTGGTATACAAATTGACTAGGAGATAAGGATACTTGGTCTTGGATTTGGTGAGAATCGGTGGAAGGGTTTAAACTTTACTAAATTTTAAATTTCATTGAAAATTTTAATATCACTCCCGCGGCAAATATTACGAGGAGGCAACGCCATATTTGCGCGCTTTTCTCGATTGTAATCCATCAGAATAGCTACCAATCGTTTTCCAAGCACGTCGAGCTCACCATGACTCGACAGGTCAATAGAAGTTAAACGGTGAAGAAAAAAAAAAAAACGAGAAAAAAAGTTTCTCAACGAGTATTAATATGGCGAAAGCATGTGTGGCACAGTATGTTATATTGTGTACGTAGTGTACAATAGAAAAATGTGTAAGCAGAGACAGAGTAGGCACCCCCACAACGGGTATGTTCCTATATAGCAAGCGGTTTGCATGAGCGAGCCGTGAAATTGCATTCGCGTTAGAAGAGGTACACACGTTGCAAGGCTGACCGACCTCTTCCCTCGCTTCTTTCGCTCCTCGCACAATTTTCCAGCTTCAGCTAGAATTATTTCCATGAGCAACGAAGTGCCCGAGATGAAGGGAGCGAGGGATGAGGATCACGAGGGGTGGCAGCGGACCCGGTGCGTTAAAGGGGTCGCAAGATATAATAATTTTATTGTCAATGAAAAAAAAAAACGGCTTTTCCCATTTCTCGCCGGATACTTTTTTCTGTATGTCTGTCTCTCTACACTTCGTGCTTTAACATTTATAATTAATGGTTAGAGGGAGAGTGAGCTGCAATAAGAAAGTTAGCAAGGAAATAAAGGAAAGAAAAAGGATTATAATGTTTGCTCACCAGAAAATAGCGTCGAGATGCAAAGAGCCTGAACGAGACACTTTAACGCGTTAATTCCTTCCAATGTCCTACACCGTCAATTTGTAATTGCATCTGCTTTGATTACGTGCTCTGGGTTTTAGGAATGAGCTAATTCTCCACTTTGATATTCTCTTTATAAATGTATCTGACCCTATTAACGTATCTTATATTAATATCGATCTAAATCAAATTCGAAACACAGTGGAATTTTGTTGGACATAGGAAAAAGATGTAAAAAAATGTTAAACATACTTATTCGCTCTTCAACCCTTTGTCGATCGGACCTCGCGTGAGAGTACCGGAATGGATTTATCGACTGAAAGTAGAACAACGACGAGTTTTTCGCGGGGCGCCAGCGTGGGTAGATGGAGTAACAGATACAGGGTTAAGGAGGGTGGTTTGTCATTTCGATGTAGTGCCAACTTCTTGAAATTTTTACAGCACGTTTGTCAATACTAATACTAATTCTTATTGTTGAGAAGTTTAACATTGGGTTTATGGAAAATATTGCATTCTTGTTTGTCTACCAAAGTTCATTAGTACAAGAATTAAATATTCAATTTTCAAAACGATCGTAAAATCGTTAGACCATGTTGTTTTTAAAAGAATCAAGTAAAAGTAAAATTCGCAGGTTCGTGTTGGGAACCGCGTCTGCTGGCACTTAAGATAATATTTTCACCATGCCCTGCAATGCTCCTTGCCTATCTTCACTGTACAACCTTCCCCCATGAAACTAGAAGACCGTCCTTAAGCCTTAAATCTCACTTTATTCCCCTCTACGTTTTGGTATCTTCTCACGAGTGTTATTCAAATCAATCGTGCGGACTAATTACATCGGGGAGTGTCTACGTTATAATTAATTCCCCCTGGATTTCTAGCATGTGTATCCAGTACTATACATGCCCCATAGAGTCTCAGTAAAGTTTAGCATTCCAACCGTAACAAGAAAACCCAGGCTTTACTCTGTAAATGAGTTGTATGCACTAGTGTACTAATTGGTAGTTAGCGAGAGAGTGCGAGAGAAGGGTGCAGGAGAGGGTGCGTTGTTATCCAAAGGAGATAACTGGTAACGGGGTGCTTCATCACTCCGGTGAGTATCGGTGCGACGTGTCGCCCAAGCTCCGAGCAATGTTTCATTATTAAATCGAAAGTGGATTTCTTAATTACAAACCTCGCCTTCGGATTCTTCGAGCTTCCATTTTCTGGAGTTGAAACTCTTTTTCCCATTGTCAGAGAGGTGCCACAGAGTTCATTTCGCATTCTGTTTGACGCGGAATAAAATATCTCGCGAAAGTCTCAAAGCTTTTCACTAAAGGGAGCATCAAAAGGGTTCTTTGAAAAATAGTCGTATGCATTTTTCATCATTTATTCGATTGATCCTTGAGAGCATCCGGGGATAAATAATTTTTGCGGATGTTTAATACGGTAAATACGTTCCTCTAATTTTTATGGATTAAAGATTTTTTTTTAGACAAATGTACAAATGGAAAAAACCAAAAATACTGTGATTTCGTATTTCGTATAGAAAGGGTTATTGGATTTTTTTTCTACGCAAATTTGACAAATTCTCAAGTATACCTTCGATCGTTAAATCGCGATTCCTGCATTCAAGTGGGTAAAAGTACTTCAATCGTTAACGTTGACTTTCAATCGTAAGTTTTATCGTTAAAATGGAAGATCGTGAATTCTCTAGTCTATCCGCCTGATCGTTAAAACGTGATCATTTAAATTGACGACGGATATAGAGACATACGAGTTCTCACGAGGTGGTCTTAGCCATTATTATTGGAAAATTTTCCGTCTGCCCCGAATAGCCCCAAGCTGCTTTTATAGTTCCAAGTTTATCGACCAAACCCATCACGGAAGTATAACTCGATCTTTCCTTCTCCCGTTGGCTGTCCGTTGCTACATCTGTCTCCATCTTTCCTTATGAATTTTCTACAGACGCAACACACAGAGCTAGGGAAGAGAGGCATCGTATCTACTTGCCCCTGGCCGACTGAGAATTATTGGCAAATATAAAATCCCTTTGAAAAGCAACTCGGAAAGGGCGTTATCGATGAAACCACTGTTGGATAACCTCACTATTATTATAGTACGCGGTATATGTTTTATAGTAAGTCCATATAAGATAAGTCTACAAGTCTATGATCTCTGAATAATATTTTAATGACTGCAAAGGATATCAAAATATTACATCTAATGGAAATCCTTTCCCTTCACGTTTCGAACTTGGCACATCCACACTTTGCAAACCTGAAAAAAACAGACTTAAAACAGGAAAGGGAGGGAAAAAAACACACAAATATTATATGCTATCGATTTTTCGAGATAACGGTGACGACTAACTTAATTTGTTTAATGAAAATGACTTATCGTCAACAATCGTAATTCAACAACAGATTTAAACATATGAAAAATTAAAAAATTGCAAAATGGCATCAGTTATACCTTTTTTGTTTCTGGATTGATAAGAAACTTCTGTTGTGAAAATCCAGAATACCAGATATACATCGATTATGCATATTATTAAATTTTTTTTAAATGTCAATAAATCATTGTTGTACTGAGTTGAATGAAATGTATAAACGAAGTAACATATGATTTTTAAATTCTTGCTTATTTTTTGCTATACATTGATAATTGTACATCATTTTTCGAATACGTATCCCTAAATATTTCAGCGTATTTGAAATTTAATGACCGGTATCTGCAAAAAAAAAAAACAACTTCTTATGGTTTTATATTAATTTTAAAACAATTTTTTTAGTAGTGCATACATATTTCCAACTTCCTACTGCTGTTGGGAATTGGTAGAGGACTTAAGGAAACGTGCATATTTTTAAAGAATTTTTACTACTGATAGTTGTCACCCAAAGGATTATCTTCATCCCTCCTAACATTCATGGTGTGCGGTCTTCCATAAATTGAGCGGCCTTTCTCATCCGCCCGCCTTGCTAGCAACAACTCTCAGAGATACCGCGCTCTAAGTAGCTGTGAGCGTGGGGCCGAATGCCCGAATACAGTTCTTACATGGTCTTCGACGGGCTCAGACATACCTAGGAGACACGAGATCTTTGTTGTTGGGCATTGACCATCGCTATGTTAAATGTTATTCTTAATTTTTTTAAGTCTTTTACTTTACAAAAATGGAAAGTTTTATAAGAATTATCGGTAGAATGAAAATGTTCGTCTTAAAGCGAGGCGAAACCTCCATATACTCGCACAGAAGTACAGTTTCTTTCTAACTCCGCCGTGAGCGCCATACTAGTTTTAGCTCTTTCGCACTTACGGATGTTTCGACTTCCCTTAAGTGAATTGGAAAAAAAAAAAAAAGAAAAATCGTCTTGCAGATGATTCCAGACATTTTTTTGAGAAAATTAACAGGCTAGTGTACTCATCCTCCTACGATAAGAAGTTTTACGAAGGAAGTGACTTTTTCATTCGGCTTCCTCACGCAAACTTAAGTCTGACTTCTTCGAGTCGGAGAAATTTGAGGGACGGAAGAGAAAGAAGCAGGCGACTAGTCATCGGAACTTGTGGACGACTTTACGTGGGAAAAGTTTTAAGGAAGTTTCCGGTTTGTATTCGCTATAACTTTCTTTCGACCGTCGTGATTCGTTCCAATCGTCAACGAAGTATGATCTTCGGGTTCCTACCTCTTCTTTTTTTTTGTCTTATCCTAGTTTTACGAGTTCTACGGAAGCTGAAGACACGGACTGTGCACTCGGCAACGAGAGAAATCCGTAATAGTCTCCGCAGAGTAGCTCTTCCACCCCTGTCGTTACTCGCGTTCCTGGGAAGTTTATCTTTACGCGCACACTTCGCTTATAGCTCTGCTCTTCATCATCCTTTCTGTTTGTTACTGACTGGCTGTCTCTCGAGTATTTGCTTTTATAGAAAATTTCAGTTGCATGTACTTCCCTTTAGTGCAGACAACAAACTTCTTTTAGTTTTCGCATAAACCCACCGGGATTTAAAAAATTCACTAATATGATCCGGAAAATGAAAAGTGAATTCAAGTATCAATTCAACGACGAAATTATTAAAAAATAATTTTTTATTATTACATTTTAAGCAATGTGACACAACGTCTCTCCCGATTGTCTCCGGACCTACAGTCGGTGTCAAAAACTGTAATCCTATTTTGAAGAATACTGGTATTTTCTGAACAGTTGCCAATTAATTAAAACCCCTTAACGAATGAGCGGTGTCATTATTAATTTGTTTTTGTCCATAAACTTTCAGGTACCTTGACAAAAATAGAATTACAGTTATTATTATCGACCGTGGTATGTCACACAACCTTAACGAAATCTTTTAGTTACTTCAACAAATACGTTCATTGTTACATTCATTGCAATTGTTCTAAGTAACAAAACAATTTGTTATACAAACGTAGAATAAATTTTACCTAAACTTCTGGGAGAATACAATTTTTTTCGATTATCACAAATTCAACGAACAATTGTTGTTTTTTTTACATTGCCTGTCAACATTCCCAGTATATTCACGTACCATCGGCTTTTGTACTTTTCAATACGTTGTCTTTTCCGATATTTTAACAATGTCCTTCTCTCTCAAGTTCGACGTAGCCGCAGTTAAGGGGAGGCGAAACATCCATGAGTGCGAAAAAGGTAGAACGAGTATATGGCGAACACGGCGGAGTGAAAGAGAAGTCGCACATCTGTGTATGTATCGAGGTTTCGTCTCGCTTTAAGAAGTTGGAACTCGTAACCGTGATGGCTACCGGTTAAAATGTCAGATCGGTTAAAAGCTAGAGACTCGAAAGGTGGCGTTCTCGACTGTATATACAGTATTACTGTATTAAAAGTAAATGTTTCTACAACGCTACGTGCAGCTCCTAATCTACAGAATCATGAAAGTTAGAGTTCCCTGATCTCGATGAATTTACAGCTATACTATGTAGATATACTATATTTAACTGACACAACTCAGGGTGTATACATATATCAAGCTAATAAGTATACCTGTAGACACATACACACACATACCGTTGGTATTTTATCCATAGAAGGGACAGAGTCACGAGCAGCAAACAGTCTATAGTCTCCCTCTGCTCCTCGTATGACTTCGAGTACGAGCGTCATCCTCGTGGAATACGCGCGTTGTGCATACAAAACAGCAACACCGAGAGCCGTCTGTTGGTCTCGACGTTAGTCACTCGTCCTCTCGAATTATCAACGCCTAATTCACATGCATCCCACTATATTACCTGGCCGCAGAGTCGAGGAGCCATACGACAATGTCTAGCAGCCGTCCGTGTGTATTGAAACGCAGTCAATGCGAATCTTTTCTCCGCATCATAATAAAAATACATCCGATACATCACTCGGTATCCATTTTACTTTTTTTTATATTCTTTGCTTTTCTTTTTATTCGTATTTTCGTGGTATATTCTGATGCTGCAAGTAGAGTCAGAGGTTTCAGTGAGAATACAGGTTCAATTGTTTTTTTATTGATAAAAGATGGAGGTAAATGCAACGGAGGTGTGTCGAGAGTGCACTCACAGAAAGGTTTTAAAGGTATAGCCATATTATATATTTATACAATGAGGCACAGTGGTGGGTGGCTCATGGCTATCGACGCTAATTCAATCCTGCTGTGCATACCCGCCTTCGCTTTGACCCGACTCATTTCTACTATACGGTTATTATAAGTATACTGTACATGGTACATTATAGTTTACCAGCAGCATTGTACTCTATTCGTCTCAGATTGTTGTTCGAGTCTCGAGTCTCGAAGACGTTTTATCCGTTTCCTGACCGAACATTAGTGAGATTGAAGCTGTTGTGCCATTTCAAAATTTTTACGATTACGATATGAGTTATAGGGCACATTCAGTCACAAAAGGACCGCAAAGTTGGGAGGTACGGTCATTTTATTAAATTCCTCTTTTTTGACAAAATACAAATGATTTTTGAAAAGGGGTTGGTTGGAAAAAATCAAGTACTCGATTGTGTTAAACAATAACTTTGTTGGACTTACCAAGTATTTGGTGGTAGCATTATTAATGAAACGCTTCGTTGTTCCCAACTATCAATCTCTTTTCTCCATGTATTCGACATCATTGTACTCTATGTATTTTCAATGAGCACAAAATCGCTAACCATTATCTCAATAATTCTAAACATATCATAAAAAATGCTCAAAAAACGTTTCGAAGTTTTTCTTTTTCTTTGTACGTCACGAGTGCAGACGCAAAAAAGCTCTTAAAGTCTATAGAGGAATACGTTGCCGCTGTAATCGAGCGCATGTATAATATATTCTCGAGCCACACGTTTTCCGGATAGGAAAACTGAGAATCCGTGCCACGAGAACCGCGCGCCGAAGTTGCAATACATTTACGCCAGAGTCACAACTACAATATAGCTTCTGGCAACTCTTCAAACGTTGCATTTCGGAAAAATCAATCTCGCGGCAGCGACGGCGGTGACTCTGCGGTCGTCGTTGCAGGTGCAGCTGCGAGTTGAGCAGAGAGTGCAGTATCCTGTAGACATGGAGATAAACAGAGATATACAGGCTAAGTATGCCGGCTCTTTGGGGCCAATAAAAATATTCGAGTGGCGAAACTCGTGAAACCCGTTGCATACACGTTCGACATTTATACCGGATCTCTTGTCATGCGCAAAATAATTACACGCGCAGCCAATGCATTTCACAAAAATAACCCGAGCTATATGTGTTTTGTTTATGCATTTGGATTACTGTCGTGTGCATCATGATCGTACATTTAAATTCTTCTCCATATCAATTTTTATCTTGAGTCTACCTAAACGGCTGCTGACCGCTGCCAAATAAATCTCGGCTCATACATTTTATTAGTTCTAGGATGAGCTTAGTGTGCCAACAAAGTTTATAAATAGAATAAATTTATAAAATATTCAAGTCCGTGGCGTATTCTGAGCATTATTAAATGTTTCTTTTCAAATATACCGTTATTGCTTTTATTATTGTTAATTATGCAAAGATTATTTAAAGAAAATTTTAACTCTCATCAAGGATTATGAAAGTTTTGGAAATCCGTAACAAATATGTGTTCCGACAGGAGCATGAAATTTATCAAGCTGTGCTTGTGATTGAGAAAATTTCATGAATAAGCACGTTTCTATGGACTAACAGGCACAGAGTTTGATTCAATCGAATCGGGTCAATCGGTCTGGTCATCCACCACCCGCGGTGCGTCCAGTATCCGAACAGGAAATTTGCAGTAACGAAGGAAATGAACGATGCGGTTGATGACTGAGCGAAGCTCCACTCATCGTTCACTATACACATACACTACGGTATATTATCTATCTGACATTTCTTGTACCCTGGTCTTTAATACAAAAGCAAAGGTGGTATAGCAATACCCATCGCGCAATCGCAGTGACTATTACGTGACCAAGCCGGTCAAGCACCATCGCACGTTCCGCTTTTGTGCTCACAGCATTATACCTACGTGAGAAAACCATTAATCCTGTCTGTCTCTATCCACTTTTTACTCAACCTTTTCCCTTGCCTCGTTCTTGATGACGCCTTCACTTTAACACCAATTTCCTACATGACACTAGACTTTTATACTATAAACCGCAATTTATTATTAGTAAACAATCATAAAGATGCTATCATAAATAGCATTTTGCTAGTTTAATGACGATATTTTGTCTTCCAAGAAGCAGAATGAGACAATCAGAATGTCTTTTCGATAATTTTTACTTCTGAAAATAGATAAAAAGTACAAATCTTTGAAACTCGATTATATTTAACTTATGAAAAATTCTTAAGATATAGATAGAATGACAATAAAAATGTAATTTCCAATATTAGAAATCTTCACGAAAGGCTTTGGCTCGGAGTAGTCTCAGTTCTCACTGTCGAGTTGGTTCCCAATACTATTTATTCAACATCCGGGAAAGCTGTTCCGATGGAGATTTCCATTTTCATAATCACGTCTCGTATAAATTCGAAAACGTGTGTTCTCCAGGACAAAATTGTGCACTTTTCCATTATCGTTGATAATGTCCAATTGGAAATGAAAACTGAAAGGATAACAGGTTTAATCTTCGTTCTGTGGCTAATTACAGGGTGACACAGTGTAATAATATACTCGGTATGCTGGGTGTTAAGGTATTACGAGTCTCGCTTCCTGTACTAACCGTTCGCTATTCCGAGGGAACCTTGTCCCATAGGAGGTATATGTCTCTAAGTCAGAGACCCGTGGTGCATACAACCGAACGAGCTATCTTGGTCAGTGCATACAATTTAGTATACCGTGTACATTACCTTTATCTGTATGTGCTAGAGGGCTCACCCGACCGGACGAGAATCCGTGGGAACGAACTTAAACTACGAACAAAACTACCATTCTAATGTCTCTTTTTATTTCGCTGACTGTTTCAGTAGTCGAACAGAGAGGTTCATGTTTTTAGTTGTTTTTTTTTTCCTCGTCAACACGAAATCCTTCTGGATATGCTTTATCGGTGATCTTGCGTAATGTCTACCACATACTTGCTCGCTGGTAGACGACCTCTTGCTAGGAGAACCAGACCTCCCGATCACGTTTTAACTCTGCTTTTTCTTCGTATATTTATTTACATACTCTCATTCCTACCCAAATAACTCTCGCATATCTCAAAATTATTAAGTAGGACGAGATGTGATGATATCATCAATGGAAATTTTGTTGAGGCTAATTTGGTTTAATTATTTTTTTGGGAAAATTGATCTAATCATGATGAACAGCTCATTGTGTTTAATCGTCGTCATCGCATAACACTAGAGAAACTGTCCTTTCTTTACAATTATGGCTTTGCGTATTTTTATCGTTGAATCCATTACCGTGCAGTTAGATTGTAGCCTTTCGTTTTTCCTCTCCATTTCTGACTATAATTCTCTTCAGAGTTTATGCCCTCGGGTTCTTTAGGGAACGCGACTGGCAAAGCAACAACGCTCACCTTCGGCATTAACACTTGTGCGTACACAATATGTTACCTCACTCAGCTCATTGCTCTTCAAACGGTACTCAACGAGAGAGAGAGAGAGAGAGATATACAAAGATAGAAAGATATTGAGCTACAGTAGAACGTTAGTGTGTGTTTGTATGACGTATTCTAAATCCATTCGTGATTCATTTAACGCGGCGCGGCGTAAAGATCGCGATCTCTTCTGCAACAAATTCGCGATGAATCATCGTGCATCATGATATGTTAAAGAATCTTTTCAACGAAGACATACCGTAGCTTCATACGTATATCGTAACACCGTAGCGTCATACGTATATCGTAACACGGTTATATATCGGCAAACACTGGTAGAGGTACATCCTGCTTTATATCCTTTTACCTGACGACTTTATGGATGTGTCGAAATAGAAAGATATAAATCTAAATGAAACAATTTATCTATCTGTTGTACTAGAACATTATTAAGTACCAATACAGGTTTGTGATAAGCGATTAAATTAATTATTTGACAGTTAATGTTCCATTCAATTCTGGGACTACCAATGAAAATGTCATACGGTTTATCGGTAAGCTGTAACTCAATGGAATTTTTATTTCCAATTAATTATAACGCGTAGAATATTGGATATTTGTTATTTATTTTATAGTGTCCAGTTTGTTGAGATATAAGAAAAACATCTTGAGTAACATAACAACGATAAAGAAGATGTAAGATTTATGCTGATAGAAACTAAAAATATTTGTTGATCTCAAAGAACCGGTCTTTCGTTGGTTCTGTCACTAAATACCTTCAACATGAACCTAAATATGGTCATTTTGTGTATTTCTCGGCTCGACCACCAGGTTCGTATTTGATTTTTTTTTTAGAGCTGTACAACGGTTCAAGTTATTTTTCTTTCTGCCTACAATTGTAATATTATTTTCATGTACAACTGGATTCTAAAGACATTCTTAGAGTTTCGTTTTCGGTGAACCATAAAATATCGATGATCGAAACGTTTCTACCGATCCCAGCAGGTGCAGGAGGAAGGAAAGGGTCTGATATATCGTTGCATCGGGTGGCGAACAGCTATAGCCGCGTCAGCAGGGACCCCGAGAACAAGAAATGAAACCTCTTGTGCGCTGTGGAGGGAATAAAAATTCTAAGAGCAAATAAAACGTGGTATGCAACCTCGCGCGCGGCGAACTTCACTCGGGCATTATTCGACTTTACCGGGGTCTACACCAGGGGGTGGTCGTGCCGAGACGAGGCTACGAATTTGCCGCTCCAATAATTTAGCTCTTTCCGATTTCTCGGTAAATTATCAAGACGTCTACTGCTTTTATTATTATTATCGCACTCGGTGCCTCGCCCGAAAGATGGACAAGTCAATTTTCTACACCGTGTTGGCAATTTACAGTCGAAAAAATGCGCATGCTTGACACTGAAGCTAACAATAGCGAGAAGAATTGCATGAGAAAATATGGCGTTGTTGTAAATGATTCTGAAAACGATTGATTTTTTCACGGTATGAAAGAATTTTTTTTTTAAATGTCAATAGAACATTATGCGGTCTCGAATAGAAGATGCTGAGGTAGAGAATCGCTCTTCAGTCGAGTAGCCGACGGCAAGATACTGACGTTATTGCCACTGTACTTGCATTTGTGAAAACAAAACAACATTCTCATAGAGGAAGCTTTGTTTTCATGAAATTTTTCATGATTTTTTTGTTGTGAATGGTCTCGATACACAATAAAATTTGTGCAATGTTATTTAGCGATCTGTGAGGTTTTATCTCTTGACATATGCATCCGACCCTCTCCCCCCGGGATTATTTGTAAAAAATTCTCCGCCACTATCTGAAACTTGTTCAATTATGCAGAGCGACGAACATCTCTAAGTCGAACAACATTTTACGATATCTTTATGTTGAAAGGCATCCGAACATTCCCTAAATCGTCTATCTGCTTTACACGCACATCATTGTACTAACATATAATCATGTAATAGTGTTCTTTTCCTTAATAAACAAAATCTCATAAAATTTAATACAAAAATAATTTACGACATAAACACAAAAAAAAATATTCTTGAAAACAACGAGAGATGTATATCTCGGAATTCACGGTTTTTATGGGTATCATCGAGACATGATCGGTACAGTCGGTAACAAACTGTTCAGTGCATAGTTTTTGAGAATTTTCAAAAATAAAATGAGCTTTAACTGATTAGTGCTGTGCATCAGCTCAAGTTTTACTCTTATCTGTAAAGACCGACGTATCTGCACGAAAAGGTTCGTTACTGACCGAGTTGGCGTTTACGAGATGGCGTGGGAGCGAGGGAGACGAGTTTCGCCTCGCCTTAAGCATATTTGTGCCAACAATGCGAGAGGGGGAACGTGGGAGGGGTTGCGCTGATCGCGTTAAGTCAGTGTGTCTGAGCGAAGTGTCCGTCTCGTGACTGAGCTGAAAATTGCCAGACACCGAAAGTCTTTTCTTTGTTCGACGAATTTAAAAAACTAAGCCGTCAACCATTTAAAAATTTAGACATGATCTATTTCAAACGATTTCTTCCAATCTGAGATTACGCAAAAAATCGCTACATTCTGTTATCGTGGTACGGTTTCATCGATTTTCCACGTAAAACTGCGTAACTTTGACCAAACGTTGTCAAAAAAAACTGGAACGTCAACGAGTTTATAAAGAATGGTAAAAAAAATGCATTCTTCTTTTTTTTTTTCGAAATATTTTTTAACAGACTATCTGAATTCCAATGCAATCAAAGTCAAAGCGTGTCAAAGTATCCTTGACACGCGCAGGATCTCCCATTGTAAATTTAAGATAATACGAACGGGGAACGAAGCGGAGTCAAACTGTTCGTTAAAATCAATCCCAGCATGAATACAAATACCATAAAATTCTTGGGACTAGTGAACACGCGCGCGTTGTTTCACGTTTATGCTAATATGTGGAATAAGCCGGCTTTTGTTTTCGTCTGGCACGTGGTTTGTTCGTCTGACGCACTGCGGCCACTACTACTAGCAATACGGTTGGTAACTACACGCCACATCAATATATTAACACTACTCTGTATATAAACGAAGTACATTGAGTCAATACAGAGATCCGATATATTGCACGGATGTGTGTTGGTGAGCACGCTCATCCACCGGTTACTATTGCGATTACGAGCTAACCAATCAGATAGTATAATATCCAGTGCTCGATTCTATTCTACTGTAGTTAATCCAGCATCGCTATCGA
The DNA here is from genome assembly GCA_963942595.1 of Cylloceria caligata. Taxonomy (NCBI): domain Eukaryota; kingdom Metazoa; phylum Arthropoda; class Insecta; order Hymenoptera; family Ichneumonidae; genus Cylloceria; species Cylloceria caligata. The sequence goes on from OZ012704.1 coordinate 73,593,586, forward strand.
CAAATCATCGCACGTGTTTTGCAATTCAAAAGAGATTAATCGGAGTTATATTGGCAGTAATAGTAGAGAACGGAGGCATACGAAGAGAGGGATATGTGAGAGATGGAACGTGTGGTCCACAAACTATAATTAATTAATTAATTAATTATTAAAACAAGAGAGACCGTGCAGGAGATCGAGATACCCGTACTTTTGAATTTAATATATGCAGTAGTACAGCTTATTTCGATACTGGAACGATTCAAAATCATCGATCTCGTATTGTTCACTGTACGGATATGCATATCCGAATCGACATAAAAATATTAATTCGCCAATTTATTAAACATAGCGTTATATAAAATATGCGTATGATAAAAATAAATAAATAAATTTTCTTTTATCACACCGAGCAGCAATGATTTAATGACAATTTAAGGAAAGATCGTTTCCCGAGATTTTTCTTGGCATTAACGCGTGGTTGTACGTTGACAGGTCTGTACATTCATCTTAGTGGCAGAATATTTTGTAGTCAACATAAAAACATGAATTAGCTAATTTATTGAACATAGCGTGATATGTATGGTTAAAGCGCATGATAAAAATAAATTATATTTTATTTTTCTATCACATTTAAAAACAAAGATTTAATGCTAATTCAAGGAAAGATTATTTTTCGAGATTTTTCTTGGCCCTTTTAAAGAAAGAAAACAAAATGTTGTTCTCGGTACGTTGGGATTTCCAGTGGCAACAGTTGGAGCGAAAGTTGGCCGACGGTGAAGTTGCTCAGATAGACAGTAGCGAATAAGAAGAGAAGGAAGAGAAACGCAAACGGAGCTCTCGAGTAGTCAGGGTGCGGAGTGTTTCTCCGTCGGAAGGAAGAAACAATAAATCCTGGTCATCCGATCTGAGCTATCCTGCTCTTCCAACCTCCGACCTCTTCTCCATCCTCTGTACCGAGACTCATCGCGGCTAGTTCGTCTTTTTTTATCATAAATAGCAGCTACGGCTAGCCTCTCCCTATCCTTTCCTTTTCCCAACCCTACCACATGCGACTGCAGGGGTAACGCTTTTCTTTATTCACTCGCTTGGCAGCCGAATGTACATCGCTTCATCCAAAGCTGGTTCTACGTTTGCTTTCCACATGTATGCGAATGGCTTTTTGTCCAGATTACGTTATGTCATATGTAACTACGGTATCTACGAACATTTCAATTTTATCTAGAACGTTGCACGTACCTTTGCTCGTGCTCACGTGTCTCTTTCTGCATTTTCTTGTATCTAACATTTATCTGAGGGTTATATGAGTGCACTTTCATAACCGTCCACCACGATTTACGAGTTTTAAAAAAAATATAATTGTTGTTCTCGAGTAAAGCCAGATTAATCTGAGACCATGGAAGCTTTAGTTTTGTTAATTATTTTTATTTTAGCTATAAATCAAACAGATATTTACTTTGAGCACATATCACTAAGTCTTTATTAAAATAAATAAAATTGAGGAGATACAAGCTTGAAACACGAGATTTTGTTTTCTTTGTGTTTGAGAATAATAATGTTAACGTTTTTCATGTTTAATAAAATTTAACGTAAACCTTCGAAACTTGTCAGTTTATCTATTAAATATTGCACAGATTCAACCGATAACCAAAGAAAACTATATAAAGTTCAATTTAAGCAAATAATCGATAGATCTTATTTCCATGGAAGGCTGACCTGGTATATCTACAATAATAAGGAGAGAGGGCAACATCAGAAGCGATATAAGTTGGCGCTACTCTTTCGTCTCGTCCACGAGAAAGCTATTCAAGAGTCTAATTAAACCAATTATCTCATCGGGCTATTCAACGATAGCAATTAAGGACTAATTATTAGCCACTTTCTTTGTCCCTCCTGCTCTCAAACCACCTCCACAGTTTTGCCTCCCGTTTTACGTCCAGAGATCGCTGGCGTTTGAAACTAAATAGCACTCTCTCGTCAATATTAGATTGTATACGGTGTTTGTACACTATGGTACTTGGAGTAATTAAATATTTCTAACGAGATCTCTTGGTATAATTAATTATCGCAGTCTCTTATTAAATATATATTTATAGAATATTAATATTACGTTATATGCGATACATCGATGCACGTAAATTTAATTACTTTAATAGAACATAATTTTTATGTAATTTCTTTTTTATGTTACAGGTAAGTGGAAGACTGGATATTCTTGGCGAATATTAAACGTTGTTAATGACTCGACGTCACGGTGATTGGTGTCCTTCGTTAATAGGTAAAAATAATTATTAATTAATAGTTCATAAATAATAATAAAGGTTCTTTACTGATTATTAAATTTATAATGAAACTTGTTAATATTATTATTAATCGCCCTGGTTGCTGCTCAACCGAATGATTTTAATTGCGTAATTAATGTATTAACGTACACACTTGGCAATTTCCAACGAGCCACACTAGCCGCTTGTATGATTAATGCTGTAGCAAATGGCAAATGGCATTGGTAGCCGCACACTTCCCTCCTGGGATTGCTACCGAAGTTTCAACTGTATTCCTCTGTTAGCATAGTTTACTTCTCGGTGAATACTCACAATTAATTTCGCCAAGTGGTTCTCTTTTGAATTATATTCACCAAGTGGAACATTCTCGCTGAGACACATACGAAACACATGTGCTGGGACATTTATTGCCAAGTGCAAAATATTTCTTCAATTTTAATCGCATTATTTTTGCATTGAGGAATTTAAAAAAAAATATATTTTCCTGGAAAAAATTGTTGAAAATCATTAAAAATAATTTATTATATGTAGCATTAATATATTAAATTACTTATTTGGATACGATTAAACCGATTAGAGTTGTATACGTAAAATAGATACTACCTGTCGTATATCGTATGCAAAGAACTTTAATGCCGAGTCCGAGGGCAACGTTCTCAGGTGTCCGACTGTCGGGGGTCACAAAGGTTTATTACATTCTCGACGTGACGTGCAACTCGTGCAAAACGAGACACATGTGGGTGCTGGAATGTCCCATAGGTACTTATGCCTGTTCCTCAGGTGATTTAGATTTCAGTTATTTTTGCGTTATCTCTGTGATGCAATCGAACTACACAGTTTTTAATGAAATTTGCTACGCAGCAGCATTTCTTGAAATTTAACGAAGCACGATGACACTTGCCAATTTAGTAGAATAGTTTCAGACAATAAGTAAAATTCTGCTTCGTCATCGAGTACCGGAAATTACATGAATTTCTAGGTTTGGTCTGTTGCACTTTTCAAATATTCATGACGCGTCGACATCGCATTTTTAACTAGAACAAGCACGAAAGGAAGTGACACGATTCGTAAAAATTCAACGCTAATTTTAACCACACCACGCTGCTCACTTTTCAATTTAAATGCGTCCATACTTTTATAACAACCCCTCCACATTTCTTCTCCTTCCAACTCAGTTAATTCGAATTTGTTATTCACCATTAATATCTACGAATAATATTACGGGAAATGATGGCATGCGGTACAAGCTCGCCGAATTAGTGCATAGTCCGACACAATTTAATCCATACATTCTCAACAAAAGCGTGCCACGATATATGTATGACGATTATAAATGAAAATTGACTTACAAATTTTAGCTGGTCGTATATTTTACTTAAAAAAAATTAATTACCATCCATTATACTACATTGAATGCTATTAATTTAATATCGTAACAATATGGAGACTCGATTATAATTCAGCGATTAAATTCAATTGTCTTTTTTTATTCGTGCTATTTGTATAGGAAGACTCACGTAAAGAAAATACAACTTGCTTCAATTTCAATGATTCCTTTTGTTGTTGAACAAAGAACGAAGGCTTCGCGTTGACTCGCTAGTTCGGTGCTGCTTGGAAGAACGGGACTCAGTCTCGTAGTTGCTGCGAAAAACGGAGGTCCAGTGAGAGACTCAACGACAAAACGAGAAGCAAGATGGTATAGAGTGGTAGCAAACGTAATCAAATAAAATCTAGCCGAGCGCTCACCGCGGTGCACGCAGGGAAAGCAAGGAAAGTGAAAAGGAAAGAGGGAGCGCGCATACGACGAGTGGAAAAATTAATTGTACGATTTCAACGAAGGGCCTCGAGCAATGCCTTCCCTCTCCCTATATACGACAACGATGGGGCGACGACGATTCGCCAGAGATTTTTCACTTTTAATTGCGATTTCTTGATGACTCGCTGCATCGCGGCAATCCAACCCGGCGATCCGATAACCTTCCCGATCCTTTATGCACGAAACGAATTCTAAACTCTTTCGTGCGTAAATTATTCCTTTTTTTAAACATTTTTTTTCTCTGGCTTTCTCTGTCTCATCGGAGCATTCTTTCCGCAGTTCGGAATTTTTATGTTCAAACGTCTGATGCACTGACAGATCGATATAATCGATTGACAGAATTATAATAATTATAAATAGCGATTTAAGGCGTTCCATCTACAGATAGATTCAGGTGAATCAGTATAATAGTTAACACAATGGGATGGAAAGATTATAAACTTTTTCTTTATATTTCATATTTTGAGATACAATCTAGACATTCATTTTGGGGTCTAACACGATTTCATGTCGCATCGATGATTCAGGTGACCAGTCACCTGAAAACAATGAAAATGTGTTGCAATTGCTGATATAAAATCTTGAAATTTTGTAAAAGAAAAAAATCCTTATTCGAACAACATTTAAAAAAATGATACATTTTCATAATTCACCTTCAAATGGAAAATCCTACATTTGAACATAAATAAATCTTCTTACGAAATCTATTTGTATCATCGATAAACCTATACCTTACGATAAGTTAAATATGCAACACTAATTTCATCGATAAACACAATTTGGAAAAATACCATTTTATTTGTGAAAATGTTACATTAACTTGGTGTTATTCTGATAGATTTTTTTTTTTTTCAATGTTAGATTATTTCACACGTACATCGTAGCTTTGTTTTCATCTTCTTTGAGTGTACTTAACACCCTGAAACAAAAGACTGAGATACAAACATTTATTCCCACATTGGTACGTTGGGGTACGTACTATGGTACATCGCACGGAAGTAGGTACATCACCCACATCCTTATTCTTCTCTATGACTATAGGGCAAACTATCTCAGCCTGTTGACCACAAGTAATTTGCTAAAGCAATATAAACCGTATTACGTAACAACACGAGCCTTCTCACGAAAGCTTAGGCACGTTTAGTATGCGCCTGGCCCATTAAATAAAACAGGAATAACGTCCTTCGCGTATGGTACAGCTTGAAAAGCTATTCGGAGTCGGTACAGCAGCACTTGACTATTTACACGAACATATTTTCTTACGTTTACTTAACCGCACATATCGAAGCACGTATTTGCACCAGAGCGCGAATAAACTCCGAGTCCTCTAGCATGCAAGTACAAAAAGAGATGGCGACTACCAATAATACAACCTAATAGAGAAAATGCATGCAAACGGAGGAATAAGCCGAACGACGTACACAGTGAACAGAGAACATGACGTCCAAGCGCGCGGGTTCCCACGGCATCCATTACGCACTTAAACTTATAACGTGTCAGAAAAAAATACGTCGCTAATAAACGCGAACCTCATTTTCATTGTTCTCATATTTTTTTCCAACAATACAGTCATCGCAAAAAGGAATCGAGAAATTAACAAGTAGAAGAAAAAAATTATAATTTCATGATAAGATTAAGAAACTCCCGACTCCCGAAGTTTTATAAACAAATCGGATTAATAAAAAATCGTAATTAATAATTATTCCGACTATTTAAATTTCTATAATATATTTAATTTCTCGACTATAATATGCGAATAATTGTTTATAATTTCACAAATTTTTTTGTTGATCCTATTAGTTTATGAAAGTCGTATTTTTTTAATTGAGAGTCTTCATATTTTTCACAAATTATCGTTAATATATTCTTTTTTGAATAATATCGTACTACGTGCGATGACGAATGGAATCGTAACTTGTAATCATCCAGCTAATCAACAAATGTGATGTGAAAAACTGATTTTTTTGCAAATATCAATGACAAATAATCGACATGAGATCTATAGGTCGATACTAAACGCATAATTCCCGTCTTTTTGCTCGTCGAACAATATGTTAGTTAAGAATAATCTTTTCAGAGCCGATTGTACTTTGTCAAGTGTAAGCTCTGCGTGCCCATCCGTGCTCCATAATGATGAATCGTGCGAGTTCGTGTATAAAGAATTTAGCTATAGCTGCATTTCAGCATTCGCGTTATTTTGGATATGATACAGCCACGCTACCAGCCGTAACTATCCACCCCCACGATCATAATTGGTGCGATTCATGAATTTAATAACGGTTGGTCTCGTAATTCCTGTTAGTTTGTGGTTTAAGACGGCTTCTGTTGCGGTTCTCTACTTCTAGCAATCTGATGCTGCACGCAAGCCGCTATATTCCATAATCTTAGCTGCAACTGTGTTCCGGAACACCTGTTCATTATCTGGCACGAATTGTTGAAACGTACTTAGACACTGTAATACATTTCATAGAGGAACTTGGACTATTTTTGTACGTACTCTACCGTTCTATAATAATATTGTGCATTCTGTGGTTCCTAATTATTGTACTGCGATGCATGGATAGTACAACTTGTCACTGCAATTGTCCTCGAAACTGCTTTGGAAATAGACTGCACAAAAGAAATTCAATAAAAGTATTGATTTCATAAAAATTTCAATTGATTCAATTGAAATTAAATTAAATTAGTTAACGAATCGCTAGCAATAAATTAAAAATCAAGGCATTTCATTTTGTAAATCACATTAATGCTCCTTGGTTGTCGGTGTAAAGATAATAAATACTGCATGAGTAATAGAATTTTTTAATATTTGTCCCATCGCACAGGGTCCGTTCCCTTTTATGAACTCCAGTTCTCCCCTGATTGAGTCTACAGCCGACTTACACCCCAACTGTCGTATTTACATGTGTATACAGGGAAACGGCGGAAAATCTGTGTCCTATGAAGTCGGCTTTTTCCACAGAGACTGCTTTTCCTACAGAGATTCACCAGTATCCAGAAAAATGACCTCCCGCTCAATGATTCGATGTACCAGCTATCGCAGGATTAACATAAACTGTCACCCATCCGAGTAATGGCTGCACGAAATACTTCTTAACTGAGAGGATCGCCGGCAGCTACACGCCAATAGCGCACCTGCAACTATCGGTTGCATCAATAAGATATATTTGAATATTTGTGAAATTTTATTTATCTGGAAGAAGGAAAGCTCCCATAAAGTTATCCCCCCATTAAGTTATGTTATATGCTACAAGCTCAGATTGAGCCGAGAATTGCAATTGGAAGTTCAATATGAATGGAAATAAAAAATTACTTAACTGGATGGGAAGGTACTGAGAACTCGACACCTACTTACGTATATAATATGCTTTGCATTAGATTGGATTTCGATACTCTTTGAAACCCAATATCTTGTTGCGTTATATACTATAACGTGCATAGGTAGAGAGGATATTGCAGCGTATCGAACTATCGATGCGCGAATCTTGATGCGTTGCGAAAGTCTCGTCTATTCTTTCGCTATGCATTTCAACTGTTCGTGTATCTCGATCGCAGTACTGCGATGACAGTTTAAGTAACTTAGAGTCGGTGGTGAATGCTATGCTGGGACGAGTAATTCCTTTCCCTTGCCGAACGTATTTCAAATGGATGCCTTAAGAAATAAGTGCAACACGTGCTATGTTCATAGTTATAATAATAAAATATTGAAAATGTAACTATTGCATTAACAATATTCCTTCAATTATGGGTGCTGAGTCACCTGAAAATCACGAAAATGAAATTGTGATGCAATTGCAAATATAAAATCTTGCATTTTGTTGAAAAAAGAAAAAAACAACTTGAAAAGCACCAAAAAAATTCTATATTTTCATAAGCGAAATACTTTTGTTGTAGCCCAGTTCAACTGCGCCAATTTTTTTTTTCCATTTTCAACTTGTCGTAGGGTTCAATATTGCACCGATAGATCAAATTGGCTTCGCAAGATTTCATTCTTGTGGTATGGAGAATCTGTTGATGTATAGAAATTCAAATTAGAAGCTCTTGCGCAGAAGATATAATCACATTTGTAACCAATTTTTCTTTACGCGATACTTTTTTAACTAAATTTTCTCTGCAACTTCTGTCTAAGAACTTCGAATGGAAATTCTTATACTTGAACCGGACAGAGTGCGTTCTTACAAAGAAAATGATACCTTGCACAGCAATCTTTACATCCATCGGTGCAACCTGAACATTAGGACAAGTTGAAAACAGAATAAAAATATTTGCAACGATCAATTGGGCTACAAAAAGAATATTTCGCTTATGAAGTTGTTGAAGTTTTTTGTGCTGGTCAGTGGTATTTTTGATAAATTTCAAAGACTGCATATGTCAAGTTGCAAACCAATTTCATTTATATGATTTTTAGGTCACTCGGCACCCTTAAGAAGATACAATTACTTAATAACTATAGTTCCGTAAGATTAAATAGTGCTTCGACCTATTTATTATTTATTTATTTATTTATTGTTAAATATTTCAAACAAATTAAACGAAAAATTATGAGTGTGGTAGTCAGCTTTGTAGCGAACTGTGATAATAATTTCACCATAATCCAAAATTTTCCTTTAAATTATTTAAAGGAATAATCTTGAGTTGTTGACACAGTTGTGCCTCTATAGTTTGCCTACAAGATTCCTCGGATAATTACATTGTTATACAAATAACATAGCACAATGCTACGAATGAAGGGTCATCGAACTGTCTGATGGAAATTATTCTACCGCGATGACAAATACACTCGTGCTATTTATCGACGATAATTAATCATCGATATGAGAAGACGATAAAATAGGTAACACTGATGACAAGAACGAGTGCTTGTTGATTTATTAGTTCCCTCAATAAATTCATTGTAATCAGTTCGTAATTGAATTTCCCGTCGAGTTTTCCATTTTCCTCGGTAACTATATGAACACGTACTATGATACGCGGAGAGTGGAGCAAATTCATGAATCGTTCGTGTCTAGCATCGAGGCACAGCGATAGAAACGTGTCACGCCGCGAGCTAGTCTACTCGATGTCTGGTGCATGTGCATGCATGCATTCGTGGATGCATGCTTACATACATCGATGTATGCAAGCAAGCAAGCGAGAACTTTGCTGCCTGAGGTGCAACCTGGATTCTGTTAGTTCCATGGCGATGCCGCGTCTACCGCTAAATCCTCTCGCGATCTTTGGCGCCTCTGTGGTATAGAAAGAAGGAAGGACGAAAGAAAAGAAGAAAAAAAATCTTGCACTTGCAGGAGTGTGCTCAACAGTGTCTCCACTGGCTTATAGAAAGCGAGAGATCGTGACTCTCGTATTCGATGCATCGGCGGTTTAACCGATCCAATTCTCCACTGTGGTCGTAGCTTTTACTCGCGGCTATTACGGAAATTGGCGTAAAAAGTTGCTGTACCCAATATCTGTAGAAAGATCGACCTGCATGGATGGATACCAGATGTGGATACAGTTGTAAAAGAAAATAAATCAAATCTTTAAGTGGATTTATTCGTTATCCAATTGTTCGTTGGTCATGAAACGGAAGCTGCAGCTCTTTGCTTTGCTACTTCAGTACTAACGTTTAGGGGAAAAAAAAACAAAGAAAATACGAAACTTTAACGCTTTTTTTAGTTTCTATATAACATTTTTAAGCTCTTGATGAATTAAACATGCAAAATCGTATCTCTGACGTTATATAAATATATAACATTGTAGAAACGAGAATACAGTATTAATAGTATTAACAACATTAAAGTCAACTTTTAATAATAATATTTTAAAAGCGTGCCTATCGACCACGGAAATTCGAGCTTATAAAATAAAAATTGATGATTCCTAAAAAAATGTGGGGTTATGCATATGTTCATAATTGCGATACCGAAATTAGCGTCATAACCTGTGAGTGTGTTATAAATTACAGCGAAACATCTCCAACCAAAAACGTAGTTTTGAATAAATCAAGTTTTATTATTAAAATTCGGTTCACACAAAGCCTGTAATACCCGGTCTGAATACACGGTTCTTGACGCATGAATACTTTTATTGATATATCACTTATTATACTGAGCAATTGTTGATGATGATGTGGATGATCACAACGGGGTCATTTTCAATAGCGATCTCACAACTAAAAACACTCAGGGTCCGCACGATAATGTCTTTGCAGATCGTGTGGCATATTTATCCGAACGAGTCTGAAACTTCGCTTCCCATTAGCGCAATTGTTTAAATTTCATCTTGCGGCTTTCTAGATATTATAGAAAAATGCTAACATGTTTGCCCCCCCCCCCCTCTCCTTAAATGTAATTTTAATTAATAATAGTAAATGGAACATAGTAATGATTAATCATAAATTTTCAAGTCCCCGTTGCATCTTGCTTACGCTATAAAATGAGAATATCTGGACATGCTGCATTCCGGGATATTGAACTTGGTTCGATTAAAGTGGTTTTAATTATTCGCGATGAAATTTCATAAAGATATAAAGGTGTACTGTCGGTGGTCTTTGCTGCTTTCTTGTATAATTCGCAATGTGGTGTATCACACCTGATCAAGTACATTCGTGAAATAGGTTCTAACGGGTACGTGAGCACATGTATTGTCGGAATACGTACATATACGTGCAGCCATACCATACAGCTATACGGTTGCATCGCGCCGGAGCTCTCGCAAGAGGTGAATTGTCTAGGTTGGAGGATTTACAACCAGGTCTCCATTGTTGCTCCAGGAGTGTGCGCATAAAGCTATATAATAACTGCGCACAGAGGTTTCTCCGTGATTCATGAGAGTTCTGGTGGAACCCGACTTTCAGCGAAGTACACGTACACCAAGATTCGTGCCGTGCCTCGTTCCTTGTGTGTGATGTCCTGACAAGACTCGCAGCCGCGTTTTCAACCCCCTCTTGGATAATGACTTCGACTTATCGGCTGCAGTAATTTTACTACTTACTACGAAAATTTATGCGCGCACCTTTATGCCTCAGTTCGTTTACATATTACGCGTTCTTATGCCGGTAGAAATGATGAATATGTAGACTAGGCGATCTCGATCGTCTATTAAGCTGTGATAATAGTTTTGCATTTGAATATTAGAATTTGTTAACTATTTCTACGACGTTTTTATTATGCTTGCTGCTGATTGGATCTTTGCTCTAGTAATTTGCTACTGTACTGCGTTCAACGAGAGAACGACATGCTTCCGAAACTGAATACGTCCGTTACGGTCAGACCCCGCCTAATGTGCCGCCCTCTTTATCCTCTCCAGTACTGCGTTCACCGAGAGAACGACATGATTCCGAAACTAAATACGTCCGGTACTGTCAGATCCCGCTTAATGTGCCGCCCTCTTTACCCTCTCCAGGTTGCCGAACGGGCTCTGCAACTGGCCAGACCCGGCTACAACCAACAAGGGGTTCCAGGTACCCCAACGATTAACATTTTACAGAACGTAGATTTTTGGTGCAGGGCCCAAATGTACCATAATTTAGATACGGTACCGAGCAGCAAGCCCCACTACCCCCATCCGACCCCCAGGCCGCTCAATGCTGGGCGGCACTGTGTCGTTCTCTCGTTGAATGCAGTATACTGTTAAATATCTGTCGGTGTAAAATTGAATTAAATTTAGCGCAAATACCGTAAGTTAGGGGATACTGGTACACTTGACGCAGTTTTCGCATTTCTATGTTTCATTCCGTCAAGGAACAACCGATCGAGTTGTTAGTACGCACGCTCACAGACACAATCTTTGTCAATATAAAGAAAAATTGGCAAGGCGCTTACTCGATTCATTTATTTATTACAAGCTGACAAAGTTGACAGTCTCAGCGTGTCATGCACAACTACGTGTAATGTTATTCGACGCATTTCCAAAGGAATCCAGGCAAGAATGCTGTTAATCCCAAAGTCCTGTAGACGCCGCTAACGTTAATTGCGTCTGTTAGCATCTGTCAGCGCCAATTTTAGCGTTTTCAAATAATTTTTTTTATTTCCGTCTCCTACAATACTGCAGAATAAATAAAAATAAATATTACAGGACCAATAGAGGGTCAGGAGAGAAGATTGGAAGGATATATTTTTATCACTGATGAGCTACGTCTGTCTGTTTCGTTGCCATTTCCAAGCCCTTGTGTGCCTTGTGGGACTGTTGCGACAAGTATCAATTTAATCCCCCAGGATCGTTAGGATCATCGTCGTCCCGATCATAGTATAAGAACAGTACTCAACCATCCCGAAAACTATATTTATCCTGGTAGGCGTTATGCTCCAGTTCCCGTTTGATTCATCATCTTATAGTTTTTTTTACGAGGGTAGCGGTCTTGACGAGCGGTAAAGGTGGATATTATGACAGGAAGGGTATCAAAAAAAGATATTACGATTGCGTACTGTGCCTAAAAGAAGAACTTGAAGACAGAATGAAGGATCTGGACTTGAAGGTGTGGATCGGACTGTAGATTTTTTTATGCTCTCTATACTTTTTCAATTTTAATCCTCTTTCAACTTATATTCAGATCGGGGATAAATCCATAAAAGCAGCTTCACGTAGCTACGCCATTCGTTTCCGGTTTATACTGTGCATATCTGTTATTAGGAAATCCGGGATTGTTGATATTTAATTGCCCACTGCTGGATTTATTGCGCAAAGTCGTGTCCAGTGGCTCGTGTGGCCCTGGTGTACGTGTAGTTCCAAATATCGTATTGCATCGGAAGCAAATAAATCTTTTATGGCAAGTCGAGTGATCCCTACGGGATATTTACATGTACAGGCGCTCGCAGTGCAGTTGTCAATTATACAACACTGCTATTGTTAGTTTTTCTAGCCCCTCGATCCATTGTATTTACCGAATAACGAAGAGAATTATCGACTTTGATTCGATATACCAACGGAGACAGCGAATCGATAAAGCTAAATATTTCCCACCGCGTATTCCTTTATTATTATTATTATACTTTTGTAGATTTATTAAGCGTCTGACAGGTAATGTGAATGACGTGGGTCAACGAGTATCAATACCGATAATTATCAATTAATTGGTAATAATGAAAAAAATAATAATAATTTGGGTCTAAGATCCTAGCTGTGAAAAAATCTTTCTAGAGTTCACAAAATTGTTCGCAATGGTAAATGCTAATTCAAGGCTATTGGATTAGAATCATTATCGAGTTAAAATCAGGTAATTATTTTTTTTCAAAACAACTGCAAAATTAATCAACGATGAATAAACCTGATCGAGTTTATTTCATTCCAGTGAGATTAGCCAAAAAATTTGTAAAAATTGTACGAATTTTTATCCACCAAATTGCAATAAAGAAGTTTTAAAAAATAATGTTTCGTCGTGTGTATTGCAAGCACATTTAAATTGGTATTTCGCTCTTTTCGAGTTTGGGATGAGGGCCTATCAGATCATCACAGAGCTTCGAATGTTCGGCAAAATAAATGACAAACGAGACACGAGCAGCAGTAGCAGTAGCTGTAGTAAGCTTCTGTGTATTTCGCTATAGCTTGAAAAGGGCCAGCGTTTTCCGCACAAAATATCCACCCCCTCGTTCTCTGGTCTGCCCTCCAGCGTGCACGCCGCATAACGCCATGCAGGCTCGACAGTGTTACGTCCCCTGTTTTTTCTACCCCTCCCTCGCAACGAACTCGAGGGGTTGCCGTCGTTCTTCTGGATCGCATACGCCGACTATGGATCTGAGCATTTCTGTCCCATCGCAACCAAGGGCCCCGTAGTCGCTGCTACACAGAAGGGATAAATAACTTCGGGGTGGTTCGCGCCACTGGCAATGCATCACGAAACACGACTCCGCGGAATGCGTTTCACGCGCCACGCAAACTTTCCTCTTTCCATCAGCTTTGAAAACTGGGAGGTGGAGCAGAGTTTTCATTGAACCTATACCTTTCACCCAGGGCACACATGGGAGGGGGTGGGGGTCAGCCAATGCGAGCATCGCTGTCCTCATTCATTTTCACTTGGTTAAAATTGTTTTCCCATTGTTGTTCGATGTGATGGGGACGGTATTTGATCATGAATTTACGAGCTCGATCTCTTCTGCTTCGCGTCTTTCATCTCGTTTGTTTTAACTATAGTTACTATAATTAATAATAATAATAATGATAACATATACTCGGCGATGAAATGTTCCAATTATATCATCCGTATCATTGGTTGGGATACGATGCAATCATTTATAATGAATATTCCGCCGTAAATAATTTCGTACATGCGTTGGTATTTGAATAGAATCCGTTGATAAAGCGGACCTGTGATAAATCGACAGATTGCAATGAACTGCAATATGAACAAAAGTACAATTTTATGTTCCTTCAAGTTTTATAAAACGAAATTTTATAATATTACAATGTAAAATGATTTTTTTAAAATTACAGTTACCTATAAAACCTTCGAAATTATGTGTGAGTGATAGTTTTCAAAAAATTTCCTTCGTTTACACTGTCTACAAATTGATCACTTTACAATAATATTGTAACATGAACGTAATATAGGATCGTACTCGAATTACTGCGGCAAATAACGCGCAGTGAGTATCGTATCGGACATTGAACGCTGATGCGAGGGTCGTTCAGATACAGAGAGGTCGATCGTCGTAAAACTATATGCCAGAGGGTTGCAGCGCAATGAGGGGTGTAGAATTTTCATGCCCGACCGAACGAATTCTCCCGTCGTCACTGACGACGAGACACACGCAGGCGGCACGACAACGTCGGGGTCGTTGCTTTTGCTTACTTGCTCGCGCAGGAGGATTGTGAGCTCTGGGCTACTGTCCTACTGGCTGGCCCTTTTCAATTTTCTTCCCTCATCACTTACATCTTAAGTTGTACAACGTGTCTCAGAACTTGCGTTTAACAAAAGTACATTTTTTCTCCATCATATGGAAAGCTTTGTTTCTATGGAAACAAAATTTCAGATTTGTTGTTGTTTTTTTTTTTAAAACCATTATCCAACATTATTTATCGATTATTAATAGATTATGTCGAATAAAAAATAATTTTTTTTGTTATTTATACATCCACTTTCATTTTTGAATGAACAAGTATAGCCTGCGCCAAAATCATAAAGGCTGGTGCACAAAGAGATCCGGCGGTCTTACCCACACGCGATCTTTCGAAGCATCGAGCGCAATTCACCAGAGTGTTTTCCTTGCCTAACTTACTCGGTTTCACGAAGCTTATATGAATCCATTCACGCACACGGGCTTTACGACGTGTCTCTTTGCTTCACTCCGTCATATCCGGCAAAATCCTATCACTAGAAAGCGCGCGTGCGCGTTGTGTACGTGCGTGTGTTTGCATGCATAGCGCTTTTGAAAGGCGGATGCTCGATACCCTCTTCTCAATCCTTTCATACTATTCCGAATACTTTCTTCTTCTCTTTCTTCTTCTTCTCACCCACGGAATAAAGTCTTCTACGAATTTTATTGAATGTCAGGTCGTTGCATCCGTTTAAAATAGGTTAGGGCAGGGGGATTTCAGTGACGTAACGTGTTTTATTTTTTAATGGTAAAAAGAATCGTATCAAATATCCCTTACGATTGATTTTTCGTAACGGTGATTTGATCATATAAAAATATTTCCAGTTCTAACTATAAAAATTGTAGGAAGAATTTCATTTTGCTTCCTCGTGGAGGAAGCTATGTTTTCGTGGAAAAAAAATGTTCTCGAGATTTTTATGTCAGAGTACTTAAAAAGTCCCAAAACGTCGTGAAATCATATTTAGAAAAAAATGTCCGTCTGTACGTATGTGTGTGTGTCTTGCAAAATTGCAATTGATATATCTCAAGAACGGGTTAATCGAACATCCTGAAACTTTGCGCACAGGTCGGATCGCAACCGCGCTCTCTAACTTTCGTAAATTGTTAGCTATCGAGTTAAAACTTTCTACGAAAATAGGCCTGTGACAAGGTTAGTTAGTATTGAGTTTGGCATTAATCGATCAAGTCGTTCGATGAATTTTTGTAATTTTGCGGAAAAAAAAACCTATATTTTTGCTCTAACTTTCGCACATTTTTATCAATTAAACTGAAATTTGGCATACAAATTGGCTAAGGAATAAGAATACTTGGTCGTGATTTTTGTGATAATTGATTAAGGGGAAGAATCTGTGGGTCGGCGAGAATCACGAAGAAGCAATGTGCCAATTGCCAATTTGAGCGCTTTTTTGTTTCTTTAAATAGAGAATAATTAATAAAAAAAAAAAAAAAAAGGAAATTTCTTGTACAATTGTTTTTATTTGAATCTGCGGATTTGTTTACATAATCTAAACACCGTTGGTAACCAATGATTCGTGGAGAATCTTTGATACGATATTTTTTACCTATGAATAAAACACTTTTTTTTACTGAAATTCCCTACCTTCCCCCGAACGTATGATTGACGCATCAACATTTCTTCTCTTCTATTCTATAACAAATTCTCAAAAATGTAGAATATTCTAATAGGGGTTTCATCAATTTTCAGTCCACGAGGGCTTTTTATTTAACATGAATTTCCTCTGGGAAAAATGAAACTCCGCATACTCGGGACGTGTACATCCCTGTGCTTAAACGAATATTTACAAGCCTCTGTAGTACACGAGGACAGAGTCTCCTCTCTCGTGTGGAACACGTAAAATAGAATCTTCGTGTTCTCTTTGACCGTGAATTTCAAGAATATTACTTGTACTACTACTGGGAGTTAGACCCTCCGTATATTCCACTGATTAAATTATTCCAAGGCTGATAGTTAGTCACGTATTCCTAAATAAAGAAAGAATGGTTAGAGCGGTAGACCTTTTCTTCGTTAATTCAGACAAGAGCATTCGTTATTTTAAATATGTATGCATATTTGAATTTACAGACGTGCGAAGTTTGATAATTTTTTTTGTCTTTGATTTTCATGTCAAGTACTCTAAATTATGTGAAACGGCAAGTAAAGTGGTTTATATACAACATCCAAATACGCGTCCGGGTGAGAGAGAGAGAGAGAGAGAGAGAGAGAGAGAGAGAGAGAGAGAGAGAGTGTGTGTGTGTGTGTGTGCGCGCATTAGGTCTTTACCTAAAGCGTTTTTATACCTTGAAAACAACTAGAGCAATTGAGGTGAACGTTAGTACACAAGTCAGTAACCTATCTTTGATGTAATAATTAAGATTTTTATGACATTTTGAATTTCGTGAAAAATGTCCATGATCATTCTAATTCCAGCAAAATGTTGTCTATTGAACCACAAAAATAGTTTTTCATATTTGCAGATACGTTCTAGCATATTTGATAATTGAATTTTGTCGAAATCGTAAAAGCGGTATGTATTTTATGTAAATCATTGAATTTTTCCAATGATTTACATTATTGCGATAGCACAACTTGAGCTGGCGAGTTCTTTACATCAATGACCTACCAATTAGTGGTGTTTGGTACCGAGTTCCATAAAAATTGGTTAAGTATTTCGGATTTTAGTAAATTTACGTTTGTTCCAACTTTCAAAAAATGTTAAAACAACAAACTAAAAATGTCTACATGCATTTAATAACGTTGATAAAAAGGTTCGAACGTTGCAACAAATTGAATTTTTGATTTCGTTATTACTCTTAATCACAAAAATAATAAATACATGGATTAAAAATCAATTGAACAATCGAATCAACATTCATCCTGCAGGTGAAGCGTTAGGAACTCTTTGCATATTGCATTTTTCGTTTAAATATATAGAAGCGATTAAAATTCGTCTAGTTCCAGTATTGAAGTGGACCTGGCTCTGAATCTGTAATTCTGAAATCGTATGTCTAAAATGATAAAAATGCATTTTTCGTCACCGACAACCAATCTAACCTTACGTTCTGTTCACAAACTCGAAAGGAGGACCGTCTCTCTAGGGTTCTTCTCTAAGAACGAGCTTATTTGATCAAACTTTCAAATCTCGTCCGTCCATCTCTTACGATCTCCCCAAGGATTTCCCTTTTTCTCATTCCTTTTCCTTCTCTCTACCTTACCATTCGTTCATGTTACTCCCGCGTTATCCTCTTGGTATACTTCCTTCGTTTGTCTCCGTCAAATTTATCGGAGAAACATTTTCCGAGTCAGCCGGAGGTGATGGCGTCCACGAAGGTTGAAAAATCCCATCTGAATTTTATTCCAACATTGTCTGCCACGGTCGAAGCTTCCTCGCGTTCCTTTCATTTCTTTTTGTTTTTCGTGCACATACGCACATGGGAATTTCGAGAACGGTAATCATCGTAGGGGTAGGTCGGTTCATCAACGGTCTACGCTATCAGCATCAAGCAGGGGTGGTTTCCCATCCTTCACTTCCCTTGCTTTGTCGTGTACGCAGTATCTCATTATCCACGAACTGCACTTGATGGCTTGGGCAGGTCCAGCCGAGCGAATATACTACAACCTACCTGCCATTATCATGGAATATTGTATTGGAATATTGTACAATATTCTAATAGGATACTATATTGCCATGACTCTACTAATATCTGCTGTTTCTGCGTGTCATACTCTTGTCATGGTCACTCCTGCTTACCTCGACCTACTTCACGCAACTTTTATATTGTTCTCGTTTTAATCATGAAAAAAAAAAGCAAAATGCTCACCTTTACTCGCGTGCTTGAATTTCATACCGGCAACACGAACTCTGGATCACTAGATAACTCAACGAATTTTTTACAAAATTAATATTTGAATATAGAACTTTTATAGAAATGATTGATCATTGAGGAATAATAAAAATAACAAATATAAACATATTTAACGATAAAAATAATATTTATTAGGCAACAACTCTGCTTTTATATAGCTCATCTCGGTATACATAAGTTCGAAAGCCCAAGGGGTGCGAGAGCAAGATTGAGCGTCGTTGGGCGGTGGAAGGACTGGTGACTGACAGTAAACATTGAAGGGTGGATTTGAAGAAGATCATCGTGACGCGGACGAGGAGGAAGGATACCTCAAAGAGAGTGGGTTGTGGTGTTGGATGGAGGAAGGAGATGAACGTGAACTTATTATCTTACCTCGGAACGAGAAAACTTATTTAAGGTGTGAAGTAGTCGAAGGATTTCACCAATCTGGCTATATTATTAAGATAATTTACCCTCGATCGATGCTGATGAAATATGTTAACATCGCCATAATGTCTCGGGCTGATACGAGAATAAAATCCGCAGCTACGATTCAAGAGAGACGGAGGATTCACTGATTTCAATTTTAAAAAACGTGTTTTTTTTTTGTTAAAACAATCGTATTAAAAATTTCATGTGATTTATTGTTCGTAACCGTATTTTGATTATGCTTAAAAAAAATTCCCATGTCCGAATATAACGAATTGTAGATAGCGTTGTATTTTTTTGAATATTATTTTCTATTGAAAAAAAATAATAGAACTCCTACAATTTTTTATATTCGAATCTGATAACTTTTTTTATATAATCAAAACACCGTTATGAACAATCAAACGTGTGGAATTTTTTATACAATTTTTTTTCCACATAATAAAAATAAAACACGTCAATTTTACTATTAATATGGGTGAGTTTCCTTCTCTCTTAAGGCTGCTTATAGATTACAATATTGTTTATTACAAAACAACGATACTAACTATTGATATTGAATTATAACGTTGTTCTGAACGATGTCAAGTTTTGATAAATCTTAACTTTAAGTCGTGTCCGTCGCTCATAAAGTTTTTTTTTTTACTTTTTTCCTGCCGCGTGACTTTGTGAAGTTTTCAATGTAATTGAATTCCTCGTTCGAATATAACAACCACTCATTCGAATTCTCTGCCGTTATTGGTGTACAGTAATAATGTGTATCGACCGTGCGAAAAGAGGGAAGTAAAATTATGAATGAACCGTCCATTATACTTCGATGTACCGTGCGAAACAATAATCCGCGCGACCAAGGTATTTATTTCGGTGAAGGAAACGACCGCGGTTTTGGGTATAAATTACTATCTCCATTAAACTGCATGTTACTATGGACACCCTATGGGCGTCTGTTTTCATGGTTGTTAACCGTTGCAGCATGTGGGGCTTCGAATGATTATACTATATCTATAAATGGCAGATTAATTTATAGTCAGCGTTCCCTCGTTTTGACGTTACAACCCCGATTTTTTTCCACATTTCAACTAGATACATCTCACTCGAAATTCAAACGGGATGAGGGTTTGCAGATTAGTGACAATGACAATCGGTTCAAATTTAGGAACTTAATTAAAAAGAAATACTGACTGGTTGTACGATATTGCCTACGAATGTTACCTTGATATAGATAAAGTGTCGATTTTTTTTTATATTCAGCTCTCCAGTTTTATTATCTGTAAAATAAATCAAATTTGTTAGGTTCCAATGATGGTGAATTTAGCATGAACTTTCCAACATCCATTGGGATATAGTGTGTTACATATTGATTGACCGTATACTTGTCATGTTCTGGGGTGTGCGTGAATTGCCTGGTTCCGAACGATAACGAGAAATCCTGTCAATACTTTTGCACGGTCACTGAGGCCTGAGGCAAGCGGGATGAATAGTATGCCTAAAATGCGGCCACAGCTGCGAGAAATGCAGCGAGCCAGAGTGAAAAGAGGGGAAAAAGAATGAAATAAAATAGATTGTGAAAAAAAAACAAAATAATAAAATTGAACTGTTTCAATTTTCAATTCATTCGCGTGATTCGAGTTTGTTCTTTGTTTTTTTTTTTTTCATTCGCGCATATCCTTCACCAGGCATGCATTACGAATGACGAGTTCCCGTGAAAAGGGTCAAGGATTACAATTTTGCTACAGGCTTTGATCGTTTTGAAATATTTTCATTGCAACTATATAATCCAATGAGTAACAGAGATTGATCTGTCCATTTAATAAACTAACTTTGGTTACTTGTGATGGATGCTTTGTCATTTAGTGCTTTCTCGTGGATGAACCTATGTTTTCGTGTAAAACATTTGTTTTTTTCGAAATTATGATGTCAGAGTGCTTAAAAAGTTTTAAAACGTCGAGTAATCATGTTTAGAAAAAATGCCCACGCGTGTGTGTTTGATAAGCTTCCAATGGATATATTTCGAGTAGAGGTCACTCGATCATCCTTAAACTTTGCACACGGGTGGGTCGCAAACCCCGTCGTTTTGCTGCAATTTTTAGCCAAATCGTTAACGAGTGTCTCATTTTATGGTTGTTTGAGTTTTTCGAAAAAAAAAAAAAACGGAGGTCCGATCTCTAGCTTTCGTAAATTTTTAGCTATCGAGTTAAAACTTTCTACAAGAATATATCAGGGGACTAAATTGTTCTGTACTGAGTTTGGCATGAATCGATCAAGGCCTTCAGATTTGATTGAACCAGGAATTTTTGTAATTTTTCGAAAAACGTATATTTTTGCTATAATTTTCGTGAATTTTAATCTATCAAGCTGACATTTGGTATATAAATTCGTTGGGGTACAAGGGTACTTATCACCATAGAATCGAAACGTTTAGAAGAAGTACGAATTATTAAGGTCGTTCGTTGCCGAAGCTTTACCACACCAAACAAGGGTACTTAGTCTTGGACTTTGTAAGAAAGGATAAAGATCTTTAAGCTGTATGAAATTTGCAATTTTACCAAATTTACAATGTTATTGAAAATTTTAATACCACTTCCTCTAGGAGGAAGCAAGAATTGAGATAAACATTTCCCGTAGAGGAAAATCTCTGAATTTGTGAGAGTGACGAGGAAGCAAAGTGAAATTTTCAAATTTACACGCCTTGGTTTTTTTTTTTTTTTTTAGTAGACCTACAATTTTTTCTGTTCAAATATATCATTGTATCGAACAATAATTACAGAGTAAATAATATCTTGTAAAGCAACATGACTGGTACTCAAAATAGAAAAAAATGTCTTCGTGCATTTTAAATTTATAGAAATGCTTACAGCTTACTGCGCGCGCGCGCGCGTGTGTGTGTGTGTGTGTGTGTGTGTGTACGATAAAATTAAACGCGTTCAGTCGCAGAGGCAACTTGTTGGTAACAACTCGTGCTGCTATGCTATCGTTTATAAAAAATTATTTTTGTTCCAGCTAGTCCGATGAATAATATGCAGATTTGTGCATTTAATAAACAAAGTTTGGTTACTTGTGATGAATGTTTTCTCATTTTTCGGCTTAAATATATCATTGTATCAAACAATAGTTACAGAATAAAAAATATCTTATAAAGCAACATTATTAGTACTCAGAATAGAAAAAAAAGTCTTCGTGCATTTAAAATTTATAAAAATGCCAATAGCGTGCTGTGTGTGTGTGCGATAAAATTAAACATCTTCTCGCTGATGGTAACTCGTGTTATTATCGCTTGGTAAGCAAAAGCCGTGAGTACAGCAGCAAATACTTCTCTTTCTATGTTGCTGCTTACATTGTGCCAGAGACGCTGACGAAAGACAAAATATCGGAAGATTTCTGAATGTCGGCAAAGTAGAAAACGTCTATACTAAGACTCAGTTGGTATAGGACGGTAACCGTGGAAAGTGGCGCGATTCTACCAAGAACGGCTTATGTCACTACCAGAATCGGATAACCGTCGAAGCAACACTCTGCTCTTACCGAGAGGCCACATACTTCACTTACCTCCGCCATTCGAATAGCTTTACAGGTCATAAGCCATATTGCACCAAGAATGAAAAAAAAAAAATTCTAAATTTAATCTTGTACCTTATTTGGATTTTTCCATCAGTAGCTATGTCTGATAGAAGTAAGAAAAAATAATTTATATCTAAAACATAATAAATTATTATTATTATTATTATTTGACTCTTTTCAAATTTAACGTAACTTCAATAATTATTTATCGATTGAGTTAAAATCGTTGTTATTAATATAATAACTAATTTGTTAAATACGTTATTGGTATATGTAAATTGTTGTAGTCAATTTATGTAGACGTGCTACATCGGTCTAGAAGATTAGGGAAGTAATTGGCCTGCGCGACGATGCTTTGGAACGTAACATAAATAGTAAACTGTAGAAGTTGTGTCAGTTGACTGATTGTAAATTAAAAGGTGAAAAAAAAGCTCTGCTCACTCACAAGCGAAAAGGAAGAAGTATGGACACTGCGTGTATTTCATAAATTCGTTTTCGCAGACGGCTCAATTATGTCTCGTGGTCAGAGGATGCCATCTTCTCGCACTGAACATTTCTCTTTTTTTTTCTCCTTACACTCGAGGATTTATTTTCTCACGGCTCATTTATATCCCACTGGTCGGGGCGCCCACCGCGTACGCCCTTCGTACCTACACGCTATTTAAACCCTTTGATTTATCCGCCTATGCTGGTCAGGGATTCTTCCTACATCACTTTTCTCTTTCTTTTTCGATCGTTTTGTATTATTTTTGTACCTTTCACCTGCACGTATGAAGTTCGTGTTCGTCCAATCGATATTGCTCGTGCATTATTATTATTATTATTGTTATTATTGTTATTATTATTATTATTATCGAAATTCACAAAATCCTGCGAGTATCGATGCATACCTAAAGCTATCGTTAATTTTGTACTTGGTGATAAGTCTATTGTAATTAATTTGCTGCTTATACTCACGTATTAAACACATAAATGCCGAGTTTCTTGTAGAAGATGGCACAAGTTTGTTTAAATTTGCGATACGCGAGGACAGTGACTATCTTTTTTTTTTTTTTTATTAACATTATAATCTCAACAACTAATCGCGTCGTTACGACCGCTACGAACGGACAGTATATGTATATATATATAATGTAGTATCGTGCTAGTTACACCGGACGCATTGTCCTCGTTATCCACGCTATAATCGATTCAGCGAGAGCTTAAGCTCATGGCGAAGCGTATTCAGTCGCTCGACTAACCTCCCTCTTCCGTCACAATTTTCTTATCGATTACATCTAGCAGGGCCAACAACATTCGCTATAGTAAGGCGAAAGCGAACGCTTTCGCTCGATCAACAGTAGGTCCAGGGTGACTTCACAAGTTAACGAGACACCTCGATCTACGAAAAGAATTTTCAATATTTGTTGTATACACGTTTTTTTTCCCAAGCATCTCAATCGATATTTCGATACAACGTCAGTGAAAGACAGATTGATTTGGTTAAATGAATATGATAAAATATAAAAATATATAACTAGGAATATACAATTTTGAGATATTTCTTGAGATTTTGTGTTTTAGTACCAACTTTTATTGAACAAAACTTGCATTTGGTTGTTAATTGAGATAAAAAGAGAGAAAAAAAATGTGTACGGTTGGCAGGAAAGTTTGAATTAAAATTAATGTTTTTACCAAAAATCTTTTATTCCACTCGTTTTTGTATTAATTATTTTTGAAACATTCAACGTATATTTATGGTTTAAATTTGATAACATATTTAATTTATTTAATAGTGTAAACGCACCGAGTTTGCAAAATCACATCGTTACCGGACAAAACGTCTGACTCGAGCCTGCCGGATTTCACCACTTGACAAGTTGATCTTGAACGCGAAAAATGTACTTTCTAACGGGAATTTCATGTTTTCTCGACGACGCTTCAACTCCCGCTGCTTCTCTCCACCCACTTCTTACCCATATTTTCGAATCTTCTCCATTAACAATAAGGTCGACGAGTTTTTTTCCGAGTCTTCTCTTTCATTGATGTTCTCGAATTTTACAATTAAGAACTTTTATTTTATTTTGCAAAACTTGTTCCTCGTGCAACCTTAAGATAGTAAGAGTTGGCTCCCCTGAAAAGCCTCTCTCACTTTTCTTATCGCCACTCCACTTCCGTTTCTTTCTCGAAAGCTTCGATTTTTTTTCTAACTTTCTCTTTTTCCCGAGCACTTTGCGTTCTTCGCGAACTTCCCATTTCGTATCTCGCCCCTTCCTCCTTCTAGTTAGTTTTTTTTTGCCTTATCTGACCTGCCTTGCGAGTAAAAGTGCAGCCAAGAGGGTGCACGCTACCGAGGTTGCTGCTTACTGCACGTCTCTGCAAAAGTTTCGGTGAAATTATTGAATACCGCGAGTAGAGGTGCCGCCAAGTTTTTTAAAAGTTCGCTCTAAGAGCTCGCCAGTCCTTTTCCTACATCTACCAAAGCAAGTGCGCATCCTTTCACAAGGATCTCGTACTGCGGTAAAACCCACCACGAATTTTCTGATGTACGTACATAGATATAATAATGCTTATGTATGGCTTCGGAAATTATTTCGGCACGGAGAACTTTGTCCCTCGATGCGTGCAGGATGAAAGAAGATTCGTGGAACAAAGTTTTTATAATGCTACGTGACCTCTCGTATTTCCTATCTCACTTCATATATTTCTCCTCATTTTATCATTCATCAGATGGTAATTCGTAGTAATTGGAAGGTCGGTAATACTCTATCCCGTACGTGACGTGGATATTTTACTCTGATTTTATATTCATTTATATTGATTTAACAGAAGTTATCAACTTATATCGACATCTAACAATTTCTTGTTATACAAATTAATAAATTCACATTAATTTATTAATTCTATTTATTAATTTAATTATTTACATCAGAGATTAATAAAAATGTTAAATAAAAATATTAACCTGCCTCTGGAAATTTTCGAAATCAGAAGATAATTGTTTTTTTTTTTTTTTTTTTCAAGTTTGCTATTAGTTTCTCGTTGTAAAACGTTTCCATCTTTAATAGCTGCATACCAGGATCGAGATTTTCCCAAGACTCTCCATCGTAATGGGTCGAGTGAGGTGAGGGCCGTTCGTCCAGACAGGCTCGCATAATTCGCTTTGGAATTTTCATCGTTGAATGTCGTTCTCGTTCTCGTTCTCGTCGTCGCATATTCCGTTATAATAGGAATAATAGTACAGCGGAGCGAGAATTCAGATTACTGGAATTTCATAGGAACCCAAGCGGTGCATTCAAAAAGCAGCTTTTCTTCTTTTCATTCATTCAGGATTGCTGCACACTCTTACGGTACGATATAGCGATAGATACAGCACGGTACAGTATAGCTATGTCAGATATAGGTTTATACTGCTGGAGCGGTGACGCTGTGCACGTGCTGCACGCTTCGTGAACATTCAAAACTCTTTTTCTCGCGAATTTCTCTTATCTTTTTTCACTTCTTGCCTATAGTGAATTGCAAGTGCACCTGGTGCAGTGTCGCGTCTCAAACTCTCGCGTCTGACCGGATGAATGCGCCTACGCGTGACTCGAAAATCTAATTTCACCACGGCGACAAATGAATTACGATGGAATTTCCTTCTGGCATCATCGATCTATCGGAATTATCATCGGTAAAACATTTACATCCTAACATCGTTTGTCTGCATTTAGAAAATTATTTAGCGAAACCAATGGAATCTGCGGTTGTGGCTTGCTTAAATATTTCATTAATTCAACGATATCGTTTTTGGTCGATCAAATATTTAATTTAAATCATTTTCCGTTCGTAAATATTGGTTCAATCAATTATTTTTTTCGTCACACACAATCGTCAATATAGTCGATTTTTCTAAGATTATCTCTCAGTGTGCACGTTTATAACTTTACCATACCGTTGCTAAAAAAAAAAAAAAACAATTGTATCACGACAATTCCATAAAATATCTCTACCACATTACAACGTTATATATCATATTACAATACTACTACATAATAATCCTACCCACGAGACATCTCTTCGGTTTTTAATCATCAGCAGTGCCATAGGGTCGCAATACACGGTCGTCTTGTGTTAAGGTAGAATTGTAACGCGGTGAAGATTCTTTGGGGAATTAAATCGTGGTAGAGTTTTTAAAAAAATGAATGGCAGAGCTATAAATATATCAGTAAGATAATAATAATAAGGTATGAATTGGGAAAAACCAAAAAATAATATTAAGGTATAAATAGGAAATAAACACAAAACACTTGCAATCTTGGTATCTTGGCGAGGCCCTACAGCCAACTGTAAGGAAAAAATAGCTGTGCCGCAGAGGTACGTCAGTTCGTATACGAGATGAACGAACTAAAAACTGCAGCACTACGCTAAGCTCTGTCTTAACAGTGTAATTTGCGTCCCTTTTCCGTGCAGAGGAACAAGTAGCCGTATCCCGATTGCTTACATGTTATAATAATTAACAAAAAAAAGAAAATATCCATCTGTACGGGCGTTACACTAACGCAACATCTCACTCATCGCAGAGCGAACTAGTGCACCGATGCAGCGGCATGTCCAGCACGCAGAGGCTATGCACGATCACGCAAGACCGGCAGAGACGATCGGACACAGCAGTGTGACCAAGGATATTCCTTTTTTTACGGCCGAGTAACGGGTGACGGGAATAATAACGGCACGGAGAGCTGTTTTCGAGGCCGACTGGATTAGAGCCTGCCCCTTATTTCCTCCACTCCATTGCTATAAGCGTTATATCCATTTTGCATACTGTAAACCGACATTTGTGCGTGTATACGTGTGTGTGTGTGTGTGCTTGAATAAGCATGTTTGCAACCGGCCTTGTCGATCGTCATGTGTATTCGCGCCTCGGCACACGCTGCCGGAGGACATTCCGAGCCTCGATCTCTCGCCGCTCAGTCTGTCGATTCGTCCCGGGCTCGATCACTCGAACGTTTGCCCACGCGAGCATACATGCAATCGAGAAGTAATATGCGTATCTCTTTCCTCTTCTTCTTCGCCTTCTTATTTGCCTCCGTTTTGTTTCTCTGTCTTGCAGAAGTTGGATATGACGCACGCGAATCAATGCTCGAGTCTCTCGGACACATTTTTTTTATTATACAACGTATATAGACGAATAGTAGTGTGAGAAAAGGAAACATACGTGGGTGAAAAGAAAGAAGTGATTGATCGCATAGCGCGCTTATGAATCATATATGAATTGATATGTAAACAGAGATCATTATCTCAGTGACGCGTTTTTGTAATCAAACGTGAGGAATATTATAGACAGAGGAAAAATGAACGTACAATCGAGCCGGAAGAACTGTTATAGAGAATGAAGGAAGAAGAATATATTGGTGTTTCTGGATTGTGGCTTACGCGCTTCGTCGTGCGTGTAAACGCGGTTAATAGCAAAACCGTAAGAGAGAGATGTACATGCATAGTGCATGCTACTCTGTGGATGGAACGAAGTCAATGGTTGCTTTATTCTTGTTGCGACTTCCGCACATACAATTCCTGCTGTCTTGAACTATCGTCACAAGCTGAAACTCAGAAAATTCAAACGGATAGTGGAATATATGTTATTCTTATATTTATATCTTGGTGTAGCATGGAGATAAAGCATCGTGAGAACAGCAGCAGAGCAGCAACGGCATTTTAAAAAAGGCAATAACGATATTTCGATCAACCTTT
This sequence comes from Cylloceria caligata, assembly GCA_963942595.1. Classification (NCBI taxonomy): domain Eukaryota; kingdom Metazoa; phylum Arthropoda; class Insecta; order Hymenoptera; family Ichneumonidae; genus Cylloceria; species Cylloceria caligata. The sequence goes on from OZ012704.1 coordinate 73,621,992, forward strand.
TAAATTAAGGGGGCATTTTAATATGGAAATAAGAGTTTCTGCCTGTTGCGTTTTTATACAAATATCTCGTGTTTACAGAAAAATCGATGCTTGAACCTCTCTGAATCTACTCTCAATATAATATCCTATATCACGCAAGGCACAAATAACTTTATGCTGCAAATGTATATTCTGAAAGGTCGTACGCCAGAGCTACATACTTTTATACCGTAGTGACTTTTACGATTTTCATTTCTATCTCTCGTACGTCTCAATCTTGTTTTCCGCGATATTGAAACTTTTTTACGATTCTCTCGTGTTCCGGATTTTCAAACATGTATGCTAATCCGTCGCAAACTGGGGAAAGCTCTCAGACACCAGAGTGCAATCCTTTTCCCTCGCCTTTTCCAATGAAATTTCGAGATTTAAGGAGCTTTATAAATCTATTTTTTGTAATATTCTATTATATGTTTTCCATTCCACTCATGCATTTTGTATTGAAAAACATCGTTATTAATCATTGTAACATATCCATTCGTAGACATTGCAAGTCGTTTTTATAAAACAATTTTTAATACTAAATAGTTAGTGAATTTAATTGAAAAAAAAAAATTCGTATTTCAAAATATTAAATGATAATTATTAATTATTTATTCATTCTATTATTTTTATAATCGCATCGGTTATTTTTTTAATTAAACCAATTAAACGGTTTTACGGTTAATATAAAAAATAGTAGCACGAAATAATAATTAAAGATTGCTAGTATCATTTTTTTTTCCGGTGTCTTATGATCTTTCCACTGTTTTATCCTTTCCGTAATTCCTTTCGTTTGAGTAATACCTATTGTGTAACATGCATTCTCTATTGAAATCATAGTTATTAATTACGTTAACATATCTATTCGTAGACACCCTAAGTCGTTTTTATAAAACAATTTTTAATATTAAATAGAAAGTGAATTTAATTAAAAAAATCATTCGTGCTTCAAAGCATTAAGTTCCATAACTTGTTTGTAAATTTGATTTTTTTAATAATTAAATCAATGAAACGGTATTATGGTTACTATAATAAATAGTTGCATGGAACGATAACTAATAATTGTCACTTTTAATAATTGCCAGTATAATTTTTTTCGGTGTCTTATGATCTGTCCATTGTTCTATACATTTCGTAATTCTTTTCGTTTGACTAATACCGATTGTGCAACATTATTGTCTTTCACTATCGTAATGGATCGGTTATTACCGAATTATCGGATTCCAAAGTGCTTAAAGAATGAGTTCTCAGTCCTCGAGGCTCTGCGCTCTACGATATCTCTTTGTCGGTCATTCACATCGTTTCACAACGCTTCGAAGCACTTGATTAGATGTAATTGAATGCACGGGAACGGCTAGACGGAGACAGAAAACTAGAAAAAAAGGAGACTGCAAGACCGAGTCTGTCTTGAGAGTGTATTCCGGTATTCAAAACTATTTGTATTTCAGCATATAGTTGCTCGAAAGTCACTGAGGATACTAAAAGTTTTGACATTGGGATGCTCGAAAGTTTAATGAACTCGCGATCAGTTTTTCCAATACTTGTACTTTCGTTTTCTTGTTCGGTTCTATTTTTTTTTTAAATCTCAATTTTCATCGATTTGAGACTCATTAAATGATCTCAACTTTTGCGATTGATAAATTAACTAAAATTCCCTGAACTGCCCTCCTTCGGGAGACTTCAAAGATAACGTTAAGAATCTGTGAATTTCGTGGAAGATTGATCAATTGTCGATCAATTCTATCGAGTTTTATTATCAAAAGAATCGAAGTGAAATAAAAACGGAATACAACAGGACTTTCACATTACCTTGAGAGCCTTAGAATTCTCCGCGCTACTGATCCACAGAAGCGAGCTATCAGCAATTGTTTGGCTCAACGATGAAATACGCGTGAACGAGATAAAGAGAGATATAAAGCGTAATGAGAGAGAGTGAGAGAGAGAGAGAGAGAGAAACAGAAAGACGGAGAGAATATAGCTCTAGGCCACTGTCCACCAGAGTTGAATGAATTGTGGCGCCCATAGGAATAGACCCCGTACAAGCCAACAGCAGATGAGCGTCGATTTCGCGATAAAGGGAAAAGTCGCCGAAACGCAGCACACAAAAAAGGCAAAGTCTGAAACTCGACGTGTACCGTATCGGATTTTCCTCGTTGTCTCTTCTATTTTCCTCTTCTCATTGCCCCCTTCCATCTTTCATTGAAAATCTGTATCAATCGAGCCGTTGAAAATTGCAAGTGTCCTGTACGCGCTGAAAAAAGAGACAACCGTTGGAATACAAAAAAAAAAAGTAACACAACAAGTCGCCAGAAGAAAAGAATGATTTCCCCAGTGATGGTTCCTAATTTTTAAATATAAAAATGTATAATACTGACGTTTTATACCTCAAGAGAAATTCGTTTAGTTATATGCGTGCGATAAATTTCACTTGGCCAAGCCCCAGACTAAATTTCATTAAATTCACCAGAGCCGAGAGCCGAGAGATGTTTCAATCTTGGCAATTTGCTCGAACCGCCAAGTTCGCACTTTAGCGTTAGGTAGATTCTCCCCACCTTACTGCAAATAGAGAATGTATAAACACTGGCTACAAAGCGTTGTATTAAATTAATTGGTTACTTAAAGATTTTTCTAAAAGATCGATTTATCCGGTTTATCATTGCTAAGTCTTGCTAAGTCTACTCTTATGACTGTTCGTATTCCTCAGATACTCAAACAGCTTATCACGGCAGTATTGCCCATCACGTACTACATAGACTCTACCCAGTGAAGGAAGAAAAAAATTAAATAATATAAAAGATAAAAGAAGCTCAAGAACTCTCCTTTAATAGCGCCAGTTAGTCCACAGTATATTTTCAGTTATTTTCAACTTCAAATAGTCTCCCCAGGTCTCAGTCTCGCTTCGTTTTTCTCCAATGCCGAGAGGTACGAAGACCATCAGCATGCGCTCGCACCCCACGTATGCGCGTCTGGGACCAATTTCGTTATACTTTATTTTCGGTGCAGCATTCACGCATACGGACTATTGGCGGGTGCGGGTTTGGCAAACGGGCGGACCGGATACGTGCTTGGGTCACCAATCAATCAGATAGCGTTTTGTATGGTTCGCATTCGCAGATGCAATTTACCTCTCGTTGGAGTTGGCTGTTCTAGTCATCCTACAATATGGCATATCCGCACGAGAGCCATTTACGTTGTAATAATTCTAGTGTAATCGTTCAATGTGTTGAGTACGCGTGCGTTCATTATCTCTGATACCGTGCTTATGATAGTGCAGTTTAATATATCGTGTTATGCGACTATATTTTATACTTATTTATGATTGAGATGTCAAGATATTTCGCGATTCTTCGAGATATTATTTGAAATTTACAAACTTTCATTTTAATTCCTCTTCTTTATATTCTCTTTATCATCTTGGGCTTATAATTTAAATTTTATTGTCCAGAGAGAATGTGTTTTAAGATTATTTGATGTCAGTTAAGGTATTGGTATCCCCTTCTCCCACCCCAAGTATTACAGTCCCATCCTCTTGACATACCACCATGAAGATGTGTAAATTGCACGTGCTGATCGTGCGCTACAATCTCTCCCGTGGAAAGTTCGTCATTAACTTGCATCCATCGAGGCTCATCGTCCTCGCTGTATCTCTCTATTATAGCACAGTACACCTGTGGATCCGGTTGACCATCGTTAGCTTTGCGGCAACATTACACCGCATAGTTATAATGTCTAATGAACCGACTGGACCATTATCATTGCGGCTTTCTATACGTATAACACTTTCTAGAACTAGGCAAAAAGTACTTTTAATAATCCCTATTATCCTTACGGATCTAGTTGAAAGTCTTTTGCTGGTATGACAGTTCTCAATAATTTGTGAAATATTTTATGTCTCGTGATGAGACACCACACGGAAGAAAAAAATAAAGATTATTTGTGATTACCGATAATCGGTTGGTGCTACCAAAATATTGGTAAATCTAATAACAAATTTATTGATTAGCACAACTGATAGTTGGTAATCGCAACTGATCTTTCTTGTACCGAGCCGGTCGTCTACCATGACCGAGGATTCGAGGACAATCTTTCCGCACCATAGCTGCACCTGTAAATTAATATTTTTATTTCGTTTTTTTTTATGAGTCTGCTGCTGCATATTTCATTATTCCAAGTTGAAAGTTCGTACTGTAAAAAAAAAAAAAGCGATATTTTAGTCTCCCAGTGACGGGCTTGTCTTTCACTTACGCAGCTCTGTATAATCTTTTTATCTACTCCTCCATCTCCGAGTTTTGTTTAATTTAAATCTTTAGTTGAATACTTTTATGAATACAGGAATAGCGTGTTCTTGTATTCAAATTAAATTATATCTTTGAGTAAGAGCGAGACGGACTGTAAGCCCGCAGGGGTCTTTGCGCCTTCACCGGCACTGAGCTCTGACTACATCTTCGTGTACCTCGGTCAATTCCGTGATAACTCGGCGGCGCTCGGCTACTCGAGAATAGTCCCGCGTCCTCAGTTCGCGACAAACCTACACCGCGTGCACCTCGTGTGTCTTACGCGCAACTCGGACCCGGTAAAATGTGACATTTGAACGACGTGTTGCTGTGACGAAAATTATCGTCGAATATTCAGTTTTTTTTTTTAAATCATTAAGATTTGTGTTAAAAATGAAAGTGATGTACAGTGAATAGCATTGACAGGTTTTACCAAAAACCAGTGTTTAGCGAGTTTCTTGAATTAAATTGCACATGTGGGTATTTCTCACTGTGAAAAATTATTATTATTTTTTTTGTCAAGCCGTATGGACTCAAGTGGCGATTAACGAAAGAGATTTCTGTAAGATAATTTATAGTCGAATTGATTAGCCAACATGTATGTTAAATATCTTTACGACAAACGAATCTCGGAAACGCTTTATCGTTGAAGAACCATGTTAAACGGTAGTTGGATATGGAAAATAATATGGAAGCTCATTATAACCGATCGATGTTATTGGGGAAAACGTTTTTAAAATACGAAAAATTATTATTTTGTACTTTGTCATTTAGTTTGATAGTTTGACAAAGATTTATAAGGTCAATTCTTTTTTGTTATTCTTAAAATTTATAGTGTAACGATTATTTAATTTTTGACTGTAGCTGTCGATTCTTGATTGTTACGAATTAAAAATCTTAAATGATAAAGTATCATATTTTATACTCCGTTCCTAAAATTTTATAAATATACATTTTAAAAAATGACAGTTTTTACGATATAAGAATATAAGTATAGTTAGCATACGTTTAATTAGTGTAAACGCGTGTCATCAACGCGTTGCACTTCACGAAAAAGGACGGTAAACCGGTGAAATGGTGCTTTATGGACGTTGTTTAAATGCTCGTGGGAACCCAAGTGTTTCGGAGCGTGTAACACGAACCATATAACCAGAAAAGAGATATGGAATAATAAGTTTGATACCGCGGTGCATAACTCACGTTTGAGAAATTCCCCGGATTGTAACTATAGTCAGCCTTCACCTACGCTCCGCTGTACTCCTGAGTACAGAGCGTACAGCGTGTTGTACCGAGTGCACTGTCCGTACGGACGGAGATAGAGCTTCGCGAAACCATCGATCGATAGTCATGTCAGGCGGAAATAGTAACTCCAAGCACGAACTGTAGTTATTTCGTGAAGACTTCCCTTCTCGTCCTCTCTTATTCCACTTCTCATTTTCTATAGTATATTTCTTACTCCCACTAAAGCACTTTGGTTTTCCTATCTGTAGACGAGTGTGAGCTCTCGTTTTTTTTTTATTGGCAAATGAATCTACAACTTTTTGCGATTAATCTACGTTTATATGTGATAAATTGTCATCATTAAGGTCCGAATCCAAATGCGCAGTCCTAAAATATAAAAATGATTAACAGTTGACTAAAAGAAACTTCTTTTTAGCCTGTCAATGTATTACCATTTATTGAGAGTAAGTGCTATCAGAGCTGTAACTACTCTGTAATTCTATAGAACCGCTTCCTTCACGTGTTGTTTGAGGTTGTATTGTTGTCTCAAGCGTAGTTGATTTCAATATTATTTTAATATGATGATAAAAGAATGACACATTATGTCCTACACGTCCTAACGGAGACTGGAAAGGTCTGAACGGATTTCTTTTCTGTCGTATTCATTAATGGCATATTGGAACTACGAAAAGTATTGGAAAGTTCAGAATAAAATCATTTTTAGCAAGACATCGTTTCTACAGAATGTAACTTTAACACAGATCCGACTGTACACGCAAAATTGTACACAGCATCAATTCGATACAGCAAAACTGTATACAGTACACGATCTTGCTGTGTCGAGTTTGATGCTCGTACAGTTGTGATGTGTTGAGTCGATGCTGTGTAGAGTTTAACTGTGTACAATTGCGTGTGTAAAGTCGGATCTGTGTAGAGATGCATCCTGTAAAAACGATATCCTGCCTTGACATTTATCAGTCACACTGTACAGAGTGAACATGATTTAATATTATTTTTATCTTACTTCGATACAAAGATTTTCTGGCTCTTATGAGATGCTGTCACTTGAGTTAAACCTTCCTACGTATGGGCATTCGGGTCAATTCATAAATGCAGCGAAAATCATCGTGAAGTACGCTGTAATCATAATCATAAGTTTATTGAAATGTCGACCACATTTGGTCTGACACACGATTCGTTGTGAATTTAGTTTCCTCCTTGTTTTTTACTTTCTTTACATACCGTTCGACAAAATTACAGCATTTATAATGTCACCGAGTACGTCATTTGATAAACAACGGTCGTTTATCACTGAAAATTCTATCTTATAACGATCTTCTTACATCTTTATCGATAGACGTTCAAACCTTCCCAGTTTCCTCTAGTACTTGTTATATCAAAAAACGCGTATGATAATAAACCTTGCCTTGTGTTTACCATGTCACGTGTCGCAACAGTTTTTCATTTGGGTGTAACGAGACTAAAAGAAACAATAACACAGATACAATCACTATTATAAGAAAATATCGGTTTCTGTTCAATACATTAGAAATATTTCTACAGAAGCATTATCTCATATTAATTACCGTATTCTCAAATATTCAACAGCTTAATCTATAATTCAACAGTATAAAATAATTTTTTTATCAATTATAAATAAAAATCGTTTTCCTTTACACATGATATTATCGTTTCTGTTCGATATGTTTCGATATTCCATAATTAAATTATGATACAATCGTTGTATCTCCCGTGTTAAAACGTTGAAGTAAATTACATTTACGTACCATATCACAGCGAATGGCTATCACGAGAGGAATTGAATAAAATATCCCGCAAATAACGAAGCAAAGGGAATATCTACTATATATATTATATATAGGTATAGTAGCAGGGGTATAAACACACACGCACACACACACACACTGAATGATACTATACAACAGGTCCCGTGCAAATGTTCAGTTGGACGCAGTGGAACAAAGTAAATATTCGGATTGTGGATAGAATCGTAAAATTTGAACGAAGTACCACTCGCAATACGCGTCGTGGTAGCAACCGTGAAAATGGAATCCCTGCGAGATTGTGCATAATTAAATATCGTTGGCGGAGCAGCGTGCGCGGCAATGCATGAGGGTCCGCGCGCGTACGAATATAATTTTCTGTAGTGAACTTTTTTAGGTTGATGCGCATTGAGAGAAGGAGGGGTTGGGGAACAAGAGTTTTTGTTGAAATCCGTTCAATCTCGATGTACAGGGATTTTCATTCGAAATTATATAATTTACGCGTTTGGCTCGTTTATCTAATCACTTCTTAAGCATGTCTAGGTTCTTTTTTTCCCAATTTTTCACGTAATTTCTCTCAATTACATAGGTAGAATGCACAGATTTTTAATTTCTGAAAATAAAGTCAATGAAAAATGATGAATAAATGAACTTTTTTTTATCTTAAAAATTGTTATAATAAAAACTCTGAGACAATTACTGAAGAAAATCTGTAAAGTCAAGGTTGATTAAGCAGAATATAATTTATTTATTAAGCGATAAATAAATAATACTGATTTACTAAGACTTTCTGGGATTTGAGATAGAAAGCTCCATATGTACGTACAGCTTTATTGAGGCAGTCTCAGTCTCTCCTCTTACCTAGTTGGCAATAACTCTTGATTTCTCAAAGCTTCCTCTATGGAAGAAGACAAAAACGTTTGAAAGATGCCCTTCGGCTGCAGCACAGGGACAAAAAGACATCTGCACGAGCAGTAGATAGCAAAAAAAAAACGTTGTACGAGGGCCCAAAGCATTTTTGTTATTTCAGTCACGTTGCTCGCTGTGCTTTGCCTTTCGTATACGAACTTGAAGTACGCAATATAACACATCGGTTACACGTCGTCGTACTAAAAGACGTAACAGCCGGGCGCCGTTAATTAACCGGCGTTACACGGTCATTTGTTATGTATATTACTATAGTAAAGTACGGTTATTGCTCCTTCCCTTCCAATCCTCTTGGGAATCGACGGGTTAGCATGTAGGTCCTTAGTATACCGCACTTATATTGTTAATCCGACCTTTGTAGTCGGCTTAAAAAGATCAATTCCCTCGCATGATTGACGAAAAAAAAATTTTACTTTACGTTCAATTATTTTTAGCAATATTTCTATCTCAAAATATAGTTGAAGACTGAATAGATTCATGCTTTCGTTTATTGTAAACATCACTTAAGGGCAAGGGAAACTTGCACCACGTGACATGCGAACACGAGAGACATAACTAAAACTATCGGACAAATTAATCTTGGAGTTGGTCAGAATTTACGAAAAATAGAAAGCTTTAGGCGCAACAGAATCTAAGAGCATTCTCATTTCTACAAATGTTGACCAGCTCTGAGAATGATATGTCCAAAAATGTTATCTATATCTTTCTCAGTCACGCATCACGTGGTACATGTTTCACTTGCATTTCAAAGTATAGAATAATGAGAATTAAATATTGGGTTTAAATGGCTGTCTCATCGACGTTTATTCTAAAAATTCATATCTCAAGAACGAGTTCATATATATATATCTTAAAAATTAATCAACATTTGTTTCAGTTGATAGTTTAATGTAGATAAAGTTAATTGAAATAGAAAAAAATCATTGGGGGAAAGTATTTGTTGAATTGACATAAAAGGCCCCATGCAATATTTGCACATTAATAGTTTTACGCGATGTATGCTCCAGCTATAAAGTATAAGGCACTTGTAGGTAAGCGAAAGGGTTCTTCGTTGATTTCCAGTGTTGCGTGTTCCTGGTCAGATTTCACTCGGTCCCTTGGTCGAGCGAGTCTGTACTGCCAGATGAGGAACCAGGCTCGCGTCTATCTTGACCAGGTACACCTACCAATGTCGGCCGGTTTTATCACCGTCTAGCAGGACTTTTACTGTTAGACATAGAGAGCTCGCTATATGCGCATCGGCGAGTTGAAGCAGTTGCTGCCGTACTCGAGCCACCGCTCTGTCTTTATTTTCTTTCTTCTCTTTTTATCATTCTACTTTTCCTCGAAAGGAGTAACACGACCGCCCACAGGTGACTTCCCCCTTTTTTTGCTGTCTTTTATCATTGGTACTCTTGAATTCTAAAGCCACACAGCTGCAAATGATTGTAAAAGTATTTGGCAAATAAAAAAAAAATCATTTCACAAAGGTGTTAGAAAAATAAATAAAAACGATTGCGAATAATTTGTAGATGTTGTTCAGAATGGAAAGTGTTAGTTTGACAAATTCAATGATCGTATCTTTTTTTAAAACACTTAAAGCTGTTGAATAAATATCAATGTGCATAAGTGATCATGAGTCAAACATGTCAGGCACCGATAGATACACTGTTACACATCCTCAGTAAATCAGTTGTAACCCACACGGAAGCATTTCACGAATCACGAGAGTTCACCCACGCAACTCGATTGACTTTGACTTGTATCGAAAGTATCAACCTCGCCTTCATCGTCTCCATAGTAGCTTACCGTTGTATCTTATCTTTCTATCGCAGGGCTATAAAATCGGATTAAAAAGGACCTCCCAGACGTCGTGAATGTAATTCATTTGTATATATAGATAATGCTACTGTATATCAATGGTTCGAACATTTAGATATACGTGCGTAAGTCTCCGAAAGAGTATTAGTAATTGTTGTTAAGAGCTCGTGGTATATGCGTCTGCCAAATCGAATACTAAATTCTTATCTCATCTGTTGGTTCTCTCTCTCTCTCTCTCTCTCTCTCTCTCTCTCTCTCCCTACTTTCCTCGCAGGCCAGACGCGAACGAGTAACGATCACAAGGTTTACGAGCACCCTGGAATTGCACAGGGCTACGTAAATCGTCATGATAAACATCCTATTAATTTCGTCTCGGAGAAACCGTCGCACGTAAGGACGTAACATATCGTTTGTAACTACGTATAATTACAGTGTTTAGCAGTGCAACATACAATGAGGAGGCTTACGAGAGAGAGAGAGAGAGAGAGAGAGAGAGAGAGAGAGAGAGAGAGAGAGAGAGAGAGAGAGAGAGAGAGAGAGAGAGAGAGAGGTAAAGAAATATCAATAGCCAGAATAGCGACGAATATATATATATAAATTAAAGACACCGAATAAAATATTTAATTAACCAAGTTGAAGCGGTATACTCTGTGATTAAATTAGTTGCAAAAAATTCAAGAAAATCTTAATCTACTCGGTAATAATTATCATTATAAAATTTTAATATACTTCTATGGGAAATATATTCATTATATTCATAAACTGGTGTATTAAATTAAACATACGGGTATCATGTAAAATTAATAAACGATGTAATAAGTACATTTAAAAAATGTCGTGTTTAATTAATACAATTACTTTGATATTGGTGTATATTAAATTAAATATACATCGGTGTACGCATAAAGCCTTCCTGTACAAGAATATTAATATATAAAATATTTTTAACAGTGTGAGATGAGCATTTAAATAAATTTTCATTTTTATTCTCAGAGCGTAATTAATGCGAATCATGGCGCAAACAGAATTAACACTGACAGACTTTTGAAAATATATTTAAATAATGATTTATATTTAGATTCTTAGACCCACTACTTCGGACTATACCAAACGAACATTCTTAATGAGAACTATTGAGTAATAATTAATACTTGGTATTATTATTTTTATTTGATTCAGGGTAGATACACCTATGTCATCATTTGTTCCTTGGATCGAACGTAGACATATATATGTGTAGACTTACTATACACTATACACTGTGGTACATGACACGAATGCAGGTACGTAGTATAGATAATCGTTCGTTCCATTCATTCCTCGCGAGAATTCTAGTTCTAACGAGTCTTTACTGGCCCTGGGGAAAAGCTATACATATAGAGTTCGTCTATCGAGCTCGGGAAACCGTAAACCACTGCTCCGTGGTTCTGACCGTGCTCTTGTGTCGTTTCTCGTCTCTAGTGTTCGCAGGTTATTCTCTCAACTGCTGCGTCCGTTCAATGCTACGTATATATATATATATATATATCTTGCATATCGGTGTAGCCAACGGGTATTCAGTTGTCAACTACTACTGTTAATATTTGCAATAGTCGTACTGCATATGCCAGTGCAGTAGATGACCTTAACGATGACTTCTGTTGGGTCAAAATTCATAATTAAAGCCTTGGGCCATATTATTTCTTGACGATTAATCAGATATGATAAATGTGCATTGTTTCCTTGAGATATACAACAAATCCTGATAATTTCAAGTCTCCTAGCTTCATTTGAATTTAATTGAAATTCAAAGAACTGCAAGTACTATCTTTCAAGTAAAGGTAATGGGACAGATGACCTGGACAAATATTGTTAATCTTCATTGAAGATTGATACATCATTTACGTGCATATTTACATCGAGTTTTGATAACAGTTCCACCTTGAGGGAACCAATGGGCTTTTGTCGTCGATATCGAGATTTAGTTTACCACGCGAATCTTGCGTAAGGAATCGTGTGTGAGGATAACTCCATGTGTATGCATGATGTTCTGTGCCAAAACTGCAACTAATATTCGCCATCAGCTTTACCGAGAGTTTTCGAGAAGTTGAACACGCATTACTACACAGAAAATGTATTAGTACCGACAAACTCTGTAGTATCCATTCACTAGTACACAACGATGTGTTGTCAGCAAGTATCTACGTCTAAGGCTAAACAGATTTGCATTCGTCTGGCTAGTTTCTGTCTCGGTAGCCGGAACATCCTTACCAGATGCTATCCCACGGCCGAGGGCTTCGTTGCGTATGTGTATATGTATGTATACAAAGATGCTTCTACGTTTCATCTGAAGCTTCGCCGCGACTAGCGGCCCATTACTCCCTGTAGCCTCGAAATGCCAGAGTTCAAGCTTACAGCGGTCGATGGTAGTGGATTCTCTCTTCAGTCTGATCCGCGTCGACGATGACGACAACGCGAGACTCCACTTGGCATTTACCATAGCAGCTCACCATCAAACATAACCGTCGGACTCTAAAAATTCCTTTGGACCACGTGCTAAGATCCAGTGAAAGATATTTTTTACAGTTTCGCGCGTGGAGTCTGTCAATTGAACCTTCTGTTCTTTTTGGTACGGTAAATCAATTCATTTTCTTACTTAAAAAGAACAAGTTGATAACAAAAATTGTAAATAATTCTGTCGATCATAATATATTGCGATTAATTCGATATTTATACGTCTACCTAGTCTACTGAACTGTGAAACGGTACAATCGGATTCGTAAAATATTTATTTTCGTATCTGCAAAGCTTCGTTAGTTTCTTTGTCCGTAGCTAGAAATTCGAATTGACTAAATGACGGAAAGGTTAAACGTACCAAAAGAAAAAAGACCGAAACTAATTAGAGAGCTCCGGTTCGTACGTCGTATCACTCAACTTTTACCACTTAAGATTCACTCAGCTATAATTAAGCCACCGCTATACTTATCACACCATATGTAAGCATATAAGCTTCCCAATAAGATGCTGAATCGTTACAACCGTATAACTTTCACTTTTATTTTACTTTTATCTTGTGTTCGATTCGACTAATTCACGTTTCATTACACATATTCGGATTTAACGCTTTTATATTAAGACAGCGAGTTCCTCTTGGCACAATCGTAAAGCAATCATTCTACTTTGAGTACATTTTTTTTTTTTTAATTTACAGTGCGCATCGACCGCGAAGTATTACGGCTAGGAAGCGGTATCCGGAAATGACCGATAGTAACTCAATTTCGTGCGGGTGTAGTTCACGAGTGGTCCGGTGGCAGCGATGGGCTCACCACCACATACTGACATTTTTATATGTCGGGTTTTGCCTATAAAATGGTCGCGTATACCGAGTACTTTCGAGGGCGGATGGTTATACCTCAGTGTAAGCAGTTAACACGAATGTCGATGGTATATAACGTGAAACCGGCACCTGCAACTTCGCACGTTAGCGGCGAAGCATTAACGGGACGTCGTGCAGTGAACGCTGAACGTTATTTCTATATATATCGGTTCCAAACTACCTGCTCTCGTTCTTCCTCGTAATATATTTAAAATTGAAGACTTATACCGTAAAATTACAAGCCCAGTAGTTCTCGATGTAATAGTACGACTGATAAAGGAGTTTAAGAGGTTCAATCGTTGGTGTCGAGTCTATGGATGTCGATAAAAACGACAATTTATATTTTTTAGTATCACCCTACATCGCTTTCACCTACTTTAAATCCAGATGCTTTGTACATACAAGGGGTAAACTTAGAAGAGACATTTTTTTTTGGATGTCTCAATTGAACGACGAACCTGCAGGTCTTAGGAATGGACTAGCAAACCGCTTTAGATAATTACACATTGAATGGAAAAAAAATCAGTCATCGGGCGAGGTTAGGGAACTACAAAACAATCTTCCCCCTATTGATTTATTCAGCTAATGTAATTTATGTTAAGTTACTTTTCAATTATGTCTGCTTGCTTAAAATAAGCGTGTACGTAATCCTAGTCCTAATTTCTTTACAACTTGGCTTAGGTATGAGAGAAAAATATAATAAGTTGCACGAAACAACTTTTATTGGTAGATTATCTATCGGTTGCTGTAACCAACTATGGTTACAGCCGTATCTAATCAATTTTTATTGATACAACGATGATTCGAATGGGTATCCTCGACAATTTGATTTGTCACGCTTACTATCCTGCGAGAACTAATCGTAAATAATTAATTGTAAATAATTCGGGTTATTGGACGTGGGGTAGCTTCGGCATTGAACGACCTAAATCTTCTTACACTTCTCTTTTACGTTTCGACCCTTTGGTCGGGGCCCTCTTCAGAATGTTTTATTGATGTTCTATTGTTCTTATTGTTTATCCCATTGTGGTTGTCTTCGATTAACCATCACGACAAGCTGAATTACCCACTGACTTCTCCGATCAAATTTAGCGTTCAACGTTAAATGAAAATCGACGACAACCACAATGGGATAAACAATATGAACAAAAGAACATCAATAAAACATTCTGAAGCGGGCTCCGACCAAAGGGCTCAAATGTAAAGATAAGTGTAAAAAGATATAGGTCGTTCAATGCCGAAGCTACCCCACATCCATAAACCACGTGATCAATGCATCAAATTATCAATTAGGGTTACTATTCAATGTAGTTGTGGCAATAAATTTATAAGTTGTTGCAACTTATTTTATTATACAGCATATTGGAAAGGTTTTTTTTCGTGTAGGTTAAGGGGACTTGATGATAATATATTTCAAGTGCCAAATGACTTTAATGAAAGGATACTGCCCCAAGGGACTTGAATGAATTAAAAATGAAAAAAATAAAATTGTGCTTCCGTTCTCCTTTGTAATTCATGGAAATATTAAAATCTATTCACCATCTTGTGTCATTCTAATTTAATGTAGCATTAACTTGAGAGAACTAGTAACGGTCGGAGAAAGGAGCAATCACCCCGAATCGTTCCTCTCCATTTCTGCGGCCGTCCACTGCGTCTCCTCTCACTTTTTTTCGCTACCGGCTGGCTTCGTCGCGTATAAAAAGTAAACTCAACGGCGAAATTCTACACTGACCGTCACGAAGTGATTCTACTCGGTCTCTGTTTCGCTTGGAACGAACTTCGGAAGTCTCTTTCGATGGTAAATCCGGAGGAGCGTCTTTCGTTCTTTCTTAACTTTTCATCTCTTTCTCTTTCCTCTGTTTCGTTCGATCCCTCGTTGGGCACGTCTACCTTTTCTCATCGTGCGTTTCACGCCACCCATTTACTCCTCGCATTCGTGAAACCAGTTCACGTTCTCGCCAAAGATCTCGGAAGACGTGCGTCTCTTGCGACTCCGAGTGATCCCGATCTTCGCATTCACGAAATCTCCACGCGATCATACACTTATAGACATAACAGCGCTTCCACGTGCTCGGTTATGCCTGCAAGGTCTTTGGAATTCGCGTTATCCAAATGAAGCTCCTTTCTATTGAAGAATCTTTTAAAATTCCAGTGCAGACAACCCCCCCCCCCCCCCCCCAAAAAAACAAATACTGCGAAACGTTGTTTAGATTCGTTTGCTATCGTTTATTTTCTTTCCATCATTCTGTTATACCAATTTGAATATTTACACTCGGGAGTATTTTTGTAAGAACTCGTATAATTAGTCATGCGAAGGAAATTACTGAAAAAGGAACAGACATACAAGTTCTTTTTATCGAAGAGCTTTGCGTCCCGAGACTCTCGTCCAATCTTATAATTCGACTAAACACTTTATTTTATTGTAGTAGCATTTTATTTTTTCTTGATAGTTCAAAAACAAAATAACAATCGGACATAACATTTTTTAAAATGCAACATCCACCATCGAGTGTTTGTTGGAGGAACGAGTCGAATTGCAATCGACACAGCTATTGTCATTGCTGAATGTGGCAGCGAGGTATAGAGGTAGAAACAAAGAAAAAATTTTGAAACTGGTCACTGTCCACGTAGGCCGAAAAGCATTACTATAATTTTCGTCTCCCACGCGAGGGACGGGTCGTTTGCGAAGAGTACGTGTACCCTGCCAAAACAACGTTTCATCGCGGGATTATTATCTTCATCATTTATAAACGCCCGGCGTCTGGTGGCCATTAAATAAAGAGACAGTGCGTGGTACAGTGTTCCGTCTACGAAGCGTCCTGTACACTCATCGTTGCAATAATCTTGCTTGATATCAATACCGTAAATCATAATGCACGCGCACGTTGTACCTCGCGTGTATACATTTTTTTTCGTCATATTGAGCTGTCTCGTCGAGAAATAAGAAAATTTTATGAAAAATAACCATTGGTTATCGTGAAAGTTTCAAAATATTAACGTTAATTGACAATTTTATAAACTTATTCTTCAGAAATGTTGTACTTTGACTACAAAAAATGTGTGATAGGTCAGATATTTATAAACATTTTATCATTAATTTCTCATTATTCTAACAGCAAGAGTGTTGTTCCGACACGCTTACGCCTCCTAATCGTGTAGTCACAATTTTTAGACGTTTTGTTGCGTGTGATTCCCAACAACACAATTTACGTTGCCTTGGGCTCCTTTTGTCTTCCCGAATAGACGGGCGTTCTATATTTCCTATAAATTCACATGTAATATATTCGAAGTTACATTCTTATATAATAACGTTTGCTAGATACCAGAGAGTCTGCGCGAAACGTCACGGTCGTATTTATCCTCGAAACCATTTAGCGGCATACACGGCTCATTATGAAAATAACGCGTCAACTTATGTGTTGCTTGCTGATATTAAGTTTGACAAAATGCACAATTTACATACTGTGTATACCTTTAGATAAAGTGTGTTGTTCGGGGTTATGCGCAATCATCCAACACATTTTACCCATGTTATCATAACCGTTTATTTCAATAAGACACTACGAAGCGTATTGTACATTTCATCATTGCTACAAGGTACAGTGCAAGCATTATGATTTAATACGCTAATTGGTGCAATACACTTACTATGTATCGAGTGTTATTTCAACATACTTTATTTTTGAGTGTAGTAATAAACAACACTTAACACGAGTTAATTTAGTAGAATATCTCCATCGCCTAACAACTCTGTTTGATCACAATCCTACTATGATACAATGCTCCATTTTTTTTTCATCGTCCGAAGCGACGCAGAGTTTCGTGATAAAATTTTTATCTGGTAATGTTGCATTATGGTAGAGTTGTAACGTAGACATGTGTTGCAGAATTATATAGACGTAGTGTTGTTTTTGGTAGATAAATTATTGGTAGAGTCGTGTAAAAATCTTTAGATTCACACATACATTAAATTTAAAAAATTCCATTTTATCGTAGACACCTTTTGTATTAATTTTAAGTTCACTGAACTTCGTAATTAGAATCACGTCGAGCTTCACCGTAGCAAGGTGAATAAAGTTAGTGGAGGGAAGAAGACGGGTAAAAATGTAATTAAAAAGTTGATTGTGTTCGTTGAGTATATTAAATGCGAGGACAACGGCAAGAGAGGAAAAAAAAGAGGATCCTTAGCTCCAACGTAAGTTATTGCCAAAGGTGTACTCGGACGTAAAGCTGATTTATAAAAGTTATTAGCCGCCGTCGAATACATTTGAAATGTTCTGCCCCCGTCACAGTTATACTTATACTTTCTACAGTGGTTCAGGGTTACACAGGGTTCCACGTGGCTAATGACGAGAAATCTTGCTGGGATATCTCTTGAAATGTGTATTCGCTCCTTCCACAGATTGTATACTGAACAAAGCTCGAAAAGAAGACAAACTCCCGTGAGATGTTGTTACTACGTGGATTATAAATCAGTTTCATATAATGAACAAAACAAATTTTGGAATAATTGAGAATAAATGCCTTAAATAGATGAAAATAGTCTTTAGAACTCTAAGGTGAATTCTACATTAACGATATTAATAATTCAGTGGATAGATAAATAGTCAGATGTCTAACCGGAAGTATACAACGTCCCGAGAAAGAACCGATAGGAAAGACAGTGAAAAAAATTAAAAACTGTGAAAATTAAATAAATGTGTCTAAAGAATAATAAAAATTGTTAAGTGAGTGTAAAGTGAGAAGATTACCGAAGACAACTCGTAGCGACCTATTGATTAAATAAACGTTGCAGTAAGAGTTATAATTATATTAAAAATGGCTCTGACCTCGCGTTGTCGAAGTGCCAACTGTTCTGTGTCCGGTAGTGGTGAAACATTAGCGGAAGAAGTGACGATGATCGAGGATTCCGAGGCTCCGGCAGCGAGCGGATCCTCGGTAGCTGTTAGCAGCAACTGCGAGCCACTGAGTGATTCCTGCGGCGAAAGCGACATGGAGGGTCTCGATCTATCGCTCTTTGAGCCTCAAGGTGACGGCAACTCGTGGTGCGACTCTCGAATTCACGCCGGGTCTCTTTATATCCTGGTAAATTACTGTGGTAAGGATAATACGTTAATTTGTAAAAGTAATTATGATAAAATAATAACAAAAGTAATTATTATAATTTTTTCCAATGGTTGCTTTTAGTTTTTATTTTAATTGTATACATTTTTCAATGTTATTTATTTTTTTTTTTTTTACTGTTGCAATAAAGCAATAATTTCATGTGATAAAATAACTAAACAAATACTGGAATTATGGGGAAACGAGCTAGCGAAAGAATTGAAATACACAGATTTTATTTTACACTTAGCACTTTAATGAATATTATTTCTCTTCGAGAGACAAAGACGAACTGACTAACAAAGCCTTGTCTCTTCGGTACATTGGTACCATGGATTCGTTTTCATGGAGTCTGTGACGTCAGTTGTATATAAAATAATATAAACAGAATGAGAGGCGATGCATAAACTGAGTACTGACAAATATGCGCCACATTATAATGTTATTTAATTGATTAATTTTGGGTATTCCGATAACAGATTTGCAATTAATTAAAAATGTATTCAAAATACTCTTCGGATCGAATAAATTTTATCATTCGAGAGAAAAAAAAAATCAATATTTTCATCTCGATCGAATAGTTAGTCGTAGTTATCCGTACCGAAAAGTATTTTGAATGAAATTTATTTAAATATTGTCCATAACTGATCTATAGTTGATTAATGTTTTACAAGAATTGTACAAGTATAAAAATATTACAACATACATATGTATGTACATTTCCCGTTTCGAAATACACGTGTTGCTCGATTTACTCTCCCCCCTCGGTGGTTGCTGTTACGAATTCGTGCACGTGTAGTAAATTTGACATAGGTCCATTGGACTGTAAAATCAGGGCTTGCGAGGGAACAAATGCGAGCATAGACGGGGCAGTAGTACTGCAGGCGCCACCATAAACGATTGCGAATTAACGAACGTGCGCCTCCATTATGCTATGTGTCGTGGAACAGACCTGTAATGGCAGAACCACCAGTGATATCGGTAGGAGTCGAATGAGCTCGGTCTGACTCCGGTATATGTAGAATACATTCATTATGCTACAACGTATGTCGATACTATACGTACTGCGATATCACTAACGTA
This sequence comes from Cylloceria caligata, assembly GCA_963942595.1. Lineage (NCBI taxonomy): Eukaryota > Metazoa > Arthropoda > Insecta > Hymenoptera > Ichneumonidae > Cylloceria > Cylloceria caligata. The sequence continues at coordinate 73,641,557 of OZ012704.1, forward strand.
GGTTGTTAATGAACCGACTCGAGAGCATTCAAGCGTGTCATTATTTTTCCGCCACACTGTTGCTGCACACTTGCCACGTCAGTGTTTGCTGTAGAGTAAACAAAAGTAAAAGTACAACGTGCACTTGCACATTATTGCAGTGTTATTATTTCTAAAGCGTTTTACACTCACGTGCATGACCCCGTGTCATTAAAATAAATAGAAGTAAAAATAATAAAAGAGGCGAAGAGAAAGGAGGAAGATGTACTTATGATTTATCGTCTCGAATGTATTCCTGAACAATGCACTCAAGCATACGCACTGACTCGTGAGTTCGTGATGCACACCTATTCAAATAAAACCATAGACGAATCCCGGTTGACCGAAGTGCGCTAGCAAGCATGCTAGCCGTCGGACGAATATGACAACCAACTCAGCGGACCGAACCCTCGTGGCTCTTTCGCTTATACATTTTATTCAAATGTAAAATTGCGAGATCGGTACAAACGCAGGGCCTGGCGGATAGAAAAAGCAGAACCCGACAGATACTACTTCCTGCTGCAGCTTATGATAAATTCTACAAACGTGGCAGTATAAAATCACGTGGACATAAGATTTAATATGAGTTTGAACGTTGAGTTACATATTTTGAGAATTATAAGCTCAAATATTGGCATTTAAATTAATTTTAATAGTAACTGAACGATTTCCAATCGTGGCCTAATTGAATTACTGTGAAGCGCCGAATAAGCAGGTCGAGGCACTAAATCGTCATCTCGTTGCACAGGTGAAGGCGTTTATACCGTCGGTGGTTCACTTCTCATCTACTCAATGACATATGTATGTGTGTGTTTTGATCGGTAACAGTTGTACCGGAGGCATATAATATACCGTAACCACTTTTCTCTCCTTCTCTTCATGCGCGATGTCGGTCGAGGCGACGGCAACAAGAACGTTCAGCAGGAAATAAAAAGGATAAACGAGACTGTTGACCACGACGACGACGATAAACTGCAGCGTTGCAGCGACTCTCCGATGCTATAAATCGATGTAGGTAAATGAACTTACTCGATTATGTCTTCGAGAACTCCTTTTCCTTCTGGCTTCTTTCACGTGTCGTCCTGCTTTCTTGTGCCAGTGGCATTACCCACTTACGGATATCCATGGACTGCAGTCCTTGGTATCTGTTCATCTCTTCAAGCACGGAAACGTAGAAATACGAGAAACATCGTCTGCGCGAATTTCACCAAAGCAGATCCGGAGGTTATTGTCCCGCGTTTTAAATAATTATTTTAAAAAAAAATATCTTTATTGAATAATTAATATAAGATTAATGTAAGACTTAACATCAGATTTTTGTTGTACAAGTTGGTCTCAACTGGTACAACAAAATTTAATAAATTATTTCAACACTGAGTGATTCGATTGCAATTTTATAATATTTTTTTGGTGGTAATTCGGATATAAAATCATTATTACACACATTTTTTTATAGCAGAGACAATGTGTGTCACAATGGATAAAAAATTGAAGTGGAAAGTAATCGGAAGAACGTCAATCAATTTCGTAAATGATGAATGTTTGTTAATCCTAAGAGACAATGACCGTGTTGATAATATTAGAATATATTAAGGATGTATTAGAATATATTGAAGATATATTAGAATATATTAAAGATATATTAGAAAATATTAAAGTTAATCTGAGTATTGTTAACTTCGGCTATGTTATAGTATAATCTTGGAAGGTTCGCAGCTCGATATTCACTAAATAAATAATTAAGCTGATTAATGGTGACCCACTTGGTCAGAGTTCATCGAGGTTCGAAATAGAAAGTATATTTTACCATCGTGGGGTCGTCATCGATAATGGCCACCTCGATTTCCCAAGCTTTTTTTTGCGCTACTTAAGGCGATGTGTTATACTGACTTAGCTGCCATGAACGCGGGTGAGATTCAACTATTGGCAATTGTGAATTAATGAGAGAGAACAACAGAAACGTGTAACACATCACATCAATACGAGGGAAAATATGTATTGCCGCCAGAGATATATAACTAATAGCCCTCACGTTGCTATTAATAGTTAGTACGACGTATGATATAGAAGCACTGATAATATGTATGTTTCATCTCGTCGTAAGTAGGATCTGTAGTACTTCAGTAATTTCTGTTTTTTTTTTCAAATTGTTTCAAAACGTTTTTGTAATTTTTTCTAGAGTACTTTATGCAGATACTCGTATAAGTAATCCTTGAAGAAGTAGTTCCTGGCAGAAATATTGTGCCGACTCATCCATAATTATGCGCAATAGTTACTCGTCATTTTGCTTTGCAACTTTGCTAAATCTGCTGACATTCGTAATATATTCCTTGTAATCTGCATAATTCTACATACACCAATAGACAGTTGTTACATTTTATAGACGACTAAACTGTGTAATAATTTCACCATAACTAGTTATTGCGGATTTAACGATCGTTAAGATGAATGCATTTCAAATGATCTTCAAAGTTCAGAGCAGAGGTAGAGTTTCAGCACTGAATGAAAACGAATACTCTCGTTGCCTCGAGGCTCTGCTCGGCTTCGGAGATTCCTTGTGATTTCGCAAGTTCAGTGTTTGGAGCGAATCCACAGCGGATTATTGTTCAGGTACAGAGAAGAGAATAATACATATTTCCCGTTTCTAATTGATCCGTCGGGTGCATTTACAAGAGTCGTTTATTATTGTGACTCAGAGGAACGTTTATCCCTCTGGTGTAATCACATTTCGACTTTCGACCCTCGAACTTTAAACCCTCAATACGAAATAAAGTAAATGTTTTAATTCGTTGTGTTATAAAATTGTGTCGTGTGCAGTACCGGTACACATACCGGATGAACTTGGAACAATCCACTTGCACGTCTTTTTATAATTACTTCGGAACAACAATAGCGGGAGTCTACGGGTATTAAGGTCGAGTACGTGTACTACGGGGTCTGCCAGGTTTTAGATCAAACAGAGAGTGAGGATGGTTAGCAGAGTAAGAATAAACGTTGGGCATGGTAAAGTCGAGAGCAGTGGAAAGAAGAAACAGCACTACCAGAGAACCAACCGAGCCACCAACTAGACCGACAAAATGAAGCACAGCGCCCGGAATTAATTATTCGAAATGAACGTTGCCCCGACGATGTCGCGGAGGACCATTAGCACCCGGAAATTGTCAGGCACAACGCCGCTATGCCTCATCCCTCATCGCCACTTGTCTGAATTCACTGCCGACTGGAATTTCTCAACCTTTCCAAGTACTATGTTACTCGCATGCAGTATGCTTAGACAAATTTCATTTATCGAACTGTAATTAATATTGAAATGCTGCTTCATTGTGTTCAAAATAATGATCACATTAATAACGAAGCATTACAAGAAATATATATTTTGCATATAGTTTATGTATAGTAGGATGAGGCGAAATAAAAACTTTTTTTTTCATATCCTTCACCTCGTAAAACTATACAGTGAGAAAAGAGTTTATTTGTAGGCACTGGGATTTGTTAACTGTTAACAAATTGCGAAATAAATATTCTGTTAGAGTGAACAAATTGTTTATTCGAATCTCTGAATTGTAGGCCCCACGAAACAAGGAAATCGTTATGGTTGTCCCGATAATCCTGATAAATTGTCACTTTTTATGCAACACTAGCCTACTGCTCACTCACTCGTATTTAAAATTTACAAGCGTCGCATAATGGCGGAGGCCGCGCAATACCGCAATATGAAAAGACGTTTAAGGATTTTTTTTTGTTATTAAAATGTTACTTGGTATAGTTTAAGGTTAAATGTTATTTCTACGTACATATCCTACTTTGTAGTATTGCAAAGTTTTCCTCTCAGAGATATATATTCACGGTGGCGTGTTGGCGCGTGGCAATTTGCCGATTGCTTCGAAGGGTGTGGCACAAAGATAAGTGATTCCAAATCGAGATCTACTAGCTCTTTGGAGTTCTCTTGTAAGAAGCACCGATGATAACACACATGTACACTGTGACCATGTACACATGCAGGAACATAAGAAGGTTGGAAAGCTAAACCGATCGCACGTTCTTGATGATGGTTATCGATAAAGTGGAAGTCAGTCAGTGAAGGAACCATAAGCATACTTTTCTGCGTTCAACCCTGGAGGCAGATGAAAATACCTATACAGAAATTCTAACTTCAAAGGGATCTTCCTTTGTGCATTTCCCTTCCTCAATCTCTCTGACGGTTGACGCGCTCCCATACCCGGAAACGTCTGTCCGTTGTACGGACGCTCCAAGTAACGAAGTGCACTGAGAGAACGCCCGTGTCGAATGATGCAACTTATAGGTTTGAATGGTTGACCAGAGTTCGACCAGACCACCGTCTCGAGATATATACGCACTTCAACTCGAGACCATGAGATAAGCGAGTAAAAGTGTAGGAATGGAGGAAGATAAAGATAAGTATAGAGAGGCTTGACTGAAATCGTTTTGAATAATTGATCTTTCTCGGTCAGAATGACAGGATATTTGAATGCAACTATAAAAAAGTTTTGTATTTGAAATATGAAAAGAGTAAAGTTGAATGTAGTGTTGCTGATGATAATCGTGAAGAATGATAATCGGTATTACTGGGAATGAGTCACAATGTAGTAGTTATCCTTCGCTAATACTATTTAATATGATTCTAACATTGGAAATGGTATAAGTTGTGGAAATAACTGTGGGATCTGTAGTTTTTATTGAAATTCAGGAATTCATGTTGTAATCATTGATACTTTGGTCTACTATCATCGTCCTTGTGAACAAGTTTTTACATTTAAAAATAAATCACGGTTATTGATTAAAAATTTTAAATGCACAAGGATTTCTTCTTATTCTGTATATCTTCATTGACTGAAAAAAAAAAGAAATAGTTCGCTTCAATATTTAAACTTTTAAAATTGTTATCGTCACCTGGTACGAATCTTGTATAAAACTATAGATGGAAACTGTTAGCGAAACGTGCTCGTATACAGTTTTCTTATCGAAAGTTGTTGCGGTATCGTGATATCACTAAAATGTGAAATATATAGATGTTGATGTCTGCTTATAAATTCCGGTAAGGGACGACGTAGACGATGGAATCGTTGGTTGACGGGGTGGGTCTTGTTGAAATTGGTAAAGTGCAAGTAAGCACGTTTCTGGGTAACGAGTCGACCCTCGAACCAATTTCTCGATGGTTTATCGGAGAAGCAATTTGTCCCACCGTCAGAGCAACCAACCGGTCCTCTCGATTCCGCTTGTTCCTTTTTTATTCTCGGTTCTTCAACTAAATGTCTACATATCTAGAGCTATGGCCTATATGTCGATATATGGTGCACTATCGTAGTTTTGTCTCAAAACAAAGCTCTTCTGCCTTAACGACGGGCTTGTATTACTAATATGTACAACAAGATCATGAGTACCCCTAAATTTTACAATCATTTGCGTATTAATAATAATAATAAGAAGAAGAAGTTGAGAAGAAATGGCTACAACAATATATTGATCGATGGTTTCCTTTTATGGTTTACTTACTAGATAAACCAGAGAATCATTATTGATTTATCATTTACTAAGATACTATGATACTACTATCATTTATTCATATAATATTTGTTTTCAAGATAAACTAAAATTCTAATGGGCTTTTAATTAATTACCCAACACGCATTACAATAATATTTGTCATTGCTTATCATACCTGGTTTATCCGGAAAATAATTTTAGCTACCCAAGCTACGCAAAATATTAAATATGGTCCATGAAAAAAAAAAGTAGCTGCGATAACCAATTCCAGGATATGCTGTGTCGCGAGTTAGTTACAGAAACCAAATCGAAATAGTATTCCCAACTATTTTCGATTGATTAGCGAAAAATAATACCGAAAACCAACGACTTGATTCCTGTAACAAATCACAGGAGGCTGTCGCCTCCACGAGCCGTTATTAGGTGGTGCAACTAACGTCGGTGGTAGTTGCGACAAGCATTTGGATAGTACCGTCAATCTACGAGTTGGTTCCCATTACCAATCGCTTTCCGTCCATAACCAACCGGTTGATACATGCTACGAGTAAAACTTTTCACATAGGCAAACGACGCTATTGTCGAAGTGACAGGTTGTTGCGGGTGGATGAGGGCTTGCAAAAAATAAAAGTGTAATGCATTGAACATATAGTAAATATATAGTGAAATATTGTAAATAGATTAGCTTCGTCTACCGAAGCAAAGTACGTACCGGTCCTCGCCACTATAAATAAATAGAAATATCTGTATCGATTTTTTTTTCGTATTACGCTGAACTGGTGGAACGCATCAACCAACCGATAAGCTGAGGTTACCATCTCGGTTGGTTACCCTTACTACCGATATTTTACCAACGACATTTTTTTTTATTGTCACCAACTGAATAGTTGGCGCTATGCTAACTATTCCGATTGTTTCTCGGTACCAATGAGTCAGTTTTCCCAATTACTTTTTTCTTTCCGTGTATAACTAATTGAACGATATCATGCTTGACACTTGATTTTCACTCTATTATTGGCCATTGCAGATTTAGGTGGCTAGATAATTCTTATCACCTATCTTATATAAAAAATTTAATGTCATCGTTTATTCATCTTCAAATGGCGCACTCTGTAATAATAATGTTTCTTCAGATTTTGGCATCGCTGATTTAGTATTCACGAATTGAGGTGTTTCGTATATTATTTTTTCTCACAAGCACCACACACATGTTTAATTAATAGTGCTTTTTTATTTGTATAATTTTGCTTTTTGAACCACGCACATGTGTATTCCTTTTTTTATTGTACACTTGTAGGTGTGAAATAAACCTTTCAAGAAGAAAGTTCGCAAACTGTGACCGAAACTTTAGAGATACCTGAGAATCATTCTTTTTTCTCCTATCACTCCTAAAGAAGTTGGAGTTGGCCGACCTGTAGCCGCTTCTTCTCAAATTGTTATCCATCAGCAGCCGCGTAATCACTATTATTGTAATGATGATGATGATGATGATGATGATGATGATGATGATGATGATGATGATGATGATGATGATGATGATGATGATGATGATGATGATGATGATGATGATGATAATAATAATAATAATAATAATAATAATAATAATAATAATAATAATAATAATAATAATAATAATGATAATGATAATAATAATAATAATAATAATAATAATACGAAGTATGGCTGACATTCTATTGATTACATTGTCATTGTGAGAATGAAGCTCTTCAAATAATATTAATCTTGAAACATAAAAGACTTGTTAGGTTGTTCATTTTTAAATTATAGAAAATATTAGTAAAAAATTAACCTTAGCTTATCACACTGGAGTATCTGGGATTTCAAAAACATGCACAAATATGTGTAGAAAAATTACCTAGGGTTAAGATTTTTAGTACTATAAATGTGGAGTATCGAGAACATGGGGTATGAAGAGTGTGGAATACCAGAGTGTGAAAATTGTGCAGTGGCGATTCTGATTGCCGAACGGTAATTTAATATATTTACTGAATTATTGTGATTCTGTACAAAATAAAGATCTTTGCTATCCCGTTCGAGTCTTCAGGTCCGTTCATTCAATCGAATCAAAAAAAGAAACAGGTAGAAGATGACAAGGTGAAAATTGAGAGAAAGGTTGAAAGTGTCATGTGTTCATTGCATTAATTAGCTCGATGGAGAACAACGAAAAGTAACATATCAGAGTGACAGAGAGCAAAGGAGTTACCGCTGTAATGTACAATACATATACATGCAATCGTGGCACGCGGAAACACCGACGACGACGACGTCGACGAGGGGTGGTTAAAGAACGAGTTCGAGATAAGATCGTCGGTAATGAACTAGCTTCGGGTCCAGGGCGTCTAATGAGGACGACGCCAACAAGACGCAGGAACCCAGAGATTCATTCGCAGTCTCAGCTTCTCTTATGCAGTTACGAGCAGTATTCAGGAACTATATCTTGAGTTACGCGTTGAAACTCTTCAAGCTTGAGACTCGGAAGAGTGTTAACTCAAGTCGGTGTTGAACTGTCCATCATCCGGACCGGAGTCACAACCTCTCCTCTTGAATGAGTGGAGTACCTGACTTGTGTTTACTATCTCTGTATATATGTATGTATTCTTTTCTCTAGTTCTCGATTTTCGCTGTAATTGGAAAAACAGGTTACAAGTTGCATCTAATGGTCTCTTGAAGTTTAATATCTTCAAAAATAAGTGAACTAAAGCCAAAGATAAAAGACAGAATTGGAGAAAGAATTGGAGTGGTGAAGGTGAGAAGAATTTAAAAGACTTTGAAGAAGACGAGAGGATTTCTTTATTCTATGAATTTATGTGATCTCAAACATTGTGATCGGTGACATTTCTGGATGACTTTTGTTAGATACTATCTTCTTGCCTTATGCCTTTTACTTTTGTTTTTCAAATTCTCTATCTCTATTTCTGCCACGAGTTATTATTGCGGTGACATTTCCCATTTTTATTCTCAGACCTGATGGTTGAAATGAGATTTTTACTACGAGATTAAACCAACCGAGCGCGCAATGATGCTGTCGACAACCATTCCTGGAAAATGGTCAAGATTTGAATAAGCTCTCAGGCAATTGGTAAAAGCTATTCCAACAACATTAATTGTATTGCAAATTTTATGGTGGAAGTAACTTTATTAAAAGTATATCTCTTCTCTACTGTAAATTATTTTTATGCTTTCGCAAGTAGGTAGAATTTACTCCGTTTATTTGTGTGGTGATACCTCTTTTCCGATAAATCCAATGTAAAAATAGTCAATGTTGATCCCAATTATCTTTTAAACAGTACAACCAAGTTACCTTTTATTGTTTTCATTCAATGCAGAAAAATGTAATATCGTGATAAAAAAAAAAACAATAAATAATAAGCTTAAGTTTTATATTTATGTAGTGGTCGTATATGTTAGATGTAAGTTTTTAATGTTTCGTTAATCCTGACCAATTATTTTTAATAAGATGATACTTTTGGCTTGTCGCATCTCGGGTCCGAGTCCAGCGCCCCCTGGATTCCTACGTTATCGATCTTTACGGTAGCGTAACGCACCATGCTAGAATTCTGGAGTTCCCGGTTCGATCCCTGGCTGTGGCGATATTTTTTCATAATTTTTATACTGGTGAGGAAATTCCTCGTAAAGATCGATAACGTAGAAATTACGGTGGCGCTAGCCTCGAAGCCGAGCTGCGACTCGACAAAAATGTCATCTTATTGAAAAGAATTAGTCGAGATTGACGAACCATTAAACACTTACGGTAAGCTTAAGTTACTATAGGTGTTTGCATCTCAACAGCTTTATTTGTGCGATACGGTCGTTTCAACTTTAACGCAGACTAAAATAACATAAATTGTTGGGAAAATTTTACTATAATAAAAATTGAGATTGCGAGTCGAAGAAGACACCCGATCGATGCTGAATTGTAAGTGCAAAGCAGTAGTAAACAGGAGATTCCGAGGGTGTTTTACGCCCGGCAATATATCAGCATATACTACGCGGATGGTGTGAGAATACCTATTTACAATTGATGTATACATGGAAAAGGAGCAACGAGGAGATGTTAAAATGTGAATAAATGAACAGATACGTTCGGAAAAATATTCCAGTTACACGACATGAACTATACTTATACAATAAATATAAAAGTGAAGTTCTCTTGCAGTACGAAAATATTCAAAGTATGATTTTCTCTATTGCTATTGTTGCGTCTGGTCGACGATATATCAGAGATTTTATTAAGTTCGATATAAAATTACTTCGTGAGTATCGTGTTTAAAAAAATGTTTCCTTTTGATTATACACATCTTACTATTCTTAAAAATGCCAAATTACACGGTAGAATAATTTAATGCATGAGCATTATTTATTAGGCCCTTTGTGTATGCATTAATTCGTCTTGTAGCAAATTTTGTGTGTTGATGGATATTACGGAGGACGATGAGGAAAGGCGAGTGTGGAGAGGGGTTGAGTGTTGCTAATTTGCATATTCTCATTATAGTTATCCCTTATACTATGTCCTGGGGCTTTTCCAATATTCTCGAGTGTACAAGGCTTTACCAAGGTATGCTAAATCACATTATATATATATTATACGGCATCGGTGGAGGATCCCAACGGCTTCGTGTTCCAATCAGATTGGACGATACCTACGCGCACTTGATAGTGGAGTCTCAAACGATAGCGCCAGTTCAGAGAAGGAGGGAGGGGAGAGAGGGAGAGAGGGAGAGAGGGAGAGGGAGGGGGGGGGGGGAGAGAGAGAGAGAGAGAGAGAGAGAGAGGGAGAGAGAGAGAGAGAGGACTTGGTGTCTTGACCGTCGGCGAACCTTCGGGGCTTTTCCGCGAGTGAGAGTCGTCTAGTACGTCGAGTGCACATTCCTCGAAAGCTCCAAAGAATTCACTGTCGTTACGAAGAAATACCAATGAGATTGTGCACGAATCTTAAACGCGACCACTCAAAAAGATTCTCAATCAACGAACGCTGTATAATAAATTAGAACATTTTGAATATGCTTGGTAGCAATAAAACAATAAAAATAAAAATAAAAATTTATTTGCAAAACTTTCAAATGTACTTTGTTCAAACTTCCCTGCTATTGCAATATTTTTCTTTATTTCTATCTGTTTACGCTTTTTCTTTTAATCTAAATGTCTAGGATCAACATGTTTTTATGAATATATTATATATCTATTAAAAATAAACACTCACGCTCATTAGATAAATTATACATTGTTCATTCTTTCAACAAACAAGTTTCCGAACTAATTAGTAATCGGAGGTAACCCGAGGCCCCGCTGGGTTTTTTTCGTCCTTCCTTCTATTCTTATTCTTCCTATGTAACGATGACAAGATACACCGTTTTGTCCACGAAGTTAACGTTTCCTCCAGCGGCAGGTTCCGCACTGTAGGAGAAATCCGCTACCGTTACTCTCGCGAGACTACATAAATCTCACTCTTCTTCTGTCTTCGTCTTATTTCATTCACCACTAGCACTCTGAGAACAAGATTCTTCTTTTCTCGTTGTCGCGTTCGTAATATTTAACGTCCGAGATACTGACCAATCTCTATTTATAGACCAAAACTATTTATTTTCTCTTCAGTACAAAACAGTATTTGTTGAGTTTAACCTACATATTCGAACATATCAAAAGAAGATATTTGTATTGACTGTATCTTCATTTTCTGAACAATTTGATATCTAAGGTTTGTCGTTACAACAGACAAGTGTAGCTACATCGAAAGTGAAACTTTTTATTTTATATTAAACTTTACACAATACAAAATTCTCGTAATCTCGAGACAACCGTTCAGTTTTATTGTCTTTTCTCGAAGGTTGGACTTAAATTAGGTTAAAAAGCTTCGGCAATTGACGACCTTAGGTTGCGTAACTTCCTTACGTTTCTGTCCTTTGTTCGGGACTCTCGTCACCAAGTCCACGATGTATACAAAAGGTGGAAAAAATTTAGTGAAGCCAAACTACGATTTTTAATAAAATAACTCTGAAGAGGGTCCCGAACAAATTTCACACAATTGTGTTAAAGATCTCAGAGAATCGAAAAAAAAGTGGCTGAGTCGGCAGAAAATACGTCTCCCATAAAATTGATATATTTCAGCCCTCGCACGGAACTTGGGTGAGCATCGACTGTGATAAAGTTGCCGAGTATATCCGATTGTTCCTGGTTGTTTCGTTGCCCTGCGCTAAGTTCCTAATTCTATTGCAACCGATAGCTCGGCTGGTGTCGTCTCATGTTCTTACTCCATTTGTCCTTGTTTCCAACTCCATATAATCCAGGCGCCTGTATCTGCCTCTCGGTGTATTCGATATCAATGTGCATTGTTCATTGTCTACCGTGCTCTGTGGCTTGTTGCCCTGTAGCATCTTGGCACCAGCAGGCCATACATATGCGAGATACATATTGAGATACAGTGGATGAGCCGCGAGCGATTTCTCCTTCTCTCTGTATCTTGATAGAGGAAGTTCTACGTATATAATCTTGCTGGTACAATAGTCTGGCACAATCACTAGAGCTGTGAAGGCAGTCGTGGCGACCGAACCTCAGAGAATGAGAAACATAATCACAAACATTAAGTGACAACCTACAAAAATAAATTGTCCACCCGTACAGTGAAACGAAAAGGCAACCGTGACAGTACAATCAAGTGAATGGTCAATTACAACAAACTCCATATAAGAACGAATAAATGAGAATATAGAACGAGAAATAAAGGGACGAATGAGAAATAATAAAAGGACGTAAAAGATATATATGAAGCTCGGGATAGTCAGACCGCAATAGCCTGGCTTATAAGCTATTGAAACGACGAGATTCAACAGATTATACTATCTCGTGGTCAGGTGTCTCGACCACGACTGGCTACTATACCAACTGCTCTCGAGTTCTTTACTCGTTTCGACTCGAATTCTGTGGTCGACTATGTTCTGTATATATCGCCATTTGGTTATCCTCAATTAACTGATGTTTTATTCAATTAAACGAAGGATTTGATTCACTTATTTAAATGTATCACGTTAAACTGTCGACATGTTTATTTTCTAGTACAGAACGTTGATCTTTGTACCAACGGCGGTACGAAATATACGGAAAATTAAACAATTTCGTTAATTAAATTTTCGTCCTATAGTTATAGATATTCGCCGCAATTGATTCCACCGAAACGAAACTAATTTTCAATTATTTTTTCTCGTTTTCTCTACAGAGGCAGACTGCTGTGTTGGCGAGGCAACTGGCGAAGCATGTTGGGAACCTTGTTACTGCGTCCTTCTTCAGGACGAGCAAACCCTCACTGCCTACAGAAGCGAGGATATGGCTGTAAGTATATGTCTTGTTAAAATTCTTCATGAAAATTCAACGATAACTAAATTTTTTAAAAATGTTGGTAATTAGAAACGTGTACTTTATTAGTTTTTTACTACATGGATTCAAACAAGTGTTGTGAATTGGCTTTAAACGCGTCGCTTACTCGAAGGACTTTTTATCCAAGTCGATTCGTGAACGAATCGACAAAAGCTCGATGGAAAACGTGCGACGAAACGTAAGGGGAAAGAGGTCTTCGGCATTTCCTTTGTGTCTCGTTTGTTCGAACACACTTCCGTAGATGAAACGATCGACCGACGACGCGTTTGCACAGTTTTTCTCACTCTTTCTTTCTCTACTCTTCGCATTCGACCATCAATGGTCGGACCTACAAACGCAATTAGTCCTTTTCGTCGTTCTCTTCGTAATGCTACTTCGTCTTTGGCGTTTTCCTTTCACACGTAATAGTATACCATGGCTATCGAGCGCTTGAGGTAAATGGAATCTTGTCCAGTCTTTCCGTCTCTCATTCTCTTTTAATCTTGGTAATATTGATTATTGTCAGCCATCAAGGGCTTTCCTACTATCACACGGATAGCCAATGCATACCTTCGTTCGTGCGAAATGTCTTCACTCGATTGCAGTTCATTCCATTCGATTGCTTGATACACGAAGAAGGCCCAATCGGCTTAAGCTAATGCGTGATGAATCGGTGAAACCATTCTGTAAGACTCTATCGGTGGAATTAAATTTTACCAGTGAATACAATGTCCTAATAAATTGTTGAAATCAATAAAACCAAATAATTGTAAATAATCTGTTGACAATTCGATCTTTGTCGAGATTTTTCGTTTTGATTTACCCTTTCGTGCCTGCCGTGTTATATTTTGCTTGTTCTCTTTGGACGTTTTTTTCTTAATTATTTTAATTAAGTGACTTTAAGTTAAGGTAAATTATCCAACAAAGAACTCATTATGATATGACATTTGTTGTATCAGAATTTTTCGTATATAAAAGTGATTAAAAGGGCAGAAAGTATTTTTTTATGCTGAAGAACAATGGTTGGAGTTGAAGAGTTAAATCAACGAATTGATGGTTTTATAGCAAAAGATTGGAATATTGTTCCATCAATAAAATATCAATGTAGTCTTGAATAATTTATCGAAGACTAATCTATGCTAAAAAAAATACTTTATCTAGTTGTTTACTAAATGAAACTTCAGTCGAGTTAGTTTCGTGTCTTTTGAAATTTCGATTCAATCACCAAAAAGCGCTTGAAATAAGGTATGCGAGCCGAATCGTTACGTCAGAAAAATAGGTCATCCCTTGTTTTTGCTTCGTGCAGGTTACTGAGCATCTCGAAGATGCAGCCGAATACTGAAATTATATCCATCTAGTAACAGTGTCACGTTTGAACTCTTGAACTAATTGAACAGCTAAGTTCATAGTCATCTTTTCTTCCCATGAAACACAGTTTTTTTTTCGCTACTTCTAAACGTAGTCTATGGAAACGCTTTCAATTTACTCTCCTGTAACTTTTCTTTACTTTTTTGTATTTTCTACTTTGTCTTCTCATGAATCGAAATAGATGATTCGAATTATTCTTTACTTATATTTTCAATTTCTACGACGAGGTTTCGTATTATATTTTTCGAGTATTTGGATTGATTCTGATAACGTTCACGGTAAGTGCAAATTCATTGACTGCGTCATTGAGAACATAATTTCGCGTTAATCTATTTTCCAGTCAAATTGCACAAACACAGATATTTTCTGTGATATTTATGTCTTTTACTTTTTGCCAACCAACTTAGTTTATAACTTCACCCTTTCCAATCAACCTTGTTCGTCCACCCTTCCTTCCCGTTTGTTCCCTTCCCGTGTTTTAGTGGCGGCTTTGTGGTCTGGTTGGTGTTAGAACAACAAACGAATAGCTGAGAGCCACGAGAAGGGAGAGCAAACTCTTTTGCCGGAAAGAAATCACCCTCCTCCTTCACTCTTCATTCTGTGGATTCGCTATCCCTGGCAGCGGAAGAGTCGCCCGAGGATGGATAGGGGTGTGGATTAAATCGTAGACGCGTCTCCCAGACCCTTCGTATTTCCCCTTTCTGTCCACCCCTTTTCCTGGTCCTGTTTTCCACTGGTTGTACCCATCCTCCTTTAGGCTTGGATAGACGCGAGAGGAATAGTACCGGCACGTATAAGTCTGCCAACCGCTATTCCCGTCTCGTGTTCATCCGTTACCTTGTACTGTACTATGGTATTCTACTGGCACTCCACTCCCTTACGATACACACGTCTATTGCTCCCCCGTGAAGGGTTGCGCACGCCTCATCTTGTCTTCTATCTCGTATCTTCTTGTGTGCATGTAAAGGATGAATATGTGAATGTGTTTTTCGTATGCGATACATTACTTTAGCGTGAACCTACGACGATTAAAAATCACGAAATTTATGATTGCAAAATTTCGGAATTCCATTTATTTTACTTATGTTTAAAATGTATGGACTATAAAAAAAAGTTGCAATGGAGAACTACATTGCTTTCTTTATATTTTTGTCTGTTGTACCTACACATAGCCTCCGAGAAAGCCTATGAGAATACAAGACAATGCGTTGCTACATTTTGGCTGCATAGAAAAAGCTTTGTCCATTGTCTGTGAATCAAAGAAATTAGTAAAAACAAAAATGCGCAAGATTTTACATTGATGCTTTTTTTAAATTTTTGAAAGAATAATTCTTCAATCTTTTCGACAATCTTGAGTGACAAGTCTTGAAAAATCGTAGAGGGCACTGAAGAAGATGGAAGAGTCAACAGCTCAAAATGTACGTGAGCTAGAGCACAAACACATTTTCCAAAAAATTTCAAATCCAATAAAATCTGGATAGATGTTTAAATTATTGCATAAACTATAACAGACACAGGGTCATAACCGCTTCACTTTCTTGCAAAATTTTATACTCGTTTGACGAGGCTGTTCTTAAGTTGTAGAGGTTTAAATGTTGCAAGTCACATCATCTAGGTATGCGTACAGACATTTTACAATTGTAACTAAAGAAAAAAAAGATCACGAGAATAAAGGTTTCTCTACGAGAAAGCAAAATCAACTTCGTAAAAATCAGCCACGAAATGTTGTAATTGCAAAATGTTGCAATTATATTAATTTCTTTTACGATTAACTCTACGTACTTTAAAAAATAAACCTAGGGGAGTTACGACTGTGTCACATTTACATCTAAATTACACGATACACATGTCTATCTCGATCTCATCTACCGGCAACATTCTATTTCCGCTTCCAGGAGAATTTAATCTCCTCTATGCCGTAAGCTCTAGAACCGTAGCTGAGATGAAAAGTTTGAAAATCGACGAGTGCGATAAAGAAAAAAGAAAAAAGTCTCCTTAGGGAAGGAAGACTGAGTAAAATTGTAGGTGTAGGTGAGGTAAGAGGATGAAATCTGACGCCAAAAGGTACATTTTATAGGCATACAGATAGAAACACAACATACTCGGAAAAACGAAGAATATAGAAACGTGAAAAAGCGAGTGTCTAAGCTCCTTCAATTCTTTTTTTTTTTTTTTTTCATTCCCATTCCTCCGCGAAAGCGTGATCGGGATAGACAGTAGAGAAAATATTGGGTGCTAGAAGCTCGTTTATCCTTTTTTTTTTAAATTTTCTTTTATGCATCAAGGAAGCCTTAACCCTTTTCGATCTAGTGTCCTACTCCGTCGCGTCCTTATTTCCTTCTTATTCAAGCTTGCCATTTCATACAAAATGTTTTATTATTCGTAAACTAAAATCGAGAAAGAGCGATGGTTTTAAATAAAAATCGTTATCTTAAGAAAATCTTTTATTTGTTTTTTAGTCTTCTTCATCCTTCCTGTTAATCTCACTTCGTCTATACCATTTTTTTTTCGTTTCGGATAATTTATTCTTCCCTGCAATCTATTTTTCCTCCTTTTCTTACCTCGTATTCACGTGCCCGATACCGCATGAGAGCGAAAAGGAGGGACGATGATCCACCGTCTTGTCTATTGGTTTCGAGCCTTCTAGACGCTTGAATATACGTTCCCGTAACGCGTTTCCTGGCACGTACAGGTTCGAGGAAATAGAGGACAAGAATGAAGTAAGGAAGGGAGCAATATAAAGGTACAGTGTAAGAAAGCTGCCTCGCGAAGGAAAAGAAGAAAGGGTGGGAACGTGAAAAGGCGCGAGGGGCAGGATATAGGCGAGGGTGGAAAAAGGTAATCGGAAAGGTGAACGAACATCCACCATTACACTTCCACTTTCACCTCTACCTTCACCATGAACCTATCAAACCATCCACCACCTTGCAGACCTTTTTTTTTTATTTCTTCCTCTTGTCGTTCTTCGTCCCTTCATTCACAGGAGGTTTCCGTAGAGGCATCGTGAGCTGCTGTTACGATAGGTCGTCCATCCTGCGCAACGTGCAATCTGTTCGCGATTCGCCATGAGGAGACATCCTTGTCGTAGTTTATAGATATAAGTATATTAGATATATGCTAAGAAAAATATATGTAGATAAGAAAGCCGGACAGAGTCACCTTCGACCCCACCTTTCATCGCCACGGAAGGAATATACAGCGACAAATATGTGAATGGGCATACATGTAAAATACATACTGGAAGCTCTATTTAAAATAAAACTGTGTAAAGCAGTAAAACGTTCTATATCGTTTCTATATTTTACATGTTCTCTCGTACATCTATATTCCTTCCATAGGTGCAACCTCTGGGGCTGCGAAGTCCTTCCATGTGTAGATGTCACGCCGAATGCTACGCTTTCAGAAACAGAAATGAAAGCTGCATTGAGAAAAACCTATTTAGATGTAGCCAATTGAATTTACTTGTTTTTGAATCTATTTCCAGGAGCATCCACAGAAAGAAAAAATTGCAAGAACGACTAAATATGTGTTTTACGGGTAACAAACTAAATATTTAGTTGATTGAAGAAATATTTACTCAATCGAAAGAATAAAACATTTTGTTGAAAGTTTATTTTGAATTTAATTCGATTAACTAGATATTTAGTTCTCTCGAGAATTCGCAACTCGTAAATGCAGAACTAAGCTTATTTTACTAAATCTTTCACTCGGTGTTTCGACTTGACAATGAAGTATCATACATTTTTCGACAGTGTTCTCTTTCGCGGACACGTCAAAGTGAATTTAATTGAGATAATTGTAGCTTCGTTGAACTGTATGATATGGTGGGATCAAGTTTATTTGATCAGTTTCACCATTATCAACCTCATTTGAGGTTGAGATAATTATATTCAGTTAGCTCAATTAAATTGAGCTTGTACCGACTGAATTAAATTTGCTCAAACTAAATTCAGTTGGCTTCATCTAAATAACTTTTTCTCGTCGATGGAAAGAAAATATAAATTATCAGAGAGCGAAGAAAAGTGTGATTATCGAAAAAGAAGGTTGACAACCGTGAATGTGACGGCAGAACGCGGTGTGTTGCTTCCTTTGGATTTTCTAAGGATACGTATTTTTGTCAAGACGCATTGTCCTTGATCATTCGATGGATCAACGGATATTGAACGAATAAAAAGTAATGGATGACCCGTCCTCGCTTGGTCGTACGCAATAAAACGAGGGATGGATTTATGCTGGAATGGCATGAACGTCTTTCGCGATAAGCTTTCGACCTTTCGCCAAAGGTGACTACTTCCTCTACTTTGCCATAACCTCTCACCAACCAGAGGTATACTTTCTTCGGATTCAATAGCTTCTTTATCCTCGAGAGTAATTTGTAAGCGACGGCTCCATCAATTTCTTCGCTATATCTACATCTGGCGTAATAATTTAAGTTTTAATGTAAAAGATAAAATGATTGAGGCAGTGCTCTTTGGAAAATACTTCATTGCAGAAGCAGTAACGTTTCTTGCAAATTGAAGATAAAAGTCCTGACTCCTGAATTTACGGTTCAATGTTCCCATTTGATAAGAAAAAAAAAAAAAAAAACAAAAGACATTTCGTTTTATCGATTAGGGCTTATTGAACGTTGAATTTTTCGTAACAATTTAATCCAGGATCTTCAAATTATCACTAGGATAAAAAAATGGTGCATACATTTATATCTAACAGAAATTTGATCAACTGGATATTTGTAGGATGAAGTGGTCTAGAGCACTCGTTCCATTGACACTTTAGTTAGCCTGGCGACTGTCTTATAATACGTTAAAGTTATATATAGTTATGCACATCCACGTGCAAACAGTATTCAAATATGGTATCACGCTCGCGTAATACGTTCCGCAAACGTACAGGAATTAACTTACCTCTACACTGTTATACGTTTTATCGTCGGTTCGCATGTGTCTCGTTGACTAAGTACACCCAGCACAGAGAAATAGATTAAGCACGCAGGGTGTACGGCTTAATTTCCTTCTGTGAAGTGCAGAGATGAGATAGAAATGTAAAACGGAACGACGGGACCGGCAAGAGCACCGATGCAAAGGCGCCTAAGCATCAGGTTCTAGTTAAACTCTGACCCGAGGGACCCCCGAACGTGTATCCGTGACGGTGTGAAGAGGGTCGAAGGTCTCGCTCAACATGCTATATCTCGCGCTTTCTTCTGTAAAGATGCCATGCCGGGTTCAAGGCTCGTTGGGACAGGCAATAGGGAACGAAGGGTACATTTATATAAACCATCCCTATAGACTACATATTACCATACTATGGAGTGACGGTTTATTGCTGTATCAACGTGGCAAAGTCACGTTGATTCAGTGTACCCCTAACTTGTTTCCGCTACGATAATTATTCATTGTGGCACACCTACAGAGTCAACTTTAATTTGCATTAGCTTTATCTGACACTTTTTCGTACTTTCTCATATGCAATCAATAACCTTTCGTAACTTAAGCTTGTAGATCCTTAAGCTTAGCCTAAATACAATGTTAAGTGGTGTAACTTGCGGATATTTTTTCATTCCATGAGAGATTTTTTTCTCGTACGTTGTATTGACACATTATCTGGCTTCAATTTAGGGACAAACAGCCTAGCAATATTGGAAATATATTCACTGATCCGGAAGAGATACAGCCTGTTGTACTTGTGAACTTTTTGTTTAGCTCCAGTTCTTTTTTTCATACCTCTCTCTATCCTATATAAAGATTTTCTACCCTTGTTCAATAAGATGGCGGAGATAAACACACGCCTCAGGCATACACAATTCAATGAATCTCCAGTAGATACGGTAAGACTCCATTGTTAGTCGAAAGAAAATAAATAAAAAAAAAAGCTCTTCTTATCACTTTTCCTTGGTTCCTTCCGTTGATGTATTCAGGGCGGGCTTCCGGACCCGACCTTTCCTCACCCTCGGCAACATATTTTCATAATATCGTTAGAATTCCCTCGAACGGGATTCTACGCTTCTTTTATACCTCCATCTACATTCCTGTTTCTTCCCTTCGAAATGACAAATTGGCGGGTGTGGGTAGGTTACCATAAAATTTATTTCACAGCTCAATGCGTCGGAACGTCTCTCTAACGTGGTTGAATGTCTATATAATCTTTTTACAGTTACCATCATCAAAGACAATTTAGTGTTATGCAGTGACAAATATTTCACTCATTACAAATCTGGTCGAATTTTCATGGAAATATCAATAAATCATTGTGAAAATAATTCAAAGTCTAAAATTTAATAAGCTTGTCTTTTTTTTTTTAATAACAGGTGGGTCACTCGTTACTCTTTAATCATGTCAAATTTGTTTGAAATCAGTAGGACCATTGAAGTTTTTATACTTACATTTTGTTTTTCAATGCAGAACGTCACATTAACATGCTAACTTGAGAAAATTGTAAGCTATCGAGCTGTAGCTTTCCACAAACGGGAACTTACGTTCAAGGTTGGTTGATGTTGCATTTTGACAGAATCGGATTCAAAGTTTTTTTTATGATATTCTTCGAGTCATCCATAAAGGCCTAAATCGATCAAGAGAATTTCAAAAAGACTAACGGACATTTGTATTTTTTTCTAAGATTTGACGCTCTATTCGATCGAACATTTCCGGCTGATTACGAAACATACCGAATTTTTGTTGAAATAAAAAATTCTATGTATAAACGCAAAAAAAAAAGGTAAAAACTTTACATTCACGTTTGCAAAGAGAAAATCTTCCTTACGTAAATATCTATACACTTTGCCAATGCGCCGGAAGTCTTCATTGGTCTTATTACAAGAAAAGCCCATGTAACGTTGTATCTATATCTCTTGTACGCTATATATATAAAGTAAAGGAGGTCCGATTACCCCTCGGAGACTCGTAGCTTTTCGAAAAGTCGTGCAGAACCTTCAAGACGACAGAAGATACTTTGGTATACATATATACGAGAGTTGCATCTCGGGTGCGGGCGGTTGTGGCAGCAGAGCAGTCGCTAGCTTCCTTGAGGGAAGAAGCTTCAAAA
This sequence comes from Cylloceria caligata, assembly GCA_963942595.1. Classification (NCBI taxonomy): domain Eukaryota; kingdom Metazoa; phylum Arthropoda; class Insecta; order Hymenoptera; family Ichneumonidae; genus Cylloceria; species Cylloceria caligata. The sequence goes on from OZ012704.1 coordinate 73,662,851, forward strand.
GTAGCTCGCGTCCTCGTTATAAATTCCCTCGTTATAAATTCACGCGGCACTTGAGTCGAAAAGAGAGCTTGTGCGACGCGTTCCAGATGTAACCGCAAGGTATCTTCGGTTCGGTTTTTCTTTCACTTCTACATTTTCTGTTGAAAACGTAGTTCACGAAAGGATAGATATAAATGGTGGGAAGAGAGGTAAAATATCGCTTCGTCTGAATGTACCTGCGAAAATCCGGATTTGCCAAGTCGTCTGGTACGCCACGCGAGGACGAAATATACTCAAAGAAATCCCCAAGGATCCGTGCATGGTCTTTAAGCAATTGTAAATTCGCTAGAACGAAAGAATTAAGACGTTTTGGCGGAATCGCATACAATTTAAAATGCCGAGTCTGTAAAGTGAAGCTATTTCCGATCAAAAGAACGACAAACTCTTCACCGGATCTTCACCGGAAAGCTTTTCCACTCTATGTGGCGATTCCATGTTCAATTTTTTAAATTTAATTTCCAAAAATAGACATTGCATATATCTAAATAATCTACACATGTTTAACAAAAATATTTCTCATGGGATCTCAGATGATATCGACTCTTCTTCTTCCTCCCACAATCACCGATCTTCCCATTGCTTCCGCTGGAATTGAGAATCTCACACACTCAACAGCTAAACTTTTTCAATTATTAGCTACGTCAAGCATAAAACAAGAAGGAAATGGCAAGTGGCGGAAGGTATACACCTAAGGAATACCTAATTTTGTTGATAAATGATTTTACTAAGAGAATAAGGATACGAGTGCGTCTGACTTTCTTCCTTGAGACGTCACTCATCTATCTAAAGTGTGAGTTTACACTTTAAAGCTAACGGTCGTTTTATTATCTTCCGTTATAGTTAACAATTTCCTTTATAGTTTCTATGGCTTCTATCTTTGTATAAAAATGCTTGTTTTGCTTATTAAGGTGTCCCGAACGGAAATTTATCTATGTGATAATTATATGCAAAAAATATATGTGAAATAGAAAAGACTTTATATTTTGAGCATATATATAGCATTAGAATAAATCTTAAATTTTTGTTATTATTAAATTTCAATCCTGCTTAACGACCTTTTTCACGTGAAATCTTAATGCAAAAAAAAAATGAAGAATTTAATAGGGCATTATGGAAAATCGCACTTTCTCGACATTTCAATCGGACTATTAACGCCGTTTGCAATTATATAATGGAGATAACAAAGTCATCACTTATATATGTAAATTAGATTGTAAGGATTTCAGTGCGATCATGAAAAAAGGGACTCACCGAAGATTTCATATAAATATATTTATTGGAACTGCAGACAAACAGCTTAAATCGGCGATAGTCGCGAGCTTCGTCTCAAACTCACATCGAAAAGTCTCGTCAGTTGATCAAAATCGGGTGAAATCAACCAATTAATAAATAATCTAAATCGGATAAATTTATGTATCTGCTCTTCCGGCTTTAATGGAAGAATAATTTTTTCATTGTCTTCCACTTTAGTATTACGTCGTTTTGATGCGTAAATGAACGAAACATCACTTGACCACGATGTAGTTGGTAGTCCTCCTATTTCACTAACATTGATTTAGGCATAACACGACTATATAGGACTTCCTATTAGTTACATAACCCACATTTGGTCCCTTTGACATGGCATACCGCGCTGGTTCAAAATGCCTGAGGTAATACTGGTTCCCGAGTCAATAAAGACCCTTCTTTTCGCTATAGGTAGCCAACTTCAACGTACGAGTATACTATTAATATTATTACAGTCCTGATAGCGGAAGGCAGATAAACTTACTATACCCAACGTCGATATAGCGCGCTGTTTTTTTCAGGGGATAGAGGTATTGATCTCTCTCGTTCACCGCTAGATCGATAATCTTCGATCTAGCGATTATATAGCATATTCTCGATGCGCAATAAACAGGGGTTACACTGACGCGTAAGTTATATACGAGTCTTGACATCGTCGTCGAGAACAGAATCGATAGGATAAAAAGAAAGGGATCGACAGTCGACACGTGTGCGAGCTCGAATGCGTAATCGGGTGGTAACGGTGTGTTATCGAGGAGAATGGGCGTACTTCTGAACCGGATGTGTAAACACAGTACATTTATTGTGCATAACAGCTGCAGTACTACACCTGATAGTACGTGTTACCAGAACACGACTAGCTCTTATTTGTGCTGTTCGCGCGTATCTCGTCGCTCGCGAAAACTTGCGAATAACCGCGGAACGCGTACAAGCAATAATCTTCTTGCTCACGTCTCGAAGAATAGAGACAGAGCCATCTTCCTGTATATACGTGTTGCGCATGTTTTGGATACAGCTCTAGGTGAGGCGAAACCTCAATACTTGAACGCATTAGATGTTTCTCGCACGATCTTGAAGCGCCATTTTGTTATATCTCTCTCGCACACATACATGCTTCGCCTCCCTTTAACTTAAAGTTTCTCAATTTCGCGGATATCCACTCTCACGATCCTCGAGTGGTTAATCACGGCAAAGTTTGTCTTAGGAGATACCTCATATGTTATGCGCTTAAATATCTCAACTTTGTGTTTGATGCAAGATGTGACGGTGCCTTTAGATGGTGTTAAAGAGAGTCTTCTCCGCTACTGCCACGTCGCCGCGACTTTGATCACCAAGTTACAACGATTTAATTCAATTGACCTTCTTTCGATACGAGATGTGTAACTCGTTCATTGCACTATCCACGTGAAGCGGTATTCCGAGGTTGGAATACAGAGCGAAGATCTAGAATTGAAGTGACCAATCGCGGTCACTTTGCGTTCTCCAATCTCTATTTTTCAATCGAAGATTTGTAGGTTTACTTTACTTTCGTAAATTAATTAAATCTCGTGAACGAGAGGTTCTTTATTTTTAATTTTTGACCGGGATTACTTCCCATCGACCCACAAGAGGAAGTATATGCGTTTCATTGCAATATATGCTGTTGAGCGGGGTGAGGAGGGTGGGATTCGTTGCCCTTAAATTTCTCCACGAAAGCTAACAATCACTTAATCAACACGTACTCGCATTTCTTAAATATTTCTTCATATACATACAGTATGTTTGGGCATATGATGTAGTTCATGTTGATCGCTAAACGATTCACTGGCGGCAGATGATCGAGGCAACTAAATCTCTCGTAAAACGCAACAGTAGCATTCAAGTCAAAGCGATTCTTGCCGCATCCTCTACGAATTTTTTCTGTCAATAGAGCTGCAGCGTATAATAAAGCAACTGCAGCATCCTCTCGAGATCGAGATCGAAAAAGTTGAATAGTAACCGTGCGCGGCTTGGATATCTCCTCTTTTCTTGCTTTCAATGACTTATGCGAATAGCTGTACATATTACACATAGAGAAGGATCTAATAAAAATGACGATGAAAGAGGTTAAAAAAACTGCAACTACCGTAAATACGGTGACAATTATTAGAAAATTTCACGCTTGTTGACAGGTGGCGCCACGCCGCGGCCGCTACAAACATTACTAACAGACTATTAGCAGTTTTTCCTCAGGTTATATGGTAATTTCTACTAAATCCTTTTGTTCTTGTGATTCATAAATTCCAAATTTTTTTATGACACTTTCCTCTGTACTCATCCATGTATCTACAAAAATATTTTCGTCTTAAGAATTTGAGTCCCTCTTAAAAATCAGTAAACGAAGTATATAAAAATGTATAGATAGCACATACGAAAAATCGTTTATTGTTTTATATATCGTACAAATCATAATTGTCATATTTCTGTACAATTATTTTTCTTCTCTCGGACGCAGCTATTCGCCGGGACCGGATGTATGTTCAAGTCTCACACAAAGGTATTGTCCACGTTTCATCGATGTTCGTAATTTGTAAATATTGTTTTGGCGTTAATGTACTTATTGTACTTGTTTGTTTAAATGTTTCCCGCATATGTAATGTCATAAACAAAATGTACGTGTTGTAAATAAGATTTTTCTACAGGGAAGACCAATCGACTGATGATCACGTAACGAACAATTCATTAAGTCGCACACGAATTCTTCCGCATTGATTTTTCGTATTTTATAAATATAATTTTGCGTATAAATAAAAAAAAACGTGAAAGAGATTCACGTGATTCAAATTATTCCGGTCTTCCCTATGTCGAAAACCTCATAACAATATGGCGTTGTCTGCATGCCATCTTATAATCTACGTTATCACGCAATAAATTAATATTGTATGGAATTGCTCTTAATCCAGTTGATCAGTGAGATTCGTTCAATCGAGATCCTACCATTTGCTACAACAGCAAATGACCAAGGACTAATTAAACTAATGGGACACTTGAGGGAAAATGCGGTCAGGTCTGTGCTTCGGTACACCCGAAAGAATGCGAATATACTAATTGGATATGCCTCCCACCACTCCTAGGGTAACACTACGCGATGGAGCGAACAGAGCCGGTGTACCAACTAGGCACGAGCGAACTCCCGCTGCGCTGGGATCCTGAACGGCGCGTGCGTTGCATAATTGGACACATTCGTTCGCGCCGTGGTAATAATTGCGTTAACGCGATGACTGCAAAACGCTCGTATCCCTCTCTACCGTTCAAGCACGCATATATGTATAGATAAAACAGTAACCGGCGATGCCCCGATCCCCGGCAACTATATGTACTGCTGCATACATTCATATATATATACATATATATATTGTATACTACGCAGAGTCGATGCACTCCGCGCTCTCGTTTAATCTTTCTTTCACTCGTTTCCCTCGTTCGTTCTTGCGCTCATTCGACCGCGATCGAATTCATACGGGACCAACGGTCCGGTACAGAGGCATACGCCCTTCGCTATCTCTAATTGGGTACTGATGAGCTACACTCGTTTTTGTATTAATTTTAACTCGTTTTAGCGTCCATCGGCCTATCAGGCTATTCAACCGTCTAGGTGAAAGTGTTATAAAAATTGACAGCCGCGATACAATGATGGTCGTTGAATATTTTTTTTCTCGCTCGTTTCAATACATTTTCTGGGGCACATTTGTGTATTACCTTTTTATTTTTTATTAAAAGGGACATTTTTAATCTTCAACTATATCGAATTCTCAAGTTGCCGAATCTTATCTTTGTCTGGAAAATTTTTTATAGGTCTTAATGGCTGTTTCTTTTTTGTTGTTGTTGACAACAAAAAACAATGCTGGAATATATAGAAACGGAATCTTTAAAGGGAAAGAGATTTTGATAATAATTTCAAAAATTATGGTTATAAAGGTAAATAAAATGTTATGAAAAATGTGCGAATATCAGTTTTCTTTTTAAAAAGGAAAAGGTGAAATTTAAGGAACATGGCTACCATCACTGTGAAGGTGCAGTGCGCGAGAGGGTTGGTTGATACACAGGTAGCCAGCTGAATAATTCTTTACACATAGAGTTATTATCAGGACATTTGAGATTGAGTCCGAGTCAAATAAAGGGTGATTTTTTAAGAGCTTGAGAACTTTTTTTTAAAAAAAAACGCATAAAATTTGCAAAATCTCATCGGTTCTTTATTTGAAACGTTAGATTGGTCCATGACATTTACTTTTTGAAGATAATTTCATTTAAATGTTGACCGCGGCTGCGTCTTAGGTGGTCCATTCGGAAAGTCCAATTTTGGGCAACTTTTTCGAGCATTTCGGCCGGAATAGCCCGAATTTCTTCGGAAATGTTGTCTTCCAAAACTGGAATAGTTGCTGGCTTATTTCTGTAGACTTTAGACTTGACGTAGCCCCACAAAAAATAGTCTAAAGGCGTCAAATCGCATGATCTTGGTGGCCAACTTACCGGGCCATTTCTTGAGATGAATTGTTCTCCGAAGTTTTCGCTCAAAATGGCCATAGAATCGCGAGCTGTGTGGCATGTAGCGCCATCTTGTTGAAACCACATGTCAACTAAGTTCAGTTCTTCCATTTTTGGCAACAAAAAGTTTGTTAGCATCGAACGATAGCGATCGCCATTCACCGTAACGTTGCGTCCAACAGCATCTTTGAAAAAATACGGTCCAATGATTCCACCAGCGTACAAACCACACCAAACAGTGCATTTTTCGGGATGCATGGACAGTTCTTGAACGGCTTCTGGTTGCTCTTCACTCCAAATGCGGCAATTTTGCCTATTTACGTAGCCATTCAACCAGAAATGAGCCTCATCGCTGAACAAAATTTGTCGATAAAAAAGCGGATTTTCTGCCAACTTTTCTAGGGCCCATTCGCGGTCAACATTTAAATGAAATTATCTTCAAAAAGTAAATGTCATGGACCAATCTAACGTTTCAAATAAAGAACCGATGAGATTTTGCAAATTTTATGCGTTTTTTTTTTAAAAAAAGTTCTCAAGCTCTTAAAAAATCACCCTTTATATGAAGGGGTTCGGATAACATGGAATTTTTTATTTTTCGAAAAATCCACGTTATTCGGTAGAAGATCGGTAAAAGGGTTCAGTGTTTTCATGCAATTAAAAATGTATTGAATTTATGAATGCTTCCGAGGCATCTGTGACGAACCCAGCTTTGTTTTTTAAATGTCAAAATTTTACTTTCTTATTTTATTATTTTATCACGTTTGACAGAGCTTCGTCTATGAGAAGCCAAAATCGAATAACATATTTCCTCATAGAGGTGACTTTATCCAAAGGTGAAAAATAATGAGGAAATAACGTGCAAGTTATAATTTGCATTTTTTTCTCCTTCTTCATAGTAAAAGCTTTGTTTTCGTGAAAAAAAAATTTCTCGACATTTTGATGTCCGTGTACTCAAAATGTTCTGAAACGTTGAGAAATCATATTTAGAGAGAGGGGGAAGAGAGAGAGAGAGAGAGAGAGAGAGAGAGAGAGAGAGAGAGAGAGAGAGAGAGAGAGAGAGAGAGAGAGAGAGAGAGAGAGAGAGAGAGAGAGAGAGAGAGAGAGAGAGAGAGAGAGAGATCTGTATCTCGAGAACGGACGACTCGATCATCCTGAAACTCTGCAGACGGGTCAGGTCGCAACCCCCGTCAGTAAGCTGTAATTTTCACCCAAATCGCTGTCGAGTGTCTCATTTTAAGATTGTTTGAATTTAAAAAAAAAAGAGGTATGCTGTCTAACTTTAGTAATTTTTTACCTTTTGAATTGAAACTTTGTACAAGAATAGACCAGGAGGACAAGAATGTTCGGTATTGAGTTTGGTATGAATCGATCAAGACTTTCAGATTTGAAATACTGAAACTTGGCATACAAATTGGCTAGGATACAAGGATACTTGGCCTTGAATTTGGTGAGAATCGATTAAGAGGTTTATACTTAATGAAATTTGCAATTTTACCGATTCTTTTATTTTACTTAAAATTTGTATACTACTTCTTCTATGAAGAATCCAGAATTGAGATAACCATTACCCGTAGAGGAGATTCTGTAGGTTGGCGAAAATCACGAGAAAGCAACATGCAAAATTCAAATTTGTACATTTTTTAGTATGATTTATGCTATGTCGCCCATGTGTGAGAGTACAATTTCAATAATTAATTATTTGATCACCATGTAAACGATCAACTTGAAATATTACACAGAAGTAGTGTATGATTTCCATCGACGAATATTCTCTATAAATTCGAACTAATCATTAACATTTCGATAGATTTTAACCACTCTTTTTAAGAGAGACAAAAACCGTTTTAATGATACCAATCTCACAAAAGTTGCAACCGACTGAACTTCTAACCCAGGTCACTTGGATCCGGAGAGCCAGTTATGGGTTAATCAAGTATTTTAGGAAACATGATTCACTCGCGAAGTTGTAACGTTTCGGAAGTGATTGAGATTTATGATGTGATTATTTCCAAGAGTGTAGCCTGAATATATAAATTATGTAATGCACTACATTGGCTGCATCGAGTGTACTCGAGTTCTGGAGTCTTCAGAACAAATGAGTCGTTGGAGGTCTCTTCTGTTCCTTGGTATTCTCCACTTCTAGCATTTTTCGTTACGCTTCATGCGACAACGACAAAGGCAACGAGAGTACGTAATGTCCCTCCGTGCCAGCGTTGAACGAGCTTTAATTAGTGACGTCACCGAGTCGCGCCAGGTCAATCAACGATATTTTGAGATAAACTTTTCAGACTATTCAGTCTCGACTGGGCTCACGGCCAACGACGTTCTTACGTTACGTTACGCGCCGGCGTTCGGCCGGTCCGTCACGACACACGCGTCTTTAATAATTTAGCGGTAGACAAAATAGTATGTGAAGTGCCACGCAAAATCTAACGATTATAATTCCTTGGTCATCTATCTTCCAGATAATTCGCTCGCTGCTTAAAAATATTTTTTTGTGTTGCTGTTGTAAATTCACCAGAATTTACGATAAACATGTGATTAAAATGTGATGAATTTTTAAGTCTTTTGCTTTAAAGAATTATGACTTTGAAAAAAATTCGTAAAATTAGTCGTTTCATTCGGTCACTCGTTCCTAATACGTACGGATTTTGTTAAAACACTTTGTATCATTGTTTCTTATCAAAAAGTCTCTTGAATGACGTGTGTCTTGTATGAACTTTCGAAAAGTGAGGAGTTCACGTAAATGTCTGATAAAGAGTTACATGGTTCTGCGTCTTTCATAGGAATGGACGTTATTCGTGGTTGTGTGAGTATTTTAGTTTATTTGTGTCCTTAGGGGATTCCCCTAGTTGAAAAATGAGAACAAAAAAATTATAACGACCTTCATCGATCTTATCGTATAAGAAAATGATGAGCAACTGCTTAAAAAATGAACCAGTTCATAGACCAATCGTGTGTTTAGATTATCAGTATTTCAAATTTCCTAAATTTCCTGTATATTGTGTGTCAATTAGTTAGTTGCACTTTTTTTTGCTTACATTATCAATTTGAAAATTGTCAAATCATTTTTGTTTTACTTTTTTGAGTTAGTATGACCACCTCTCGTAACCGAATGTCATCGTGCTTGAATTATCATTCCCGAGTGTTTACCGATGCGCGTCGATGTATGGAGGTCGCGTACAGATCGCGTATGACAATTTTAACGCAGTGCATAGCGAAATATAGTTGATGCCATAGCGCACGTTTGTCGATCGTTTTCAGTTGGGAGATGCAATGTTCGTGGAACTACCCCGAGTGCGTCTGGACGGGGGCGCTCGAGCGTTTCGTCAGCACTGGGGTTACGAGTCCCGGCCTCTCGTACCACCGCCACCCCTCATCGAGGAGGACGAAGGGGGCATCGAACCAGAAACAGTCAGTCTACGGGAAGCCAACACCGCATCGCCTATAGGTAAGGTCTTTTTTCACTTTTATTTATATTTTTTGTTGTTGCGTTTCATACATTTTACATTATTTTGTTATTACGTGAACATTTATTCTAAATTATTTTTTAAGTCGAACAATTATTGCTCTGTGAAAAGAGTTGACAATTGAAATTAGCATATTGCATTAGCATAATGCTTAATTGTGTACAAAGCCTTCCACCCCCACGGAAATACAGTATATGCAAAATATATCAAAGATATATCTCAGATACAATTGAAGATATATGCGAAATACATTAAATGGAAAAATATATCTGAAATGTATTCAAAATATACTTAAAATGTATATGTATCTCATGTATAAATCGATAAAAAAATTCTATGTCGGATATATTTTTGATTATATTCCTTTTCGATGGGGTATGTGATATGGGAGGGACGTGAAGTAAAAGCAAATGCACTTTTTCGAACGTCTGCGCACTTGCACAATCGTCAGGTTGTCGCTCCCGTTCGTGCAGCTTTATTCAAATCAGTAATACTACTATCACGTGCTATTTAAACTGCCTCACACATTATTCCGACGGTAATGGCCCCGGCGACTACCTATAGTCCTGGCGATCGACTATATAGTCAACAACCAGAGAGCAAGCATTAATTGCGCTTTGTTTCGATTGTTGGTTGCGTTCCTGCAGCTGACGTCAACAGAGTCCTGTGTATATCCCCTAACGATCGGTTCATTGTTTTCTAACAACAGCTTGAGTACTCCAAGCTTGCTACAATCTATGAAAGGAGCATAATTATACGCCTTTTTCTTTACGTAAATCTCAGAAAAAGAAACGTTTCTTTTAAGTTCTTGGATTCAAGTTAATGGTCTGATCCTAATAGAGAGAAAAAAGTGAGAAAAGCTATTTTCATTCATAATTATCGTGATGTTAAAAATTCTTGAAATATCTTTTAAGTTAGCTTCGTTCACTGAAAGAAATAATCAAACGTCATTACGTGAACATAAATCATGAAGAAAATATTCTAGCAGGTCATTGAATCGTTGGAACGTCGAGAGTCATTCGAGTCAAATAAAATAAATCTCGCAAAATTATAAATATTATTTGATAAATTGGTTCCATTCTGCAGTTACTTGGCTTACTTGACGATGTCTGGTAAAGTAGATTTGGCTACCGCCTTCATCCAGAGAGCATTCATCGAGTCGTTCATAGAAAAGATTGATTGTACGTGCGCCAGGTGGCGCTTTTGCAATGTTCCTTCAATAGTTATTGATCCTGCAGAGATCTGCGATACCATCAACCAGTGATAGGCCTCGGAAGAATTCTCTCTGCGCTCCAACGCGAATTGCAGCAGAGAACTACGTTACCAACAGCCACAGAATATTCCTTTAAATACTGCGTAGATGGTTTATCGACTCAAACCCGCGCTGATCGTTCTTCGTCTTTACGTAGTCTTTGGATTTGTGCACGTATCAGAGAATCATATGAAATTTTAATATGTGCGTTCTCGAGCATAATTTATTGTAGCTGCAAAGTTTTAATGTACCTTAACGATCCTTTCACTGAGAAACTTTAAGTCAAAGATTGCGATTTTAGTACACCGCCTATACGGTACACCGTGTCCGCCGGGATATCACCTGATAATTGATATTAAAAAATAATTGAGAAATACACAATCAAATACTCTCTTTGTTATCTAAATTTCAATTTTTCCGATCATCACTTTAAGAACGCAGAGTAAACGAATGTTGTAACGGGACTTTTTGAGTTTTCATAAGAAAAATCATATCATATAGAGGTTTCCTGTTTTTCTCTTTGCATGACCGACGCGGCCAATAAGCGGTATGAAAATATACGAAGTAGACTGTGAATTAAAAAGTAACTATACGCAAGTACCAAATAAAAGTGCAATTTATCTTAGTCAGTAGATTTCTCGTTGAACCTCTTGAATCATTGAAATTACTCAAATTCGAGACAATAAAGTCTTCATAAATCCATCATAAAGAAATAATACGTATGCACACTATTATAAGATAATAATATTGATTTTTCTCTTATTGTATAACTTAATATTATACAGTAAGACTCTAAATTCATCTCAGTTACGTATACAAATATTTTATTTTATTTTATTTTATAATATGTTCATTCAATTTATTTTCAACTTGACATAAAAATAGGAATTCGATTAATTTTTAACCTTTCATAAGTCACAAGTATATTCCTATTTTTTGTAGCTACAATAATAACGTGTTACTTCCACTCTTCTCTACGTAGTTCTATTCCGCTACGACTTCGGATGGTGTCACTTATAAAGGGTCAATTACATTATTTGACGAGGGAACGTAGTCTTTTTGAAAATCCTTTGAAAAATCATATTTTATTTATGTTCTTGTTATTCTTCACGTAAGTGCAATGCTGTAATTCGTTATTTTCATTCTGCAACAGCACTTCAGTATTTTTTATTTATTTCATGCGCAACTGTTCTTTTATCGCTTATTATCCATTATTCTGTCACTCAAAGAAGTCGCAAAGTATTACAAAGATGGGAAATTTATTAGTTAAATAAATTTAACATATTGTTGGAAAGATGTTGTTAGCGAAATTATGAGAGATTGATGAACCATAAGCGAAATATTATTTGTCTCGTCATTTTGTAAAATCCATGTTTATCTTTTTTGTGGCAAAAATATATTTTGACGTTCTTGTGCGTCGTGCGAACGATCACGAGGCGCAAGGGTCTCTTTCCACGGTTCTTTCGCAATCTTCACTTCCTCTCTGAATTTCATCAGACGTGACACTTCTATTATTACTGAAAAAAATATGGGACACGACTGTGCGTTATTTTTCTGCGTTTGTCGCAGCCTCGTGGAATATTTTATAAATGAAAAAAGGTTAAAAAAAAATCTTGTGAAACTGAAATGACTTTACGACATAGCCTACGAGAATAACCCAATTCTCTTTTTTCTATCTCGTACGATCTTCCCAGATAATATAATCGTGCACATTGTCCTCAACGTGTTTTGCGGTGACGCTTTCTATGCGAAACCGCAGTATTAACTATTGTTTTGACACTTACCCTGATTGCAATGCTAAATCGAGTCCACAAGATATCTTCAGGATACTGTTAAATTATTACAATCGAAAAACATTTTATCTATTCAAGAGTATTAAATATATTTATTTATTTTCCTTCCTCGTGGAGGAAGATGTTTTCGTGAAAAAACAAATGTTCTTGAGATTTTTATGTCAGAGTACTTAAAAAGTCCCAAAACATCTATAAATCATGTTTCGAAAAAATGGCAGCATGTGTGCAAAATTGCAATGAATATATCTCGAAAACTGGTTAATCGATCATTCTGAAACTTTACACACAGGTCGGATTGCTACCCCCGACAGTTTGTTACAATTTTTTACCAAATCACTAACGTGTCTCTCATTTTATTGTTTGAATTATTTCAAAAAAAGTATGTACGCTCTCTAACTTTCGTAAATTTTTAGCTATCGAGTTAAAACTTTCTACAAGATTATGCCAGGGGACAAGGATGTTAGGTATTGAGTTTGGCAAGAATCAATCAAGGTATTCAGAATCTATGGAATCATGAATGTTTTTTATTTTTTGAAAAAAGGAACATATTTTTGCTTTAACTTTTGTAAATTTATATCCGTCAAACTGAAAATTAACATACCAATTGGTTAAAGTGCAAGGATACTTGGTCTTGAATTTTGTAAGAATCGATTAAGGGGTTTAACCTTTATGAAATTTGCAATTTAACCAAATTTTCAGTTTCATTGAAAATTTTAATACCACTTCCTCAATGAGGAAGTCAGAATTGACATAACCATTCCCCGTAGAGGAGAATCTGTGGGTTGACGAGAATCACGAGGAAGCAAGGCGTGAAAATTTCAAATTTACACACCTTGTTATTGCTATTGTTGCGGGACAGCAGATTTGATCTATATCGTTAACGCATGGTCAATCTCGATGTCCTTCGTGTTATAAGCGAATGGTACAAGGCTAATGTTGTTTTTTTTTGTTCCCTCGATTGCACAGCAGAACAACGTCGCGTCGCGATCAACACAATTCATTGTCGATGAGCGCATACCACACTATGAGAATCGTTGAGGATAATCAAAGTGGTCGTCGCGTCGAGTGTCGGCCTGTTGCGTCCCACTAACGATATAACATAAAATTCAACAGGTCTCTGTTTTATCGAGTGGTAATTATGGTAGTCCATCCCTGCCATAAATCATTTGACGATCTTCGATTTCAAAAAAAAAATCGATTAACACGAGACTGAAAAAAGTACCATTTGCTCAAAGTTTCATTTTCTATCTTCCTAGGGTTTCATTTAATTACAGTCAAGTGTATTGGTTAAAAAAATAGGATTGCATATAAGTACTATTCTTGTATCGGTAAGAAAAAACTAATTTTTCGCATGAAAAAAGTCTATTGGCAAGTTTTTTAGAAGTCTATGTATATGTAACGCTTTCACTTCCTTGGTAAAAATGGTAACACAGTCAGCGAGCGCCCATCTCTCGAGAAATACCAAGAGGCCTCGGCGTGTCGCAAAGCCAATTAACTCGAGCATCCGGCCACTCTTCGAGTTTATAGAACATCACTCCGATTCGCAAGACCTGGATCTGTTTTCCCGCTGGTGAAATGTCGAAAAGGCGGCTTAGCAGGAGAAAATGTTGTTAATCGCGGTTGACGCTATATAACAACATGTACAAGTTGTATTTAATAAATTTCTCAATTACTTCAAAACGAGCTCGAATCAAGATAAAGAATACTTAGAATCTCTTTGTAGAATTTAATCTAATGTTGAACATGCGAAAGGTTAGGTTCAGTCTTAAAGTTTAGTGGGTCTGGGGTGTAAATAAAACACACAACGCGGCCTTCCACGTGACATCAAGAACGTTCAGAATATAATTTAGCAACCGGAGAATCCGTTTCGTGCGAGGAACCTGATGCCACCAAGCCTCTTGCAACCGGGTCAAATGCTGTAACGTCATGGTGCACCTGTTTTGAGTACAAAAAATTGGACATTAGACCACCTCGTCGTAAGTCACCCTTCCTCCCTTCCTCCTTTTCCTTTGCCTCTTTCTGAATGCATGGGTTGTGTCAAAAGAGGCGGATACTGTACATTGCTTCAGTGTAAGTCGATACTCTTTTGAGCCTTGCGAGATACGCTATACGAAACTCCCACATGACATGTATGTATGTTTCTCGCAGTGACTGCAACACTTGAATTAATTCTCTGCCTCTAATAATTTTTCTCGTTGTTACGTATTGTTTTTAATCTTTCGGATTTTATAACAAGCTGGTTCAATTAATGTGCGAATTATGATAAAATATATTTCTCGATACACATGCTTCGCAAGCGTCGGACAATCCAGTTAAAAACATCAGTCGAACGAGCAGACTTCAACGTGTAAAAAAAAATTATTAAGGAACGAGTCTCGGTACGAGACTTCCTGTGCTTACGCCATTCAGCCATGTGTACAATTTGCAAGCACGATTATTACGTAATAAGTAGCGGGTAGCTATTATAGGAGTCTTGAACAACCATACCGCGGTTGCTTGCCTCTCAGTATACACGGTGGCACGTTTGGCACAGACGGTATACCTACATTTATTTATTAATTTCCTCGCGTGTCTCTGTCATCGACTCCACCAGGACAATGAGACCCCGACAGAATCAACGGGTAGAATTATAATCCGTGATAGAAGCGTACGTTTGACTGTGCTGCTAAATACGGTAGATCTACGGACGTGAAACGTAATAGTAACCAAAAGGATCTTGGTATTTAGCGACGGGAACAAGCGACCTCGGCAAAGCAATTATTTGCTTCGATGCTGCTTCATCCATGAACGTTTCTCTCTTCTACCACGATTTATACCTAAATCTGAGAAAAAAAAACAATTACTAAACCACGTTGTAAATAATCTGAAATTGTTTGCAAGCTGCTTAAATAATCAGATGAAAACATGTTGAGTTTTTATATAATGAATATCAAGAATAAAGAATTTTTTATTCATCGACTTCTAGAAATTAAGTGTTTCTTTTCCTCGCGCATTTTCTTGATTAACTTTTTTTTAAATCATCGCTACGTTACATTTAATACGAATATAAAAAAAACGTCGAGATACATCAACACCGGTACAAGGAATTAGATTGACTGACGGATAAGGAATCGTCAGAAATTATTTTGTTATTGAAAATTTGCTGATTTTAGCATTAAATTCATAACTATTCGACTAAACGTATGTGCATACATTAGGAAATGAACAAAAAATACACGAAGAACTTGTTTATCTGTACCGACGACCACATCCTCGATTCCACTAGCTACACGCTCCACGATGACGCTTTGAAAATGATCGAGTCTAGGCGTCGACACTGTTCCGACCGCTCGGACATCTGCGCTACTATCAATAGTTATTTATTACTCGTAAATTTATCGTTTTTTTTTTTTATATTGAAATCAACAGTTTCGTTCGTCCATATCGTGCTACTTGAGTTTTTATTACGATTATAGATATTTTTTCGTTCGCGTTGCCATTACTTCATAGTTCTGCGTATATTGACTTAATTCTTATCAATTCGTCGTTGGTTTTTATCACGAAGTCGAACGGTTTTGCTCGATTGTACAACTCGTATCCAGTCTATCTATACATCTGCAGTCCGCATGTTCTTATCAATGTGTAACCTCCTTATCTATTCGTTGATTTTGTCGGAATAGATCGAATCCCATCGTCTATTTTGCTCGACTTTTTTTTTCTATTTCAATTTCATGTCAGTTCTCAACCAGTCGATGGCTCTTTCTCCTCGTAGACGGCGTCATCCGCGGCCTCCCGGATGCGATAAGCTCGCGTCGTCCGTCGCTCGCTGGTGTCACGGCGACGACGACCACGACAAGTTAAACGAGAACCAGAACGATGATAGAAGTGTGTTCAAGTTGTCGACATATTAGTTCTTTCTCTCCGTCTACAGTGAACGTCAAATATACATTTTTCAATAAATCCTAAGTTCTAGATGATTTGCGATTACACGAGTGTGAAACGGTTAATTTACCATTGCTTCGTGGTTTACAGAGTTTGTCAGTGTGTCGATAAGACAGGCAACGAGTGTCTTCGTCTAGTTTTAGCAAAGTTGGTTGTAATTACTGATGCCGTTCTAACTAGGACGTATCGAAGTAAACGATCCGCAACTAAAAATCAATCCAGTATCGCCTCCGGTATCTATTTCACCTCACGTTATGTGCTCTGTATCGAACGGTTTTATAATCATGAAGTGAAAAAAAAAAGAAGTCTCATTGGTTAATGTACCGTTTTAATGATAGGTTATCGGTGTTCTCAGACGTGTCCTCAGTATTCTCGTTTATAATCGACGTTCCACGTTTTTACGAAATTACAAATAAACAAAGAGGCCCACTGTTTGCAAATGAAGTGCGTGACTGAAAGCTCTATTTGTTGGCTCATTTAGCTCTGATCGCGGGAACGCAATGCGCTATTTCACGTATAGAGGACAATTATTAAGCACTTAACACACGACCCGATTAAGTATGCATCGCGAAAACTTTTTTTTATGCAGATTACCTCTCCAAAATATATTTATCACGAGGAAGCGTCATAAATCTGAATGCAGAAATCAATTTAACTGTTTTTAGTTAGAAAAGAATGTTCAATACGTTGTTATAAAATTTAGCTAAAATTAATTCATCAATAATTATTGTTAAAAAATATTACAACGATGAATGACAGATAACTCTAAATACAGATAGTTTCGTGGATAGAAATTGAATGTAAATGTCTGAAACTTGGAAAAATATTATTTTCTGATGGATTTAGTTATTTGACAAGAAATGAAATTTGACATACATTTGTAATTTAGTTTATTCTTTCAATGTATTTTTATTTTATTCTTTGCACGAGAATGTTTTTAAATAAAGGAAGAAAAGAGTAGACGCTTCTACTGGTCGAGTCGTGGATACGAGATACGCGTTGAGTGTCGCAATTAGCTTTGGATTACACGACGAGTAAGTAATTAATATACAGTGCGCAAGGACTCCCGTGTGCGTGTAAGAAGAAAAAAAATGTTGGGCCACAGAAGGGTGTGGAACTCCATAGTGAGACGAAAGAAGAAAAATCGGTTTGAATACAACATCGACGAGGACGCTGCCAACAGTGACAGTAGTGGTTGTGAGTATAATAGCTCTGCAATGCTTGAGAAACTGATATGGTCACACCTTCTTCCTGCAAAGATTCCCGCTTTTATCTCGATTATCTATCAATGACAAGTTATATCGAGACATTTAATCTAATTACAGGTGACCAAAGAACTGCAGCAAATACCGCTTATCCGCATTTCGTATTTTTGTTGCTTCGCTTAAGTTTCAGTGAAACACATACGAGTGCGAGATAGATAGTTCTAACGACGATCACGGCAGAGTGAGTGAGTGAGAAATTAATAGAATGCGTTTCACATCTCTCTGTATGTTAGCAATCGTCTTCTTTTTAGTAATATATATTTCTTTTAACGCGTAAAAAGAGAAAAATATAATAATCGAACGGATAATTCTCGGCACAGAAACTAGCGATAATCCTGAAATGGTAAAAATGTAAAACATAAATTACAATTATGCATATATCCCTGTGCATAAGCACTCAGCTATACAACTTTCGTGAATCAAGCGATTTAATTAGCCACTTAAAAATCTATTTAATTCGAACGTCGTGTCATTAAGTGTGTACTTGGAGTGTCGTAATTAGCGTTAGCTGGGTCATGCAATCAGAATCGTTGCATTCTCTGTACTGAGGTACCGAGCGATGCATTCCCGTCAGCGATGCTGCACTGTCGTTTCCACGCGCAATACAATGAATATAACTTATCCGAATGTAACGAATTTTTTTTAATTGTCTCACAAAAGTATTTTGCAGAATATCTTATGCTCTAACTACTCGATAATTATCTAACAATTTATCAGCTGATACCGTACCTCAGTCATACATAAATTGGACAGTGTTTATTGAAATTTTCTTAACCAAAAGTAAATCAATCGAAGATAACATAGGATAGCGCTAGCAGAAGTAGCGACGATTACTATTCAAGACGATAGATCAGGTTAACAAGAAGTTCAAGTATTTGCTCTAACCTTGAAATTTATAATACTACATTTTTATATACATACTATGTACGAAACGGGAACACCTTTTAACCTCAGTAATATTTAATTGCGGTTAATTAATGCCGTTAATAAGAACGACATAATTGAGCTCGGGTTTCATAATATTCAGTGACAACGAGATAGACAACAACGACAAGGAGGTTTTAAAAAGGCGTAGACTGTGAGGAGCGTGCGATGTCACCAGCCCGAGACAAGTGCTTTGCCACCACTTTTTCTCTGTAATACAAGAAGACAATGCTCGGAAGATTGGCATACGGGACTGAGTAACGCGATCCCTTCATCTCCAGCTATGGTTACCCGAGGTAGATAGTATTATTTAACTAAAGGTGCAAACTCGTTGGTATGCGATAACTTGCTTCCTACCCGTTAATTTTCTTTATTTCGATAATGTCGTCTTTGACCAGGAACATTAAATTTACAAGAATTGGACAAAGCAACTTCCCCGCCACGTTCAAAACTATTGAAATATATTTCCAGATAGAAATACCTGCAACACGGCACAATGCAGTCTTCTGCGTTGCCATTTGACTGCTGCATTGTAGCACCTCTTGTGCCAGCAGAAAAGCTTGACAATTGGCGGTGGAGAAAACTGCATTATGTTGAGACCACCGTGCAGTGCAATACCGTCATCGTAGGGTTACTTCTTGTTCAGTTGGGTTGACATTTAAACTAAATATATTGGTGGTAAACGTCTTGAAACATATAAATTCTTACGTCGGACTAATGGAAGTGAAAAATAAGAAAATGAACATCAGTTAAGCTGAGACAACAAAGAACAAATATCTCATTCGATGTATTATAAAAATATTCATTATATACCAAGTCCCATGAGAGACGGGCGTCCAAAAATATAATAAAATATTCTCGCATGTTTTTTCAACGTCAAAAGAATTCGCCGAGCTCAAATCGAGGGGCAATCGGTGTGTGTCAGCGCAAAAATAACTGCGCGGAGACAAAAGGGACGAATGGTGCGCGCGCGCGCGCGCGCCAAGTCCTCTGATGATGCTACAGGCCGGCTCGCTTGTCATGCGAAGATTTGCAAAAACCCCTTCAAGGCAAACGAACCGTGACACTTCTTTCTGTCTTTTTCTTTCATTGATCTTTTTCTTTTTTCTTTTTACTCGACGACGCATGATCTTCAATCGTCTTTCTTTCTTACGGCTAGGTTTTTCTTTTATACAAACATTCGTGTCTTTTTGTCGCTAGTGGATGGAACATCCACTTCAGTCAACAGATGTAAAGAAAGGGCAGTTATATGATACAGAGAGTTGGAGATAGTGTACGAAATTTATGGAAGTGTACTTATGAGAACATATTTTGTATAGTACGAGGCATGTAATGCGATGTTTTGCATCAGAATTTTTCTTTCTTATTGCTGTTGTAACGCTTACAACGTTCACTGGCTGGAAGTACGTATACCGACATAGTCACATAATATACGAACAAACGTTATCGGTCGTCCGTTAGGGCAGTCTTGTTACTCCTCCCACTCGCAAATGCTGCATGAGTCACTTACCTTGCTTCTTGCCGATAGACCGCAAAAGACGCGAGTTGCGAGGTAGGCGCCATATACAACTGTCATGCTCTCACTCATATATTTTAGACAAAGTCGTGCAGCGCTTCAACAAGGTAACAGTCTGCTCGCCTCTCACGATTCTTTGAACATCCATGTGGTGCATGTACAATGCTATTTGCAAGCTCACATTAGAAAATAACTTCTCAACGGATGCCACCGTCTATATATAGCTGTACACCTTTTTCTTTCGTCGGCAAACTTCTCTTTCGAAGTACCGTTTACTTTATAATATAGAAACTAACACTTGTCAGACTCTTAATAAGCTTAGCTGTACTTATAACGAAACAAAAAATCATTTTCTCTTAAGGGGCTGCTTACTACGAAGGCAGATTCGTGTTATATGTCAGTTTCCGGTTACATACCGGACCTCGTCTTTCCGTTGCTATTTTCTTACCTCATTTGAGTCGAGACGAAAGTCAAGACGAGATTCGCTGACTCGGTGGGTAGCGCAAAGTGTAGGAAGAAACAAATAGAATAGATGGTGGGACGACTCGATTTACATTCGAGTTCATTTATTAAGTACAACATCGTGTAAAGTCAAAGAGAAAACAATATAAAACAATGATGCAAGAATAATAATAGTCACAGTCTTGACATTTTTAAATTAAAAACCAAAGATTTTGCAAGTTGGCTAAATGCTTTCATGAATTTGCGAAAAATAACTTGAAAAATACTAAGCTTTTATTGAATTTATCAACACTGGTCTATGCATTGTTCTGAGGTTGACAACTCAGCAAGGTTCGGCAATGTAGTCGTTAGGGATATGAATGAATCAACACCCACGTACCTCCGGTACACTATCCAGCTTCTGTCCATCTGAATATTGTATCTCCACTTGTAGGGATCACTGACGCGTTTCCGTAATTCATCTGTGGGCTAACCTTATCAATAACCGGAGTGTGATAATGAAAAGGGTTACTACGATATATCATTATCATTCATTCATTTGTCCAGACGATTAATTCTCAACTTTCACGATAAAAAATGTTTTGTCATCTTCCGGGCATCTTTCATCAACACCACAGCATCGAAGCTTCTATCGTATATCCTCGCTAAGCTGCTTCGTCTCAAGCTTTACATAAATTTACAAATTGGATTAACCGCGAAATATTTGTAAAGGATAAAAAACAAAAATTCGTCTCTCTCGTCAACAGCACCCTTGTTGAGAAAAGGTACAACCCTGCCCATGGTAAGAGGATCATCATCTTCGCAGCAACGACACAGGCATACAATGGATCACGACGATTTTTCGTGTTTGCAGGAGATCGACGCTAATCTTCTTCGTGTTCAACAGCAGAGTAAGTTTCGTTGCTCGTCACCGCGGCTTCTTCTTTTTCTTTTGATAACAGGGAGTCTAACACGCACGTGAAAAAGAACTTTAAAGTCTATGTAATCTTGTCTCGGTATTAACCGAACGCTTATTATAATTTTAGCGAAGAACAAACTGTGAATATCTGTGTTTTGACAGTCGGACGCGATGATGCGCAAAGTCTTTGATACATAGTGAACGAAAATATCTTATTCCCAAAAGTTAATTTCTACGTATAGACAGAAAAAATGTGATTAAAAATATCATTTGTCACAATTTCGATTCTTGATATTTGGTTTTTTCTTCAGAAACAAAAAAATCACAAAATCATATAAATGAAATAATATTTTTCGTTCAAAAGCGATTGATTCATTTGTTTGATTAAAAATTGCAATTTTCTTGCCAAATTTAACTTCATTGAAATATCATTTTGTAATTCTATAAATTCTTTATTCTGGTTTTTTTTTGCTTATTTTTGAATAAACGCGACGTCGATGATTCTATCTATAGATCTTTCGATTTCAATCTTCACCAGGTTGGCCTTTTGCTGATCCAACCGAACGGTTTTCCAATGTTTACGTCGACGTATAGAAAGTCTTTGGATCCGAGCCAACAGCGATATTTTTATACATTCTCTGTCTCTCCGAATTTTTACTCCTCATCTCTGTTCTACAATTGCAATACTGCAACTTGATACGCCCTCGCACAAAACCATCAGGAAAAAGAGCCGGTGCATATCGAATGCGCAATTCAGCATCGTATGAGATCCACGATAGCTCGAAACGCAGCGAGACATTATTGGTGGGTAGTTCGAGTTTATGGCTTAAGCCGTTACGTATGACTACTCGCGACGAGGAACTACTCCAATAACCGTTTGCCATGTCACCGAATCTTGTCCCTTGTTTTTCATTTTTTTTTTCTACAACATGTGCAATAGGTCCATAAAAAAATATTAAGTGATCGCAAAAAAAAATGATTTTGTTACATCCTCCTTTTTTATCCACGATTTAATATATTTGTGGACCAGTAATAGTAAATCGGAAGTTATCAGAACCAATATATCGGTGTACGATTACAACGATAATTCGAGGTAAGGTGACGTGATACTACTCGGTCGATAACAAAAACTGTAATCCGCATTTTTCTGCCACAGTGACTCTGTCGAATAAAAGGGGACAACACTGCCCGCCGTTTAACAATTCTGCAGGGCACCGTTCTTGTCTTTCAAACGACAGATAATTCGTGGCAAAGAAATTTAGGTTAGAAAGATAAATTCTATGTATCTCGTACCGATATATGTTTCACAAGCAGCATAGTGGCTCTGTCACTATACGGATGGATGACCGCTTGGCCCTGTACTGCCTTCGTATTTTTCCGTCGCAGGATGTCCCTACTGTAGTTTACTTGTTAGGAACATTCAAGATTTGTTAAAAGGAGCGCTTACACGGGCCAGGCTTAACAGAGTTTCTCTGTGTTCACGTGCAAATGCGATATAGTAAATGGTAAGTCGGCTGAAGACGCATCAACGGCAGGGCAAAGAGAGAGGGAAAAGGGGATCTCTTGAAAACCTGAAGAAAGCAAAGCAATAATAAAATAATATTAGTAAATAGATTTTTTCGTGTCACCTAATGTCGCCTATAATTTTTTCCATGTAAGAATTAAAGAGGCGTAGAATATAAAATAGCAACTCGAGATATTGAGACGCTTATGCGTTTTTAATAAATTTTTTAAAATACTTTTTTTCATCTAGCTTGATAAAAGTGATGAAGTTTCATAATGAAAATAAAAGATGGATGTTGCTGAATTAGCAAGTGAAAATGAAGCGACGACGGGTAAAAAGTTCCGAAATTTCATCGTGTAACTTTCGTGATACTCGTAACATTGCATAATATGGAAAGGTGCCTTTGTTGTTGCGATAGTCTCTTTCCGCGCGGGTAAGAGATTGCTGGTACACGCAAAAGGAGAGTAACCGACGCACGTCTTCGAGTTTATTTACGCAGCTAGCTGGGCGTTAATTAACGCCGACGATTAGGTAACTTGTTCGGGGAGCTAGTGCACTGAGCGATGAATACGCGAACAAACGGGAGAGCTGAAAACTCGCTAATCTCGTTCTATCCAACTTTGTGCCAACTCGTAGACATCTCTGCCCGGTTAGAGTGTCAGAAGTAAGCGGTTCCAGTAGCGAAGATTAACTTCTGCATTCGTATTATAAAGTACAACCTGCAATAAAGGGTCACTATGAGCCTTTACTGGATTATATGCTGCGGCAATAAAGGAGAGGGGGAACACCGAAATCTCATTAAAATTCACAACTGTATTGACCATCAAACGAAAATGTTATTACCATTTCAGTAAACTGCATAAGATTTATAAAAATTTGCCCAGAATTGTATGGTTCACTACAATAACTTTACCTCTATTACCGATGCTTTTGGTACTAGGTTCTCCTCATTTTCTTTGCAATCGTTGAAGCTGTAAAATGAAATTTCTCAGATTTTTAAAGTCGAACAATCGATTCTTTCAAATGAATTGTTTAAGCTTTCGGACCATCGAGTCGAACGTGATTTAGGAAATCCCGATATGGTATATTTGTTCTCAGCCATTAACCCCTTTCTTTTATTTTTCGATGTACCGAACCCTCTCTAGCTGCAGAGGTCAATTTCCGTTTCGGCCAAAACAACTGCAAAGCGTGAATGCTTTTTTTTTCTCCGGAAATAAATGGCAGGAAAATAGCCATTCCAAAACTGCTGGCGACCAGCAACTCTCCTCGCTTGCGCTCGTGCGCGCGATCATTGCCAGAGAGATAAACGTTCTGTACGATGCAATGCAGCTGCCGCACACTGGCCCCCCGCACTCGTCCCCTTCGGTACACAGTACATACAGACCGTTGGTTGTTTGTTCCAAGTGTTGCGTCTCGCTGCACCCACACGACAACGTTGCGACTCGTTATCGCGTGACCGAAAAAAAAAGATCAACGAAAAACGACAAACACCTGGGATCGATATGCCGCATTTTCGGTCACACTTTTGAAACTTTGTTTTATCGTTCGTATCATTGAAGATAGATTTTACTAGGACACATTTCTATTTCTCCCTATTAACCCTTTGCACTCCAGCCTAGTAGGGCATAGAGGCTTTAATGTCGCAAATACGGCGACAACGGAGTGCAAAGGGTTAAGAAATGCGAGAAAAATTTACAAAAAATGAATTTCAACCGTCCTATGAAAATAATATTTACCATTAAGGTTAAGATGATGTGCTATAGGTACTGATGAGCCGCTATGAGTACAAGTGAGATTGCACCATTTGCGATCGCGGAGAACCAAAAGGCAAACCTGTACCACGTGATACGCACCACACGACTCAACACCCTCTCTCTCACACACCGTGGCGCGATATTTATGGTGGTGCCTCTTACACATTCAGTCGGTTTTGCGGTGCTTTAACATTGTGGCATTTTTATAATATTCAATTTGATTTATTTTAATTAAATTGCGAACGCAAACGCGTTCATAAACAATAGAATATATTGTCAAAACGAGTACGAAATATTTCGAACGTGCATAAAAGTTTTTTTTAATTAAAAACATTTTTTTTTAAGTAAGTTTCACTTATTTTTGAAGTTAGATCATTCAGACCTATTGCCGGCGACGCTGAGACTGACGATGAAGCATTCATGATGCACTTTCTGACATTAGCGAGTACCTAGTTTCTGAAACTTTCAGATTTTCCGATCAGTCACTTTTTGGGTACAATATACTTGAGATGTGTGACATTTTTAGAATACGCAATTGGCGAATACGACATTTTTGGCGTATACAACTGTTGTGGTACATGACAGCGTATTATAAAAACATAATTGTCACTACAATAATAAATAGTAGAAAGTGCTCTTAAACTTTCCTGTAATATTTTTGATATTTTATGAAAAACTCTATTTAATAATCATGCAAATATACAGTAGCTGTCAAAAACTGCAGCAATGTCAAAAAGTATGGTGTTTACATGATATTTAAAATATTTCAACGTCAGAGCCTTGGAGAACTTAGCTTTGCGAATAAATTAAATATCTTAAACTTGACGTGAACTCTCAAGGCAAATGCAACTAGCATAAATATTACCATGGATCCTACATTCACCATTGAAATCTATATACATACTATTTTTATCTAAAAATATATTATACGAAAGCAGGAAATAATTTAGAAACTCAGCGCGCAGAATTGCAGCACGTAATTTGATTATGACGTACAAATTCATCACAATCTTGCAATTCAAACAAATGTTATGCTGCAACTATAGATCAGTGAGCTGCGAAGATAGAAAGGGGAATTGAAAAAAAAAGAAACTTGAGAAATCGTCATATCGTCGTCAACATGCGCTATCGACATTATTTCCGCGCAGCGGGAATCTCGCGTGCCCTACTGCACGCTTTGTGCGTGCACGAAACAGGTTTTGCGTGTAGAGCGCCCCGTTGCATAAGTGTTGCATCGCTGCAATGGATCTAATACGCATTGGCGTACCGGCGCAACGAGTCGGTCGGTACGCGCGCGTGCCTCGGATGTTAAGTGGGGTGTGTAGCGCATGCAGCCATTTACGGAGGATTCCCCGTGATTCTAACGGATCGAAAATTGCCTGCTCCGTAAGACTGTGCGAGGACTTCTTCACGTTCGTTTGGCACATAAAGAATTATTTAAAAAACCTACAAATAACAGAAAGCGCGGTTAACCACTGGAACGACCTATTAAAAAATGGTTGAAAGCCACTGCTCTGACAACTTTAGTTCTTTTGATCATATGATCATGGGGCAAATTTATCGTACGCACACTCGACAGTTTCCTCGAAATCGTTTTGGCTTGTTAGTCAAGTCCGTTTAATTGAATGATACGAGTAGCACTACGACGGTGTGTGCGCATGTATATAATGATTTATCATACGTGTGTATAAATTGTGAAGCCTACGGTGTCAAAGTTCGGTTGATAGCACTCCCAAGGATATTTATAGATATTGCGTGTCCATCAGATGTAAAGTTGTTTGAACTGTTGTTGAATACCAATTGTAATCCTTTGTATCGCCAGATGAGTATCAATAAGTAATGTTTAAAAAAATGTAATCGTTTATTCTTGGAACCAGAAGTTTCGAATTTTTTAAAATATTCACACTATTTTATACTCAAAAGACGATGTACCTGTGAAATAAAAACGACGATAATAATATTTTTCTTCATGTACTTGTTGCAGGTGAGTCCAAGTCAATGTCTTTACCGAGAGGTTTTCCTCCAGCCTTGGATGAACATAATGAGGAAGAAGGTAAGGAAAAGAAGAGCTAGAGAGCCAGGTAGCTCCGTAGTTCCTTCATATCTTGCCTGCCGTGTAATGATTCTTCAACCTATAAATATAATTCTCATTGCGTACGCATCTGACTGAGAAAACAAAGATAGCGCTTCGTGGAAGCGTTAATTACAAATACGATTGTTCTCCGGTGAGAGTGGCAAACTCGTACCTTTTGCAGACATATTTCAGCGTCGTGATTTTTATTTCTTACGTATCGCTGCTACTGTTGTATATTTTTATAGTTTTTTCTCCACGATAATGAATTTTAGGAGCAAATTAAACTATCTCGTAACTCCTCAAGCATTAATAATTTATTTGTACTAAAAGTAATTAAAGATTTTCACGAAGTTCGATGTAGCTTAATGGTTGTACGCTGATCGTCAGACCTAAACCTACAAAAATCTCGGCTGAATAAACATCCTGTGCGTTTTTTGTACATGAATGCTATTATTTTTCGTTTCATTAGATGGTCCTTTGTCTTTTTTTATTCATAAGGATGAAAGAAAATTATCCAAAGAGGTGCTCGACGCGTCAGATGAATTATATACGTGGTGACACATGCGCAGTGGCTAAAACACTGTTAGGCAAAGAATTTCAATCCAACAAGGTCAGCGCAGAGTGAGGTTACCGGTACACGCTGCAAGCATCGCTAAGTAATTACGCACTCGGGTAATATCATGTCCCGGTGGTCCTTATATTAAATTCTTTCTGGGCCTTTTCTCACTGGAACTCAACCTTTCGCTATCCCTTTATCTCGGTCTCTGTCATTCCACTGTGTTCCTTTTTCGCGGAACATCGCTGTGGTACCAGCAGGCATCGAAGCGCAGGGCGTGACACGAGGAAACGTCACGGTTGCTAGAAATGCCGGAAATCCAGCTGGACCTTCACTTGCCTCTCATTCACGGGCCCATACCCCAGTGCCTCGTTAAAATAAAAAGTCTAAAGGTACTCCGCGGTGACGCTGGTTGTATTCGGAGGAAATTAATTGCGAAATAGTCCCATGGGCTAATGGTAAGATATAACATGAATTGTTAACTTGACATTCTGTCAAAAGTTATTGGTCAACTTATTCATGAAATATTTTAATAATCGACTGAGAATAATACTGTCACGCGTCTTGAAATATTATTCATTTTTATCGAACTATTTCATATCCAGTTTGTTCTCTTCAGTCATGTTTTTCATTCTTATTTGTCCGTTGCCATTGACTTTCAACTCGTTGCCGTGCCCTTAATTATTTAAATTAGCAGACAAGCAGACTGCACGATGAAAAATGGCGCGAGGATTCACTCTTGCAGCTGCTACTGAATACTCTTGTCACTCCTGATGTGTTATGAATATATATAACACACTGTAAAACCGTACTGTAGCATAGTATGGTGCTGTAGAACTGGCTAGCTACATACGTACATGCGTTTCCGGTGGTAGGCCACTCGCCATGCACGCGCTACGGACACGCAACGAATAAATTGTCGGTCGTTGAGTCGCTGGATCGTCTCTGTGTCTTTTCTTTGTAACCTGCCCTGCAACACTTCGGAGTTCCATCGCTTCCACGTATATCTTGCATTTTTTTTCACCACCAAAAAATCCTTCTGAAAGTATCATTCAGCAACGTGTATACATCTGTTGAAAAAATTCATATAAAGTAAACAAATGAATATATAATTAAATAAGAAAAAAGAAACCAAGGAAGGGAAAGGAAACCTTTGCAAAAAAAAAAATCGCTCATTGTCATGATGACCCGCGAATGAAAGAAGAAAACACAGCGAAACAAGTGTTGCGCACGACGAGGGCATCAATTGGCGATAGAAAAGTTTCTACCGGAGTAATAGATTAATTTTGCAACAACAATAACTGCCTCGTATACGTGTGCGTATTGAGACTCAAGGAAGCGCATATTTCGCTAGAGAGTCGATGCATTCGAACACAATCGTGAGAATTGCAGAACGCTCACGAATCAACAAATCCACGTACCACATTGGATACAACGCACGACTTCCCGATTAACCTGCGAACTGCGTCTTAGCATATAATCGTTCATACAATCGTATGAAACTCGCTGAGAATTGGCTTTTCCGGAAAATCTTATAACGTTGAAGTGTTGCAAAGTGAGCGTATACACAGGTGCGGGCGTGGTGAAAGCTGGAGCGCAGTAAATACAACGTAAAATGGAGGTTGCGTTGATTCTGCTTTGATCTCAGCGTGTACCGATGCCACCTTACTCCACTGGCTTCAGCTTGTTGCCATTTGCTTATGGCGTGACAGGTGTCGTGAGTACGATGCCTTCCAGTCTTTAAAATGATAATATCTGCTGAGATACTTACAAACCAGAAATGTTAAACCATTGTCTCGAGGATTTGTGCAAATTCTGTGAATAATTCGGTGCGACTGCTGTTTCGAGAGATATTCTTTTAATCTTTTTTTCTAAATTCGCATACACGCCATCACCAAACGTTAAGTCACAATAAGTTTATTATCTTATTCACTCTTAAGAAAAATGAAACTGTTGACTTCATATTGGCTTTCTCCACTCAATCAGTGATAGAGACCTGTGGCAATCTTAATTTTTTTTCCAACAATACATTAAAAAATTCCTATTAAAGTTGACGTGATTAGGATGACCAATAGTAAACACGTACAAGACGACACATTTTTCTTTTTACCATCAGAACAAGTTTCAAGAAACGAATACAAAGCGAGAGTATTTAAGAGAAGAAGAAGTAATATAAGTTTACAAAAATAGAGATTGGTTCATCGTTAATTTTTTTTTAGATAACATGAGTTGAGTAAAAATGTTGTAGCGTGAGAGTGGCGCATGTTACTGTCGCACATAACTCCCCTGCCCACTGCACATATCCTCACCGCTGCGACACGGAGATAACACCTTAAATGTGTGACACGAATTTCGTAAGCGTTATAGGTAGTTTAATCAAATCTGGACCATATATTTACGTCCTCGTAAGAGCGATGCGGTGAAGGCGAGTTGAAGCATGTATAGGTGATGCGAGGGAGGTAAAACTGAATAAGACTCACGGTGGAGTAAGTGAGAAACACTGAGAAATATTGTCTCACCTCACGTTAATAAGCAGTTGAAGCTGATACGATACAGGCTTAATTTAGATTATACCTGCAAACTGAAAGGGTAGAGAACGGATTCTGGCAAAGCAACATTCGTTGGCCACTTTGGTTGGCGGAAAAGCACGTCGATCTCTCGTCGTCGTGTGTCGGTGCGCACCGTGATAGGCATAGTTAAAGGGAGGACGTGGAAAGCGTACTGCATAGAGAAAATTTAGTCAGTGTAGTAAGTGAGAGCTCAAGGCAAAACGAAGGACCGGACGGCTTGTATGAAAGGGAAGGGAACGTACACGTATGAACGATAATGAAAGATATAAAGACAGCGACAGTAGAGGCTAATACGCGGCCACTCGACCTGACTTTGCTTCACAGAGAGGGTGCCAAGCCCTTTTGTGCGGCTCGTTAAGCTTGTCCCAGATTTCATCGTTGTCAAAGTGCATTCACTCCACCTCCACCGCCTCCTCCTCATTCTCATACTCCTTCGTTTCTACTTCCATTTTCATAATGATGCGAAGTTTTGATACTTACCGCTGTAAGAGGTTCCAATGAATTTATAGAAAAATTTACCTTCGAACTACCATTAAATCCCTTTGTACGTTATTCTGATCCGATAGCTTTATGATATATATATATATATATATATATATACTTCATTTTAATTTTATGATTAATCACGTACCTTTACCTTTTGCCTGGCCGGTCTATTAGGATCCTTGCCGCAGACACGAAAAGCGTGAACAAGTTCTTTAAAATCCAGAGGCTGGATAAAACGCCAGGAAAACTCTTCGTGTAGGTAGAAGTTAGCTAGAACCCTAGAAAAGCAGAGGCGGAAATTGATTTTTGGCATAGAGCCCAATCTCGCGGCTGGAGGTCTCTCTGTCGGTGAGAAAGCGGAAGCGAGGGAGTTGCTTGTCTGTGATTGAACGCAGCGTGCGGTTCTCTCTGTGTTTCTGGGCACCCGGTGGCTATTGAAAAACTTTGTGAAAGGACCTTGAGCTTTTCGCGCGCATTTCCGCGAGATACCGACGCTTGCTATGTACAGATATTGCACGAGGTCGTTTTCAACCTCAGCAAACACGGGGCAAACATTGCACTCTGTATTTTTGATCTGTGTGGCTGCGAGCCAGAATAATGAGCCAAGGTATACGCTTAACAAAATCTTGTGTATGCAGTATCTAGTGTCACGCGCATACAAGTCGAAAATTATCACGCAAGTAGAGAGATCAGTCCTCATTGTTTATTCCAATTTTCGGCGATATGCTTCGTCGTCGTTAAAATATAAAACGCATCTTTGAATATTGCCAAACAGTCTGTTCGCAAGTCAGCTCTAACAATTTGTTTGATTTCGGGCTAAATAGTTAGGTGAAATTAAATTACTTTGGACGGATAATCGATATTCAATTTGTCGTTAATCAATCGAACCGCTTAACATAACACTTTCTCATAGAGATGGCTTCGTGAGAGATGGAAAATAATGAAGAAACAATATACCAAGTTCTACTTGGCAGGCTTGTTTGTTCGTAAAATTAATGAACGTCGACAATCTCTAGGCTAAAAAAAAACTTGAAACAACCAAAGAATTTACATAATTTTGCAAATATATACATTTTGGCAGTTCCTGGTATTGTCTGTATTACCATTTTCCGGGCGTGCATTCTTCGTTACGTAATTACGTTCATTGCGGAGCGTGTAGTTTATTGAAGCTATTCCACGGATTATGGGCAATGTGTGCTATGGTTCTCACTGCTTCGTGATGTTAGCCGAATGGCGACTCGGTGGCTGGCTGTTTCTACACTCATATATATACATGTTACCGATGGCCCGCTGGCTCGCTACTGTTCTTGGACGTTTATGTAGGTCGACGCGAACGTAAACGAGAGGCGCCTATATGATCGCCTCAAACTCAAGATTCACTATGCATTGCCAGCGGGGATTTTGGATACAGGAAATGCGGTCACAAGCGTTATCTTGGTTTTGCATATGTGAGCTCCGTTCCAACGTTTGGTAACTGCACAATAGATAATATTTAAGCAGTTCACCTTGACTCATGGATTGCCCTCTTCAGGAAATTAGGTAGATAGCAACCTAAATATTCACGTACATATCACTGCATAGAAGTAATTTAATTCTGTAGATTGAAGATATTTATGTAAAAAGGTCATTGAAGATTGTGTCTACATTGTCAGCATCTCAATTTCGGAATTGGAGCGCACGTACTTTTCTCCGTCGACCCCTGAGCTTTGTCAGTTTTCCGTAAGGTCCACCCCCTTCCCTCATCCCATCTCATTGCGTTGCATTCGTGCGGAACAGCTCGACTTTCCTACAGCAAATTCGTTCAACCCTACATCGACAGCGAAGTCCTAACTCCGAAGTACACAAAAACTGTTTCGAATAAAAATGTATATGATCTTAAATAATAACTAAAATAAAATCAGCGTTGTGAGAACGTTGCCACGAATGTGCGATCACTTTTTTGATTACTTTCGAGCTAATTCTCACTTCACTCTTTATAAGTTATTCATTCTTGCTTCATCGGACGCCAGCGACGAGCAAACAAACCATAACTCTCTTCTGAGATTAACTGGCACATCTAAAACTGCTCCCCCCCCCAACCTCCAATCCCTCTACCATAGGAAAAACTTAGACCGAAAAGGACGTGATCAATTGTACCAATGACGTAAAGTACCCCAATCTTTGATAGAGGAGAGAAAGAATGAAAAAAATCCAAAGCAAATTGAATATAATTCTTTGTTGTGTGTTTTCTGTAAACTATACGTCAACTCCTATCTGAAGTTAGCCCGCATTACCTTCTTCTGATACCTATTTATGTCGCAGCAGGGATTAGAAATATATTCAACTTGTACATTAAAAAATGTTACAATATTATATATTTGATGTTAAAATGTTTGTAATCATCTGAGGTACTCGTCCAGTTTTCTCAGGTAATAGATAAACTGTCACATCCGAGATATATTATTTATTACGTAGTTTTGCGCCGACAAAGATATACAGCCCTTTGCCACTAATTATAGCGAGAAATTTCGGCTGTAAAAACGTAAAATAAGAATACCGTGTCATACGAGACAGTTGCTGAATCAACAATGTATTACGAAAGTGCATGCAAATATTTCGATTTGATATCGTTGAAAATAAAGACGCTACTTGTAGTTCTAGTTATGAAAATTTCGAAGTAACCGTCAAAAATGTGGTTTATCGAATGTTTTGGTTGAAAATTCATTACGTTGGATCAACTAAACCGTAGTGAATTATATCAGCAACAACATTTTGTTAAATTCCATAAATAAACTAATCGTGACGCTCTATTCAGTTGATATATATAAATTCATTAGTAAGTTGATTTTTGAAATACCTAAAAGTTTTATAATCTTTCGTTTTATATGTTAACTTCACTAGCACTTGGTAAGACGACAAACTTAATTTACAGACAGTTTTTTCGCCAAATAATAATATCAATCTTTCGTTAAAACGATATTATAAAAGTATGCAATGTAGATACTGCATTGATGCAAATAGTTATGCAGGCACTTGTGCACTCTATTATAGTATATCCTATCTTCAACTTGCCCGCATTATAAACCTCGTTTACATGCTGTAGGCTTAAGTACTTCTCGACCAGTTTACCTAAGGACATCGATGAGGGGATATGGACAACGCTTTTTAATGTACAGTAAATACTAAATAGCAGCCATAGCCATGAAACTCTTAGCTCACTTGTGTACATTACAGTAAAGCTCTTGTACCACCATAAGTTCTGCTATATTATCTATACATCTGCACGTACTATGGTAAAGCGAATGCATGGTAATATGCTTTGGTACATTCTATACTTTAAGATATAAATGGATCTACACAGAATGCCCGTACGATCGTCGCCCGCATATCTCGTTCGAATGATTCGAAATCGTTTCGAAAGTCTAAATCTCAAATCGAAGCGAATAACCAGATATACACCGTGTTATCGGCAGTCATCGTTTCCGGACTTATATATATATATGAAGAACTGTAAAAAGTTTGGCAAATCGAAAAACTTGTAGAGACTAAGACACAGGCTCACACACAGATTTCAAGGATGCACGTAGCAATGCGAAAAGAAAAGATAAAATAAGAAGAATGAACATGAGAAACGGTTGAAGGCGGAAAGACAACGATAAGCGGCGCATTCTCCAAAACTTTTCGTATCAACTTGTCCCAAGGGGGAATATCCATCTACGTTCTCGCATTTATTTTTCCTTTATTTTCTTCAGATCTTTTACTTTCCTTCTTGGTCTCGTTCGCTCAGCTCGCGTCAAACTCGCAGAGAATTCGACACTTTTTGGATTCGTAATCGTACATTCGAAATGTCCTTGTCGAGCATATGTACATAAGAAGGTATGGGCAATACGGGTCCCTCTTGTTGGTAGTTTTTTTAAATCTTATCAAGAATTTAGAGAAAGCACACGGGAAGAAATGAGGTTCTCGATATTACATCAAGACAATAGTAATTTTTTTGTAGTTTTTTTTACCAGGAATCGTGATTGTTATAACTGCAAATTATATCTGAAATAACACTTGTTGTTGTAATATATAACGTTGATACTATTGTTAAATATTCATATTAAAACTTATAAACTAATGTAGTACTTGCGAATAAGTTTGAAGTACATTTTTTTATTTACCTAACTAGCACAGGCTGAGGAGTAGGAATAACTCGTTAACTTGTTCTTATAACAGTAGCCAGTAGCATATATTACTATTGTATGGTAGTACATTGAATCGTATACATGGGACAAGAAATATCTATTATACTCAGTAGTAAAAGTTGGACGATATTGAATTTGCCATCGTGTGTAGTAAATATGCGTTTCTGATGTTAATGATCCCACGCATTGTGAAGCGTGGGAGCGTCTCTCTCTCTCTCTCTCTCTCTCTCTCTCTCTCTCTCTCTCTCTCTCTCTATCGTGTGTTGAATTAAATTATTGATAAAATAAAATGTAATAAAGCAGTATTACATTTAATTTGATTCTCTCGTGTGTTGAATTAAATTATTGATCAAATTAAATGAGATTACATCTTATACAACAATTATGCATTTTAGATGTAATCAATTCAACGTCAGTCAAATGGTCGTAGTCGGTAGAGTCAGCATGTCAGGTAGTTAGCGGGGTATGTAGGTTATAGGTTCAAATTCCGGTATCGGCAGGATATTTTCTTCGGTAAAAACCGCTTTCCGATGATTGCCGACGACAAAATATATCTAAAAACGAATTCCTGAGTTGGAAAAATATGTTTTTGATTCACTTTTCATTCCGCCGATATATGTCATTTTATTATACCGCATACACAACAAACTTCCATTTCCGGATTAATCTGTGTAGTAAACGAATTATAATAAAAATTATCAGTGTAGGATAGTAGCGATAACTAAGCTTCGAACGTTATACACAGCAATGGTTGGTTTACTTCTGACGCTAGTTATAGTTTCAATAGTGATTTTATTACAACTACGTAGTATTCTGCGGATACTTACTGTCCATATAATCTCCATTGGTTGTCGTCTAAATTACTACAAATGTTGTTCCTGATACAATTTTTTTTCCGTGTATAAAAATATTTTCAGTAACTTTTCTAGGGAATTTCTAGTAAATCTCCTTTTAAATAAAGTCATTTAGGTTTTTATTTAAATAAATTGACCATGGGCGATTGAAATGTTACAAATTGCACTTTTTTAGTGCGCATGTGGCATATGACGGTATTATATATTTTTTTTTAACCAATTATCTTTACAATTCGTGAGTAATCCCCGTTTTCCCATTTGGGTAAGAATCAACGTTGTTTCTTGCGAGATGCTTTTATGTTAGCGAATAGTAAGTTTCTAGAAACTTTTCGGAGCTTCTCATCGCTGTATTTCTTAAGGCTGCATACGCAAATAAAGATTCAAGAGAAATACGTAGATCGCGATAGAACTCTGTAACAGACTGAAACGAAGTGACGAATTTCGCGCAGTAAACACATTTTTCGCTTTAATACCATGAGCTTGGAATCCTCGTCTCGTTTCTCATTCTCTTTTCTATTCGAGTTCTCGTCATCATCGCTGTCGTCGCCTTTGACGTGGCTTCGCGAGCAACGACCGATGTGCTCTTCGTCGCCGCAGTATGGGAAACCCTAGATGGACGAGTTATAGACCGCGCGCGGAAGTCAAGAAATTATCCAATAGAAAGGTGAAAAAAAAAAGTATGAACGAGAAAAAAGAAAAGAATAATGTTACGTAGACTTTTGCTTCCTTCGCGATGACGTTCGTACACCATAATTAAGTTTTCATGCTTTTATGGCAAGACGATAACTACGTTACGCTGAAATTCTTATTGAATTGGAGATAATTTTAACGGAAAAGAACTTTTTAAATCCAATAATTTTACATTAGAACGTTACGTATTTTCTTTATTTACGTTTAAAAAATTGTAATAAATTACTTGCGAATTCCTTTTTAAATTTTCATACTCTTGTGTATCACTTGGAGAGTCAACGTCAGCTGTAACTATATCATCGCTGCCGAGCTTCGTATCGATGTATCCCGGGAAGCACTTTCGTTTTATAACTCTATAGGTGGAATAGTGCTTTATCTCTGTCGGTTGAGGGCAGGCGAATAAGCGCTCGAGTAATTCGTTCGGGGCACTTTCGCGTATGGCGAGAGAATCTTCACTCTACGAAGAGAGTATATAAATTTTGCTGGACGCAAACAACACTAGCTCGCGTTCGATGATACCTATCTATATATGTGTGTGCAGGATGCCATAGCGAACGAAGAGCACACAGTGTGTATCGTCCCTGTGCGATGAAGCACATGCAGCTCTAAAAATACTTTGTTCCATAACCGTACACTCGACGACGACTATACTTCAGTTCTACCATAATACTAACGTGTGATGCTTTCTCGTCATCTGGTTATAGAGAACTAGCCTAAGGCAACGAAAGAAGAATGGAGAAGGAAATCTTAGGAATACTAAGTATATAACGTCCAAGTATTTTGTAAACATTGGGGAAAAAAAACCAATGCATTTAACCCTTTCGGCAAAAGATTTATTACCCTCGATAGACAATATAAAATGGCTGAGGAGGTTCAGTCGTAATTTTAGAAGAAAAATAAAAAAGAAACAAACAAATAAAACATGAAGATATTACGTTATTGGTGATTGAATAAAAACTTATTTAAATTCGTAATCAGGTAAAAGACGATAAAAATTTTATTTTTTATTTTTGACCTCAAAATTTGAAAATGTCGATTTTTTCAAATCTCTACGAGTTATTATTTTTCTTGGGTCTCATCGATTTAGGCTTTGATATAGTGATTTGAAATTGTTGCGAGTAGACTCGGAGAATGCTGTTCGGTTCATCACGATTGCTTTATTTTTGTGGCGATGAGAGTACTTTGAAAATTACTGAAAAAAGGGGAAATTATTCGATGGGAAGGGAGCGTACAAAAATTAGCAAAAATCGATGGTCTGGCTTTAAAAGTTCGTTAAGTATTAAAGAAAATAATTGTACCGTCATGAATTAAGTACCGTGTCGATACTGGAATGATTATGAAAAAGCATCGAATATAATAACAACTCTGTCGGAAAGGAAAGTTGATTTTAGAAAACTACACGTCATGGATAAAAAGTTTCTTTTTCATATTTCTTTTTCCGATTCTTACATCATCTATTTATTTTTCTCCGCTTAACAGGTAATGACTATCTGTTGTCTTGGAAATTCAAAGAAATTTATCATAAGCCACTGAAAACGTGTTAGTTCATGATTTATTATTTTTTTTACTAATAAAAAATAAACATAGAATCTAGAAGACGAGAATTCAGACAATTCTGTTATAAGAAGACAAGAGAAACGCGAAAAATACAAATGAATTGACACAGAGTAGCCGTGAAGATGGAATGCGTCGATTGGAGGCTCGAACGGAATGAAATAAAACGAAAAAAGATAAAAGAAGCGATAAGCGATGATGAGTTATACG
The DNA here is from genome assembly GCA_963942595.1 of Cylloceria caligata. Taxonomy (NCBI): domain Eukaryota; kingdom Metazoa; phylum Arthropoda; class Insecta; order Hymenoptera; family Ichneumonidae; genus Cylloceria; species Cylloceria caligata. The sequence goes on from OZ012704.1 coordinate 73,700,599, forward strand.
AGAGGATGGATATAAACGAGAAAGAGAGAGACAGACAGACTTGTGAGCTTACACGTTCAATTAATTCACTCCATCTTCCCAGCTTCCACTCTTCATCGATATGCTTTCCGTTCGCCAGAGCTGCAAAAAAACCGGCGCGTTCGAATTAATTCGCGCACGATTGTAAATATCGCAGCTGGCGTTCTGCACGAGTAGTACTCCATGCACGTGCGCTGCGGGAGTAATGAAAATGAAACGTATACGCTCGTGCATGCATACACTAACGTGGAATAACAGACATGCAACCCCCATACCGGTATATACGATGGTAAACTTCATCGTTGGTTTCCATATCTTTTCAATCGTTGAGGGTTTTGTCGTGAGTTGTGAGATGCTTTTGAAAGCGCGCGAAAGATACCGATAGAGTGCGAGACAAAAGGTTGATGTTTTATTTCGACTTTTTCTCGATGTGAATAATACCTAACAGTATTGTCTATGTGTACTCCGTGTGTACGAGAGAAAAACTTAAGAAAATCGAATAAATTAAAAATCGCGGATGGCGATATAAATATTTAGTTGATTGAGCTAATATTTAATCGATCGAACGAATCAAACTTTTTTGTAATAAAATATTTCGATGATCAAACAAGGACTTTGTTCGATTAAATACATATTTAGTTAGCCACCCGCATCCGCAGATTTAGTTGATTTTGCTAAGTCTTTTTATCGGTGTAGATATCAATACTTTGACGGGAAAGAACAATTGCGAAATTAACAAAAAAGTCTATAATTTCTTCAATTATTCTCATTTATTTACGAAAAATTATTTTTTTTTTGTCTTCTCTGTATAAACTCTTGAGGGATCTTGGTAGAGACCTCCAACTGAGTGGCTGCAAGTTCCTCGGCTCAGCAGCATATCGCTAGACTCTGCTGATACTTTACTGCACTCAGTTTAACTTACGTATATCTCGTTGTCGTCTGGCTACACGAAAGAACCTATATCTGTCTGATCTCTGTACTCGAAGACGACACTTGGCGCGCGCCGTACGTCGACTTCCAGATGCCACGTACTGTGACTGCTTCGGATATGCAACGCGTCAGCGAGCTTGCCCTGAGCGTTACTGAAGCAAATCGTGGACCAGACTGGATTCATTATAAAAAAAAAAAAGACAAATTTTACGAAAAGAAATGGTTTTTGCCTTGAATGTTATTAATACAATAATTCATAAAAATGATAATAATTGTTAAAAAAAAAGTAAACATAATTATTCGGTGATTCTTTAATTTAATTTACTTCCGACGGGAGTATGCGTTTCATTAGCATCTGCTAAAAATGCCTTAACAGAACTGGGTAAACAGATTCTGTGCATCGCAACATCCATTTTTGTGTTAAATTGTGTACATTAGGTGAGATTTCAGAAAGATAAAAGTGTTTAAATAAAAATATATGAAAAGCATGGTTGTATATATCGAAATACCACAAGATGGCCGTCATTCCTACTATAATCGTTCATCCGTACCTAACTTCAGAGCGCTCACGATGAAGTGAGAGAAAGAGCACGTGGGATTCAGTCAATATTTGTATACATGTTTTATTTAACAGCATCCAAATTTTACCAAGTTTGTTGTACATCAGAGATGTTGTTAACAACTATAAATTAATGAAAACGCAATGCAATTATCTAATCGCGTTTGTTGATTTAATTCTAAATACAAGAGTGAAAAAAATAATTGAGCGATTAAATAAAAAAGAGTTATTAAAAATTATTTAGCTGCATTAGTTTGAAATATTATAGTAACTATAAAAATATATAGGAATTATAAAAATACTGTAGAAAGTCACATTGAACTAGCTTTAAAAAGTATAAAATAGAAAAAATTTAATATTTAAAAAATGAAACTAAAAAGGATGAAATTACTTCCCACGTTATTTTAGTTAACTTCATGTTTATTATAATTTTTTGCAGTCGGGAGTTAAACTAATTTTTTTTTACTGTTAAAAAAATTTAATCTGAATATCGGACAAGTTATAATTTTAAGATTGTTGATATTAAAAAATATTTGATTGTTTGCCGGTGAAGGCGACTCGTTTTCGTAGTGCACGTCGGACTATAGTGTAGCTCAGCATGCACTTGGTATATACGTTTGTGCTGCATCCACATAGTATAACGAAACATCACCAGCGCCAGGCAATGCGTACTGCTGGCACCGAAGTAAATTTCGCTCGTCGTTGCCGGCATCGCCGCCGCGCACTCGCTCGTTCGAGACAGACATAGCAGCGGCGACCCACCACCTCCAACCGCAACTCCGACAGTCCAGTTCCGATGTGCCCGCGCGACGGTACTCCATTCGCACGACGAACAACCGGCCGCTCGTGCTTAACTCAACGTTGTCCACACTCACGCGTCCTTTTTTTTTTTAAACTTCTCGTTTGTGCCCCGAGGCACTTATAGTGCGGGCGCGCGCGCGCGCGCGACACGTTACAGTTGCGTCTGTATATCCCCAAAATGGAATCGTATAAACATTTCAATCTGGATTAACAATTACCATTAAAGGTATAACGAGTTGTGAATTATTTTTTTTTTCATTTATAGCATTGATAAAATTAAAAAGAATTTGAAGTTGCTTTTTTTTACATGAATTTTTTTATATTGACAAATTAATTGTTCAAAAAATACGAGTCAGTTGCGAGAGATTTTTTTGTTTTTTTTTTTTTTTTTTTTTCTTAGATTAAAAATTTATTTTGGATTACTCGTTGGCATACACCACAGGGTCACGATGTACAGAGTGTGATAACAATCGCGCAGAGTCACCGATGTGTAATTTAGTCAGATTAGATTTTATAGGTGATGAGTGCTAAGTAACGGTGGTGCTCGATTGTATTCTACGTGCAATATGATTATAACAAACTGTAAAGTGGAGTTGTCATAATATCGACAAAAAGCTGTCGTATCTCGAATTCAAGTAAAAATAAAAATAAAAATTTGTTTATTAAGTTTCAACTCGGTTCGATTTTCTTCGACACATGGTACTATACCGTATCGTGACTCTTGTTCACACAGGCCAATAGCATCGTTGAAAGAGTTACGACGAGATGCTTTCAGCGCTGTACATATCACACTGTCGAGAGGAGTTCGTAGGAAGTGTGAAGAGAAAGAGAACAAATGAAGTACAAAGGCACTAAGAATTTTTTAAATTTATTTCAATTGATATCGAAGGAGAAAATATTAAACGTGAAAGAAAAATGAAAATATAAAAGATTACATCGATATTTGAGGACTTAGGAATGAAGGAAAAATCTTTTTTTTTCGTGATTCAAAGATTTTTTTTTGTAAGTGATAATATTTACGTGTAGTTAGTGTCCTTGGCGCGTTTCAAGTTACTCTCGCGGTACACTCGTCCCAACGTAGTTTGTATATAGCATATACTTACTCCGGAGTACTTCGTTCCCTTTCCTTTCGTTTGCTCTCGATCTCCCGCTTTCCCGTTGACAATGTTCACCGAGATTCTTCGTGGAGAGCCACACTCGTGATTTCACCGTCCTTCCATCTCGTTTCGCGCGTTATACAACGCTTTTAGAAATCTTTAATGCACGATTCTAGGACAATAATCACTGCACCAACGTTGATTAAATAAAAAAAATGTTACAGTTAATGAAATTATTGCAAAATAAATATTTGAGTAATACGAAAGGTAATTTAAGAAAAATAAATCTATCGTCGTGCATCGTATAGCTGTCGATAAATGACGTAGAGAAAAAATTAGTTGCAATCATTGGTTAGGGTTAACACAATATTGATAAATCAAATCAATTTATCGATTAGCACTGCTGATAGTTGGTAACCTCAACTTATTATTTTATGTTCCGTCAATAAAACTCCTTCATCCAAGATCTTTGAGTACCGTATGTCGTCGGCCGAACCAGATCTTTCCAAACTGTCCACGTGGCGCGAGGTTCTCAACGTGAAATACATTTTTTTTCCTTCTTCTTAAAACGCACAATCAAACTGATAAGGAAATCTTAATAGCTGCATTTCATTCTTTGAAAAAATGAATTGTCAACATTGTCAACAAAGTATTGCGCAGAGTCGTTGGTTAGAGATAATCCGGGCTATCGGTCACTGAAATCGACGGGAGTGACATCACGTCACACATAGGATCGCGTAGCATATCATTCGTTTGGACTGTTGCTGTATAATGTGTACAATACATCGGTGCATCGTTTCGTCGTAGTGCGAGAGAGGTAACCGATGCGTTAGCGACACTACAGCACGAATGAGTCACTAGTCGGCGGCGAGTATACACTCCGTTGGTTCTCCTCGTTGAATGTCTCCCGCAATATATACATAAGTGGTTTGTACATACCGAACCGATGGGCAGCGATGCATTACCACAGAGCTGTGGTACCATGGCATACTCCGTACAATCATAAGAAAATACATTCAGAGTATATAAACATGTATCGTTATCGTTTTGTATTGTGTACAGAAACAAATATTGCAGGTATTACGCACTTATAGGAAAATATACATTATTTTTATCTAAGCATGTACAAAAGTGTACTTTTATGAGTTTATCACAACTCAATTAAAATCAATTTACCTGAAGCAACGGTTGATACGTGAGTAAATGAATTGTAAGATTTTCTTGTACGTCTTTATGAATGTATTTTTTTGCATTAACAAGGATAACATTTTTTGGTTTTTGATAGTGGGGGGGGGGGGTCTACCGACTTCTGTAAATAAAACGTGCTTGATATTTCTTTCATCAGCGAAAAAAAAATTGTACCAAAAAATCCATCCGATTGATCGTTCGTAACGATGTTCTGGTTATGTACACAAAACGCCAGATCAAAATGTAACAAATTATAGAAGTTACATTTTTTTATATATTATTATCTATTTTAAAAAAATGTAACTTGTACAATTTATTACGTTTGGATTTGGGAATTATTGTTTATGATCTGTACACAGTTATGAACAATAAATAAAAAAATGCGAGTTGAGAGTAACAGGCCACAGCTAAGAGTAACAGAGGCAAACGAAGGTACCCACACTAACAACTATACAACAGTCTCTGATCACGCACCCTACGGAGAGTCGCCTCTCGGTCTCGCAGAGTCGTCGTGTCGTCGTATCGTCGTAACCGAGTTACCGAGTTCCGGAAGAGTAAGACGAGTTTATCGCGTCCCGCCGTCCGCGGGAGGCTCATAGATAAAAAGAGAGCACTATAGTGTAGCACGAGTACTTTTATACATATACAAAGTGTGAGTGTGTATCGTTGTGGTGTAGGCTGCCCCCACCCTCTTTACCTCTCGCTCTTTCGCCCCAGCTGACGCGACAACAACCTCACACCTGTTTGCACTGTGCGGAGGTGGTGGTTCCCGTGTCAAAGAGAAAGAGAAGGGGGAATTTCCGCTCCCCATACAGCCGCACGAGGAGTGGGGAAATGCAGCCCAACTGTCAGTCGTATTCTAGCACGTGGTGTCCGAGGGTGCTCACAATACTTTGTCGATATCTTTTTTTGTCCCTCTAGAGAGTGCTCTCTCTGTCTCTCTGTCTCTCTCTCTCTGTCTCTCTCTGTCTCTCTCTCTCTGTCTCTCTCTCTCTCTCTCTCTCTCTCTCTCTCTCTCTCTCTCTGTGTGTGTGTGTGTCTCTCCGTCTCTCTCTTTCTCTCTACATTTTTTCTTTTCTTGGTTATCTCCCTTCTTGAGCCTTCCGAACCGATTTTTTTCAACCGCAAAGAAACTGGGAGAGGGGAAGCCGCAGGTGTCCTCGGATACCTGCCAGGTCCAAGGACTCAAACCTCTTCGGAACTTCCATACATTCGGTTTGAAAAGAACATCAAGATTTTGTTAAATTTCGATTACTTTCATTCACGATATTCCTGTAAATTTTGCTTCCGTAATTTCATTCATTATAATAATTCAGATAGCAAATTGGCATGCGGTCTATCAATGAAGCGTGAAAATGAGTAATTTTTGGTCTTGAATTGGCGCGTTACATTCACTCGTTACACGAGACTCTGTGGTATTGTTTATATAAATCGTTTTTTTTTTTGTGAAGTATTGTACAACGCTGTTTTTAATTTTTTTGTGTATACTCGATATTATGTGATTTTTCGTAGGATTTGTGAATTACTGAAAACAGTGATAATAACGCGCTGTGTCGACTGGGATGTTTTTTTTTTCTATCTTGGACTGTAAAGTGATTCACAGACGCGCAGCGAGACACAGTGAGTTCTCGCGTTTAATTAACGGACGTCGTTAATTCACCAAATCGTGAGAACGGGATGCTGGAGCTTACTATTTACACCCACGCCGAATAACCAATCTTTTTTGAGTGAATAAAATATTAGTGCATTCGGAATAAGTTTCGTGTTCATCCACAAAAAAAAACAAATATGGTGAACAAGTGAGCGTTTTGATCAATCGATAACTCAACCACCTGTGTACATCTCGGATATTTTTTAAATTTCTGGTAAGCATGAAATGTTTTATTGCAACGATTTATAGATTTATACGAAATATCTGAAGACTCCCGTAAGGCAACGCATGTTCCTTTTAACTCAATAAAGTTATAAACCCTTATTGTGGCTAGATGTCATGATTAATAAAGGAATTTTATCTCGAAATTCAATACTCCGTTTACTATGCATAAAGTAGTCGCGATTAGTTCTTTTCCATTTTTATACTGACAAAAAAAAATCACTAAATTCAAATGTGATAATCAAGCGATATTTACGACTCTACCATAAATTTTTCTAAGACGATTTAATTCCGGTAAATATCTCTACCGCATTACAACTCTACCGTACAACGGAAAGAAAAACGTAGTTGGGAAAACTAATATTAATGGGTTCCGACAAACAACGAGAATAGTTGACATAGCGCCAAGTACTCAGTTTATTAAAGGAACTACAAAGTCGTTTGTAGAATATCAGTACCGAGTAAGAGTTACCAACCGAGGATACAACATATCGACTCACCGGTTGGGTTGGTGCAATCAGTTCGGTGAGGTTTTGAATGTAAAATTTGGTTATGCATTTAGAATGGCGAGGATTGCCGAGTATTTGGGGTGTTGTTCGAATAATTGAAAGTTATATAATCACGATAGTTTACGTTTATATATTTTACCATCCATTCAATAAAATCGACAATAGACTTTTTTTACGAGCTGGTTATTCCATTCGCGTGTAATTGTCGCATCAAACAATAGTGGTTGTTTGCCTTTGTAAAAAGTTTAATAGTAGCGAGAATCAATCCTTTAGTTACGAGAGGAGAATGCTTGGTAATGGGAACTAACTCGTAGGCAGTCGGTAACACGTAAATATTTGTCGCAACTACTGCCGACAATTATTGTTATTAGATGAGTCACCTCATTCCCCGTGGGTGAGAACAGAACTGCGATCAGTTGCACGAACAAACTCGTTTTATCACGTACTATCTTAGGTACGCAATCGAAAATAGTTGAGAATAGTTTTTCGATTTGATATCTGCAATTGATTCGGCATATGCCGGAAATGGAATTGTCGCAACTACTTTTTTTCGTGTATCACAACACTGTCAGATTAAAGTTCAATCACGAGTCGATTCTTCGTTATATTTTGCCATCAGCAACGCCATACAGTTGTCTCGTGTTAGCGATGTTACACGGTAGAGATATTTTTAAGGAATTAAATCGCGGTAGAGTTATTTTTTGATTGATAAACTAATTACTAAATGTGCCACATAAAAAAATGATTCTATTACAAAAAATAAATGATAAATGCACAATTTTTATTATTAATATAATTTGTACTTGATATAAAAAGTGCTATCGTGAAAAATAAACGACAAATTGATAAATCTTTTAACTTGTAATAAGGGATTGAGTTATTGGATTGAAGGGAAGATGCGTTACCGAGCGACACGGTTAATCGTTAATGACTCGCCATCCTCCATGAGCGTCTCCGTCTCAGTGATCCACTTACCCCATTAAATTCGCACATATTATCATCATCATTATCATCATCATCGTTACCGTTGGTCGAGACTCGAGCACTGCCAATTACGAGCGCAAGGAGCAGTAGCACCAATTCTCCTCCAGTCGCGTACGATATCTCATCCCGTGTCGGTGGGCACTATATTGCGGGTTTTGGTTGTGATCAACACCGCACCTCTGGGCCTCGGCGGAAGCATAGAGAAGTTATCTAGCTCTCCCAACTCGAAATTGCACTCCGCGTATAACAGCGAAGAGTTCCCGGACGCCCTGGTGGAAAGTTCGATAAGGTTTACGATGCGTCTACTATACTATGCCATTCCTTGGCCCGATATGTCTGCGGTAGGAGCGGAACGGGGTAGAGTTATTACCGCATGATTACGGAAAAGTTAGTTCACTCGTGATCAATTTCAGACTAAAGTTCTCGATAAGAAGTAACAAAAAGCATAGAGAAATCAAGATTACGTCATTTTATCAAGCACTATCTCACCTGATAGCGAAAATTATTTAAGTACTTTTTAATCTCATAGAAATTATACATTTTCCTTTTTATAATCTTTTAGGATTCATAAAATATTCACAAATTTAACGTTTACGTGTTTAAATATAGAGAATCATTTTTATAAATAATTTTTTAATAATATTCACGAAAAAACACAGAAGTAAAGAGACATTACTACAGGAGAATATCTGTAGTTTATAAGAAGTACGATTCTGCGAAGTGATAATGCTGCATGCAACTTTAACGAGAGCTAAGGGACTGTACGAAACCTGAGCAACGTTGAGCGATGACCGCAAACAGTTACACCAAAGCTTGATTAACTCGATAAGCAAAAAACAAAAGGATTATACTAAATTCAAATGATCATTTTGATAAAATCTAATTCTAAATAACAGTGGTTATTTTTTTCATACGAATTTCGACCAATAGAAGCGTAGTATTTGTCATCACGTGGTACCAGCAAGACGAAATTTTATCGATAATTTTTCGATATTTTTCCTGCTGTTCCTAGGTAATAAACAACGAATGTTCAATAGCTTGTAACCTGCATCAATATTAGAAACGTTAAATACATTTATTCATGAAATTTTCAATAAAGCTAATTCACACACGAGAAACTTAAATACCAAACTCATATCGGTTGAAATTCGGGTAAAAAAAAAATCCACCGAATATCCGTCAAGCTTGGAAATTAATCAGATACAATCGGGTTATAACTGAGAATTTCTCAAAAATGTTAATTAGAATTTTAACTTTTCACACGCTCGTAGCCCTCATGCTTTCGTTATGTCATATCCATGTAACGCGTATACAAATGTCATGTATTATTCGTCGTTGTATGTAATACATAACGATTATCCCACGAAAGTGCAGTAGCATTTGGCGTTATGCAAAATGTATACATAACCTCATTTGCATATTGTAGTTCGTGCCTATCTTCGTCGAGTTGTACAGTACAGTTTAGTTGTGCGCATTGGCTTTGGGATAGAGCAAAACGTGTTCGCGGTATGGAAGTTAAGCCTCTTTGTAACTCTGCAAAAGCTTCTGAGTAAGCGGCTTACAGTATTGGGATCCAGCATCCGAATAAGATGGATAGATACATAAATATAGATGAAAAGAGAAAAGCTCATTTCATCCTGTAGACATATATCTCGGTCTTGTGCTTGTACATTAGTAATAACTGCTGAACGAGTTCCCACGAAGCTTTCCGCATTCTCTCGTTAGACAATCTTATCATCTTCCTTGTTCTCTTTGACTCGATCCCTCCTTCTGGACTCTTATTTATTATAGTACTCGTCAAAGCTACAAACTTTAAAACTTTTATTTTCAAACGAGAACGAACGACTCGTTAACATTTATTAAATTATATTATAATAATATTAATATCAAGAAATTAATTAAAAATAATCAATATTATTATTTGAATATTTGTGATTGTTATTGAATTTTTTATTTTGTTAATTGATTGAGTAAATAAGTTAAGAAAATGACGATCGGTAAGAGGTAAATGTTAGGCAAGACAAATTTTGTAATCTTGATGAACGGTTTCATCGCACAGTTAAGAATTTTATCGAATATTAACAAAACGCGTTCACTCGAATGTAACGTATAAAAGCTGACACGCGCGTCGCTGTATGCTTTGAAAGATATCGTAATCGGCAGGCGCGTAGCAAGTGAATATCGTACCAAAACATTCCTCACACAACCCCTACAAATGTATAATGTCAACGAGAACACGACACATATTCAATTTAGTCAGTTTAGTCAATTTCTCAATTAATTCTTTGATCAGTGAATGTTTTCATTATATCAAAATCACAGCCATCACAATAAATTCTTGTATATATAAATAACAATTAATGTTTGTTATTTGATTCATCAATTCATTAATTAATCCAGTCACAAACCAATTTTTCATTATAAACAATTGATGTACGATATCGAGGTTAGAATCAAAAGGTAAAATACTTGAGCAATACACTAATTACGATAATAAATAAGCAAAATTCTATTGTTTCGTTTAGTACTTTGTCAACAAAAAAAACGGTTACTAGAATCAATAGTTGCGTCGTTATTGAAGTAACATAAATATTGTTCTATTAAATTTTTGCAACACAAAATTGAAAGAAGTGACACACGAGTGAAAGAAGGAAAGTAGGATTGAACGAGGATACAGACAGGAAGTGGCATAGCGGACGGCAGAAGGCAGGTAGCCGGGAGCCCAGTAGCACGACTTCCGGTGTGGATAACGCCGAACAAAAGGGGATCCTTCCGTTCGTTGAACGCGTCCACGAAACAGATATCACACTATGGTATGCTCAGTATATAAACGATGAAAGGTTATGGGACCAAGAGAAATAGTCATTTCGAAGGACTTTCTTCCTCTTTTTATATTCCATCCAACGTTTTTCGTAATCCTTGAGTGAAGGATTCTCTTCCTTTATTTCGATTTTCTTATGCTCTTCGGATCATAACGTTTTTATTTTACGATCCATGGGGTCGCTGACACAACTCGTTCGATGTGTATTTATGGAATACGCGTGTATATCGCCCGTAAACCGGGCCGACGAAAGTCTGATTTTTTTCCGAGTTTTCATGAACGGACTTTATTGAATATAATTGACTAAATGTAACGACAGACACAACATTCTTTAAAACAGTCTGAAAGTATTGCAGCGCATAATTCGTATAATAATTGGTTATCCGTAATTTGATTCCGGTGAAAATATTCCGCGACATGACACCCCCGCTCTAAAATATCTCTCCCCCAGAAAAATATCCAAGACATAAATAAAACAATAAAACCCATAATGACGCCAGTACATTTGATTGAAAACCAATGAACCGGTAACCAATAAATATTATTGAACACACACATAGCAGCAGACTGCTTACCGATCACTGTCGCCATAACAGTGTCTAACGGCTCCGAACTCCCATCAGCCTTTTACTTCATCCTCGTCAAAGCGCGTTTGCCTTTGACGACAGCTCCATTGAACGCATGATTGTGCTTCGTTTCCAGTAATATACTCCCTACAGCATAAAATGAAAATACGTAGAGAAAATAAAATAACACAAAAGCCTGACAAAATAAACACGCCGGCAGCAACATCGCATCGCGAGTTTTGTCGGTTGAATGACAACAACTGTCCCAATTTCGGTTCTTCTAAAGGACGCACCGCCAAATTACTTTTTCTTTGGACTTCTGACGAACCGAAAACAAATATCCATTTGATAAATGTAATGGACAGCATATTTGAGTCAGCGCGAAGTAAAGAGACAAGCTGTAACCAAACGGACGCTTTAAACAGATAATAACGACCCAGACACATCGAGCAACGATTGTCAAAATCGAGACAATTATATCTACGCCAACATTGGGACACAGGAACATTGATAACTCTCCCATTAATTTTTGGTACCAAAAAAAGTCTCTACCACGGCACAATTCCGGAAAACATTTCTACGATAATAGAACTCTAATCAGAAGCGAATTAATGAATATCTCTGCAACGAAATAACTTTACCATGATTAAAGCCTCTCCGGAAACATCTCTGCCATAATTAAAACTCTCCAAATTGCAAGTTTACATTGCTGCCACGGTACAACTCTCTGGCGTTCTAATAATACTGATGGTAATTGTTCCCGGGTAAAACAGGGATCGCGGGAGAGATAGCCTTATTGGAACACCGGGGAGAGCGTAAGAGAACAACGATCTGTTTTATCTGGGAACACTTACCATCAGTCTTGGAGCGCCGAAGTGTTATTCCGTATTTGAGATTTGTGTAATTGTAACTTGGTCGCTTATTTTTGGTATAAAAATTCATGGAACATTTATAAATATGGCCGAGACGCATAACCATGTCCCATGTGCATTCATGTATTTTGTATCCATCCCGAATACGTTAAAGTGGACGGAACATCGCTGCAACTAATTGTGTAATCAGATCGAACATGAACCGCGCGTGTATTATCTTTACAATACACATTACGTACAGCACGTATATTATCTGCACGGCTGTAAATACAGCTATTAATACATTAAGGAAGCTACATTTTGGGAGGATATTTCGTCGTGAGATCAAATGTCGGTTTACCATAATAATTATAGTAATAAGCATAAATCGGCAGTGGCAAGTGCACGGTTCGCGTGCGGTTTTGATGCTCCCCCGAGTTAATCAGCATTTTGTGCTGCCGTTATTCGGATGGGTGATCGCTTAACCGTGCACCGGCTGGCTTATAGAATTTCATGAAGCGGCAGGTAATACAATACTTTTGGAGATTGGTGATTTTGTGTAGAAACCACTCTGCCGAAAGGGATCAATGTAAATTGCCCAGATTTTCCACAGTTTCCCTGCGCTCCTGTGCGAATGCGATACGATACAAATGTAAGTCAACTGCAGACGGAATAGGGGGGGGGGGGGGAGCTCGTAAATATTAAGCAGTTAAATATTGAAGAATACATAAATTCGTTTACTACTTCATGATTTTGAGAGATAAAGATCCTAAAGTGTTAGCAAACATGACAGAATGTTGGCAGAGTTTGCCTCGATTTTTGAATCGTTTTGTTCGGTGCTATACATCGAGTGGAAGAAGATTTCAGTATGCCACCAGGTGGAATGACCTAATTCGATCGACTACCTTTCCTATTTCAACCCCAGCTACTTCGCAACCATTGTGCCTCTTTCGACTACGAGCGAGTTCCTATATTTGTGTCCTTCAGTCTTTTTTCTCCCTCTCGCGTTTCAGTGCTCTCTTTTCTTGGCAACCGATCGTTGAATACTCACTCGCTGAGAGAAGTAAAAAATAAAGAACAAGCAAAGATGAAGATCGACTAGTCCTCGCGTATCTCGAACTGGCCTTCAGCACATATAGGGCGTGTGATCGGTTCTACGAGGCAAAAAATACTCGATAATAGTGAAATATATCAAAAACGAACCCTTGACATTTGAGACACTTTTATCGAATCGTCGTTTTATCGATATGACTGTTAAAATCTGACTTTATTATTATCCTCGTTACTTCTATAATTCTGTTTGTAACGAAAAAAATAAAATCCTTAGAGGGACTGGAACGGATTGTCAGTATTGTTTACTCTTTAATTAATCAATGAACTAATTAATCTATATTTTTGCCATTCATCACAGAATAAAAATGTTATCTATGAGTTTATTAAATTTTTAAAAACAATTAAATACTGCACCACACAGCAATGACAGTGCACTCATGAATTAATATTTAATTGATTCACGACGCAATCAAAACTTCTATAGTAGGGGTATAAATTGATTCGAGAAGGACCGCAGGGAATGGCGTTCCCACGAATTTCCCGAGAGCTAATCCGAATGCCAATCGTGTGGTTACCGACAATTCGCGTGGTCCACATGCCGGACCTTCCTAGACAGAACGACGTTACTAGCTTCGATAAACCATATATCCAGTGTCCCTATACAGTGCACTTGCAGTAGATGGACTAGCTGTGAACCAAAACTTGGCAAACCGAGTTTCCTCGTTATCGAAGCTTATTCCGGCTTGAAAACAAGGGTACTCCTATCTGTAACTCAGATTTCTCAACGAATAGAGGTGAATATGCATGGTACTTGGGAAAATTTTGTCCTTTGTTCTCGCCTGAATATGCTGCTTTAACGGAGTCTGCTTTGAATAACCCTTGTGAGAATATTCGCTTCACAAATCCAACGTGGCTTAGACTCTATTCTTTATTTTCTTTTTTAATCTTTCTCACTTATCCATCTTTGGTGCTACGTGACCAGCAGCTTGCAACAAACAACGAAATTTTAGCGTTGACCTTCCGTCATCAAATAACTAGGCCAGGTCGTTGAACTTGTACCATAAAAAAAATACAGAATACACATACAATTCAATGTACAGTACAGTCGGACCGTTTATAACTTATGAGTTCAGGACAAGCAACCTTTTGTAACTTATACTTTCCCTCTAACCTCCACTACGCTGTCAGTTGAACACGAGCGGCACCTCATGTGACTATACGTTGCGAAGTAATACCTAGCTGAAAAACGGTGAATAGTTGACATGCACTCACGGATAGTGGAGATAGTTGTGAGGGAAAAAATATAATTATTGAGAGGTTGTTCTATGACCTACGAGCAATCTATAAGTTATTGGAATATGAGTTAACAAAGGTTTCACTGTACTATAGTTATCATCGAGAGGTCCAATGACTGCATGCATCTTCAACGCCACCTAGTGGAACGAGCATGTACTAAAACATTCCTTTGACGCACCGCACGTAAATTGAATTGAATTTGTCAACGGTAGAGCTAGGCGAGGCGTTGCTACAGAGCAATGGAATTAGACGGAGGTCTCGAGTGACTCTTTCAAAGAGAGCAAAGCGAGAAAGAAGAATAAAGTGTATAAACAGAGGGAGAAAAGAAGGATTATAACTCCAGCAGTATACAGAACGCGATTTATATTCGTTCGTTTCCGCCGGACACGTTTCGTCTTCGGACGTTTCGTGAGTTTTTCTTGTTTTCTTAATCCTCTTCATGACTTTGTGAATCACGCGTAACCCCACCACGTTCGTGCTTAATATTATTCAAACTGCTATTGGAGTCGAATCGCGGAGAAGAAGATTTCCTCGATAGATAGAGAGAAAGAGACGCGTCTCTCCTCGCTGGAAATTCGCCAGATAGCGAACTCGCGCCACTACCCAAGATTCCTTTCGACGAATATCTTGTATGAATACCTCGCGTCACACCACTTCTTCCTCTTCGCTTCGGTAGATCCATTGAAGCATAGTAAGTACGATTGCTCTTCACGTACGTGAATATATAGGTACACGTCAATGTACCTTCTGAATTACAGACGCAATGTAACGAGCAAACCCACACTGAACTCGGTGATCTGTCGGTGCTTTTGGCTAGACGCCCACTCGTCACTTCCGGTCTGGTCCCTACTGTTCGGACCGGATTCGCTCTCTCTCTCTGTAAGGCACTTCAAGCGAAATTCCATCATTCTTAATCAGTACTTTTCGGCTGAGAACCACTGACCACTGCCCACGCGACACTGTCTGCAGTTACATGCTTCTTACGTTACACTTTATGTATTACTTACTCTACGAATTGTACGTATAATGGGGCAAGAAATTTAACTGAAGAATATTAATTAATTTACTAACAATGTATTCAAATTATTTTATTTCAATGAAATACAACATATTTGATATCGTTATAATGAGTTTTTGTCAGTCCGATGTACTAAATCTATTTTATTTTATTCAGACAAACTTGTTACAATTTTTTAAAACTTTTTTCCTATTGCAGTAAGCCAAATATACGTGTACCAAGGGTACAAAGATGATTACGCAATCGCGCGTATTCTTGTATAAAGCTGAATAACAAAAACTCATCGGATCTGACACTCTACTTGGATATAGGGCAAAGATAATATTTTTACACTGAGATGCTTGTGCATATGTGCTATAGCAGTCAAATGGAATATGAACACACGGAAAGTGCAATGGCTCAAGTCCTTTTTAATGTTTGTAAGTCGGGCACTCGATAAGCGATAAGGACAAGCATTCGGTCGTTAGCTAGAGTTCTTTTTTTATTACGTTGTATATCGTACATTACAGAACGTCCTAAGTGAACTCGCACAATGGGAACTGACGCTCTTTCAATGGAGTTGAATATGTACAAGAAAGCTGCAAGGCCGTTCCTTCAATTTTTTTTTTTTACAATCTTCTGTCCTTTAATGTCTTGAACGACTTTTAACGTTTCATCTCACTTGAAAGTCTTTTATATTATTCGTTCGTTGCGTCAAAAGTTCCGCACGTGTTCAAGCATCATTCTTAAAGCTTTGAGATATAGATATAACCTTTTTGTTATTCACGTAGAGGTAAAAATCTCACGTCTACATCTGTCACATCGTTTCATATTGCAGTGGTTTGCTTCAACTTATATGACACCAGCAATTTTTTTCAAACACTTACCGTCTATGCACTCTCGTGCCGAGATTACTTTATTGACTCGCGCGCGTGTGTGTGCGTGTGCGTGTGTGTGTGTGCGCGCGTGCGTGTGCGTGTGCCATTTAGCTTGTTTTCGACTTATTGTTAATTAGTAACACATTCCGTGGTGAAAGAAGTAAACGTGGATTTCTGGTTCGATTTGTTTATTTGTTATTATAGAAATGAAACTGTTTTATCGGTGCTCATAGCATTTCTTTTTCTTTGCTATTCCTGAATATCTAGAGTCACGTTACAGAAATACCTTTATTTTGTAATAACTGAATTTATTTCTCTTTGTGACATGTATTGCCGCAAGACAATATGACTTCCTTGTATGGAACAGGAAATCACAGTAAATGCGATTGATCTTATACAAAAAAGTATTAGCAGGGGTCTTATGGAATTCCACATACATGCACGCAATGACCGCGAGTCGTCCCAGGCGCACAAAGCATGTACGTTCTTATGATCCAGGGTAAAATCCTTGAACGACCGCATGTGGTAGACCTATGGACGCTTGGTTATGTTCAATAGAAGAAAAAAAAAACAACAAACGGCTAAGCGAAGATGGCCAAGAACATCCGTGCGCGATTATCCTGCAATTAACGCGAATCGTGCAATGCTGACGCTAACTAACGTATACGAAGAGAGGCGAATAGAAGGAATAAACGTTCGCGCGGTCACGAGACAGGATCGGCGCGTTAATTAGCTCCGCGAAATTTACCGTCACGCCCTCCGATGATCCTATCAGTCTTATTTGCAACTTTGCCGGAGACACTAGATGAGAAGGAGGAGCAAGAGGAACATCAGGAGGACGATAAAAGCTGCCAGAAATTGAAGGGGGTATATATGTGTATTTCTAACTAAACTTTAAGCTCTATATCCCAGCGGTTTCTTGTTGCTATAGCTTTTTATCATTTACCCTCAGGTTTCCATTTCTAACTCGTTCATTCTATTTACGGAACGCTCGGACACGCGAATTTATGCATTCGGCATACGCAGACGCATGCTTATCCAATTTTATGGTTTGGAGCACTCATGGTTTAGAGCATTCAATGCAACTAGAATTATTAGCAAGAAAAATATTATTTAACCGAAAATCTTTTCCTATAAAAGTTAGCAACATAACTTTACACCGGTTGGATCAATTTAAGCTTTCGTATATTGATTCGAAATCGCTGCCACGTAGACTCAGAGAATGTCATTTGCTTCATAACAATATCTTAATTTTTATCATTGCGTGAACACTTGGGTAATCACTGAAAAAAAAAAAATAGAATGAGGGATACGAATGCAATAATAAATAATTTCAGTGAAATATATTTTTTGTACTAAAAAGGAAAAAACAAAAAAAATTCTTTGCCGTAATTAATGAGCTTTTTATATAATTTTTTCACTAACGTCGCAAGCTATTCTTTAACTTTCTTTATAATCCATTTAATGCCGGTCCAATTATTTTTTCAATCGTTTTTCTTTTCAGACGTTTTTGTAGTCAATTAAAGAATTCAGTCAAGTCCATTGAATTACTGAAAAATGAAAAAAGTTCAAAACACTCCGTATTCTGCTCATTGCGTGACTGAAGAGTATACAGATTCATTCGCATCGCCTTCACGCCATTTACGCTTGTTCTTATACGCAAAATATTAAGTGGCTGTCAATCAACCGACTGGTCGTGCTCGTGATCGAGGTTGTGAGATTTCTTCCTTGAATGTCAGTGTAAAGATGCTCTTGGAGATTCCCTTTCGACACCCGTAGACGCTAAAAGTTGAAGATTCTAAAAAAATTACAATTTTTTATTGTAGATAATCATTTATTTTTCAACCCTGTCTCTATGAATAGAACGTTTATTGACAAATTAACGGAATTATTAATCAGGAGATAACCGATGGTGATATTTACTTGGTTACTTGGTTAATACAACTCTCTTTGTGTCTCGAATAATTCGATTTACCTCGAGCGTATACCGCGCTCTCAGCAGCGATTGTGTCTGCTCTAATTTGATTCTAGCTCAACCGTATACTAATAGAGGATTCATCGTGCGTTAATTCGTTTTACGAAATTAACATGCGGTTGATCCGTTTGCAACGCGATACGCTGCTTGGTTTCGTACAACCAGATGTCGTGTCCGTATATTTCCTGTTCGTGCGTGTATGCGTATGAAAAACATAACCTAGAAACCTTTTTGGGTGCAAAATTAATTATTCCTCGAGGCACTCATGGGATCACATATTCCTAATAATAGCAAACATCACATTTGGTAAACAAGAATATCATGAAGATATAATTGAATTATTGAAAGTTGCTTCGGCAATAACACAGATTTAAGTTTCATGCATTTTTTTCAAGTTTATTAAAGTAACGAATCAATTAGTTTGTTAATATAATGAAATTGTATTAAGCTGCCCATTGTATCTATTAACTCTTTATTACTTTATGTTTATGAGAGTTATTTATAATTGGACTTCAACATTCTTTACGACAAAAATACAATTTTCTTTCTGTGTGGTATCTTCTTCAATTGAACTTGAAATTCAAAATTTGCTGGGATACAGATTGTATCGTAAAATCGGAACATGTTTTTTTCTTTTATCTTGAATCTGTATTATTGTTTATCAGTGGAATGTTCGACCAGCAGTTTCACGATCTTGATTTCACTGTCAATTTAAAGTAGGTAGTCTTCATTGCGTTTCTTACTCTCATCTGGAATTACGTAGCACCCACGCACACAACCACATTCACGCACCTACGCACATCGTACCTTTTCCCTCCACGACGGTTTGTAGCATAAATATGCATCGAGCGCGCGCGGACCGTGTCGCGTGAACACGATGCAATGCGAACGCGTGCAGCAATATATCTGTACTTAACTGCGCGAGTCGTCTGTCCATATGAGTGAAGAGGAAAAAGAATGTTTGTCAAAGGAACTCGAAGAGGCGGAAAAAAAGACTAAATGCACTACTCTCGAGGCTTCAGCTTCCTGCTGAGCCGTTTATTTATGGCGATAAATGACTTGATTGCTTGTCAGCATTTACCAGATTTTAACGGCAATAGAGAATACGAAAGAAACTATAAACCATATGGTGAAGCACAATACGTAATATTAAACAATGTCGTATTTTTATGTGAAAACGTTTTCATCGGGGATTCTCTGTAAAAAATTTCCTCAAAAGCATTACGGCCCTATTGGATATTGAGTTAAATTACCAAAAACCGTTACAGTCCTATTGAAAATTGAGTGAAAAGGTTAGAAGTAATCTCAAAAAACGTTCAGATCATATTGGAAACTGAGTGAAGTAGCCAAAAGTGTCCTTAAAGAGTGCTATGGTCCTTTTGGAAATTAAGTAAAACGTCCAAAAGTGTCCTGAAAAAAACGTTACGGTCTTTATTTAACAGATGATGTACAATCGCGAATATCATCTGTTATCATCTAATCAAAATTAAATGATATCTAATCTTAAACCCCTTATTATTAATTATCCTAGTGAAAATTATTTTGTTTATTGTAAATGTTGATGTGTAAACATCTTTACCGACGGTAGTGAGGAACCAAAATTGTTACAGGTGTCGACGAATCCATTGTATCGAGTCTATAAAATCTTTTTCGTTAAAAAATTACTCCAAGAAATGTTTTCGCATAATGTTATGACTTATATCATCTTAAGGGGAGCGAGTCAGGTCAAGACCACTGATATTCATAGAGAAATATCTTACTTATTTGCTTGTTGGTATTATAAGTAAAAATATATCCCATTGACCTCTAAAATAACGAATTTTTTCAGGCAAAACAAGTAACTCTTGTAAACTTTGTAGATAAACCTAACCTTGTAAATAAAAACGTCAAGAACTTGAAAAGCTTAAGAATAAAAAAGTTATACTCTTTTTGGAAAAATGTATTTTACGCACAACTCGGCATTTAAAAAAAAAATATTTGGACTATAGTTTTTCTGATTAAAATGTACACAATGCGAGATCACAACATTTTATATTAAGCTACTTACAAACGCCAGATGCGCTTGCTACATGGCAAACAATTCTTTGTAGGAATCAATGATATAAATATTTTTTAACACGTTAATCGCCCAGCATGACGAAAACATAGCCCGTCACCCAGATCTGGGTGTTAAATAATACCAGCAACCAAACAAGTAAATATATTTCTCTATGAATATCAGTGGCTTTGACCTGATTACCTCTTTAACGTAATAAAAAGATATTCTACTTCTTAAATACCATCCCGAACGTCTTCCGCGACTATTTATCGAATGGTATTGGTTTACCTTTTGTATATTAATCACTGAATCATTTTGCAACGTCGAAGAATACCACCGATAGAATCGTGAATACCACATGCACATGTCTAGCAAGATAGAAAAGGATAGAAATGGAAACAGCGAAAGACTCATTGTGCGGTCAGCGGATAAACCCCGTTGTCGGGGATCGTTCGAGGAGCCTACAAAGTGATTTATGCACGGCGGTTATGCAGTCACGGGACGCGCAATGAACGCGCAGCACGACCGTAGATCGGCGAAGAAGGCGTTTTCCAGCAACACATACAACGCGCACTAACTCGTGAACAACCATTTACGGACTTTTATGATAAAAATGAAAGGAATAAAAGTTTTCAGGCTGTTTAGTTTCATTTCCTGAATAACTACCAACAAACACGTAAATTTTTAGCAATAAAATCAAATCTCCATTTTGTAATCCATGATCTCGAAATAGTTACCGACATTTTTTAATTCCGATTATGAGAGTGAACGTTTTTAGCAAATATGTGTATTTTTTGCTACGTTTCTGAAACTTGTGCGATAAGAGGTCGTGTGAGTAATAATCATTTGTTATTATTACTTCTTGAATAATTTAAAAGAAAAGAAAGGGGTTTCGGTTTATAAATTCCAATGATGACGAGAGTTGCATATACGTTCGTGTATTTATTTTTACTATTGAAATATATGCAGTCCGTTATTAGGAATGAAAACTATAGAAAGCACGTTACTTAATCGTATTTACAGATCGCATGTGGTAAATTGGTTTGTACGTTAGGATCTTCGTGTATTGTAATGCTAACGCGTTATAGAATTTGTAAATTTATAGCGCGGAGAGAGTGAATTATCTAATAGGAAAATGTGCATTGCTCGACTTACCTCACAATGCTCGTTTCTATCAACGTAACTATGACAATCTATGGCATCGATCGTTCACGTTCACGGCGCGAATATGTCAGTTTCTATACGTGCGATGTTCTCCGAATGGACTAAAGATGCCTTAACAGAACTGGGTACACAGATTCTGTGCGTCGTAATCTCAACTTTTGTCCCAGATTGTACATATTAGGTGAAATTTCAGAAAGATAAAAACGTTTTAAAAAATATGTATGAGAAGCACGGTTGTATATATCGAAATGTCACAAGATGGCCGTCAATCCTAATATAATCATTAATCCGTACCTAACTTCAGAGCGCTGAAGCAGTGGTGTGAGTGAAAAAGGACGGAGGATCCAGTCAATGTTTGTATACATGTTTCATTCAACAGCATGTAAATTTTAATAAGTTTGTTATACACCAGAGTTGTTGTTAACAACTAGAAATTAATAAAATCGCAATGCAATTTTCTAATTGCGTTTGTTAATTTAATTCTAAATACACAAGTACAAAAATGATTGAGTGATAAAATAAAGATAAATTATTAAAAATGATGATTGCTTTATACTTTTCTGATTATCTTCAATTCTAAATACGAGAGTGCAAAAATAATTGAGCGATTAAATAAAATAAAGTCGTTAAAAATTATTTAGCTATTTTAATTTTTTTTAAATATAGTAACTATAAAAATTTACAGCAATTATAAAAATACTGTAGAAAGCCACATTGAATTAGCTTTAAATAATATGCAATTTAAAAAATAATACATTTTTTAAACTCCCGACTGAAAAAAACTATAATAAACAAGACCTTAGCTTTAAAAAGTTTTCATATATCAGGAGTACAAATTGAAAATGCGGGATTTTTTTCTATTTTTGAACGTTTATTCTGAAAAAATGGTAACAAATGAATTATTCAAAGTATTGTCCATCGCTAGCCACAACTTTTTCCCATCTTTTTGGCAATTTACGGATACCGTCGCGAAAAAATTCGGCCGGCTTGGCTGCTATCCAGTCATCGACCCATTTCTGGGCTTCTTCGTAAGAATGGAAGCGCTGGTCAGCTAGGCCATGTGTCATCGATCGGAAAAGGTGGTAATCGGAAGGAGCAATATCTGGGCTATACGGCGGGTGGGGTAAGACTTCCCATTTCAGCGTTTGTAGGTATGTTTTGACCGGCGCTGCAACATGTGGCCGAGCGTTGTCATGTTGCAAAATTACTTTGTCGTGTCTTTGCTCGTATTGTGGCCGTTTTTCTTTGAGTGCGCGGCTCAAACGCATCAATTGAGTTCGGTATAGTGCTCCTGTGATGGTTTCGTTCGATTTCAATAGCTCATAATACACCACACCCAGCTGGTCCCACCAAATACAGAGCATGAGCTTGGCGCCGTGAATATTTGGTTTGGCCGTCGATGATGATGCATGGCCGGGGTAACCATATGATTTTTTGCGCTTCGGGTTATCGTAATGGATCCACTTTTCATCACCAGTGACAATGCGATGCAAAAAACCCTTCCGTTTTTGCCGTTCGAGCAGCAGTTCGCATGCAAAAAAACGGCGCTCGACGTCTCTCGGCTTCAGCTCATACGGCACCCAATGTCCTTGCTTTTGGATCATTCCGAGGGCTTTTATACGATGGGAAATAGCTTGTTGTGTCACTCCCAATGAATCTGCGAGCTCTTGTTGAGTTTGACACGAGTCTTCATTGAGTATTGCCTCCAATTCAGCATTCTCAAACTTTTTCACTTGGCCCGGCCGCTCTTTGTCCTCAACGTCAAAATCACCACTTCTAAACCGCACAAACCATCTCTCGCACGTTGAAACCGATGGAACATGACTCGGATAAGCCTCGGAGACCAATCGATGTGCTTCAGCAGCCCTTTTCTTCAAATTAAAGAAGTAAATTAAAACTTCCCGCAAATGCTGTTTTGTTGGCACGAAACTCGACATATTGAGAGCTCAAAAAAACTATGAATTTGACACTGCGACAAATTGACACATACTGAAAATTAAAGCTATAAGACGTAGCTTTGACATGAACATAGTCACAGTACTGCCTGATGCGTATAGCGTTAGTAACGCCATCTGTTATCAAACCCGCATTTTCAATTTGTACCCCTGATAATAATAAATGTAAAAAGGATGAAATAATTTCCGATGTCATTTTAGTTAACTTCATATTTTTATTATAATAATTCATTTATCGCTGTCACTACAATCGGGAGACGTCTCCTGAACATTCCAACCTTCTTTTACTTATCCAGAAACATACTGACGTCTAGACTCTAATTTAAACGAAAAAATATATACGATATGGACGTTTTCTAACGCAGAATAAGACGTCTTCTGACTGTAGCGACAGCGGTAAATGAATTATTGTCATTGAAACATGAAGTTAACTAAAATCAGAAGTTATTTCATCCTTTTTAGATTTATTTTTATATGAAAACTAGTTGAAGCTAAACTTCTGTGTATTATAGTTTTTTGTAGACGGAACTGTGAGGTGGAAAATTGAAAAAAGTGATTTATCACTTTTCGATACAATGCAAATAAGTGTTTCGCAATCTAATATTATTCGATCGTTATTGTAATAAAAAGAATGACGTGGAATTTACGTCGAAACGTCTCGACTACACGGAGAAAAAAGCTTGGTTGGGATAACCAAGCGCATTGTTAAATATGCGCCAATCAAATATTTGGTAAGCCCAACCAAGTTATTGGTTAACACAATTGTAACATAATTGAGAACTCGGTTGGCTAACAAATAACTTGGTTAGGCAATTATTTGCTTGACGCAGTTTTAACCAACGTAGTGTAAAGTTTGAGGGTTGCCACGGGCGACTTGTTTGGTTCGTCTCAAAGTGTCAAACGGTGCTCTGCCTATTATTAAGTCGCGTTCTGTCAAGAATTCATCATTACACTCCCGAGAGTCTTAGGATTCTCTGAAAGTAACTTAGCGGTCGCAAACTCTCATCATGAAAAATTCCTACCGTCCGCTCGCGTCCATTTCCTGCCTCTTAATTTTTCGTAACTTACGTTCACCGATTGAATTACCAAAGTCATTAGAAATAGTTAATTAATTAGGTACACGCTTTAATCAAGATCCAACTGTCATCGACGCTAAACCGTGTTGCCAAGGAGTAATCAGAGTCACAAATAACAGTCGATTAGTATCGCGACGAATATTTTATTTACTTTTGCAGGTGAATCCATTCAGTTGTTCGAAGCGGTTGGATTTCTCTCCGGTTCAACTGCAAAATAACTCCGTTCATTATAGAAAAAAAAAAAAAAAAAACGAAGAAAGGAAGAAACGAACTTGCTGAACGAATTGAGAATGTGGATTATGCTTTAAAGATTCTTTCGTAACTCGATACGAAAGAAATGACTTTAAATTTGACACTCGAAACCGGACCGCCGTAGCCATTTTTTTTTTTTTATCGAAAAAAAAAACAAAGTTGACAGCGAGTGTTTCAAGAATCAGGATGAATCAATCAGTATCGATGGAAGGTACATCACCGGGTGGACGAAGACTATCACGGAGTTTTCATTCCTGTCTTCGGGGTGCTGACAATGAGGAACTCGAAACAGGTAAAGCCACAAACGTTGTATAAATGATAATTTTTTCAAGATGTTTATAAAAATTCGTAGAACAATCTAACGCTCTTTTTTTTTTAAATTATTTTTTTAAATCGGTAACATATTTTTAATATGGAAAGAGAAAACAAATATTTTCTCTATATTATTACGCGGTGTAATGTGTTTAGAATGTTAATGTTTAAAATATTCGAGCCCACCGCGTACGCACCATTTATGTACTATATATAGAATGTTAGTATACGTACAAGCAGTGTGTGAGCCGACAAATGCGAGAAATATATCGAATACTCGGTCGACAACCTGTTTCTTTGAACGCGTACTCAGGGGAACGAACGAACGAAGGGTGGCAGCCACTTTTCCGCGGATTTCATTAGACGGTCCCTTCTTCACTGAGTCGCGCATTGCATTGCGTCCACTTGTCGTTCGCCCTGCATGGAGATCGAGTCGCCGTTGCTGCACCTACAAGGGCCACACGCGAGCGTAGGTGCTCACACGCATTCGTACGCAATATATACACAGGTATTATATATCTATAATAAAGGGTGATTTTTTAAGAGCTTGAGAACTTTTTAAAAAAAAAAAACGCATAAAATTTGCAAAATCTCATCGGTTCTTTATTTGAAACGTTAGATTGGTCCATGACATTTACTTTTTGAAGATAATTTCATTTAAATGTTGACCGCGGCTGCGTCTTAGGTGGTCCATTCGGAAAGTCCGCTTTTTTATCGACAAATTTTGTTCAGCGATGAGGCTCATTTCTGGTTGAATGGCTACGTAAATAGGCAAAATTGCCGCATTTGGAGTGAAGAGCAACCAGAAGCCGTTCAAGAACTGCCCATGCATCCCGAAAAATGCACTGTTTGGTGTGGTTTGTACGCTGGTGGAATCATTGGACCGTATTTTTTCAAAGATGCTGTTGGACGCAACGTTACGGTGAATGGCGATCGCTATCGTTCGATGCTAACAAACTTTTTGTTGCCAAAAATGGAAGAACTGAACTTAGTTGACATGTGGTTTCAACAAGATGGCGCTACATGCCACACAGCTCGCGATTCTATGGCCATTTTGAGCGAAAACTTCGGAGAACAATTCATCTCAAGAAATGGCCCGGTAAGTTGGCCACCAAGATCATGCGATTTGACGCCTTTAGACTATTTTTTGTGGGGCTACGTCAAGTCTAAAGTCTACAGAAATAAGCCAGCAACTATTCCAGTTTTGGAAGACAACATTTCCGAAGAAATTCGGGCTATTCCGGCCGAAATGCTCGAAAAAGTTGCCCAAAATTGGACTTTCCGAATGGACCACCTAAGACGCAGCCGCGGTCAACATTTAAATGAAATTATCTTCAAAAAGTAAATGTCATGGACCAATCTAACGTTTCAAATAAAGAACCGATGAGATTTTGCAAATTTTATGCGTTTTTTTTTAAAAAAAAGTTCTCAAGCTCTTAAAAAATCACCCTTTATATACCTGTCAGACGACGCATGCAAAACCCTGAGGAAACTACTACGTTTGAACGCATACGATATTACACGAATAGAACTAGCGGTTAATAATGTTTTTAAAATATCGTAGAACAGTGCTCGGAATAATTTATTCTAATGATTTCATATATTCACTTTGCGTAACATTAACTTTCCTCAAAAGATTCCAATCCTTAAAAGTTCACAAAGAAATATTTGTTGAATTCTTTGAAGCGACAACAACAACAACAACAACAAAATTAATTTACTTAATGTACACAGAGAATTTATTTAAATTACATATTTACTTGAAAATGTCATCATTCGAATAATTTTTTATCGGTATAGTCCCGCGATTTTTTCAAATGCAGAAACACTATCGAAAGTTTATTGAGCTAGTGTTGCAACGTCTCATTGAAGCTTCTTCGTCTTCTTCTTCTTTTTTTTTTTTTTTTATTGTCGTTATGGTTTCGCGGAAGGTACTCGACGATACCGGGACTCACGTCTGGTTGAATTCCGTGCTGCGGTTCGATGAAACGAAGAGGATGCAGTATCGTAAGTAATATAGAGAAACTGATCTCTAAGGCTGCAGAAACGATGAATATCGCGCGACGTTGACACTCATACTTACGTATCCCAGTTTGACACAGATTCCCGCGAGGATCTTGTACGTAGCCGCGAGCACAAGCCGCGAGGACTGGAAGTCATGTATACGCAGAGACACTGACGCTAAGGCGCACACGCATGTAACGCGTGTGAGCTCACATACGTACACACGCTAGAGAGAACCGCGAGCCACAGCAGTGCGGAGGCAACGAGCAACTCGGCACGAGACCACGAGAGCTTAATATTTACTCTCATACACAGCCACGACTCGGTCTCAGTCCATTCCCCGCTGACGGTGTTCACTATCTAACCGTACCGAGAGGAAGGAACACGCTTGACGCGCGCAAGAGACTTTGCCGGGACACGGTGCCGCGTGCTTCCCAATCAATCGATGTAGTTTACATTTTCATTTTATTGCTTCCGTTATTTGTTTGGTTAACTTTATTGATAAAAAAATCGTGAGTGATTATTGTGGTGCAGTTTTGGTGAAATAAAAAATGTCATTTTTATTCAGTATTTAATTATTTATTTATAGTAGCGACAGTGCCGTTTATATTGTTTTTAAATGAAATGTGATATGTGAATAATTGAGTGTTTTGTGAGTTAATTTTGTGATAGAATCGTCGATGAGTGGATATCTGTGCGAATGCGGATTGTATTATTGATGATCCTGAGCTTCCGCCATGAGAATCAGATATGTTGCCCACGATACATCAGGAAATGGATGCAAGCGTACGTGAAAAAAAATATTTATTAAGGGCCCCTAGACAGGTGTAACAGAAATTATTGAAGTAGAGACAACCTACTGTATCAAAAATTATCTCATCTATGCCTCAAAAATCTATGTCGTTCTGCCTAATGAATCAACACTAGGAGCCAAATATATTGAACATTTTCCCCATGACATAGAGCGTAATGATTTGGGATTAGGTGAATAAAATTAAAGTCTAGAAACTGTTCGACGTACAAATTTAATTGTATTTGCAGTTAACGATTTTATCCTAAGATCCTGAGTTGAAATTTGTATATTTTTGTATCGAGCTTGCCATTTTCAAGTGTAGGGGGATGATGAAGACCGTTTAAAAAGAGACATCTTACTCATTTTAAGCTCATTAAAATGTCAATTACCTAATATAGAAGACCTTGCATTTCTTGTAGGGTTGTGGAGATTTATGTTTCGTCGAGTAGTAAACAACGACGATAACGATTGGTCATCAATTGTTTATTATAAATTCTCGATATTGTATTGAAATAACAGATTCGACGCAAATTGGTTGGTCCATTCTACTTGAACTATACTGGAGGACGTCTTAACAGGTGTTTAACAAATCTGGATTACCCGCTTCCCTACTTTTGTAGAAGGAGATGTGCCAAGGCTAAAAAAAACCGTATGATCCTGACCAATTAGTCTCCGAAGACTACGCTAACCCTTCAAGCTGTTTGTTTGGCTCGTCGAGTAGTGACGTCTGTACGTCGGTAGTGCCTGGTATGACGAAACACTGCCTGTTGGTCGGATGTACGTACGTGCGTGTACAAACTGTATGAGCTATAAGAGGCGACTACGGAGTACTCCTTCGAATACCTTCAGCGAATACCGCGCGAAGCGTCCCAAAAGCGTCTGGTACCGGGCGCAAGATGCTCCTCGTAAAAAGAAAAGAGCCCGTTATTTGGGATACACACTAGTTGTTTTTTGTCCGACGCGCAACTCATCGCGACAGTAACTTCGTTCCTCGAAAGTTTTAACCGCTTTTCGAACAACGACGAAGCTCATACAGTGAAGATAATATTTGTTGTATGTGATAAAATATAATATATTTCATTGTTATATCAAATTATTGCTTCAATCATTTATCTCTTTAGCCAAAGTAATGTAGGTCTAACCAATGAAATGTGATTTCGAGTCAATAACACTATTTAACACATTAATTTCACAAAATAAATTCATCATTTGATAGATAACATTTTCATTCTTTGGTTGAAAAGTATTGATGAAAATTCAAAGTTTCATTTATTTCATTACATTATTAATTCCAGTAATTATTTTAGTGATATTACTTTTGAACCAAAATAATGGTTTTTGACGCCATAAAATGCGCTTTTAATTTAATAATAAGAATATTTAATAAAAGTCGGGTTTAAAAAACATCAGCTAGATAGATTGAATAGATATTCTTCTGATTAAATCAATTAATAAAAATAAAAAATTTAATTATTTAAATCTCAAAAATGATGAAATTTCAATATTTCAAATGTTGATAAAAATATATAAAATAACTCATTGTTATTAAGCATATTTGTCCTTAATAATCCTCAAGGGACTTAACCCTTGGTATACGCAATGCATTTTGGACTTTTCTCTGCACATTTTAGATTTGGTCACTCAATTTCGGGTCGATTTTCATGACTTTTATAACTCAAAAAAATTTTTTATTCAATATTACACATTCATTTCAACAAAGTCCCGCCGACTACATTTTTTTTTTAGAGAGGGGACACAAACCGTTATTCAGCCCAGGGACGTTGACATTACAAAAGAAATAAACGCGGTGGACGGAAGAGTTACGGAATCGTGTATAGCAAGGGTTAAGAATTAAATAAAGAATGTTTTTGAATGTAACCAAATTATTTTTATTATTTTATTATTAACTCTTCATCTACAATGGTATTCGTATTCTTAGTCTAATGAGTAGCGTACTCATCTTTATGTTAGGTAACTAGGTCCTAGATTCCAATCACCGAAATAGCGTAGAAGTTTTTTTTTTTGTTAACTTGTGATAGCGAAAGTATTGCTATATTGACGGCAACCAAAAAATATTGAATAAATATTTTTAGACGTGACGTATAGATTATTTTATAATCAATTTGTTTACCATTATTAATAAAATAATTACTAGATGAACATAAATATTTTATTGCAACAATTTAATACTCTTTTGATTGATTTATTTGATGGAAAGAAAGATTTATGAATTCCTTGATAGAATCAATAAAATATTTAGGAAATTGAAATATTTCATAGATTCCCATAATAATTTTTCTAAACCTATTGAATCTTTTTAATGACCCTGTAGTATCCGTGTTAAAAAAAATATTTTTTCTATTGGTTTATTTGTATGATTTTAAAGGCTCAGCCGAAAGGTCGAACCCTCTGAAAACTATTTTGATATCGTGATTGCATTCCTAAACATGTCACCTAGTTTGCGAATACTATGGGACGTTTTAAAATACTTAACAACCCTGTGAGGTAACACTCAAAAACGTGGATAGCGCACATTTCAATACTTACCTGAAATTATCCAAAATTTCTGTCTTTATTCCAAACGTTCTTGACGTTAATAATTGACCTCAAAATTGTTTAAAGTTATCCTCAGTTAATCTTGACTGGAAGAAGTAGACCAAAAGGTCATCATAAAAGCAATTGAGAGTTTTTAAATCGACGGCTGATATTATTCAAATCTATCCCTTAAATTAGTGAACTACCGAAGATAGCACCCCGCGGTGTAGAGGTGTCGATTCGTATTCGGTTATCGTCGTAATTCGATTCGGCACGATGGTACTGGATGAATTTTGACGTCAAAGCCTATTAAGCACCTGGCCCAGCAGATGCCCATGCACGTTTGCAGATATATTTCTTAAATTTATTTCTTTGTTTTCTTCATTTGTCCCTACAACTTTGTAAATATATATCGTTTATTCTAATACCAACCCGAGTATATCAGGTACAACTGCGAAGACGAGTAAGGGTTCGAATCTTCTCATATTCAGAGTCCTTCATACGAGTCCTTGATATGTTGTAGTTACCCAGCCGTATATAAAACGCGCGGGCGTTACGAAGCCACAGGGCTAATAGGATAAATACATAGAAGCATGGGCGAGTTTACCGATTTTATCGGTTCTTCGTAGCTCTTTTTTTCTTTTCTCTTTGGCCTCTCGCACAGGCTGCGCACTTTTTAACATTTCCGTTGCTTATGTGCTTCGCGGCGAACGCGCGAAGATCCACACGCCTAGTCTTTGAGCGCAACGCTATACCGTGTTCCAGAAGAATCCAGCAGACGATAATATGTAAGGATGGCAATTAACTTCGTCGAAGGATTTGCCTTCGGGGTTGGCTCGATGCGACGCCATGGATTTTCTGCTATTGCCAATATACATTCGCTTGCATAGCAGAGACCGGGGCAACTTAGGTCAAACCAGTTGAATAATCATTTATGCTTTTTTTTGTTATGAATTCATTTCAATGATTCAAGTTACCGGTGGATTTTTAATTTCCGTCGATAGTTGTGTCTCGACCGATTTGTGAATGTTGGAAAAATGTTCTCTTTGTAGAATTTAAGAATTTTAAGATTAGAATATTTAAACATCTCGAGTATTGGTCACTCTGATAACATAGAAGAATCGTGTGAAGTTTAGTTATCAATCAGATCTTTAGACAATTGCTAAAAATCGCGAAAGTTATTTTGACTCAACTAACCCCAGTCTCTTCTGTTGTACATGGGGTTGCAGTGAAACTAATCGTTGGAAAGAAATCGCGTACTTGCTCTATATTGTTGCGCTCTATATTATAGTTTACCGTGTACAATAAATTATTCTAGACTATGGTATACCAGACTGTTTCTGTGTTTGGAATGATCTCCAAGTGCTCGCAATCTTTAACTGGTATGAATCATACAACAACCGCACACCAACAAGTAGCGCATGCATCAAGGATTGCTTGCGTTGCAAATCTCTGTTCATCGAATGTTGTTGCTGCTCTTGGTCTGTCTGTCGGTGCTTTGTTTTTTTTTCTTTACGGTGTTTCTCTCGAGATTCTGTGATTACCGTACATTAGCCGGTGTTCGAGTGTATGCTTATACAGCGGAAAATATTGCAAAATGAAAATTGGGACTCGAGAGATCTGTACCTTCAGGGCGTTAAGCTCGTGTGTAACGAAGCCACGAGGATTTCTTGTTGCCACATTAGGAGGGCAAAAGGGAAAACTTGGGAATGAAAATAAAGTGGAGGAGTTTCTTCTTCTTTTGGTCTTATATAATTTACTATTAATGTATTAATTCCCCAAACAAACTGAGCAACATTTAAAAACAACATTGATTACAGTATACATCTATACATACATTATTCATTTGGATCTGCAATGATCGGGCTAGTTATGCCAGTATCTACTGACCTCAGCGTCATCCTCAACTGTTTTTTAACTGCCCTGATTCAGCTTTTGCTGGGAATAACGAAGATACCAGGCTACATACGTAAGTGTGCATGTACGTGTGTACGTCGAAGGAATTGGAGCGCGCACGGATATGGTAGGCGCTCGGTCCATCCATTAAATTCTCGTGTGCATCACGACGTGGAAAAAAGCTGTCCTCGCGAAAAACTTGGGCTCGTGGGCTCCGCGCGCATCGATGCGCACAACACAACGAACACGTAGCGCAGTACATCAGAGATGAGCATAGTCGTCACACGAGCTACCTTGCTGTACGAAATGGGGTTGTGTAACAGAACTGCCATTGCCTCCTCCTTATCCTCTATATCCTTCTCGCTGTCGTCGTTCCGTCGTCCTCATTGACGAGAGGATTCATCGCCATCGCCTCTACAAGTTTGTTTATCATCGTTGGACGTCGTTTGAGGTCCTGGCACGGCCACAAACTTGTACGAAGCAGTTATCTTCGTCGTTCTCGTATCCCCGACAGAGACGCAACCGAGGACAAACGTTAAGCTATAGAGATAAGTGTCCGAGGTCGTGTAATCAGTCGTGTTGGACGTGCCCGAGTTCCATTTTAATTGGGAAGCATTACGTGCCCTTTACAATGTCTCGATACGATAAGTACAGCAGGTGTCTGCATCTGCTACTACGCGCGCGATGCACTGCCACGGTCGTAATTGGGAACTTGTAATTGCAATTGTTTGACCTCTCGTTAAACATCCGACTACAATTGTCTCTTTGTATCTCTTTGCCATGATTCCACTAATTTCCGAGCGCTACCAGCTGTACAATTCTCATTTTTTGTTTCTTTTATGTTGCAGGTGAGTCCAACAGAGTCAAGTCTCTGCCATGTAATTCAAGATTCGAGAGAAGTTTGCACGATTCTCGAGGTAAGATGAGAAATCAATCATTGTTGATAAATCATCTGAAAGCATACAATTAATTTAACAATCTATACGTATGAAAATGGTATTTGGCAATGTTCTTTATTGAGTCAAGTAAGTAACTGGTTGGTCTGAACGACTGATCAGTTCGGCCAATCAATTAAGTAGTTGGGTTAGTCAGCTATTTGGTTTGTCCAATCAAATAAATGTCCAGTAGCACATTTAACTACGTAATTGGTTGTCGCAGCTAACCGTTTTTATTCATTTTCCCTTTCAGTTTGTTGCAATTTATCGTTGTTTGAATTTTTCGAAATAAAGTATGTACGCTCTCTAGTTTTCGTAAATTTTTAGCTATCGAGTCAAAACTTTCTACAATAATAGGCCAGGGGACAAGGTTGTTTGGTATAAATTTAGCATCAATCGATCAAAGCGTTCAGATTTTATTGAACCATGCATTTTTGTAATTTCTTGAAAAAAATCTATTTTTACTCTAACTTTTGTCAATTTTTATCTATCAAATTGAAACTTGAATTTTGTGAGAATCGATTAAGGGATTTAAACTTTATGAAATTTGCACTTTTACCAAATTATCAATTTTATTGAAATTTTAATACCACTTCCTCTATGAGCGAGTCAGAATTGATGTAACCATACTCCGTAGAGGAAAATCCGTGGGTTAACGAGAATCACGACAAAGCAATGTGCAAATTTCAAATTTACACGCCTTGTTTATAAGTGAAATATATGTAAAATGTACAAATATATATGAAAAATGTATCTAACATATATTATATGCATTGAAATCTTCTATGTTTTACATATATGTTTTGCATATATTTCACCTAAATACAATTCCATAGCGAGTACTTCTTAAATTAAAATTCGATACTGTATAATTAAATCTAATTTTCTACCTAATTTCCACAAACAGATGGAATTTAACTTTCAATCATTATTCTTTTTAATACTTATATATTTTTATTATATTTGTAAAACAATTGCGAAGAGAATTGTAAGCAATGTAGCACAATTGAAAGCACAGTAGGCATATGACAATGTATATAGTCACCGCAGATATCATACCGGTGATGATTGTTTTATCGGAATAATTACTATAGTGGGATTTCAATTATTCATTTTGGAAGTTGACTACAAGTGATAGAGGGTGTGCGTATACTACGCCCCGCTATGATGCAATTCTAGAAAGGGCGTGACTGCTGCGATACACAATCGACTCCTTCCAGAGACTGGCTATACTAGAAAACATTTTACGATTTATTTCTGTGAAAATATTATTTCGAAATATTGACCTCCTACATGTCCCATAATATTCTCTGCGCTCGGAGCTGGTAACATGGCCCACGCGAGCATTCTGCCACACTCCATACGTTATAACGTACGTAATAGAATATTGGAAAAAAGCATATTCTTTGGAGAACAATACATCCGATTGAATGATAAAGGCCTAGGGCATATCACTGTATGTACAATTCGTTAAAAAAAATAATGGTCAGCCTTCTCGATTGTCACTACTATAAATCAATGATACTTTTGAAAGTAAATTTTGTCGTTAATAATCTTTCGTTACATTGTTGACGAAACTGAATTACGATTTCAATTATTTCATACAGTTTTTTATTTAGGTTCATATTTAGGTTTTTTTTTTAAATTGATCGTTTTCGGGTATTCATTAATTATGATTAATTAAGTTTGAATTTGTAATTCTATGCAAAAAAAACTTATTCCACCGAGTCGAAAGTTTTCGCGATTACACTCGTTGATCACCTGTCGAATAATTAATGTACTCGTTTGATACATATCATGGCCTTGTTGTATCGGTTGTAATATTGAGTTTTACCTATACAGGCGGAATACGTCGGTAGAGCGAGAGCTCTGATTAAAATTCTTCGCAGAGTACTGGTCACCGCTTCGTATCCCTTTAGTGCTGGCGACGAAAAAAAATGCGTATACATGGGTACGCCTGTAAATAAGCGGTACGTTCGCATGAAACATTTACAGAAGTTATGGCAAACGAATGAATTTCTTGCTACTACAACTTTATTACTTAATTTGCGATACCAGATTTCCTCCGTGCTAACTGTAAAGCGGCTTTTGAACTCGTTCTTATTGCCAAATGAGGTAGAGAAAAATTCTCTCGTTATCTCTAACTCGGTTTATTAGCAACAAACTCAGCGACTCTATTATTTTTTCATGTCATATACTATACATTTATCCTCTCGTCGGGCATGCAACGCTCTCGTTACCTACCATCCCACTCTGTTATAAAACTCAGATCGTTATTAAACGTGAGCTGTATTAATTAGTTTCGGAGCGTTCTTTGGCAATCGTGGGATTTCGTAGGCGTAAGCGATCGCGGCCATGCGTTATAATTGTGATAAAATTAAACCGCGCGACGCGTTCACTCGTTTTCGACGATGACGCTAAGCATTCGATTGGAGAAAATTGCATAAAACTCTATCGTTCAATTTTGCTCAAAGATTTTATTGTCTTCTAAAATATCTTCTTCGTAACATACATGAATATATCATTTTTATTACATTTGTCGATAAGAATTTTGGGACATTAATAACTCTGCGATTAATTTCTCTATGAAAAAAAAAAAAAAACAACGACTCAACCACGTTTTATTACTGGGAAACATTTGTATCGCATTGCAACGCTACCAGATTACCCTACTACGAGACAACCCTTTGCTTTTGTATCATCAGACTTTTTCACTATCAGCCGCGCCGTACAGTTGTCTACGTATTAGTGTTGTGGTAGTTTATGTGGTAGGGTTGTATTATATTAAAGTTGTAATATGTGGTAGGGATTTTTTACAGAATTAAAATTGCGGTAGAGTTGTTTTTTTTTTATAGATAAACTAATGGTAGAGTTTTAAATGTGCGATAATTTGAGACCCAATTAATTGACATACATACATTTTGAAAGTAAATAACTTTGATTTTACCAGAGTCTATGATATATCGTTATTTTTCATTCGCTCTTTATTATTCGGAATTTTTATAATTGCTGTCTCCGAAGACATCGTCTTCACGTTCCATAACTTGCGATATTCGCGCTACTCAAGCTATTTAATTACTCGTTATTTATATTTAGAAGTGATGAATTTATCCCGGTTACACACACGTAAATAATAACGAAGAGTCCTTTATTATATTGAAACGACGATATTACATTTCCTGCAGATGTCAAAATAAAATGATTATTTACCCTTGAGAGAGAAAAACTGAAAAAATTACAATTTAAAACTGCGAAAAATTGTATGTGCTATCATTGAATCAATTACGATATTGAGTTATTCGCTGCTGGTATAGTTCAAGATTTATCAACGATCGAGTAAGTAGCTCACAGTCGGTAACTCAGCAATTTCAGTGGTTGGTAAAGAAGATTCATCGACTCAACAGTGTTTCCACTTGCAAGTGGCGACACTGTCGTTCGTATCTGGAAAGAACGTTTTATCCTCTATCTATATATCTATCTATGTCGGATGGTCTATCGTCCGAGAACCCGTAAGTGCGAGAGAGACCAGAGCTAAGAATTTCTAACACACTTTTTGTCGGACCCAGATATTCAGTTAAATGTCAGAATTGTGGGGCGACATTTACACAATGAGTCCGACTTTTTTGAGGTTCTTATAAAAGTCTGGGTTTGATAAAAATGTGTTGAAAGTTTTGAGGTGAACTGTCGATATCGATCCTCACTATATAAATACGTTTCTTTTATGTTGGAAAAGCGCTGACAGGAAATATCTATTTTAACGTCCCTTTTAATTTCCTTATAATATGTGAATCACGAGCGTTACCGCATTATTCCATAGATTCGAAATAGTTTCACTGTACAGCTATATATACAATTCAAATGTCCATAGTATTCCGATGGCATATAAACTGTTCCTTCGATATTGGCGAAGCGTTGATAGAAATATCTATTTTAACATCCTCTTTAATTTCCTTATGATATGAAAATTACGAACGTTACCGCATTATTCCTTCGATTCTATATAGTTTAACTGTACAACTATATGTACAAGTCAAACCTCCATAGTATTCCGATGGCGTAAAAATGTCCCTTCGATGTTGGCGAGGCGCTGACAGAAAATATATCTTTTAGCATCGTTTTTATTTTCTTTGTAGGATACAAATCTCGAGCATTACCGCATTATTCTTTAGATTCTGAATAGTTTCGGTGTACAGCTATATGTATAATTAAAACCTCCATAGTATTCCGTTGGCGTATAAACCGGCCATTAATGGAATATACCCCCTACAAGGTGGGGCTGATCGGGCGGTCAACACGCGTATAAGGTCTTCCCTTCGCTCGTTGTCTGTACTCCATTCGCATATATTTATTCTGTAGTACAGTCTTCGTATGTATATATAGATAGTGTAGCATATACTTGCGGATCATTGACCGATGCAAGGTGATTCCGTGGTGATTCTTACGCGAGCGAA
The DNA here is from genome assembly GCA_963942595.1 of Cylloceria caligata. Taxonomy (NCBI): domain Eukaryota; kingdom Metazoa; phylum Arthropoda; class Insecta; order Hymenoptera; family Ichneumonidae; genus Cylloceria; species Cylloceria caligata. The sequence goes on from OZ012704.1 coordinate 73,738,406, forward strand.
TAAATCGGCTATAGTATCCTGTTCCCGTCTCATCAACCTCATTCCTCCTTCTTCATCTTCTTCTACGTCTTGGTTGTCCTTGTTGTCTCGTCTTTCCTTCTGGATCTGGACGTTGATGCAGTGCATCTTTTATCCTTCGTTCCTTTGCCATCGAGCCGATATATCCTTTCACTCCTTTCTCACATTCATGTGCGTATCTTTCCATCGCACTCTGTGTAACTGCAATTGCGAACCCAGCAGCATCTCGTATCGCTCGATTACGTTCCGTCACGATCGCGATCAGAAGGATGAAACGATCCCACCCATGACTCGGTGCTGCTGTATTAATACGAGATAAAACAAAAATTAACCCACTGTGATTCATCCACAGGAAATGGAAAATGGAATTGTAATTTACTATAATCTAATTAGAATTTTTAGAATAATTCTTAATTTAAATATATTTCATATCTTTAGAATTATCAGTAAAAGAGTTATTTCTGTTTATAATTAAGTCATTTATTTAATTCCAATCCATTTTACATGAACAGAATAAGTATAGCAAAAGCAGTAAATAGTTTCCTCAATAAGGAAATAAAATTGATACTTGAACTGAACATATTCTGAACGTAACCTTCATCGGGAGACCGAAATAATGATTTTTATTTTGTTTTTTATATTTATGATTAATAGTAATGAATGTAACTAAACGATACTTGGTTATATAATAAAACAAGAATGCAAAGTAGAACCTTGCACGTTGCTTCCTAATTCTTTTGGTCCGTCGTCCGCGCAGCCTCCTTTGTGAGATTCATCGATTAATTTTATCGTCCTCATAGAGGATTCTATGTGAATGACGAACCAAAAGAATGAGGAAGCAATGTGCAAGGTTCTACTTTGCATTCTGGTTGAAAAAAAAATTGTAGGAACTGATGTTCAACGAATTTTTAGTGATAAAGCAATTAAATAATTCAAAGTGCAGGATAACATTTTTTTTCTAAACCACTTATCCCTACGAGTTCGCTCAAAGCAAAAAGGAATAATCTTATTGCGCGGTTTGAAGCGAAATAAAAAAATGTATTCTATTTTCATCAGCCAAACACGAGAGTTCTCGATACAATACGTTCTTATTATATTCTTGTTGTACAAAAGGGATGATTGTAAATCGATTTCAAAGAGACATTAGCGAGCGCCACATACATTTATTTAAGTATCGTGAAGTACCGTGCTGCATTTACGTTCATCTGTGCGATACTTCTCCTCTCGTGCTATGGTAAAGCGCGAAGCACATGGCAGACCTCTTTCCCACACGTGGTAGGGCCAAGGGCCGTGAAGACTCATTGCACTCGTTGTATTCACTCGCGAGACTCGTTTCTTGCTGTAATCTCGCTCCCACTGGCCTTCCACATTCGCTCTTTGCGATTTGAGCCTCGTGGTTTCCACCTCGCTGCATCAACGACACGAGAAAGTGGTGTCTGCGCGTAGTGTCCTTCGTCAAAAATATTACGTTCGCCTGATACAGGGACGTAATATTTCGTTATTGGTTTCTCTTGTTTGTATTTATGGTCGACGTTTTAATTTTCACTATCTCTTTTTATTCCGTTTTTGTTAAAAAATATTTTTGGATATATTTCAATAAATTTCGATACATTTTGTTATGTATCTGAATTATTTTCGTTTCTGGATACCTGCAAAGCTCTTTGCAGCTGATCGATGCTATCGCACACTAATACACATAATGACGGACCGGTTACTTCTTGTACACGTAGCTTCACTCGCTTGGTCCCCTATCGCTCCTCACAATCTGTTCCGTATAGTTTTTGTCTGCTCTTGCTCTTTTATCCTAAGTTCATCTCCCACCCCAATAATGTCACAACGACGTCACGGTGTCGTCTGAGTATTTCCAGGCGACGAAGAGTACGTTTTCACGCCACTGAAAAGGTTTACCGACACTAAAAAAAGCTGGTGCGCCTCTACGTACCTAAACACACTTATAGCCAACTGCAGAAGGCTGCAGAGACCGCCTAACCACGTACAAGCGCATTTTCCGTGACGATGCGCTGGTAGCTGCCCTCTCATTTATCATTCACCAGGCGTGGGAACGGTCATCTTTGAAGTACTAATGTGCATGTGAGGATTAAAGAATCCTGGGGAAACGTGAAATTAGGAAAAATTTATAAACAAACTTTTAGCATCGGCAAAAGATTGATTGATGATCGTCGCTTGAGGAAACTTGTATTTTTCCTTTCATTCTGCAAAAGGGCGACCTTTCAGAGATAAATCTTCAACCCATCTGTTCAAAGCGTTTAAAAAACCTGTTTGTTTGACATTAAAACTCGTGAAGAAATCAACGACATTATTTTTTCAAAGAATGTCTGCGAAAATAAATAATTACATAACAATATATTCAAATGATCCTGAAAAATATCTAAAACATATTGCCTCTTGGATATTTCGTACAAAAGAAGGGCTAAACTTTTATAAATATTTACAAATTGTTAAGTTTTAGTATCGAGTCAAAGGTCTTTGTAAATTCAAACACGCAGTAGAGTACATTGTGAGTAAAACAATTGTCTATGATCCAAGAAAATTATAGACGAGAAGAGATTGGTCAAAGTCAATGGTTAACCCGAGAGGTTAATCATTAAGCGATAGAAATCTGATAACTTTGTGGCGTGAAAGGTTCAAGGAATACAAGTGAAACACGTAGTGAAACCTTCGCTGGCCAGGTATAATACTACTATAACCAGTAGAATATATCTATATATTACAGTAAAATATGCATATAGCATATTTTATTCAACTTGTGAATATGTGTTTCTTTTAACGATTAATTCCACTTTCGAGCATACAATTTCATTAGTGCGTTAACGAACGCCTTTCCCTTTTACGTTATGCAATCTCGTATGTATAAACTAATGATAACATTAACGATATGGTAACTGCTGAAACAGGTACTGTTGTGTCATTTCAAAAGCATGCGGACGTTGATGCAGATACGCAATTATAATGCAACGGTTTTTAAGTGCATGCAATTTATACAGTTTTTAATAATATATGTTTATCGGGCAATCAATTTTGTACATCAATACCTGTGCATAATCTATAAAATATATCGAAACCGATAGAAACATTAATCTTTGCTGTAATGGATTATAAAAAATATGCGTAAAATTTTGAGTAATTCGTTTCAGTGATGACTGCTAAGGTAAAGTTGATAGATCCCTCATCCTGTCCGTTCCGCATCAAAAACTGTAATTCTGTTCTTTCAAGGACGCCGAATATTTTCAGGAGAAATAAAAGAGGATCCCCTTGCAGAAGTTACATCAACACACTTGGGAACACAGCCTTCCAAGTTTTTATATAGACCGGGTCTGGGCCGGTTGCACAGGGTTATATGTCACTTACCCTTGAAGATTTTATTAAACCAGCAGCCAATTTACGAAGTATTAATAATTATATCATAACTATACAATCATATTCTTATGGATTTAACGTATTTTTCTTTTATCGAGTTTTATTTATTATTATATCTGGAACATTAGGCTTCATTATGACGTCCATATTCTCGTTTTATTTTCCTCTTTTGTGCTCCACGATAGTTGATTCGGTAGAACATCGTCATTATGCTAGTATTGGTATACGTTTTAGCGAAGCAATGGAACGACTGCTTTTACGTTTCGGTCCCGTCATCGGTTCGTCTCCGCGAGATCGTTTATTTATTTTTTTTTTTTCAGTCGCAGTGTCTCAAGCAAGTTTTTGGAGTCACCATCGCCACGCGGAAAAATAGGCACGCCCTCCAACGCCTGCATAAATCCTATGTGCCAGACACCCCTCCCCCCTATCTCCATCCCTCGAAGATTCTCGGTCTCGACACTTTTTTAAGGGGAGAAGATGGAATGTACATACGCTCAAAACTATTTTTGCAACTCAGTTGGGTCGATGAATATTCTTCAGGACATCAACCCTCCCGGTACATCGACCCTGCATATTATTACTTTTTACATATAGGTGCGCAATTAAATGAAAATATTTGAATTCAGTTGTGCTGAGAGCTTTTATTGCCTAAGTAGTATCGCAATACTCGTCTGGAGCTACAGGAATTATTGCATACTGTTGAACCATGTTCTCGTGAACTCCGTGACACTCGTCACTGTCTTTTCTTTGAAGTTCTCTTCCCTTGGGTTTACAAGTTTCCTTCTCGTCCTGCTTTGTCGGTTTTCCTTTAATCTTTGACAAGAGGATCTCCTCTTGGGGTTTCTCCAATTTTTCATCTTTTCCCTGGGCTTTCGAATAATTTTTTTGCCCTATTTTTGCTCGTTTTAAGGCATCCCTCGGGCCGCAATACACCGTAGGTGGTATCAAGTCCAGAACTTCGTGATACCTTCCCCACTTGTCTTTGAAATAACGGGACAGATCGCAATTCGGCCAAGGTTTAGTGCCGCAGTGTTCCGGACCTGCAATTAGATAAAAAACGGATTAGTAATGTATCGATTGAAATATTTGACATTTAAAAAATTCTTTACCTCCACATCCTCCTCTAGGACAGTCTTGTTGAAGCCCGTTGCGGTGATAACAATCGCAATCGTAGTAAACCACCCCAGCTCGAAGTTCTCGGGATTTAACTTTTTTCAAACTGAATTTATGTTTTGTGGGTATATCATGCGACGCTGATTTTTCTGGCTTCTCAATTTGCTCGATGTCATTCTTCTTACCCTTCGACGGAAGATCTTGCTCATCTTTTTGAGTTTCTGTATGATGATCTTGCTTCCGGTATTTTGAAGATTGTTCCTATAAATTCTCATTGAGTACATCGTATTAAAAATGATAAATTTACGAAACCTTGTGGACTATGAATCGCAATTGTGGGCAAAAACAAGGCGCGAAATGAACGCCATTTAAACTTCAATAAAATGAATAAAAATAATCTGGAGATGTTTTATAAAAATTTATTTGACAAATTAAATATACAAAATATGTACAATAATATGTACAATCTAGATTGTCTGACATGTTTAAAGTCTCAAAATACTTATGCTCTAACGCAGTACGTTGCCCTCCCGATTTCGTTAACTTCGTCATCGAATCTGCGATGTCTCGTACCGCTTGAGATGAGAGTCCTCGCGTGTCGATTCCGTCGTTGCTCGTAACTAATTCGAAGCACGGTCTCGGGAATGAGAGGATGACACTTGTCTTCTTGAAATCTGTTTCTCTTTGCACAGCAACCGATGGAAGTTTCCAGTATCTTTGACCGTACGCACCCTGAACATTGGCTCACTAACACGTCATTCCTCGGTACGTACACCGAACTCGTTCTGCTCGATTTCCTCGACGCTACGAAGGGACACTTGACGTATACTGGTTCTTCGAAACGACAAATTGATTTATTTCTATCAAGGTTTTTCTCGTCAGAAGGTTCCTTGGGGACAGGGTCCGATTGACTTCCTTTGGATTCAAAAGCAGGACATCCGACGCTCGATGATTTGTTGCAAACATCAACCGATTGAATTCCTTTCGATTCACAAGCAGGACATTCGACGCTCGATGATTTGTTGCAAATATCAACCGATTGACTTCCTTTGGATGCAAATGCTGGGCACTCCACATATGTTTCCTGGGAAACTTGAGTCGGTGCTTCGTCCTTAGCCTCATCCATTTCTGGCTGCGATTTTCTGTGCTTTCCGGATGAACCAGTTTTCTTATTCTTAGTTTTTTTCTTCGTTGTCTTATTTGCTGTAGGTCTGGATCTCAAAGGTGATCCAGAGGTTGCATTTCGTGGTCCCGATGTCTTTGGCCGTGGCTTGTAGTCGCGAAGACGAAAAGGGCCAAGTGGAACTGGAGCAATTTCTGGTAGAGAAGGCGGAGGACACTTAGGCACCACTGTTCCACCGGGTAGAGGTCGCATCACGGAAAATGGATAATCAAAACCTTCGCGCTGCTGTTGCACAGGACACAGACAGGTTCCAGACCTAATGTAAGCGGATGTCGGCCTTTTAGCCGACGTTGGTGACCTTTTTGAAGCACACGGTACAGGTTGGGGTCTGCAAACTGAAGAGGCTGGATCAGGAGACGAAACAGGTCGACAGCAATAAGCTGGAACAGATTTAGGAGTTACGCAGACCCTTCCTCGTCTGATTTTATTGTTCTTACAAAGACCTGTATGTCCTTGTAACTCCGACTGTGTAGGACTTAGGCCATTTCTTCTTCTCATGTTTGGCATAACTTTACCTCCAGCATATTTAATCCTGCATGTCCTGGCAGACTTTAGAGGATTCTGAGCACAGGTCACTGGGCTTGCTTGATAATTGGAACAACAATTCAGTGGGTTTATTTGTTTAGTTCGCAGGCTAGAAACTATTTCTTGTGGTTGTCCAGGACGCTGACATATCCTTGCGAAAGGACCATTTTCCTGAGAACGAACGTCCAGATGAGTGATGTGTCTAAAATTCGAAGATTCTTCGGTTGGATTCAGTGCTCTTGCCCGAGGTCCCGAAGCATCCACTAGAGTCTCGAGAATATTGCAAGCTCCTTGAGAAATTTCCTGGTTGTTATTGCACTGAGTGACCATTGCTGTTGGGCAGGAGCCATCGTGTTTGACAAAAGCTTCATAATTCGTGCTTGGATCTCCTGAGCTCGACGAGAATTCTCGAGGCACTTGGGTCACCCTGGCGATCGGACCTTCAGGGGTCGTTGTACATTGAATGTAAAATCCTGGTGTGTCGTAAGTACCTGACGACTTTGCAGCTTTTTGTGAGACTGGACCATACACGAGTCGCGAGGAAGGACCACTCTGACACATAGGTCCTTTAGCAGTTTCGAGAATCGTCACTGGCTGAGTGGAGCACATTGCCGAATGCTGATTCACGTGCTTCGACACTTTTTCAGCGCAAGCTACAGCTCCATCTGGACCATTTCGAGACTCCAGGGCAAAAGACATTGGTTCTGTAACCCGACGTCGTCTGCAGGACGCTTCTCCAGATGGATATGCTACTATCCTAAATTGGAGATGCAGAATATGCAGAATTATCTTCAATCCCTGGTTTCTTATCCAGCATGAATTATCGAATTTCAACAAGATTGATAAGAGTTCGTCATTATTTCGTAATAATTTGATTTTGTACCTGGACGTAGGTCCAAACTCCGCTTGTTTCGTCTCCAGAAGCATACAGGTTTTATTCTGGATGATATTGTCGGCAGTATCCGATGGCACCTGGACCACCTGAGCGATCGGTTGGTTCCCATCGAGTCGACACTCGAACACACTGTATCCCGGTGGATATTCGTGGCGCTGTCGACAGCAGGCTGGCGAGCTCTTAGTTTTTTCACATTGTCCGTTCTTCCAGGAAGTCTGTGAAATCGATTTGCGTCATGGTGCAGAAATCTCGACGATATGGATTGATCGGACGTGAGAAACGCGCTAAAATTCTTATCTTATATCAATAAAATCAACACAATTGAATTATCATTGTTTTTTTTAAATAATAAAAGAAATACTTTCCGTGTACTTCGTTCCTTGGAATTCTTCGGATCCTTTTTCCAAGGAAAGCATTTCCTTTCGGGCATCCACGGTTTCGAAAATAATTTTTCAACGCGTATTAATTAAAAATCAATTGAATATGGGAAACGAGTATTGAAATGAATACTTTTTGTAGCCAATTAAAGATTTTTAATCAAAGAGATTTTGGCGCAGTTTCGGAATCGTACTTAGCGATCGTAAAACGTGTTTCTCCAGACTCGACACGAATTTACACGTCTGCTGGTCACGATATGTCTGGCCATTTCGTTCTTTCTTCCCACCTGTGCCCGCGGATATAGCGCGACGCGCAAGGAAAAAAATGAATAAAACGCGAGGGAAGTCGAATGTGTACGCAAATACGAAATCGCCCAATGGATCGTCGTGGATTTATACCTCCATTGCGGGTGCGAATACTCGTTTGCCAGACGGTCTCTCGCAGCTACCGGAATAATCTAGGGTATTCCTGACACTTGGTGCTGAATCCTCGACGGAACATCACACGCAAACGATCCACAGTCCAGCAAGTTTTATACTTTTTATACTCAGGAACAATTGGAAAAAATAATAATAAACTTTAAAACACCTTCGAAAATTCTACTAATGACAATAATAATTTTTTATTATGATATATTCTATCAAGATAAATTCTTACCCGCTTATTGGAACGCTGCAATTTTTTGCCTGGACTTGCGCAAATGATCGCTAATCCTCCATCCTCGTGATTATTTCTGAAATAAATTCACGAACAATAGTAAATAAAGATCTTTTATCGTCATAATAAAGTTTTTGATCGTCTGAAGTAATTAAAAAATTATTTAATACCCATTCACAATTGATGATATTTAAAAAAGAAATTTGTAATAAATATTTCATTGAGAAATAAAATCAGTCAAGCTGATAAAGATTTTTAAGAGGGATTAAGTTCAAGGGCTTTGAAGACAATCAAATTTTACGACAATCCCGACCCTTCCAATTTGTCGTGATTTCCGTGACTAAACTGTGCCATTGATTCTAACGGCAGTAATAAATTGGTGGCAACCTTTCACGCGACTAGAACGAACTCCTGTTTGTACAATCATTAGTATACGCTGTTGTTGATGCAGCGTATGAATACAACGATATAATATCCAACAGTGTAGTGTATATGGTATGTATAGTAGCACAGTGACACCTCGCGCGCGGCATGGCACGTCCGTTTGCTCGTTAGCTTCGCAGGGAGCACACCTTTGTCCGGCCGTCGATCTAAATCCCGAATAGGTATGCTAGTCGGTGTTCGACTCGACGTACGTACGTAAGTACGTACGTACATCGTCCATCCGTCCACGAGACAAAATTAGCATAGCCCGTTCCCCCTATTAAAGTGTCTTCCGGTTCGCAGCTGTCTCGTAAAGCCGACGCTTCAAGACTTTGCCTAAACTCAAACCACAGATATATTCGCAATGCGCAGGCGCACATGAGTATAAACAATTAAATGATAATTTATGCCGCGCTTGTACGTCAAGCGTTAAACAATAAAATTGAGAATTGACATTGTCAACATTTTATCATGAATGATAAGAGATATAAAGAAACTATTAATAAAGGTTTACGTAGGTGTCGGACGAAGATATGATTAGCGCGAATTGATTTACATTGTTTTTTATTTCATTGGTTCTTTCAATACCTAATTTTCGATCAGGAGACATATTGGACACTTTCCTAATTTACTTACTACAAATCAGTTTCATGGAATTTATGTAATTTCCGATTTAAATAAATTGAGCAAATTTCGGATTAAGTATCATAATAGAAATTACATAAAGGTTTCATGATCGTTTAATTAAATAATAATATAAACAATTAATTACCAATTACTCGCGTATACTTACAAAATTGCAGTGTTCGTCTGCCTACAAGTTTTTGACTGTGGCATGGCTCGTATTACATGCAAACACTAGAATTTATCTCACCGATCAAACACCTCAAAAAGTTTTCTCTTAACCCCCGTGAATTATCAACTGTAATAACTTATAATTTCGCTTAACCTAGCAACACGGATCTTACGTCAAACCTCACACGAAATTTCTTATGTTTTTTAAATTGACAAAAAGTGTTACAATAGAAACAGAGCCTTCTGGGGCGAATGACGTATGACACTCGACAAACAAAAGCATAGAAGATACGTCAATTTTATTTCTTTCATACGCTTTCTAACGTTTTAATATACGTTGAAAAAATGTAATAAATAAATTGGGTGATTCACGAGTTGTTTACTTTCGTGCGCTCGTCTTATAGAGTCAGCCACGTCGAGTACATTTGATCGAACGGGGTGGCATATCGTACGAGTACAATTCCGTACGTCACTCTTAGTTCTTAAGCACCATAGGTCACTTTTTCATGTTAGTATGTAAACACACGCGTTAAGGTATACTTCTGCACATGCGTTAGACTCCAACAGGGTTTTAATCGTGGTTATCCACCGCGCAGTTACTTGTTATTTATAGACCTTTGAAGAGAAAGGGTGGTGCGCTTTACCAGCTCAGCCCCCTTTTGCTCTTCGTTCGCTTTCCTGGCGTCATCGTAAATAAGAGGAACTTCTGAATCCCCTTCAAAATTAATGGGACCTCCAGCGAAATTACGCTTTCTCTTTAATTCTATTTCTAAGTTTCCTCTGCTTTTTACTCGTCTCGCTCGTTTCATGAACTTGTAACATTTGCGGAATCAATTTTCGCAAAAATCCTGAGAAAACAGACTTAAAAAAATCGTGGTAGTTCCTGGTAATGATGAAGTGACATATATTAATTGTTAATCCATCTGACTATTTTTATAGTGAACCCAAGATAGATACGGTAACAATGAAAATAGTCCCATGGACAGTTTTACTTTTAATCACTTTTAATAGTTGTCAGTACCAACTTTGATTTATCTCAGTGTAAAAATAAAGAAAAGGAAACTAGAAAGATGCATGTAGCCTCGGACTAGCCCTTAAATATGTTAAATATGATTCACCCGCAGCAAATGTGCGCAGACTTGATAGACGTTACGTGTTATCAAGAGATGCGGTTGAACTAGCACTCGTGCGGTTTCGTTCCGGGTGAATGGTACAACGATTACATTCTTTAAACGGGAATTGTGTGTTAAACATTGCAAACGTACTCTACATGGTGATCTCCATTGAAAATACAATAACAAAAATGAGTAGCTCCGACATTGTAACTTGGTGCATCGAAAACTAAATGTCATTGATTAAATATCAATTCTATGACGGGCTGCTACAAACAAACAGATTTTGTAATTTCAACACCACCTCTAATTATTACAATTTCATATGAAATTGAAGCATTAAATTTATAAAATTCCTATAGAATATGTTCTTATTTTTATCTCATATGGAATTGTAAGAAATACAGAATTCAAAATACAACACATGTTTGTGGCAAAGTGTTATTGAATCAATGTTATTTATTTATTTGTTTTTCAATGTAGTTAGACGATAGCGAGTATTATAGTTTTTTGTACAAGAGAGTATACCGATGGTACAGTATTTTAGAGGACAAGTGGTTGTGTTCTAGAATGTTTCTATCAAAGATAAGGCAGCGCATGACTAGGAAAGCAGTTTTCTCTTATTTTTTTTTTATAAATAAAAAAAATCAAAGTACGAAACGAATAACACGTTGGATACAGCTACTGTGCAATACAATCAAGACATAGATACAGTGCGAGCTTGTTGATTGGATTCTAATCAGGAAATTAAATTAGAGAAGTTTCACATTGCTAACGTAACGTTCAAAGAATCCCTTTCAGGTCTCCTGTCGATTGATTTTTCCTCAAATTCAATGCGAATGTCAAACAGATAGCGCGGAAGCCACTGACATGCAGCTATACTTCTCAATCTCAACGTTTTTGCTTATGACCAGCAAGAAATATTTACAAAATATGTCTTTTATTCAGCCGACACTGATGTATCTATCGGGTTGAATTCACGAAAAACCTGATATCTTAATTTTGACCAAATGGAATAGTTTTTCAGTTTCCTAGAAAAAAAAGTTACAAAATGTTAATTTTAAGGTTCAATGCATCAATCGCACTTAAGTGGTTTGCAAGCTCAATGTGCACTTATCGGCGAGATTTCATATGAGTCCATCAAGCTCCGTCGACAGAGTGCTCCGTCAACTTATTAGCCTGAGTTACGTACGGCGGATGTAGTCGAGGAACGTGCGGGCAAACTGCTGGATTTTAGAGTGTATGCTTTAATGCTTTAATGCTTTAATTGTGAATCGCACGACTCTGCTTTGGCATACGCAGACCTCAGACGCATAAAGTGGACAGAACCTCACGTTTCGCTGGACATTATGTACTTATATATTCGTAATATCTTAAATATTTAAAGTGTATATCCACCATTATAATGATCTACATTATAGTTGATGTACAATCATTTAATTCTGGAGCATATTTAACCACGCAATTGGTTGTTCCAATTAACCATTTTTCTCCGTGTACAATAGAAAAATATGTAGTTCGATACGGCGAAACTCAACATGAGATTGAGCAAATCATATACTTAAGTTGAACCAACTGATATTTAGTTGCTTCAACTGCATGATACAGTTGGTTCAACTTTATCGTGAGTTTCGTTGTATCCAATTCCACGCGCAGTCTGCTTAACGTAACTTAGTTACCTTAATCTCACCTTAGTTGTTCTAATAAAAATCTTTTTTTTTCGCGATTTCAATGTTAAAAATCTTCGATCGATCAATTTATTCGAATTAATTATATCACGATTTTTAATTATGTCAACATATAAAATTGCCGATTTTATTATAAATTAAATATTAACATAATCCTTTGAAAGAAACAGTTGATATCGCAATGAGGTTTAATCGAAAATAATAAAATTGTAAATGGGAGGATAACAGGGCATCACAGTGCGTAGGATTATGTGCTCCGCAGCGTTCTCTCTTCTCCTTTCCTTCTTAGATTTCTTTAGTCTCGGCTACACCACGAGAAACGCAATGCAGCTCTCGTAAAATGCTAATTATGTGTTCAGTAGAATGTGTGTGTGCGCAGTGTCGATGCTCTCTTTCCCTTTCTCACTGTGTGTATGTGTGTGTTTTCAGCGCACAGAGGATGCAACCGCAACGTGACGAACATCTGACACGTTTTTCTTTCTCATCTTTTCTCCTCCATTCCTTCTCTCTTTTCTCTGGCGTATCAGGCGTGTCCGGTGCAAACACAACTCTAGATGCGATATATTCTTGCACTCTGTCGTTCTCATTCGCTTCTTAATTTCGTACGTTTCGTATTATCTTGTACACAACGGAGTCCGTCGACAACTCGCATCTTAACGAAATTAAATGTGGTATCAGCATGTTTTGGTCTTCTTATATTTTAGTAAGTTCTCCTGCATCAAGTAAACTCAGCACACAAGCTAATACGTGAATAAATAGATATTTTCCCTTCAATCGCGTAGAATTCAATTACTTTAATTCAAGCAAAATATTTGATTTATTTCTTGATAATTTGGTGAACATATTTCGTATATTTCTATAAAACCTACAGAATTTTTTCATATGGAATTAGAAAATAATTAAAATATTTTGATTAATCTACAGGAAAGTTTATTGAATTTGTATAATTTAATTAACATTAATTCAAATCAGCAACGACTTTAATGGTTTACTTTAAATAAATGGATAAAACATTCTTGTCAGTGGATGATGATGAACGGTTGCGAATTGTATTGAATATAGCAAAATACAAACTTTTTTTTTTGCACAATTGGTCCTCGTTGTGAAATCTTTCAATTTCTTACGCTACGAATTTCTTTTAAAACAATGATATACTACACTTGCGAGAGAGAGAGAGAGAGAGAGAGAGAGAGAGAGAGAGAGAGCTTTTATGTTTTCCACGTGGAGTTGAGAGTCGGCGGTTGCATATTGCTGTCGACACTTTCAAAGGGCTTGCGGTGCTAGGTTCGCTCTCTCTGTGCCAGCTCACGTACCGCACCACGTATGTACTTACGTCGACGCGAGTCGAGCTGCGCGGTTTGCCGTCGACGCCAGACGTCTGTCTCGCTCAGCGTCAGCAGACTGCGCCAAAGAGCTTTGCTGATGCGCTTGCTGACAGAATATAAGGGAGCAGAAGCAAGAAAAACGGTAACAAAAGAGTGAACAAGGGTTACTCTCGTCCGCGATGGATATGAAAAAAGCTTGACGTATGTTCCGCGACAAAGAAGCAGGATCCGTGCCAGTCTCACTGTCTCAGATGCAACACTCTTCTCTTTCCCTTTTTCTCTATCTCCTCTTCGCGCTGCTCATCTTTATTCTTTCGTCCCGTTGATCTGTCGTAAAGTCGAGTGAAGCTTTTGCCACGCTCAACAAATTTAAGTAATCTTCTTGTTACGTGCAAGTCAACTTCAGGTTAGATGCAAATGTCGTATAAAATAAAAATTTATGACAATTTGTATGACGCTGAAAACTGGCAGACAGGAACTCTGGCGGACGCGACGCCAGTGACGAGCAGCTTCTACTAACTCTGTCTAATAAATTCAGCGGCATCAATTATTGGTATTTCATAAATCACTTTGTTATTAAAGCTGTATCAACGGAGTCTCCAGATTGGTTTATTTATAGAATTTAAATAAGTCTTGTTGCTCCTTTCAATCTCTCAGAATCGGCTGATCCAGCGATTTTTACAAGTGATACGTCATACGTCGAAATGTCCTTTCAAAATATTCGATAAACCACATTTTGCAAAGCTTGCGTAAGAATTTTCATGACCTACATAATAAAATAAAAATTCTACTTTACTTCCAAAGTTACTTAATCAAAATATGCATAAAATTTCAGAATACATTGTTGATTGAGGGACTTTCTCGTATGATACAGGTGTCAATTGAAAATGTTTTATTTTAAATTTCTTGCTGCTAATGATCGTGGAAGGCGCACTGAGTGAAAATGGTACTTCACGGTCCATGAAACTATTTCTATAGATACGTAAACTACCTTTAATTATAGTTTCACGATGAAAATATTTCATGCAACGATAAAAATAGTCGCATAGACAAACAATTAACAGTTGTCACTTAATAATTGACATCTACCACGAATTCTCCGAGTGCGTAGTGAAGAATGTATCTCAGATTTGACAGTTTATTTGATCGAACACTGTTGCTTTTGTTACTTAATGGAACAAGACTCAACAATCCTCAATAAAATTCCAAGGGATCAATTCTATCTTCTATTCAAATATATTTTATAACAACTTTTTAAATTGCAAATATATATTTTTTAAATTCAGTAACGAATTAAATAACTCGATAAACAGAGTCATTTTTCTTAAATTGATTAACTTACTCGATTGCAGTAGCACCCATGTGGCTTTAATACACACAAGCAAAACTGGTGATGCTTTACTCTCGCTATCACCTTTCGACGCTTTTCTCCGCAACTTGCCGTAGAGTAAGAGCTGAGATTCGCTTAGCGTGTCGTAGTGCAATAAGCGACATTTTATCATTCTCCTCGAGGCAAGTTCTCATTTCTCTCTTTCTCGACCATTGGGACTTGGTTAAGATCGCTCGGCAATTAAATCCCACGCGACGCCAAGGCGAAGTGTACTCGATATATAGTCGAGGCACTGAGCATCTACCGCGGAGTGTGCGAAACTCTTGGTGCATTCATACATGTGCCAAGAGCCTCGTGGGTACCACGGTACGTTAACTTTGCTAGGCGACTATTCGCTGACCGCGAAAATAGGCGAAGAAAATCAGGCTGGCGAGTTAACGGCCTGGAAAAATGCAATGTGCATCTATACCACTCGTATAGTATACAGAACAGAAAAATCAGTGTATTTCTAAAAGTCGTTTAAGTGAAAGTATTGTACGTGTTTTCTTGTTAGTGAACATATGTTTTGTGTTATTAATTTGCTTATAAATTTGTGAATTATTAAAGTAATATATTTTTCATAAAAAATATCAAACTATTTTAATAAATAAATAATTGAGCAGGATAAGTAACCAAATTTGAGACTTAACAATTTTGCAATTGTACGATTAATGTAAATTCTCTTTTAGCAATACGGCACACAGGAAGAATAATGATCAGTTGCTACAACGAATTATGTGGTTAAATGTGCTTTCAAAATTTACATGGTTGCCTTAACCAATTAACTGATTGTTCTAAACCTTCTGATTAACCAACTAGTTAGTTGATACAAACAAGTAAATTTTCCATAGCAAATTTAACCACGCAATTGATTGTTGTAATTGAATATTTTTCTCCGTGTACAATGAAAAAATGCGTCGTTAAGCGAAAGTATTGCAGGTGTTTTCTTGTTAGTGAACATATTTTTTATGTTATTATTTTGGTTATATATTCGCGAGTTATTAAAGTAATATAATTTTTATTAAAAATATCAAACTATTGAAAAATATAAATAATTGAGCAGGGTAAGAAACTAAATTTGAGACTTAACAATTTTGCAATTGTACGATTGACGTAAATTCTCTTTTAGCTATATGGTTACGTGTTCTTTTGTCGTGTAAAAATATTGGACAGGTTGGTTTCGAAATCCGCATGGCACAGAGTGCATACACAGAGTGCGAGATTTATTTATCGGGTTAAAAGGCGAGGCAAGATAAACGACTTTTTCGAACTCTTCGGGCTACCTGAGCTATTATACCCCCACCGTGTCTCACCTATGTCTACCTTTTTATCGTAAAGGCTGCTGGATCCAGTTACGTATATACAATCAACTTGGTAGTTACTATGTCATGACTATACCGGTATACTTGATATATCATAAATTCGTATTGAATGCTGCTCTCTGTTCGATCATCGGGTTAAGCCGTTTGGCATTTCTACCAATGCAACACGATAATCCATCTCAAATTGCAAATTATGTTTCGTCGTACAAACATTGTTGCACACTGTATTTATTGATATTTTTTATTACTCGTCAAAAGCTTTATCTAATTCGTAATCATCAAGAAATTTCCAATTGGATATTCTCAAAGAAATCGTGGTAGTTCTCAAGCGACTGTAAATTGTTAATCCATGCGGTTAGTATTATGGTTGCTTGGACTATTTTTATAGTAAAACCAATTAAAGGTATTTAGGTTAACTTTAAACATAGTAGACTCAAAATAAATAGTAGCCTGCAGCATTTTTTCTCTCAGTGTTGGATCTTGAAATGAAATGAAATGAAATGAAAGACTTGGAAAAATGTTAACATTTCAATTTTTGAAAATCGCAAGAGAACCTAATTTTACTCAAAATTTAACGGTTTGTATAGTCATTTGTATAGTGATTTAAACCCTCCAATATCGATATATCGTTATTGATGCATATATTTGTCGATTAAACGCCCGGGGGGCTGTTGGAAGTTTGGTTGAGTGCAGTGTACAACGAAGAGCGTGCAGGACAGGCCGTAGCGCAACAGCGTGCAGGATAGCTGAGTAACGTAGCCGAAGCACACAGCGCGAGAACATAGCAGAGGAGTTCTGAAACGGCCGCGAGCGGCGCTGAGCGTTCCACCGAATCGAGGAGACAGCAAAGTTGTGCAGATAGCCGTGGGTCCGTCTGGCGAGCGGTCGTGACGCGACAATCGCCTCTGCTCTCGCGTGTGCTTCGGGCTTCGTATCTATGGTAGATAGAGGAAGAGAGAAAGCAAGAGGAGAAAAGAGGAATTGAAAAAAATGTCTAAAAAAAACGTGAAATTATAGCAGAATGTTCCTCGAGAAAAGTTTGTATAATAAAAATCCGTAAACTCTATCTCTATCGCGTGAATAATTGATCTCGTGCGTGAAATCGAAAAAAAATTTCTATAAGAATAAAACAGTGCGGGATCGTTAAAAAAAATATCTAATTTCAAATGAATGTTACCGAATGAAAATAATCGGTTATTAATTTATGTAATAAAAAAAGAAATGTCGATAGTGCGCTATAACAGTATATTTATCAACATTTGCATATCTAAAATAATAAATCACAACATTATAATTTATTATAATCGATTAAATGTGTCGTGATGATTAAAGTAAAAGTGTGAATAGCTAATGACGTACAAAATTGTTAATAATCACTGATAGTGTGTACGAAACGGTGTTGTACTACGCGAAGAACCGAGTTTACTTCATTGCTGTCTGATAAATTCTGTTGTCATTTCTTCGTACCAAGGCAAATTCCCTTTTTTCATTCTCTGTCTGCTCTCGACGTATGTCTGTAGGGCGAAGACGAAGAGAGGAAGAAGAGGCAGAAGAAGAAACAAGTATCTCTGCAGGACAGTCGTCTCGGTGAGCACACACGTGCGCGTCTGTCATCGACGTTGCCAGATCGGCGGAACTCTTGTTGACCGTCAGTGGTGGTACTCCGTTTCAGCTACGGGGAGGAGAGGGAATTGTATCCGAAACTTTACTGATCGTTGATTGCAAAGACACTTTTGAGGCTTTGCTCCAAGTTTCAAGTAAGATCGTAGCTACATTTTTGGGCCATAGTGAACGGAACCATACACGCGAAGAGCCTTGAATAGCTACTCAAGGCACGATGTAGCTATAAGAAAAGGGGAAAAAACAAGAACCCGGTTGAGAAGGGACCGCTGAATTCTATTCACGTGGTACAAGGGCTCCGATTTCGACAATCCGGTTCACCATTCCACTACTCCGTAATAGAATATTCAATCCCAGTACACGATAGAACTTGTAAATTACCCTTTGAAGAGAGTTCCAGATCAATGGCAATGACAGCAACAGAAATAAATTTATTTCTTTGATTGTTCAGCCTAATGATAAAAAAAATGAGCGGAAAAAAGCATTCTTTCTGAAAAATAGTAATTGAAAAGATAAAATATTGTAAAAATGTTGGACAATACGGAGGATTCGCCAAAGAGGAGATCAACGTTTTACGTGTCTCTCGACGGTGAGCCACGTCACGGCTCCGCGAAATTGACGAAAACCTTGTCAAACGCTGAGAGCGAAAAGTACACGTGCAATACGTTTCCGATAAGTACGTCGAAGAATGTACCGAATGCCGTACTGACACGCACATTGAGCAACAACGATGCGTTTGTCGCACAGCAGCATCAGCACAAGAGTCAACAGCGAAGTGCGAGCATCGACAACGGAGGTGGTACGAATGAGGCGACGTTGCCGGAATCACGGGGGAAGGTTCAGTCACTCACGAGGATATTTGAGGCGCCTGCGAGAAACTGCGTCGATCCCAAGAGCGATAATACTCTGAACAATGGTCAGCAAACGAGGAAGAAGGTGGAGAGGACGAGGTCCTTCAAGACCATCGAAAGATTTCAGAGTCGATTCACCGGCAGGAAAGAGGTATCGCGAGCCGACAAGGAGTCGTTCGGGGGTCGGCTGAACAACACGATAGCTTGTCTGGAGGGTGGACGGGACGAGGAACCGGTCGCGGAGAGACGTAGGAAGAAGGAGAACTCTAAAGAGGAGAGCGGCAAAGTTGGGAACAACAACGAAGAGAGCAACACGAACAGCAGTAGCAAAGAGGCCGAGGGGCGAAGGACCGAAAGCAAGGTACAAGGGAAACTCGGAAGAAACTCGACGACATTGGTACAGCAGCAACAGAATCATCAGCAAACCGAAACGAGATGCTTTAACAGCAAGCAAAACAATAATGGCAACGCTGCTGGTTCTGGTTCTTCTGGTAGCGGTGGAAGCAGCGGCGGTTCGACGACGTTCACCAACCTGCTCATCCGAAGGACCCACAGTACCAAAGTGGCAAGGAGCGCGAGCACGCTCGTGAGACCTGCCGTCGTTGCCGGCAACAGACACGGATTAACTTCATCGTCGTCCTGCGACGCTTCATCCAACAAACAGACCGTCACTGTTTCGTCCATCAATTCAGTCGATTGTTGTAACGACAAGGATTACACTTGTACCAATGAACGTGGACCTGCTCACGACGTCACAGGACATCAGAACGACTTTTGCAACGGCGGAGGCATCGACTCATCTGTTTTTGAAGATCCGGATGGCGACGCTGGCGTTCATTCAGGTAGAGATTTTTCCATATCAATCTTGACGCGTGAATTCGTCATTGCAACTGGTAATCGATACCTTTTTCGTCATTCACCGATTCATGCGATATTACGAGGAATTTCGTCCGACTCGCAAGGTTGAAGAGGACTCGCTCCACTAATATTCTTATTATTATTATCATTGTTACGTAACGAAATTCTGATCCTTGATTTTAATAATGAAGAATACGTCATTACTGTTACTACGATTTTATTCTTACACGAAATTATTAAAGAATGACTAGCTCGATGATGCGGAAAAATCCTTTATCGTAACTGTTCCTAACAGGTCTAATAAGATTGAAAGACTATTCAAATTGCATTTTCTTTTGACCAGAAGTGACTTTCTGTCTACCAAAAATGTTATCGGGCTTTGGTAAAATGTCCAACTTAACCCAGTTTCAAAATCATTTTGCGGCCATTCTTCGAAACGACAGACGTTTAAAACAGTGATTTAATCGTAAGTTGCCCGGAGAGCCGTGTTCGGCAGATTGTCTCGATAACAAACCGTGACAGTATATCAGAGATGCCGCTATTTTAGTTAAGTATGGCAAACTCGTGGGAACCGGTGCCTCCGGTCATTGGTCGTCCTCGCAATACGTTGCACATCTTTATACGTCGGTCAAACGAGATTGTAGCTCGGTCTTCGGACTAGAAAAAGGTGAAAGATAAAGTGAGTGAGAGCACAAAAAAAAGAGAGTGAAAGAGCAATAAAGAAAAAAAAAACAATGCTTGGACGCTTATACGCCAGGAAAACGTGACTTTTACGAGCTCTTACACCCACACGCAGATATAAACACAGATACAGCAAGCGACGTACGCAGAAGGGATAATCGTAATTACACGAAGCACGAAATTATAGAGTCCACCTCTTCGGGTCCGAGTCCTGTTGCTGAAGGACTCGAATGTACGAGCAGCCAGAACGAACTAGCTCGGACCACGCTACTACCGATATGGTACTATATAATGACCCGTCCACGTAGAATGTACTACGTTCTTCTTATAGTAGTGAAATACGTGTATTCAGTGTACAGATGTGTGTTATCGGACCGATACATCGAATCGTTCGATTCGGCTGCACCACACGTACCACACATACTGCATATCGCCGGTTTACTACCATCATTACACTGTATGGAATGAATAGTTTACGGAGGAGCATTGAGCAGCAATTTTTTAAATTAAAAACCTTCCTGCGTTCATACGTTTCAGGGGCCAGATTGTCGAGTGCGTCATTATCGTTTTTATTCTTTGCAATTCTATTTCATCGTAAGCTCTAAAGCACTGCGTGGGTAACAAGTGATATTTAACGAAAAATATCATTTATATCCAGAACAATATTGCTAGCCATTTTGAAAATATAAGAAAGGAAATTAAACGATCGTTGTAAACGATATGTGAAGACCGAAACATACTTTTTCTTGAAATTTTAATGAATTTTGAATTATCTCGGTGGTAAAAATTCGATGGAAAGTCACAAAACTAGTAAATCCTTTTGAAACAGAATATTATAACGTTAATGGAAGTTTCGTGTCGGGTATCGGTCGGTTTGTTATCCAGATCCCATCGCAGGTTGTTTCAATAGCCGAAATATATCAACTGTTGGGTGACGCAACAGTCAGGTTGTACGTACTGCATGAGCATTGAAGCTCGTTAAGAGACCCAGGGGACCCTTTGACCATACTTTCACGATTCATCGTCGGCGCCGAAGTTAAGCCGTACGCGGTGGATACTGAAATAGGGAAAACTTGAAGCCCGCCACAGGACTAGGAATAGCAGAGATCCCTTGGTTCTATGTTGTAAGAATTCTCGAAGCCTTCGAAAATCCCTCATAAATTAATGGAATTGAACACATGACCTCCCTGACCTCACACGCGAAGGTTACCAATTCTACAATATTTGAACTATACACACTTGGTATCGCCTGAAGGAAAAAACAAAATAAAATAATCAGTTATAATACCCCGAAAGCTGGGAAATAGCTTGATTGAAAATTTTTTGAATAAATGAATTTGACGTTTCTGACATTCACGGAGGTTCTCAAGATATTGAACATTTTTTGTTCATTACCTAGCAACAACAGGAAAATTATCGAAAAATTACCGATATAATTTCATCCTGCTGGTACCACGTGACGTTAAATAACACATTCCTATTGGTCGAAATTCGTGTGAAAAAAATATTTGAGAAAATAAAAAAAAAATGTTATTGGTTTAAATTCACGTATAAATCAATAACATTATAGATATAATAAAAAATGTTGTCGACCATTATCAAGAACCTTTTTCGAACCTTTAGCGTTGAGTAGACCTAAGGCGTTTGAAAAGTCCCTCATAAATCTTTATGTAAAAGCGTGACCTCGTACGTGTGTAAAACTTATTCTACAAGTTTCCGATTTATACTATCGATATGTAGGTTATATGTGGTACCCGAAGTGGTATGTCGTAGCGAACATAGCCAAAAAGGTTTTACACAAAATCAAGGATACGATATACCTACCGTAGCGGTGTGAATTTGAGACGAAAATAATAAAAAAATGAATGAGGGAATGGAGGGTAAATCGAGATTAAATTACAACGTCGCGCGTCATGAGCGAAGAGAACCGACTGCTGGTGCGCGAGAATTTCGTAGCGATGCCGTTATTGGACGGAAGCTCTCCCGACCGGCGTCGCTTATTTATTTCTTCCCTCCGACACGACACGAACCGCAACGCAAATCCCCGCGGGCCCTCTCGTCGGTGGAGTGTATGTACTCTTGCAGTCTGTTGCACGAGATCTTTTCTCTTCTCAATTATCTCTCGCTCGCGCCAATTTAAACTCGCGTCCGAACGTATACGCTCGATATAGTCTGCCGTTGATCGTCCTGCAGCCCAACTATATGCACGACCGTACGTTGAGTCGCGCTGGTACATCGTACAATGAACCAGACGCTCGATTCAGCATGTACGCCCCCTTAATGCCTCCGCGTACCTAAAAAATTTCGCAATTCTTTATTATTTCAATTCATATAAATTGATAGAAAATATTGCTACAATCAGTGAAGACTCTACACGTTTATATGCAATTTTTCTTTAAATTAAATCAATTTCAGTCAATATTTTGGAGATAACTGAATCTCTACGAAGATTTTCTGAAGTACGATAACTATATTCGTACGCATCGGTTCGAAGTTTGAACAGAGTACAACCAAGTCTAAGATCGTCCGCGACCGGTTGGATCGGATCTCGTCAGCTCCGGATGGCACCGAAGCGCGGAGCCAACGGTCCATTCGATCGCTGTTGGAAGGGCCGAAACGTGCCGGAACTTGAGTCGGGATTTTTCGGGGACCTACTTATGCAGCAGCGAGCTCGAGAGCTCCGGAACGCGTGCCTTGGGTTTTTATAATATATATAATACACTGCTGCTACGGGTACGATGGCCCGTCGAGACCACCTGCCTGCCAGGCACTAGTGAACGCACACGCTCAACGATTCCTGGGTTCCGATCGTCGACGTCGTCGTCGTCGTCGTCGTCGTCGTCGTCGTCGTCGTCGTCGTCGTTGTCGTTCGCTTCTTCGAAGTCTACGGAGCTTCGTACTTCCCACAGACGCCTACACTCAGCTCTGCCAGAATTCCCTCACTGACCATAACCCTTCTTTTTCGTTATATTCGCACTGTACAACTTTTACCAAACGGTCGAGATACCGAGTGTTGGCCGTTAATTATCCAAACGTGGCATCAAAATCGCTCAATCTTTGCTTCAACAGATTTCTTAGAAATTACTAATAGAGCTTGAGATCAGTGCTTGTACTGTCTGTACGGTAATGTTAGTGTGTTATAGTAACAGAAACAGTCATTATACAGAGCCATTAGTCTGTGCGCCAAGATGATAGAGATAAATAAATATTTATACTTTAATACGTAGCGGATAGTATAACTTGGTCACAGTCATACTGTAAACACAGCGTACTCGTAATGCTATTAGAATTACTATCAAAATATATTTACAGTATGCACGAATACCTTTTTCTCTAGGCTCATGTCCCACCGAAAACTCTTCGATCTCTCATTGTCCTATAATACCAGTAGACAAAATAAAACTATTTACTTTTGTTGCGGTATTTACGGTGAACTTGAACCAATCATATTATGTAGTTGAATCAAGCTAAATTCAATTAGCTCGATAAAATTTGGTTTGAGTAACCTGATTTCAATTCGCTTCGACTATATAACATTTGTTTCAATATATTTGAGAAAGAAAATACATTTAAAAGCGACTAGAGCACGATTCCTTTACTAAAAAATGAATGTCACGAATATCTCGAAGTGCGATTTACATATGGAGCTGCATACTCGTATTTATAATTGGCTTTTAATGTCGTACTCTCAATATAACAACACAACACTAAGCAACTCTACGCATACTATGTAGAATCTGTATAATATAAAATAATAATATTAAAAAAAGGTTATAACAAATCCGTAGCACGCGCGTTCAAATCTTGAATTACGATATAAAAAAGATGCCGTTAACTCGTTCTGATTGGCTTTCAATGTTGTGCTTGGAGATTGTTATGCGCAGACTTTAGATCGTGAATAATCTAACTTCATAAACAACACAATGCTACGCAACTTTACGCATACTATGTTGATGCTATGCAACATAAAATAATAATATAAAAGAAAAAAATGTGACAAAACCGCGTGTAACGCGTTATTTATACATAAGAAGGTTTCTAGTGCAGCGTTGTATCCACACAAGTCGTGTATTGTATAACCCACTTGCAATGCGAATCGATTTGCTGTCGATTCCATCAATACGTAACTCGTTTCGTCGATTAAAAAATAAAAAAACGAAAACGAGAAGGGGATGATGCAGAGGGGAGGAGCGAGACTTCCCTTCATTCTCTTCCCCACAGCTGACTATACCTATGTACGACTCTTCTTTATTCTCGCCCACATGATTAACCGTAATAAATCACTGTGACGTTTCACAACAAAACTGGAACAAAATTCGACAGATGAAGCCGTTATATCCTCTACCGAGCTGGTATTCTGCCAAATTTAGGGCAATTTCCTTAGTTCTTTTTTTTTACTTTACACTTTTTTGGAAAGCAACGATGGACAATGGAAATGGCGTGTGTGTGCAAGTTTATATAGGAATGGAAAGGTCCCCAAAGTATCGCGAAGGGATTAACGACGAAACCGTGACTACGCCACTTTCCCTTTATATATCTATAAATTCATTTCTATTTAATTCCCTTCGATCTCTATGCCGCAATATATTTTTTTGTCCACTTTCATTTCTTCTTTTTGGTAAATCCGAATTCTTTATGGAATATCGACACGTAACGACTTCACTACAGATTCGACTGCTGCAATTTTTGTGTTATAAAAATTACGCGTGAAAAAAAAACACGTGTAGCAAGAAGAATATTTTTAAAAAAAGCTCATAAATTCCTTTTTACAACGCGCGTGCGTCTGATCTTGATGGGCCTTCTGGCGTTTACGCAACTGATGATGACTGTCGGTTTCCGGTCTTCCCGTGTATCATGGTAAGGAAAGACTGGGAAAGTCAAATGGGACGACTGTTTTGATCCGAGTCATCCAACATATGCTTACTGTACAATTCTGTGATGTGATGGGTAATTCATTAATTAAACCTCAGAGAATAGACGACGGCCTCCCACTGATATTGATCTCGATTTATTGATTGTATAAATAATCGTGTGGCACTAGGCTAACTAACTGTACATTGTAAGCTACATTCTCGTGTCTCGCTTCTATCGATGGGATCGTAGATCTTCGGTAGTTGAGCACGAGTGTAGAATTGTAGTCCTGAGGATGTATGAATCGAAACGAATATCAGACTTTGTAGGATATGATTCTTATCTCACTTGATGTGCGCATTATGGCGTATAATCCCATATGGTTACAGCCTCCTGCTTTTTGCTGCTGCAGATGAGTAAACTTTACAGTTATTGACCACTTGAACTGACAAACAACTGATGATTCAGTCCCCAGACTAACAAGAACTGTTACGGGCGATAAGGGGAAGGGAGGACTGTAATTGAAACGCTATTGTACTTATCTTGAAGAATATACTTTTTATGTTTACAGAATAGAGTACGAATTTTTAAGAAAATTCATTTATGGAATTCACC
This sequence comes from Cylloceria caligata, assembly GCA_963942595.1. Classification (NCBI taxonomy): domain Eukaryota; kingdom Metazoa; phylum Arthropoda; class Insecta; order Hymenoptera; family Ichneumonidae; genus Cylloceria; species Cylloceria caligata. Next base: position 73,764,063 of record OZ012704.1, read on the forward strand.
GCTTAAACTTATATATATAATTTTTGTTATATACTTGGCGTCGAGATGCTGCGCATTTTTTTATAGTGCCAGGCAATAATAACGCTTGATTGATCTTTTCTGGTCAATTGATTTAGCTTGACAACTATCAAATAATCGCAAAAGTAGTTAAAGTATCATTGGCGGCTCAGTTTGAACATTCTAGGTCGAACTCATTCGAACTTCGTATCGCCAAGTAGTAAAATTAGGACTCGTTATGAAATTCTTTCACAATCGAAACATTACGTCGAGCACGACGTACGTCAAATTGACATACGGTTGTTGCGAGATGGCGTTCGCGAGCTTATTGCTTAATTGATGCCTCGTAGATTGTAGCTTGGCAATCAAATTCATTATCTTTTCATCCGATGTGCTGCAAGCCAAATGTTCCAACGTTGTTCACTCGATCTCCAAGTCTGTACGTCGATCGATTATACACTTTGATAATTCCAAGCGCATACTCCAATCCTAAATAAGACACATAAAAAAATCGTCACATTCGCATTTCAATTGGAACGAAAGCGAAACGGATATCCTCGTTGGAATTCCAAACATGCAAGTGGCTTCTATGCGAAATTTCTTTTTATTACGATTTGCCAGAGATACTCCGTCTTAGCATCTCACGCGTTCTGCTGTCGAACGTGAGAATCCACGGGATTCGAATTCCCAGCGAGGTAAAGATGCTCAGGACGGAGTAGGAAGAAGATTCGCGACATGACTGTGCATTGCGATCTCCACTGCGTAGTAGCTCACGTTATTTCATTCGCTCGATCTTTCACTGAGATTTAAAAAAATTATACTGGCGACTGTTGAAAGTAACATTTTTGGTTTTCAGTTCACGCTATTATTTTCATAATTATGATGATTACCTTTAATTACTTTCACCGTAAAAATAGTTGATGCAATTATAAAAATTGTAGATAGGACTAACTAACAACTGATGGTTGTCACTTAATGGTTTTGAAAACTACCACGTTTTCTCCGAGTGTTCTATCATTTTTCGAATCGTATTACCTTTCATTAGCAATATCAATTATTGAAAAAGCGAAAAGAATTTAAAACCTAGAAAATAACACGTTAACATTCTGAGATAAAAAATTTATTGTGTTTAAATTTCTTGTTACATTTCTGTTGATTCAACGCACCTCAACTATTAAGAGTGGAAAGAACATTTCTCTCTTCTTATTTTCGATTGATTTCTGCATCAAGAATTTCTGACGTACAGGTATCCTCTATGAGTCAGCACGACTAAATATCTTCGTCGAAAGATCTCGCGACGAACAATCTCGATTAAAATATTTTGCTTCGTTATAACTTGACGTTTAAATAACAATATTGTCCGCAATATTGTCCGCGCAAAACGATGTAATGTTAATTAATTGACGCGCAATGTACACGAAGAGAAAATATTAGTTACGATTACCAGCTATCGACAGTGCCAACCAATAAATTAGTTCGATTTCGGTAGCGATGATAGGTAATCATAATTAATATTTTCTCTCCGTGGAGCATATTTTGTGAAAGAAACTGTGAAATCGATAAATATCGATTGTTGCTTAACGTAACATTAAAATTATTATTTTTAATTATATATTGTATCATGAAAACCAGGTTTGGCAATCTCGTTTGCGCAATTTTTAAATTATTGTTCTTAATTTTAGATCAAAGTGTTTGTAGGCTGCGACCAGCAACGAAAATGGATAATTTTTTTACTGCCGTGAAACAAGAAACACATTAATTCCGATATAGTTTGTTGTTGATTTTTAATTATTTATGACTTCGTTATAATATTTCGTCGGACAGTTCATTCCGCTTAGCATATTTGAATGGAAAATTAATTCGTCGGAGATATTTTGTCGAGGGGTCAATAGTCGTGGAATCATCGTATGGAAGTTTAGCTAAATGTTACACATATTTAGTACCTTGAGAACAGAGGCAACAACCTTCCGGTGATCCATGTACATGTTGTAATGGTTCATTCGTTATAACTTGTCTCGAAGTCGTCTTTCAATTTACGTGAGCCAATGTGTAAACCTAGGTATACCCCTTGCGGTTCTATAAAGAAACCACGTTTTTCTTATGTCATCGCTATGAGCCACCGACGTCACGCGTTATGCAGTTTCTCCACACGTTTCACTGCTAGATATAGTATATCGTGTCTCACAAGCTTAACCGTTATTCTACACTTCTCCCCGTTACTTTTTCGCGTATATATGAATCCACTTTATACTTTGATAAATATTTTGCCTCTCTGCGCATTCGTTACAACGCATAAAGGTTTTTTTTTCCTGTTCAATACTGATGTGCAATAGAAAGATATAATCTGGTTAAAAGTTAACGTGTATTGTGATTCTCAGTCGTTACTATTACGCTTCAAAAATCAATTTCGGTTTCCTTATGTATAACTCCACTTTGAAATCCTTTTTTTTTCCTTCTTTCATTTCACGTCATCCGCGCACAACACGAGAGCACACAGCTGCTATGAGACACAGATAGGGGTGGAAGTAAATCAGAAGGGATGCATTTTTCTCTGGATATCATCGCGATGAAAAAAAAAACGACGAAAAATCAGCAACATGGAAAATGGTGGCAGTAGAATACAGATTCGGCAGGAAACCCCACGTTCGCAGTACTACGATCTTGTTCATGTTATCCCCCTGGATTGCGTCAATTAGTCGCATCGTAATTCCGCGTGACAGTGTTCAGTGACCTGCTTCCGCATGCGTATGCACACGTTGCTGTAACACAACATTGCAGTGCTCTTCTCGAGTCCACATATCAGGGTGAAAAATTGCTCATAACGTGGAAAAAAATTGTCCGTGCATAACATTATTCGAATTAAATGATCGAAGAAAACGAACAATGAATTGAACATTTAGTTATCATTAATTTTAATAACTATTACACTCCGTTTTTAATTGTCGGTTGTATTTTCTGTACTCAAAATAGAAATGCACATGTTTGTAGTCTCACAGTGTGTTTGGAAGAAATTATTTTCGGGATGAGTCAGGAAGTGTCGACAAATAGCAATACTAATGGGCACGTGTGTACACACATGTACAAACCAGGAAGTAGATACTCGGCACACACATAATTTATAATATCAATACCTCTGTGGTGGCCCTTACTTGATAGACACGTGTCTCTGCGTCCGTAATTCCATTGGTTTTATAATAACTCGACAAGATGTACGCGCACGTGCGTAAAAATATCGATATCTACAATGTAGACCCTCCGGCTTTGCTGCTTTAAATATCTTCACCTTCAGAGGAACGCGCAAACGTATACGGAGAAAATATCAATACAAATTATAAGAAGTTCATTTAATAATCCCATTCTTTTTGCTTCCTCATGTTACTTTGTTCCGTGAAAAAAAAATTTCTCAAAATTTTGATGTTAGTACTTAAAAAGTCCCAAAACGTTGAGAAATCATATTTAGAAAAAATGACCGTTCGTACGCGCGTGTGTGTGTGTGCGTGCGTGCGTGCGTGCGATGAGCCTGCAAAATTACAATGGATATATCTCGAGAACGGTTTGCTCCAATTTTCGACCAAATCGCTAACGAGTGTCTCATTTTATGGTTGTTTGAATTTTTCGAAAAAAGAAGCTTTTTAGTTATCAAACTGAAGCTTGGCATACAAATTACCTAGGGTACAAGGATATTTGGTCTTGAATTTGGTGAGAATCGATTGATAGGTTTATACTCTATGAAGTTTTCAAATTAAACAAATTTTCAATTTTATTGAAAATTTTTATACCATCTCCTCTATGAGGAAACCCTAATTGAAATAACGATTCCCCGTACAGGATAATGTGTGGATTGGGGAGAATCACGAGGAAGTAATGTGAAAATTTGAAATCTACATGCCTTGTTTTTTTACGATTTGTCCCGTATATGACATTGCAGGACCGAATCGTAATTGTAAACCTTCAATTACCACTCAGGAGGGTATTGAAAGAGAAACATTATATTCTTTCATCATTGTCTAACGAAATTACATATTCCGTACATGCATGAAGCTTGATATACATTTCACTAATTTACAAATTAAATTTGTTAACACTGTAGAGTTGTGATGTGATAGAGATGTTTTCTCAAGTTTCAAGTTCCTGAACTTTAACCAATTTCCATGGTTATTCCGACTTACAATTTAAATTCGTTTGGCATATGCTTAGCGAGTAAGAGGGAGATATTCTTACTGAATGGAATAGCGGTTTGTTCCGAAGCGGTTAAAAATAGGGAGGCGTAATGTATCGATACAAATACATATTGACACGTGCATCAAACACCTAATCGAAAGCGCATAGCATCACAAAAAATCAGAATCTGCTTCACTTACCGCACGTCCCATCGAGATAACGATGTAAAATCTAAAATAAGCAAAGGGAGAAGACATCCATGTTTATACAAGCCAACGAAGCTGACAGCGATTCGCCGTACTTTGTTCGCCTCGCTAACGCGCATGAACCTCTATCGCGTATAGTGTGCGACGAGATGAAAAAAAAAACTGAAAGCTCTCAGCTGTGTCTAGGCGAGAGTGCGTTACCGATGCATATAAGTCAAATAGGAACATCCTCTCCCCGTTGGGTAAAATAGATTGTAACCGACCATCCGGAAGAGAATGATCCTTACTGTTTTTTTTTCTCATATAGAATATGCGCAGCTATGTTTATGCACTTATTATGCTTATCGCAAGTTAGATTCGAAGTGACAATGGCTCCCCAATGGGATTTTCAGGGGATATCCGCATTGTAGTTTGTGTTATTCCTAAACGTGTACTTAGGACCTTTCCTCGAGTGGTAGGTACTCACACTCTGGAGATTCTACCAACGTAAACCGTCTACATGACGTATTGCACACAGTCCACGTGAAAATATATCAAATCAAATCAATCCAGTCATAAAACTCGTTTTTTTTCTATATAATTTTAATTCGACTATCATACTCGAATATAATCTGGTGTGTTGATATATTTGTTTGTTACAGCTGTGATAACAGAGAATATTCTATAAAAATAAGAAAAGAATAAAACAAAACATAAATTGTTCAAATTTTGTTTTTGTTGCATCGTAAACATTTATCACCAAAGTAATAAAAAAAAAACTTGAATAATTAGGCCATGGTCAAGTTGATTTGGCACGGAATGTCTCGTATACAAATACTTACGAAATATGCAAAGTTATGAGCGAGTATAGAGCACACTTGGGGTATGCAAATTCCAGAGTTTCCGGCTTTTGAAATCACAGCCGGACAAGTCTGGTGCACGCGATGACTTTATTCAGACGTGCGGCTCTGGTGGTCTTTCTCACTCGAGGTTTGTAATTAAATTCTGCTCTGGAGGGTCTCCACTCCCAGTGTATAATGGTACAGTCGCACATTCAAAGTGGAACGAAATGGCGAGGGTTTAGCACTTAGGAGTCACTATTTATACCACCTGGCTCTCTCCTTACAGTACAACCAACTTCAATGGTTCCCTCAATGCCTTTTCCTATGTCTTCTATTTTCTCATCTTTGTATATAAATACCTGCTGCATGATCTCAATTTTTCTGTACGATAGTGAACTAAATATAATTTCGAGTTTCTATAGTGAAGCCACTCGGGAAATGTCCTCAAAGATTATTCAAGCGTAATAAAGCATATTTGAATAAAGTATTTGTCAACGCGTTATAGTAAGACCACCAGGCTCCTGTCTTTGGCATGGAACCTGCTTTTCACTTCGTAGTTCGAAGTGTATGTATCTAGGATGGAAGGAAACGACACAACGACCTACATTGACTCCACGACGAATTCCACATGACAACCACTTCTAGGCAATTCTTATCAAGCTCAGTGGTCAGCCGGATGCGTGACGTCGGATCCATACTGCAGTAAATGCTCCTCTGGAGTGCTGAGTACCACTTATTGGAATGAGGGACCGGTTGGATACTGCAAGTACACACTTACACCACGAGTGCAGGTGTGGCCTCGACTCGGACGACTGTGCATCAGTCAACTACAGAACGCACGGCGAAGCATTCGCAGAAATTATTCGCAACGGTTAAATTCTTTTTCACTATAATATATGGAGGGAATGGTGACTCGGAAGTAGGTCTCACATATTAATTTAGTCAATTAGTCCGATCAGTTGTCTCGAGGTCGAGAGCGTCAATTGATGTTATGAGATTGGATGTAAAAAAATGAGGAAAGCGTCTTTCAAAATATCATTGCTATCACCTTCATCAATTTACAATTTAATTTCATCAAACAGTCAAATCTCTCTGATGATTACAAGACAATTAAATATTAATAAATTGGATATTTCCGGGTGAAAAAATTCACTGAGAGATCTACCTTTCGGTGTTTTTTTTACTTTCTCAAAGGAAACATGTGAATATATGTATTGATCATGAATATGAGCTTATAGAATTACCTTTCTCCAATCATTAGCTGATTACGTTACTGGATGTAACAATATTCTTTGGACGTGCCTATAGATATGTGGAATCTAACGCGAAGCGAGTAATTAAAGTTACTTTTTTTTTTTAATGGAGAATGGATTAAACGTAAATAACTTTCTACGCGTCAAGCATAGCACGGAGTATATACATCTGCATACATCTTTCTAATACTTTCTATCGCGTATAGTTGGGGATCATCGATCTCTTTGCGCGCGTTACGCAAAACTTAGTGAAAACATAGCTATAGATATAAAATTCGCGAGATTCGTTCCTTACGTGCGCGCTGAGAGAAACTCGAGCGAGAACTCTCAACTCTGGAAATCGTTATATCCTCTAAGAGAGTAGCTGCGCCTTGCTTTATTATCGCTTTTAATTAATTATCGCTCTAAGAGTCTAAGACGAAGCTGCGGAGCTCTCGGTGCTATCGAGACCCCTGCGGTTTAAGTTTACAGCGAAACTTGCAACCACTCGACTCGGGTTGCTCGCAGCAGCCACCGGAGAGCTGTCGGTTCCTGTACCGATCGAATGAGTCAGAGAGCAGTTTGCGCGTCTTGCGTTGCGGCAAAAGCTTGAGCGTTATTATACTTAGCCTTTGGAATTCCACGGTAACCGGACTTGAATGGAGTCCACACGAATGAGTCGAGATCTATCGATCAAGGGACTCTTTGTAAACGATCTATTCACGATCTTCAAGAGTTACTTTGGTACTACGGTGATATTAGTACTTCATGTAAAAACAAATTTCTCAATAAGCTTTAGCGGGTGTTAATCGAACCCTAGTAATACTCCGAGGAAAAAGGGTAGAACTGCTTCGACAATTCCAGTGAACCGAATTATCGCAATTTTTGTGTAAAAAAGAAAAAGTGTTTGCTATATAGTAGCAACTTTTTACACATTTCTAGACTTTGAAGATTGCTTCAAATTATTGTTATCATTACAAAATTATAATATTTACAACATAAATCAACGTAACCCATGGCGTTAATTTCAGTAAGATAAATTGTCACGAATTAGGCTTTAAAAATAGAACTTTTTCTAAGTTAAAAAAGAAAAGAACAACTTTTTGCTTTTCCATTATTCGACGTTTGCGTCGAACGATTGAAAATTATTCCGTTAATACCATAAGTCGAGGGTGAGTTTGAAAATGATAAAACGTGCCTGCGAGGTTAGTCTAGGGCTAGAGGCGGACGGTTTAAGCTTTCGGTGCTGGGGCATTTCCTTTTTTTCTTCAACAACTTTTCGCCATCGAGGGAGATGGTTTAACAATTAGTCCGGTAATATTTTCAAGCGGAAACGTCTGATTCCCCATTAGAGGCTTAAAATAATGGTTGCAGCCTTTTGGTCTCCAGCAGGGTTACCATGCAGAGGGTACCGTGTAAGGGGTGCGCACTTTTTGAATCGGAAACGCGAGACACAATGAGAATCGCTCTTAATCCGCAAAAATGTACCCTTTGTGGGGTTGAAGGTCTGCGCAGGGTCGCGAGATCTCCGCATAGCCCTTCCCTTTATTACTGATCCTTTAAAAGCTTGTTTATGGCGCACGTCGAATATATACAGAGGCGAATGCATATCTGACTATTCAGAAAATCGAGCGTCGACTTGCCAAAGAGAAGTGCATAGCTTAGTCCCACCAACGAAGCTCGTACTGCTTCACGTGTCACCGTGATATCGGTGAAACCATACTGTTGTGGCTTGGCTGTTACAGTCGCTTACCAAGCTAGGCAAAGTGGAAGTTAGGTTTTTTTATCCCACTTCCTCTTGCTACCGTTGTCGGTGCTGCTGCAGTTGTTGTACCTTCGCCAGACTCCAGCAACCTATTTACGTACCAGCTATTGTCGTCCTGGCGTGTGTTGCACCTCCGGAGCTTTCCGTCTCTTCTTTCTCGTCTCTCGTCTCTGTTTAGCCACCAAGCGAATAGACTGCGGTGCATACACGAGAAGCTGCAGCACACGGCGTGACGTTCATTCCCATTGAATTCCCTTGCATACATCCACCATTGCTAGGCACAACCGTGCTCGGACTTTGCGAATTTTTGTCGTCTGGTGGTTGCGAGCTCCCTCGACAGACCGGTTTCACGTGCGACATCTACCAGATATTTCGTACAGTATTACTATACTGTAACAAGCGGCTAGAGCTATCGAAAATTTATTATCGCTGCAACGGTTATTACGATATTCGAATGGAATACATATTGCAAGCTGAAAGTCATTTTTACGACCACCTTCACTACCACTACAAGTTATTATATGTAATTAAGAAAAAATAATATACACTCGGTGGCGTAATTAACTTTCTTATAATATAACCAATGAGAGTCCAGTGGTTAAAAGAAGAAAAATACTGTGCATGTTTTCATTTTCGTTGTAGAAAGGATAAGTTTTTCACTCTCACGCTCTCCAGCCAACTGTGCGTTACTTTATATGCAATGTACAGTGCAATGGTGTTGTATTGCAGCGAAAAAGTGTGCAACTCGATACAGTGGAGATGCCAGTTCTCTTGGGAAGACGGGATGCCAACGTTGCCACCAGAAAATATCCTTGCTATACAACTACTTATGTACTCCGGATATCTACTTAGGCATAACTGATGATACCCAGAGACACACCTCGCAACGATATTGTGAATGCCTGTAGATTCCAAACAGGATTACCACAAATTTTACGAACCCGACGTATGTCGTCTGTCTGTTAGGCAAGCACGTGAACTTGCACGGTCCTACGAATACAATGAAAGTGTCTTTATACGACCAAATTATACGTATACTACACGATGATTATTTCATTGAATACTTACGAACCCTTACTTAAATTTTATTACAGCAAAATATAAAATAATGTTTCATCTCTCACCCTTGAGTATAATTGAAATTAATTCAGCGTTTCTTCGGACCCAAAGATGGCTTAACTAGTCACAAAATATTCTTTATTTCATCTCTTTTTGCGAGAAGCAGCAGCAAATTATTTTCATTTGTACTCTTGGATGAAAGATGACAATATTTTTTCCTGTAATACGATTTTGAAATAAAATATTCTATAATTAATTGCAACACTAATGAGCCCTGCAACACTGAAGTACAAGTTCACGAAAATCTCAATGTTTCATGCTTGTTCCAAAAAAATACCAACTGGACGATGAGTCATCAATAGACTTTGACTTCTAGAATTTCAATCAATCGAGTGTGGCAAAGAATTTAGAGATATAACACATGAAATATGAGATAGAATAGAGAATATACCAAGATATTCATAAGTTATGCTGACAAATCTTCAAAGATTCATACGCTCGTGCTCCGTTCTTGAAGCTTATGTCCGTGTTTAGCCCAAGCGTCGCTCACTCACTCACTCACTCGCTTGCTCTTTCTATCTTCGTCCTTCTGTCTATATTCACGTCGTTGTATCCGTTTTCCCTGAGCTGTACCGGATGACTCACGCGTAAACGGCAGACTCTTCCTCGGTCTTCGCTTCCCTCTCTCCCTCGTTCCCTCGTGTTCTATTCCTCGGTTACTTCCATGGTTCCTCGACGGGGATTAACGACCCCGGAGAGGATGATTCTCCTGAATCTTGACTGTGCTCTGTTATACGTTTTCTGTATAATTTGTATAACCGCGTTATTAATCGATGCTGGGAATCTTAGATAAATCGAAAGATTAATGAAGGAATAACAACAATTGGTTAATAAGATGAACGAAGAATAAATTGTATAAGATTTTCTTCAGCTTCGATACGAAAGCAACGTTGGAATACTTGACCACTTCTTTCCCAACGAACTCGTTATTTATTTTAATTCGTAATTCGATAGTCAAAACCATATTGCGTCAGGGCAAAGCGTCGTCGAGGGGTCATGGCTGATCGACCTGTCGTTGACAGTCGCTACTACTACACTACGACGAATAAAATGAGCAGAAAACTTTGTTCATAGCACGTGAAAAATAAAAATCGTATGGTCTCAAGTAAAATTCGAAAAGGTAGCGAAAAAAAAGTGGACTTTAGTTTGTTGAAGATGCAAGATTCTATAAAACATTGAGAAAGAGAATTTTATTTTGTTTTTTCTTTCGTCACATTTACTTCATATTGTTAATACTCGGTAACCATTTTGTTTGCATTACATGCACCAACATTTCATCAGCCCATCGGTTTGTGGATTGGAGCTTCGACTCAGTCAAATATCACAAACATCCTCGTCTCGACTGTCTAAAAACGTGAAAGATACCAGAGAAAAGTAAAGGGAGGAGTTGGAAATAAAGCAAACATCGTGAAATAAACTCGTACCAGGAAATTGAATCAAGTGTCGTCGGCGTGAGTCTTTAATTAGAGACGACTGTACAAGAACCTCGATGAGATTTCAACAGCACGATTTCAGTCTATTCGACGTAAACACGTAAAATCTCGTAAGCAACCACGTACTAAACATGGTTATTTGGTTGAGCAATCAGACGAATGCAATAAAAAACATAATTCTCGTTACGTTCACTCCTGTTGACGATTTAATTCAAGTATTCATTCTTGTGATTGAAAATCGAGTGATAACAACGGTAAATAACAGTCGATCAATGCATTTTTACATTAATCTTTTAGCATATTCGATGAAAATATTACGATGAAAATAATAAAAAGAACCCTCGGGTGTCTACGAGTATTCGTTACGATCCCAATAACAAAGAACCGATGTTAAAACAAAGCAGCGCGGTCATGTCGATATACCGAACTACTCTCTACTGCGATGTACCTCTCTCCTTTCCTAGCAGTGTACTTAAATATTAACACGTCGGGAGTATTGCGGCGGGTACGGGGCGGGAAAGTAGATCGATTCGCGTGAGAAGTCTCGACGAGGATACCATAGACGGTATGTAGTATGTACAGAGTCCGTGTACACACAGAATTACACCGTTACCGCGGCCAGCAGGCAAGCTCTCGTTCCTTCTTTCCTTTGCTCGTACTCTGTAGCCTACTGTCCCAGGCATACTCCACTGAACTACGACAGCGTGCGCTCCTTTCTATACTGAATCCTCGCTCGTGTATGCTCGTTCGTCTTCAAATGTGTTACAAACTAGTCTCTGTACGTGCATCGATGCTCACAATCAGACGTAGTCTACAGATCGACTTATGCATCTCGTTATGCAGTAGATTACATCGGGCAATACAATAACAAAAGTATATAGAATCATTCGGAGTATATTTTTACCATAGAAATAAATTTGTAACTCTCCAGCTTGTGTATATAATCATCTTAGGATGGACTGTGATATATATAGTGCGCTCAAGTAATCGCAATGAAGACAATAGGACAATTATTTGTATCTGATACATAGTTATCAGGCAAAAATGTTACTGATTTTTAATAAATAAGTATTTTGAACTAAGATTAACTCAAGGAAAATAAATATATAAATAATTTATTATACGAAAAAAATCAAATAATGTCAAGAGTACATTATGTATATTTCAAATGTTTATGAGTCATATGTATCACCGACTCGACGATATTCTTCAAATTGTGAAAGTAAATGAGTTATTGCTCGGCAAAGCTAACAAAATTCTTACAATGGCTGCATGCTTTAAAATAATCATAATATCTTGAGCGCACGAGACGTCTATCTCAATAAACAAAATGAATTTACGGGACTACAAGTTGATCAATTTTTTTCTTAAGCCACCCAACTCACATCCAGCGATAAGACGAGTCACGATGGCTCTTGAGTATTGTGCAATAGCAGCGAGAGGTCCACAGTAGCGACATTACCGTCTTTACTTTGAGCATCCGGATTTAGATCTAGAATCATTCATCTCAAAAGTACGTGGCACGCTTCCGGTACGCCCTTTCGCTTTCCCGACGCAACTTGGAACCGAGTATGGAACCCTCCTTTTACTTCTACTTCTTGATGGGCTTATTGCCCTCCTGAGAAATGCGTCATCCAGTAACCCATGCTGCAGGTCTGACAATAAGAAAAATAGAGCGTGGAATCCGAGTGCGCAAGTCTTGTATCCTTCTGCCTAGTTGTATTATGAATCAGCTGGGGTGATGGAGGGGGGGGGGCCTGACTAGCTGTCGAGAATATATTCGCACGTAGCCAAGTTGCGTGACTCGGTTCCTTTCCCTTCGCACCTTATTATTTTTGCAACGAAACTATGAAACTCAGCCAACTACCGTTAGGTTGAATCATAGAGATTTTCTTTTCTTGTGCGGAGCAGAAATAAAACATTGTGTAGCACAGATTAAATATTATTTTGGCCTTAATAGCGATAATGTCGGCCGTAAATTATTAGTATTGTGGATTTATTGAAGTAGGACTGAAAAGGAATAATAAATGTAAGGGGTTTTGCCATTGCGGCTTCTAGTATTATTCTATTACAAAGCTGCTAATCTCATAGAAACCTCAAGCAGAATGAATCAGCAACTCACGCTATGTCGTACCGATCTCACCACGTTTACCATCATCGTACTTTCGCAAGATTTACAATCGTTCCCTTAACCTTTTACGATAACCGCATGTCTGTACTACACAACTATATCTTAATTCCGTAATCATGACTTGATCGTGAAATTAGTCAGTGTACGATAAATCACGAAAAAAAATATTCACAATTTGTGATTACTATTTTCGTTTATTATTTACTCTCGACGGGAAAATGAGTTTCACTGGCATTACGCAAATATGTCAGTTTCTATGCGTTCGATACTCGTCAAATCGGTTAGAGATGCTTTAACAGAACTGGGTACACAGATTCTGTGAATCGTAATCAAATAAATCATTTGATGTTGATAGCTTTGGAAGTAAATTTTCTTTACAATAATATAAAAATGTAGGTTTTATTAAATTCTCATAAACTCGGAGTACTAACTGTTATCAATGTTTTTTTTTTTTTACGAATCATTGACGACAATAATTTGATAAAATTAATTAATTGATATGTGAGAGGATTGAATATTTCCGGTAGGCAAGCACTCGGCATTTTTTTTTAGACCTGATTGTCCCGAATGTATTAAGGGTGAAACCCCTCGGTGCGTCACCTCTAATATAACACGCTACACCATGAGGAGATAAGAAATTAAGCGTGTGCCCACGCAATCATGGTGCTGCTGCACTGGTAATGCTGTAGCTGTCGTAGTCCTTCTAAATTGCATTCAGTCCGTGAAGCACAATGAATCAGCCGAACAGTCACGGGTCTCAACAGAGTTCGGAGAGCTTTACTCGCTCGTAACTTACATCAACTATATGAGTATACTCCCTTTCTTCCCTTCTCCAAATCCGTAATTGCAGTGTCGCCCTTTCTCTCACTTATTCGCGAGACTCGGGGCAGTGTCCCTTGAATCAGCCGGAAGGTTTATCCTGACTAAGAGACATATATATACATATATTGTATATCGACGCTACAAGGAAAAACGAGAAGAGGGTGACGAACAAAAAAATCGTTGGCAATCCTTTTAACAAAACAAATGTTTACTACTGAAAGGTCTGTCCGAAAAGTTTTATTAAAGGGAGGGGTTCATCGATTGTAGGAAAAAAAAGGATGAGCAAAAATTTTTTTATTGACAAACAAAATCGTATCAAAAATCCCATATGATTAATGATTCGTAACGATGTTCTGATTATGTAAAAAAAAACTCTCCAGATCCTGATAGAAAAAATTTGAAGAGGTATTCCATTTCTATCTAAATAAAAAATAATATGGAAAAGATGAAACCCATTCTACAATTTGGTGCATTCGGATCTGGCCATTTTTTCACATTATCAGAAGACCGTTCCGAACAGTAACTAGCCTGAGATGTTTTATATGATTTCTTCACTGAAAAAGACACCCCCACCCCCTTAATATTAAGAAAATGTTATTAACAAAAATTGGGCTGATAACGACCTGAAAACTTTAGATGGATAGAATAATATAAAAAATATATAAGTAATTATAAACAGAGTGGAAAGTGGAGCATGTCGTAATAATTTCGTTTTCTTTTTGTTGCAGGTGAGTGTTGGAGTTCCGAGATTAAAATTCGCAGTCCGGTGTTCGTTATGTGGTCTCCATTGACGGTATTACTGGATTCGTTGATGGGCCAAATGAAAGTAGATTGCAGTCTCGATCGTACAGTAGTAGAACTTGCACTATAGTAGCAATTACTATAGACAGCTCTCTCTCTCTCTCTATATATATATATATCTTCTCAAAAGCTCTTAAAAATACGAATTCGTTCTCGTTCTTTGATAGATGAAAATTTATATAATTACAAAACGTGATTCCATATCGGCGAGCGTTTGATTAATTACAGTCGGATTAGGAAAGTACTCATCGCCTTTTAAATCATCCATTACACATGATATGTCTATGGGAGAATTAATATGAAGACAGATGCGTAGCAGATGAGGGTAAACTGTCGTGAGGAAAGTAGGATTAACGTAGGTATAGTTCATCGACCGTGGAAGAGCCGCTTGTCGTTAATTTATTTTCTTCTCTTAACGACGCTCTCGGGCGGCCGTCTTGAAAGAGGTCATTCTTTTTTTTTTTCCTTAACTTCTTTCATTATTTTTACACATTCTCTTCTTCTCACTTGCGAAAAACCGGCGTTTATGCTGCTTCCGACTATTTATCCGGATCTTTAAATGATTCTGCGCTTTATCCATAAGCGCCGAGCTCTAGAAATATATTAACGTGTTAAGAAATTTTCAATTCGCCTTTCCATTGTAACTAATGTTATCGGAGATATCCACCGATATTCCTAATACTGGTTCTCGAGTGCACAGGATATATCCATGTATGTCTTTCGTGAATTAACGTTTCAATGAATCGATCGAATTTATCTCCGACGAAACATTGCTTATTCTACGATACCAAAATAAACCATCACCGGGGCTTTGACCCGGGAATTAATTAATGCTTAATTAGTACCAATTGGTGATACCCGAACCTCAATCACGTTGCAGTTGCTATTTCTGTTTTCTTTTTTCCTCTTGAACGAATGAGTCATTATTGCAAATAGAAATGATAAAGTTTTCAAGTGAAATAAATTCAATTAAATTCAATTTACTAAAATTAAAAGTGAAAGTAAAATGGATGGATAATAACAATTTTTTCAAATATTGTAACAAAGTTTTAATAAATTTATTTCTGCTATTTAATATTTAGAAGATTTTAATGTAACACAAATGGCTGAATTACGTTCCTGAGTGATTATTCATTGGAGTTTTCGTCCTAGATAGATAAAAAGGGAGAGGAGATCAAAAGCGATGTATGAAATCATATGGAAAGTACGCTGCTCCGATTAGTGTCGATGATCTCACAGACTGGTGCGCTTGAAGCTCCCAAAGATAAGGTATACGCAACTATAATTTTGCACTCTCTCACCGCATAGTACGATGACGTGTGGCCTGACACGTCTGTCCGTAAATAAATTGCGTAGCTATACCGAACAATAGAAAACTACGAGAGCGATGTGTGAGGTACAGAGAGCAGTGAGCGAGCGGTACAATCAAGAAGACAATAGCTAAAGGCGAAAACAGTACACCAATAGTATTAATGATAATATATTTCGCTAAAACGTCATGATTGAACGATGAATCGTTCAATTATACACGGGCCGTTTGGGTTTACGTGCACGTGAAGATATCGAGATACATAGTGTGCCCTGGGCGTTGAAGCAGGTAAACGAGCATCCGGTTCCGGTCATGCACGCTTAACACGATGTATCCTCCGATTCTGAATTAAATTATGCAGTCTATTAAGATAGAAAAATTTCCATAAACGCTCATCGAGTTTCTTAAAACTTGTTGATTTTCCGTGGTAAATATTCTCGTACAATTTTCATTACCGTCGATTTGTATTTTTTCTTTATCCGAGGTGAGCGGTTTTTTAAATATTTTTAAAATATCGAGTGAAAGCCCTGATTGAATCAATAACGAATTATAAACAATTACTGATTATTACTGACTGATATGCCCAGGTTTATGTTTTATTATTAAATTATGAAATTTAAAACAAAAACGATATAAATACAATTAAATACAATTTACGTTCCGCACGTTGCCAACGACCCTATCCCCCGTGCTCGACCTCGAACCTCAATGGCATTGAATTAATAAAATGATTTTTTTTTAATTGTACGGGGAGACTCTTAAGGACACGCGCCGATCTGACGTGTGCGTGAATACTTGCACTTGCAGCTGCATTATCTCTTGCCCGCGTTATCTCGCACCTGCGGCATTCCCGCGTCGAGGTATATACAAAGTACACTCGTCGATCCATCGACCTTTTCAACGTTTTCTCGCTCGCTCAGCCCACATCAACGTATCAAGATCCTTCTTCCCTGCATTTATGAACTTCGGGAATGCTTACACACGCAATGCAAGCTCGAGCATCTGTTCAGCTCGCGCATTTCCTCACGACGAGTCGCGTGTGTACATCGCCCCGCTCCAATTACTCCTCAATTATCGAGATAATCAACGTTACTGGAGCAGACTTAACGATTGAGAGTAGAGATAAATTTTTCCTCGATGGAAATGCTACTCTAGGATTCTAATAACAACATTTCACGTATTTTATTTACCACTTGTAATTTCCGCACATTTAAAAATATTTTCTTTGTTAAAATGCTTTTTTGATAAATTATATAAATAAATATGAACAAAAGTAAATGCAAATAATATAAGATAAACAGTAATTTGTCGAAAGGAATATTTATTTAAAGCAAAAATCTAGTAAAGAATAATATCCACCAACAATATTCAACGATTGCATTTTAAACGTTGAGCAATTATAACCAGTTGAGAACCTTTAGGAGTGGAGTACACCAGTGCAGTTGTTGTAGTTTCAGCATCAATAATTTGCTTATCTCGATACGCGTACAGCTCAGTGATCGGTGTATCGTTCTGGCCGAGCTTGGAAGGTGCTCGCAGAGAGTGGTACAGAGAGCAAGCTGTACGAAAAGATTCAAGGGTGCTTACACATAGTTTTATGCCGCGTTATCCTCTATTATCGTTCATTTTCTCTATTTTTCCGGAGCTCTCGCGATTTTACGACTGCAGTGTCGACGCGTCTATGTCTTTCCAGATTTTACACTGTAATTTTAACTATTTTGCAGACACAGCAGTGGCACAGATGGTAGCCGAGCGTCCCGTAAAAAAAAAAAAAAAAAAAAACGTATACACACGAATAACAGTTAACGCAGGGAAAGCTAGAATTTACTCTAGAAATGCAATACACGCGCTTGTGGCATGTTGTAGCCTCCGCAGAGCGAGTGGGGCACAATAGTCCAAGTGGCCCACTTTTGCGCTCGCATTGCTGTTATTTTATATTGGCACACATTTCCCTGTGCTCTGCGTGAAAAGATGGAAGATACGTGTAGTTCCTGTTTTGCAGTTGTTTCTCGACGTATGAATTATACGACTATCGATCATTCATTCAATTCCCAAGTTTAGCCTCTGGGAATCTTCATATTATGCACAACATGCAAGAGGAATCTTTTTTAAAGTCTCACTGAAGGAGCATTTAAGGTAGAATGCACAGCTACAACGCTTAATGCTACAATTGGTACCACTTCGCGAGAAAATTACCCAGCAGGAGGGTAACATAAGTAGCAGCAGAAATTCGTAAGGTTTTTACATGACATACGGTTACAGTTAGAGCTCTATCCTCTGGGGCTATCGAACCTTTGTACATACGTACGGTTTACATGCGTATGCTCAATTTTGGGCATAATGGGTCGGCACGCTGCCCAACAAAGACCACTCTGAAATGCACAATCGTGCCCTCAAGGACTCTTCGGGATCGCGGGCGGCTACCTCTTCTTGAATTTATTATTGGGCGCCACATTCAGTTTACTGGGTCGTCCGTAAGCCAGCGGTACTCCAGGGATTCCGGAACAAAGGATCACGAGTACTCGGATACAGAGCGAGTGAGAGTCGTCGAATCGGTACTTCCAATCGGAAATACACAAAGCGAGAGCTAAGCACACCCAGTAACAGCACAGAGGATTGTCAGAGTAAACTCGTTCACGTTCACGTACCTACATGTATATACTTAAGGTATACAGGCATGATGGTACATACCAACAATGCCATACCCATAAACTGAGGTGCCTATGGCAAAGAATCTATTCTAGTCCTTTGAATAAGGCTGGTGTACCATTTGTAGCTATGAATTTCATACATTTTCTGTTAAACGATGAATGCTTCAATAAATAACCAAAACAGTCTTTTTCGAAGATTAACATTTATTTTTTGTCATATAGACTTTTCAATAAAAACTCGATTATTCAATTATTAATACACACACCATCATTCTTTCTTGAAATTAATATACTTTCATAGGAAGCGTTTATGCATAAATTTAATGAATTTTATTATCCAAGCATGATGTAAAATTAATGAACGGTTATACCAAAGAAATTAAAACGTTCGTGTTTAACATACAAACTTTAATATTACTTTACAATACAATATTCTGATGCTCAAGTTCTTTATCAAATTAATATTTTTCTTATATTACGAATGCTTTAATTTTTCAAATATTTTTAACAGTCTATACATTCAGTGCAATAGCGTTTCTACACGGGAATATTCAGTTGAAAGATCCTGCTGTTTGCTACATAGCGCAAAGCGAGATGTGTACTCGTTCGAAAACGATAGCCTCATGTCCTATCCACGCAGCCGGCTCGCGGCTTGCCGCAAATTGCCCTTTATTCTTCTTCATTGGCATCGTGTAAAGAAAAAAGCCGAGCCTGCGTTAGTTTCGCAACGTTCATCAGCTGTCGCGGCGACACCGCGAACGCGTTGTGCCTGAAACAACGTGTGATTAGTGGTAAAGACAGAAAACTGACTATAGTCTTTGTCGTTGGCAAAAATTCTATTGCGGTATAAAAATATACGACGTCTGTCCTCCGTATTTAGTCAGATATGTAATTTTTATCAAAATTACAATTAGTTCTAAATGATAGTTTTAAAGAAATGTTATTTTACTTTTCACAACAAGTAATCAGTGAGCTTGATGTATATTACATTGAAGTATAATTAAATAAACTATACGTAGCCGCATATTTTCCATTCGCATTACACTTCTCCGGCCGCGTACTCACTTACTGATAGATAATCAAATAAAGTTCATTATTTTCATTTGAAATCTGATAATGTAATTTATCATTGCATTTCGACGTGCAATTATTCAGTGATTTCGCTAGCGTTGTTAAGTGCTCGAAATCGATTTTAATCACTATATTTCACATGACGTGACGCTACGATAGCGACGAGGGTTCAGACATAGAGACATTCTGATAGAATTTTCGGTTCATGACCGCCTCTGAATTCCAGTTAATTTTGCATAGGACGTAGACGAGAAATATGTTCATTGCGTATGACACGAGTTATCAAAATTTCTCGCTATCATACCAGAGTGTATGAAATAATTAATGTTTGAACGATGATTCAATAACATTTCACAGTAATACAATATTAAGTTATTAAGTTAATTGCGTGTCTCACGAATTATCGAAATTTCTTGGTATAATATTATAATGTTATAAAATAATTTTTCTTCGGAGGATAATTCAATAACGTTTCACGGTGATATGATGTATTCTCGGCACGAGAACTTTAAACGAAATTTCAATCTATTCACGTGTGGGAGAATTAAGGAAGTGAAATATGCGGTTGCTAAGAAACCTGCGCTCGACTACCTGTAGAATTCATCACGAGATTCTAGTACGTTCACTTCAAGTTATGCCAAAGACGAAACGGTTGACTGGCATTCCTCAGTAATAATTTATCTCATGTTCAAAGCGTTCATGGCTAAGTGAATGGTTCTCCTATAGTATTGGATACACGGAAAGATCTATTTAACATAGATACAATATTTTATTCCTCTTTCGTTCTTTTTGTTTAGTTTTGCTTCCTGATAGAAGAAGTTTTTTAATGGTGAAATTCGTTTGTTTTCAATACCAATATGTTCAACATGTTCCAAAACATTTAGAAAGAAATATCCAAAGCATGCATGCGCGCGTGCGTATTTAATGGCAGTGTAAAGTACGAACGTTCTGTGACGTGAGAACTGCATGAATCACGGTGCTGCAATTTTGCAGTAAGCAAAGTGCAACTATACGACGATGAGAAGTGGGAAAAAAACTATAAATCGAAACATCCAAATTACTTCCTTCAAATTTCTCAGTATGTACAAAGCTTCCTGTATGTGAAAACAAAAATTGATAAAAATAGTTCCTCACGGAGGAGATTTGTGCACTGTGTAAAATTTTCAGGAAGCAATTTGCAGCTTTTTGATTATTTTTTATGTCCTCCATAAGTCACTCGAATTAATGAGCATCAAAGGCGGTGGAAGAAGAGTTTGATTCGAGCAGATAATAATTATATAAAGGCACCGAGCGTCAAGGAACGCCCAGCAAGTAGTTAGCGTTATCTCGGGGAAAGCCTATGCAGCTACCGAGCAGACAACTCGTAGCCCACTTATTATAAGATAATGATAGACAGATGAAACGAACCGGTAATATACTACAAGCAAGAAGGAAATACATATCGGTGTCGACGCTGGCTTCTCGCTCGAGTTAACCATGCCACTCGATCCGTTACTAAATATCCTCTTCTGATCGAAAGGAGCTTCCGGCGACAGAAGCACGTACGACCCCCCAGTGCCAATGGGCCACCTGGGCTTTTATTAACGCTAAGGAACACACATCACGCGTTAACTACGAGGACCCCACGAATTTTCATTAATAAAAAGAAGCCTTTTCCACGATGAGTAAGCTATTAAAAAAACGAAAACGAATGAGGTAAATGCCTACTGGCACATTAAAAGGTTTTATCATACTTTTCTGACCACATAATTGTACAAAATTATGACAATGTAACGGTAGTTACTACATTAAACAAATATCAACATACAGTATATACGATGTTGGTAAAGCAGCTGCAATCGTTCATTTTTTATTTATTAATGTCGCTACATACATTCGATTTTATTACGAGGGGTCAGGCTAGGTTATATTAACCTTTTATAGGTAACAACGATATTTCCACTCTTCTGCTTTACTATAAGAACCCCCACTCTGCTCTTCATAGTCTCATTGCCGGCAGTTTAGGTCAGTGTGACTTATAAAGGGTTAATGTAGTTATATCGGGAGTTCGTGGTGTGGATAGTATCAGATAAGAATGAAGGTGCGGGTGGTATAGCCGTGGCGCACGTCGCGCGATAAGTATCTGTACGCTTAGCAAGCTTTCGAGTGTATAGCGTGTGAGAGTTTTACTTTCATTGCTCCTACATTTTCCAAATGTCCGGTGACCCACATTATTTTTAATGCTCATTGTAATCCTTATTAACGTATACTATATTATACCTATATACTATATATAGCATATCTTATAACTATAAGAGTATATAGTATTTTCTATGACTTTCATAAAAGCCCAAAAAAAATTCTTGAGTTGAATACGGATCTCGATAATACTTTTCACACTAACGTCGTATGTAAAAATCTCGATTAAAAAAATGTTATTACATTTTTTAATGCCTGGTAATTTCCGTATGTTATAGTTAACCCTAAAATTGAAATATCATTTTTTTTAAATGAGATTTCGAAGTTTAAAATGTCTTATCGGTACAACTACGTTAAAATCACACTTTATTTCGAACAATTGTACGCACAGGTTAAACAATACTGAAACAATGGAGAGAATATTTCTATCATTGAGCTCTATAACATTAAGGAATTCGTGATAAAACAAAACATTTTTTTTTTTTTTAACATAAACAATGATTACGGATATCGTTACGAGATTATAGCAAAAGAGAATAAGTAATATTATCGTGAGGATTCACTCTTCAATAACCGCATAGTTGTGGAAATACGCATGAACGCGGTAATCAAATAATTTCACGACATACAGAAGGTTGTGATAAGAGACGGCTCGCAGCCGGCTGTCGTGCTTATAACATGACCTCGGAATCGTCAATGTACAGCTGCGTTTCACGGAATGTTACGTTTACTATATATTAAAGCGTAGCGTACATATGTAAGCATTTCTGTTTTATTAGTATGCACTGTCGCGTCTTCCTGTCTCCGGTTTTAACCCATCCACTGCTACGTCGAACGATGATTTCATCTTACATAACTTTTGTTGTCTAGTTTCAATGTTTCTCTCATGCGGATCTTACATATTTTCCTTATACTTCTACAGTTCAAGTTCTTGCATTGGGTCAACATTTTTTTTCGAGCGATGGATCACAATTCTTGGCGTGAGCTTTATCGCGCGTATTTATCACTTTCTACATTCGCGTTGCTAGCTCGAAATAAATTAAGATTACATCAGTAACACTTGAAAAAGGAAAACGGCAGTTTCAGTTTCTTTTTTTTTTTTAATGTTACGCGTTGCACGCTTTAGATTAATATTTTCATAAGTAATAATCCCACCGTATTGCCGTTTCACACCTTTTCAATGCAATACTTACAAGATACTTGCGTTTACCTCGATCAAAAGTTATTAATGCATGCATGTACGGTGCGTATATTCGTGTGTTTACTTACGTGTTAATCAATCCAACTAGGTTACACCATACAGCTTAATAGATACGTTTAACGCAATGATCATAGTGGGTTCCTCTAGTACATAGGTATAGGTTCCTACTTCCTACTCGCCTACATAACGCACCATCGTGTAAGTCGAATTACGGTAACAGCGCTCCCACGCTCCTTGCGTAATGCGACCGGCCTTCCGTACAATGATTTTTGCGGTGTAATGCAGACTGCGTTCCGCTCGATTGTAATTGCATTGCATATCTGCAAAATAATTGCGGCGCCTGTGCCATTTGCTAATGTATTTTTCGATTCAAATATTAAACAATCGTTTAATACTCTTTTACACAACGAATCATCGATTATTTGTATTAAAATGTATTGCAATTTATTGTAAGAATTTATTGTGATAAACAAATATCTTTCTGACTTTTGGATATTACTATCGCATGACAAAGGTCGATTCGTCTGTTGAAAAAAATTGAACGATGGATACGTGTATTTGTACACGACATTGACGGACGCAACATATTGTATCTAATATCAAGATTTATTAGCATTTTAATAAATTTTTAATTAATTTTAATCCAACGGAATCCCTCAGTGTTTTACCGACTCGCAACATATATAAGTAAAGGTAATGCCAATGTATCTGCTTCTCAGAGAGGTTACTGTGATTCGCACTCGACGCGTCGGAATTGCAAGGAGGGATTCCTCGTTACACGGCTGCTTTATCAGCCCCGCACAGTTCGGTAGTGTGTACAGCTTATCGATGTCGGCAAGATAAATAAGAAGGCGAGGAAAAACCCTGCTGTACCGAACGGGAAACCGCACATTGGAAGTTACGCGACCACCGAGAATCCGTTAGGATATTAAAAAGAAAGAAAAAAATAGTATGCGTGTGCAAACGTATGAGCGATGCAAGTATCGGTACAGCTTTATTTTTATTACTTCGTTTTTGTGATGAATAAACTCGCTTACATGGGATACACATGTGACGAATCGTGTTAAACGGTATAACGGACTGAGTACTTGTAATAAATATTGATGGCTTTTTAATAGAATACCAGAAATCAAGAAATCAATGAAGCTTGATACTTATTTTATATAAAAGATATCTTATGATACAATTATCAATAAACGTTATTACTTTTTTATCACTCAAAAGCCGTTTAATGGAATAATTTATTAACGCCATTGTTTAAAATCTGATGTCCAGTGTCCGGTGGGCGGTATAGGGTTAATAATTAAACTTACGCGGTCTCCATATGAATCTACACTGACGATCGTGAACAATAATCAATAGTTGATGTAAATTTGCATTATAAACTCAAAATTTTCAACATTTAAAAATAGCTAAATGAAATGACATTTTTATATTTAATTCGTGTCATAATTCTGCATTAATTGCTAACAATTTATAGATTTTTATCCATACTCATCCCGAATATTGTTTTGAAAATTTAAAGGCGGAAGCCGAATAAATTTAACACACTCGATTGTATACATTTAAAACTATGAAAAGTGTTACTGTTAACACCAAATTGGTTAAAATTGGTCAAAAGTCCATACCAATCGTCTTCAAAACGTTCAGTTTTTAACTGTATGTGTCACGTAAGTCCACGAGAAATCTTCGTATTTTAGATAAATATTCATATATCGCTGTCTTAATGCCACAAGTGAACATTGGTTGTATATATGAACAAATTTTATATTGGATTTATCAAATATCTAATACCAATACTAATTACCCTAGATTTATCGTCTGGATTTAAACAATCGACATCACAGTTGCAAAATTTCATAGAAAACAATGAAGCTCGATAAACCAGGATGCAAATTTTTTATTTGCATTCTGCTTCCTTGGGTTCCTTGCTCATCGACAGATTCTCCTTTATGGGTAATGGTTATTTCAATTCTGCGTTTCTGATAGAGGAAGTGATATTCAAATTTGCAATAGAATAAAAAATCTAGTAAAGTTGCAAACTTCGTACAGTTTAAACCCCTCGAACGATTCTCACTAAATTCAAAACCGTAAACCGTAAAACAGTAACCGTGTCCCTTAGCCATTTGTATGCCAACCTTCAATTTGATGGATAAAAATTTGCGAAAGTTAGCGGAAAAATATCTTTTTTTTTTTTTTTTAAATCACAAAAATTCATGATTCAATAAAATCTGAACCCTTCGATCGATTCTTGCCAAACTCAATACCGAACGATCATGTCCCCTAGTCTATTCTTGTAGAATGTTTTAGCTTGATAGCTAAAAATTAACAAAAGTTAGAGAGGATTTTTTCAAAAAATTCAAACAACCATAAAATGAGAAACCCGTTAACGATTTGGGCGAAAATTAATCTAAACCAACGGCGGATGCGACCCGAGTCTTGTACAAAGTTTCAGAAAGATCCAGTAACCCGTTCTTGAGATATAGCCATTTGAATTTTACAAGTTCATCACACACGCACACAAGCGTCCGCGCGCACAGACATTTTTTTCTAAACATGATTTCTCGACGTTTTGAAACATCAAAATCTCTATGAGAAAGCAACAATGATATATTTAAAATAATTAATCTCTTTAATTAAAAGATATAATAATAAAAACGCGTTATCAATGCATTTGTACGTGTGAATTTCACGGTTAATTGAAATAGCACGAATAGCCACTGAGCTCGCGGGTAATGTTTCTAGTTTTCTACATTGATTTGGAGGTGGTGAGCATATGTGTGCATTGATAAGCCTCTTCGGTAAGGCAAATATTATTGAGGTATTCCGAGCGTCACGCTAATCTCGAAATTCGTTATGTATAACGAACGAGAAGTGGAAGGAGAAAAGAGAAAAGCTTTGAACTCGTGATTATTCGTCCTCATTATTCCATCGCAATTTCACGCTCGCCCGACGAGTGGGCTCTCGCATAAAGACTCCTTTCGAAATTGAGCCCCAAAACCTCGGTTACTAGCGTGCCATCGCCGTTGCAGTTATATCGATTATTCATCGGATGAACGAGATGATCTATCGACAGGCTGCACAGGTATACGTTATGCTCATGGGGTCCTCAGCTGCGATATGGTGTTGTGAAACCATCGGGTTTAGGCTGTCTCTGTTTTGTACGACCCTTTAATACATTCCCCTAACCCTTTTTCACCTATAGCCGTAAATATATATATATATAGATACGCTTTCTATTTGTTCTATTAGATCATTGTTCAGCGTTCATTCGTTGTTTGTTAAGCCGATACGCATAAATTACGTATTTTTATACGTATGAGCGTGGCAAGAAGATTTATTATTGGAACCTATTGGAAGCGTATACCACGATAGTTCGACAGCTATAATTGGACAAGCCGACGTTTCGATCTATGAGACTAACGGTGTCGACAAAAATAAACATATTTCTTCTTAGTTATTTATTTCTACGTTTCAAAGCGATAATCAATTTTTTTACGGCATGAAAAAAATTAATTTTCGTGTATAATAATCCGGGGACACCATGTGGTTGAAACAAAACGATATTTTTTACGATTGTCAATGCATCTAGATGGTGAAGGGGGTTAACGCTTGAGAGAATGTTCAGCATATGCAGAATTTTCTGTATATCGAACCGACCAATAATATGTGTCACTTTGTATTTGCGAGACCCAAGTCAACCCGTTTGCACATTCGTTGCCCTCCAGTTATTCACAGATGCAGTCACATGGTTTGACGTCACTGAAAAGAGAGTGACACGCCTGGTTGTCTCGTTCCATAGAAGCGTATAAACTTTTTTTATCCCAGTGTTAATATAAGTGACGAACAAGCGCAGAAGAATGCACGCATTAAAAAGTCTCCGCGACGTCGTGGCGAGCCGATTAAAATTATATTCCTCGCATGTTACTTCTATATCGTATCGTATTATAATACGCTGCAGGCACGTATAAACGCTTACGAATTTCTATGCCATTTGTACGTGAAGCAGTGTTCATGATCGCTCAAGTGTAATCGATTCGAACATGTTTGATTCGCGTCGTTGAACATGGTGGGGTGAAATGTCGCTTCGGAATCCACGGGCCGTATATAGAGCAATGCGGTTGAACTCTGGCACGCACTATAATTTCTACAAATTAAGCTCCCACCCTTGGATCCGCAGATGCACCCTAAATCGTTCGTGGCATACCGACATTTTAAGAATTTGCTACGTATCATCGGGATACTCAATAATAACAATTGCATTTTTGTTTATTCTTCTTTAATGGATGGAGGGGTCCCGGATATCAGTAAAAAAGAACGTCTTTCATTTATTTTTAGTGTTAAAAAAAATTGTATCAATAATCCGTCATGATTTATCATTGGTAACGGTATTCCGAACATGAAAAAAAATCCTCAGTTCCAAATGTAAAAAAATGTTACAGTTTTTTTTTTTAAACATTATTTTAAGCTTAAAAAAAATGTTACAAATTTTTTAATTCGGATCTAGGGATTTCTTTTCATACGATTAAAATATCGTTACGAACAATCAACCGTGGAGTATATTTAATATGATTTTTTGTACCTTTTAATTCAATTTAAGTTTCCGATACTCAACAGGCATTAACTATTCATAAGATACACCACGCGAAACCATTTTTGGATACGATTATCGAGAGCAGATGGGGGCTGATGCCTTTTTATTATAGAAAAGTGGGAATATTCTTGTAACTTATAAAATATTAAAGTAAATTGGAAAAATGATGAATCGTGATATAATTCATTTTTAGATCAAAATATTATGACGCAGAAGCTTCATACGCATTCATCCCTACACAACCATTCATGGTTCTTCCTCGTAATAAGATATGGACAATAACTGCGAATACAAATCTGTTTCCTATAGATTGCAATAAATACTGTGCGCTAAACATACAATAAAAAATGATATATATATATACGTATGTGCAGTACATAAATAACGAGATGCACATAAAAGAAAAAGGGGCTGCTTTTCCCGGAATCGTTTGGTGCGTACGTACACTGTCATAATTCATCGTGGCCCGGTGGGCGTCCAGGGACAACACCCTGAAAACTACACCGAAGCCATACGATACCCTCGTGAATGCACAACTATGTACTTAAAGTTCAAATGCGCCCGCGTTTAAAATACAATAAAAACTACGAATACGCAGTTTTCTCGTGTCTTCCTTTCTCAGTGCACGGGACACGGAGTATATAGGTATACAGAGCAATGACGAGCAAAAAGTGCGCAGTAAAAGATCGTTTTACGAGGATGCGTCGCCAAATACGAACATAGCTGTTACAATATGAAGAAGCACACACACAGCTGTATCGAAGGCAAGCTATACGGTATAGTGAACTGAGTGTTACACACGGAATATGCAACGATTTGTAGCGAAAACAGCCGAGAATTTATGGTCGGTTGACAATGCGATGGTCTCGTGACGTTGAGCAATACTATTTACGAGAGAAAGGACAAACGGTGGGGCAGAATGAAAAATGTTATAAAAGTAATTAATTTATCATTTTAGATAAAATATTTAAATAAATATATATTTTTTAATTTAGTTAATTATAAAGTATATACATTGATCACCGTTATCTCACTTTAACAAATATTTGTCGACAGTTAAAAAGAAATTGCATCGTTTCCTTTGATAAATATAAGAATTTAAATGATTTTTACAAACTAGTGCTCTACTCCGTTTTGCCCCAATATCCCTTGTATTCTCGTAGTAATAATAGCTGTATCCTGACGCCTGTAGAATCGATATTAAGCAGATCCTCCTGCATCCAGATAGGTAGTAAAGTACATAAATTCCGTCACGCTTGTATCTCTTTTTTCATTTTTTCACTTTTACATCAACATCCCCTAGCGGTTTCCTTACACTTTTATCAAACGCCCGTGTTTTCGCTGCTGTATTCGTGTCCGTATATTATTTTCCTATTGTAAACGTACGGTACATCGTCAGTCTATGAATCGACATTAATGGCAAGTTTGCAACTGCTGTGATACAATGGACGGCACACGGTGAACTTGTCCCGTAAACGCGCGCTTCGCGTTACGAACGAACGTACGAGATACATGCGCAACTGTATAAATCGTTCGGTCATCCTTCTGCTATAAATATCGTTTCGGACAATGGGCGTGCGGACCCGACTACCGCGCTCAGCTCGGACCGCACGTGGCCAACTGAGGGTCCTCAAAAACGAGTCCCGTGGGTAGTATACGCTATAATAACTATTGCTGCTTCTATGAAAAATGCACTACATTCTATATACCAATGCAAATACTTGTATAAATATACGCGTATTTATACAAGACTGAGATCCTCGAGAGATCATTGGTTTTCGATTAGGTCACAAGACCGCAAGCAGGCTGATTTGATTACGCAGCTGGAATTTCTCTCAGAAGTATAAAAATTTATATAAAAACAATGATTTCATTCGGATAAAGTACCTCGGAGAAAAAAAATCGGTATCGCATTTCATAGTATATGTATATCCGTTAAATTAATAATACGTTTTAAAATTTATTGTCCGTATCTTATCACGTGTGGTAAACGAAGCTTTGAACAGACCTCTGAGCTTCGGCTGAACTAATTGCTAGTCCCACTGACACAATCACTGATAATGAATATAAGCGAGGGAGGAAAGTAGCAAAGCTATAATTATTCACTTACGATACGAATATTACGTAAATTCATTCAAAGCACGTGATTCGTATACCTGAACCACCAGATGCCAGAATTATTGCAGTAATAACGATAAAATTTATTACGCGAGGAAGTACATAATTCTTTTAAGTATTTCATCAACATTGTTATGACCGCAATCATTTTTCCAGTTCGAAACATTTTCTAGTATTTGCTAAGAAAATATAAATTAGTTCCACTGATACACTTAAACCAACAAAAAAAAATCATTGTTTTAGTAACGCTTCGCCACAAACGTATTTTAAATTTTCAACTCTCCACATATTCTAACAATTCCACGTGAGATTGAAACAATAACATAAACTTTTGGTAATTTTATTTAATCTTCGATGGAATTGTAAGAATTTGTCTCGCGAGGAAGTACATAACTCTTTTAAGTATTTCATCAACATCGTTATGATCGCATTCATTATTATTCCAGTTCGGAACATTTTCTAGTGCTTTCTAGGAAAAGGTAAATTAGTACCACTAATACACTGAAACCAAAAGAAACATTGTTTCAATAACGCATAGCCACAAACGTATGTTTTATTTTCAACTCTACATCTAATTCTTACAATTTCATATGAGATTTAAGCAATAACATATTCTCTTGATAATTTTATTCAATTCTCCTATGGTATTGTAAGTATTTGAAGTAAAGTTAAAATTATAACACATACTTGTGGCAGCTCGTGATATAATTTTCATTGAATAAATAACCATTATTTTCAGTGTAATTAAAGATATAATTGAAATTCGATTAAATTATTCTATATACAGCAATTTTTGTTACGTGGTAGTCAATGGAGAGTGTGAATTAAACTTGATGCATAGACATAGAGGCTCTTCTGAAATAATTTATTACAAATTCATACACTACTTTCGCAACACGGTGAAAGATTTTTTTCCTCTCCACTTTAGTGCCCCGCACGCGACACTAATCGACCTTTCATATAGAAACGTGTGCGAGCGAATCATTCTGTTCGTACTGGGCAGCATATAATAAAGCGATAAATTAAGGAAGAAGCGAGTCCTGCGAATATATATCCATTGACAAACATTTCGAAGTTAACCCTTTTCTCTACAGTCTCTACTTTACAATATAGTTATATCATGATAACATCTACTATAGTCAGCATACAACAGCGTTTAGGTTACTGCTTTTGGACGCGTTAACGCAGTCACGGGGGTTAATGGTGTGTGAATCTTATGAATAGTAACAGGGCATAGACCGCTTTGGCCAGTTGATCGGTTAACCCTCATCTTGCGAAAAAAATAACGTAAAGACTGGTACTCGTGTCACCACACTGCATCAGCATCAGCAGCAGCAGCAGCAGCAGCAGTGGGAGCAGGTTTCGCGAGAGCGTTGCCCTCTTTCCGTTTATGTTCATGCAAAACGAGTGAATACGCTCGAGGTTTTTTTGTCGTCCTAGTCCCTCGTAAAATGTAATAGCTATACGTATGTATGGGATTTGCAGTACAATGTAAGGTACCTCTTTACATTGCATGTGCTATGGTATACCATAGCCACTATCGAAGTACTTATCTCGTACTCGACAACACACAGCGTTTATTCACTCAAAGTACCGAAATGACCAACCACGACGGGGACAGGGTGCACGACCAGCTGCCAGACTGCTGTTCCTTTTTGACTTTCATCTTTTCTGATACTCCTCTGCGACCCCACGCGATGAAATTTCGAATAAAAAAATTTAATTAACGTTCACGTGACAAGGATATTTTTATGGATGACTTACTAATTGAAGACTAATCCTTTCTCGTTTAGAAAACAATATTTTATCTTTTATTCATACTCGTAAGAATACAGGCGCTTACGCGCGGGTTTATCACATCCTTTTTGCTTTCTCAGAGAGAAAGATGTTTTATTGAAAAAAAATTATTCTCGAGATTGTGATGTTTTAAAAAGTACCAAAACGTCGAGAAACCATATTTAGAAAAAATGTGTGTGCCAGTGTGTGCGTGTGTGTGCGTGCGTGCGTGTGCGTGTGCGTGTGATAAACTTGCAAAATTGCAATGGATATATATCGAGAATGGGTTATTCCATCATTCTAAAACTTTGCTCACATGTCGGATCGCAATCCCTGCCAGCTTGCTGCAACTTTTGTCCAAAACGCTAACGAGTTTCACACTTTATGGTTCTTTGAATTTTTCGAAAAAAGGAGGTACGCTCTCTTTCGTATGTATATGAATTTTTGTAATTTTTCCAAAAAAAAAACAAATCTTTATGCTCTAACTTTTGTAAATTGTTATTTATCAAACTGAAACTCGGAATACAAATTGGCTAGTGTACAAGGATACTTGGTCTTGAATTTAGTAAGAATCGATTGATGAGTTTAAGCTTTATGAAATTTGCAATTTTGCCAAATTTTCAATTTTATTGAAAATTTTAATACCATTTCCTCTATGAGAGAGCGAGAATTGAGATAACCATTCCGCGTAGAGGAAAATCTGTAGACTGGCAAGAATCACGAAGGAACAATGTGAACATTTTAAAGTGCACTCCTTGTTTATTACATTATTATTTTATGTAGTTTGTATTTTGTTTTATGTTGCGTTGTTAGGTTAGGATACACATGTACGATCTGAATTACGTGCATAATAAACTCCGAGCACGACATTATAAGCCAATCGGAACAACGAGTAAGCGGCTTCGTTCATATATCGCACTTCGAGATTTCGTGACATCTGTTTTATTTTTCATACAGGGACAACGTACGCTTTAAAATAAACTACAGAATGTCAACGATTTTTTTCTTCCTTTTGCTGGCATTATCTTTGAATCCCGATAACGAGACAATCAACAAGACTATAACCATTTTTATAAATAATAGTCAAATTTAGTAGCGGGCTTTGAAATCCTTTTCTCGTATTCCTTTCATTATTATTTTCTTTATACATAAGAATGAGCTAGGATTAAATGGTTTGTAAAGATTGTCCGGAACCTTCGAGATAACCGTAGAAGCGCGCGCATCACATGGATCAAATTTCGTATTCTTAACAAACAATTGCACGTCTAATAGTACAGATCTCCCGTTGTTACGAGAAAGCATATATTGTTAGATAATAATCGAGTTTAATAAAGAACTGGCTATAAAAATTCATCACGACTCATAAAACTTATACAACATCGCACAGTAGTATTTCGTATATATAATATAAGTGACGTGAAATGAAAATAGAGTACAAGTGAAGATCAAGCGTCGATATACTTGTCACGTTAAAAATATCTGCGTCGTTAACGGCGTGAGGAGAACAATAAATAACAAATTTTCAAGTAAAAATTTTCTACTCCTTTAAATTATTATAATTCACGCTACGCACATTGTGAAAAAAATTACATAGATGAGTAAGTATAGTAAGCTATACAGAATATTATATTGACGGTACAATAATATTTTCTAGTTCTCGTTAACATACGAAAAATAGTTGTAAATACCACTTATAGTGAATTTAATAATTGTAATTTCTTACGGTAATTATTAATCATAGACGTTATCTCAGGGGAAAATAAACCATATAGTTGAAATTATCATACGTTCTCTCAGTGCAGTAGATCATTCTATGTCATATCGTCCTATTGTATACTTTAATATAGCAACTCCGGCATCGGACAATGGTGGCGATTGAGAAAATTATCATAAAATTACTTCGTCCGTTTCTAGCACACTATACAGTACTCTTGCACGTACCTATTTGAATACACGCATTTACTGTATGCATTATACTTCATACGCATAGCCAAATAACATCGTCATCAAACGCAATGATGTCACTGCTGTATGGATAAACGATGGGATACCGCCGCGTATTTTTTCCACACTAGCTGCTTCTGACATTCCTCTGTGATTCTGTGTTTAGTCAGTAGTGGTATAGCAACAGTATAGTACATACGAATGCTCCTCGATGTCACGAGGTGCTGCACCTTCGCCTTCGTCGAGATCGAAGGAACGCGAAGGACTTTAGTTCGATCCGGGATCTTCTCGCGTTGTGGCTGTTGCATCGTGGTAGAGCTCTGTTATGCCTCTCTCTCTCCCTTCGATCAACGTATCGATCTTTCTTTCCGAATGGTCTATCGATATTTTTCTTATTTCGTGGCGTTCTACGAATTGAACGACCGCTCGAAAGGCTGCACGAGATCGATATAGCGTATATTATGGACCGAGACCTTATCGCGCGTGATTCGCGCCGACTTTGCATTGCACTGTGGAACGAGAAACTCGTATAGTGGTCGTTGAGGCAGCGGCAGTAAAGCTTGCTTGACCGTGAGAGGGCTGCTGTCGTGGTCGATAGTGAGAAAGCGAACGATCCGATCACTTCCTGTTGTACTTTTTTTTTTATTGGCCTGTTTTAATAAAATGTTAAGTGGCATTTATAATCCAAATCATCAAGTGGTTTAAAAGAGCTAAGAGTTTAAAAGGATTATCGATAACAAATTGCCTAGTCGATAAATCAAATCGAATGACAAAAATAAACAATTAGAATGTGCCGTCAACTTTTGATACTTGAATAAATAAATTTGACAAAAGTTAAAAATCAAATTTCGTCTCCCAAAATCGAGTGTAATTGAAAATAATTTACCGATGTATGTCACCTAAAAAAAATGGCTATGACGGTCATTCTCAAGAGGTACCTCAATAAACTAATTTATTTTTAATTATATTATTCGAGAATGGGAGATAACATTTTAGTTTTCATATTTCTGTGACGAAATGTTTTCAACGAATTAAAAAAAAATTGGTGGTAAACTCTAATACGTGCCAATAGTTTATCATTTGATCAAAAGTTATATCTGTAGGTTCATAAAAGTGTATTATACAATGATAACATCTGTTGCAAGAAGCAATTGTGACCGCAGGATCCCGAAAATCCAATCGGAGTACTGACCACAGTGCAATTTTTGTGAGACGAATCAACCGTGGTATATTACATCGTGTCACGTGACTCTGGGTAAAAGGAATGCCAGCGATCGACCTCCAGATTGGTGGACTGTTGCGGTAGCAATGAGCGACGAACAAAGTAAAAAATATTTAGAATCTTAATGTCCTTGATATCGGAAGTTCATTCATGCATAAACCGTCGTATTAAATTTATTATGCAACTATTGAGAAAAATGTTAATATTTGCATCTTAAAGACCATTTTTTAAATGTGTTTAGTATACCGCTCATTAATTTTACATCATAATTGTATGTTAAATGTTATATGTCATCTTATTAATCCTGTACAAATATATTATTTTCCATAAAGATAATGTTTACAGTGTATACGACGATCAATCTGGATACGCTGATGCAATACTATGAAAATGCAATGTTGCATTTATAGCATGGTACAATAGTATATGTTTTTTTACAACAATTATTGCAAATTAGGGAATTATAGATTCTGAAATAATCAAAGATTTACAGATGAGAATAAAAACGACAAAAAAGAAAATATAAGAAGGAGTCAAAGAGGCTAGGTTCGCTGAGCTAACGAGCCACTTCCTTAAAAAATCTATAGGCCCTCTACCCTTGTTACAGTGCAAAGTGCACTGGTGCATTGTATGCACTTTTGAACCCAGTCGGCCTTGTACCCTTATGGTCGTCGTCGTCGTCGTCGTCGTCGTCGTCGTCCTTCTCCTCCTCGCTTTCTGCTTCAAGAGTCTCGTTTTCAAGGGTGCTGAAGTTTCAGGGGTTGCTCGTTCACTCTCCCTTCTATCAACAGCCTTAAAAATAATTTCTTCCTTACCAACCACTGCATAGTACCTGTACTACGTATAGCGACTGATGAGATTCGTCTCGTAAAGTTTTTCAAATTATTTGCCCCGACCACCGTCTGGCTGCGCTCGCAACACTTTAGTTCGGATGAAATGCTATCTTGTCGAAAAAGCAGCTGAATGACATTAATAACAATTCTTTACTTTTCACTCATTTTGGAATGCCGTAAATAATAAACAATACCAAAATGTCAACGACTGAATCAATAATTTGATTGAAACAATTCGTACAGTAAAAAAAATATATAAATTCCTTAAAAAGTAATTAAAGTTTGTGAACATTGAAAAAGTATTCTGAAATCTTTGCTCTCCATTTTTTAAAATTCGATTCATCACTGACTTTAACTGCGCTATCGATTTCAGGTGATCAAGATATCACGGAATGGACGAAACTGTGTATGAATCAAAACGTTTAATAATGAAATGATTTTTTGGGGTGTGGACGACGACGTTAATTCAAATGACGATAGTTCCGCACAGGGGGAGATACATTGCTCCAGAGCTGAAAGGGTTATTTTTTTTTGATGAAATTTTCAAGTTACATGCCGAGTGAGTAGATGAAGGCCTAGAGCCAGACTCAGCGAGACACCGATCGTATACATCGCGCTCATGTCATTAATAACCGCTAGGGGTCTTCGAAAAACGCAACCATACTGTACTTCACAATGGGACATTGGATTTTGAGGATTCGTTGGGCGATCGTGTGATACGTTACAGCGGCACCCTCACGTGTGCGATTCATATCCGGAGTGCATATATAACTTCCCCTTCTCATCGTACTTTATTTCATTCTATTTCGTTTCAATTTCAATTCAACGGCAAGATCGACTGCCACAAGCTGCATGGATAAACATAAGGACGCGTTAAGAATCATTCTTTGTGAACGTCACTGGTAGTACTATGTTCAGTATCAAATCAATGATAAAGACAACAGCAATTGTGACTTTTAGAGAAGACTTCAAAAAGCGTTGTGAATTTTGTCCTACCTCAAGACATAAATTTTAATACATTTTAAGCCAAATTCCACTTTTAAAAACCAAAAATTTTTAACTCAAGTTTAACTGAAGTAGATTTAATGCCTAGATTAAATTTTTTTACCTCTCAAGTATAGAACTTTTTCAACTTCTTACATATAGTTTGGATCAAAATCATCTGTCACTAAGATTCAATATATATGATTAGAATTTGTGTATTTTACTTGTAATAACGGTTCTTGTTTAAAACACCAAAAAGCAACACAGTTCAGTTACTTAACATTGATGCTCATCTAACTTTTTCTATTTAAAATGTTCCGAATGCTTGTAGTGGAAATGTCTGTTAGTGTCATTTATCCTAGTAGTGCGCCTACCAAGCTTACTCGGACAAAGGTCTCGTTTTCCACTGCAGGGCTGCCAATCCTCTTGGCACCCACCAATTTATTTATTTATACTTCTTTCACTCACTCGTGTTCCATCAATGCTGCAGCTGCACTCTAACGCTGTTTCTTTGCTGCCGTCCAAGTAAAGGGAGAGACCAGAACGAGACCTAGATGCGACAAGGAGAACCCTACAAAATCATGACGATTGTCATGATTAGGAGAAAGGCAGAGGGCGAGATTTAGATTCATCATCACATCCAATTAGTATTAATGACTACTTTAAATCCAACTACCGTTCC
Organism: Cylloceria caligata; assembly: GCA_963942595.1. Classification (NCBI taxonomy): domain Eukaryota; kingdom Metazoa; phylum Arthropoda; class Insecta; order Hymenoptera; family Ichneumonidae; genus Cylloceria; species Cylloceria caligata. The sequence continues at coordinate 73,801,114 of OZ012704.1, forward strand.
TGCTACTCTTACTTTCTTTTTGACCTTTCCCATTTTGATTGGTGTAGGCGTGGCTCTCTTCCTCGATACGATACTCCGTACATTAGCTTCAGGCAGTTGTACGATTGCATTCATACATTTATCATCAATGCCATTTTGGTCCTGCAACCCTTTCGACTCGGCGCCATTACCCGGCTGATATTTGACCCATAATTTTTTTCTCTCCTATTGTAAAGCGTTAAAATGCCCTGAACAGTCCGATCAGAGTCCTATAACAGACCTTTTTACCATAAGTCCATGTAATAATTTATGAACGCCTTTTTTCGGTTACGTCCGTCACAGTCCGAAATTTTCATCGGTATTTGACGTCGACTCAACTGACCACTGAACGCTTGAATTTCTAATGTGACAACTTGCTGTAGAGCGGAGCTCCCTTTTCGGTTTTCCACGCGCCATATTTGCTCTTCTAGGGAACCCTCGAACATCATTAATGAAACTAGAATACGAGCTAAGTTTCTGTTATTCTTTATCGTTGATTCATTCATCTCGCATGACTTACCCGTCGTTAGGATAAACCGGTGTGCACCACTTGGTGTCCTGTACATTTATCCACGGTCTCTTGATCGACGGCTGTCCGGGACTGGTCCGATCATTCGAAGATAAACATGTGTGCCCAGATGGTCCAATTTTTCGATATGCATGCATATATGACTTTGTTCCTTCTGTTTACTCGTTCAAATAGTGAATGAAATATTTGAGGCATTTACATCATTTACCATTGCGGTTTATGTCGTCCAATCTTTACACAGCCAGGTATACTGTACCGGACAATTCTTTATTGTCGACTCTACGATTGCTTTGGATGTGGTGATCATTAACGAAACCAGTAAGGCAGGCGCGTGCGACCAAATAGTCTGATTCTACCGAGGCAGTCCCTCGTCATTAGAGAAACTAGTATACCGTGTATACCGAGTACATCTTTGTGAATGTAGCTGTAATGCTTACGTCTGCACAAGCTTGCAAAATATGTGTGTTTTCGCCTTTTCTTTGGAATTCACAACAACTCTTTTAACTTATTCACTCTTCAACCGTTCGACAGACCAGTTTTTTTTACTCTATGTGTAAATAAATGAAAGGCCGAGACACGGCTGTAGAAATAAAAACTGGCATTATTATGCTAAATACAATCTATAGAATATGTACAGTCAGGTGTATCATTGACTCTAATTGTATTAACAATAATTGACAAGATAAGAAGAAAATTGATAAAATTTCAAATATTATCTATAATCATTAGATTATTTTTTGATCGTTCGTAATTTCCTCAAAATTTCGTATTTTCCTCATAAAGTTGCTTGAAGCAAGGGAATCTTTTCGTTCCCGAACGTAGGGGAAAAGAATACAAGTTAAGAACCCCGCAGAGAGCTCTTATGAAACACAAAACCTGTGTAACCAGGTGCGTCGAGACTTATGCACGGTGTGCGATGGGGCTAAGACGGCATACCCAGTACAGAATCGTTGTAAATACACGCACGCGCTAGACGTAATATTTCTATGACTTGCCGCCTCGCATGTGTCACTAAAAAAAAAAAAAAAACGAGGAGTCGAGACGGACCGCGCACCCCAAACTCAAAGTACCAAAGTCTGTGACATTGTCCCATCCGTTTTTCTTTTCGTTTCGAGGAGAGATACGTAACTTTGGAGACGCTACGTACGGTCGAACGGAGAATGCCAGACGCTACATACAGCTGGAGCGTTCGGCGTCGTGAAAACGATCTCGCACACACAAAGGATCCGGTTCGTAAACAGAGAACCGGTTCCCACAGTTTTCTAGCTATTTTCGGTGATGGACATTCTTCTGAATGAATTTCGTTGTTGTTGTCAATTAACTTGTATATTTTGTGATGTTAAACAGATTTTATATTTTTAATTCTAATCATTTTAGCTTACAGTAACGAATTAGCATTAAGGTAATGCGCTAAACGTCGTCTGTATCTCTCAGATCAATGTACGTGCGACAGAGATAGCCACAATTCTACGCCACTATTGATTGTTCGGATAAAAGACGAGAACGGTGAACTGCCGAATTGAGAGCTTGATCTTTCGGATAAAAGAGGAAACCCGTAAACTGCATCTCACAATTCTACAGTCAACCGTACTCGTCTTATATCCGAGAGATATAAAAATTGCGAAATTGCAAACACACCGCAATTCATACGTTATGCACCGAATGCCAATAAATGCAAATCGTTAACTCCAAACCATTCTCACTCCATCGGAATTAAGAAAAAACATTCATGCATTGAAATAAAATTTCTTTTTAAACCTCACCTACAAATTTTTCTAAAATTATTTTTCAAGTATATTCCGGTTCAATGTATTGGGATCTGTTTCGTCGAAAGGAAATATATTTTCTACGCGATAAAGCTATTGTAAATATTATACAGCTTAATTATAATATTCCAAAGTATCTTGATTCACCGATTGTACCATTATGATTATTGGTGACTGCACTATTGTTACTTTCACATATTAACTTCTTGGCGAAGTGTGTACAAGTACCGTACAAGCTATAAGGCGTATAATACGAGCTTCAAATACCGAGTGCCCTCGAATAAATTTGAGGGTAACGGTAAACGTAAACGTTGTTATGCGTACAGTGTATTACAGTACGTTGATATATATATATAGTATTCGTATACGTATGTTAGTTATGCTTTCATATATGTGACTAATAAAATGCTCACTAGATTATTGAATGCCCGTATTATTCGTTTCTCGGCGTGTGAGTGTACGTGGGCACACGTGCATCGGGCACTCACCTTAATACAAGTAAGAAAGAAGCATGAATTACTGGGAATATGGGTACGTAGGGCCTTCGGTAACTCGAGACACTCTTACGTCTCGAGAGCGAATACAGATATTTAAGCAGTTATCCAATAAACATCGGGGCGTCGAGAAACAGAAAATGGAATAATAAAAAAGTTGGAGGTAGAATGAAGTAAAAAAAAAAAAACAATTACTGACCTCGCTTTTTGTCTAACAGTGTTGATTAGTCACTGCAAAAGTTTTATTTCTCTTTCCATTTGCTATCTTATTTTTTTCTTAATTACCGATGTCACTGTAAGAAAAAAAGCAGATCTTTCATCCGAATAAAGTTTAACTAATTTAATTTTAAAAATTGATAAATAAATTCATTAAAATACCAATTATGTTATAATATCAATTAATTTTTGGAATATCATACAATATGACTTAGTGATTTTTGTACTAATTTGAAGAAAGCTGCAAAACGCCCCTAATTCTCGCATTGACGGAAGTACAGATACCTTTCAATTCGTGCAGTTAAGTGCGCATCGGCAGCCTCGTGCACACAGTACTTTTCTCGGCTTGAATTTCCGGCTCGTTATCCTCACAGCGCATCAGGTCACAACATCGGGTCGCGTTCCCGCGAGACTTTTGACCCCTCGCGGGGCTTTAGTTGCCGCGAACGACGTAACAAACCGCGTTACATTAAGACCTTTACAGTAAATTATGAGCCCTTGATTATTTTTTATTCTCTTCCAGGAATCTAAGAGAATTCTCGTTATAAATCATACAATTGACTCGACAAAAGGCATACGCGATACATTTTTTGCTTGGTTCAGTCAAATGGATTTTTATTCGATATTGTTCCTTTTTTCTCATTCGATTGTTGTAGAAATTCTGCTAATCTTTCGCGATAATTTTACTTAATAAAATAAAATCTACAACGCTCGAGTTACCCCATTGACGTACAAGATTTAACGGTTTTTTTACGAAGTTTTTCCCTCTTTTTACCTTCTTTGTATCTGCAATGAAACATTTAACCTTTTTTCCGCTTGAATAGTCTTCGACAATCTCAAATGCGCGCCCCCTAGACCTCTTCAATGTGAATGAAAGAAATGGTTACTCCAACTATCGATGTGAAATCGTGTTGCTCGCCCTATCTACGTTCTCGTAAAGTACTGGATTTTTTTTTGCACCAAGAGTTTTCCTTACCCTTTGCTTTTCATTCACTGGTTGTCGTTCATGGGGCGTGAGAATAGGAGTGAGAAAAATATTTCTCAAGGGACACTGCACTGTAACATAATTTAATATTACTTCTTCATCCTTGATTTATATTTATGCAAATACGTATTGGGTACATTTATAAGATTTTAGACTTCAGGATCGTGTTTATCTGTTAATTTATACCAATGTTGACTGTATTGTTTCTTTTTTTTTTGTTACAGACACATCGTACGAGAAAGCTTGTAGGAGGGGTAGTGCCCCTGCTACCCCAGTTCTTGGCGCGAGACCACTCGACGTCACACCCAACAGAATAGTCGTAAGTACAATTTAGAAAAAAAAATATTAGTTCGTAGCAAAAACTGTTTAATTATGCGTAGATGTAAACATTTTTTTAAATTAATATGTATTCGCATAGAAAAGAATGATTAATCGGTAGAACCAATTTGCATGAGTATAGATACGCTCCGAGAGATTAATTTAGCTTGCGCCAACAAATTAGTCGATTCCTAACTAATCAATTACTTAACCAATTAATTAGTTGAATGGACAAATTAGTTAATTGGACCAACGAAATTAATTGATCCAATTATGAAGTTGGTTGGAACAACGAAGTGTTTTTCTCTGTGCGTAAGAAGAAAGTATTGCTCGTAAAACCTTCGTTATTTTCCCACGGTTCTTCCATCTTTTCAAAAGTTTTGCGGTCGTTAATTTCATTTCAAATAAAACAAGGAATATTTGTTCTTCGCGATTAAAACATTTTTTACTTCACTTTTGCTCGTAAGATTGTCGATGAGAAGCCTCCATATCGATAACATCGTAAGATTTGTGAGGGTCATTCAAATTTTAATAGTTTTGTTGGAAACTATTGATTCGCTACGTTCTTTAGCGCCAGTATTTCATAAACCATGGGTTATCGATAAATTAGTTTCTTCCCAAGTTTCTCTTATCCGCAGCGCCCTTCGTGTCGATTCTCGTGCTTATGTACAATTCACGCCGTGCTCTCGATTCACCTGGCGTGCGCAGGCCGAGCTCTAAGAGCGTGTGAAAGAGACGAGCTATATATTAAAATGACAATGATGAGGAGGGATAGATCGACCTAGGTTCCTGTGCGATGCGCTCTATTCAATCACAGATTCGTGCACCGCGAGGGTTCGATACTTTTATTACACACTTATACGTGAGCTGTATATGCTTACTACCACAAGAATACGAATTATCAACGATCGAATTCACACGCTCTCGCGAGCCTCGCACCATTGATTTCCAATAGAAATTTTCGCTTGAAACGCCATTTTCTCCCCGAATTAGATCACCGATTCTTCCAAAAGATTCTTATGACTTTTCACTTTAACGCATTCATGGAAATCATTGTCCCATTACCGATGAAGCACACTGTGAACGTTTCTTTGCAAACGTACGTTACATTCGAGAAACGTATTTACGCACTGGTAATAAAATAGATTTTTTTTAATGAAAAAAAATTATCCTCTCGATCGATATCTGTCAATTTAGTCAATGCGTATGAATCTTTATTGAATTATTAATGTATGATCGATGGTACAAACTTTCAGCACTATGTCACTAGAATTGGATGGAAAAAAATTTGCAAAAAGGTTCATTCTTGTTATTCAACTGCCTCAATCAGATAAATTAAATACATACAACTTCGTGTATCAAATTTATGAATTGGATTTGCACTACTGGTTACAAGGTTACCGGTCTTTACGATTAAATTATGTATTGGATAGTTCTCCTGTCTGATAAATAGGCAAAAACGATATTATTATACATTTACACATGTATTATACATACAATAGAAATATTGATTCCAATCGCGTCCCTATTACCCAAATCGTATAATAGTAATACAAAATTTGTATAAAATTGATTCAACGAAATTTTGTTTAAATGAAAAAATATATATTTATCGAATTGTACGACGTTTTTCTAACACTTGAGCTTCTAAAACAGATTAATCGGTAATTGTCTTTAGAGACTTCTCAGCTACTCGAACATCTGTCATCCTCTTAAAATTTGATTGATTCGAACGTTCAATTGTATCGAAACGTTCGTGTAATACAATTGCTCTAACCCCACCGTCTATTTCTCTTTATTATGACTTTTTACGTCATTTGTCTTCCATATAGTTTCATCACTGTAGCCAGTCATTTTCCAATGTACCCTGTGTATATACATGAGCGTTGAATAATTTATACATCTCGCATCTCGCCCCATCGTTGATACGGACGAATCTATACCTGCGCCCGTTATACGTCAGCACAGTATCCTATCAGCCATTGCGCATCTTTATTACGTCAATGATCGGCCTGCGCATTGACGTAGTCAATGTCCGATATGCTCTTCATCTCTGTTTCAACTACATCTTCCAGCAGACCATATAGATCTTGCACCAAACTTCGTACCACGAAGAAGCATCCCCTCCGATCCCTTTTCCTTCGTTTGCCATCCCCGTACATATACCTGAAGATGATAGACATACGAATTACCGCAATTATAATGACAATGCGGACCCTGGGATAACATAATCGATCAAGTCAGAACCCAGACTACCGTTATACCTAAGTGATGGTATGCAAACACAAAAGCGGTCACGTGAAAGTATGTTCACTCTTGTTCGAGGCTCCCATCGATGACTCGCAAGATTCCCTTCCGTACTTACGGAGAAAAGGGAAAAAAGCGACTGGTAACTAAAATGACTTTGAGAAGTCAATGACTTTTGAAATTTCTGTTTATTAATTATTGAATGAAGATGTACCGCACAGCTTAGCCAACGCACTACTAAAACCGAACAATCAAACAAGATTTTCATTAGATATTGTTAATCTTCACTAAAAGAAAAATTGTATTATAATAAAATATTCATTCGAATAATAATTTTAATGAAAATCTGTTGCTTCGTTACCCTTGTAATTAGCTTAACAAATATTTTCGAATATACATAAAACCTTTTTAATAATCCACGATACATTATTAATTTATTTCAATTTACACTCTCGACGCTTTACACCCTCCCCAAATCGTATAATTAACGCGTACCGTTATCACTATAGATAATTCCCCCGGTCTCGAAATCTGGCGAACACTTCATAATGGTACGAAGCCCGAAACCCCGTGTCGAGAACCAACGATCTAATATTCCCTCGGCTCGTGTTAATTAAACTCGCACGGGAGAGTGGGTGGACGGGCTGCTGTCCCAGCGAGAGAGCGCGTAATTAACGTTGGACAAGCGGAGTAGCAGGTGCAGCGCAACAACGTTATCGGCATACATAGAGTATTCGCGTCTGATTTAACTATAGTGTACTGTACCATGCATTCGATTCGTTCGCGTTGTGACTTTTGATCAATTCAATATAGTTACGCCACTGATGTAATCTAACGAGCAACCGAGTGTTAACTTTCCAACACGGGTTCGTTTCATTTTTCTCTTTTAATCATCATTTTACGCAACATCACTTTTTTTTTACATCAGCGTCTAGTTTTTGGTGCCATAAGTTGGCTGTTGTTGAAAAAAATTATTTACCGAAGTTTTTTTTATTAAAAAAAGAAATGAACTACGTAGCGTTACTGCCTATGAAATAAATGTTGAATAATATTTTACTTAGCAATGTCAGAGGGAACTTATGAAAACCACGAGAATTATATTTAAATTAGTATATCCGAGGATAGTCGTGCTTGCGTCATGCCTTCCGTAACTCTGATAAAATTCACGAGGCCGTAGAAATAGTTTCGTCTCTGTTGCATCCGCACTAGACTATTCTTGCTTCTCTTTTCTATTTATTTCAATTCAATCTTCGAGAAAGACTCCATTGGAATGTTACTTCCTCGTAGATGGTTATCGAGGAGGAATTTAAAAATTTTAAAAAAGTGTGACATCTCTCCAAGGCAGGGATTCCGTTGTCGTTGAGATCGAATCTTCGTCTTGACATCTTCGCGCTCTTTTTTCTCTGACTCTGAAACGACGCGCTGGGATCGCGAAATTAGTTTTTTTTTTTTTTTTCATTATACGCATGCGTTACTATATATTGAATGAACATCATTTTGTTTACGTTCTATTAGTCAATTTGAAATTGATTACAAATTACGTATGAAACAATATTTTATGAATGTTTTCGGTATTTTATGAATCAACTTTGTGATGACCGAACCAAGAATTTGTGGAGGTGTGTAAACTGGTAGTAACGACTGTCCAAGTGTCGAAGGGAGAACCATATGGTCATCATCGAGGATTGAATCCGGATTGTTGAGATACCGAGCAAGATAGTTGATCACTGCGCTGATGTCACCTTTATATTCCTCTTATTTGAATTGCTTACTTATATGCAAGGCAGGCATCGGTACAGCTTACAAAAATAAACTTAAATGTAACAACTGAACAAAGTGTCCAGATTAACTTATTTATAATAATTGAATGAGTTTTCTTATTCATTTCTACACGAATTTGCCATTCACTTGTGTCGTACGTAGAAATTTTCATTAAGAATATTCGACAAGTCACATTTTTCTGACCTACAATTATTATTATTCTTAACGCTATTAAATCGAAATATGTCTGAAGTTCCATAATCCGTGTTACTGTACAACACTGTACAGTAACACGTGTACCGTATTAATACTACATATATATTAAGTAATGTATTAACATTGTGTACGACAGTAATTTTACCGTTTTTCGAGTGAAAATTTCTTGTTGAAATTATTGCTAAAGGACCGAATAATTTTGGAAGTGCAACGCTGTATTTCACATACATCAAAAGAACATATAATGATCAATACGATAATAGATCGACAATGGATAAGCTTAGATTTTAAGATAACAAATCATGTTTTACATTCTCTTCATTTCCTTCTGTACCTTCGTTTACATGGATGACCTTTCTTTCTACCGGAAGTGTCGGCAGCTATCTCGTTAACAGTGAATCTCGTACGCAAGACACATTTTTCTGCTTTCGTAAAAGAACAAGGCACAACAACGGACCGGACGGTTGGCGTTTCCCAGCAACACCTGCGCAACCCTCACCCTGCATTCTAACACGCATGAAAAAAAAAGACGAGACTCTTGTTAATGCGTTTTAATATTTCTGTCGTGTCTCCACTCACTTTTCTCAATGTCTACAAGTTTGAATTTTTAAGGAAAAGGAATATAAATACATTTTTTTTAAAGCAATTCACTATAAGTTTGAGCGCGGTACGGCCGGAAGTGTCTTTTCTCTTTTTTTTCATCTTTATTTAATATTTTCTTCCTTTAATCTCTATCTTAAACGTTCAGCAATTCCGGAAGTTCACTTAGTTGTTAGAACTCTAGATTCGACAGCAAACGGTACACATTTTCTTCTTACTTTCAGAATTGAAAAAATAAAAATATTCTCTGATCCAATATCTTCGTTTTTGTACCTTTTCTTTATTATTCGCGTCACCGTGCGATCTCTTAAGCATCTACAAATCCCTAAATGTACTACGCTTTGTAGATATAACGTGTATATGTGGAATGTTATTGTACACTGTGCTTGCAATTTTCGTAAGTATCCGAGTGGATTTTCTCCGAAGGTTTTATATCCCTGTAGCTACCTGTTCACTAATCTCCAAAAAGATCCAGAACGATCGGTCGGATATCGGTAGTCACGGTTCTCTTCGTGCTAGTTTCTATACCTAAAATTCTTGAAACATTTTGTCCCAGGTATTGGCCCTTTATAATTTGCTTTTTCCTCTTCCTGTTTATCTTCGATATTAGGGCATCATTGTAGTCGGAGAAATAACTTTAGAGCAATATTTAATAGCGTAAGTTTCCAATAATTTATTTATGTTTTTTTTTCCTTCAAATATTGTTGAAAAAAAATATTGTTAAAAAATATATATTGAGCAAACTTCGTTTATGCTGAGAGAAAAAAATGGTATTGGCAACTATTATAAATAACAACTATCGATTATCAGTTCATGCAATTATTTTTGTAGTTACCACAACAACCTTTAATTGGTAATGCCTATAAAATTAAAGTTGCATGAACTAACAATTGATCGTCACTTAATAGTAGTTTTAAGAACGAGTGGGATTATTGTGATTTATTAAAATTCTAAACGGAAATACAGCACGTAGATGTGCGATTTAAGATAACGTTCTAACTAAACGTAATAATAATTATGATATTATTATCCTAACGTAGCGTAATGTAGTAACAATAACTACGATCTTATTATCATATTTATTATAATATGATATTATTGTATAACATGATAATATCATATTATTATCATAGTTATTATAGTAATAATAATAATAACAATAATATCATAGTTATTATTACGTTCAGTTAAAAAGTCATCTAAAATCGCAAATCTACGTGCTGTATTTTTGTTTAGAATTTTACTAAATCACAATAATCTCACCCGATTTCAAAACTACTATTAAGTGACGATTATTAATTGTTAGTTAATGCAACTTTAATTTTATAGGCATTACCAATCAAAGGTAGTTACGGTAACTACAAAAGTAGTTGCATGAACTAACGATCAATAGTTGTTATCGGTAATAGTTGCTAATACCATTTTTTTCTCTCAGCATAAACGAAGTATGCTCAATACTTTTTAAATATTTATTAACGTTATAAGATATTTATTATTGACGTACATCATCTGTTAAATAAGGGCCGCAATGCTTTTTGCCGACACTTTTACCGGATTTTGGTGGTGGGAGAAGAACTAAAGATATTTTCACATCAATATCGTTAAGAAATGTAAGACATACCCAGGACATTCCGAGTATACGTTGTGTCATGTGAGGTTTCATTCGAGGTGGCATCATCTTCTATGGGGCACGTGCCCAGAGCTCCAACTGCCATCCAATGATCCCTTCTTCGTATTTTTCTTCTTTTTTCATACCCGCATTACCTTTTGGCGCAAGCCCCTAATCGGCGCCCACTTGGTCCCAACGGGCTGCGCCAAAGCGAGGAGCATAATAGAAACATCTGAACACTACCGCATTACAACCCAGCGCTCTTGGAAACTCTTCATTAGGAAAAAAAAACGTTTATTCAAGAAAAATATAATTCTAACACGTCATCCGAGATGCTTATACGATTCTTACTTAAAAAAAAAATTCTTTCCCGCTTAAATCAATTATTTTGATAATAAACAAAATGCTCATTAATAAAAATTAAGCGATTTTATGTATTGAATTGTTGCAATTATTGTCAAGAATTTTTCAATATTATGTATTGGGATCCTCTTTTTGATCCTATATAGCGCTTTTAAATGTTAATACAAAAAAATGTACAAAATTTCATAACATTGAAACAAAGTATTGCAATGTTTAAACTGCAAAAATAAGTTTACATCGAGATAAGGGATCGATTAATAAATTACCAAAAGTAACAAGAAACTTGTCATTCGTACTGAAATCAATAAATTACAATGCGTAAAAAATAATAATGAAAGCGAGGCAGATTAAACGATGCTTTGTCGCAAAGACGAGCATCGTTTCAGAGTTTTTCAACAGCTTATCTTCCATTTCCCTAACGGCAGACGTTGTAGAGAAAGAACGTCAAACCGTAGCAGTATAAAGCATCTCCCCGTCCGCGGCTTAGTTTCACCTCTTCGCGAACAAACGATCTGCGAAATCCCTTGATCGATGGTTTTCGACGTTTTAAAAACAAGGTACGAGCTCAGAGGAAAATAAAAAAGAGAGAAAGGAAGACAGTCGAAGAGACGGCGTTGACGAGATGGACGTACCGAAGATCAACTGCGCGATGTCGTGACCAACCCGAACGGTTGGGATTCGAAATGTACGAATACGTGAACACTGAGAGCAGCATAACGCAAGTAGGGTGCATCGCAGGTGGGGATGCCGAACTGGTTCCGCACGGAGCCTTCTGCGCCTCATGATTCTCGAGTAATAACATACGATGCTCACTCTCTTGTTCGAAATATACACCATACAGAGGATTGCGTCCATGGAAAAGTCCGGAAATAAATTAATATATTAGTTTCATCCATAAAAACTGGGTTAACTACCAAAAAATTATTTGATCTTCGTCTTAAAATGTAACTCGAGTTGCAAAGGTAGTTAGGTGGGATCCTACCTTTGTATGAGATCCTAAAATAAAAAATATCATAGAAAAGAAACCGTTATATTGCACTGTTTATCTAAAGTATGCTTTTTATAAAACTATTTCTGTTGTGTAGGCCGATATAACTATAAAGATTCGTTAATTTTTTTTTCAAATTAAATATAAAGTTGGAAACTGCGTTTGCCGAATTTAATTTTGTCCTCGATTGAGAACCCCTCCAAGACATTTTTGTTCGTCTTTGAGGGGTTGGTGGGACCCAGAAAACGATCCCGTACAACTCAATGGGGGTATGGGACTGATGGTGTCACGGATTCATGAGCACTACTACCACTGGCTTTACCATAGATGGTACACGATATGGTTTAGTACGAGACATAGGCATAAGCTGTGTAGGAAAAGGGACACGAAGGAAAGAAACTACCCCACCTTACATCCCCTCACCAGAATGCGCGTACAGAAGACCAGGGGGGGGGGGTTACTATTTCGCCGCGCACAAAAGTGTACGCTTGGCGTGGCTGCCTGCCTCCCCCCCCCCCCCCCTCCTCTCGCCCCTCATAAACCCGTGGCCCCAAGGATCCCTTGACTTCGTTTCGTTACCCCGAGGACTCGAAGTGTTCCTCTACGACCATGGGCACCTTTCCTTCCATCCTACCTTCTTCTTCTTCTTCGTCGTCTCACCTCAAACCGAGCATCTGCAGTCGTCACTGAGATTTTACCGCGTTTCGACCGCTTCAGCTGCTACCGATTTTTACAATGCGGCTCTCGGGATTCTAGTGTTGATCGACTTCTCTCTAAATTTACGAGAAGACAGCGAGTTACTATAATATAAAAAATGTAAAATTAGATATTGAAACAAAGAAAACGTTAAGTTTTGTTCTTTTTTAATGAAATTTTACACAAATATATTGTTTAAATTTGTTATTTTTATTTTGGATAACAATACAATATTGTTATGTATTACGTGAAGTGAATCTGTTGTGTTGTATTTTTTAAACGTAATATATTGAACGTTTTTTATATTTATATAAAACGTCCGAAGTACTCAATTGCACGGAAAATTCCTGGAATATACTTACGGGAACGAGACGAAACGTCAGTTATGCGTGACGCGACTACGATACAGCGGTTTGTAGAATATTTCTCGAACATCATCACTACGTGCGAGGGTATGGATGGTTCTACGAGTGACCACGCGTAGAGAAAGACAAATCGGTGTACAAATAATTTTTTTCCTATTTTTCAACGAAGAAACAAAAGAATGTTTCTTGAGAGACCACAACTGTTGTTGAAAAACATTGGACAGGAAGAATTTAATTGACGTAACAAAAATATTAAGGCAAAATACGCCAAATTCATTAAATAAATAATACTCCAGGTGTAAAAGAAAAATCAAATTACGAATATCGACTGAATTTTCCTGAACTCTCTCATCACGGTTGAAGAACCTTTTATCTCGTGTGTACACGCATGGTTGATAAGGTCGTTACTGCGATGTTACAGTTGACGATAATACGATGTCCGAGTTGAATCCATACGTACCGCGATGTTTGACCTAAAAAACTCTCAAGTCCATTTCTTATTAAAAAGACTTTGACTATTGAAAAATGTATGGTTTGTGGTTTAAAGAAAAATTCCCGCTTTATAACCAAAAAATAAAATAAAAGTGATGGAATGACAAGAGTGGTGCATCTGTTGATCGTTAGTGAAAGCAAATAAGATCGATGCGCATAAAATAAACAAGAAGATATTGCGTAGGTTTTAGGGAACTTGCAACAGAAACAAATCTGACGAATAATTATCATAAAGTAAAGCACGTCGGGTGCATGAAGAATGAAAATTATTTCAGGACTGTTGATTCTTCGTGCGATAAATCTAGTTTGATAAAATTATTTAAAGAGAGCGGAACATTGTAAAAAGATTTATTAATAAATCTTCGAAGAATTTCAATCATCCATGTCATCAAACGAATTGTCTCGATCAAACGTTATCGAGAAACCGGCTCGATGCGGAAGAGAAAGATGTGCGTGAAGGCGATGGAGGATAACGAAGATGAGAGAGTAGTGAACATGATAATCAACTACTTCACGACTAGGGTAAATACAATGATCGATCGTCCACGTAATTTAATTGATCGATTTGTCTCTTTCACTCGAAGTCTCTCTCCTCATCTGTCTCTTTTTGTCCTATTTTCTTTGAGTGCAATTTAAATTGATGTTCTTTTTATTTAAAACCTCAACTTTCGTCTTTCATCCATAAAAAAATGTAATAAAAATGTATTTGGTATCAAACAAAGTATATTTTACATTAAACATATTCGGACTGAACCAGTGGATTCAAAAGAATAATTATTCTCTTAAATAATAAAGAATTTTTAATAGATGGAATTTTAGGCAAATGATAACTCGGATTTTGGTCAGTAAAGTCTTGAACATATTCTCTTAAATATAAAAATAGTAAAATTAGAACTAGAAACCAAAAGTAGATTGCATTATTAATAAAATGAAATAGAAATTATTAAGATTCAATGAAAGATCAAGTAAATGGACGTGGACATTTAAAAAGGACAACGGAAGTGACAATTCAGAGTACGTAAACCGAGTGAAGGTCAGGTCGATTCTATATATATACAAGATCGAGTTAATGTGAAACCACTGCTCAGACTCGTGATCATGCGTGACACTTTCGCAAGACTTTCCTACGCGTTCCCTACCATAAGCACGTATTCGAAATTGGTATAGGTATATTGTCTCGTGTATAGGGCAGATATTCTCACGTGCATACGCTAACGTGCCACGGAATGTCAGAGTGTTGGAGAGTAACCGTGCTCCGGCGGTAAACTCCACCTTTCACCGTAGGAACGTTGGTGGAAATCCTCTGTTAAAGTCCAGTCGACAATTTCCTCCCGGCAGCTCGTGATCGCCGTCTCGAATAGTTTCTTTCTTGCCTCTGGAAAAAAACTCACGCTTCTCCTATAAAATAACAATAACTTGCTAATTTCTACTCCGTATTGTCCAACAAACGAATTATGTACTTGAGTGTTCTCGTTGTTACGACGAGTAATTAATGACACATGGTGCAACGAGCGTTCAAGGCCACCGATCGTGGCGCGAAACCGAAAGGTTGATGGATACAATTATTAACAAGAAATCATTCTGCATAACATACATTTATTTATTATTAATTTTACGTTACGTAAAATAAAAATAAATATGGAATATGGAAATATCTAATTGTTTTTTTGTGATTTTATCTTTACAGAACTTTTTCTCCAAGAGGTCGTTTCGCTCGAACCCTCTAAAGAGAACAAAAAGCGTGACGAAACTCGAAAGACAGAAGCAAAGAGGCGCGGGACTTCGGGGCTGTCGATCGCACGAATCTTTACTCTGTGGCCAAGCTGTAACCTCGATGGATCTCGCGGCTGTTACACCGCTACATCCGAGCCTACTCGGCAGGCCTCACTGTTTTCAAGTAACCCCGAGCAATGGTGGACCAAAGTACTTTAGCTGTAGAACTGCCCACGAACGAGACCAATGGCTTCACAGGTAAAATTTTATACAATTTTATTTCAATTGAATGACATGATTTATCGAAGTCTTCCCTCAGGCGCAAATAAAGTAAAATGAATAACGTTAAGGAGTTTAATGTTGATAATTTCGTTGCGACTGAACTAAAATTCTTGGCGCAACATAATCGTTTTAATATTATTGTTTTTTCTTTCATCGAGCATTGACTAAACAGTTTTACATTTTGTTTCTGTTATCACAGCTTGAGAAAATCCGTGCAACCAGACGCGGAGCAAACACGGCGCACGGACAATTCTCTGCAGATCTGGCTGCTCGAGGCTAAGGGCGTCCCAACGAAAAAACGTTACTTCTGCGAAGTCTGTCTCGACAGCACTCTTTATGCCCGTACAACAGCAAAAGTCAAGACAGAACTGTGTTTCTGGGGTGAACACTTTGACTTTCACCATCTGCCAACAGTCAATACTATTCAAGTGAATTTGTACCGAGAGGCCGACAGAAAGAAAAAACGGGACAAGAACGTTCTAATAGGTAAAGGCAAAGGCGGAATTAATAAAATTATTATATTGACTTGGCGATTGAAAGCTATACAATGTTATTCTGTCTTTTGTTTAGGCTCGGTCAGTATACCAGTGCACAATGTAACGTCGCGTTACCTGACGGAAAAATGGTACCCAGTGGTCGGAGACAAAGGTCCCATGAAAGATCCACCGGCTCTCAGGGTCAAGTGTCGATTCCAATCCGTTGACATATTGCCCGTTCAAGTTTACCAAGAATTTTTGGAGTATTTGAAAACCGACTACGCTTCTCTCTGCGAAAAACTCGAACCGGTGATCGGCGTTAAAGCCAAGGAGGACATCGCCACTGCGTTGGTAGCGGTTATGCAGCGCGAGAAAAAAGCTCCGCAGTTCTTGGCCGATTTGGTCATGATGGACATTCATAGAATAGGTAATTACGCTGGCGAATGAACAATGAAATGTAGATCTTTCTTTCTTCTGCCTATTTATTCCGAAGGAAGCTTTGCAGTTTTGAAAAAAATTGATCAATTGTAATTTTTAGACGACGAGAGGCTCACGTTCCGTGGAAATTCTTTGGCTACGAAAGCGATGGAAGCCTATCTGAAGCTGACGGGTGATCGTTACCTCCAGGAAACGCTAGGCGCGGTTGTTCGCGCTGCCGTCGAAGGTGGTGACTGCGAAGTCGATCCGCTTAAAGTCGCATCGGTCGCGGCACTTCACAAACAGCAGCAGAATCTTCGAGCCGCTGTCGAATTAGCCTGGAGCCGAATATTATCCAGCCACGCTCATTTCCCACTAGAACTTCGCGAATGCTTCCGCATATTCCGTGAGCGTCTCGCGGAAATGGGACGCGAGGACATTGCTGACAATCTTATATCTGCATCGATCTTTCTCCGATTTCTATGTCCAGCCATTCTCAGTCCGTCGCTCTTCAATATTACTCACGGTAACTATTTTATTCATTAAACACTTTGATTCTTATAGAAGATTATAATTTTAATGATGCGAATTTTTATCTAAAGAATATCCAAACGAGAAGGCAGCGAGGAACCTCACACTCGTGGCGAAGACGTTGCAGACCCTCGCTAATTTCACGAGGTTCCAGGGTAAAGAGAACTTTATGGAATTTATGAACGACGTTCTGGAGCGTGAAGCAAAGTCAATGAAGAACTTTTTGCAACTCATCAGTGTAAGTATCAAAATAATGCGCCTATCGCTACTGCTCTGAACGAAGAAAAAAGTTTAAGAAGTAAAGTCTTGCACATTGCTTTCTCATTATTATCAATTTTGGATTTCTTGTAGAGGAAGCTGTGTGAAAAATGTAAAATATTGAAGAAGCAATATTCAAGGTTCTACTTAGCAAATTTAATTAAAAACATTGGAAAGGACAGTTCTTTCATATTTTTTACAATCTTCAGTGTTAACAAGTTAAAGAAGACACCGAAGAACATTCAACAATTCAAATCATCACGAAATCTAAACCCCTCGATCAATTCAATACCGAATATTATTCTATGTTGATCCATTTCTGTACACAGTTTTAGCCCGTTGCTTGGAAATTTGATACTGCTACACACATTTTTCGTAAAATCTAAAATCTAATAAAATTTGAATCATTGTTTCACTTATTGCATAAATGATAGCAAACAAACTAGCGTAACCGATCTATTTGCTTTCCAAAATTCAGTGTTATTGGTAAAGCCGTTTTTAAGTTGTAGATATTTCTATTTTGCAAGCTCGTAAAGCACACAGCGCACGTTCGTCCATACAGACATTGTTTCTAAACCAATTTTCTGGTCGTTTTAGACAATTTTAAATATCCTGAGATTGAAATATCGATTTTTTTCATGAAAACAAAGCTTCGTCTCCGAGGAAGCAATATATATATATATAATAATAATAATTTTTTATTCAACAGAGCCCTCTGCCAAAGGATGCCCCGGCCAACAATTCCCTCGAATTCGACGGTTACATAGATTTAGGAAAACAGCTGTCACTGCTCCACGCTCTACTCCGCGAGAGCGTAGCGGCAACTCCGTCATCACCAACATCATCACCTTCGCGACTTCCCGATATTCTCGACAGAATCTCCGTAGCCCTTGATCAGCCTGGACCGAGTCCTACACCCGTTTCTCATCGTTATCCGAATCTTCAGAACAATATTTTCCGATACAACGATCCTACGATCGGAAACAGCAATACAAATCTCTCGGTATCGGCGACATCGACTCTCAGCAATCACAGTACGCTAAATGGCACTCTTAGAGACAGCAACGAGGTTCTGCAGTCAAATACGTTGGGCCATCAGAGCACGAGATCGCCGAATGTCGTGAGGGCAGCCACTTTGCCACGAAACGCTTATCTACCGGCAAATGGAAAGCTTCAACTTCAAATCAACGCGGACGACTATCATCCCCTTGAACCACCGGCTTTCGTCTCGCGTTCGCCAACGCCTATCTCTCGTCAGCACAGGCCCATCGCCTCGAATCGCAGCGGTGCCGGTTACAGGCTCACCGCGAGCGCCAGTCTCGCAAACGTAAATCACTGTCAACAGAGCCATCCCACGAGCCCTACGCGCTCCGAAAGTCACAGCAATCTCAAGGACTCGAATTACAACATAAATCAGAGCAACACGACGAATGGCACGGGAATTCAACAGCAGCAGCAACAGCAACAACAGCAGCGTCACAATATCGCGAGACTGCAGAATTTAGATACTCACGAGGATACTTACAATCATAACAACTACAACATGTCACGATCTAGCAGCAGAAATCATTGCCACAAGGAGGAGAATGCCAATCAGACGCAACAGCAAAATTATAACAATGTGACGAAAACGACGGTAAACGCTAATCCGACAATCGTCAATCATCCTACGACGAATCTCACACTTTCTATAAATCATCAACCGAACAACAATTATAATAATGCAAAGACCGCGAGTCACAATACAACGACCAGCGCCAATGGTAATTTGGACGAACTGTCGGATTTATTGAGATACGCGGACGACGAGGTTTGCGAATCGAAATCGCAGAAGGGTTCCCAGATCTCGATTTCGCAATTGAGCAATGTTGCCTCGTCGGGTTATCAGAGCTTTGCAGCTTACAGCCAAAGCTCGAGTCCCGTTGATCTGAGCAACAACGCGAATGCGCATATTTTGAGTGCCGCACCGTTGGCTTTCGCGAATCCTGTGTATCACATGGAATCTGGACACGGTAGAACCGGTAGACGGGGTAGCAGTAGTTCCGAAGAGAGAGAAGGCAGCGGGGGTGGTGTGGAAGGCGTAAGAGGCGTTGATCTCAGTCCTTCGCCACCGCCACAACCAAGTATTCGGAATATTCAGAGAAACGGGCAGAATCAGTGGAGAGCAGGAAATACAACGCACAGAACGAATTCCGAACAACCGCAAAATGTCTGTTGCACGAAACTACGGAGAAGATTGTCCCTCGATTCGACCAGAGATCTGTCGGACACTAGCGAGGAAGAAAGCTGTGCTACGAGGCGAAGCAAATCTCGCAGTCATCGCAGTATAGATCAGGTAAATGAGTAATTAAAGGACCTTCCTTCTACTCATCGATAAGAAATTACTTGGAACGAATGGGATAAAACTTTGTCATCAATTATTACATTTTAAAACAATGATTAACTATTTTTATCTTTAAACTTTTTTACCGAATGATGAGTTTTGTAGATTTTTTATTTCAATATTTCTTACGTTTATCCTATTTTCACAAATTTTTTCTTCAGTTATTTATATACATTTTATTCGCAGCATTTTACTCGATTTTCTTCTCTTCTTATTTCGTGATTTTTTTTCACTTTTTTTTTTAACGTCTGTCTGTAAATAACAAACTAAGTTTCCATCGAGGAAAAACAATTCTTCGACTCGCTTCAAAAGATCGACGGACCTCAGCCGCTATGTAACTAACACTCGACGTTCTTATCTGTTCGTTTCCAGTACGAGGTGGAAATCGAGAGGTTGCAGAGTAGTGTTGACCGACTACGTGCCCGTTTGGGTACCACCGACGACACTGAAATTGACGGCATAGCGCCCGACACCAAAATGAAGAGCATCATCTCCAGGTACACCATTGTCACGTAAAACCCCTGGGCTTTTTCCTTTTCTCTACCAAGGGTTTAACGGCCATCCGTTGGTTTACCCTACCGATTGACACGTTGATGCGTCACTACTCGAGAGTTTAGTATCGTTTTTACCTATTATAGGATCGTTATCGTGTCATTCTTCCTTCACCCGTAATGAAGCTTCACTTCACAACGTAGAAATATTTTTATTAATTAGGTTTAACGACAGCTAGTCAAAGTTTACGCCACATTGAACCCGCCCATTGCATTGTTTCGCATTCATTGACATCGACAGGATTCGCTGAAGAGCCCTGCATAATCTTTTCCACCGGTTAACGCTAGGATTGTACAGATTAATGGAACAGACGTGTGAAGTTTTATTTTTTATTTCTACACCGTTCGGTAGTCCGAGTGGCAGTGCGTAACTTTAAAATTAAACCTTACAGCCTCCTTGAAGAATATATCGATGAAGTACTTCATATACGCGCGTGTTATTTAACGGTTTTTATCGAAAATGAATGTATGTTTAACTTATTGTGTGTTCCTGTGCATTCTATCCGCTGCATTTGGTATACTCTGGCTTGATCTGGATCTTGGTGTAAGAGTCAATCATATTTCTAAGCTTTTCTCCATTTTTACAAAACACACGTTTATTATATATTATTGTATTCTGCATCGATTAAACATCGTCGATTGTTTAAACGTACAAAAGCTTTTCGTCTTTTTGATAAATATTAACACTTTTTTAGTGTGACGTAACACACCGTTCATATTCGACAAACGACACATCCACGCACACTCAACATAATCGTTATCATCGTTTAATCATGGATATTATTACATGTGATTCATATATTTACGTTCGAGATCTACCGTTAATCATTCATCTGCACGGATATGTCATAACTACTTTTTTGTTCTTTAATTCCTTTATTTTTGCTCGCTAAAGCTTGTTTTTTAAATCGCAAATCATATTATTACTTACGAAGATAATAAATAAATAAATAATAAAATTCGTTTCAAATTTATGGAAACGAAAGAAATATTTTGCATAATCGATCGTTCTTTAGATTATGATTATTTGCAAAATAATGCTGGCGCTTTGATCCACTAAAGTCTGAAAATTCTTATTCTCATAGAAAACAATATTTATTTGAAACCACGGAAAGAAATACTAAAGATAAATTTGCGTGACATTATATTATTTCTTAATTATAATATAATCACTCGGACTTTAATGGATTTTATGTAAATATAATAATTGTGAAAACATTTGAAAATATTTGTAAGCAGCTTTCTCAATTTTTGTCAAAAGGCGCGCAAAAGAAATTAATTTACGACAAGCGAAGGACAAACTTGGTTGCCTCTGAAGAAAAGCAACTCGTAGTCTTCCTTTTTTGTTAGACATTTATTATTATTATTGTTATTATTATTATACAAAAACCAGCATTTCGCAATTCAACGTTTTGTCTTTTGATCGTAGGTTGATCTCTGTGGAGGAGGAATTACGACGGGAACAGCAAAAGATGTCTGCGGCATTGTCGTACAAGCAGCGCGTGATCGACGCGCAGGAGCAACAGATAGCCGCTCTGGATGCTGCGAATTCCCGTCTAATGTCGTCAAACACAAGACTGTTGTCCGCATTGAGCACACTCAAGCAACGGTACAACGCGAAGGCACAGCCGAACAGCGAGGCTACGGCGCTTCTGCAGAACATCGCTGACATCGGCGAGCTCAAAAGCTCCTCGTGTTAGGCGTGTCCTTCGTTCGCGATAAAGCTTTCCTTCGTTTTTTTCAACATCTACGAAGACACCGAACGACAAAGCGTTGATCGATAATCTTGGTGTCGTGTCGCCCCGCCGCTTTTTACACACCTTACTACGTTTATAGCTGTCGCAAAGAAAAACCTAATACATATTCGATGCGAAATTGACGGAGGGCTGCGCGAAATAGAGGCTACTTAGCTTATAAGTTGACACGAGACAAGTAGATCCATTTATTGTCGATTTAATGTCGAATACAATGTTAGGATAGTTTATTTGTAAAACGATATCGAAAGCATTTTACACCGATACCGCGCGCGCGCGCGACTCACTTATATATTCGACCAGCATTTTCA
Organism: Cylloceria caligata; assembly: GCA_963942595.1. Classification (NCBI taxonomy): domain Eukaryota; kingdom Metazoa; phylum Arthropoda; class Insecta; order Hymenoptera; family Ichneumonidae; genus Cylloceria; species Cylloceria caligata. The sequence goes on from OZ012704.1 coordinate 73,823,453, forward strand.
GCGGTAAACATTTATTAAAATTGCATGAAAAAAATCAACTCGTCAAATAACAACACGGAATATACCATGACTCTCGAGCACGGAAGGAGCTAATATAACATTTTTTTAAAACTCACAGTAACAAATGATATCTTCGTTCGTTAAACTCGGAGTTGGCACCGAAAAGTAAAATATAAAAACCAATTCCTTCGCCGTACTCAACCCTGTACATTATGCATGTATATTTTCTTAGTTTGCTTTGTAAGTAACCCATCGCGAGATTAATCGGTCGTTTATCAATGCGACGTAACTTTGACTTGAGAAATCTCGTTACCCCCTTCCCTCAATTCCCGAAATCTTAATCTAAGTGATATTTATTTAGTAGTTTCTACCAAAGACGAAGATTCGACATTGTATAAATATTTCACGACCTGTAAGATACCTTTTTCTTTCTTTTCAATTACGTTTGTGATTTTTTTTAATTCTTTCTTTTTTTTTCCGTTTCTATCTATGTTCTTGAAGAAATGTGCGGGTGGTAGAGACGCGCGTTGAGTAAATTCTGCGCGAGGTTCAACGCGAAATCTGCCTTTCGATGCCATTTTTTTAAAGCGACGAAACTTTCGATTTTCGAAATTCGGAAAGGGAGAAAAGATTATTTATACCCCGCGTATAAAGTATACTGCATGATGCACGCTATAAAATATTATTACATAATAGGCGTTTGACCGACGCGCGTGTTACGTTTTACATCACAACAATTTATAGTAGCCATATCGTGAATGCACGTGCGTGAAATAAACCGAATGAATTTCAACGAATTAAAGTGCACGGATGAACGAGCGAATGAACGAGTAAAACAGAGATCCAGTGATTACGAATGGATAGCGCGCGCCCAATCGCAAAAGAGACACTTGTACGCAAAGAAACACCGTTAAGACTTAGTCTAATCCTATTAAAAGTATTATTCCTTCGACCTGTACATTTTAGGACATTTATCCTCGAGGGGGATATTATTATTATTATTATTATTATTATTATTATTATTATTATTATTATTATTATTATTTCTTTATATTTCCGGACAGATATTCTTGTATAGAACCTATTTTTGTTTTCTTTAGATATATATTTGCCTTTCTATTCTGTTTGACTTTTTTTACTTTTACCACTTTTATCAGGAGTCGTGCGAATCAAGACTCGTTCGTTAAGTGTTTGTTTTTCTCAATCTTGAAATTAATATATTATATTGACGCTAACATTGTTAAATGGCCAATCGAAGATGCCGAGAAAAAGGGAGAAATTTATATATATAAACATACATTTATATGTATGCATATATATATACATATATATATATATAATTGTATTTCTCCGTTCTCTTAAACAACCCGATCAATAGAATGTACATTACTAAGCATTGATACATTCTTTCTGTAATAGAAATCACCTGTATTTAAACGTCTAGCAATTACTAGTAATACTATTGAACAAATAAATATTGATTAGACATTACGAAAGGTTTATTTATTTCTTAATTAATGACAATTAATTTTATGTAAAATAATATAATTTATCAAAGATTCGATTTTTTAAAGAGTTTTTCAAACTCTAATTGGCACTTCGATAAATTGATAACTCTGGTTAATTAAATAAACACGAAATAAATTGTTGGAAGTCCTTATCATGTGCATATTTAAGCGTGATACTACGGCGCACCCTCTTAAGTGACACCTCGTCAGAGCTACCTTCAAAGGTATCCACCGCTTTGATGTTTAAGTGCAATCTCCGCTATTCTTGTACGAGTTATTGACAGGGATTGTGTTGAGTCATCGTCATCATCAGAACAGAATGGAGGATCCCTGAAAGAGTACAACGGGATTGCACGTGACGATCACTCAGCAGCGTGACGAGAGGAGGAAAAATTAACCGCGGGGCCAAGGAAACTGATCCAAAGTTATACACGCAGCGTACAGAATCTTATGACCTTGGTTATATAGATTCAATGTAATTTTAATCTAAGGATAAACAAAATGATGAGATAAATTGTTTAGAAAAAATATTTACGAGCGTGCGTGCGTGCGTGCGTGCATGCGTGTGCGTGTGAGTGTGTGTGTTTATGTGCGTGTAGAAAGGGCCAATCGTCTATAACTCAACAATTGTTAGAGCAATCTGGCTGAGGTTAAATATAAAAGCGAAGCAGACCTATGACTGATTAGCGAGAAAATGTATGCAAACATGAAGATTTTGTGACCTTTTGAATTTTATGAAAAAGGAGTGTAATCGCACTAACTTTGACAACATTTTAGCTATCAAGTCAAATAATTCTTTATAACTGTAGATATGCTCTAGGTTGTTTGGTATTGAATGGGAGTGAAATCGAAAAAGAGTTTCAGATTTTATGGTATGCTACATTTTTACGAAATATTGACATTATCGCAATAATTCTTGTAAAAATTGAGCTGGCAAACTAAACGCTCTTTCTCGACAAATGAAGTACTATTCATTAGTAGTGTTTGGTACACACTTTCGTAAAATTTAGTAAAGTAACTTTTTATTTTTCAATTTCTCAACGTTCCAATATTTATTTCATTTTGCGTCGAACGTGTACACACATCTAATAACATTCAAGAATGTTTGATTTAATATTTAATATTTGGTATCAATAAAGGCGTCCAACAATGTACGTTGTCGTACATTGAATTTTTGGTTTAGATATTGCTCTCAGTTGCTAAAATAAAATATCTCTAGATTGATATTTAGTGGATCAAAAGAGTAAAGATTTTGGGATGCAATTAAAGATTTAAGAGCTTAAGAGGCACTCAAACGTTGTTGCACATTGAATTTTTGATTTCGATATCGATCCTAGTTGCTAAAATAAAATACCTCTAGATTGATAATTAATTGATCGAGAGAGCAAAGATTTTGAAAAGCAATTAAAGTTTTAAGAGCTTAAGAGGAGTTCTAACGTTGTGATAGAAAGAACTTTTGGTTTGATGTTGCTGTTAGTTGCTAAATTAAAAGACCTCTAGATGAATACTCAGTTAATCATAAGAGCAAAGATTTTAAAAGGCAATTAAATATTTTAAAGCTTAAGAGGAGTTCTAACGTCGTGATAGATTGAACTTTTGGTTTGATGTTCCTCTTAGTTGCTAAATTAAAAGAACTCTAGATGAATACTCAGTTAATCGTAAGAGCAAAGACTTTGAAAGGCAATTAAATCTTTAAAAGCTCTGTATAGCAATCTATATCAATTATCATTAAAATATATATGAACCAACAGATTTTATAGGACTTTGAATTTTTAAACTTGATACTCTGACCGAATGCTCGATACTCTGGACTGTAGAAAATACGACTGTTCCTTCAAGAGTAAAATAAAATTTACAAAGTAGAATCTTGCACGTTGTTTCCTCATTCTTTTGGTTCGTCATCCACAAAGCTTCCTATGTCAAACAGTCAAAATAGATCAGAGATCACAAAACCTTACAGAGGATGCTGTATGGACGATGGATCGAAAAAGAAGCAACGTGCAACTTTCCAACTTTTATTTTAATGAGTACAAAAACGAAAATAACGTTTGAAAAAAAATATTTAATTCTATATTCGAGAGGAGCTTCACCTAAAGCGAGTACCCGTTGTCGGTGTCTGATCTATTCAGTATTAATTTTCGTAGCTAGCATTTTACCTTTTGTATACTTTTTCTTAAATCTCAGGGCTTCGTCCTTTCACTGAAAGATGTCACTACACGATTTCACTGAACTGAACTTCAACATAGGATAGAACAAGCAGAATATTATTAATATTTCATAGATGAATTTATGAATTAATAGGTGTAATTCAAGAGAAGATAAGCGTGTAACTGGGTCTTTGGCGTCCGCCCGACCTGAGATGATAGATCGTTGCTCCGTCGTTTCGCAAGAAAAAAGGGTGGAAGCGGAAACGGTAAGTAGCACGTTTTGCTCCAAATCAATATTTATTTTCTTCTCGCATTAGCAAGAAGACCCCTTTCTATCAAAAATTATACTTCATCATTTATTTGTGGCAATTAAACTTGACACTTTTCTTTGATTAATTAGCAATGGATTGACTATTCGTTCGCATAGTGACAACGTTGATTTAACTATACTGAAAAATTAATTTGGCAATTCGGATTGAAAATAAAATCCGTACTTTCGGTTAATTGATGTTTCATTATTAATGTTAAAGCATCTTTAACTGAATCTCCCGCTCCTCCTTCTAAAGAACGTTGCAGTATTATAAGTAATTAAGTAAAATTACCAAGTGTTGTCCTAATAAGCGTAACGGTCCTATTGAAAATTTAGTGAAATGGCGAAAAGAACGCGAATAAGCGTTAAGGTCCCATTGAAAATCAAGTAAAGTGACCAAAAGTGACGCTAAGAAACGTCACGGTCAAAAAAATGAGCAAAACGGTTGACGGTAATGTCAACAATTGAGTGATCTCGTCTCCATCGAGCAAGAGTTATCATTTGATGCGCATAGTGGAAACTTCAGTGTTGACTTCACCACTGAAAATGGTCAATGATTTGTGAGGTTTCTCAAATATAAGATCAACCTAAGTATGAATACCGGCCGCTCCACTATTTAAAACAGAACAGCAATCGATGACGTGTTTCAGTGATGGCTTCAATATCTAGAATCGCAATTCTATGTTTAGTATTTTATAGTTACAACAACATCTGTTATAACGTATTTCTGTGTATGTGAATCTAAATAAATAACCAAACTCTCGCCTGATCAATGGCATTGTAACGTATTTAGGTAAATGTGAATCGAAATAAATAACTAAAATCTCGCCTGATCACAAAACTACAGGAGATCATTTCGTATAACATCGTGAGGACACGAAGTTAGCTCTCACGTCTTTTACATAATTTATGTCAAAGAAACATTGATTCTCCAGATCCAAGCTTCAGACTTGGCACACCCAAATAATCGGGAGTGTGACGACACGAAGCGATCCATCATCGAACAGCCGACATTCACTGTTGTCGCAGCGACCATACATTATTTAATAGAGCTTGTCTTGACTATTGTAATGCAATTGTAAATAAAATCGAAATGACACTGCGAGGAAACTTTAGGCTTAAATCATCACACATCCACAAGTGATAGCGATAGTGAGAACATAAAGTCATCTATTCTAAACACTACGCGTTCGCGTAACGATGATATGACCATATCTCACAAACCTTTGACTTTGGCGATTAAAAAAATTATCTAAATTGAGGAGCACAGGTTAGTCAATTTTTTGTTCTCCCATTTCAAGACCTTCGGAAAGCAGTTTATGTACAATTTATTAATACACGGGGAGTACATTTTTTTTTAGAGTTACACGCATCGTGTCTTACGGCAGTCTTTCAATTTTCGTGATTCTTCTATTTTCTTTTTACCGCCGTTACCTTTTTTTTTGTCTTTAAGATTTCTATTGCACTCTGCTAAGTTTATATTTCATAACCAACGTACTTGATATTTAGTCTAAAAAGAAAATTAATTAACTAGGCAGTTACGTAGCAGTTACGTTCGTTTAATACGTTTTATTGAACTTTAATCGTATACACGCGACATCAACCGTAACTGTCAATAGCTATCTGAGCTGTTTGTAAAAATTATTTATATAATTTAGAAAAACTCATAGAATTTATTCGATCAATTTATCACTCTGAAATTTATGGATCTGACAATTCAATACGTTTACATTCAGAAAAAATGTAATTTTCAGTTAGATTAACTGTAATATGTTCGGGTTCGTTTAAATCATCTTAATTTACCAGTTTAACGACCACGATAACGACGAAACGATCCTGACATTTATTCTTTATCCGTCGATATGCATCTGTCGATCATCAAGATAAATAGTCGATTGATAAATCGATTTTAATAGTCGATAATACATTTTTTATTTAAATTTCATCGCGTTTAATCCATTACGGGTTTATCCTCGTGTGTAATTAGGTAAAAATATCCATTTATCTTTTGCTCATCTTGTAAAACGATGAAACGGGTGTTAGGTGCGAAATTGCAATCCTGTGATGTAACAGTATACTTGACAAGGTATCCCCGGTATTTCAGAGCCAATGGTTTACATTCGCAGTACTTTTCTCATTGTTAATAATTAATTAATAATATTTCCAAAGTTGTAAATTAATGCAATATCAATACAAAGTCATGTACAAACGATAGTCAACATCAACACTGCCAACGTATACGTTTCAACAACGAAACATTTAGTTTGTCGGTGGATTATCGAGGCAAGTATTTTTTTTTTTAGATCGTTTACACTTCGAGTTAATTAAAAATAGTCGGCAGCTTGCATAAATTATTGCCCGATGGTTACTATCGCATGCTGTATGTTCGAATTACATAAAGATCAATGGTTTATGAGATATTTCCATAGGTTATGCCTTTCAAATTGTTTTTTAACGAAGTGTCAAGATTAATTCTTCGTTAGCGAGATATTCTTTCGGACTCTCATGTTTCCAAATCAACTATCTTTACTTTGAAATATATATTTCTGAATTTAAAGAGAAAAAAAATCATATTTTATTGTATTTACGGATTTCACTTTAGTCCAGTCGCACCTGCTTCGTCGCTACATAAAAATTAAATTTAAATAACAAAAAATTATTTTAAATCAATTATTATTTTATTAACAAAAAAAAAATATTATGTAGAACGAAAGAACTGTCTGATTGAGCTGACATTTCTTGATGATACAGTAGAAAATACGGTAGAAGAGTTAATGGTATAACAAGGCTGCACGTTGACCCATGACACCGGGGCCCGTGAGTTCAGACGAAATATATACCGATAACACGTGGAGCGAGGTCGATGCACTGCGCCTATCTGTCTCCCACTGGCCCGGATATCTGACTTTGTATATTATTATGTGTACCTGACAAATTTTCAAATGGCCATTGCCTCGAATAACCTTTGTACCCTCGTAAAAAAAATCTCGAAGAGGAAAAAACAATGATTTTAGTGATTCGATAAACATGATACGACATCGTTACATACTTGTTGCTATTATTACGCCTTGTTAATAATTCAATTAATAATATAATTGTTTATCATTGATTTTAATTTCTAAATTTAAAAATAACTTATCGTCACGTAATATTAATATCATTAAACACGAGCACACGTTAATTAATTATCTAATTGTTTGTCATTGGCTTTAATTTATAAATTTAAGAATAACTTATCGTCGCGTTACGTTAATATCATTAAACACGAGCACACGTTAATTAATTATCTAATTGTTTGTCATTTGTTTCAATTTCTTAATTTAAAAATAACTTATCGTCACGTAATATTAATATTATTAAACACGAGCTCATTTGTTATTTTCTTTTTACCTATTCTGACTTACGTAGACATAATTAATATGTTATCATTCTCATTACATGATATTTCAATTTTAGTCAAAATGTATTAGGCACTATATGGCACAGAAGCTTAAAAAAGTTATTAAACACACGGTGGACTTTGTAATTTGCTATTTCTTTTGGTAGTCTTCCCGTCGTAATGAGCATTACCGATTACGCAACGAGCACACATAATACATAATGCTATCAAGCACGTAGGTATATAGTAGCATTCGGTCGCTCTGTGTGTTATTGAAACGGATTAAAAAGCTGTGAGGTGAACTTGACAATGTAGATAAGAACGCGAATGCTCTATCAGTTTCTTTCAGCTATCCCCTACTCCCTGAGTTTTTCGTTATTCGTGTGCGTGCATATATATTTAGATTCGCGGGTCGTTTGGTACCGTGACGGTACACGGTTCATCGTACGGTCGTTGTACGATGATCGAGAAAGTAGCAACGATGAGGAAACTTTCGCTACTGACACAAGGCACTGATATTTATTTATAGTTTTTTCTATCATACATTTCACTCAAATTTTTAGGACAAAATATTCGATTGAACATTTATTATATTATTCACATCATTTTTTAAATTATACTAATCATCTTATTAATACTTTTCAGTCTTTGTTATCGTTTTATTAAGTTTTTTTAATGTTATATATTTATTCTATGATTTTTATGAAAATTATATGAAAAAAAAAGGGAAAAACCTAGATATGAACGTGAATTCGATGGGGGCCGATAGTACGCAACCCGTTCACAAATCTTGCACTATTGCTGGTAATATACGAGTACATCTACTGTAGAATACTGTAGAATACAATAGTTCAGAGTGTATATAGTACACATGCACGTGTAACACGAACTGACGTCATATAAATAGTTAAAGAGCATCAGCAGAGTTACGGACTTTTGGTACGAGAAGCGTGAAGCATACTCTAATTCCCAATTCGCTAATGCGTTCTTTCGTTTCCGTAGTACAAGAAAATGTTGTATTGTATACTTTATAATATTGTTGTTTTCCGGAGTAACTTTCATTTGACTGTGAAAAATTAAACAGCAGCAAAATAAAATGGCGCGAAGTTTAATGTTACTCCGAAAGCAAATGCAATTGCCGAAAGTTTGACTTACAATTTTATGTGAAATTTCAAGTGACCTTCTTTTTAATATTTTATGATTCACAAACTTTGTATTAATCAATTAATAATGAGACTCGAGGCTAATCGAGCCAATTTCGCGTACATGTTCCTTCCGTTTCATCATGTGATAAATTGAATTATCAAATGAAGAAGGCAAGTCTTTAGAATGAAAAAAAAAAAAAAAAGTTTTAACATTTCTTTGTATTTTCAGCTGAAGTTTTCGAATAATTGTCGAATTCTTTAAATTGTAATGAACTAAGAATGTTCGATCGATCAGTATCTTAAAATGTATTAAGAGAGAGAACAATTTGTCTTTACTTAAGAGCCCACGAGATCATGTCGATTATTTTCAAATAGTAAAAACGCCCGTAACCTTCGTCTCGTTGGACCGATCATACTTAATAACTTTGATAAAAAACGATTGAAAGCGTTAGACTACAAACCAAAAACACGATACCGTGTCCTGGATTTTTAAACCAGAGGATTTAAATTTTTATCCAGTGTTCTAAAAATGCCGACGGTAGAGTTAAAGAATGTCGTTTGGTTCATCTCTATTTTCATTATTGTTTCGACCTCGCGAAAACTTCAAAAATATATTTCGATATAAAAAATGTAAAGAATAAAAATAAAGTCATAAATATTTCCGTGATAAACCGCAATTTGAAAGATTCAACGTTTGGAAAGAAGATGAGAACCAAATACACTCTAAATTATATCGAATAACAAAGTTACATAAATTTAAGTAAAACAACATTCTCTAAAAAATATAAATAAAAACAAAATGTTAACTTTTTTTTCATTTCAAGTATCTTTTCCCCGCGTGGACAAATCAACTTTTTATTGAAAAAAAAAAAAAAAAAAAATGTCTGCCTTTACATAATCAAACCGATAACAAAGTATCTAGCGACCCGGAGTCTAAATGGAACATTATTATTTCATGAATAACGTAAAATGAAAAGAATAAAAAACATGGGGAAGCTCGTACAAGCGTTTTATTGGGGTCGGACCGAAAGGTATTTAACGCAATGTAAGCAGAGTGTAAGGCTTGCATAGCGGCGGATCGAGCTGGGCTTATAGTAGTGTAAAAGTGACTTAAGAAAGCGCGGGCGAGAAAGCAAGAGCGAGACTGAAAGATAAGGTAAGGCGGACAAGTGCGATAAGCTGAAATAAGATAGTGGCGGGACGCAGCCGTCGACAGTGCCACGCCGTCGTCGAGCAGTCCGTGATATCTCAAAGTCAATGTCCTATGAAGGACTGTGTGTAGTAAATGCGATATGTATGTATATATGTAAGTGTTTGGATGCAGGGAGGGGTGGAGGGGGGTACAATACCCACACACACACATCTAACTATAATACACATTGATTCAATCGCCACTCCGTATTAGCCAAACACATGAGGGGCATTCCGGTTAAACTCGACTGATTTCGTATACGCTTCCAACTCTTTCTACATTTAATTTTTCTTTTTGTTTTATATTGATGTCGCTTTAAGTAATTTTTTTAATTCATTCTTCCTATTAAAACATTTGAGATGATAAGTGAACACTTGGTTAATAAGATAAAACGATATCTCGCGAAATTATTTATATACAAGTCAATATTCTTACATGTGCACGAAAAAAGATCTACAGTTATGAGACCAGATGTAGCTGTATATTGAACTGAATATAATTTCTCTGGTAGCTCTGGTTCAGTCTTCCAATCGTGAAGAGACGAGTGAGGGACTCTGACCTTAAACTTTCTAGACACACAGATAGAGACTGTATATATATGTTCGTCAAGTTCGCGCCTTGTCTCCCACCCGATATTTTTTCATCGCTCGTCCAGAAGTTCTTCCTCCTCTTTCACTTCTCCTCGCCCCCCCCCCCCGCCACTTAGTTAAGTGTTCTTACTCGCCATATGGCTCCAGTGTGTGAAGGTCTAACTCGTTAATTATATATTATTCTATTTTTAGTTATTAATCATGAAGCATACGTGACGGATTGTATCATTCCGATATATATAATAAATCATTTTTGTGGTTAAATTTATGCGATTTAAATATAATTATTCATTTTCCTATGTGCAAAGGGATTAGAACTTAAGAGTTGTCGATCGTTTAGTTCTCGTAATTTATGATATTATTACAATCGCTCCGGCATAAAAAAGTTGACATGCAGAACGGGCAATGGAACTGCAATTAGTACCCTCGATCGTATGTTTTCCTAAATACGTGTTTCCAATAAATTTGAATAATAATACATCGAATTACTCATCGTATACCATTTTCAATGAATCTCATGTAAAATGATGATCATTTTCATAATTCCCTATATAAATCGTGGTTCGTTGACATAAGAAACAAAAACGATAAACGTCACATTGTGAAAACGCTGAATTGTACTTTGACAGATATACAAATGCTGCGGTTTTTACCCTTTTTTTAATAAATCGTAATAGTGAATAACATTGTGAGTATGTGGCAATTGATCAATTAAAATTTCTGATACGAATCGAATTACAAAATTTAATTATCGATAAATCGATGGGAAATCTAGGTTTGAGGTGAGTAATAAAAGTGCGATAAGAATCTGATTACGGAATAGAAGCAATCGGTCAGAAGGTACATCCACCAACCGTCAACCCCAAGTGTTAAAGCTCTAGGGGCTTTGCAGGGACGTCGGTTATCATTGACCGTTTGTACGGGACGAATCGCTATTTTTATCTGTCCTACAATCTATGTACACCGTGTATCGCATGATCCGGTTATAGATGCATTCGTTCCATAGCTTCAATTTGATTTAATTTAACTTATGTTGTTTTGTGCCATGTCACTAAAACCATTTTTTTTTTAAATCAATCGATAAACGATTGAGTGCTCGAAAAAAGCTGTCTACAAGCTGTTGATATTCGGTAAACAACGCCCAAGTTCAAAACCGTAAAGACAATACAAAAAAAAAAATAAAAAATTAAAACACGAGGCAACGTAGGGAAAGTAAAAATGTCGGTGTTTCTCGCGCGTCGATAAACATAGGTATTTAAGTTTACATTGTAACGTGGTTCTCTTTCTCCAGCGCTTATCGTTGCATGCCCCTCGCACGAAGGTAACCTGAATTGAACACCAGTCGTTATGTACTGACCTTACATCGGCGCAACCCAACACGACGAAACAAACTAATTCTCAAGACCACGAGGTAGGGCTACGACAATTCGAAACGGTAGAAGAGCGCAAGTCCACAATAAAACAACACGACGAATTTGATAATTATTTCGCTTTAGGGGTGTAGAAACGACCTGTAACCTTCTTCTACCAGATGAGCGATGGTCTATTCAGAGTTCCAGCTCCGATTCAGGGTCTACTCCGGGTATTTAGATTTCCAAAAAAACGAGACGAGACATCCTCAATGTAACTAAAAGATTAAATCGGGGATACGGGGAAGGAATTATACGACAATGCTAATTTTAGCGACTGTCCTCGATTCCGTGCCTCAAAAAGACCTCCGTCGTCGTGGACTATCTCAATGCGGAATCTCACCCTCGATAGCGTCCACTCTAATCGTAGATGGGCTGCTCCTGTTTTTCACACCTCACCGGTTCCCTAAATCGTTAAGGTCATTATTGGGTAAACCATAGTGGATAAACCGTACGCCATACCCATCCATGGTGGGTAAACGTCACGCTAAAAACGAGCAAAACTACAACGGAGGTTTCTCTAATAATTAATTGAATCCCACGATGAGAGAAATCTCTACGATAAACCATTCAAGTATCGATAAGACGAAAAACACAAATAATTAATTATGATTTCATCCTATTAAGGACTAAAAAATCTTTCCCTACAGAGGACTCGACGGCGGACGTTCCATTTTAAAAATAAATGTTATTTTTTTGAAAGACATTGTAACGCGGCGCCAGAAAACGCTGTGTTACAATGTATAGCGGAATCAGGAAGAGAGCGTTGCACCGTGAGGGTACACTGTACCAGTGAACCCGCGCGCGATGTGTTGTAGCGCTTTCTCACTTTATCTCCGGTTCCGTCCTTCTTCTCTGGCAGCCCCTCTCGCCGCATTTCGCGTGCGCGTTGCGGTGAGAGTGGTGCCGACCGGCTCCCCACCCCCGTGCGGAAACCAAGTCAACGATGCATCCCTCCGTTTGTTCGCGGAAGGGGAACGACGACGATGCGAACGACGGGACGACGAGGGGAACAAGAACGCACGAGGAAGAGAGGGCAGCGAGGGGTGCGTGGGGCAGAGGCAGGGTCGGGGAAATACACGGATGCGCGAACGAAGGTATCGTAGCCTCAAGGGGGATGGGGGTGATTCGATGGTAGGGGAGGTAGAATGTGGTAGTTGCCGAGTTTCGCTCGGGGTGGGGCGATCAACGTAGGGATGAGAGCGTCAACCCTGGGTGGTGGTAAGGCACAGGGATGTATCGCGAGTTCAAGGGTCCCTCGACGTCGACTATTAAAAACCTACCCCAAGTTTTCGTTCAAGTTCAACATGAAAATTGAAAATTATTCATCGGAAAGTTGAATTTTTCTTACGGGTGTTGAACAATTTATTCATCGTAGCGTAACGACCTTCGATACTGACAAAAAAAAAATCAACCTTTTTATCCTAAAAAATATTTTATCAAATTTTTCTTTTTTTTTTCCTCAGCTTATATTTCAAACGGTAATGAAAAAAAAAAGTGTGATACACGTTAACTCTGTATCTTATGTAAGTTATTTCGGACAAAATATGCTGAATGATTGTTCGAAAGTTGTATATTATTACCTCAGAGCTTTTTCTTGATCCTCAGGGGCAAGCTTAGTCGACGTCTCTGCATCGGAGGGAGGTGGTTGGACGGCCTGGAAAGAATCAGAAGAACGGATAGGCCGAAGAACAACGCGAGGGAATATAGGAAAGGTATAGAGAGAAAGCGAGACAAAGAGTAAAATAGAGCGAGAGGAAAAGCCACCCGCCGAGTATGCGTCGGTTACGTTTGTGCCGGCTTCGTCATCCGTCTCGCTTGCGCTCAACTTTCTTTCGTCGTCTTTCTCGTGCACTTTCGATCACTGTCTCTCTCGTTAGTCGAAGAGGGGCGCGCGCGTTACCGTGGTGCGATCATGGTGGGGGAGCGGTAATCGGGTGGGGGCTGCGGGGCGAGGCAGGAGTAGAAGCAGCGAAGGAGAGCTCGACGACGGCAAGGAGAGGTCATTGACCTCAGCGGCTCGCTGCTGCTGCTGCTGCTGCTGCTGCTGCCGCTGCCGCTGCCGCTGCCGGCTGCTAGAGCGCTAGGCTGCTGTGCTGTTCGTTCGCGCTCGTTTCGCGTTCGTACCTCGTGTGCGCTTAGGCTCTTTACTCCAAACCCGCGACACCGATCGACACGACGACACACCATCGACTACCCACGACCAATAGAACCGATAAACGATATTGTTCTATTCACGCACGACACATTTTTTCCTTTCAATTAAATTTCCTGTTGATAAATTTTTTTTTAAGTAAAAAACATTTCACAATTATCATTTGGTACATGAATAACATCGTAGACAGAGTGCGTGCGTGTGCGTCGGCAAGAACGAAAAAAAAATCTCACATTCATTATTCGTTACGTTTCGTACAACAGAAATTAGATTGTTTTTATCGATACTGGTTAAACGATTTTTTCATACTTCATATTGATTTAATCATTGCCATTATTGTTGTTCCAACTGTGCCTCGTTGATACGTGAATGAAACAACATAAAACGAACCGGTGTGTTACGCGTTACAAAGATTTTGTTCTACACGAAAGTTTTATTTTTGTAACAGGGTCTGTCATGTCCGATGACTGTATACGTACGTTCGGAGACTGTTGTTCGTAATTAACATCGTCGGATTGATCCTTCTTTTCCTCGGGCTCTTGACTATGCCGGAAATTGCGGTGAATTCGTCTCAAAGTTCGCGACAGACGCGAGTAATTGAGTGACGAATTTTTTTTTATTCGTTGCCTGAGTGAGTGAGAGAGAGATCGGTGGTGACGAAAAAAAAAAAGCAGCGACTGAAGGAACAGTGCAGTGAATGAACGAACGTACTGGTGGACCTTGGATATCTCAACTATGTGAGCAACGATTCTTTCGACCCGAGGAAACGTGACGTAACTGTGCAGTGTTGAGAAAAACAAAATATTTAAAAGAAAGTGTGCAAAAGATCGAGAAGAAAAAATAATAAATCGTGGATTATTGGTGACTAGTCAATTACGTGACTGTGTCGTGTCAACACATAGTACGTAAAAGACCGCATTTATAACACAGATATATAAATATATATAGTTTCGTGAGGTATGTTACGAAATAATAAAAATAAAACCAAACGGTGCTTACTCGTAACTCTGTGCAACGAGAGTGTGTTTGAGGGTGAGTGTTGCTAGCTGACAAAAAAAAAGCAGAGGCCGAAACGAGCAAGAGGAAGCTTCAAGGTAAATTAAAAAAAAACGTGATCAAATAATAATAATAATAATAATAATAATAATAATAATAATAATAATAATAATAATAATAATAATAATAATGATAATAATAATAATATGATTTAACCTATAATTCTGTTAAGTTGGCCAGAGCAAAACCTAACAATCGTCGTGGCGTAGTGCTTTTATGGTAACAGAATAGAGGTTAGCATTTATTATTATCCCAACGATTCATCCTGTTTTATATAAAATTTCTGTTTATTATTTATTCGTGAATGTTAATAATTTTTTTTTTTTTCTCATAATGTGTGACATTCGAATTTTAACCGAAACATTAACTGATAGATACTTTTATCTGACTTTAAACGTCAGATAATATCTCATAGATATGAATAGAAAGAATGACCGTCATTGAGTTGGCCCTTGGATAGTTGTGCGTTCGTTACAGCCTTGGTGTTATGCGTGACGTAATACGAGAGAGAGAGACGTTTGACCCCACGAGACTGCATCTTAAGTTGAACGTCGGTTATTTCCTCGGAGTTTTAGTATTAGAATATATTATGTAGCATGCATAGGAGCTGTTGTGTTAGCTGTAAGAACAGCAATGTTTTAAATACCGAGGAGAGTTCAGGAAAAGAAGAGGGACTCTCTCTCTCTCTCTCTCTGCGCGCGCGCGCGTGTGTGTGTGTGTGTGCGTGTGTGTGTGAGAGAGAGAGAGAGAGGAGTCAGGTACAGGGGGAATGTAATACGGAAGGAAGAAAGGAACGATAATAATATAAAGGCATTAGCATTGGTGTTGGATTGTGTGACTCGGTCGTGTTACCTTTGATAACGAGAGGAACTGAAACGTCTATTGGGACGTTGAACATTACTCCGCCGGTAGAGCAGGGGAAGGTGAAAAGAACGAAACGAGGATAGCACGAGGGATACAGCCCTCCGAACAACAAGACTGCATGTTTCTTTTTTTCTTTGTTCTTTCTTCGCTGTTGCACTCCATTGGGTAAAACTGGTGGCAGAGAGTGGCAAAAGAAGAAAGATTCGAATTATCTTTGATGCTTTAATATTGTTATATTAGCTTTCACCTGATCACATAGATACGAAACGCGCTTCATTGTTGCAATCAGCTTGTTGCTTTGGGTGTTTTCATTGCAGTTGGCATATGTTTTTGAATATCGCTAAAGGTTTTTGGATAGACTGTGGCACATCGATGTCGTTAATCTGTGTTTATGGTTATTTATTCTTAAGATTGGATATCACAACGCGGAGATCGAACGTTTTATATTTGAGGAAAAAAATAATAATGAAAATATATCGAAGTGTACACAAAAATATAGAATTTCCGGTGGTAACGCCAGATCTGATGCGTCTCATGGATGTAGATGAATGTTAAAAGATCGAATAAATTTCCTTTGTTTGATTTTCTGGTCGCTAGTGAGATATATCTGAATATGGTTAAATTGCTTAATAAAAATATTAATAGACCGCTAGGAAATTGATTATGTAAAGAAACGATATTATCAAGTGGAACTTTGATAGATGGATATAGCGTTAATGTAATGCGGAATATCCATCACTGAAACAGATCCCAGGAAAAAGAGACGATATTGTTAAACAGGATAAGGTATTTCCGTTGAAATTCATGAGTAAAATTTGCCTTTGGAAATTATCTAGGAAAGGTTATACATACCTAGTTGGTATCGTAGAAGCTGCTCTCGAAATTGGTCTATCTACGCCATTGAACCCTCTGCAAACGCGAACACTGTAATTCCATTATAGGGAGTGGATGGAACGTATAGAGAGAAAAGGGGAGCTGACGAGTATGGCTCGGTTGTATCGTTGAAGAACCACCAGGGGATGCTGCGACATTCACTAAACGAAAGTAACAACGCGATTTTTCGTTACTCATCGATCAATGATTTTCGAATAAGAACCAAGATTATTTGTCAAAATCTACAAGCGTTATCGTGACTAGGTTTCCAGATTTTTATTATCATCAAAGTGAAGTAATAAAAGTTTGTTTTGTCTACGTGGCTTATGTAAAAATTTGATAATGTCGCTGTTCGACATTGGACCGAACAAGCAGTTGACTTATAATGAAATATTAAAAACTTTTTATTGTCAAAAATGCTTACATTTGCTTCTTTATTATTTGCTAGAATTACGTTCAGAATCATAAAATATTGGTTTGAATTATTTGTTTTTGTACTATTGGCGGCTATCAGCCCGATACGAAAGTTATTTTGTACTTGTAAAGTGGATGAACACCGGAAATAAGTACTTTGGTAATTATAGGATAAGTGAGGTGAAAATTGTATAGATACAGCAGAAAAGAAAGTTGAGAAGATGGATTAAAAGTTCGAAGAAAGCATAATACACGCGCGTGCGGTGCCTTACCCGGTGGGCTGCATCTACGTACGTAATAGGCAATCGGTGTAGTATAAATATCTCTGACTCGCGAGATGGCCTATAGAGGAGTCGACAAGACGAATACAGAGCGGACATCTCGATATATCGAAAGTGTACACCGAATAGTAAAGCATCGTATAGTGTGAGCATTTCGTCAATGAAAAAGAGAGATACGAAGGTCTGACTGTGACCGCGTGGCGACGCGAGCCTCGGGCAAAGCGAATGCTCTGCACCTCTCCACCTCCGCCATAAATGCACGCACGTATGCATGCGTGCATATGCTCGACTTCCGCATGCTGATACTATTGCTACCGCTGCGTATTTTCCAAGCATTTTTAACGATCCTCCCGATCCGTATTTTTCTCTAACCGACGCGTGCACATTGAGAATATTTCATTTGTTCTCGTTTCATAAATGAGATTTCCAACAGCACAGAAAAATATAATACAGTGCCAAGGGGTAAATTATTCTCGATGTTATAGAGTTTTATGGAGTTAAAAGTAACACTCGATATCCATTTTTATATATCTTGAGACAAGTTATGCAATTTTTAAACACTTTGACGTATAAAATATTTATTAGACTTTGACGAAATGCTCGCAACTATATTTCAGACATTATTGTAAAAATGTAATCGCTGTACACGAAAGATTCTCACAAATACACAGAGAAGACGGGCTTATAAGATTTCACATTTGTTTTATTATTAGTGCTTTCTGGAGTAATAAACATTAGTTAATTACAACCGAATATTTATCTCCCTGTACTCAATGCCACATTTCAACAATAATTTTTCTATAAAAAATTAACTCTACTGCGATTTAATTCTGAATGTCTTCTCTAACATATTATAAATATCACCCTACAACTCTCAGATGCTACTAATTGTGGAAAAAAATTAATAATAAATAGAGAGCAGAGAGTTTTCGATATATTCATAACTCTATCAGGATTTAATGTCGAAATATATCTCAACCACATTTAAACTAGAGTTGTAATCCTAGACCATATTACAACATAACCAATTTATAACTTTGCCACGATACAACTTTATGCTTTTTTACCATCTAGAGTTTTTTTTACCACTTTTTACCATCTACATGTAGAGTTGTAGCCTAGTAGTGTTCTATTATCGTAGTTTTCCAGAATTAAATAGAGGTAGAGTTACCTTTTGGTAGAGGAATCAATGGTAGAGTTTTAATGATAAACCATATTACAACACTACCAATTTATGACTCTACCACGAGACGACTCTCCACTTTTTTACGTTCTAGAGTGTTTTTTTACCACTTTTTACCATCTGCATGTAGAGTTGTAGCCTAGTAGTGTTCTATCATGGTAGTTTAACGGAATAAAATCGCGGTAGAGCTGTTGTGTGGTAGAAAAGTTTATGGTAGAGTTTTTAAACCAGAGTTGTAATCCTAGTCCATATAACAACACTACCAAATTATTATTCTACCACGAGTCAATTCTGCACTTCTTACCGTCTAGAGCTTTTTTATCACTTTTTACCATACACATGTAGAGTTGTAGCCTAGCAGTGTTTTATCATGATAGTTTTCCGGAATTAAATAGAGGTAGAGTTACTTTTTGGTAGAGAAATCGATAGTAGAGTTATGTTGTTACGAGGTTTCCGGTGTTGTTGTTATAATATAAAATGTTTCCCACGATAGAATAGTGGTAGAGCTGTTGTTTGGTCGAGAAATCAATGATAAAAGTTTATTGAAAGTTACAAGTTGATTGGTATTTAAAATTTCAAGAATTAACCCGACCTTCATCTATGCAGAGAACCCACAATCGATATCTCATTTTATTATAAACGTTATGGAGTTCAAGATTTGGGCTAGAATCTCGTTGGAGCATCAGAGTATCGGGTACTCGCTTGAAAAGTTGACTCTACAGTCGACGGAGAAAAGTTTAGAGTCTCACGAATCCAATCAACCGGATATCAAGAATCAAATCGAAAAATGCGAATAGCAGCTGTCGATACGAGCAACGTGACGAATAAAATCAATTCATTTTTTTTATTATAAAAAAAACTTTGAATTGTCGATTCATCGATGTATCAAAATCGCATATCAATTGACAAATTACTTTTGTGTATTTCTTTTAATTATGAAAACAACTAAAATAGTAACAGTTTGATTCGTTAAATAATTAAATGACATTAAGCATATTTATCGATGCATATCACGCTAAAATATTAAGTAAAAAAAATATTTATATTCCAAAGTATAGCGTACCGGTAGATAAATAGTTGTAATATGGAAGTCGTAAAAATTCCAAGCATACGTTTTAGCTCGTTGACTGGAATCCCAGGCATAGAACAGTTATAGAGTGCAACATTCAACTTTCTCGGAGGATGAGACCGCGAGTGGTCGTCACCGCTTCTCTTTTCAATTCCCATCATAAGCGGTGCTTACTAATACTATGTTACAAGTCGTATAGCCACTTGTCGGTAACCCGCTTCTGCTTTCGGCTCGTCGTCGATCGGACTTTGTTCTTGAAATTCACGCGAAACAAAAAATATTGACTCAACAGTGTAATATTAAAATTTTTTTATTAGTAAAAATTTAAAAAAAAAAAAAAACCTTTCTTCATTAAACATCGCTAGATATTCAGGTTGTTCAACATCGAAAACCAAAGAAATAGAATTGCACTTTATCGAAAATAGTATATCGAGGTTCTAAATTCAAGATATCTTGTAATCTAAATGAAGCCTGAGAAGAGTTATAAGAAAGAAAGAAAAAGTGAGCGTGGGCGTGCGTGAGAATGCGCCGAGAGTGAGACGATCGTCGTGTGGGGCGCTGCTCAAAGGAGAAACCATGTTACCGTGGCGGGAACGGGGCCCCACGGTAGCGGTAACGGGAACGGTCCACCGGGTGCGACACGACCTAGCCAGCTCGCGGCGTGTACGCGAGACGATACCAGCGCGTTACACCAGCAGTCGGCTAACCGGCTAACCAACTCAGCCAGGCTTTTGAGAGTGCGAGTGAGCGAGTGCGAGCGGAATTTAAAAGTGAAACTGTGTATTATGATGATTCTTCTCATCCGCTAACCGCACCTACTAATATCGTCAGAGTTGGTACTTCATTTTTTATTATTCTCCTTCCGTTTGTTTGTCATTTGATTTGAATTTCATTGGTTGAATCTTTCACCTTTCCATATTTACTAGCATCAAAGATAATATTTGCGCCTTTCCGACTGTTCGGTTTTCCGACTGTTTCAGATCTTAAAAAAAAACATACATTTTTACGTTCAAAGAAAATGTGTAATGAACGCAAAGTTGGAAGAAGTACAATGATCTTGCAATTAAAATTAGATAGTTTTTTCATCGAAAAAGGTAGTTCACTAAAATAATAATATCGTTGTTTTTTAATGGATTTTTGGGACTGTACGTTTATTCGTAATTGTTGAAGTTTCAAAATTACTATTGATACATTGCGTCATGATCGTTTAAAACTTTTTTTAACAGTTTTTATTTTCAAAAGAAGAAGAAGAATCCGACTTATTAAACATTTTTTGCCTTATGTTGGTAGTTGGGATATCGTCAATTTTTTCCCATGATTTTAATGTCAGAGGACTTGAAATACGCTGAATAATAAAAAAATTATACTGTTGTTTGTATGTTTGTGTGTGATATGGGTAAAAAAAATTAATTGCCTACAGCTAGAGAACGGCTTGAATTATCAGGCTGAAAGTTAGCACGCAGGTAGATAAAATTTTGTCAAAATCTGTACGACCATTGAATATTATAAGACTTTACATTGCGTTTTTTGTTGTAAAACGACGTGAACACGCTAATTTGAGGAAATCGCAAGCGATCGGGGTATAGCTTTTTATTCAAGGGAAATTATATCCAAGGTTCTTTAATATTGCATTTGAAAAAAAATCGGCAAACAGGTATAAAAGTTGACATTAAAAAAAATATATAGCAACGGTAGATTAATCTTTTATAACTAGATATAGATTAGAAATATCGAGCTCAAATTTAGCACGTTGATGGATCAAACGGGTAGTCCGTTCATCGCGGTGTAATTTGAAACGACGAAATTAACAAAATTTTATGAATTTTGACAAGTGCACATTGTATTTAAAGAACCCTCCAAAGTAAAAATCTGCACATTGCATCCTCGTTATTTTCCACCTTCCAGCTTCTTCTATGAGGAAGCGTAAATCGATCAACGTTCTTCCTCATTTCCTTATTTGGCTTTGTAAAAGTTGGAAAACAATGAGAAAGCAATGTACAAGGTTATACTTAGCACGTATTTTTGTAAACCTTTTCTACCTTTTTTATTTTTTTATCGGTAATTCTTATAACAGCATTCTCATGTTTATATACAAATTTAAAGAATTTTAAAACTCCCGATTGCATAAATTTATAATAAACAGGACTTTAACTTTAAAAAGTTTTCATATGAAAATAAATATAAAAAGGATGAAATAATTTCCAAAGTCATTGTAGTTAACTTCATATTCAAATGAAAATAATTTATTTACCGTTGTCATTACAGTCGGAAGACGTCTTCCTCTCCGTTAGAAAACGTCCATATCGTGTATAATTTTTCGTTTAAATTATAGTCCAGACACCAGCATGTTTCTGAATATGTAAAAGACGGTTGGAATGTTCAGGAGACGTCTCCCGATTGTAGTGACAGCGTCAAATGAATTATTCTAATAAAAATATGAAGTTAACTAAAATGACATTGGAAGTTATTTCATCCTTTTTAGATTTATTGTCATATGAAAACTTTTTCAAGCTTGAGTCTTGTTTATTATAATTTTTTTTTCAATCGGGAGTTCAACAAATTGTTTATTTTTTACATTTAATACTTTTTAAAGCTCAATGTGACTTTCTACAGTATTTTTATAGTTGCTATATATTTTTCTAATTATTGTATTCTTTCAAACTACTAAAATAATTCTTAATTCTAAATTCTATTTTATTTAATCGCTCAATCATTTTTCCACTCTTGTATTTATAATTAAAGCAACAAAAATAATTAGAAGAGTGTGAAGTGATTATCATTTTAAATAATTTATCTTTATTTTATCACTTAATCATTGTTGCGCTCGTGTATTTAAAATTAAATCAACAAATGCGATTAGAAAATTCCATTGCGTTTTTATTACTTTCTAGTTGTTAACAATATCTCTGATGTACAATAAACTTATTCAAATTTACATGATGTTGAATAAAACATATATACAAATATTGCTTGAATCCCCCGTGCTCGTTCTCTCACTCTACCGTGAGCACTGCGAAGTTAGGTACGGATCAACGATTATAGTAGAAGTGACAGCCATTTTCCGGCATTTCGATATATAAAACCGTGTTCCACATACATTTTTTTAAAACGTTTTTATCTTTACGAAATCTCAGCTAATATATACAATCTAGGACAAAAATGGAGGTTATGGTGCACAGAACCTGTGTATCCAGTTCTGTTAGCCGATTCGGAGAAAATCGGAAGCATGGAAACTGACATATTTGCGCCATGCCAGTGAGATGCATACTCCCGTCGGGAGTAAAAAATGAAGCTATAGAGATGAACCAAAGGAGAATTTAAAATTATAATCGCGATGATTTCAAATCGCGGTATGTAACTAATCGCTGTATCTTAAATTGGTCAGATCAGAGCAAGCCCAATGGAAATTTGAGAGAAAAACGACATTTATAGGGATTGAGATATCCAAAATTGGAGTAAAAAATTGGCGATTCTTAACATATATCAAAATTCTATTCAACCGAAAATTTTCCGTTGATTGTGAAATAAATAACATTTTCTTAAAAATCTCAAAACTTCCACGCAGAGATGCGAAAAAAGAAAAAAAAAATCATTAGTTTAGTAAAAATGCGACAAAAGTTATACTAATTCATATTCAAAGCTTAAATTAGGACTGAATATTATTTAAAAAATTATACGACAATTTTCATAAAAACATTAATCCAATGGCTATTTCAATGATTTCAGACGAGAAGGATTACCCATAACGTTGGCTGGACGGCGAGGACGACAATGAGGGCGATAATGATCGTCAGTGTAGTCGATAAAACGAACTAACGTAATAAAGATCCCTGATCCGCAATTCATTGCGGTAGGCGAAAATACATTCTCACGTGCGTTAGCTCCGGGGCACGCGCGCGTTTTACAATCTTATTCGTGTACAACGTCGAGGGAGAACCTACGGACCGCTGGAGTTCCGCATTGATGGCAGATCATCGACGCAACAAAAATGTAAGTGATCTTTTTCAATAACCATTTATTAAATCAATTGAATATTGATTGATAAATAAAATATTTTTATAAATAAATAATATTTTGTTGAAGAGAAAAATGAACGGAAAAAAAAGAAGGAATAACATACCCGAAGAAATGACCTTTTTGTGGTATTTTCTGCTCCTCGCGATATATTTTCTCTGCGCTGTAAAGACGCCATTCTAATATAATTTTCTTGGACTGTTATATCGACACAGAACAAAAACTTGTAAGAAAAATGTCTTTACTGCGTGTACACCTTTTTCCTTTACTCTTCTGTACAACAGCGAAATATCCAATTGAGTTTATATTCTCTTTCGCGTTCCATTTCCGTTCCACTCTTTTGTCGTTTCATCTTCAAAAGTTCCCATAAAAGATTCTACAAGGCGCGCTGAAAAAGTCCTTCTGAAAAAGAGATTAAATATTTAAAAATAACATCATGTGAGAAATACAACTCCAAGGAGCTGATGTACTCCAAATAAATTATTTATTCATGTGGCTAATGCAAGAACACCTTAATTAAATTATATAAAACTCGTCGGATAGAATGATATATAATTATCGCTAAATCAACGATTATGCTGAAAGAGAATGGTGAAACTATTGAATAATAATTCTCACTGTTGCACAGCAGTTCTTAATTCCAAACGTGATCAAGCGTATGTCATTATACACTACGACTGCGACTACATTATGTACTTCATCTACAGTAAATAAGTGAAAGTTTTCCACGCAGCAAAGAAAAAAAAAGTACAATACAATTGATAATTACATGTATATCGGAGAAATGACAATTTTTTTTTTTTAACTGTCACGCAAAATCATGGTTAAATGTTTCACAGAAATATTTATAATTTTCTAGGCAGTTTCAATCGAGATCGAAGACAGACGATAGGTGCGAAAGTTTTCCGGGTACGATAAAACAAGACGGAAGTGCTACCGCTCGAAACTTCCGCGGTCGGCGTACGTAGCGCGAATGACATTTACTTCTAATGATCAGCGGTAGACGCGAGTGGTATAATCGATTTCTTATTCGATACTCAACATTGCACTAGCCGTAGAAAGAGGCCTTGAGCTATTTATCTCTTCGCTCTCTTTGCTTTTCATTTCTCTTTCCCCATTTCGCTTCCGCCTAATAATTGTTATGGACACAGTGAGGGTTTTTTTTTTTTTTTCATTTAGGTTTATATAACACTGGTGTTTGCAAGAATAATCATAAATATGACTTGTTATATGGTCCCAGCTTGATAACGTAAGCCATTTCAATTTTCGAGAGAGGCAAAGGAAAGTTTCACATCACTAATAAAGTCTTTGATTACTAAACGATATTCCAGCTGAAAGAAGATAGATGATACAACAGCATCTATATATCTAGAGCATCAGTCGTGTATTATGTCCTCAATTCTCACTTGACGTAATACCCCTTTTTTTATCTCTCTTTCTCTCGTGGATCTAATCAGATATTCCGTGGCGATACGGATAAAAAGTACGCTCAGTCGCACGATCTTTACAAGAGATTTAACCACAGATTTCGTTATGTATTGCACCCTCGGGTTTGCGATCGTTACTTTTGTCGTTGATATTTGCACAACGATAAAAGCTGAAAAGTCTTTCCTCGTGTAAAAAAGTATGTAGTTTCGAGCGGTAACGATATGTTTGTCGTCCTAATCGCGTATCGTTTATCGACATTTTTTTTTATAAATTTGATTATTATTTACAGGGAGGCCATACTTGTCCCCTCCATCATTTAGTTTCTCCCTTTCAATTCGATTAGACACTGCCGTTAAGATATATTTCAGTTGCAACTCAGTGTACTTGTGTATGTATTTGCGGTGAGCTTTATACGCTTACCCGGTAGAGAGTCGGTGTACTTCGTACGATATCGTTGTGGCTATAAATATCAAGGAGAAAATTTTGGTATCTATCGTCTCTTCTATGCCACTTTATATATGATGCAACGTGTAATAACATCTGGCGCATAACAGTGTGCTGTCGCGTGTGGATTCAAATTCTCTTTCGTTAATGTATATTCCGCTTGTGACATCTACTTCCTTGTCGAGCGTTACATATTCGTAAATTCATCCTAAATACGTATGTACACCAAATATACGAGTATGAAAATCAAGAATGTATAAACACACGTTGTAATTAATTTTCTACTTGATATATTAATAATAACAATTAAATAATGTAATTGTAACTACATTTTTTTATTTGCTGCACGATGAACTTTTACTGTTTAATTCTCACTCGTGGGTACTCTCCAGACGATTTTTTTTTATCGTTTCAGGCTTGACATTCGTTATTTATCATTTTAGGGTTGACGTACAGTTCAACGTAACTAGAAAAATTACGTAACAGCTAATTTATATTAACGAACCACTAATTCTCAAGGCATTGTCTACGTAAACTTGTGACGGTTTTGACTGGAAATTTTACGAACAAAAAATTACACCGAAATTTACTGCCTAAAGTATATACGGAGTGATCATTGTCTCGTTATACATAGAAATGTTTGTGATCTAATATTATTGAACTCTTTAGAACGGCGACGGGTGCGTGCAGTTGAAATAAATTGAGCGTCGGCGGTCGCTCAAGTGAAACAGCTTTGTCCTCCGGTTAGTATTCGAATGAATGATTGCTTGACCGCACGTCGTCGTAACATTAAAAACTGAGCAGAATGTTACTTTTCCGTGAAACGTAGTGATTTCCTGCCGAAATCATCAGGATCTGTTGTAAAAGCCGACCGTATTAGTGCATCGTATCCTTAGTTTCCAATGATTCGCCGATGAAAATGTGATAAATTGAGAGTAAATCGACTGCGGACGGAATCCATGATAGGAATGTAAAGAGGCTGAAGAATTTATGCAATGGCACAACTAATAAATAAATATCGACGTCGGGAAGTTGACAACTTTCTTGACTCGAGTGAACCAGTCATTAGAGGATTCGTCGTCATCCAACAATCGTTCTTCTCATTAACCCAGACATTTCACTGACAGTGAATCCCCCTCCCCGAGTACACCGGAACCAGAGACTTGGAGCAGCTCAGGGTACTAGAAAAGCCTACATATCTATAAGTAGATTGCGATATACACATAGCTCGAACGTCCATGGCGCGGTAGTTGCAAACATTTTTCCTCCGGTTTGTCTTCGCTTCTCTCGGTATTCATTAGAGCCTATAGCAATCCACGGAACTCACTGGTCGATGTTAGTTCCGCGCTCGGAAGGAGCGATCGAGCGAGTGAGCTAGAACATCGGTCCCCCGTCTTATTGGTATCGTCGTGAGTGATGACGCGATGCTCGCTGTCCTACGAGTATGCGTGCGCGAGTTACCCGTTTGTCTATCCGTGGCAACTCATACATTTATGACGATTTCCTATCCATTCTCCTATCTCCGTCTCGCTCGCTCTCTAGCTTTTTCGTTACCTCACTCTTCCTATCTGCTGTCTCTCCTATTGGTATGCGTGCGCATGTATACGTATATACGTGTACTAGGAGCGCGAGCGCGCACGCTCGTCGCCAGTGGAGGCCGGCAACATCGCTGGCTGCCGCTGCTACCAGGGGTCGACGTACCCGGACTCGGGGAGATCCGCCTGAGCTCGGTGAGCCTCGGCACTAGGTCAGTGATGGAGTCACTGGCCGCCCTGAGCGTTCGAGGCAATGACACCGAGCATGCCGAGCCCGCGCTCACTGGCAGCTCCGTGTACCACCTCCACTACCGCCAACCGAACGAACGAACGAACGAACGAGCCGCTGCCGGTGCTGCTGCTGCTGCTGCTGCTCCCGTCGTCGACGAGTGCCTAGTACAGCACCGGCATATCCCCCACTTCGTGAAGAGACTCGTGCGACTCGACACTCTGCTTTACCCCCTCTTTAACCAACATTCGTGTAGTCTGTCGCTTTCTACTGTGCTCTGTATTTCGCGGTGGCGGTGCAGAACACCGACGAGCCTTCGCAGCATCATCCCCACCATAATTTTCGGGATTTTATAGCGCTTTCTCCCTCAATGCTGTGGGATATTGTGCTTAGCGATCCCCCTAGACTGATTCGCAGATTATTCAGAGTCTGGTACTTCTCTTTCGGACGAAGCCGTCAAAACTTCGTTATTTCATTTGCAATGACGGCAACGACTGTCTATACCGTCATGGATTTTTTTTTTGCTGAAGGTAGATCAAAGGATATCGATGCAATAACGTTCATTAGTTTTTGATTGCCTTTGGTTGAGCTTTATTGACAAGTTCTATTATTTTGTGAGAAATATTTATAGTGAGATTTTATGACAAACGCATTTTGTTTTGTCAGGGTAATGAGAAAAATGGCTATTTACAGTCGTATTTTATCATTGAAAAATCTGATGATAACCGATGGGATGTTTTTCATTGTCATCTGTTTATCCTTTACGAGGTATCATTTCTTGCGAACATTGCAAAATATGACCAAAACAATTGATCACCGCTTCATCTCTTGTTTCCATTATTATTTAAAGTTTTGCGATATAAATCGACACAATCCAATTTTGTTCAATAACGTCAATCTTCAAGGCAATCTAGCGTAGAGTTTTTGCGTTTCACTGTTTATTAAAATAATTTTTATTGACAATTTAAGATACAACGTATGCGATGAATAAAATAAATATTTTAACGAAATCATAAAAACTTTTGAACATCATAATTTGATTTAAAATCAATAATTGCCGTAAAAATCACTGCCGCATAGAATAGTTTTACCGATGAGATCCATTTCACTTTATGTCGCGCCTCCTAGTTCTAAACCCGTAAAACTAGCAGCAGCAGCAGCAGAGCTTTCAAAGCTGGCAGCCGAAGCTAAATGCTCGTTGTTAATTCACAATGAGTCTGTGAGTCAGCTTTCGTTAGACACGATGAGCGGGACCCCTCCCACTCGTAACCTTTTCGTTACCATCGCCCCGTACCACGATTCACCACGAAAACTTCGATACCACATCTATATAGCTATAGCTTTGAAGTATGTACGAAACGATTTCAATCAACGAGTCGCATCAAATATCCAAGTGAACGATGCGTGCATCTTTCGGTATAAATTCAATAGGCCCTGGCGGTATAAGGATTTATCTTTTTTTTCTTCCTTCATTTTGATCTGCGTCACAATACTCACAATGGCCATGAAAGGGCAATACCAACTGCACCAAGTGTTTCGATTGTGTGTGTTTCGTTCAAAGCTCTCGAACGCCTCTCGATATATTTGTTATCTCCTAGTATAAAGCAAATGATTGACATCTTCCTGAGGAATACTGAAATGCTGGAACAGTGCTAGTAATTACCGTACACTTTTAGGTGAAATAAATATTCATGGATTTCTTTAAAAACTTTTTTTTTCAGTTGTTCTTTCATCCTACCGGATACTTTAAGTTTGTTCAGACTATGCATTTGTAAAAACATTTTTCTATTATGTGTTATGCGTCTGCGAGTGTATTTATTGTGGCACGACGTACCAAACGGTTGTAGTCATTGCTTGAAATCGTTACCAAGTCATATTAGGAACAGGAAGTAACGATGAAAAGGGCAGAAAAATATGTTTTGATAAACAGACTTACGTCATTAACTGTGTTTCACTCGTATGTTCTGTTCTATGGTGGTCTAATTGTAATATAAATATTCGGTGGTCGGGAAAAAAGATGTCCGGTGTGCGCCAAGAGTTTTATCTCTAAATCTCTTTTATGACTCAAGGACTGCTTGAAATATCGAGCTGAAATTTAAAACGCTAATGAAGCAGGCATTACCTTTAAGTTGTGACGTAAATTTGACCATTGTTGACCCATTTGGTATTCATTTTAACTATTTTCACAGTGTTAAATTCACACAAGCGATTGTGTTATAATGATTAGGCCTCACTTTAAGATTTACAACGTATTTATGCTCGTAATCAGTAGGTGAAAATGAATAAATTATTATCAATCAATACAGAATTATGCTACGAATATAATCCAAAAATGTTATTGAATTTCATTCACTAATTTTCAAGTAAATCACGTTGAAAGTTTGAAGTTTTATAATGCAAATTGACACCAGCTATTGAACACCGGACGTTGACACCAATCGTCAGTGTGGACTCGTATGAACACCGAGCGAGGGTTCATTTTAGCACCGTATTTTTGACAGTGTAAATATGTTTAAATTGTGTATAAAATTCAAGCTACGTAAACAAGCTAACTCATGCTAATGTCAAGCTATTGAATTAATGATTCCAAAACAAGTATAATTTTAACCAAGAATCTTTGATATTGGATTTGACAAAAATCAACAAAAGAGTTCAACATTTATGACAGATTTTTTATAAATTTCTACAGTGGATTTAACGCTTATAGCTTAAGAAAGATTTAACTTATAAGACTGAAATTTGGCACGCGAGTGAATCAAATACTATCCGACAATCGTGGTAAATGTAATGAAAATAAATGAAGTCATTAACGTTAGATAAGTTTGCTTTTTTTCTTAAATGTAAAATTATGTAATTTCACTAAATCATGCAAATTACAAGCAATCGAACTAAAATTTTCTGCGCAAACGTCGTTACTAACAAGGTTGATTAGTATTAAATTAATCAGATATTCACAATGGGTATCGAGAGTTGTGAAATTTGACATTTAAAAAAAAATCGTTTATGCGTTAACTTTCACTAATTTCGAGCGGTTAAGCCAATTGTATTTAAACATTTTTTTAACAATTCAGCAAAGTAAATCCTTGCACATCGTTTCCGCATTATTGTCCACTTTTCGCACGAGCTTCCTCGGTGAGAAATCCAAAATCGATCAACATACTTCCTCGTCGAGGTGACTTTATGAAAGGTGGACAATAATGAGGAAGCAGTGTGCACGGTTCTACTTTACACACTTTTTTCATTTAATTTAATTTGTTTATCTTTCGTCAAACGCAATTTTTAATGGATAATAACAACTGACTCGAATACAACATTTTCGGTCAGTGTCTAATCGTTGCAAAAAAAAAAAAAACATTAAAAACTCTCTTTCATGAATATTATCTCTAATTATACGTTGTTTGATGGGCTTTAATATGTCAAACGCATTGATCAATCACTTTAAAAAGTGAATGATAAAACTGGTTTATGGGATGGTCAACGATAATATCTATAATTATATGCTAAACGATAAAATGATTAAATCCTCTCTTTATCTTCATATAAATTGATATCGATCGGTCTAGATTCTCAACGCGTCTTAAATTTCCCATGGCATGAGATTGGAGAAACCACTCGTGGCCAAACCACTTTCACCCTTTGCCGTTTAACAAAGGTACAATACTACTCGCGGTACTGTAATCTTTGCTGTCGTGCCCGCAGTCTCTGTATTGTCTCTATGTCGTTTCGAACCTAACGCAAAGAATAAATAAAAGGGAAAACACGCGTTCCTTCGCTTCGAAGGACTGCATGGGGTCTGCCACCGCCGGGCGATCGTGACATCACAGAAAGAACGAAGCGTGAAATAGTAGAGGCAGAGCTAAAGAGTCAGAAGGAAAAAGCAAAGGCGACGGGGAAGCGCGAATAAGAAAGGGAAATTGCGCGTGTGTACGGGAGTCTCTCCTCTGAGAGACAAACTCCATACTACGATGCGATCGAAGTAAGTGCGGCCACAGGCAGAGGAAACGAAGCGCGACTGGGCGAGAGCTAGCATATGCCAACAGGGACTCACGGGGGACGACGCGAGTGGACTATGCTGTTTGCCTCGACGGCCGCTGGATAGCGGTATCGTGAGTAACTCGACTGAGCGGTATCCACTCTATACAGTTGTGTATACGTATATGTCGTGTAACACACTACACGGTATAACTGTGTAGCTCAAGAGCTCGCGCATCAGCCTGGTTTACCGCGACCAGCCTTGCTGGCTCGCGTCCGCTGGTCAGTGAAACCGCTATTAGCTTCTACGATCTTCGCTTCTTCGGCTGCTGTACGTCGACGATGCTGATGCTAGGCATCATGGGAAGTGCCTCACTCGTTCCGATGCCAACGTTCAATCCTTTCCCTTTGCCGATCTGGTTATATATTTCTTTTACTATTGGTGCAGATCCAATATGCGGACTGAAAATAAATAAAATTCCTTTTAGCAATTCTACAGACACATTTTTTTATTTAATAGATTGTCAAAATCATGGGCCACTCTTGAAACTCTACAACTTGTGTTCGACACAATTTTAATATTTGAAACAAAGCTTAGTTTTCGGTACGTTTTTTAAAATGGTGTATCATTCTCAAATTTTGAATTGGTCGAGTTGAAGTAAACCGAAAAGAAGATTCTTCTTTTTAGGAAGTCTTGTTAGGATTATAAATCCAAATGCCTCATTTGATTTCGATACGACCGAGTCAGCCTTTTAAGAAAAGTTTAATTCGTACAAGTATTAAGGTATTAGACACGTCGGGGAAAGGGGGACGGGGATTTGTTCGTGCATGACGGCCCCCCTTGATAGTGTAATAGTGAATAGATAGCGGTACCTTGAGTGAAGCTCGAAGCCTTCTGGGTTACTTGCGCTACCGCTGTCTAGGTTACGACTCGTTCTAGCTAGTTAGCTGCACTCTGTGATAGCTTGACCAGTAGCATCCAGTGGAACGGGTTCGTTTCCTTTTTTTCTTTTCTGTCTTTCCTTCTTTCTTTCTTCACTGGCCTCGCGGCGGCCACAGCCTACCACTACCACCATTACCACTGGTACTTACTTCGAGATATACAATATAACTTGGAGAACGTGCCTCTTTCCGTGGTGTATCGAGCCGAAGGCAGCTGCGGTCGTGCGCGCCTAGACTTTCACTCGTCTCTTCTAGGCGGGCGAGCGTTCAACCAGCCAACGCTCTCACTTTACGTCCATTTCGCTTCTTTCCCGTAACGTCCCGTGCACCGCTGCAAAGACCCCCCTCGAGTTTCGAAGTCGTCGCCGTGGCAGTCATTCGCGCTCTCAAATCGAACTAGTACCCTCTACCACTACTATTGCACACTGTAGCGTCGACTCTATAGAATAGAAACTATTTGGATGTATAGCACACGGGACCGAGGGCAATGAACGCGCTGAAAGTAAACTTATACGCTGTACAATCACCTACGCGATACTAGTGGCATATACACGCGTTTCTAAAATATGTTTGACTACATCGGTCTCACTAAAATCATAAATTATTTTTTTTGTACACTTGCAGCTCAATTTTTTAAATATACAATAGAAAATTGTAACTCTGAGCGCTTGATTACATTTTGTATAGCCTCTAATTGTAAGAGTGCTGGTCGAGGATGGTCAATTTTGAAGTTTTCCTTGTCCCAATTTTGCGTGTCCTCTCCATCTATATATTTACGGTGATATACGATCGCCGGTGGAAACTACAGGTATACACCGAAGCTTGAAATAGAAGTCGGAAACATCTATAGAATCGACCTTGCATAGATGGTGCGAGGGCATTTATCGTCCACGATTGAAGGACGATCGGAATTTTCTGCTCTTTGCAGAATTAATTATCAACCCAGTACATCATGAATCTCTAAAGATTCACCGAGGAATTGTAAAGGAATCTGTGTAAGTCATTCACACGGATCAATCGTAAGCCGTAAATGTAGCCAAAACACTCGAAGGCTCTCGTAATTTCACGTGAAACAATTGATTTTCCGAGTGAACCAGGAAGCGTTAAAAATACCGATTTCACAATAGCGAAACTCCGATGCCTGCGGACGCTGCGAAAAAACTTCAATATCAGACGCTCTCAATGTTCTGCGTCACGTTGGAGACGAATACTCAGAACGCTTCTCTGACGGAGTTGATTTGAAAATGTTTCTGCCTTAACGATTCGAATCTTTTCTTTTAGTTTGTGATTAAAATGAAGAAT
Source organism: Cylloceria caligata (assembly GCA_963942595.1). Classification (NCBI taxonomy): domain Eukaryota; kingdom Metazoa; phylum Arthropoda; class Insecta; order Hymenoptera; family Ichneumonidae; genus Cylloceria; species Cylloceria caligata. Next base: position 73,856,894 of record OZ012704.1, read on the forward strand.
TCCAGGGCGAAATGTTTCGGGTTTTTCGATTTATTTCTCTTATATTTTAAATGAACATAAATTAAATCCATTGGTTACGAATCGTTGAAGCTTCATACCGACGCTACGTTCATCAGGCTGCGGCTATTTATTTATTTATTTTTGTCGATGTTTCCAAAACATTGCAATCATCTTATATATATCAAGAGACGCGTCAACGTCTGAATACTAATTTTTAAAAAATTATATTTAATTTGAACGTTAGTTAATACAAAAGAAAACATTCACCGACAGCAGTGACGATAGTAAATGTATAATTTTACAATTAAATTAATTTTTTAACTGGATTTAATCATAAATTATTTAACCCTTAGAAAAAAATTTTTTTTTTGGAAATAAACGTTATTCTTATTATGGTTTTTACAATAAGAAGTCAAAAAACTTTTCTTCATGTCTGTATTTAGTAAATGTAAGCCTGGAGATAAAGTAGTTGCAACTCACCGACGCATCAGGGAATCGAGTACGATCAAAGGGCATAACATTAAATTAAAGATCGGTCTGTATCGCTACTGAGTGTACGAGAGAAAGAATTGAGAACGAGTGTGCTGCGTCTCATTGATATTGAAATGCTAAGAAGTGTAGTTATGTAGCTATAGTTATAGACTTGTTTTCAATAGAACCGTGGCCATGCGGTGTAGGGTATCGATAAGTGGGATCTGTACAACAATGGCCCCAACTAAAACGCCTTTCTTCATGATGCGTATAGCCCGGTTTACGAGCTATTAAAATTAAATGGGTTACAGGTGCGATAGATACGATTGAAAGGAGTCAGAGTCAGATCATAACTTCACGTACGTACTGTTGGTATAACGATACCACCGGTATCGATACTTTACATTATGCTGGTAGTTATTAAATGCAATTTTTCGTTTTTACCAACCAAGTCAACAGTCAATGCTTCACAACGATAGCTCCGAAAAGATATAAAATCTTCCAAACATACACATTTAAACAAGATATAGTTAAAGCGCGAGTCGAAAGGTTAAGTCGTCGATAAAGTAGAAATGTTGGCTTAAAATTAGATTGAATCTCGAGCAACGTCAGAGATCAATTGGATGCGGTGACCTGCAGACTGTTTAGAGTCGAGAATAGATAATTGTTTGGATAATTAACGAACACACATACCTCCGAGGAGTCTCGATACGTCTGAGGATAATAACAAAACTAGGAGAAAAAAATCGAATGAACCGCTAATACAGATATCGGTTATTGACCCAGGACTCGGTATTTTTATGATCTCTATCATTTCAAATTATACGATGAAAATTATTTATAGTAAAAATGCAACAAAATAATTTATAGTATTTGGTAAAATTATCATAATAATAAAGAATAATTACAACTTTACGATCATGTATGTTGATTTATAATAATAAGACACTCGGGTGCGATAGCCGATCAATTAAGCAACGAGCGAAACAATTTATCGACGGAAATCATTTAGAACTTAGAGATCGTGTCAGCGACTCAATTAAGTATAAATCAGTGGTGTGTCGAGTGTTCAGAGAGGAAAAGGTCTGCACGGGTTTGCCTACGCGGACAAGCACACTAGCGGGCAATAGGCAGACAACAGCAGCAGCAGTAGCAGGTGAATGTTTGAATCGTTTTTATAGATCCTGCCTCTCGCTGCTGCGGGCTACATAGACGCAACCATCGTACGTCCATGCATCAAATATACACAATACTACGAGGGAATTGCATTATCCTTTTGTTCCAATCTCTGTCTCAGCACTATTGCGCTAGGGCACGGAACTCATGTGGTCGTATAGGTGCTACGTGGATAATAATAACTATGCGCGGGAGAGGTGAAGGACAATCGCTGTGATTTCGTTCGCGCGAGCTCCACGACTCTGTGAGAAACATTGTTGGTTTATTTCCATTAAAATTGCACGCACCTCTGTCTCATTCACCGTGCGGTTCTCTCGACATCCCAGATCGCTCACCTTCCACAGGATTCATCGTTATTTATTCGTTGTGAATTGCATGGCCAGCCAGGATTACAATCGTCATGTTCTGCCTGTCTGCTTCTTCGTTATTTTTCTCACCATCTCGTGCAGCGTTCGCCACAGACTAAATTATGAGCAAATTTATCAAATTTTAACATCTTTATCCTGAAGATTTAATTGAGGAATCAATATGACTTGAGTTTTAAATTATTCAATCTTCAGTCGTCTTTATCATAATTTTAACTAGAATTTTATCGATAATGAAATCAATCAATACAGGAATTATTTTTTTGCTCATAATTCAAGATGCAAATTAACCAAATTTTCTTGAAGAAAATTTTTAAATAAAATGATTGTCAATAAACTACCGAACCGAAGAGCGGGTCTTGTTTAAAATCTTTCAGTTTCATTTCTTTTGTTTTACTTACATTGTTTAAAATACGGTGTTAACATTGACACCCGTGCGGTGTTCATACGAATTCACACTGACGACTAGTGTCAACGGCCAGTGTCAATTTGCATTCTAACCTCGAAGCTTTTAACGTCTTACACTTGAAAATAGGTGAATGAAATCCAATGACAATTTTTCGATTATATTTGTGGCATTGGCTGTTGATAATTCATTAATTTTCATCTACATATTCCGAGCATAAATATGTATGTCAATTTTTATGTGGGGCTTAATGATTGTAACACAATAACTTCTGTGAATTTAACACTGTGAAAATTAACACCAAATGGGTCAACATTGGCCAACAGTCAGCATCAATCGCTTTTGACACCCTAGATTTGAAACTATGTATGAAAGATGTTATGAATTTCAAGTTAGGAATATATGAGATATATTATCGTATATGGTGTAGATAACAGCGGAGGGGATAATTAAGTATATTACATAACGGTTTCCTGAAATATACATGGTGTTTAATCATAGGTTAAATCGCTACTCAACCATAGATCATTTTTACCATGGACTTGGATATTTCACACCAGAATGACACACGTAGCAGTCTAATTACAGTACAGGTAGACTGCACAGGTAGTAAAGAAACGTATTCTGTATAAACCTCGTAGACTTTCAGAGACCTAGGTTATAGAGTTGAGGCTGCTGGTGCTGTCGGTGGTGTAGCTCACGTATTATACGATGCCGCAACAAACTTTCTCCCCGAGGACGATGCACCCGCAGTGCCAATCCCCACTTTTCACCTTGTCATCTAATCAGCCAATTGAGATTCCTGTTGTTCCTGACTTTATATTTTATATTTCACTTCGTTATTAATGTCTATTCACTCTATAATTTTTATAGAAAACTGGCTTTGACGTAAGATCTTTATTTTTCCATTGGTAATGATAAAAATATTTTTAAGCCATGTATTCAAAAATCGAAAATTTCGAATAATTCTGTAACAGACAGAATGAACGCGACAAATGAGGTACATGTCATGTAATTTCTGTAAATCCAGTGTTAAAAAAGGATTTATACTGATTACAAGTATATTCATTTATCGGTGGATGTTATGCACATACAAACTGGATTCACGTAAACGCCGGAGCTTAATGGTCAGACGAGATATACATTGGTTACTTATCACATTCGCTTAGCCTCGGTAAGCAGAGCGTACACGACTTCCTTCCCTGTTACCTGTAGGCATCACAATGCTAAGTGTGCACGAGTACGAAGAAAAAATATACCTAACTATGACGACAAAGTGAACAAACGCGTTATCACAGCTCACCGCGACATTCGGGTTGAAAAAACTTTTATCTTTTCACGAGAACGTTGCACACGCGCAATTTGTGTACACGTATACGTGCATATACGTTGCTTCTGGAAGTGACGTGGTTACTTCTTTTTTACTGTTTTCCCTTTGCTTTTACTATCTATATTTTTGTCTCGTCTTCTTTACTTTATATTATACCTTGAATTTTAAGCACGCTTCGTGAGGATAACACTGCAAGAATGGAAAAGAGTCTTTCGCGTTCTCGATGCTCGAAATAAAATACTTCGACTATGCAGTTCGATACATCGACTTGTTAATAATTAAAAAGGAATATTAATTGTGGCCAAATAATGTATTAGATTCAAACTATGACTTTTTTAGTATCAAGTACGTATTCTTATTATATAATTATATTAGGGTGTCGTGTTGCGAGGGCGCTACGCGAAGGGGCTTGAATACACGAGATGAAAACAGGTGAGGGTTTATGATGGAAATATATGGAAGAGGGACGAGTTTGTGGAAATAAACATTTATGGAAAGGACAAATGTACGGGATATATGTGAAATTTTATGACAGTCTTCGCAAACACCAAGTTTTCTTTTAAAAATATGCTGCTGAACAAGCGTAGCAACCATTAAGATGGGTGTTACGCTAGAAATAAGTTAATGGGAAGTATTTTATGGTGAGACTATATGGAATTTGACGATGGGAAGTTAACAAATCCGGACTTTGCCTACCGAACACCCTGCATTTTTATTCTTGAGAAAAAAGGGTTGGGAAAGAATAAGTTATATCAAAATTACGTTGTATTGAAATGTTAATCGCTATAATGTTTATGAGGAGGTGTTTATTTTTTAAATTATTACACGAAGGCTGTATATCTGAAAAAAAATTATGGAAATGATTGTATTGATTGTTGAGGAACCGAAGGAAGGTATACGACAGCGTTTTACAGGTTAAATTATGTGGGATACAACTTTATGTTTTTTAACAATCGATATGAAGATATATAAGTATGAAATGATTATATGAAGTTGGGAGTAAAAATATTATAGAACTTTCACAAATATATATTTTGTTTTTAGGGATGGGATTATAAAATGTTGTAGAGGCCATAAGATGAAAATCAATCTATAGTTTGATTTATTTTTGGTCTTTTACTTTTTTTCCATTGACATTTTATTCATGAAATTTATTTCCATGAGTTTCTTCCGTCAGATTTATTTTTCTTCTGATTAGACTCGACAGGGCAATGTGTAGTAATGACGTAGATTTGTACGAATTTTATTATTGCATTGATATTTGTTTACTCTATTTTTTCATTTTTAACGCCACCGAGTCAGAAACTCGACGAAATATCGAATGATGTTTCTACGAAACTGTTAAATGGTTAAAACGTGAGTCTGCGATTTAGGCTCGTGCCTTAATCATGAGCTATATTGTGTAGGTGCCGGTACTGACTTGGACCATGAAATTTTCTTGCGACGATGGTGCGACCTATCGCACCATAGCTATCTGGAGGCATACGAACCCAGCTACCGAAACGAGATTTTATCGTCGTTTCACTCGCCGTGGTTCAAGTGCCCCGCGAAAGCACTATCCCTCGTAGTCTTCGCTAAATTAACTTTACGACGGGGGACGCGCCTCCGCGAACGAAGCACTGACGAAAAAAATGGCACGCGAATTGACAGTGATCCACGCGTATTCGTACTTGGCACACAATGAAGCGAAAGCATATATTATCTGCTCGTTTCTGTCACTTGCCGCAGTGATTCTTACCATATATTTTTTTTATTGTATTAAGACAAAATGCTCGGGTCTATTAGGAATAAGTATATCACGAAAGAAATTTTTTTGTAAACGATAGGTGACCATCTACACTGAAAATTACTACTCGACTGAATTTTAAACTCCAGCTTAAAATTTTTATTGAATTCAATTGGTTCGATCAAAATAGTTTTTTTTTTATTAGTGGATATATATCGTAATATCTCGAAATATCGAAATATCTCGAAAGATTGTTCTCTTTTAACCGTTATACAGTAAAATTATTTGTTTGAATTTAGCTACGCTGTTGAGGGTAAACGATCCCTCGAGAACTTTTTTCGACGATACAGCAGTGCGTGCGACTGCGTGGGGAACCCGTTTACCGAAGAAGTTACATATCTGTGTGACTTCCCGATAAAAATACACCGTGGGAGCGATGACTCTGGCGTAAAAATACATCGAAATGCAATCGCGTGTGCTGCATGCGTTTGTGCAAGGGGAATGAGAGAAACGTACAAGCGACGGAACGAGAAAGGGTGATATAGAAACAGAAAGTTCAGAAAAAGAACGGTAGGTAAAAAAAAACGAGGTAGATTGTCAGAGGTGAGCGCATGATCGAGTAGGTGGACGAACCGAGAGATTTGTAAACGACGAGACGAGTGAATGGAATATAAGAATTTACGAGAGGGGGCCGTCGATTTATTTGAGCCTCTGGGTTTGCGTACCGCTTCGGTGACGATAAGTGTTTGCCACGGTTGGGCCGTATATCGCGGATTAAGATGGCGGAAATTTCCATTCCCTCTGTTGACAAAAAAAAATGTCTTTTGTAGAAACTTGACTAGTTTTTAAAGTTGTTGTCATTTTTACGAAGTATTACTCTGTCTTGGGTGTAAAAAAAATTGGATTACTTAAGTTCAAGTTTGCCTTTTACGTTCAACGATATCAATTACATAAGTCTAAGACCATAGTTGGCAAGGCGTTGCATTGCATTTCACATAATCCGGCGGGTGGTGATCGGTTATCGGAATAACGAGTACCGCGGTTTCATAACTACCGAGCTGCTGCTGTTGTTGCTCGCCACGTCGACTCCTTGGAATATTCGCTAGAGCAAGGATTTGATATCGTGTACATTCATTATTTTATACGTCACGATGAATAAAATCCAACCTCGCAGTGCTAAACAACGATAAAATAATGAGATAATAGAAATTACGACTCGCGCGTACACTAAAGACTAAAGGATTCTCAAGCAAAATCATTTTATATGCTATTCAATAGTTGAATAGTAACTGAAACGCTATCTTTGGCAACAGATGGTGCAACTAGACTCTCGGCTGGATTCCACATCATTAAAAATAATATAAATAGCCTATTTCTATGTTATTTATCGATCGCGATTGTCTTACAAAGTAACCGTATAAAATAGAAGTTCAGTTAATTGCAATTATTTCTCAAGGCGCTTGGCTATCAACTTATCGCTACATTTGTCCAATCTATAACCAGAGCAAAGCTATATCAAATATTCGATACAAATGTAAGTAGCAGCAATAACATAATTAATCGATCGACTGTGAGTCTGCTCGACATTGCAGCGCCTCTAGTTTTATAAATCTAAAAACGTCGGGATGTTCGGGTTAAGACAATCAAGTTGTGGTAGCTTTCAAGGAAAGGTTCGATACCGAGACATAATCTCAAAACTTTCAACACATTTGTCTTGAAACCAGATTTTTGTATTGACGTCGGCGTAATGCGCGAATGTCGCATAAATTGAATCCCACCGTGAAATATGTGTTAGAAATTTTTAACTCTGTCCCTCTCGCACTAGCGGCTACAAATGGCCGTATTGAGTCAGTAATGAACATCCCCTTAAACACGAAACGAATTATGATTACCAATTTAAAAAAATGAATTTAATACTTTTTTTATATATAAAATTTTTTTACTTTATGAAAATTGTATTTATTTAATTTTTTCTTGCTTTTTTGTATTACACGTGATTTAAACTTGAATCTCGTGTTGCCGAAATTCAATTTCTTTTTTTAATGCTTTCTTTAATTTATCGATCCCCACATTTCTTGTAAACAATTGATGGAATGCTGTAACAACGATACGATAAGATTGTCAACTACTACAACTAAATAGTTGTATATAATAATATAAATATATTCCGGGGTTTCGTACAGCTCGGTCGCTACTCGTCCTCGCAATCTTCATCGGACACCACCTGTCATTGACATCACCCACCCAACCCTTTCATCGAACCCTCCAAGCCTACGGGTAGGCCTGGAGAGGACTTCAAGGGGTGCTCGGAATAATCCGGGGCTAAAGGGGCTGTAAGGAGGACTTGGAATAATCAGAATCTGGTGCTAGGGTTCCAAGGAGGAGTAGAATAATCCAAATTCGAAGGGTGGCTCCTAGGGGGTGAGGGGTCACTTAGAATAAGCCTGTGTGTGCCATTGGGTCTCGGTTTTTTCGATTTTTGACACGACTGTGGTCAGATACTTTTATAATACAGAGCCATACACAATGTTGCACTATTAAAGACGAGACGCAGAATAATTAAATAATTAATCGATATAACTTGTGCACTTCTACCCACAATATATATTATGCACGTAAGTCAGTGAACATTAAATGCTATTCACTACTCCATTACTATACTATATGCAATGGAACATTGTCTACACGAACGGGTTGAGTTCCGATCCAATCAAGTATTCTACAAGCATCTGGTATACTTGTACTACGAATTCCTAATAAAGCTCTTTTCGCAATCGAGTTGTCGATTCGCTCTGGTGTACTCGTGTGTCAGAGTACAGTAGCGAAGCAAAGCAGTGCAAGGCGAGCCTCTGTGATGCACAGCACCGGATTGCCTGACAGAATGTATGCTGCGCTAGCGCATGATCGACGTAAACGATGTGTATGGGCATGAGGCGAACCAGGGTCAATGACTGGAGCGGCAGAACCACACTCCATCCGCATACGCGTGGTTCACATATATATATCACGTATATATGCATAGATATATAGACATATATTACATAGATACGTGTGCATTATTTTACTTCGTATACTCTAAGTTTTAACATACACGGTACGTTCATGTTATGTCGCTGTATAGATATACGTGTATGACATATGCATAAAGCTACCGCTTAACACGTGGCAGTTATAAAAGTCAAACGACCGAGAAAAACGCGATTCTCGGTGTTAACTTTTCCAGTACTTCCGTTTGGGATATATTAAATGCATTAACAAAAAGTGTCACGGAAAGAAGAGATAATTGAAGAAACGATCGCTGAACGGTTGACAGTTACTTTGAAATAATTATGTTTGCGTGTAATCTAATAAAATTCGGATAATTCAATTATTCTGTATATTATAATTAACGAAGGAACGTAACTGCTTTACTCGCGTTTCAATTCTATTCGTAAAGCCATTCTTTAATTATATAGCTTTCAGTTTCCAACACACGCACATCGAACCAGAATTTTTTTCCCATATGTAATTTCTGGACGTTTTAGGGTATGTTGTGCATCCTGACGTCCAATTTTTGGATTTTTTTTTCTTTATTAAAACAAAGCCTCCTCTATGAGAAAGTGAAAGAAAGAAAAACGCGTTTTTAATAGACAGATAACTATTCATACTACGGAGTTGATCTTGACGAATCGTATATTGAATTGACCCAAGCCTTGTATTCTCGTTTACCAAGCACCTAATCTCGACCGTTACTTCCTTCCTCTATTGTCATATGGATGGAACGAGAAGGTCTCGCTTTTATATGAACGGTCAGTTACAATGAATTGTTGTTATTATACTTGTACATATCACTACCAGCTGCTAAGGTTCACAGTCAGCTGATGCAGCGATAACTGCCCACTCGGACAGTCAATCATAAAAGTCAGGAATCTCATTAAATTAATGAATTAATTAACAGCTTTTATTAATTATGTCAAAGAAACTCTTGATATTTAACATTGATGTTTATTATCGTTAATTTGTCCATTGTAATACTAAAACGATTGCATCTAGATTGAATTTTTTTAACAGATAATACGAAGTATGGGTTTTTTTATATTTTAAAAGTTTATAAAATAGTGATAATTAATTCTTTAATAAATGGTCATTTCGACGAAACATTTGATTTTTTCTGTTATTGTCCAATGTATAGCGCCCGTATGTGCCCTGTATTCTGTGTCTGAGTATTATCGATAAATTAGGTCGCTGTACATCGAAAGAAAAGATTTCATTGATTCGAATGAATCGGCACATTAAAATTCTTTTCATTGAATCAAATAAATATTTATTTGATAGCAATTACTAAAAAAACGATTTATTTTATTCCAATGAATAATATATTTGAAATCACTATTTCAAACAGATATTCATTTGATGGCAACATTCGCGCCGCTGCTTGACGGGAGACGTGATTTGTTTTTTCTAATAGTGTTGACCGCGGAACTGGCGAAACGCTGATTGTTAGATTGCTACCCAAATAGAGAAATTTATGAAGGAGGCTGGTATCTCAAATACGTTATTAGATTCAAAGGTATGTAACAATAAATGAAAGTTAAACGGATCCTCGACATTTTTCTCGATTAGTACGGCAATCATGTAAAAATAAAACATAACCTATAATGTAATCATAGATGAGTATTAGGGCTTATTTATATGCGAAACGCATGTATCCTCTGTCGTGAAAATACCATTATGATATTGGTTTGTTTGCTTTTGTTTGTGTGCGCGCGCGCGTGTGTGTGTGAGTGTGTGAGTGTGTGAGTGTGTGAGTGTGAGTGTGTGTGTGAGTGAGTGAGTGAGTGAGTGAGTGAGTGAGTGAGTGAGTGAGTGAGTGTGAGTGAGTGAGTGAGTGAGTGTGAGTGAGTCGCACGCATAATGCGCGCGATATCCAAGTAAAAAACGCAATAAAACACTGTTTTTTGCAATAACAATTGGTTCATTGTAAAATTTCTGTTACTACAGCTTAACCTTAACTTCTTTAAAGTAAAATAAAGTAAGAACAATCATCCAAAGTAAAGGTGCCCGACAGGCATGTCAGGTACTATAGAATTTGGTGAGATTCGAACGAAATGCATTCTACCATCATTATGAGATTGAGCAACAAATAAAAGTTTCATTGAAATAAATAAGTGATTAATAAAAAATAAAAAAATACTTGCGCGATATTCTTAGTATATATTTGTCGCGTAATTTTCTTTTCAACTATAAATCACCGTTTGTTAGGGCACTAAAAAACTCTAAAACATCCAGAAATTACGTTTAGGAAAAAAATGTCTTCGTGAATACGTGTGATTGTGCGCGTGCGCGCGTGTGTATGTGTGAACGGGCGTGTGCAGCGCATGCGCTCGTGTGTCACACACATTTAAACATCTACACATAAAAACGTCTATAAGGCCGGTATTGTTATCAATCGAGCTGAAATTTCTCACGTACCATCAGCTGCGCTTTTTTTGTTTGTTACAATTTATGCAATAATTCAAACACCTGTTCGGTATTTGTTAGATTTTTAATTTATGGATGAATAATCATTTTCGGTGTTGACTTTGGTGATAATCGATCGAGGTGCCTAGATGTTGTTACAATAAGAATTATCCGAAGAATATATAAAAATTAGTATCAAGAGAATTTTCGACGCCAAATGTCACACTCGATTCTATCGCCTACTTCGGTGTCTTCTCTAAATTTCTTGAGACTCGAAATTCAAACTTATAGAAAATATGAATGTCCCTTGTAATGTAAAAAAAAATTGTAGAGTAGTATTGTGCACATCGCATCGTAATTTATTATTTCATCGACAATACTTATAGCTTCCTCTATCCTGAGGAAGCCAGAATTGAGCAGTGCACTCATCTCATAGGCTATGTGTAGTGCTGTCTAAAAAAAAAATGAGGAAGCAAAATGCCATGTCCTACTTTACAAATTTTTTTCACAAGCGAATCGATTGAAAAATACAAATGTAACTTGAGTCACCTCATCTAAATCTTGAGCTACGGTGCCCACCTTTCACAAGAATCCACAATGCGTCGACTATACGTTTACCTTTAATATCTATGAATAGCAAAAAAAAAATATACACACCTTAATGGTACATATATGTAAATGCACATATACATATGCAATGGTGCGCAAACTCCGAGGACACGCACGTTCTTCGCGTATACACACGCGGCCTTAGATTGACCTCGGGCAACTTTCACCGCTGCAACGAAACGCACCTCACTGTTCTCGCTGCGCCCCCCCCCCCCTCTCTCTCTCTCTTTTTCTCTCTCCATATTTCTCTCTTTCTTTCTTAAATGCCACTGGTACCGTAGCTAAGTGCCCAGTCGCGCTCGTTCATCGTAATTTATGTATGTTGCGTGCGATCATGGTCTCGAGGAGACCCCCGACTGCATGGTCAGGTACACGCGGCCAGGCTTACACAATTGCTCTTGGTTTGAGCTCGTGTGTCACTTGAACGATCAACTTTCGTACAAGTGCATATTCACAAAGAGCTCTTCGTGTTGTCTGGGAATAGAATTTTCCACCTAAAATGAGACGATTGAAAAAAAGCAATTTTTACGATCGAAATCAATTCTCGATTTACTTAGTCACGAGAGTAACGCGATCGATCCCCTTCGAGCTGATTCTATACATCTCCGAGTTTTTCTACTTTCCGAGATCACGAAAAATCGTGACGCGGAAGCTGTCGACTCGACTCGTGCACTCCCCGACAGTCGTGATAAGACGTCGGTGAACCCAATGCCCACCTTCATCCTCACCAACTTTTTTCATAGATTTCAAATTCTCTACGCGATTTCGCACGTTCAGCAAACGTAAAAATCTATAAATATTACATTTTTTTATCGAAAACACTGATTAAAATAACGTATTTGTAGCTGCCTTTGGATGAAATAAAAATTAAATTTATTAAACTCTTGTAAACTAAATTTATTCTCTCAATATTAAAAAAAAAATTTTTTTTCCTCGGTTTTCTTTTAATATATAAAACTTTTTAGCGTATTTTGTGGGGTTTTCTGAATCAGAACCTCCAGGATGAACTTTTTCGGATTCGGGTAATTATTCGACTCTGCTTGCACGCAATGCGCGTCTGGAGAGACGAACAGGGTCCTTCGGGTCCATTCACCCGCGATTCTACGTGTGTTGCAGCGGTCGGACGACGACCGAGGGTCCACCAGTCCATTTGGCCCTCTATGCATCTCTCACGTGCACTGCAATTGTATACGCTCTGAGCACACAACCATATAAACACAGCATAGAAGTGCACCGCTTCAGTCCGTACCGTCCCCGTGGCTAACACCGGCGTAACAGTAGGTCACTAGTGAAAGTGCCTAGGAGTGAGATGATTGCGGTAATGCAACGGGAACTGTATACAACCATTGGGTACGAGGGCGGCAAAGAGGGAGCTCGTCGTACCGCACGGTATTTCGCTTCCTGGTGCAACGCGCGAGTCGACGGCCTACGATGCGACTGCAACGCTGCACCGACTATTTCTTCGAACTACTCTTGCTTTCTGTAATAATCGTATCGTTGTCGGTTAGCGTTGAACTCGGCTCTATGCGGGCTTCGTTTCTTCATGTTTCTAAAAAAATAGAGAACAAAAAAGTGCTAATCGCAGATTAAGTTTGTTTTTGTCCAACGGATCAACCGATGGTTAAATTTTTGATAAATGAAAATCTCATTTTTCCTTTTAACACAATTGCCACGAACATTTAATAATTTGAATAAGATTTTTCACTGCATAACGGAAGCGCTTTCGATAAATTTACACAAACAGTTGAATTTTGCTTCCGAACATCCTATGTTGATGAATCGTTACGAATGATTTGTTCTTGTTGTTATGTTGATAAATCTCTGTAAGTCTGCTACGTATGCAAACTGATTGTTGTTGCATTTGCATGGAAACGTGAATATCAATTTATATATTGCATATTATGCGCATAATGATTATTTGTTTTCTCTCCCACAGAACAGGAGATAGAGGGAGAGTTGTGCAGTGTACAAACATCTCTTTTCCTATCTCTTTCTCTCGATCCTCGTCGATTTACCGCAGTCGGTACTGTAATGCAACGTAATTTATATTTTCTCACCAATTGTGAATCGTTTGTTGAGGCGTCACTATTGAAAAACAGATCGTTGATACAATTATTTAAAATTCTGTACATGATATTTCAATTATTTGCAAAATTACAGCACTTACTGTGGAGAAATTTAATTTGACAATCATTTCCTCCGTCGCGTCGTATCAAGAGACGGGCTTACATCTGGATGACAACTTAACATTTAATGAATTTTGAAAGTGCACCTAAATACACTGTAATATTGCAATATATATCTATATATAGCATATGAATAAAATACCTTAAGGATGTAGAAGGACCAGGCTTTGAATTAGTTTAGGTTGTGAAAATTTACACGAAATTTTACACGAGGTTTACAACGCTGATACAACGAAACGTACTTCAAGTAAATGGTTCATACATTTCGAAATAAGTTGATGTTAAAAAGAACAATTCAGAACATCAATTAAATTCACGTATCAACATTCAAATTTACACGATCGCTTGCCTAGAATTACTAACATGAATTAAATATCATAGATTCGAAAGAGATGATTAAGAGATGTCATCGATTATATCATTACAAAGCATTGAATTAAATTACCAATATTGTACGCGAAATTGACCAATATGGCTGCGTCATAACGATCGTTATCAACGTAGCGCGTCTATTCAACGTATTTTTCTCGCATTTATCACATTCGTTCATCAGTCGAGCTATTTTTTTTGCTAATAAATTTCTCTTTATTGATGCAGTGAGAAGCTTATGTCACACTATGATCGAGAGGTTAACACGATCAATATAGAGGGTTAGGTACGTTATGAAAATACAAGTTAAGTATGCTACGTTGTCAGCAATAATACCATCAAGTCACGATGATTAATCTTATTCTCGGTTGGAAATAATCTTTATACCTTGCAATAATCTTAAAGTAAGTTTGAGTGCCGCCATATTTTTTGTTTATCATTTTGCAATTAAGACAATATGTTGACTAGCATGCGGCGGTCTCGCGTCCTTAACGTTTTGTATTACCGATATTATTTAGCGAATATTTGTCAATTCTGAATCGTCGAGATATTCCATTAATCGTGGAGGCTAATTTAAAGGCGCCTTGGCCTTGTCTTGACGCTCAGTATACATTAGCGACCCCCAAATCCACCCAGAAAAATATCCTCGGTACACAGCCTCACACTGATGCTATTATTCGATGTTACTATACATCCCTCCTTTGTTTTTTACGCTTAACCCATCTACGCATACGTCGTACTAAGGAAAGTTTACATCGGCACGCTTGAGAGCTATTCGCGTTGCTTCTTACCAATGTATTCAGTTTTCATCCGAGTCAACGTGGCTTGTTTCGTTTTTTTCTCGTATCCGAAGTCAGGAGGACTGTTGCCACTGCACCCTGGGACTATCTCCAGCAGCCACTTACCCTTAACGCTACGCGGTATTTCCGTCGGCATGCTCGTTTGCCCTCTTCGTTATTTATGCCTTCTCGCGTTCCCTGACTAACCCACGAATATAACTACATATACCTACTCGCAGTAGTTGCTATATACACCAAGTGTTCGATCGTAAATGCAGAAGATCGGAGGCAAAACGTGTGGAGTTTGGACGCGACTTGTTGCTGGGTTTACGACTGCCGGAACCCGTTTAAAATTTTGCTCGAGTGGGAATGTGAATGAGAATGAAGAGAAGGAAAAGCTACGGACTCGGTTGCCTTCACCGGAAATGGAATATTTTCATTGGCATCTTCGACTGTGTAGAAGAGCCAAAGCAATATCACGAAATTTCTCTCGTACACGTTTTGGGTGGCATTTATGACATGTGAATTACATTTTTAATTAAAAGAAAAGTTATATTGATAATTAAAATAATGAATAACGTATTTGCATTGATTTTTTTGGAAAGATTTATTTCTATACTTCAATATAACTCAAATGTTTTTCGTTAGCAGCAGCGCGTTAGGTGTAAGTCGCGTTACGTTGTTCTTGTAAACATTGAATCTCTGCGGGGAATCGGTCTAGCCGACTAACTCGGTCCACGCTTGCCGCACCAGTTTCATTATTCGGTTTCATTTCGTTTATAAAATAAATATAAAAGAAATAAACGATTAATTTATCGATAACTTAATATTTTGTAATTATATACAGCTATTAGATAGTTTGTAGTAGACGAAACACAATTCCTATTAAAATATTGTAAGTCTCATATCTTACGATAAAAAAGTACCCGGAATTTGTCAATAAAACGAAAACGGTTCAATAGTTCATCGATATTTATTTTATTCCCTTCAAAGTAATCTCCATCGTAAACAATACATATATTCCAACGCTTCATTCAATCTCTAAAACACTTTTCATAGGCCGATTTTGGAATCGCCTTCAGCTCCTTCTGCAAATTCAGGTTTTTTTGGGTTTTGGCTCGTTTGAGAAGCGCCATTCCGATGATTGTTGGTTCGTTTCGATGTCATATTCATAGAGCCATGTCTCGTCACCGGTAATAATGCCTTCGATAACATTTTGGCCCAAAGAAATCATTTCTTTAGCGACTGCAATGCAATGCCGTTTCTGCAAAAAATTCAGCATTCTCTGCACAAGCCGCGGTTAAACTCGTCTCCTGCCTAAAACATCGTGCATAACGCTCTGCACTGATCCGAACGAGACACCAAGATCGGCTGCTATCTTCCTGATACTCACACGACGATCTTCGAACACAATTTTCTTAACTTTTTCGATATTTTCGTCGGAACGAGGCAAATCATCAATCACAGTACGGTCCGCTTTAAATTCTTTGTGCCACTCGTATGCTTGTGTTTTCGACATTGTCGAGTCCCCGTAGGCTACCGTTAACATTTTCAACTATCTGGCACATTGCGGTTAAAAGTGACATGTAAACAACTGACAGATGTACTAACCTAGAAAAAAAAAAAAGATTTTGACAATATCTCAAGGCTGGCTCGTTTAAATGAGAAATTCCGGGTACTTTTCGATCTGGGGTTATATCTTGGGTACAATTCAGAGATTATCATTCACTGTACAATGGCTTAAACTTTTTGTTACCGTTTAATCCACCATTTTTGTCCATAGCTAATGTTAACTACCCTTCAATGCCGTCCACTATTCACATAAATATGGATTTCACCGTTACAAAAATAGAAACGAAACAAAGCAAAACTATGAATCGTTGTAACATAAACGTTGAAGGGTTATTCCCGTCTCACTGTTTCCGGTTTTATACATATCGACTAACTACAACCGTCCAACGCTAGTGTAACTAGAAATATACGCGGTCGCCACGCAACACCACCCTCTTACATTAGGTCGTACGTCGTACAATTACGCCGGAGCTATGTAAATTAGGACACAAAATAAGGGTGAAAGGAATAAAAATATCTGCGATTATCAATTATTAACTGTGCCAACCAATCAATTAGTTGGAACTATCAACACGTTCTCCTATTTTCTTTGCAATATCGATGCGGTATGTTTGTAACACGAGTATTCTCGTTGACGTAGATGTAGCTCAGCTTTGCCTACGTACGAGACAAAGTTCCTGTGGATTTTCTAGAGCCGATGCCCAGAATATTCGATTCTTATTGAAATATAGCTGATAGAGTCCTCTAGTGCAGGGGTCTCCAAACTACGGCCCGCGGGCCACATTCGGCCCGCGGACAGATTTTGGACTATTTCACTTTTTACCACCGGCAACAATGATAATATGGTTTTGGCCCTCGGAACTTACTGGAGTAATCAGTATGGCCCTAAGGCTGGAAAGTTTGGAGACCCCTGCTCTAGTGTATTTATTCGTCGCTACTATTGTTACCTACGTTGCATCGCGTAAGGTACAGTAGTTGATATTTATATTTTTATGTCCACGCTCCCGACATTGCACGCGTAATGTTACGTCAGAGATGCACTGCACCTTCGTATTCGATTTCCAAAGGAGCAAGGTGTGGGATAATACAATGGTTAAAATGGTGAAGTTAATAAAATCTTTTTCCTAATTTACACATTGAGATCGAATATTTAATCGTTCGGTTTTCATCCGATTTACGAGACCACGATAATGACATTTTATGGATTCATCAAATTCATCGTTGTATTCAATTTAATAAATTTCCCAATGGTCGATAGAACATTCTTTAGCTGCGTGATCATCATTCCAATAAATTGGAGTCTAAATATCATTGAAAAGGATATTAATTCGAATATTATAATCAACAGTGGCATTGATTTTCCGTAAAACTACGCTTATAGATCGGAAATAAAAAATGATAGATATCTTAGGCTGTGACATTCGCACATTAACACTATAGGTATATAGTTCCCGGCGTTGCTCCCTCTCGCCCTTCTCATGAGCTGGGCGCAGCAGCAGCAGCAGCAGCAGTTCTGCTTCCTTGGGCTGCGGGAGTAAGGACGGGCATTGACCTCGAATGGGCGACTCTGTACGCGCGCGCGCACCCGTACGATGCACCACGCCGCTCTGCCGCTGCTGCCGCTGCTGCTTCTGCTGCTTCTGCTGCTTCTGATGCACCGAAATACATCGTTGTTTGCGCTTGCACATGTGTCTCTCTTTCTCTCTCTTTATCTTTTGAATCTTCTGCCCTTTTCTTGCCCCCGCCTCGTTTCTATTATTCTATCTCTCGTTCTTGTCGTCGATCTTGCTTCGGGACGATGGGAGGTTCACGATAATAAAAAAACCACGAAGGGCGTGAGCACCGTTCCAAAAAGGAACTTTCACTCAGGTCATGGTATTCGAATACAAACGGAATAAAAGGTAAAAAAAAAAACGTTTCCTCCCTACAACCATTTTCCTTATTTTTAACCGTTTGAATTCTTTCGTATCATTTAAATGTAAATGATTTCATTGCCTTTTCAGTTTTTCTATAAATACATCAGGTGATCGTCGAGCTACTTTATTGTTAACACCGATAGCTTTCTAAATCCATGAATTTTCTTTTCTAAATTCTTGTATTTTCAATTAATTGAGAATGATTTATTGACGAATCAACTGTCCATCGAGGGCTGCGGACAGACTCGTATCAAGAGGAATAATTTTTAGTTGCAAATACATTTTTTCGGAGAGTAAACTCAAGATGTAAAAAGCCCTTTGCCTCGCAGGCTCTTCTTTACGCTCTAAAGCTGAAATTGCATACTTGTATGTTCAAAGCTCTTAATATACAGCTGCTATTGCTGTTGCACTCGAGCAATATGCATATAGCAAGTACTCGGGTTTGAAGATGCCACGGTGCAGATAAAACGGTGGCCATTTACGTCTAGCTGCGAATAAATCGTCGTCATTGAAGCGATGTGCTACTACGCAGAGATCTCGCAATTAGAGTACGTACCGTACGGTTTACGCATATCACTGGACACATCGTATGCACATTCGTTATTGCACCAAAGTCGTAACTTTGACGAAGCAATTGAACGTCATTTCTGAACGATACAACGAATGCATGCGCACATGAGTCTTTTAGTGCTTAAGGATCGGACGATATGAACTCTACCGAGACTCGACACTCGTCTTGGTTGCTTCAGCTTATACTTCCTTGTCTGTCTATACGATGATAGAATATATGCGTAATAAGAGTTTATGCGTCTTCCCTATGCTTAAGAGATGTCTATCATGAATTTCATTGCGACGTCTGAACTTTGTTCCGCGCAATCGAGTCATTGGTATTATTGTAAAGCGTTAATGCTATTAGTAGTAGTATTCGACGGTACATATATAAGAATCGAATAACATATTAATAACCATTTTCAAAAATCTATTAAAATTTAACTGCTGTTGCTTTCAACAGTTCGAAATAAGTATTCGTACGATGACATTTTTCTCCAACTATATCGTTTACCATTTCTTGTGTCTCCTCGAGAGATATTGACAGTTGCCATTTATTTGGTTGTGTCAAAAGTATTGCTATACGTTGAAAGGGAGTGGCACTTTCTGTCGCACTTACTCTGCACAAAATGACATTGGTGGACTAATGCTGTTGCATTTGGAGGTACCGCTGAATACACTCCGCGGTTTACGGAATAGTACGAAGAGGAAAGAGTACCCCGAGCAGGTACAGCAGCAGCGAGAGTGCATTCGCGCGGGTTTTAACAATTATCGCATTACGAAGCGGTCGGTGTTACTACACTACTGTTGCTGATGCCGTTGCTGCTGGAGCTGCCAAAACGGGTTCAACGCCCTCTGGATGCACTCCAAGACTCCCGAAGCCTCTCGTCTCTCTCGCACTCATTTCTTCCTTTCCGCACGTCTCCCTCGACTCGCACAGCTCCAGCTCTCTACGATCGATATGCCTGACCGTGAAAACGCGCGCGTCGAATGTGCAAGCCGGGCGCGCGCCTCCCGTACCGCAGCCCTCTGCGCCGGGTGCCGCACGGCCACGAGTGGGATTTTCAGGCTCCGTGGCCCCTTCCTTCTGACTCTTCTTCGTGTACCCACCACGCCTGCCCCATGTGACACTACCATATCGAAGTTCCGACGTCGTCATCGTCTTCGTCAATTTACGGGCGTGGACTGGATCGAAAATGTCAACCGAGACGACGACATCGAACCTTTGCTTCTGTGTCGTCGTAATTCATACTTTCCAGAGTTTAAATACTTTTTTACGACTTCAAATTACTATTGTTGACATTTTATTTCATTGAAAACTTATTACGAAGCTGACAGAAATTTAATGGAAATCTCGCGGTGTCAAAATCGAAAAAGCTTAACGGTAACACGAGATTTATATCTAAATGTGGGAAACCCCACCCAATTCCAATTTTATTGAGCATTCAACTTAAGTTACTCGGTAAAGAGCTGTTGCTTTATTGAATTTATCCTATTTTATAACAGTTATGTACACTTTTTCTAAAGAAAAAAATACTTTGTTAACCGTATATCATTGTTTAATTCTTATGAATCAAATGTGAAGAATAACGCGTATCGATTAGACCTAACGAAAGAGCATATTAACATACTTTTCTTTTCATTCGGTCATTCGTTATGATATTGCCGGGATGCGCTGACTGCAGCTTCTGTCTCGTGACGCGCCCTCTGCTTTCCGTACAGCATATAAGGTCTAGCCCAGGTTCACAGCGAGATAGACGTCCAGAGACGAACCGTAGGAGATGTAGTACTCTCTACCACACTGCTAGGAAACGAAAGCTTCACATAGAATGCACATAGAAGAGCGAGCGAGATAGATTCAGCTCCATCTGGTAGTAGTATATGCTCGCAGTCGACTCCTGGTGTGCGAGGAGAGTTTATACACGCTTGTCTGTGTTTCGTGTGTGTAGCGAGTAGACGGGTCGTTGACCCCGGCGTACTCCGCTATATGTATTCCAAACTACACAAAACAGATCGTGTGCCGCGCGTTCACGTATATAGTTAGTATTGAATACATTTTTTTTCCCTTTCTATTCTCTCTATGTGGGACATTTTTTCCCTTATCTTCATCCCATACAAAATTTTTAATCGTTTATATTACTCTCCTCTGAAAAATTGCTGGATGCTTAGATGCTCCGCAAGAGTTGAATGAGGTTCAGACGTATTTAAATATGTAGATTGGCACGACAGAGTTTCTGGTTAAGTAGTAAGGACTCGCAGTAGTCAGACGAGACGAAAGTCTGGACAATGTGAGGCATATCCACTGAGATAGTTGGATGTTTAGCGTTTATTAAAAATTTAATTCAACTTTGCGTCAAGTCGTACAATCAACGCTTCGATGGTAATGTCTGTTAACAGGTTTGTTTGTCACGAATCAACAAAATAAATATGGAAACTCGATCGAGTATTGGGAGCAAGTTGAAAATTTGTTATTTAAATTATTTATTTACTTTACTTGTTTATTTATTTATTTATTTATTTATTTATTTATTTATTCTTGTGTGGTGAGTCCTGATTTGTGTCTGTGCTTTCATTGTGCAATGACAATGCAAATGAACATTCAAAGGACTTCCCGTATGAAGCAAACGATGATAAAAAGAAAAAGAAACGTGGAAGCATTCCAGCGGAGCATCAAGAAGATCAGAGTGACGAAAAGAGCGATAAAGTGGCAAAGCGTGCGCTCAAAAAGAGTGATAAAGCGCAGATAGCTCCGTTTCTTTATCAGAATATGGTGACAACGATGGGTGCGCAGTCAAGAGCACCTATAGAGCGTGGATATGCGCGATATGCATTAGAAAAGGCCATTTCTTTTTAACCTTTTGCGACGCGCAGTACATACGGTGGGCTGTTTGATGGATGCTTTCGCGTTCGAGCCTTTCGCAACTTGAAGCATTCCATACTCCTATATTCCACCGCATTCTGCACTCTGGACTATGATGAATGCAATTCGCGAGGCGCATAAATGCGCGAACCTCAGTCCTATTCCGTAAGTCTCTGGGATTTACACATAAGCCTCTCAGGCACTAGAGGAGTAGAAAGTGCCGGAAAATATTTTTCGTTTGTACATTAATGGAATAACATTAAAATAATAAATATATAATAATTTTTCAAAAAATGAATATACTTGTAATTTATTTAATAACAAATTTTATTTACTTTGACGACGAGCTAGTATTGAGTAACAAATAATTTTTAAACACAATTACGGTCTGGCTGAATAAAAAAAAAGGAAGGGAACAAAAAACAGAGTAAAAGGCTCAAAATTGTAATGATTTAAAAAACTGCAAGAGATTTGTATTCAGAAAAAGCCAAATAAAGATCAAGAAACTGCATCGATGCGCGCACGCGCACGCAACCGTACGTGTGTCGCGAAAGATTTCGTCCCTTATCGCATACTACGGACTTTTCTCGTTGATAATAGTCTATTGTCTATTGTATATAGCAGAAGATGAAAGAAGGTCCATACCAGCTGCTGCTTTAGCTTCTGCTGCTACATTTCTAACGACCGCGACTACTCGACATTCTTCTTCTCTATTTCTTTTGCTAGTCATCGTCTTTGTAGGTAAAACTTGCAAGCTGCACTACAAATCACATATGTACACGTATAGCATACGAGTCGCGCACTTTTTATTTTCTTTGGATAATTATTGTAACCAAAAAAAAAATACATAAACTTTGAACATTGTCGTATAAAGCGCACAATTCATTTTATTTTTATTCAACGATTAATCATTATATTTATTGTTTATAACGCGGCAAATGTACATTAATTTCACATCTTTGGTTTTCTTGAATGAAAAAAAAAATCCAAGTTGACCTTGCACATTTTCTATTTTCTATTTTTCACACAACATCCTGAACGAGGAAGTTAAAATTGGTCAACATTCTTTCTCATAGAGGTGGAATGTAACAAATGAAAAACAATAAGGAAGATATGTGCAAGGTTTTCCTATGATTTCTTGTGTAAACAAGGCGTGTAAATTTGTATTTTTCACATTGCTCTTTCGTGATTCTCACTAACCCACAGATTCTCATTTACGAGGAATGGTTATCTCAATTCTGGTTTCTTCATAGAGGAAGTGGCATTAAAATTATCAATAAAATTGCAAATTTGGTACAACTGCAAATTTTATAAAGTTTAAACCTCTTAATCGATTCTTACCAAATTCAAGACCAAATATCCTTGTACCCTAGCCAAGTTATATGCTAAATGTCAGTTTGATAGATAAAAATTTACCAAAGTTAGAGCAAAAATACATGTTTTTCGAAATATTACAAAAATTCATGATTCTATAAAATCTTAACGCCTTGATCGATTCATGCCAAAATCAATACCGAGCAACCTTGTCACCTGGCTTATTCTTGTAGAAAGTTTTAACTCGATACCTAAAAACGTTCGAAAGCTAGAGAGCGTACCTCCTTTTTCGAAAAATTCGAACAACCATAAAACGAGACATCTGCGTTTTCGCCCAAATTGATAGATTTGCAGCAAACTGACGGGGGTTGCGACCCAATCTGTGTGCAGAGTTTCAGGATGATCGAATAACCTGTTCCCGTGATATATCCATTGCAAATATTTTTCGTGAAAACAGATTCCCCCATGAGGAAGCAAAAAATGTTGAGAACTAATGTTTAAAGGGAAGGAAGTCGGATAAAAATCTCTGATATTCAGAGAAGATTATCTTGCTTGTTTGGCTCCTGATTTTATAAGAGAAAATATATTCTGTTGATCCACGAAACAACGAATTTTTGCCATGTGACAAAGCATTTAACTATCGTAGGTAGTTTAAAATAAAAATTATGTTTTTATATTCTGCACACATTCACAAGAGAATCGGTTGTCCAAATATTCCTTAAAAAAGTTTTAAGTCGGACGTAACATCTCTTTCCAAAAGTCCGAAATTTCTTTGAACAGTGATTGTTAAACTCATTTCAATATCTTCATTATAACTTTACGAATTTGAACACCGAGTTCCACTCATTTTAGAAGGATACATCTAACGAACAACTGAGAATTTTCTCTTTTGCACTCTGTTCACTCACGAGCGCAAAATCACTGTACGCCACAGTAAAATTCCAAGGTTAGGTTTGAATATAAAAGTTGCAAATTGTGGTGACGCGTAGTACTACATTCAAGTCTATTTCATAGATTTAGCACATGTAGACTGAATGCTCCGTATTCTCACAATGCATTCAACATTGCCCCATCTCTGATTGGGTTAATCAGAGAGATTACGTCTCGCTGTCTTTTTCTACAAAGGTACCTTGCGCTGGAGCTGAGGTTTAAATTATATCTACCGAGTCTATGATCTTACTTAGATGACTTTCATCACTTATATTTAGTGCTATGCGTCGACAAAGAAGAGCACGACCCTTCGGTTACTTGACGACAGAAAAATAATATATTCAAAACTATTTACTGCGTGCATATTTCCATTTTCAGAACTTCGGTCTGATTGCTCTAACATCGCTTTGCTTCAATATATTTTAACGAAAATTAAAGTCAATAATGAAAACTTGATGCATACCTGTTGTGTCAAAAATACAAAAATCAATTGCTCAAGTCATTCTCAGGTTACTGGTTATTTATTTTGCAACTTATCTTGAATGACGAATTGAATTTTCTATCAAATTTGAGCGTCTCAATGGATTTTTGCCTAATTTTATATCACACATCCTTTAATATTGTTATATTTGTCTACAAAATTTTAGTACATTTTAAACGCATTGGCACTGAAAGCTCGGAAAAAATTTCACCATGACAAAGTTTCCTTTATACACAAGCAATTATAAAATTAATGACATTCCTTTTGATGAGAAAAAAAAATGCTGACACAAATAACCAAAGAAAGAATAATGGTTTTAAAAAAACGTGTCAAATCTATACTTAAATTATGCAATCCACTATGAACCGTAGTTCATTACGTTAGACTTTCACAAAGTCAACTCCTAACTATAGATCCTATAAATCCAGTATGCATAGAAACACTATAAATCTGTGTGTGCATATCGAAACAGTATGCACTAACTATCGCGCAATAGCTCGTTTTTATGTCCTTGAATGTCTTGTCGACACAAACGCTACCGATTGCCACCGGGCTATCATATTTATTAACGCCATAAAGCTATAAAGACTACGATAAGATACTGTCTATTATAATAACTGAATCGTAATTACTGTCCATTTTTTTTCCACACACTCATTTTTAATCGGCCTAACGTCTGGCAATTATTTGCTGCTGCTGCGGTTTTTTTTTTTGCGCAATTTCTTTTTTTCCTTTCTTCTCGCCAATTTTCTCAAACGCGATTTTGCAACTCGTAATGCAGTAGTAAAATATATGCTACTTGTGCGCACAGTATCGAGTAATTCTTCTTGTTTCGAGCCTGTGCTTCTCACTCTTCGTTCGTGCATGGTGTATTATATTACCATAGTTCTCAGTGGTATATACCGTGTGCGTCTATCTTCGTTGTAGAAAACCGCCCGTGCCTCGACTCGGTGTAGCCTTGGTTCTACGTGGATTGTGGAAAAAAGCCGAATGCGTGTCAAAGTCCGGCCCTGACCGGTGTAACGACAGTGCAACGTCGACGGCCGTGTTGCTGTACCAGCACCAGAACGTTTTACGTAGCTGTGCTGTGTCGTTAATATACGTTGGCGTGTACGATCGCTCCTTCTACCGCCATATGCTACCGCTGATACTGCTGCCGTTGTAGAAATTGACGGTTAAGAAAGCCACCGCCCGACTAAATCATATCCTGCTGTCATAATTGTTCGCAGTTTAACCCAATTCCTGGTTTACTGCTTTGCGGTGGCGACCTACGCACCCAAATGACAGTTTACATCTAAAATACAGATTTATTCTCATTTTTTATAATACCCATTGAATAAAAAAAAACGCAACTGCACTTAATTTTATAAATGAAAAAAACATATTTTTACTTTATTTTATCGAAGAGTCAATTGAAAATATCTTCGACTCTATTTTTTTTTTTTTTTTTAGAAAATTAACTCTAATAGATAAAAATCGATTTTTTAGAGTCTGCAGTTAATTTTAGAACTCTTTATTGGCAAATTCTTATCCCAGGATGGTTTTCAGACGAACAAAATGAGTTTTTGGAAAGGCAAATTCAATTATTTCTATTCTGAATCTTCCAGAATTTAGACATACTTGTCACAGCCCCATTTAGTATTTTCTAAAATAAAGTGTAACAAAATAAAAAATGGTTGCAATGCGGTTCGTTTATTGGAAAAACGTTGATAACGTCGTGAACGCGAACCACAAAATTTACAATTAAATGGGAAGGCAAAAAAGGGTTTGATACATCGGTATACTGTGATAGACAACAAAGAGAGTACGAGAGTGACAGGGTGTTAAGAGAGAGAGCAGGGGGTAGGTTCTGTTAGGTTGCCAGGCGACAAACCGTTCGTTGACCTACCCCATCATTGTACAACAGGCATACTATATATATATATACATACAGAATACTACATTAGTACATATATTCATCTATAGCGTACATCTATATGCAGCCATGGACATGTCACGCTGTTAACATTGTCGTTATAACTGCGTGCCTCTATAAACTGCATTAAATTTTTTAAAAGTTACATTTAATTGCATACAGACAAATCGCTTGACATCCTTCAACATTTCACTAAAAGGCAAATGAATGATCTCGTACATAAAAACGAGATTGTACATATAATAAATTAATTAATCTGAAGATGAACGAAATTTGTATTATTCAAAACTATTGTAGAGATATCGAACGATGTTAAAAATTGTTTTTGAATTTTTTTCTTATCCTTATCGTTGACAATTAAACGACAAAATATTATTATTCACAAGAGGATAATAAGATGTTATAAAGAAGTTCAACAATATTATTTTACATTTCGTACCTTTCACGGCTTCTCTAATTCTGTAACTGGATTGACATGAGTTGACCTATCCCAACGTAATATACCTCACGTCACATTACATGCAAACATGCCGGATTCTCAGGTTACCGGAAGTTTGATGGGTTCTCGCACACTCCCACTACGCTTTCAGCTACCGCTACGTCGGGAGTCGCCGGGAAAGCTAGGCTGCAGTTACAGAAGCACCAGCAACAGCAGCAGCAGCAGCAGCAGTAGTCTGAGAGGTTGGCGGTAACCCAGACACGTGAATATAGCACCAGTCGTATAACGTATAATGCACCAGACTACCGGTCTGCCTCGTAAACTGAGTTCAACGGCGGGGCATGGCGACCGGGCGGACCCGTTGCTGCGCCTGCCGGTGGTGCAGTATTCGTTCGAGGGTAGAAGAACGAGTGAACGAGTTAAGAAAGCGAGATACAGGGCGGGGGGTGGATGTCGATTCTTCGCGAAACCCAAGGCACCAGACTCGATGGAGCTAGGCATCACTGTTCGCAAACTCTTTACGCGAAAGGAAGACGGAAGGAAAGAGGGATGAAGCGATTTTCGTTTATATCTTTCTCTCTTTGCTTCGCCTTGGTGCACTCGACGGTACCTTCCTCGATGTTTCGCCTTCGTTTATGATTCTAACGATTATATATACGAAATAGCAATTTCTTAGTTGTGCAGAGTTACCGGTGTATAGTTATAGTAAAGTAGTAGCTGTCTAGCTATGGTTGGTTCATTGGG
This sequence comes from Cylloceria caligata, assembly GCA_963942595.1. Lineage (NCBI taxonomy): Eukaryota > Metazoa > Arthropoda > Insecta > Hymenoptera > Ichneumonidae > Cylloceria > Cylloceria caligata. The sequence goes on from OZ012704.1 coordinate 73,884,470, forward strand.
CGAGGTCGGGGTTAAGGCTCGGAAAGGATATCCCTATTGGCTCGTCGGTATAGTTTCGGAATTTAGCTCTTTGAAAAAAGTTACACGAACAACGCTTTTGCTGTTTAATACTGCGTTGCCTGGCGAATGGAATAAAACTCGTCTGGAGAAGTATTGTTATTTTTCTTCTTCTTCTTCTTCTTCTTCTTCTTCTTCTTCTTGCAGTTTTAGTTATTTTTCTTATTTTCCGTTTCGTTGTTGTAGATTTCTCAAAGACAAAAATAATCGGTTTTTCCGAATAAACTTTCTTTTGTTTTTCCAATTGATTAATATTTTATTGAAAATTCACAAATTTTCGATGACTGAAGAACTTGGTGTTCATGATTTATTTCGGCGTACTAAAATTTAAATGCCATTTTACAAATTGAGTTTGTTAAAAATGTTCGTTTTTATATAAATTGGTTCTTTTAAAATTTTTTTATTGAAGATGTTTTAGATTCCAGATCTTTCAATTCTTGAAAATTGTGCCAGTGTCACATTTGCACATAAAGTACTCGCTGGACCAGGAAATAATTGATTTCTTTGTAAAAAACTTGTTCATTGTTCGCCCATCAGGCGCGAGGGATCGAGACTGAAGAAATTGCGGAATTTACGTGTCCCCTGAAGGATACTGCTGATTCTGCTGGAAGAACCGCTACAGCCCGATTGTGTTGAAAGCTCTGTTCATGACATCATGTCAAGTTCTTTTTTTTTCTACCGTTGTCACGTCACGTGTGCGTTGACACTCGTTGCCCACAGTCACTTGCAGTACCCGTGTAGCTGCAGCAAAAAAAAAAAAAGGATTCGTTAAAGGGAGAACTATATCAATCGAGTCAAATGGATGAAAAACAATTTTTTAAGACCCTAAAGACTATCTAAACAACGACGGAGCTAAGAAATTTTGAAGCGGCTGCCGTTATGATTTTAATTTACCCCGCGCGGCCCGTCCGTCGCAAATGCGTCAGAGGCACGTTCAATGATTTCAAGAATGATATTCCCATTGATACAAAAGTTCAAAATGTGTTACTTCCCATACACAACGATCGATCAAAAGGACTGGAACGCAACGATTTTCTGAAAAGATGCTTTAGCGGGAATATACAAGGCAACTTTCACCAAAATATCAGCATTTTGGTGAAAAAATCGTAAAGATTGCGGCGTTTGTCGTAGCGTCGATCTTTAATGTTGGTTGTAACGCAATTTTGAAGTCATTAATGGCAATGGGTATCGGGAAAAGAAGGATAAGCATCGGATTCCGAAAGCTGAGCATCTACACTCTCTAACTTGAAAAAAAGCCCGAACAACCCTAATATAGAGGCTGCAAATGCAAGGGAGGTGTCGTACGAACAAACGAAAGGGTTTCTGCACGGCCTTTGAATTGCGAAAGAAATGTAATTGACAATAATTAATTTCTTTCCACATCCTTTAACAAACTTTGAACGCGTTTGTCTTGAAACTACTTTTGTTTTAAAACCATGCGCGGTATCAGATCCAATTGCCATATGAATCTGGAAATCATTACAATATTTTTCTCTTCGTACAGTGAAACTAGACTCTAGAAACTCTGACTACTAAACCGTCGAAAGGGGGGATCTACAATTATACGAGTATAATGCTCGGAATTGTACTTCAAAATTTGTTGGACTTTCATTTTCACGTAGAAATGTTGGGTTTAGATATTATCGAGAGATAAGAGTTTATAGGAGGGGAATATAAGATATTTGAGGTATAAAATTGCTGGGGGATATGACAGCGTACCATTAAGAAAAAAATGTCTATCTAAAAACGGGGACTCTGCAATTATCGGCATTTCGATGAAATATATTCTGGCAATTTTCCAAGGTAAATGAACATGGATGTTCATTTACCATTTTCCTTCATGGCATACATCGTCCCCGAGTACATACGTTCGGGTGTTCATAATTCTCCCCAGGGAAGGCGAGCCTGAATGTAGGTACTTGTATGGCTGACTGATGTAGGGGCGCGTCGCGAGAATCGAGAAGAGGTAGTTCCGGACCTACCCCAACACTTTTGCTAATTACGCTCAACAGTTAATTCCCGTGGCCTATGGCGGAATACCAACCCTCGCGATACGCAGCGGTGAAAAAAGAAAAGAACAAACTTAAAAAAGATATAGCATATCGGAAAATGTTCATCGTGCAAACGTATCAAAGCAAAAAGCCTCCAGCTCAAAATAAACTGGACATGTGTGAATAAAACCAAGAAAGAAACTTGAAAAATTAAAGTAAAGCACGAAATAAAGTACGAGAGAGACAAATAAATATGACGGTGAATGCACGGCATCGAATCGATGCGATTAAAAGTCCCCGCGCATCGCGCGATGTAAACAAACTGCGTTGGGAGAGCGAGCGGTGCGGCAGTGCTGCACCGCTGCTGCCTCTCGCGGAGGTCATTGACCGACGGTACCGAGGACGCTCGTTGGCTCGGGGGTGAGCAAGCGGGAGGGTGAAACAGAAGGTAGCAAGGCCGTGGGAGGGGTTGGCGTCGACGGTAGACCGTGTGAACGACGAAACGAGTGAGCAAGACAGCGATGGAAAGAAAGGACGGAAAGCGTGATTCGATGCGATGACGAAGAGTGAAAGAATAAGTGAGAAGAACAGAGTGGCGAAAGGGATGAAGAGATGGAGGATGCACTTCGTCCGGGGTTTGGAAGCGTGAGAAAGAGGAACCGTTGGAAGTGGAAGGGGTCGAGAGAAGTTGCATCGACCGATGGCTCAGCTGTGCATTCCCTCCCACCCCGCGTCATAGCCTAAGGGTAGGTAGATGGGTAAATGTTCCGTCACCCCTCTGGGCCGCTCACTGAAATTCTCTTTCACCCCCTCGCGGTCGTCTCGGTGCAATTCACAGTATCGCTCGAGGGGCCACGAGGGGGACGAGGAGGTGTGTGCCACCCCTCGATTCCCGGACCTCGCGCAACCCCCGAATCGACGCGTCACACAGAGTCGGATGCTGCGCGCCGCGCGCGTCGATTGGGCGCAGACGTCGTCCGTTGACGGGCGCCGGGTGAACGTGACCCTCAAAACGCGAATGCATGTACACTCTGCATGCTCCAACTCTCTACCACGCCGACCTGGCGATATAGATATTTTGACGGATACGCCGCTGGACACGGTGCGTTTATACGCGTGCGAATGTCACTCACTATTACGAATGCACTCGGATGAATAAGCGGATTTGTGAATAAGTCGATATTTTAGGGAGTCACTCCAAGTCCGCGAAATATCATTTTAATGATGTGAGTTAGGATTTAATGAATTAAATAAAAGTATTTATATATTCAACTTTTTTAAACGATTTATCAATTATGTCATTCATCAATCACTTTTTCCAATATTTCAAACTTAATTTTTTAAAAAAATCATTGATACATCAATTGCAACTTTGGTATAATTTTTGTATAATTCGTAATATTTTGTTACAATTGTTGCCAAAATGGCGATGAATATATCGATACTTCCCTCTTAACGCTTCAGATACGGTCAGTGAAGCACTGATATATCATACGAATCCTGTCGAATTGGCTGAACATCGAGCCGGGCGTCATTAAAATATCGTTAAAAAATTCCAAAATAATTTATACAGCCACGTTAAATTGTATTTTCTTTCTTTGTCTAAAAATAAATTTATTACGCACGTATTGTTCTTTAAAACAAAAGCAGATCCCAGTGTTCGTTCACACCAAAAATTTATCTGTCTTTAAAAGGTTATCGAGTAAAACTGTTGAATTTTTCGTATTTCTTTTTTCAACTGTGTTTGTATTAATGTAAAGTCGATAGACTCTGGCGGATAGACTGCTGTGTGGTATCACTACTACTCCTGTACGATACGAACGTGCAATTCATGTATCTTGTATGAATTTCTACGATTCACCATTCCAGTTTGTATAGGATCGAGGTTGTAAGCGACTGTCATACGCGGTTCCGCTTAATTGAGTACCGTTAGCCGACGATGGCTTTAAATTAATTTCTCTATAAAGCTAATCCAACCTTTTTATTCGTTTAAGTTACACATTACTCGGTGTACCAACGTGGTTTTGTATTTAAACGAGTTTGATGGAAAGGCGATATTGGAAAATTAAAGTTTCGTTATATTCACAAGCAGTTAAATTGGAATGTCAATAGCATTTTGGAAATTTCTCTTCTAATCATATATTTTTGACAGTTTAATTTCTAGCATTGTGAAGCTTACATGCGTAAATAGAATCAGGATTTTTTAACTTTATGGTTGTCGTCTGGCAGTAAAATTGTTAACATTTTTAATTTAGAAATATCTTGACCCTTGAGACATGACAAGAAATATATCTCGAGGCTTGATATTTCTCGATGGAAAACGTCGAGGAATCTTGAATCTCAATCTGTATGTAAGGGTGGTCCTTAATAAGGGTGACGGCATATTTAAACGATTCAGACCTTCAAATGAATTCCAAAAAAGTAAATAAAAAATATATCTAGTGGCAAACGTGCCTATAATCTGGCTTTAACTTTTATTTGGATAACACGGGGTTGTTAGACACTGATATTTACCATTTTTTTTATAAGGCCGCTAAGCGTTTAACAAATATTTCTTTCATGTTATGCGTTACCGCGTAGGTCAATGAAGTTGACGATAAATTTTGGAATGAAATCCCTACCACGATTCAGCATGCAATTTGAATTTCGAAATATTTTTATACTTCTGTTTCAGAATTTTGAATCCAGATTCGTAATCAATGACATAAAAAACTCCTGAGTATCGAGTTTTATCAAAATTAAGTCACAATTTCAGCCATTTTGATCAGCTATTTTGAATTTCTTAATCCTAATCTCTAATACGTAATCAGCGATCCAAAAACCCCGAATGAACTATGTTTCATTAAAATCGAACTACTTTATTCTCCAATTGTTTGGGGCACAGTCAAATTTTCCTTGCCGCTCAAAGATGTTTATAAGAAATAAATAAATAAATAAATAGATGAAAATCACATTAAAGTACCAGATTTTACGTTGAAAATAATGTAACGAAATTATGTGAAACAAGAATGCAAATTTGAAAATTGTATCCTTGTGTTTCTTCCCCATTTACAGATTCTCCTTTATGGGTTTATGGATTTATGGTTATCTCAATTCTGGCTTCCTCATGGGATAAGTGGTATTAAAATGTTCAATAGAATGAAAAATCAAGTAAAATTGTAAATTCCATACAGCTTATGCTGTATGAAACTGCTTATGCTGTACGAAATACCTCCCTTGATTGATTCTCGCCAAATCCAAGACGCATTTCATTCTCAATAAGATTTCTCGGCGTTTTGAAACATCTCAAGTATTCTGACATGAAAATCTCGATAACATTTTTTTCTACTAAAACAAAGTTTCTTTTACGAGAAACCAAAATGGTTAAGACTTCGAACCGAGACTTATTTTTCGTCTCATCTTATCTTGTCTTGCGGTATAACAATTCGAAACATAAGTATAAATCACAAAATATTTAATATTTAACTTGATGGTTATTATTTAGACTTAATTTTATATTTGGCTAAATATAAAAAATTTAGTATATTAATATAAACTGAAGAGAAATTGACGAAGATATCGTTGCGTAGATTTCTGGCAAACGCTTTACAGCCATTACGGGGGTCCTTAACCCCCGAGATATCTCGAAATAACTGTACAGTGTTCACTATATACAGTAGAAACAATGAGCCTATCTGCTGCGTCAGACGATACTACGTACAACGTGACCACAGTGAGATGTGGCTTGGGCGTGCTTTACTTACTTATAGTTACAGAGAGCAGAAAGTGATAACGTTTCTCACGACGATGACTACGACCACGAGACAGAAATGCTACGCGAACACTGTGATTAAAAACTTTGCACATTTATAACATTACCGTTCATTTCTCTAATAAAAAAGAACTCTAACACCATTTCATTTCGGAAAATATCTCTATCGCATCACCGCTCGATTATATTAAAAGGCTGCCAGGTTATAAACCTGCCACACAAGACTTCTTACATAAAAATCAAATTGGTTTGCCACTGCATATGTCAAATCTTAATAATTAATCAAAAATACCATTTCAAAAGTACACAACATTTAATATTTCAATAAGTGATATTTTTTTTGTAGTCCAGTACATCGTCGCTAATATATATATTTTTCTTATTTGAACTTGTAGCATTTAAATTACAACGATGGACCAAATTGGTTTTCCAAGGTGTCATTTTCTTTCCAAGAAGACTCTGTCTGATCCGAGTATAGATATTTCTACTTGAAACTCTTACGCAGAAGTTACAAAGAAAATTTAATAAAATATTAATTCGAAATGAAATATTTACTACAAAAGTAGTCCTCGGACCGGACAGAGACTTTCTACAACGCGAAGACTACAACAAGTTGAAAATAGTAAAAATAATACAATAAACAACAATAAAATTTATTATTTGTGCTAATCGAGTGATGTTTTTTTAATGATATCCCAAGGTTTCATACGTCCAATTGGAATGTAATTTCATTTGCATGATATTCAGACAGCCTCCTTAATGCTCGAGAAAAGTCTGCACTTAATTCGCGATTTCGCATACATTCATTAGTAGAAACAGTAGTAACTGACGCATTATATAGAAACAAAATCGTTCTCGGCTGAGTAAATCACGAGCAGCGTGTTAACGCACTCCGTCTTTGGCAAAAACTTGGTTTTCACCCGCGTTGAAACTACCATGGAAACAGGTTGAAATTTGATTCTCCGTTGTCGAGGATGCACACAGGGAATATAGTGAACTTTCGAACTTCTCGGAGAACCGGAAAAGTAACCTAATGACGTTTTCATAAGCGTGTTATGTTTTCGACGTGATCGCGATTCACAGAAGGCGAATCCATCGAAGCGAAGTGACGCTACAACGCATGCAGATCGTGGTACCTTCCAACTCCTTTCACAGTCTTGCATCCATTTCGCACAGCCAACCGTGCGATATGAAATATCTCTAATAATAACAATGAGTAGGAGCTTGAGTGAAACTTCAGAAGCTTAGAACTTGGGAAGCATCGATTAACGCACGAAGCAGGATCATCCTCGTTACTGCTAATTCAAACGTCTAATATGAGTTTGGGACTTTGCTAATACAATACGTAAAGTTTCTGCCAGTTGCAGGCATCATTATCATGATTTTCGTACCTAAAATAACTTGTTCGAATTACCCGAGTGGAAAATCTGTATCGTTACATCTATAGCTCGAATCGAGTCACCCGAAAGTCATGTTAAGAACGATATTTATCATGTCATGACATCAACAATACCTGATTGGCTGTAGTTGTAACGCCGCAGATTTGGTACTCGAGTAATCATGGAACCAGTTAGATGGATTGCTAGGGTGATTAATCAGTTTGTCACTAAGGCAAATAATGTTGATGCGCCTTGCGGATATAAACGCAAGGACTAAGGAATACAGAAGATGCATACTAATTGTCGTAATCTTCAGAGATAATTGGCGATGTTCCTCGTTATATTCCTCGTCGACAGGAACAAACCCTGCTTTGTGAAATCATTGAACATATCGTTTGTAGAAAATGGATTGATTCTTCAAACCCACGGAAATTGTACTTGAAAAAGTAATTTTAAGGTAAACTTATTATTCTTTTCAAGTGTACGAATCGATAGGGGTGAGAGGGACCAACGATTTTATTTTAAAAAAGTGCATAGGACAAAAAAAATGTATCAAGTGTTGCGTACGATTGATTGTTCCGTACAATCGATTGTACGTAACGGTGTTCACATCGCGAGAAAAAATTCCCAGATTCGAATACACAAAATTGTTTCATATTTAAATAAATAGAAAATATTAATGAAAAAAAAGGAACTTTTACAATTTGTTATATTTGGATCTACGGATTTTTCAATCGATGAGAAACACAGTTTTTTATTGAAGTTGGTAGATCCTTCAAAGAAGTTCTTACGAAAGCCGGATTCGAACTAATCTCCTTCTACATTTTAATAATAACAACAATATTCAATCGAAATGTGCTTTAGAATAGTGAGAGGTTGTTGAATCTGGAATAATCGTTTAAACCTTGAAAATAATCTCGAGAAATATGCACTGAAAGAGATAAAAAATAACAAGTGGTAGAATTTACGTAGATGAAGGAAACTGTAAACAGGGTCAATTGTGTATAACGCAACACCGCGGTGCGATCGCATGATCTTACGTGTAACAAATTAGTAACGCCGATTGGTCTATTACAGAGGAGATAATATTAATTTCAAGGCAACTATTGCCATATACTAACTGTCATATATAAATATTGTACATAACATTTCTTCGGTAACTCGTCGGTATTGGCGAACGTAATGAACCGATAAACGCAAAGACTCTCGTTATTGGCCGCGGATTGTCGCGTCTACACGTCACACGCATTAAGATACGTCGAATATATTGCACAGATTTAATATTCCCTACCTGATCGTTGTGTCCACTCGTGACAAAACGTATTACAAGTAACACAGGGGTGACTAACTCATTATCTAGGACGTATGTCGAGGTCCTGAACGTTGTAACATATCGTCCGTTCGCACAACTCCTTCGTTGTATTCCAAGGTTATCGCCGATAATATACCGACGTGGAATATTCATTGTGTAAATTGTCTCGACGTACTCGAACAATATATCGTTCGCTTTGAAGAAATGTCTGAATCTAGCGACCTGCTGATTTTCCACTTTTACTTAAGAGCGTGAATACGAGATCCATGAGATCAATGTCAAAGGCACTTACTTTTGTATAGCGCATTTAATAATCAGAAGGTGTAAATATCGGTACAATCCCGAAATTTTTACGTTCGATTGTAAATCATAAAATTATTAAACACCAGACACTAATTCTCGTTTAAATATTTTATTTAATTTCTGGACGTTCGATAGCATGAATTTTTATATATTGATTCTGAATTTAGAATCGTCGATCTTACGATTTGAACTATGGATCGATTTCATTAATCGGTTTATCGAAAAATTGCAGAATATCATTTATTGCCATTAGAATTAATCATCTTTTTTTCTGTTGTTGCAGGTAAGCAATAAGTCGTCATCAGTTTTCTCTGTGCTATATTCGAGTTCATAAATCAGTGAGTACACAAATAGATAAATCCCATGGAAGAAATGCATTTCTAAATTATGCATCTACGCACGTTTATCTCCAATAGAAATGAAAGAGAAGTTAATATTTGGGAACATCGATTACCAAAGCAGCTATAAATTTTGTGTCGAAAATATAATTTTTGCTTTCTTGTAGAGGAAGCTATGTTTTCGTAAAAACAAAAAAAATATTCTCGAGATTTTTATGTCAGAGTTCTTTAAAAATTCCAAAACATCGACAAATCATAGAAAAATATGGCCGTGTGCGCGCCCGTGATGAGCTTACAAAAGTGAAATGGATATATTTCGGGAACGGATTAATCGATCATTCTGAAACTTTGCATACGTGTTAGGTCACAAGCCCCGTCAGTTTGCTGTAATTTTTTTACCAAATCGGTAGGGGGTGTTTCATTTTATGGTTGTTTGAATTTAAAAAAAAAAAAAAGGAAGTACGCTCTCTAACTTTCAAATATTATTATTTATCGAATTAAAACTTTCTACATGAATAGGCCAAGGGATAAGGTTGATTGGTATTGAGTTCGGTACGAATCGATCGAGGCGTTCAGATTTAATACAATCATTGATCTTTGTAATTTTTCGGAAAAAAATTTAAAAATCAATATTTCTTCTAACTTTCGTAAATTTTCATCTATCAAACTGAAACTCGACATACAAATTGGTTAATGGACGAGGATACTAGGTATTAAATTCGATAAATACCGATTAAGGGGTTTAAACTTTATGAAATTTGCAATTTTACCAAATTTTTGATTTTCCTGAAAATGTTATTACCACTTCCTCTATGAGAAAGCTAGAATTGAGATAACTATTTCCTGTAGAGGAGAATCTGTGAGTTGGTGAGAATCACGAAGAAATGTGAAAATTACAAATTTACACGCCTTGTTTTATATGGATGCACATCATACCGGGTGGTCGATTTAAGTAAAGACATCGAAATATTTCGAAAAATAAGCATCGTAGGAAAAAATATCTCAGATGAAGAGTTCATATTTTTAAGGGGGCAATTGACTCGTGCTTGAAATTAGACCGCCCTTGCCTCACTCCTTATAAGGGGGCGGAAGGCAACTTTGCAATTTTAAATGAGAAACCTTATTTTTTATTACAGATTCGGATTCTACGCTACAAAATAAGTTTCAGTTTCAGACCAAACCTACGTATTTTGTAATGTAAAATCCGAAACTGCAATCACAAATAGGGTTTCCTATTTAAGATTTCAAAGTTACCTTTCGCCCCTATCAGCGGTGGTAGCAGCTTAATGTAACACGCGTGAGCTGTCCCCTCAAAAATATGAACTCTTCATCTGGGACATTTTTTCGTTCGATGTTTAATTTTTTTATATGCTACAACTATACGCGTAGTATAAGAAAAATATATTGAGGATATATCTATCGCGCGTCTAAAGACTATTGAGCTTATCCGCTAATTAACGTCCTTATAACATTTGATTTTTTTTTTAAATACGCCTCAAAGATATCTTAAATATAAAATTCCAGATGAAATTCGGTCAGCGTTTAAATACTAGATAAATAATTTTTTTAAATGTCTTTCAAATTTATCTAACTTAATGTAATTTATTTTTGTCGTTAATTAATTATTCAGTTACGTTAACGCAGAATATTTATTAATAAAATGGTATTGAGTCATGGTGTAAATGTCTGATTGCACCAGATCAGAATATTGGAGATTGTTAGATAGTTGCGTGAAAAATTTGCTCATTAATAGAAATCTTTTAATTAACTTCCAATTTGTCCGTAGGAACACGTGCGTTATGTGTTTAATATCGATGAAAAAATCTGACGTTGAGTTTTCGTTACTGATGTTTGTCAAAATGGCCAAAAGTCGCATGAAAAATTGTTCGTCCGTTAATTAATTTTATTTAATTGAGATGACGAATTATTCCTTTTTCTCATAGAAAAATTTCTGCGAACGACGGACCGAACGAATGAGAAAGTAACATGCAGGGTTTTACTCTGCATCTTTTTTTTTTACGTTTCGAGCAGCAGATCTGCCATATTTTCTACAAATTTTCGTCAAAAGTTAAAGAAAAATGAGAGAGTTATAAGGTAAAAAAAAATCAATATATCTTCCTTCCATCAGAAAGAGTTCGACGACTCTTGTCCTGCATGCTGTAGAAACTCGTGATATCGTAATAAAGTATAAAAATATAATGATCACCGTGATCGGGCAAACAAAATAGAATATAACGTCAATTGACTGACCCAAAAAAAAGTACATACTCGGTAAAAGGTCTGAACCGAGTAAAAAAGCAATCACTGCCAAAAAGTTCGTTCGTCATACGAACAATAGAGCTCCACCAATAGCCAATAAAGGTTCGACAACAGCTCGCCACATCGCAATTGAACGACGGCAAGCATCAAGTTCGTGGCGACGAGGAGTAACCGTGGCAATCGTAGAACGAATAAAGATATAAACAGTGACGCCGATAGAACCCTGATCATTTGCGAAACCGGACTTATCTTTTTCGCCAAGATTGCAGAGCTTCACTGCTACTTAAACTCAGATAAATCGTGTTATGCCTGACAAATATTAATCTTCAAATATTTATCATCCGTCCATGCAACTATTTTTATAGTTAGCGTAACTGCTATTATTATTACCATGTAGTTACGATAAAAGTGTAAAAAGTTAATGTTACTTGATGGTAATCGCGGGACGACGAAAGATATAGATAAAAACGACGATGGAACCTTGACCATTCGCGAAACCGGGCTTACCTTCTTCGTCAAAATTGCACAATTTTGATGCCACACTGAGCCTAAAAAAATCGTGGTACGTTAACCTGGAAACTATTGATCTTCAACTATTTGTTGTTAGTTCATGGAACTATTTATATATTTACCATAATTATTTTTATTGTTACCGTGTAGTTATGTCAACAATAGAAAAAGTTACCGCACTTATTGTTAATATTGAGGAAAAATAGTTTCCAGGCTTACCAAATATTTCTCAGAGTGTAGCACCGAGCCTTTCTCCTACTTATTTTTATTTCTTTACTCCCTACTCGAGTTCTTCTACGCGAAAGCGTACTTTGGGGTGCAACGGTCGCTCCGCGCAACGACGCACCCTCGAGCACGATTCTCCCACATTTATAACGGATGCTACGGTAGGCGTATCGCCGATGTACACACTTTTGCATCTACGTGCACAGTGAGGATTCGAAGAAAAAATTACTTGTTTTGAAAATTACACATTTCTCTCATTGTATTCCATCTTTGTGTTTTAAATAATTCAAACTTCAATTTCCACACATCTTAGTAGCACGAAAGTAATAACATTTTTAAATAAAACCATTTAAGTTATAAGAAAGTTGTATTTATAATTGAAATATGTCCCAAAAAAAAGTGCATAGTTAGTGATTTCACACTGTAGACTATAAATTTTTAGTGATTTATATTTCATAAAGAAATTTGTGAATTAAACATAATTTTCAAGTCTAAATCTACATTTTCCTACACGCCATGGTCAAAAGTTCACCCTACATGCATGTACTTGCATATTCTTTCTTTGGTTCTTGTCGATCTCATTCTACATTCCTCTGTACTCGCCGTCATCGTCTTCGACGTCAACATCGTCGACGTAGACATCGTCATAGAACTACAAGCAGTAGCAGTGGTAGTAGGAGCGGCAATATAGTGGCACGCTCAACGTCGGCGATCGGGCGTCCGGCCCGGACCTGCCACAAGACGGACTGCAGTGCGCAGAGCCAGGGAGTGTTTACTATTTTAGCGCGTGCGCGTACCGTATACGTATTTCGGATGGGGTGGGGGGAGGGTCAACCCCACGGCACGTCCGCTATACTACCGACACGACTTCTCTCTGTACACGCGACCTCGATGAGTCGGCTCACAGGGCAGTTGGCGGCATCGCGACGCCGCGCACCAATACAGTTTATACAACAGAGAAGGGGTAAAGAGCAGCATCAGCAGGCTAAAGAAGCAGAAGCATAGTCCAAGCTCAAGCCAAAGTGGTAAGAGAAGTCTTGCTTTACCGGATAGAATACGTAGTACAGAGGTAGAATACATGTACAGTAGAACTCTGCGTAAGTCATAGATATTTCCATTGACGATGAGAATAAAAAATGTTCAGTTGTCTTGAAGGTTGACAACGAATAGCAGGAAATTAAAAAATTTATTTTAATAACACCATGAGGTAATAGGTATGTGATAAGTTTTCCTTGTATTCAAAGTTATAATTCTTTAAAGTATTTTTTAAAAAATTGAAATAAACGACATTAATTCTCAATCGGTTTTAGCGAAATGGAACTTCCATAAAAAATTGATAACGATTGGTCTTTAATCGCCATTTTGAATATTTTTTTTACGATATATGCCACGAGTGCAAACCATTGAAAAGCAAATTAATAAAAATACATTTTTTCATACAAAATTACGTAATATGTAGATAAAGGTCTATAACTTATAGGTGATCGGACTGTAGGTAATAGAATTCGTGAGAGGGACGAAAAGAGCGTTGGTGGGGGTTTGAGAAAGGCGGTGCATTCAGCATGCATCCAAAGGTGATGCATTTCAGGTGGAGAAGTTATACGTTCCCCTTCTTCGTCGTGTACTCGCTGCCCCCCCCCCCCTGCAATCGAGCGTTTCCTATTTCTCCTCTGTTGCTACTACCACCAGCGGGTGCGACTTCCACCACCTGCATCAGCTGCATCACTGCACTGGTGCACGTTGCACACTATAGTTGTAGATGCACCGACGGTAACGTCACTACCACAACCTATTCCACCTCCTTCTCTGGATGCAGGATAGACGATAGAGACGGAGGGACAGCGTTCCGACTGTTTTTCTATGTGCCCGTCTTCCCCTTCGAACACTCTGTGCCTCCCTCTCACACCCCCAACCACCGTTTCTTTAGACGACGCGAGAGGAGAAGGATGTCGTCGCAACGACCACCACGACCGGGACTACCCCACCATGCCGTCTATTTAACCAACGCATAACGTTTGTCGTCATCGTCGGTATGTTAGACGTGTATAGGTATTAGCTATTATAGTGTACTCTAGATTTGTGGGAGTATGCGTGGAGCGTTAACGTTCGTGTGTGAATCTGTATGTACCACGTATTCGTACACTCAGTGCGAGTAGAGAAAGTTACAGCGGATGCAGCGACACTGGACGCTGATGACTGATCTCTAGGGACAATGCACGATTAGTAACTACGAGTATAACGTATTATTTTATGCAGTCCCTAGGTCATGGATTTGACGTTTATTTCTTAATGTCAAGAAAAAAAAAAAAAAATCAGAAAAACCACATTTTATCGATTCTCCTATTTTTACAAAAAAATATTTAACGATTACTTGAGAAAGCAATTGAATATCAATAAAATGTGTATAACTTTATTTGACAATTTAACTTAATTTATTTTCCTTAAAAATAATATATTTTATGAGATATTCAAGATTTAGACGTATATTTCATCACACTGAAAGTACCTTTGTCGTTTCTTTTAATTCTAAAAAATTCAAATAATTTATTTTACAATTTATTTTTTTCTATTCGTCGGTATTTGTATTTATTTGTTTATTTGTTTTTTATACGGACACTTTATTGACTATTAATGCGATGCTTGTCAATCGACTAGCTTGCAAATTGCGTTGTCAAACGAGTTATACCGATTATGGTCTTCTTGACGATCGACAGGGAGAGCTATGAGGCTTGTTCCACGTTCGTAAACAGCATATGCTACACACTCGCTATAATATTATGTACGTACTGGTCAATCATAACACGCATAATCCATCGACGTGCCTCTTTGTTACACATAGTGTATACAGCGAGGATACTGTAGCATGCAATATATATGAACTAACCTGGTGCTCGTTGAAGCATAGGATTATAAGCAAACTCCGCCGATTATACGTTAGATTGTGATACAAATAAGCACGATAAATTCTCTCCGTAATAAATGCAACGATCATGTCCTCGAGCTTATCCAATAGACATATCGATACGTTTGCTAAAAGTGATTTTAGCTCGAGGTAGCAAATTGAAAGTATCCGAAAAGCAGCCGTCGAGGAAAATAAAAGTAGCTGTAGCGCCTTGGTATCGGTAGTTAGATAAGTCGTAAGAAATTTTTATTACTGTTGATTGTTTTTAAAAATATCTATCGGCTATCGTGCATCTGGAGAGTTTAATAAAAACAATTATTATTATGCGTGAGCGCACGGTTGAAAATGTTGCATTTGTATCACCGAGCTCATTGTTACAATAGCAACTCCACTTAATCGTTTTTATTTGTGCTCTTCATTAACGGGCAATGTTTCTTTGCTCAATCTATCCTCGAACTATTCATTTCTCGCGACGTAACATTCTGTTAATTATTCATAATGCAATGTAACTCGCGTTCTTGTCGTACGTCGTGTGTTCTACAGAGGCTTTTGTTAGCGAAAGTAATGACAGTCGCAAGTGTACGAACCGTCAGTGATTAAAGACGAAAGTACCCGACGTAACGTTACCAATTTTTTAGTCGTTCTATCGTTAATATTATACTTTCTTTAAAGGAATACATTCTTCAATGTTACATAAGCTTAAATAAGTGTAAATAAGTTTTGAGATTATTGCTCATTTAATAGAAGTTTGCATCCACTGGACATCGTTGATACTTCTGTGGTCGTCAAAAAATAAAGTTTTTCTATTAAATTCAATTAAAAATATAAATATATCACGAAATTTATTTGTTTTTTAAAACTATTGCACAGTTTAATATATTCGCAAAGATATTATACTCGCATCAGGATCTTCGTTGACTATTATTCAACCCCTTAAATATTAATCCTGTAAGTACACGTTGCTGCAGAATGAATTTATAGCATCATTATTCTGATGGTAAAAAAGAAATTAACCATCTTTATTGGCATTGTTATTATAACTAAAAAAAAAAAAGAAAGAAAATCAAGGTTAATCGTTGCTAGAACAAAGTATCCGGCACTTGAAGGATAAATGAAAAATTCCATCGTAAAAAAGTTCTTGCGATCGTATAAAATCCCAACACCACAGGAGAGTTAAAACTGATATAACACTAAACATCTCATTACAGCTCTCTTGTTTTTTTGGATCATTTTACAGATTAAAAATATTGTAATATTTGCAGTACGTCTCGAGGCGCATAACGCGGATTATTTAAAAATCTTTTCCTATCATTTAGAGATCTCGATGACTGGTGTTTCTTTTCTGCTTTTATTTTCATGGTGATACACCCTCATTGATAAATGTATCTTGAGCAACAAATCACAGTAAACTATTATATTCAAGCATCACGATTGATAGGTGATCAATGTAGCGATATGTCCGCATTTTTGTATGTCTAGTACCGCTTGTTTTCGACTTTCAGTGTACGCGAAAACAAGATAGGGGTTATGTAATGTTTTCCACCAGTGCAATTGCAGTCGTAGTTGGTTGGTTGGTTGGTTGGTTGGTTGGTTGGTTGGTTGGTTGGTCGGACGTCAACGACGACGACGACGACCTTCCTCTATGGAAAGGATGGATCTGAAATAGCAACGACCCGAATATGGGTCAACATGCATTGTAGCTCACGCCCCGATGCGACCCTCTTCGCGCGCAGACCCGCGCCTCGGACCCGACCGCAAACTGCAGGCTGCCTCTCGCGTTTTATGCTCGAAAATAGATGCCTTATCAACGTTGCAGAACCTCTCGGCCACGACACGTATCCACTGATCGAGTGTAGTACATATAACATACAACGTAAGTACACCTGAGCGAACTGTACTACAGACTGGCAATCGGTCGATCTCCGCCGTTCAAACTTTTACTACGCTGCAACTTTATTTTTCGAACTTTCCTTTGATAAATGCAACGTTATAAATAATGAAAATGATGGAACTCTGTAAATTACTTAAATAATTGATATTCGAATATACTTGTTTACTTTTTGCCGATATCCAAGTGTACACTAAGGGTTGGATCTAGAAGCAGTTACCACATATAAGAGGAAAACTGCTATAGAGTCAGTTGATAGCATCGGACTATGTTGCCACCTGTCAACAAGTGTGAGATTAATCGATAATTTTTATGATGTAAACAAGAATAATTACCGTAAATATCATAAGAATTATGGGAAAATCTCACGCTTGTTGACAGGTGGCGCCACTATAAATATTACTTGGTGACAGCAATCTTTTTAGTTATATGTTAATCAGGTTATATGTTAATTTTTATTACATCTTTCTCTATAATTTTTCATCATGGATCATGTTTATCTAATAATTTACTTTTCAATCCTTTTATGCATTAAATAATTCAAAATTTTTTTACAGCTTTAGATTAGTAAGAACTAACGACGATTAATTTATCGAAAAGTAAAGAAATTTAATTATAACCCTGGAAATATTAAACGTTCTTTTTTATTTTTCGATAAATGACATTTTTCATTAATATTAAAAAAAAAAAAACTTATGAATAAACAAAATGTGTAAAAGGTATTTATGATAGAAATTCTTCATGCAAATGTGAATTGAGATTTATAAAGGCCACGCGGAATTAAAAAACCGCTCGGACCAAGGACATTAATACTTTATCGACGAAAGTCGTTTACGATTGTAAAGATCATCGGGCGAGAGATAAATAACTTTCATGTGTCAGAGGAAGTAACATTTTTATTCTCCCCCCCCCCCCCCGCGGCTGGTGACGGTCGTTTGGCGTAATTTGAAAATTGGTGTCTAGGTGTGCGAGCCCTACCTTCTGACATATCTACGTGCGATGCGATCAAGCTATATATACACGTGCACATCGAGCATAGATGCTTATGAGAGCTATAAGAGATACATACATCGATAGTATGTGCTACAGACCAAGAACCGAAGCACTTGCGCACGTAAAAGCGAGTGAGAAAGAGGGATGGAGGCAAAAGGTATACGATATACCTATACTCGGAGTCTATGTCGATAGACGTCAGGAGGGAGGAAGAGGCACGAGGGTGAACTCGTGAGATATTGGCGGGAGAAGCGAGGAGAAGAGGGAGGAACGGGACGTTGGGGTAGGTCAGGCGAAAGCACGAAGCGCACTGGTAACGGACGTACGCGCAGCGGGGAAGCTCAGCGGCCGTGGAGAGTCAGGATAGGGAGGGAAGAGGTTGAGCGGAAGGAGGAGGTGGAGGGAGACTCGAGCTTGCGGGCCAGCGTTCCTCAACCTTTGCCCCAGAATGCCCCTCATAACACTGATATGCAACGCTTAACCATTAATCGCGAATCGTTTGCAATTTCGCCGCTTGTGCTTGACACGTACGTGCATACCGCATGTTCTGTTCTATACTTTACCGTGGGATATAGAAACACGGGGATTCGTGCGCATATACATTGGAATGCATCCTTGCGATGGTGACGGACTTAAGCTCCTCGTATATTATATTTATTTTCTCTTCATTTGTATTTATTGACATTTATCTATATTTATCTAAATCACTTCTGTAAGTACTTCTGTAAGAAATCAAGTTTTATTGAAGAAAAAGATTTATTAGTAACTTTATTGCTAGATATACATTTTTTTTTTAAACAGACGAGTGCTCGGAGATGTGCGGAATGTTATGTTCTTATGATGATGATCTGTGTCTTGTGTAGTCGAAATTTTATCGTGTGTGCATCCGGGACACATATATAAATAATCGTGAAACATCAATACTTGCACAGTTTGAAATTAGAGCACGGGTGCCCCTCCCGTTCCGTTTAGTCTTTTTCCCCACTCTCTTCCGTTCCCGTAATTGCCTCCTCGCAACACGCTGTTACCGATGATATGGCCTGTCCTTCGCCTATGCCGCGGTTGCATAACGAATTGCATCGGGACCCTCCTCCTTTTTCCCCTTCTCTTCTTCCCTCTTCTTTACGCCTCTCCTTTGTACTACTACTTCTCTCTGAGCTTTCCGTGCATTGTAGTTATGGATTTACCACGTGGATCTCAAAGCCTTCACGTGCAAACGATTTTTTATTATATTCAAGAATACTTCACTGAACATAGACTACAATACAATCACTAAAGGATTATTCGTTAAACCGAACTCTCATTAGCATAGTATCTCGTTCAATTACATCAATTTAATGATATACAGCAAACCTGTAGAATAAAAACAATTCACCAAAAGTCCTTCAATTGTAATAAAAAAAATGTATATCTAAGCTATATCCACTCGAGTAAATTGGTTTACCAGTGAATTCAATGAGAAAAATCTTTATTTTCTTTCCCAAAAAGCCAGTGGCTCGATTTTACGGAAACTCGAATCCGTTTCTATGTTCTCTGATAAACCGTTCACAAGCTGCCGAGTTCTTCGTACACCAAATTCAATCGTACGTTTAGTGAATATACATTTTTTATTTGTGATTCTACATGAAATTTTCTGCAATTTAAACATTGAACGATTATGAAAAAAAAACGAGCATCGAATATGCAAACGCGTATTATAAGCTTTTTTTTTACCGAACCTGTGCATATGTTTTTTTTTCCGTTGATCACGGATTCCTCATTTTCTCAGAGACGAAAAAATGTATTTATAAAATAATTAAAAAACGTGAAGGACTCAAACTACTTGCGTTGCAAAAGGTCTCAAAAGTACAAATAAAAAGGCCTACAATTTCGAATATTTTCAGTTGAAATTGTACGGCCATTTTAGTATGATTTTCCAAAATTTGAATAATCGGTTAAACTATTTTGTCTCGGTCGGCTGTAAAATTGACAACCTTTGATATACCGAACCGTTTATCACAGTTGAAACTGACTTTGTACCTTGCACTTAATCTACGTACGTGACAACGACATATCGCCAATAACATCAGAGGATTCTTACTAAACGTATCTACATTTCTTCGGTAATAATTAGGGATAGTAGAAGCGTCGAGGCAAAGGCATTGGCGGCGGGGCATTGCTGCCGGGAAGGATAGTTGAGGATTGTCCGTATGAAACGTGTGGCGACTGCCGGTAAGCGAATCGAGTCGCTGTGACGACTGACCCAGTTACTCAGCACGGAGGTAATGACCGATACTACACCTAACCCTCCGACGGAACGCACCTCCCGCGCGCTTTGCGCTGTTTCGAATCCCTACCCTTCGACGCCGCTCTTCCACGCCACGACTCGCAAAGCCTGCTGCTTCGTCCCACCGTCTCGTCTCACCATCGGCTTCCCCCACGCTCTCCAGCGACCATACCACTGGCTGTTTGCGGCCAACATAGTCCATGACCAGCACTCTGTACCTCCTGCTCTTTCTCACTCACTTTTCTTTCCTCTTTCATTCGTTCGTTTGGTGCTAGTGATCGCTAGAAGGTTTGCACGCTTTACATTCTTCTCTGCCTTATACTTTTATGCGCTTTCTATCAATCTTCCTTTTTTTTCATTCTTGTACACACGTTCTTCTAAACTTATTTTTTTTTACACTAATTGTGACAGTTAATCGCGATTTTTTACTCATTAACGTTCTTGCCAAAGCTGGTAAATTAGATTTCTTTTTTTTACATACTTTGACGATAAACAATAAATAAATGACGAACAATTTTATTGCCAAATTGAAGGACAAGCAGCTAATTCGAACCGACGATTATTACAAATATTGTGACAAGCTTTTCTATGGTAACCGTTAATCGAGTATTAACGAGGATTCTGTCAGAAAATTGTTAAGTAAATTGTCCGTCTACTTAACACGACTCTAGTATCTACGGTATGCTCTTATATACGTTCATTTGTGTATCTCAACACAATCTTCTTCGTGATTCTAGCCTACTTCCTTACTCACGTTACTTTAGTCACGGCATCTCAGGAATAAACGCCAGTATAATTTGTTACAGGGAGTTCCTGGAGAATTCGCGCTTCCCTTTCCTAACCCGGTCTGCTATATTACGTGCATGCTCCACTTAAGGGTCGATGGACAGAAGCCGCTGGTATATATGGTTCCAAGAATAAATGGTCGTAGCTCCCACGTCGAAACGAACAGAATAGAACTCTGTTGTAGAACGCGAAGTTTTGGTTGAGATCAAATTTAGGTTCTTTAGTGTTTCTTTAGAGCCAATAATGTTCTTCTATACACGTTTCAAAAGATTGTTTATAGCAACGAAACTATCAGTTAAATAAATATATTTTGCAGATTAAATTTTACCATAAATTCATTCAGAATTATGTAGATACGATCTTTAATGTTTAAAACTCAATAGCAGGTATACAATAATGAATAACTTAGCTCAAAAGTCGATCTTTGTGTCATTCGTTCATGAAATTTCTCGACAATGTGACAAATAACAACAGTGAGACACAAATTTTTTTACTGCAATACATTTATTTACTATGCAGGATAGATAAACAATGACTGTCGGCATTTATTGTAGATATATAATTTTTTTCCTTACTAAGTTTTACTAATTATTATTATATAAGTATTGAAGACAACACCCTGCTTGCACGATGCATGTAAAATGTAATCGCATGCCGCGTGTTCGCATTGCCACGTCGCGTCGTAGCGCAAGATCTGGGTCAAGAGAGGTGTTTGGAATCCTTGAATCATGATCGTTCAAAATACAAAAAAAAAATGCGCTGAAACTCTGCAAACAGATTCAGTAATTCCAGAAGCTATAGCGTCACGGCCTCGATACAAACATGAGGTCGCAACCGGCAGAACTCTCCTGATGTCAAAGCTTATAGTTATTATATCTCCGACGACGAGATAGACTCAACGAATAAAGCAGGATAGAAAAAGTTGGCAGCTGAGTGTATATATGTGAACAGCCGTCAACAAGTGCGCGTCGCGCGCTGCAGTCCTCGTAGGCAGCGACCGAGAGCGCTCGATCGCCCCGTGCACTTGCAGTTTTATATTGTAGGTCAGAGTCAAGTTTCTTCTACTAATATACCACTCTGCGCTCTGTAGTTACGTTCCATCTGATGACGACTGATGCAACATTCGTTGTTTGTAACTTTCCATGAATCAGAACTACCGCCTATCACTCGGCAAACACTGTAATATCGGACGAGGAATGTTAAACAAAAAAATGTTATCGTTACATCATCAAAGAAATCATCGTTACGCATATCAAATGATCGTACAAACATCATGGTGATTCCAAAAATAAATAAAAAAAGGCAAAAACACCTAAATGTGTAATTATTCAGTCCACGCGATTATAAATCATCTTAAACATTATTAAATAATTATGGCAATTAATATGGAATTGAATATAGGGAAACTAATGGTAACTTTAAGCCAGAGACATATCGCGTAGTTGATCCATGTACGGTGAGGTTGAGGCAATTAAATTATGATTGGTTTAACATGACTATGATTGGCTCAACCTCAAGTTGAGTACGTTCCGTTAAAATAGCGTCGTTTTTATTGTGGATTATAGGAATTGTGAAAAATAAATAATGCATAAAATATCAATATATGGGGGCGTTGGAGATTCCATAATAATCTACGGCACTTCCCACGAGAATCGCTGTACACTACTCGCAAAGCGTCTTCGATAACGAACTAGGCCGGCAAAAAGAGCCGGCGATATACTTCGAAAGTAGGTGAAAAAATGGGTTGGCTAGCGATAGCGAAGTTCGCATTGCACTGGAATAAATAGTATGTACAAAAGTAGAAGCTGCGGGGATTAGTTGTAGCTGGGAGTGTAAGCTGCCCCTGGGCGTGCAAGCAAGTGTTGTATAGTGAGTGTAGAGTGCGCAGCAGCAGCACTGGCAGCACGAGAGCTTACGTAAGTATTACAGCGAGTGCAGGGAACTATGGGCTCACAGAGCTCTTCGAGTATATAACAGACACGAGCTGCAATCGAAGCCACAGCATAGGGCAAGGCTCACGGTTTCTATATGGTTAAATCGCTCGCGGGGTATTTCCACAGTTTGTCGATGAATTCAAGTTTGCTTGTGGTAATTTGTTGCAATTCAGGATTCTAAGCGGATACGGACGAGAATGAGAGGAAGGCATTCGATTGAAGAGAAAAAAAATATATCAATTCCTAAAACAATAATAAATAATATAATAATTTGTCAAATTAAATGTGAAAACTGGAAATATTTTCTTTTCGTTGATCCGATGAGATATTTGTACGAAAATTGCATAATACTCAAAGTATTACGCATTTTTCATTAGGCACGACACTCGATGTATTGTACATGATTTAAGTTAAAATTTGTTTAATTTTGAGAATATCAAGCCTATTATTTCCTGAATTATCTAGGCACGAAAGAATCAATTTTTAAAAAATGAAAATAATAAATCTCCGAGTAAATAATAATATGCAAAGATTATTAATTCTTTTCTTCTTATCGATACGTAGTTGATCTAATGAACGTATACGTGCGATGTACAGTACTCCCGATAACGCATCTACTTCTATGATATGAACGCTGAACCGGCATACAAACGTACATACGAACGCGCGGCATCGACCGCAGACGCGAGTTCACGCTGTGACCCACATTCGCGATATTAACCCGAACTTATTCGTTGTATTACGCGTTTGTTTTCCGAGGTTGCCTGAATTCGCGTAAAACACTGCATAGTAATTATAATCATATTTACGTATGCAATGGAATATTTCCTACGATAAAAAATTCTTCCAAATTTCTGGATGCAATTTCGTTCCCGGACAACCAGAAGCCGTGGACGAATAACGTCAGTCAGCTCACCACCGACTCTCACTGCAACGCGGGTCGATGTATTCTCGGCTGTTTATTTAGGCCACGCGAGGTGAATCTCGCGGTACTCCCCGTCTTCCTCCCGCACTCGTCGCACACCAAGAAAAGGATTTGCCGTTGCATTATTTGACGAGGATATAAAAATGTATTCCAGTTTATTTTATTTAAAACTATTTTTCGTATTTGATCAATTACGCTACGTACAACCGTACAAAGTTTAATCGATTCAATTTAACAATAAAATTCTGTTACAATGTTGCAGAAACAATTGGTTCATTTTATTTAATTAATTATTTTTATTTTTATTGTTTCTACATTTTCATTTGAATTATTCTGTGCAAAAATACGTTTAATTACGAGTGTATACGTTATGTGATAATATTACAATTTTGCGATTAAATATTACAACTTTCGACGCAAACCCCAGAACAAAAATCTGTAGCGTTACATTCTACGCGAATCGGGCACTGCTAAGACCCTGTAAAAGCCATATCTAATCTAACATGGCCTTAACGATGCCTGATTCGCGATGGATGTAACGCTGGAGATTTTCACCTCAAGAAAGTTTTGAAACTCGAGAAAATCCTATCAGGCATCTTTCAGAAGCATCAATGAACCTCCCGTCGTCTCAATTGATTGAGTTTAAACCATGAATCGAATGCATCAAGCTGCAGTAGTTAGTAGCTCGAAATATCGCATGTATTTTAGGTTTTCATGAGCTCATTTGACTCGTTATCAACGGAAGTAGCGTCAAGTTCAGAACTGTAATCACCGCCACCATGATTCAATAATGTCCGAACCCAACAATTAAACTTAAAACGAAATGTTCTGGTAATTGAAACAATACTTAAGATTTGTTATCGCACCAGATATCATAATTTTGCATTCTAATTGAATTCATTAATTTTTAAAACAAATATCTCAACTCACTAGTTCTCGTGTAACGTTACAAACGAATAACTGCATCGGCTAATGATTGAATTAATTATCCAATGAACGGACTTTCAAATGTTCGTTAAGAGTAAACTTCAACGTCATTGTCATTAGATGAATGTTCATGAGAACTTGTTGAACGTTACACGCACAAAATTAGCGAGGCATACGAATTAATATTAAAAGTTTCTTCTTCAACAATATCATTATGACGAATAATAAATGATACTTGATCGATAGAAAGAAACAGCTTTTTTTTTTAGATCAAATGCCATATTTAGACATTGCATTTATTTTATCGTCGAGGATTACACGGTGTGAACAATTATTATTGGCACAATGATCGGATCTTCGAGAGATTTGTTCTTTCATAGTTTCTCTCATCAAACTATTTTGCGGCAACCATTTCTGGTTAGACGATATCCGCTTGGACACCTGCGCGGTGCTTTTACAATGTTCGTTGGTTTCAACTGCAACAGCCTTCGATGAGCATCGGCTATTGCGAACATTAAACACATGAGTGCTAATATCACAAGCCGTAGATTTATTCTCATTATGATAGATTACTGATCGCTCTGTATGCAACCTGAAATTTTTATTTTCTCGTTACTTTAAAGCAAATAATATTTACGAAATTCATGAACTTTTCATGTATCACGCGTATTGGATTGCGACTCACTTCTGTCACCTACCTTGAATTTGATTGAACAATCCGTCAGTGTTTTGCCTCAGAGAATATATTTGTCGGAAAACTTTTCACGAACTCAATTTGCGAAGCTGTGTTGAATCGTTGCTTGCTTCTTTTCGACTGATATATATTCTCGTTATATTGACTGAATCTGCGCTTTCCGAGTACTGAATACGCGTGCGGTTAAGGCGCATCCGTGAGGAAACTGTGGTGGTTGATAACGTCGCAGTCGGATGATAAGCATCAGCATATCGACAGATTTAACGCTGTTTCCTCAGAACTAACTACACATTTAATTTAAAACGTTTTAAAGCTATTTTTTAAATTCTTAACTAGCTTCAACTTTATTTTGCTTTACTAACTTACCAACTAATTAACTTTCCAGGTCAATCGGTTTAATGCCTTTGGCGTGATTAAGCAACAAACAGACGACGTTTTCATTTATATATTTTAGAAAGGAACTAGTCATAAAGATTTCCCTTTAACCACAAATAATACAAATTCTTAATAATGATAACTTTAACATCTTATAAATAAATTAAGAGTACAAAAAGAAGTCAACGGTTTATCAAAGCTTTGATTGTTGTAGCAGAATCATTGACATTTCGTTGAATTTATCGATAACGCTAACCGTTGGCACGTTTGTGTACCTACAGGTATCATTCACGATCGGACATAGAGCATAGTAGCAACTGTTGCTGTTGCTGTTGCTGTTGCTGTTGCTGTTGCTGTTGTTATTGCTGATGCTGATGCTAATGCTAATGCTGCTGCTGATGCTGTTGTTGCAACACCATATAGTACACAAGGTAGGCTAGGCCACCACCGGTTTTCGTAACGTGACTTTGTATCATGAACTTTTCAAAGCTTTGCGCAACGCGTTAATTCAGTTCTCGGTGCTACATTTACCGAGCTGTATATGCGATATGATTAGACGCCAAAAAAAACACAACTGAGTTTATTCGAAAACGCATGAAATTAATTAAATCAATCTAAGTTCACAACGTGCGTATACCTTGAATATTCAAGTCGATAGTTTGATTGAATTATTAATGTTTGCAATAATAGATCAAAAGATAGGTTTGATGCTTATTTATTGAACCATTTTTTATCGGTTGTTAAAAAAAAAAAAAAAACAACAACAACAAATCACTAGAATCTATTTAACGACGTAGGTATAGTAAGATGGTAGAGCGAGCTGTGTAATGAGCTATGGGACATAATCGGCATAGCTCGTGAGAGTGAAGGAATACAGGGGGGAACGCAACTTACGATGTTACGCAACTAGTGAAACTATCCCGGCCTCTAGTTACGTTTGCCCGCGAGCAGCAGTAGTAGCACCATCACCACCACCACCACCAGCAGTGGCAACTCGCAGGCAGCAGGAGAGTGTTAGTTTATTGCCAAAGTTTTCGGACACAACGACCGCGGGTAACCCTGTCCCCAGCCAAGGCGTGCACTATGCTAGAGCTGTACCAACCAGCAGCAGCGGAATTCAACGTCGCTTCTACGAGACCATACCTCTTCCAATACGACTGACACCATCACGATGTATATATTTATATACATATATATAAATATATATTGGTCGAAGTACCAGTGTACGGAGAATCCCAATGTATTAAATTCTTCTGCAACGAATACATTTATATCTACGTAAATCGTGTATATATTGTTAGACAGAAGTATCGAAGAATACTGAGGAAAATGGAAGGAGATCTAAGGGTGGAAACTGTAAGGGGCAGTAAGGAAATATAGAAATGGCCAATTTTTTTTTAACTGTCACAAAGCGATAAAATTTCGGGGGAGGGATGAATTAAAGTTGCTAGTGAATTATTTCTTCGAAAGAAAATATCGTTAATTGAGAAATAAATTTTAGTCGTACAAATATTTATTAATGGATACTCTTGTCCTCTTTGCCCAAGAAATTTCTCGAACGACTGGCTGGGCCATCTCTATATTCTTATTAATACTTTTGCTATAAGTAGTTATCGTTAGTATGCACATATAGATTCTTGCAGGGGTCGGTATATCCGTCTCACTTCACCTCCCCCGTGAAAGTAGGTGGGAAAGTGCATGGAGGAAGCCGAGAGTGGTGAGCTAAGAGTAGGGGAAAGTGTAACCCTACAGTTATGAACGCTAGTGTACAACCAGTATAGAAGTGAGAGTAAAGAGAGAGACGGTAGAGGCTCGCTGACCGCCGCCGTGTGCACTGTACGCTGTTGGTTCGAGAGCGTTGAATAATCACTTAATTGGGTTATGCACGAGGAAATGACCTATGCGGGACTCCCCCTACTATACCTATAGAGCTGCAACACTCGTATTCGCACTCACGTTCTGTAGCTTCGTTGTAGCGAAGTGCAATCTGCTTCATTCACACTTGTTAAAAAAGAAATCGATATATGAGTTCAACCCTCGAAAATTATTTTGCAATTTGTGGAAATTGTTCAACAACAAATAGTTTGCTAATCAATGGTAATGTTAGTAGTCACTTTATTAATATTCAATTGATTTTTTTTAAGAACTTCACATGTCTAGTATGAATATATAAGCGTCTCCGAGTCTATACGATAAACGTAGAGAGGGATCTGTCAAAATTTACCTTATATCTCATAAACACTGCTATGGTCACATGGTAGCGTGGGACTATGTTGCTATATATGTAAAAATTATTTCCATAAATATGATAAAAATTATTGGAAAATCTCGTACTTGTTGACAGGTGACATCTCTACCGATACTCCTGATTATTAACAGTTTTTCTCAGGACTTGTAGTTATTTATATTAGATTTTTCTCTCTGTATATTTATAGAAAAATCGTGAGTGACAAAATTAAAGAAATACATTTTTTTTTAAATTTGTAATGCGATTCAATAAAAAATGCTATTTTATGAGAAAATATCATCACAATTATATATTTGTAGCGGATCATTTACTATTTATGTTCAGTACGTTTTCTGTCGGAAAGTTCATATTACGTTTTTCAAGTTTAAGACACCTGTTACAAGTTGGTACTTTTAGATGTAGTCGCAGATTGAAAATACGATAGTATAAATATCGAATTACGTTGGAGGTGCCAGTGAATTTCCGGGGATTGGATCATGTCTACTCGCTCCGTTGGAATCGCATCTGGATTGTGCTGTTGCTACTGCAGCAGCATGTCCAGGAAGCGAGTCGCCCGCTCGAGTGAAAGTCGTTTGCTCGCTGAAGGTAGGGGAAAAGGGAGGAATTGGACCGGTGCGAGTTTAGCTGAGCCTGATCCGAGAGATCATGCGGATCAACGAAGCGAGAGGATGCAATAATAGCAACATCACAATGTAAATCGGTGGGATCTAGATATATTTTATTATCATGGAGAGTCAATCTATTTCCGGTTGATCTTTCGATTCAACTGCAACTACCGTTATTTCGATGAAATTGTTCATTTTATTAGAGTAAATTTCACTTAAGAATTTACGTTTACCAATTTGACAACTATACTTGTAAAATTCTATTATAACATAATCCTGAATATGTCAACGTCGCAGGAGAAACTTGAGAAGATTATCATTTTATTTTTAAACTTAGGGTTTGGTACGACTCAAACGCAGCGCGTTTGCGCAATCTACGACAAAACCTAGTCCGTCCCTATCGTTGAACCTCGTTGAACCTCTCTCTTAATCCGGAGGCTTCAAGGTGTACTTAGAATAATCCGGACCTGGGGAGAAGGAACCCCGTTTGTGATACTTAACACAGATAGTCTTTAGGTTATTTACGTTCTTTAGGTTCATTAGGTTCTTTGTATTCTTTTACGAGGGTATCTATGTTAGTCCTCGCACAGAGGAATTTGAAGTTCGTTAGATACTCAAATAATTGTCAAGTTACAAGTCATTTTTTGCAAGTTTATGCAATCACGAATATCAACATGCAATGTTCTATAAAATTTTAACGACTCTATTGATTTTCACTAAATTTAATATCAAAGATCCCTGAACGTTATTACCTACTTGTCGAAAGTTTTATCTCGTTTTGTCAAATGTTTCATAAAAACAAAGCTTTCTCGATGAGGAATCAATAAATTGAATGTAATTCAGTGACAAAAATTCTTCGAGAATCTTATACGTTTATACTATATGTCCGATATTTAGCTTCGGGAACGAATTTTCTCTGGAACTTTCGAAACTCTACGTCAGTGTTGCGAATTATCATAATGGGTCATTACGATACATGTAAATCTTACATGGAATGTAGTACAGTCGAACCTGTATAAGCGAGAACTGGACAAGCGAGAAAACTTTATGAGCGGGACTAATTACCAAGTCCCACGAGGGAATTAAGTGAAAAACCTCTAGAATCGAGAAAAAATTCCCAGTTCCTTGAACTCTTGCTTATTCAGATTCGACTGTAATGTAATTATCAATGTATTACAAAAATGTACAACGCTGCTCTCAGTAATGGTTGCAACCTTACGAGACAAGTGAACGTCATTGAGTTTTCATCAACGGTGGAAATGTATCTTCTGCGCTTATTTCATAATAAAAAATATAATTATCTTTGCATAGGACACCCGAATCTTATCAAGATCTTATCCGATATCAATTGCGGTGTATTTCATGACGAAAAGCTACGAAAAGAGGTGAGCGACTGAGCACCTCTGACAAAGGGGAAAGCGAAGGATCGCGCGCCAAGTTGTTCGCCATACGTTACTTTCGTTCGACACCGCGCGGAACTGAGCGAGCAAACGTACGCACGCGATTCACAGACACAGCGGGTTGTATAACCATGGCGAGGAAGCGAGTTTTCCTCTGTCGGGTCTCCGTGTCTGCCGCTGATGAGTGTGTGCCAGTACAGCATGGCTTAACTACTAAACCGTGTATAGCATTATTCATCGTTCAAGTCCACGCGCTTGTTCGAGAGATCGGTCCATTGTCAAGTTTGAGATAAAGCGTATGAAAAGCCAGTGAGAAAGAGAGACGAAGACATACAGATAGGGTTGAATCGCATACAATCGGATCGCATTTCGTCTGTGACCAATCGGTGGCTGACCACAGCACGACCTGCTCACCGATCGAGAAAAAATAAAAATTAGTCGAAAATGCGTCAATTGAAATAAAAAATATTCCGAAAATATTATTTTCTATTTGAAAAATTGATTTTTTATACATTATTTCTATTTAATATAAAAATTGTTTGCATAGAGAAAAAAAAATGCCTGAGGCGAGAGCATAAATCTTGAGGCAAATGGATAAAAGGTATTCTCAAAGTTTTCTCTGAGAGAAAACGAAGAAGGAAACATGAACGTTGAAACTCGAATAGACCAAGCTGCTTTTCCGTCTCTCTTGTCTACCACGGAAACGGAAATATCGAAAGCTCTCTTTCTTTTCCCTTTGCTCGTTCTTATACTGGCTTCCTCATCTTTCTTTTTCTATTTAAAGCCCTCTTGTGCAGTGCCACAGTCTAGCTCGACTCTCAGAACGCGATATTGCTGGCATTACCGATGCTCGTGTGGTAGTGATCCTAGTCGTACGTCGATCCCTCGTTGGTGTGTGCGGGAGGTGGCAGGCGCGCATAGATGAGGGAAGCGAGAGACGTCGCGGGGCGACCAGCGGGGATTCAGAAGCGGAGTGCGGAGGGTGCGCGGCGGATTCTCGTAGGGGTTTATAGATAGCAGCGCATGGCCTAGAAACCGTTCGCGGTGTTTTTGACCCTTCGCCTAGCTACCGCCGCTTCTGGGCCATTGCAACACATCGGCTACCGAGCGAACTAGCTAAACCGTGAGTAGTCGAGTCTCGCCGTACAATTCTACTCTGCATGCGCATATTCTTTAAGACAACGTTCACGCCGAATGTGATTCGATAGGACTTTCGGAGATTTGCCACGAATCTTTCCAATTATCTTAATATTTAATTATTTAATAATATTAGCATCAAGGTTTATCCAGATCTTGACGGATAACAAATATGTTATCGATTAAAAATTTCATAGAATTTCCATAAATGTATCAATAAATCATAATAAAATATAAATAAAGATAACAGGTTTTTAGTTATTCACAAAAGTATTTGAGTTTACGAGAAAATAATGCTCGTTGAGCTTAGTTTATTGTTATTGTTATTTACAATTATTTAACGTTCGACGATGAAATTTTGTACATTTTTTCATAACACTTAATATTTCTTCGAATTATTTTTAATATTATCGTATAATTTTATCGAAAATGCGATTGCAATACGGAAAGTCATAGAAAATGCGATCCAGCTTGTAGATGCATGCACATTGTGCAGTATGCAGCTCGTGGAGTCTTGTAATCGACGAGCGAGGTCAGCCCCCAGCACGATAGTAATACACCGTATGCTATAGTGCGCTGGATGATGT
Source organism: Cylloceria caligata (assembly GCA_963942595.1). Taxonomy (NCBI): domain Eukaryota; kingdom Metazoa; phylum Arthropoda; class Insecta; order Hymenoptera; family Ichneumonidae; genus Cylloceria; species Cylloceria caligata. The sequence continues at coordinate 73,916,262 of OZ012704.1, forward strand.
GTCGGCCTTAACTCTGTTATCGAGCATCTGCACACTTACACGTTTCGTGTATATGTATACTAAACATGTATATATATATATATACGAGTACTCCGAGTACTCGTTTGTTCTCTTTTTCTCTATAGTTGCACGATCGTTCGAGCTTGAACCACGGTCATTGCTTCCGGCTCTCACTATCTCTATCTCGCTTCTATCGCACTACTTGATTTTGCTCATTCCCTCTTTTTAATCTTGCTCTCTCTCTCTCTCTCTCTCTCTCTCTCTCTCTCTCTCTCTCTCTCTCTCTCTCTTTCTTTCTCTGTGTACATCGCTCTGTTATCGGAAAGTGGGAGAACCCGCCGCTGCGTATTACAGATCATTAAGCGAGTGCCGAGCTTCGATAACTTTTTCACTCTTAAACGTATTTGGAACTCTTAGGTGTTACAGCGAATTTATTGTTTTTGCAGTCGTACTGTACGCTCCAATTCCACATTTTATGAATATACGATGTAACAAAAAGCTTTTTAGTGAGTCGAATGTCACGTCGCTTTATCCATTAAGATATCTTTACTAGTAACGCGTGGAAGGGGGACGAGAGCGAGAATAAGAGGCTCCGCTTTAGTTACGGCGCGAGAGAGAAACTCCTGCCCGAGCGAGTGAAATAAAAAGAGGCAGACGCCGAAAATATTTCTCTTGTTCGATTAATCTCACATGCTAAGATCGTACACCAATCGGCAAAATAGAGTATAATCTGTAATAAAGTTTTCTTTTCGTTGGGTTAGCTTTTTTTCTTATTTGGATCGAACAAAAATTTGTGGAGAAATTCGTTATATTGTACACACGAAAGTACGAAACTATTAGCACAAGCTGCTAAAAACTAACCTGTGAAAATATATTTAAAAATTGTAAGAAATTCCAATAAACAGAAACTTTTTTGACAATGTTATCTTTAAGGAATAATGCAGTAGAAATTTTTTAAATAAAAATTATATAAAAATTCATAAAAGTTTTATTTATTGATGTAACATACGAATCTGTTTAATCAAATTAACCAAGAGAAAGTTGTCTTTACATATTATAATGTTTTAAAAATTAATTTACAATTTATTAAATTTCTTATAATAATTTTAAAAATCATAGAAAATGTTGTAATTATAATGAATTATTTAAAATACGAATATCAAAGTACTTTTTCAGTGTGCACGAACGCTAGTGCAATGCACTTTAGTTATTTATCTATGTCTAGTTGCAGTACCTGCGCGAGAATGACGTAACAAACTTTCCCTCGATGTTCACGATGGCGGTTGAGGTCTCTCTGTGCGCAGAATCTGATCTGCTGCAAGACCACCTTGCACTTGTGTCTAATGATTCGTGGTAAAACCGGTGGAGACACGACTCGTGAATAGAATAAATCCCTAGGCACGATTTTAATCCCAATGAGAAATTCTTCTTCTTCTTCATCATTATCATCATCATCATCATCATCAACGTCATTGTTTCGTTATCAAGTCAAGAAATTCGAAGCTCGCATGTGTTACGACTAGATGGTCGAAGTACATAAAGCATACAGGTATAAACCGATTATACGTTACACGATATCGGAACGATGCGACTTCCGGTCTGGATACGTGCCGCATCGATAATGTTTCCTTGCACATAATCGCGGCCTCGTATGCCCGACACGCTTACCTGTAACAGTGCGCGAATATCGTAAAATAAAAGTTTATTCGCGTCTGCACACTACAGTGACGTCCGATTGTTGGGTGGGAAACTATACATCAACGATGGAATAAATAGTTGGGAATACGAGAAACCCTATCGGTTACGATCGTTCGATAGCGTTGCTCCTCGATACTCTAGCAACACGGCCACGTTTTTACTCCACAAAAGTACATCGACGTGTCTACGTTTTAATACAAAATTAAAATGTATACTTATAATCATTTTAATGTAAATAAAAACTTGTTTATCAAACTTGTGAAATTCGTAAGACGTCGATTATTTTTATGCTTGTAAGCCGTAAAATATAAATGTGGGTCGACAAGTAAACAAGAGATAATATTCCCACACGTGTGTGTCATCGAATGAATGATTTATAAAGAAAAATCCAGGCTAGATCTTTGTACATAGTACTATACGGTATTTCCAACGAAATCTCCGCCGTATCACCGGGAAGCCTACCTTGGAATCATGAAAACACATTGAAACATATTCAACTCTTTGCAAAAACAAATTTAAGCATAACAGGCATTAGTCAACAGTATGTGGAAGGACCCGACGAAATCATCGAGGCCACATACCGTTTGACTTGACGATTTTGAAAGAGCCGTAACGCGTATGCCTACATTCATATGTACGGAAAAAAAAAAAAAAAACAAGGACACTGAAGAGTTGAACGAACGAAAACAAAAACAAAAATGAGTCTTTATCATAATCGTAAACAAGGCGTACAAATTTGAAATTTGTTCACTGCTTTCTCGTGATTCTCGCCAATCCACAAAAACTCTTCTTCGGATAATGATTATCTCAATTCCGGTTTCCTCATAGAGGAAATGTTATTCAAATTTTCAATAAAATTGAAGAATTTTGTAAAGTTGCAAATTTTATAAATTTGAAATCCCTCAATCGATTCTTACCAAATTCAAGATCAAGTATCCTTGTACCCTAGCCAATTAGTACATCAAGTTTTAGCTTGATAGATAAAAATTTACAAAAGTTAGAGCAAAATATTATGTTTTTTTTTTTTTCGAAAAAATTACAAAAATTCATGATTCTGTAAAATCTTAACGCCTTGATCGATTCTTGCCAAACTCAATACCAATCAACGTTGTTCTCTGGCTTATTATCGTAGAAACTCGATAACTAAAAATTTACGAACGCTAGAGAGCGTACATCCTTTTTTCGAAACATTTCGAAAACAATCATAAAATGTGGATTGCGACCCGACTCGTCTGCAAAGTTTCAGGATGATCGAATAACTCATTCTCGAGATATATCCGTTGCAATTTTGCAAGCTCATCACACACATACACCGAGAAAAAAGATTTCATTGATTCGAATAAACCGGCATACAAAATTTCTTTCGTCGAATCAACTAAATATTTATTTGAGTCAATAAAAATAATTACCTGATTTCAGTGATGCATTTGAACCACGATGAGGATATTTCATTGCCTTCGAGTAAACATTTATTTGATAGTACTTATTAAAGAAGCGATTTATTTTATTCAAATAAATAATATATTTGGAATGCCCGTTCCAAAGAGATATTTATTTGCCGACATCATGCGCGCCGTCCCTTAACGAAATACGTGTGTTGTTTTATCTAATAGTGTTGTATCAAGAGTGCGAAACCGGTGTAACGCCGATTGTTTGATTGTTACCCAAATGGAGAAGTTTATGAAAGAGGCTGATATCGGCGAATACGTTACTACATTCGAAGGTACGTAACAATAAATTAACGTTCAACGGATCATCGAACCTTTGCTTGGTTAATACGGCAAGCATGCAAAAATCAAACATAACCTGTAATTTAATTATTGATGTGCATCACGACCTATTTTTAGACATATATCAAAAAAAGTGCCGCGCCATGCGAAACGCATGTATCCTCTGATGCCAAAATACCATTATAGTATGTGTTTGTTTGTTTGTTTGTTTGTCTGGTGTGTGTGTGTGTGTGTGTGTGTCGCACGCGTCTAGTGCGTGATTTCCATGTAAAAAACGCAATAAAATACCGTTTTTTACAATAACAATTGGTTCGTTGTAATGTTTCCGTTACTACACTTTGTCCTTAACTCCTTTGAAGTAAAACAAAGTAAGAACAAGCATCTAAAGTGAACGTGCCCAATATAGTACGCCAGACACTAAATAATTCGGTGACATCCGCTCGAGAGATTAAAAAAGTAGGATTTGATAAAAATCCTACTATCGTTGTGCGACTGAGCAAGAAATAAACGTTTCATTGACGTAAATAAAATGAATTCGTAGGCTTCGATACAATTTTCATTGATTCGATGTTACCGCATTTTAATACAATTTACGAGCAATTGAATAAAAAATAATATTGACTTAAATATTTTTTTTTATTGAAGATAAATAAAAGTTCCATAGGCCAAGATTTCAATGAAATCTCATTGATTCAATGAAACTTTTTCTCGCACGGTCATTATTTCTAAATATCATTTCTCGACGTTTTTGGGAATTTTCAAATACTTTGACATCAGAATCTCGAGAACATTTTTTTTTTCGTGAAAGAAGCAAAAATTAATTTTTAAATAAATAAAATTTAATCTTACAAAATAATTTCATTATATTACAATTTCCTTATTTAGTCAACAATTTTTATTATATGAAATTACTTCAATTGACAAATTGACGAGTAAAAAACTAATTATAGATAAGCCACAGCTTTTCAATGTTTTTTTATAAAAATAATGATTTTTGTACTCAGAGCTTCCGCTTGACATCGTTATAACATAGTTCGTTTGTAATTATACTTTTTTACAATTTTGTTTCAAATTTACTAAAGTTCTATTTTTTTTTTTTTAGCAAAGTGTGATCAATGTTACTCAGTTTTACGTAGAGAATCAAGAAAATCGACTTATGACAATAACATTAAGAGATTTTCTCTGCCATTTTTTATTCGATCTGAACAAAAAAAAAACCAACGAATGGCAGGAGATGCTTTGTTACAACCTCCGTCTAAATTTGAAAATGAGTGACAGCGTAGTCTCTCATGTAGTTGAGCGTAGCCTCTTTACCGTAGTCCTTCTCCAACTTTGATAGAAAACTCTTGATCCTTTATAAGTCACAAAAATATCCCCACTTCTCAGCTCCATCATGACAATGCGTTACTCCCACTCTGCTCTCCATAGTCCCATTCCGGTATGATTTTGGGCATTATGACTCATAGAGAGTAATGATTCTGCCTTTGAGATTCCAGGATGAGCGTAGACAATGCTCCGATAAACTCATTTCCACGGCTATTGTACTGCTACTTAAGAAACACCCAATTACAATAAATAAATGAAAGAATTCTCCAACGAAAAAATGCCACGGTTGCACCTACTATTATGTTCAGTATAGCGATAGGTGAAAGAAAAATGTGCTGAGGAGAGTGAGAGTGTGACAGGCTACACGGAATCGAGAGAACCAAGTCCACGCTCTGAATCTCCTAGAATGGTGATAATAGCGAAGCCGGTAGTGTAACACTATAATTGATGTATAGCGAGCAATGCACGCAATCAGAATGTACCGGGTACCATCGACAGCCGGTTTTTCACGGGGCAAATGAAGTCATTAAAACTGCGAGCGCTACCCTGCGGCTCAAATACAGTTTCTTTTTGCTTGCTCGCCTCATCAGCGAATGACATACACGCGTGTACATGCGCATTTTTGTATTGCAACAACAGCGCTGTGATTTTCTTGCCACGGTCCTTTGATTCGAGACTCGGTTAGCCCGATTGATCTTCTTATCTCTTCCAACTTCACTCGACTACCATACCGTCGTGTCTTTTCAAGTTTTTCAACTTCTCAACAGGGACATGCGCAGTTCTGAGCTATGCTGCTAGGTTGATCCAATCTACAGTTTAGTACATGCTGTACGCGGTAGTAACGTTACTATGTAGCCTCTCGATCGCAAAATATGTCGGTCGCGACTTTCTCTTGGCTCAGCGGTTCTCAAACTCGCTTCCTGTTTTTTCTCCATCAAAATCACTTTCTGCTATATCTTTGCTGTATCAAGATGTAGTCAATGATCATTTGTGCATCTTAAATTCGTCAAATAAGCAAATTATTGTTGATTGCTGCTGCAAGATAATGGAATAGTTGTGCGTAATTTGCTTTTGGTTTATTTGGTTACAATAAACATTGGTAAAATTATTTTCTACGAGACACTTAACACCTCGTACAAGTTCTCATTTCAATATTATATCATTTTCTTATCGATAAATTGGCAAATATATTTTTTTTTCTTTTATAATTTTTTGCCAAAATAAAATCATTTTGCGGTATCAAAGTCATTAGGTAAATTCGTAAAACAAATTGTGCACAAACACGTCAAGATGGGTTTACTGCAACACTTGTATATTTTCATCTTTGCGTGTTTGTTGTATCTCCACAGGTTTGTGTATGTCGACGTCCACATGTTGGTCGTATCTCAATACATCTTTCTCAAATCTTTTGCTTGAATACTGCAAAACAGGCGCTGTGTTAACGTTTACGTAATGGACGGTAGAAACATCATCGTTAGTGCAAGAGACTGGTGCAAGTCGGTATCATGGGGTACGTTAACCCCGCAACCGCGAGCTGCTTTCTCCGTTTCGCGAATGCCGCGTCGTGGAGCCCCACGGCGTGATGCTCGTGCCCCCCTGACCCCTCCTTCTCCTCAGATGCGGTAAACATAATTTACGTGTGATGCCTCGCGGCTCGATTGAATTTGATCCAGTCATCACTTTCTCGTTCCTACAATTATTTAATTCGTCTAACCAGCTTTTTTAAATCCATAATTATAAAACCGGATGTACATGAATCGGACAATCATTAAATGGTTCTCTACTTATTCGTAAATTGCAATTGACAGTGTAAACAATTATAGGATAAAGCTTGATGAAGTGAAATAAATTCATTGTTTAAATAATGAAGATTATTATAAAATCTGTATGTCAGAATTGATATTTTTCAACAAATAAAAAGTAGATCTTTGCGTATCGTTTCTTTATTATTTTCTATTTTTCACAAAGCCACGGTTATGAAAAGGTATCGTAATTGATTTTGACTTTCTCATTAGAAGAAGCTTTGGAAAAGGTGGAAAGTAATGAGGAAGCAATGGTCAAGGTGCCAATTTGCCGGCTTGTTAAAATACTATAAGCACTATTCTATCTGATAAATATTTGTAAAGATTATAGCGAATCAAACATTCTTAAAAAGATTCTAACTCAATATCAAGCAAATTTTATTGTAAATACAATTGTCTCGATTGTTTTGCATTTATAAAAAAAAACGTTAAACTTTGATAAATCTTAAGTGCCTTCGTCAATTTCAATTAATTTTAGCACGATAATCGTAAAGCAACTGCTTCACTCGCTTGTCAAATTTCACCCCGACGTGTCTAATCATTCTCAAATTATAAGGGTTAAATCGACAATATGAAAACTTTTTAAGGGTGAGTGGGTGTGCACGCACCCACTATCACTTAACATTTTTTCTAGAGTGCATTTAGGAACAGTTGAGACGATTTTAAATATTTTAATATTAAAATCTCGAAATTGTTTTTCTACGAAAACAAAGTTTCCTCTATGTAAGGAAAGCAAAGTACTATACGAGGGAACAAAAATGAGAAAAAATCCCTTAATATTTGATGTAGTTTATGGTTTATACTTGGATAAATATCGACTGAAAAATATCACGTGTGACATTTGTATAAACTCGCGTTTTTCGTTATTGCGTCGTTATTAATATCTTTCGACATTTTGAATCCTGGATTTCTTTGTTAAAATCGGTTGCTCTTTAAAAACTTTAATACGCATTTTTTAAAACTTTGAGTACGTGTTTTACGATAGTTTATAGCCAAATGTACTTAGATTTAGACAACATTTTTGTCTGTCTATTCGATACTCGTGAATTCTTCGTATTTGTATTATTTTTAACGCACCGGAACGAGGAAAATTATTTGAAAATAGTGGTATTAGTCTGGAGGCGGGAGGTTTGCGCGCAAACGCGAAGCTCAAATTTATGGGGATTGTGGAAAGGGGCAGTGGTGTTGGCGGAATAGAGGGGCCATGGGTGCGTCAATGCGTGCGCGCGTTCAGCACCGACGGCGGAAGAGGAAGAGAGGAACGGACGAGGAAGAGAAGGCAAGCAAGGGGAAGGGGGTTACCCGTAAGGCCATAAAGTGGGTGGGGGAAGAGCGCCCTTGCCCTTGGCATTGCCGCTCGATACGAATGCTCAGGGCTGTCCAAAACACCGAGGGGAAGTTAATTCACCGAGCCCGCCGAGCAGCGATCCTCTTTCTCTTCCTCCCAGACGGATTACCAAATAAAATAAAGTAAAACAAGAAAGTACAAATAAAAATAAAAAAAAAATTTGTGCTGGATTTGTCAACTTTTACTTTTTTGTCTAAAAGTCCTTCTATTGTCAGTGATATTTTCAATCGAGTGCCATGTTTCTACTTTTCTTTAATAATTAAGTGCGGATTTTGTTAAATATTGTAATTTATTTTATTGACAATATCGCGTCAATATTATTAGAATCAACGATAAAAAATAAAGATTCCAAAATGATTAAGTTTGTTATCATTTTTCTTTGCTTTTTCTCACTTTCTTTTGGAAAAATCTGATGCACGCAAAATTTAGTTTACAACGTTTCATTCGTATGAAAGTCTCCCTTAAGGTGAGGCAAAACCTGAATACTTACACACCATAAGCTTTTTCTCTCTCACTCCGTCATCAAAGCACCACATAATTATGTCTCTCTCGCACCCAGACGTGTTTCGCTTCGTCTTAAGGTCGTATCCGATATCTGAATTCTCAGCGATGTACTATGTTGTATCGTATACGTCGTCTTGTATAAATAAGCGTATGCTCGTGCACACGTATATGTAAGTATACGAGCATATGTAGATAAAAATCGACGTATACGTCACGACATACAACGCTGAGAATCCCGTCCATGTAAAGGGTCAAAAAACTTTATCGATTTCTCTACTTTTCGTGGTTGAACATACCATGACTTGCTTTATAGATTGGTTATCCTTTGGTAAATCGTCATCGTGCGAGAGTATCGCTAGCATTCTTGTGTTACCCATCTACGCATGTTCTCGTTCGTACCCTTAACCGACAATCTCATCCCCTCGTTCAAAAGGATCGTTTTTCTGGTGGTAAGCGGATACTCCGTCCCTTTGCTCATTTAACACCCCGTCATATCGGGACCCTCGGATTCTCAAACATCAGCGGCTGCAGGGGTTTTCTTCCGCGACTTTACGAGACCACGTGGTGCAACGCCACGTGGGGTAGCCACAATGCGCAGGTGCAGAGAGTCGGGATGCATGAAAAATAGTAGTGCGGTGGAGAGCCGAGCGAATCAACCCCTTTGGAGGTCGATGCACCCTATGAATGTAGGCTAGGTGTGGTCGGAGTATATTCCTATCGGAATAAACTATATATACATTCTATTGTATAGCAATCTGCTTCTAAACAAATATCTTCTCAAATGAACAAAATGAAACACTAACGAATGTGTCAATTTTAAGCTGATTTAATAAAAATTGGAGATTGATTAGATGATTGATGAATTGAATAAATTCAATTTTGAATACTATTTGTATCAACTTTTGATCAGAACAAACCACTAACGGATCGAAAAGTTAAATTTTTATTAAAAATTTCTGAAGATATATGTTTGCAATACTTTTTTTTTTTCAATAATATTTCGACACTTTATAAATTTCCTAGTCAATATAATAATTTTTATTCATCATCGCCAATTCATTTATTTTCGAGTATTCTTCAGAGAGCGAGAACCAACCCCTATACGCGAAATAAGACGTTCTTAAGAGCTTCAGGCAAATTCTCGGATATTTTCTACGACTCCTGTCTACCGTCTATAATTCTTTCACCACTTTCTTACACGCTACTCGCAGATGGTTTCCTGAGATTCGGGGGGCAGGAGAAACGGGGTGACTATACGAACAGACGCAGACTAGAGGGGTTGTCTCGACGGTATCATAGGGGTGGGACCCAACTGCGATAGAGGCTCGTGACTTTTCTCCCCCCAGCATCTACACCGTCTGCCTTTTTTTTTTTTTTTAAATATTAATACAATACCATCGAAGCGTTACAAAACTCTTACTTTTAAAAAGATTTATAAATTCACAAATGCATCGACAACTACAACTTTATATTGCGTTATAAATTTGCGATATAAAAATGCGTGATATCGATCACAGACTGCTAATGCAATCACCCTGGGTATAGAACCATAGTTCAGTTCTTTAACCATCTTAACCTTGTCCCTTGGGACGATGGAGTTAGGAAATAAGCAGACCAGTCACAGTCAAATGAGCAGAATGGTTTTAGACGTCATTTCCAAATCAACTTTACAATTTTATCCCATACTGTATACTTTTTAATTATTACAAAAATCATGTATTAAAAAATGTGGAATAAAATATACTCTTTTTTACAATTGTGTTTCAAATTTATTAAAAGTATATTTTTTTTTAGCAAAGTATGCTCAAAGTTACTCAGTTTCACGTGGAGAATCAGGAAAATCGATCCATGAAAATAGAATTAAGGGATTTTCTCTGCCATATTATATTCCATCCGAATAAAAAAAATCAACGAATCGGAGGAGATAATTTATTATAGCCTCTGTCCAAATTTGAAAATGAGTGACACTGTTGTCTCTCGTGTATTTCAGAGCAGCTTCTCTACCGTTGTCCTACACCAGCTTTGATACAAAACCCTTGACCCTTCGTAAGTCACAAATATAAGAAATGAGCAGACCAGTCACAGTCGAGAGAGCAGAATGTATTTACACGTCTTGACGTCATTTTCAACTTTGCAACTTTATCTTATACTGTGTAGCTTTTAATTATTACAAAATCATGTACCAAAAAATGTTGCATAAAATTAACACGGACTAATAGTATAAATTACTTTTTTTTGTTACAGGTAAGACACGACACACTGAAGATAAGCGTTAGTACTCGGATATATAAGGAAATCATCGTAAGTTGTTGCACTCAATCAAATAATTCACACACGTTTTGTACTTAATTAAAGATCATAAATATCGTTATACGCGAGCCTAGTAGAATATTCTGTCGGAATAAAAATGATACCCAATCAACTGAAATTACAACCGAGATGGAGCAAAATGTTATCTGCCCGCAACGTGATATACTTGCCTCGAACTAATTTTAATATATCAACATGCACGACTCCCTTCACAATTAGATAAATAAATGTTTGCAAGTAACGTTGAAAGAAAACAAATTTAGAGAATTGGTCAGAACTAGCGAAAGGAAAATTCCATTTCTTTGTATTTTTTAAAATTATATTTCTTTCATTTCGACTTATTTAATTTGAAACTTTTCGTTTAGTGGAGTTTTTAATCGTATGAAAGTAATTTAATTTAATTAACAAAAGTAGAAAACAATAATCCTTCTTACAAAGCTTTGTATTTCACTACGGTTGCTAACGAAGGATAGACGCTTAGGAAAATATAGAAATCTAACATTTTTTACAAAATAACAAGTTTAAAAGAAAAAGTTATTCATTATTTCATAATCTGCACGATAAAACTTTTTTTTTTAATGTCATAATAATATCTTAGCCGTGACGCGTGTACATTTATATCGAATACTTAACGCAGAACGTAATGGCGCAAACTAGAAAGAGGTGCAACTTTTAGTTTTTTAGTTATAACTAATTTTTATATTGAAATAATGAATGACTTCTGAGATAATATGAAAAAAGGACAAATAACTAGAAAACAAAAATTATCAGCAACCTCTATCCGCGATAATTGAATTTCGTGTAAAAAATGCTGTCTGGAAAATTTCTTGAAGTTTGTCGCTCAAAATATGACGTGGATGACACTTTTTACATAACAATTGAAAGGGTCAAGTACCAAAAACGGTGAAATTTTGTAACCCCGGAAAGTCACGTAGGATGAGAATCGCAATAGAGGAAAATATAGTATAACCGAGAGAGCGAGAGAGAGAGAGAGAGAGAGAGCGGTATATACGAGCAGGGTGAATGACCGAGAGGCAGGGGCACTAGGCTGCTACCCTCTACGACGAGTGAGAGAAGCCATGGGGAACGAAGGCAGAGCGATGAAGCGACGAGAGTGGTATTCGTGGATGAGAGGGGAATGTTAGAGCGAGCGATGACGAAGAAGGAAAATAGTAGAGTAGAGTGGCTGAGAGCGGAAAAGGGTGAGAAAAAGTGAGATAGAGAAAATAAAGGGATAGGAAAAATAGAGATAGAAAATGGTGAGGCAGTTCGATAGACAGAGGGAGAGAAGCAGCACCGCACCCCTTCCTCCTCTGCGAGTTTTCTCACTCGCTCGTCGGTGCTTCTTCGTCGTCTCACCGAAGAGGATCAATACGAGCCACGTGGTTTCCGCCAGTGACGCTCTCGGACGTAGTGAAGGGAACTGGTATAGCGGTACCCTCGTGCCGTATAACAACAACTTATTCGTCAACACGAGTCATAATTAATAATACAAACAACAGGATATTGTTCATCTCCCTGTTATTTCTGAAAAACGTGGCACTCCCGAGAGATACTCGAGAGATCGATACACGTCAAAGAAGAGGGTAGTTAAAATATTTTATACTTATACTACGACCTTATATGATTGTTTCTCAATTGAGCATGTTGTCATTTTTTTTGCTTATGTACACAATCAGAAAAAGGCAAAAGGTATGTTTGAAGCATACCAGGCGATAAATATTTTGTCTGAAAATACAATTTTCTATGAAATTATTGATGATACGCAATAATGATTCGACAATACAAAGTGTCATTTAACTCATCTTTATTTTAAAATACACTTTCAAGTACAGAGAATATAAAACAAGCGTTTTTATTGCACTTGACGAGTTGCCTCCAGCGTCTTCCTTTGCAGGCCGGTCTCATCGTCGTTCCGTTCTTGGCCGTGCGCCGGCGTCTAGGACGCCGCAAACATGCGGGTTCGAGTCCGCGCACTTATATACACACACACAGACAGGAATCTATGTCTTCATAAATACATACGTATATATAACACAGAGTTCCACATATAAGCTTTTCCAGAGACACTCACAAACACTACTCTGGTCACAGGGTGTAAAGCCTACCCTTGTAGATTGCTTTGAGGGAGGGTGGTTGCTATAACGGCTGGTTTCATACATTGCACACCCCTGATTCCGAGTCTAGGTCGGTCATTCACCTCGACAGATCCACCGCCACCTTTCCCGCAATATCCTTCATCCCCTATCATCCTTTTCGAATCCCCTCCACCCGGCCCACCGCCACCGATGTCCCCACCATCGAGAAAACTACCCCTTCGCTGGCTAAAATCCTCTTCCTGGCATATTTTTCTCCTCAACCGCCACTTCCTGCGTACCTCGTACTTCCCCGATCACGCTGTCCCGTAACGTCACTGATTCATCCCCACCATCAACCACCCACCGAACAACAACCCCTCGACCTCTTCAGCTTCTCTCTCTCTCTCTCTCTCTCTCTCTCTCTCTCTCTCTCTCTCTCTCGCTCTCTCGTAATTTTCATCTTCTGTCTTTTTTATTCTCACAATACGTAATAATATACCTAAGAGAAGCAGGCTAATGAGCTCCATAGGAGTTATTGAATTTTTTTTTGGTGATCATAGGGAAGACGATTTTGCGTGCTATAGTCAGGAGATTTATGAAGATGAAGATTCCATCTTAATTGTCTCACATCCGAGGTCAATTCAAAGTTTGACAATACTCAAAATCCAAGGGACATTGTCTTTCTTTGCCACGTCAAATTTTACTCTTAGAATCACGCCACTGCTTTTCGTTTCTCTTAATATATTATTTTTTAGAATAAAATAATAACAAATTTCTCGATGAGAAATTGTGACGTGTTTCTAAAGAGATACAACTCTGAACCGTTACACTGTCTGAATAAACTTGTTGGGTAACCACGATCAAGCCTGTATGTGTTCCACTTTCTCCTTCGCTATGGTTTGTGCTATGATATGAAGGAAGAGGAAACTCGCGAGGTAAATTCTCGCGTCTAGTTACGTATCTCGATGACGCAGATAGGGCGTTCCATATTTATTCCTACAGCCGACAATTAAATCAGCTTCAGCGTTTTGTCTTCTTTTCCGTGAGAACACGATGTACGTACTTCATCATAATTCAACCGCGTTTATTACGCGTGCGTGAATGTGTTTATTGATTGTATTGCATATTGTAGAGTGCTTCTCGAAGATACGAATGACGATACAAATAATTTTTAAGATAATGTCCCAAAATCAAATAATCATAACTACTAGAGATCAGACATAATCGAAGGAAATTTAATTCAAACGTTTTGGGGTAAATGAAATTCCGACGTATTGAAGTAACATAAAATACCGACAGTAACCTCGTTCTGTCACCCATTTTTTTTTCTCACAGAGGCAGCTCATCGAAATTAATTGTAAACTTACCAAACGACTTTTAAACGAGAGTCGAAAGTTGAAAGTAGTTTGTCCAAATTAGGAAAATAATTGAAAACCTTGAAGAAAAATCGGTATTGTCGTTACACTCATCATCCTCTTTTATAAAATATCAATTGCAACAACGTTGTTACTGTTGTATGTCAAGTTTTACTATAGATACACGATAAACCTGGATAGTTATGCCTACGCCGAACAACTTCGCCCACCCTTTAAGCATCCGTAAAAGAACTTGCATACGTAACGCTTGATTCATCATCGTTGAGGTGTCGCAGACGATTAATTCGTCGAACTGGCCTCTGCACGAGAAATCTACGACTGCTTGTTTAGATATGCTATAATCTAGCAGGAGGTGGGAAACAGATTACGTGTGCACTGCTTGTCTCTGTGTAACGGTAGACGAGTGTTTCACACGGACATATCGGTAACGAGAAGACCCAAAGAGAAAGTTGAGTCGACCTCGCGCGAGCGAGCAACCACACGACTGCCACAATGTTCTCAACCATACATCGGAGCAACCTGATCGTCAAGCGGTTCAGGCTCCATCCATTGCTGTAATATATCGGAAGCTGTACAAATCGTTTAGTTTCCAGTGTGGAGAACCACTGCTGGGACGAGGCTGTGAGCTTGCAAAAGGTGAATGCATCGACGCTTCCTATATTCACGCAATCTTCCTTATGTATGCTGTAAAGTCGATTCAAGATAGTATTTAATGGTATTAATGAATCGACGCCTTTCCAGTTCACACGTTTGCTATGTTTTTCATAATTTTCTTCTTTCCATGGAGTATCCACGTACTAAATTACAACAATTTTATCTTCACGTATCTCCCGTAATATCTGAATATATCTCAACGAAAATGATCCAGCAACATTTCATAACAAATGGCATTCGAAGAAAAAAACTTGGATGGAAAGATATAGAAATATTTTAATTATCAGTTACTGGATATTCCTAAAAATATTAATCATCGAACCTGTCATCATGAGGAAGCACTCATAATGAAATAATTACCAGCACCACTTATCGACATGGCGAATACTTGGAACGTTAAGCGTTGCGTGCAACTAAGTCAATTATGCTTGAACGAATTATAAAATATTTAATTCATATGAAAAGTACGGCGATTACGAATTGAGTGTCACAATTTTGAAATAAAAAATTGCGAGCACAAAAAAGGAGAAAAAATATAATAAAAAATAATCGTGTGTGCCTATGTTTCACCCACGAAAGCATTTAATTCTCTCATACACGTCCACGAACTCTCGCGCGAATAAAGTGCGTCGAATACAGGAATATCGTATCTCACACTAGACAGCCCACTCTCATTCATCGCCTGGCGAGTCCTGTCTCTAATGGTGCATCGGTATTGCTGGAGGTGTTGCTAGCAGGACACGATATTTGTGAATGAAGAGTCTGCGGTAGAAAGGACAGGAGCACGACTACCGCCTTGTTTATAAACGCGACACTGTCTATAGTACTATTGTGGTCATTTAATTTTACCGCATGAATGCTCGATAATCATTTTCATTCTTGAAGGCATGCTGCTGAGTAATAACGTTTCTTCCCGCTCGAAAATATTTGAAAATATTCCTCATCCGTGCACAACATGTTTCGATTTCATTCAACGATTGCACTTCAATAAAATTGCATCGAATGTAATATTGTATCATTTACTTTTGGATGGGCTTATCAGTAAATTTTTGCCAGAGAACTTCTTAGCCCTTTCAAATATTCAAATAGCATCAGCACCTGTCACGATAAATTGTTTCTATAATAACTTATAGCTGAACATGACGAATTAATACTAATATATTTATTTATTTATATATTTAGTTAAAGATTTTTACAGTTCAGAACGTGGGATATAAAATCAATTTACTCAGAGAAACTCATACAGACACAAACGGAGACAAGTCCCCCTAGAAGACCCTCAGACCCTGAATATTTAAAGTCCCCCTCGGAGCCCCCCTCCCCTGACCTTGATTATTCTCAGTCCACTTAGGAGCCTACGTCTGAATTATTCCAAATCCCAATGATAGAGTCGATGGAGGAATGTCAATAATAGGGACAGGGAAGGTTTAATGATATATCGTAGGGCACGTAGTGCCCAAGACGTACAAAACTCTATTACATATATATATATAGTATATATCGATAAATAGTATGTATCGATAGCGCTCTGTGAAAGTTGTTCTCTGTTTCCAAGTAAGAAGGGGCCCGTAATAATATATATTTCGTGAAGGAAAGCCCTTGACCTTCCTGTTTGAGCAGGGCCGGATCAAAGTTTCACGGGCTCGCCAGAGGGGGTCTCGTTTAAGTTTCATAATGCTGTGGCGACTGGCGAGTGCCGAAAACGATTTGTGTCAGCGACGGTAGCAGCACCAGCAGCAGGGGCAGGGGCATCGTATAAAAACCAGTCAGTGAAAGGTCCCAAAGTGAACGCGTGAGAGTACATCTGGTTATTCTCGCTTCGTAAATATAAAGAACTTTCAACTAACACAGTAACAAGAGTCTTGAAAAAGTATGAAAAACTCCTTTTTCATTTTTTATATATTCAAACCGATAGGTTCCTTGTAATTTACAAAACAGAGAATCTCTAATTCAGCTCCGCATCTCTGAGGTCAAATTCTGAAATGTCCTGTACATAGTAAAAACATGGTAGATATTATCTGCGAAAGCGAAAGGATTCGTTGGGTTGCCATTCGCTGTAGTCACTAGCATATAGTGAGAACTAGCACCTATTAGCGTATCTGTATATTTGTATAGTCGTATAGTCGTTACTTCCGCACGGAACTTTCACCATTGTTTTTTTAAAAAACAACCAGCAGTATTCCCTGAAGCCTATCCTCAACAGCTATTTCTCGAGGTCGTTAAACTCTGATATTAACAGCAACAAAATTGCACAGATAAAACAGTTAGCGCAAACTGCGGCTGGTCATCCAGTCAGCTATTGCCGATTTATTGCCACCCGACAAAGCTCATAATTACGCCGGCTGCCTCTGTGTGCTTAATATTTTATCCGTTTTACGAACGATCTGGCCCGTGCGAATAAATTATTGCGCTGATGGTAATACTACCCGGCTTTGTACCTATACGCGCCTACAATTCCCGCTTTATTTTACATTGGTATAGGTATCCACCATAGCTTATTCAAATTATTGGCATTGAATTCGACTGAATTAAATTACATTTATTTACTCGAGTACAACAGTCGTTACCTAATACACGCACGCACATACACATACATTCATCGCATATACAGTCATTTCATAATCGCTACGTTTTACGTGGATTGAAAAAACATAATAATTAAATTTTTTTCTCATTAAAATCAAGGCAAAGTTGAACTTTTTTTCACAATCAAGTAAATAGATAAAATTTTTTTGTTAAGTTTATCAACATAGATGTAGTGAGATGCCGAAATAGATTTCGCGATGGTGAATTAACGTTTAACTCGAGGAAAGAGATATTAACAGCGCGGAAAAAACGAATTCGTTTTTGCAAAGCGTTATGGAGCTGCGTGTCGGTGGTTTTGAAGTGAGCGAATGCGTGACGCGGCTCTATTTAACGCCGTTGCGTTCCATTTAGAAGAGTCGACCAAGTCCTGACGGATTGAGATAGAGATGTGCTTTGCCTGTGAGATGCGGCGTGCGACTCTCGTCTCACGTAGCTTAAGGAACTCTCGAGATAGCGTAGAAAGCGTTCGTCCCTGTCGACGATGCTGCTGCTGCTGCTGCTGTTGATGCTCTTATACTGGTCGTTATTGTCTGTGCTAGTTGCTTTCTTGCCTGCCGGCACTTCCTTATTCGCCTGACCTTTCTCTTGGGCCTTCTTAGCGCAGGCCCGGGCTATCTTTGAGTTACGATCGCCTGTAGTTTCGATCCTGCTTTACGTCTATCGCACTCGAATTTATTCCTTAAGTTCCAATAGGGTGCACAGCAACATAAAAAAATGTAACTCTTCAGGTACGGGTGATAAGCTGACCACGTCATCCGAATTATGTCAAATCATTTTTAAGAGACAATACTTTTACCATTGATGTGCGAAGTTTTTTGATAAATTATATTTTTATGCGTATACGAGTATTTAAGTATTTGAAATTTAACCAAAACATCGAGATAAAATGGTCAAATGACTTAAAGGTGTCATTTATCGTCGGCGTAAAGAAATTTTACAAATATTTTGTAGTTTTTTAAAAATATTATGAACAAAGTATGCAATTTATGATTATCACAGTGAATAAAGATAGAAAAAAAAGATAAAATATAAAATCTATTTTTGTAATCAATAATTATAAAACTGGAGGAAGATTTATTAATAATTATTTAGTTTTCAATTTGCAATGATGTTTGAATATAAAGTATAAAAGTCGCTCGAGCATCGGCCTACATAAATTGTGATTTCGAGATCCATGGGAATGAGTGACTGTGATTTATAATTGAAGTTGAGATAAATACAACATGCAACGTCGATCATGTACATCTCCATCCCTCGAGCTAAAAGAGCGAGAAATCGGGAGTGAAATAGCGTCGGATAAGTAAGAGCGGGATGTTTGCATTTTCTTACTCGCGACGACGTAACTTGTTTCCCACGGTTAACGTTGTTCCTCACGATCCAGCGCACGTCGCTGCTGGCTTCTCGAGAATTTCTGCATCTTCCGTTGCCTCGCGAAGCAACTGCAACGCGATGAAACTATTCGCGATCGGTAGATTCTAAACAGCCACACGGGGATTGCGCATCGTCTTCGTTGTTTCGAGGCAGGCAATATCGATTTATTTATTTATTTATTGTACAGCCGAGTGGCGATGTTTGCATTTGTTTGAACAAACGAGCTCCGGAGATTTACATCGTGTCGGTAACTGGTGCACGTGTCGTGTTTTATATAGCAATACGTACACACGACTATCTATAGATACGTAATTCTGTACCAGATAAACGGATTCGCATAGTACGAGAGAGTGAATCAAGGGGCTCTCGTACCAACGATAGATTTCTTCCAGCACCTTACCGCTGATAGCACGTAGACTTTCGAGAACGAGGGATTCGATCGACTCCGCACGATCTACTCGAGATATGCATCACATTACAACGATAAATCTTCGAGGAACATCGAGACAGACATTTTCTACACGAATACTTGTATGCGTCGAGAAATACATTTTTTTATAGAACAAACAATTTATATCGTAAGTTTATTTTCAAGTTATAACATATAGAATACGCGGTAAAGACTATTTTTTTTAAACGTGTATGAGAGTCATATATAACATCAACGTTAAATGCGTTAAATAGCCAATAACGATGGAACCTCGTAGCGGGGGTTCAGAATTCAACAGCACTCAGTTGCATTCGCAACCACTACCACTACCACTAAGATCACGAGCACGAACACCAGTACACGAAGCGAGGAACTTGAATCTTGACCCAGAAAACGTTTGCCTGCTGTCGCACTGAACGGACGGCCAATCGAGAGCCACTTTTTATTTCGCGGTCATGTTCACCAACTGCGCGCTTCGAAGAGCCAGCAGAAATAGCAGTCCAAACAGAGAGCAAATTGGCAGTTCCACGAATCTGTTGCCAAGTTGTAGCGCATTCCACACGCATTGCGCATATATTTATCATTGTTTGAAAGAAAAAAAAAAGAAAAAAAATTCAATCAGACGTTATACTTTTACTTTTAAACATTTACCTCCATAATTAATTTTCTTTTATCAAATATTACGTTGATTATAGATACATCTTGTTCTTATATAAAATAAAAATTAATATCGTTGAGAGTCTCAAAAATGATACTGTCAATAAAAACTAATTCAACTGTTTACTTATAGACGTAATTATCATTAATTTCCGTAAGAAATCAACTGCCGTGCAATTATGTCTTAAGGGTTACATCAATTCCTATAAAAAAAAAAAGATAAGAAACTAATCAGACTCGTGCAATTTGATTGAACCAAGCAAACAAGCAATTTCAAGACACATAGAATTAAAAATAAAATAACAATGAGCTCTCCTAACCAGGAAAAAAATAAAAATTCGTGTAACATGATTATAACTGAACGGATATTTCGCAGACCACTTATTTATCCACCCTCGCTGATACGCCGTTGCTTTATCGAGAGGGATATACCTGTACTGCATGTATAAGTAATATTTCTTCGTTCCAGTTGCCACTCGGGTGAAACAGGTTTCCAGGAAGGCTCGTGATACACCACGATGTCGTCGAGTTTGCACTATTTATATCTGAATGTATACCTGTAGATTCGGTATAGTTATATGTACATGAAATGTTTATACATGTCCCGTGTTATTAGATAGTTGACTTAATATGCAGGCACAGTCAGGCTTACAGTGCAGCACGATAAGACGTATTTGCGTACATTCAGTGATATCTTCTATTTACGTGCACATTCGTCCCGTGATTATAATACATGTTATATACATATGGACAAAGCTGTAAGTGCATATATGCATCGTAGACGGATAAGTTTGTATGACAACCGGTCACACGCCGTCACGTATTGATAACCACCGAAGGATTAAATCCAGCGTTGAACCCCACGATTCTGCGGTTAAACGTGCGCCCGTAATTCGAGATTAAAAGCAGAAAATAAGAATATACAGGCATAGGTTGACATTTCGAAACGAACTTTCCATCACTTCCTGAATCGTTAACCTCACCGGCAGACTCTTGCTGCAGACCCACTAAAATTTTTTGTCAGTCATGGTGGAAATAATTATAATTAATTGCAAAGTGGAAGCAAAGAGATTCAATTGAATGATCGAAGATCTTTTTAATTGACGATAAATATATAAACGATTGAAGATATTTTTTAAGCTTACAAATAATTAATAAAAAATATAATTATTTACTTGAAATTTTTATAATGAAATTTAATAAATAGAAACATAATTATCTGACATTCGATCTTATTTTCGAAAAAAATATATTAATTGAATAATCTCGTTGTGGAAGGTATACAGAATTCGTAAGAGTTGACGCGCAAGAGTTGACGTGAAATTTAAATACTCGAATCGTCTTCCCTTTCGATATCCCCTTCCTCTTTACCACAATTAGCTGACTCTGTGTCTTTCACCGCATGTGTATCGCTTTACGCATGTGCATTTTCACTGTGGAACGGAAAGTTCCGTGCTACGTGCGTTTCACTCTCGAACAACGACGGCGACGACGTCGAAGTACGGACGGCTGGCTCGGCTCAGCTCAGCTTGACTTGGATAACGGTGCGGAACACACGCTGCATAGCCTCCCGCCGATACCACAGCCACGCGAGAAAGAAGGGAAAGTAGTTCTGTGAGTCAGTGGGGCTTGCGGTACCCAGTTACCGAGACTCGCGGACATACGAGGAGCCTACACGTTTTGCACCTACAAACTCGTACCTCTTGAAAGTCCCCTTTCCCTCTGCCGCATCTCTTTACCTTTCCTCGACTTGGTGCTTGGACGGATCAACGAGTTTACTACCCATCAGGTAACAATCCAAATGAGACGCGCTCACTGCGCTCATCGCACCGTGAATATAGCGGGCATTAGAGGAAGACGAGGATGTTGAAGAGGGTACAGGAGCGTTACGACTACCGTTAACCGAGCGTGTTACTCATAAATGCGAGTGCTCATCTACAATCTGTATGGTATACAGTAATATTAGAGCAATGCGAAATCCTGTGTTCCTTAAAATTGTATAGTTCACTTGACGGCCGCTACGTATTTTAGCTTCATTTTTTCGTAAATTCATCTTTTATTTTATTTTTAGAAATATCTAGTTACCACAATCGTACAGAAGATTATCTATTTTTACAAAAACTTGGTAGAAAATCGGTTTGAGAGTATACACCTGGTGATCAAAGTACAAAGTACACAAAATAGCAACTTACAGGTTGACTTTGAAAGTATTTCAAGGTATTTGACGGTATTTCGTGGCAGCCAAATATTTTTGTTCAACTAAATTCTATTGCATATCGCATATAAAGATTCAATAAACGGTGCATTTTAATATCACACGATTTAAAAAAAAAGTCTACGATTGATCAATGGTAGATCAACGGTTCATCAACCAATGAAGTCAACCCATTGATACAACCCTGAACTTACGGTTCATTTATGGTAAATTCACGGTTCATTCGCCGAGACGCAGGTAGATTTGTCGTAGACTTCTCATCAATCTACTCGTTCAATTTACTTAAGGAGATTGATGGGAAGTCTCCAAGAATATTTCGACCTGCCTCATGGCGAATGAATCATAATTCTATCATAATTTAACCATAAGTCTATGGTTTCGTTAGAGGAATGGCTTTAATAGTCGATCAACCGTAAACTTTATTTTTTACTCGGAATCAAATGAAAAATTGTTACACCTTCTACTATATTTTTCTGTGAAATTGTTGAATTTCTCAAGTTTCTTCCAATAAATGCTCTCATATTTATTCGTTTAAGTAATATCATAGACGTTTTGATATGTTAATCCTAAACTCAATAATCATAAGAAAATCATTTCTTGTTGAAATATGATCGAGCTACCAAGACGAGCAGTCACTTGCATATTTAGTCGAGAAGAGGGCCCGGCGAAATGGGATCGTTAGAAAGGTGCGTGCCTCGTACAACCGGAGCTATGTCGAGCCTGCTCGCGTTATTCGCAACACAGACGGAAATAGGCTGTTCGCTTCTCCGCCGAAGTGCGGTCATCTAATCCTGCGACAAACAATAGACGACCCGGATATGCGTTCAAACGAAGCGACCCGACCCCGTCGCCGTCGCGGCTTGTCGCTGTGGCGACTCGTCCATAACCAGTCGATGGAGTCACATTCTCATTCACCGCGTTGATCTCATCCCTTTAGGTGAACATCGATGAACTCGAGTTTATTTCTCTAACTATTTTCCCAAATATTTCAATTACGAAACTTCAAAGCATCCGCTCACAAGCTACACAAATGACAATGAACGACACATCACAAATAAAAAGTTCAACAAATCAACGGTTAACAGCTATTTCATCATTTGAATTCAATGCACTCAAGAAAAATAACTCAATTCTGCTTGTACTTGAACACTTTCTTAAACTTCCAAATGCTTTTTAGTTCTGAAAATTAATAAAGAAGTCAAACAAGTTAGAAATGTTTAATACATATAAAGATCAGTTAATTGTACGAACGGTCCTCGATATTTTGCATAAAACAGCCAACTATATGCCCGCAGTATTACAGATTGTAAAATACAGAAAACATATCAAACTTTACGGAGAAATACCACCGAGAAGAGATCGAGACTGGCCATTAATTTTCTCAGGACTTGACGCCTTGTATACGTTCTCGCTCTAAAAGCAACGAGAGTCAAAGCAACAGAGAGAGAGAGAGAGAGAGAGAGAGAGAGAGAGAGAGAGAGAGAGAGAGAGAGAGTCAAAGCAAAACATCACAAACAGCATCGATAGCCAGGAGTAACAACGGCTACAGAGAACACCGAGTTATTCGTCGTGCTGTAGTGTCGAGTTGGTTGCAATTAGCTGAGACAGACAAAACACAGAGGTACAGTACGCAGCATTGCCCACGGTACATTACGACTACATTTGAGGTCATGGTGACTACGTTGAAGATCCTTGCTTTTGCGCTTTGACGTTATACAGCGTGTATGCCGGTACGAACGTATTCACTCCTTGCGCGCTCGAGGGAAAATGCGCGAATGGCCTTCCTTGTTCGATTAAAACCTCCATACGAATACAATATAACTATTGCTTATAGTCTTTTCTTTTTTTCGCCAATGAGCTCTTCGAAATTTACGTTGGAACCAATCAACCCCGGAATGTATAATAATGAATTTCCGTTTGACTATTAAGAAACGTTTGTTGATTCTGATTATATCTAGTCAGCACCGATACAGACCCAAAAGCATATCGTGGACTTTTAGTAAAATATCATTTTAAGTCGATCAAAATGTAATATTTCGAGCACCTTGTGGATAGGTGTAGGAAATAAATTATTACAACGTAATATATCGAGTCCGTTTCCGACGATCTTGATCATTTCGAGTGCTAAGCGAATCCCGTATTTTTGTCCTTTCAACAATTTCGAGAATTAGATACTTCCGTGCCGCATGAACCAAGTTCCATCAGAAGAGTTTCACGCAAGATATAAAATCAACAAAAAATCCTTAGATAATCACCTTTGATAATAAATAATACTGACTCAGCAAGGTTTCGATCTTTCCTGCATTCACTTTAACTGAACTCGCTTCCTGATTCCCCGTCATCACTTCCCGCATTCGTTTTCTCCTTGAATTCTGGTATTACGATTGTAGTTGGCCTCAGATGACGGAAGTTTGCGGTTCAGATTAAAGGTCACCGGTGTTATTGACAAGACACGAGGATCTCCTTTTCTCGTAATGACCTGCGAAATTGACTTCTATCAAAGGAGTAATAAGTCGTATTGGAAATGCGCGGGAACTTGGAACAAGATTCAAGATTGGGAACAAGACCAGCGTATTGTGCCATGTCACTGTCAGTGTGGGTAGTTCATATCGCAAACCAAACATCAACCCCTCCAATGTCGCTTTGCTTTGCTTCGAAAGGCAACGTGCGCCTATTTACGTTCACCACGGCGCCTAGTCGGGGCCACGGCGCACCTCCAGGCTATTATGGGGCAAGCGTGGCGTATTCAGCTGACTTCCCCGTATGCCAGGGAGAAAGTTTTCGGTTATCGAACATCATCTCGATGGCCTAGACCGTAAGAGTGGAACGTGCTCGCCACTGGACAGGAAGACTCTCTGTACGAAGATGGGTAGACGCGAGAAAGATGTCACGGGATGCGGAATGAACGTAGAAGATGCTGAGACCTTATGGTACTCCAGGTCAATCTTGACACGAAACTTTCTCTCGCGAACTCAACAAAGACTCATTCTACTCGATGATAATTTACTTTCCTTGCTCGCACTCGACTCTCGAGTGAATCATGATTTTGTAGTTATTTGTATGTCATCAGTTTACAGCGTTGAAGCGCGGCGATTTATTTATACAGATTTTTATGGGACGATGATGTTGATTAACGTTATAAAAATATTTTAATTATTTAGGGTTGCTCAGATTGTTTTTAATGACTTTTCTGTGATTTTGTAATTTATCATGCTAACAAATGCAGTTGGTATTGCCTTATATACCTCTGCAAAATATTGGTTGTCATCATGCAAACTTATTACGTATCGAGTTTTTAATCAGTCGATGATAAGTAAATTCTTAAAGCATTGGAGATCATTTATTTTCATCTCTTAATTGTGATATTTTGTTACTATTAATTTTCCGGGGAATATGTTAGACATTTATAAACATGTTGATCTTCAGTTAATTAAGAACAGCACTTTTAGCAGCCGCAGCAGCAGAAGAATTTTATTGACCACGATGTGTGCCTGGTGATGTGGATGGTTACATATTTTTATTTTAGCTTTGTTTTCTTCTGTCCAATGGGCCATCAACCGTACAGTCCATTAGCCAATAAAACATCATTTTATTTAAGGGCAATTTTCTAAACTTTACTGCAAGATCCGTCTGGCTGATTATAAAGATTACAAACATCGGTTGGGTTTAATTCTAGCTGATTCACATATAGTAGAACATATATTGTAGTAAAGTGGTTAAAGAAATACGACACCGTTAAATTGTAATAATATTATGTTGAACAACTTCTCGGGGTTCCGCCCCTCGCTCGGTGGAACTAACTTATCTACTCCGAAGAGATGGTCAACGGAGTCATTGACGAAATGATACCTCGTGCCCTGAAAACTCGTTCGGTCAAGTATAACCGAAGACAACTAGCGCATGAACTGTTCGGTCAATACCACAATATCGAACCATCCGATGGGTACAACACAGCAATGAATCTGTACTCTTTGTTTACGATCGTACGTTTAGTGCTAGATAACAAATTAATATTGAATATTCACTTAAAATCCTTCTAGGCAAATACGCTTGTTGCGTTTAAAATTATTTTTCAATTTATTGAAAGAAAAGAAATGTTAGGCACACGAAAGTAAATACCATTGAAACGTATATTGGCGAAGAGAACGAATGAGCAGTAAGCCCACGATTCATCTATGCTTTTCAACAGTTTGCTAAATCTCTAGACACATTAATTATTCTTTCACACCTACGCGGTGTACGGGTTTATTTCCCGATGTAGAGTGAACGTCGGGAGAAGAACTGATTCGCTGTGTCTATTTTCCGATGTCCAATGCGCCACCGCGCAGCACCGTCGCTGTATGCAATTCCTAGTTCAGAACTCTAAGGAGGCTCTAGACTCGCTAGACTATGCACACTCTATATCTTCGCTATAGCGACTGCTCGCTACAGTCGCGATCTATCGCGCAGTTCCCCTTCTGGTCTACGTTGCTAGAGCACGAGTAGTGCATAGAGGAGAGCTTAGCCTGATGCTGCTGCTGCTGCTGGCTGTTGCAGGCAAGACGAAGTACACGAAGCTGGTGCGAATCGAGCGCGTTCGCCACTACGACGAGGAGGGTACGTTTCCACTTCCACGGGAGTCGGACCGAGCGTGCGGGGTTCCCTGACGGAGCGCCGTTGTCCGTGGCCGCTGTCCCAGTCATCGCCCTACTTTGTCGACGCCAACTCCGCTCGACACTCTCGTCGTCGTTGCGGATTCCAAACCGCATTAATAAACTTTGAGCGTGCATGGAGTTGCATCGACCCCCCCTTCCCTACCTCGTGCACCGCAAGACACGTATTTCACAAACAATTAATTCATTCATTAAAATATCGTTACATAAGCATACAAGCTTAAAGTGTACGAAAGAGAATAAACGCACGTGCTACCAACATTTAAGTAAAACAAAACATTCTAATTTACCGACAAACAGAATATTTCGTGTCTGAATATAACCCTTTGGCAGTCGAAGGGAAAAACGAGAGAAGTCAGAAAGAAAAAAAGGGAAAAAAAAGTAGCCGGACGCAGATTCGTGCAAGCACGTGGCTAAAGACGAGCGATCCACCGTAACCCGAGAATGGATTAGTGGGGGGTTAAGGCAATCGCCGACGTTGCGCACCTTCACGACTAAATTGTCGAATCACAGGCGCCAGCTTCGAATAAATCGGCCCCCTCGTCATCGTTGTGACGTCACACGATTCCGAGATTCAAGTTCGAAGAAATCCGAGGACGTTGGCCGCTGGAAACAACAGTTGGATTATCTTTCGAGTTGTTTTTTTTTTTCAAATTACTTCTACACTCGTTTAAATTCTTTTGAATTTTTTATATCGAGACTGCAAATTTATGAAAATTGAATTAAAATAGCATTTCACTGAATTTCAATAAAAAACTTATACACAAGAGCATAAGACTGACGATGACGAATGACATTTGCTAACGTTTATGACTATTTTTGGTGCTCATTGTGAACATCCAATTTTTTTTACATTTTTCGGTGTTTTATTATACAAAGAAAATAATCTTGAGGGATGTGCGTGACGGAAGTTGTGTGATAATAAAAAGTGAACAAGACAAGTGTATGTTTATTTCTACTAAAAATCTCGTACGAAAGTGCCATTGAGTGAACTCATTTACAAAGTGAAAAAAAAGAAATAATAAAATCGTCAAATGTGATTAATATCGAAATTATTCCGATTTTTCGATAAATCAATTATTCCGTCCAACGCGATTTTGCTATAAATATTTCCTCGATGTGAAACACTAGCAGAGTTTCTGAATCCTTACTGAAA
The DNA here is from genome assembly GCA_963942595.1 of Cylloceria caligata. Classification (NCBI taxonomy): domain Eukaryota; kingdom Metazoa; phylum Arthropoda; class Insecta; order Hymenoptera; family Ichneumonidae; genus Cylloceria; species Cylloceria caligata. The sequence goes on from OZ012704.1 coordinate 73,944,155, forward strand.
AAAAATCAAGGCTGATGAGCGCGGAAAATATTTTAAACGAGACTGAAACGAGACGAAACAGAGAATCAATTGATCGAAGCATAATATTTTCGGGTGTTTACGTTCCTTGCATTGTAACAAAAAAATAATAATAATAAATACTTGTGATCCGAGCCACTAATGAAATCCGGAAGCTCGATATTTGATAAAAATAAAATACGTGGAGAAGCAAGACCTGATGAATTTTCGAGAAGAAAAAAGGAAGAAAACAATATTTTTGTTCCTTTGAATCAACACTGCCGCATCACCGCTTCCATCGCGTCAACTTTCATATATTCTTTTTATTCTCAGTGTACAATAACCGACGTACCCGGAGTGAATCAGACGCAGGAGTTTCTATGAGCCGTTAACACGAGAGAATCGAGTAAACGGCGTTCAGTGAACGTCCCCGGTGTTATACACCTCTTGGATCCCACAAGGACGTCGACATCTCTACGCACGCTCACTGCCACGTCAGAAAGTGTATTTATACTGTAAGGACAATGCGGATTATTGCATTCGATGTGCTATTTGATTTGAAAAAAATGTCATTAAACTAGTCGTTGAATCACTGCCAGATTCATCGTCCCTCTAATACACTTTTTTAAAAGTCAACGGAGAGAACAACGATAAAACTTGAAGAAGTTGATGATAGGAAACTCGAACAATAAAACAATCTAAAAAATTCCGATTTTGAAGATTGACTGAAACGACTCCAAAGCATCGTGGAAAAATTTGTTATTTCGTTAGCCACCAGTTGTCTGGATGAATAGTTGATTCTAAAAATAGTTCTTAACGTTTTGGTTTTCCCGGTAAATCGGTGTCGCCAACTCGGAGATCAGAATATATCGTCGAAAAAGAAGAAAAAAGGATTACAAAAGAATTTGTCCGTTGATCATTGTCGGTTGACGACTTCCTGCTGAACTGGTTGTGGTATAGAAAACATAAAAAGAAGATCCGGTTGCGTAACATGCGGTGCTGACCACCATTTTGGTCCACGTACCCACAGATCACCCGGAAGCACATAGTACACTGTCGTGAAAGAGTCGGAGTTGCCGAGGCGATTGAACAAGAACACGATGTCTGTGCATTGTGCGTGACTTCGGTGCATCAATCGCGACAGTCACTAAAGCGGATATAATTAAATTGTTAGACTTGACCAGATGGTTGCCGTGGACGGATGGGACTACAAGAATATAACTTGGTGAACGTCTGTCGAACAGGGATAAGGAACATCACCGTTTTCCTATCTATGAGATGAAACAATTATATAATTAAATCACAAATTGGATGGATGGATCGGCAGAATGAAATAAAAATTGAAAGTGAAACGTAGCGCGGATCATCGAAGGTTTTGTCAATGATTATATTTTTGTTATTTTATCGAATTACACGTGTTTACAGGAGTAACCCCTGAAGTTGGTCGAGTTTTGTGGATAGCTTTGAATATCAACGAAGCGGTATATCGGTAACGATGAGCAGCCATATGCTGACGAACAATCGGAAGAAATCGTGCGTCGAGGAAAGAGGAATTCGCCAGTCTTGGAGCACCGGGATTCCAGCTGAGAGCGAATGAATGGAAAGAGGAAGAGCCACCGTCGCGAGTCAAGATCCCGTGCTTACCACGAAGGAAACCGTTACTCGGCGTGACGACGAGCAAACCGGAAAGACGCCATCCAAGGGATACAGACAAGGAGAGAGACAAGGCGTGCAGCGGGAAGAAGAAGAGGCGGAGGTGCTAGTGGTGGTAAGGACTCTATGCAGTCGTCGGGAACAGTTGTGTCTACCGGTAGGAAACAAAGGATAACCCACTTCTGATCCGGAGGAAAAAATAAAGGAATGCAGAAGACCGTAGTCGCACGTGTTCGTGGGCGTTTGTCTTCTTCTCCTTCGGCGGATTCACATGATTCTTTCTTCGCTTGTCTCCTGGGCTGAGCACGGAACTGAACTGTCGTTCCTGTTTCGTGTACATGGGAAAGGAGTGGAAGAAGAATATAGAGAAAGAAAAAATTTCGTTGTGACAGTGTTTAATAACTTTTACCCAAATTGGACTCGACGATCGGGATGGAATATACGGACGTTCATCAGGGTAAGTTAATTCATTTGAGGAATTCGTGAAGCGCGACGTTTCGAACTAACCATGTCGCTAATTACATTAGCTTTATCGTTCATTTTTAATTTCTATATCTTTCATATGTTCAACTGTATTCTCTATTCCTTGAATTTCTTGAATCGTTGATTGACTGAGAACTGAGAGTTCTAGTGAACTTGCATATCGTTGAATCGAGACAAATAAAATCGTGAAGAGAGAATTTTCTAAAAATATCGTCAATAAATATTAGGAAACTATATATATCGAAAGCTCTCTTAAACAAGTCATCTTTTCTTTAATACCCGGAAAAGGAGGAAAGTAATAAAAAAGGAAGATGACGTGAGAGGCGATTTGTCAACCAATGCGGCCAAGTTTCGGTGTAAAAAATTCACACGCGTGTCTAAAAATATGAACGTGCGATTGCTTGATTTTCCTGTGGACGTCCTCGCATCGCATTCGAAAACATATTCGTACATAGACTATGCGTATGTGTGCGTGCGTGTAAATTTCGACAAGGTCGCAAATTGGTTACAAATCGTTCGATGAATCCTTTGGACAGCAAGCGTCGCCGTAAACCCCGCCAGTACGGTGTGCTGTTGCTACTTCCACTGTCGTTGGTGATGGTTGGCCATCAACAGCGAAAGGTCTAGGTCGTTTCACCGATTTCGTCGTGAATCGGCCTTCCGCTTAGCTATCCTAATAAATGACGAGAATTCGTTAAGCACACAGCGAACATCGTGAAGGCCGAGCCCACTTTGAGTACCAACATCCAAACGCAGTAGCAAAGATTCGGTAATAAGAAAAATATTTAAAATAAAATACTGAGACTCTGAGATTTACAGTGGCAATGAATTTCTTTCGGAAACTCTGCAAAACGTGCGTTGAACAGTATTCGATACTTGTTACCGAATTGCTGATTATTTTATTGCTGAAATATGTATCGCATTCGTAATTCATAAAGATTCTCCATTTTTTATTTTCATAATAATAAATTATTAGTGCAGAATAAATCGATGTGAATATCACGGTGTAAGGGTTGTAATATCATCGTGTAATATATTTTTTAAGACATTTAATTCTATCGCACGAGATCATTTCCCTTTTCGGAGCTCCACCTACGTCCTGATTGAAACCGTAGCCAATTTGCACTCTTAATACTGTGTAACGCATTCGCACGTGAGCACAGGGAAACTGCGGAAAACCTATGGCATATACCGTCGGCATTTTCATCAGAGATCGGTGTTACCACAGGGTGTCATTAAGCTCCGGAAAAATGACCTCCCGCTTCGTCATTCGATGCACCAGCCAGCGCATCGATAACCGATGTCATTAATGATAGTACAAAATGCTAATTAACTCGAAGGACCACCGGATGTCAATCACACACCTGCAACCGTGGCTCACAATCAGTGTTGTGAATTTTGATAATGAAATAATAATGATAATACTACAATGCTTATTAGATTCTCATGTATCGTAATGGGCTATTGCTAATGTCACAACACTGGTCACAACGCAAGGGAAAATTGGCTATGCTGGATCGTCTAACTTTAACGATGTATGAAAATGGATAATATCTTTAAAATTTTTTTGCTGAGAGGTCTTTTGAAAACTTTTTTCATCGTTAATTAGTCTAATCGATCTTGATCCAATTATAACATCGACGAACCATGTAAATAGATTTTTATTACTTTTTGAATATTTTTTTAAGGACTTTCTTTCAATCTCTGAGTAATTTTCATTATTTCAACATATTTTCGATCACTCGTTGAACCAAAAATAAATGTTTTACATTTATAAATAAAAAGTTATCTAACTTAGACTGTTACAACCTCAGGAACTCAAAGTAGTGTAACTTGGGGACATTCATCGGAGAATCAATGAAAGTTTGATTTCTCAGAAGATTTATACCATAAAGAGGTTCTTAAAAAAAACGAAATTGTAGAACATTAAAATTTTTTTTTTTGCCTTATATTGAAACTTGCGGCTGCAATTTGTATAATAATATATAGAGAAATTAAACTTTTAGCCATCCTAACTAACATTCTATCGAAAAATTGATATGAACGATTAAAAATGTATAAAAACTTATAAAAAGGTATTTTTTCGGCCTGAATATTGTAGAAAAAAATGTGCCAATTGTCCAAGTACATTCACACTTGAGATTTTGTAACGATCCAAATTAGATGCTGATTCAAGACATGCGATTCTTAACTATATATTTTTGGGATACCAACATACTTAAAGTCATAGATTTTCACTAGAAATAAGAAACAAAAGTTCTTTACGATCTACCAAAGTTCTTACTTGTTGACCATTCGTTGGTGTAACTTAAAATTCCTTTGGGTATTCGTAACTCGGCGTTTGAAATTTATATGCGACAATGAGAATCGGTTCAAGGTAGGTATCTCTGTTAGTCGTGGAACTCCCGAGATTATATACTAGACACTGACGAAATCGAATGATCTTTGCGCTGTTAAGCCGGTAGAGTGTGGGGATCCTAGGTCAACTAGAAAATCAAGAAACTCGCTCGAATGCTATAAATACCGAAACGTCTCGGGGCGTCTAGGCCGAGCAAGTGTTCGTGCAGCCGAGACGGCAATGCGACAAAGTTGTTGTGTGCTCCACCAAGTACGCGAGCCACGACCTCAAGATATACAATAAAACTTGGAAGAGAATTAGGAGAAACTCTAAGCTGTCGATCATTCGAGAATGTCGACGTGTACCTCAAACATTTTATGTCAATCGTTGATGAATCTTTCCACAAAACCGATAAACAATTCTCGTGTAGAAACACCAAAGTATGGACAAACTCAATGCTAAAGGTAAGTCTAGACTCGGAGTATGAGCAATAAAGTTCTCCCATGCAAGTCCTAAACTTTAATTAGGTAGACAAAATTTCGTTACTTTATGCGTTGAGACAGGATCCTAAAAGAATTTAACATTTCTTAGTAATATTCTACGAAATTCTAAGTTGCTGGTCAGGTTGCAAAAAAATGTTAAGTTCCTTACAAGGTTCCAGAGAAATAAAATGGGTTCCTACGAAATTTTGAAATGGCTCATCAAATTCCAAAGTACTTGATGAGATGAATATGAGATTTGCCGTGGTTAACTATTATCTCCAGGATAAGATATAACCTTACCAATATATATTTGGTAGGATAGTATTATCACTTTATAATATATTCTTGCTTTTAATTCTCAATTGGTCGATAGGATCAGTCGATAGTGATTCAGAAGACAACGAAAGATCAATACTTCGCTATATAATCTCTGTCAATAATCTCAGCGGGATGCCGTCACCGATCTCCCATAGAGCATGTTGATATTGCGAGATTTGCAGGATCAACTGTACTACGCTATAGTCGTGTAATTCTGCGTGTAACAAAGCAAAGTCGTGAAGAACACGGAGAGTTGAGAAAGAGCTTCGAGGCAACAGTAGCAGAATAAATATAACTCGTCGACGGTGTACATCGTCGTGGAATTTGTCGAGACAAATATATATTGATAAATGTACATACGTAGACTGTAATACCAACAGCAATACTAATAAGTGCGCTAACAGGAACAATACGTTTATGCTTGAATAACCGCACTAACTGGCTATTTATTATTCTAGACAAAGCTTAATTATTCATTGATTTTTTTGATTATTCTTTTCCTCGAAATCTGCTTGTTTTTCGACTTTTACTTGTCACGTTTTCGTTATCAAACACAACAGCAATGGCAACGTTGGGATAGTTTTAATAATCAATAAAATATATATCTAAAACAAAAATATTTCTTGTTTATTAAGTTAAAATTGCATCTTCTTGTGACTAATGAAATGAAGCTCACATTTGTCATAAATATTTCAAAGATGATCATTTAATATTGAAGTTTCAAAAGAAAATATTGCTTCTTCATAGAGAAAACTATGTTTTCGTGAAAACATTTTCTCGAGATTTCGACGTCAAAATACTTAAAAAAAACCCTAAAATGTCGAAAAATCATATTTAGAAAAAATGTCTGTGTGCACGCGCGTGTGTGATGATTTTGCGAAAAATTTTATTGGATATATCTCCAGAACGGATTACTCGATAATCCTGAAACTTGGCACACGAGTCGGGTTGCAACGCCCCTCGGTTTGTTGCCATTTTCGCCCAAATCGCTAACGGGTGACTCATGTTATGGTCGTTTGAATTTTTGGAAAAAATAGTGTGATCTCTCTAACTTTTGTAAACTTTGATCTATCGAGCTAAAACTTTCTATAATAATAAACCAGGGGACAAGGTTGTTCGGTATTGAGTTTGGCATGAATCGATCGAGGCGTTCAGATTTTATTGAATCATGGATTTTTGTAATTTAAAAAAAAAAAAAGTATATTTTTGCTGTTACTTTTGTAAATTTTCATATATTAAACTCTAACTTGGCAGACAGACTGACTAGGAGATGAGGATACTTGGTCTTGAATTTTGTAAGAATCGATCGAAGGGATTTTATGAAATTTGTAATTTTACTTCATTTTCAATTGTATTGTTTTTTTTTACCAAAATTTTAATACCACTTTTCCTATATGAGGAAACCAGAGATAAGATAACTATTACTCCTAGAGGAAAATCTGCGAATCGGTAAGAATCATGAGGAAACAATGTGCAAATTTCAAATTTGCGTCCTTTTTTCTTTTACTTTTTTATTTGGGACTCACCTAATTGTTGCCGTTTTCTCACATCAGGTTAACTTATCAATCATTGGACTAGAACACGCCATGTTAATCTATAACTATAAATATATGTATGCACTGGTTAAAGTCTAGCGATTGGTACGTTTACCTAAGCTTGCTACGTTAAATTATGGATGGTAAAAAATTTTATTCGCTGAATCAAAAATGCAAAATGTAGATTTTTGCTAATTTAACTTGTGAAACTTATCTAGTGAGGATCTTAAGACCCTCCGGCTATATATGTATCTACATCCTGCACTTTGAGTTGCTGCTCTTGCTGAAATTTTAAGAGTTTTACAATTCTCTTGGCTCTCGTATAATCCTTGGCTCGGTGAGATTGACACAGTTTCGTCTTTGCAGGCTCAAGAAATCTTTGAAATCCTTAGCGGCTGTCTCGTTGTCGGAATTAAATTTGCAAATTTTGACGATCTCTTTGACATGAAATTCGGTAGAACATCCTCGAACGTCTGCAACACAAGGAAAATTAGAAACGAAAAAAGTTTAGATATTCATTCATCGCGCGAAACTTCAACAGAAATAAAAAATGAACATCCAGGATGAAGATACTTACGTAAACGGATGATTGTAGCAATATTGCTACTATGATTGATTAACTCTCAAAAGTAATATCGTAATTAGGAATTAAAAGGCAGGAAAACCTCCCAGGAAAGAAAAGTTAATAATCAAAAGTATATTTAAAAACCTGCAAAGTAGAAACTTGCAAATTTTATCCTCGTTGAGAAAGCCACATCTATGAGCAAGTATCTTGATCAATTTTGACTTCCTCATAGAGAAAGTTTGGTGAAGAACGTAAATTAATGAGGAAGTAATTTGTAAGATACTACTTTGCAGACTTGTTTACCGAATACGCTATAGCTATGCTAAAAACTCTAAATTTTCGAGAGAACTATCGGACATTGAACATAAAACATGCAATCTAATGTTAAACATTCGAATCCCTTAATCGATTTGGTCAGATTTAATTGAATTTTATATCAAACATCCCCTTAGAGGTATCACGTATATTTTACACAATATTTGTACAAATAGTTTTATTGCGTTGTTACAATATTTTCGGAATTTTGAAACGTTAAAAAATTCAAAATTTGCTAAAATCTGAACAACTTAACGAATTTTTATGAAACTTTGTGTCGAATATCGCTAAATATTAATTCGTTTATGCAGAAACTTTTCTTATAAATTAATTATATTTTTTGTAAATATTTTTTTTAAGTAATACGTTATTTAGAAAACAAATTTAATAATTGTGCATAATACAAAAAGAAGAAAATTTTCTCTTATAATTTACAAACATTCGTACGATCAACGTACACAGAGTTTTATTTTTCAAATTCTATTCTTTATCTCCGTGCTATAGTTTTAAAATGTCGCGTTTATGATAATTTATAATAATATTCAATGGTTACATATGTTTGCAGTAGTTATCATTATTGTAGGCAAAATCCTTCGAAACTTCGTAAAATACCAGGCCTGTGTTTGTTCTTCGAGAGGATTGCCTCGTACATTCCAAGAGTTTATAGTACACAAATGATAGAAATATACTTCACATATTTACACATCGAAACGTGTTGGTCTTTCGGTATCTGAATGAGAAATGCGAGTTAAAGGAGACTAGAGAAGATTCACAGCTACGCTCTAATTTTCTCCTTCCCTACTCTTCATATTACGTGGCACGATCATTTTGAATCTCGAATCGTTACACTTTTAACTCTTTAAAAAGTTAGTGAGGTATCGTAACTTGACGGAAAAATTCAAAATCTCATAAAATGCGAATTTCTTTTACGATTTCAAGCAAAATCAATACCAAACGATTTAACGCGTATCTGTAATTATAAATAATTATTTAACTGTATAATTGTCACAGAGCTTGCTAGAATGGCATTAAAAAAAAACTAAAAAACCTAAAGTTTGCACCGAAAAAAGTGCGAAAAACGAAATTTCAACTCGTGACTTTCTCATCACATTTAATTGGTGTTTAGTTGTTGTCGTAAAATTACTGGGGTGAAATTATTAACGATACAATCTTTATATTACATACGCATAATCAACGTTTCCCTAGAACTTTTCAACGTCACTTCACAAAACACGTGATACGAAACGTACTCGTAAGATGTCGTTGTGTAAAATATACTTTTCCAACGGGTTGTCTCTTATCTTACAAGGAAGCATAGTTTGGTGTCTCCCTCCGATTTTGATGAAACTCACGTATGATGTAGAGCATCGAAAAACTAAAAGACACGTATTTTTTTTATCGGCGGAAAAACATTTCTAAGGGTTGAAATCGCCCTCCAAAGTTAGGGGTGATTATGTAGTTTCACCCCTGCAAATGAATTTTTTTCTTCAACTTCACGTGGAATTTTTATTGTCTTCAATCAGGAGTATTTTGATTTTTGTTTCGTTACAATCGATTGACGCCTTCTGGGTAAAACTGCATAATCACCCCTCGACATGCTTAACTTTGAAGGGCGATTTTACCCCTTAGAAATGTTTTTCCGCCAATAAAAACAATACGTGTCTTTTAGTTTTCAATGCTCTACATAATACGTAAGTTTCATCACAATCAGTGGTGGACACTAAACTATCCTTCCTTGTTAGTCGTGTGATTATTGCCACAGGTATACTGAGTCAATTGTTCGATAGGTCATGTCTATTATACTTCTCGGTACTTTTAATTTATGGTGCGTAGATTCCTAGGACACAGGTGGATAACATGATTCGAGATACGGTCACGAATTATCTCATCTTGGCAAGGTGAGAATATCTAAACTTTTTTTCGTTTTAATACCAAACATGTTATATCTACACAATTTTTCGAGTTTATATTCAGTATGAACAGCACAAAATTCAGTATGAATAATTATGAGTTTATTCCTCATCGAAAATTGCTTAAGATCACTCGGTGATAATAATTTTTTTTTTAGTATCCCTGTGACAAAATCTAAATTCCACTCGAATCACATTTTGCCGTTTTATTTAAGTGTTTATTGAAGGTTCAGCTGTGTCACTCATTTTCTAGTGGCTATTTGCATTTTAATCTGTCTATACGTCTCAGAACAAAGCATAATGACTTTTTCAATTATCCATCGATCAATAATACATTTATTTATTTTTTTTTTCACTTTTAAGGTAAAGTATCAAAAGGGATGGCTGTATTATTGTCAATTTCAATATCAAAACTACGTTTTTTATATACAAGACAGGCACCATGTTGGGCTACGATTCGCAATCTTTAAGATAAATTCTTGTATTTCGAATGATACATCCAGACAGACAGACGAACAGGCGGGCGGACGGTAGAATGGACAGATCGACAGACAAACATAAGAAAATGCTTTTTTTTTTTTTTCGTAATCTAGAATACTCAAAACTTGTATTTCCGTCATGGTTTGACAGGCGAGTTTTTATACGTTTAAAATATAATTTTAAACAAACTGAATGCCATATCTTATGTTTATTAAAAGAAAAAAGGCAACTCTATAAGATAATTTCACACCGCGAGTTATGCAAGAAAAAAATATGATCTTAACCTATTTAGAAAGAAAAAAATTAGTTTTTGCTATTCCCGTAAATTAATGACAAATTAAAAACGAAACAAAAAAAAATTATAAAATTTTCACGATATCCAATAGAAAAGTTAACAATTTCCTTTTTTAACATCTACTCCTAAAAAATTTGTGTGTCACGAGATATCTCGAAATGCAATTTGTAAAAATTGAGCACATTCCCATCGTTTTATTCGTTGCGGTCTGACACTCGGAGTGCTGACAGTAGTTGCCACGAAAGTCGTAAACAAGTTCAGTTTAGTGTCAAATCTGACATGAGAAGACGGGCGCCGCAACTCTCGTAACCTTTTATACTCTCTACAAGAGCATCACAGAAAGCATTTCGAGAACGCGATTAGTGCCACAAACTAGGCAATGTGGATATTGCCTAGTTTGTTACAAAAAAAATCTATGATGAACCAAAATACATTGTCATTTTGATTATTTAATTTATAAAATTAAGAAGTACACGACAATCAAACACCTGGGACAATCGTTGAGGAAAACGCAATTGTAAAATTTGAGATATCGATACAAAGAACTAATACAACTCCCAGTTATATCGATAACAAACAGCAGACTGACGCGACCTATGCCAATCTTCCATTCTATAAATATAGCTGCTGGTAATCACGGCATTACGCGTATACGCACCACTGCCGCATATTATCTCGCACATGTACATAAAATATAAAAGTGTTTGTGTTGAACGTGACCGAGTGTGGCCACTCGAGAGTCTCTAATAGCGCACGCATCGCGCTAATAGAAAATAGAGAGGCGCATGCGTGCATGGCAAACTTATACGACGGCCCCGTCAGCAAAGTGCAAGTGCTATAAGCGCAACTAACCCTCACTCCACGACTTTACTATCTAACGCAACTCTCGAACCGCGTCAGTGTAGCGAACGTGCGCACACCTCTTGCACCGATTGCAGACGTTATCGTCGTCGGCAAACCTCGTAGTAACACAGCCCTAACATGTCACAGCGTAATATCTATACTTTATATATATAGATGTGTATGTGATTGTGAACCATATGCACATACAGTTACGATCGGCTTTGAGACAATGACCCTGGAGGAATTCAATGCAGAAGTGCATAAAATAATTTTTTTTTTAAATTAATATGTGAGATAAATCTATTTTTTATTCCATCGGACGATTATTAAACTTTTTAAAAAGAATTTAAATGAAAAATAATTGAGAATACGATAAATCATGGGTGTTGGAATAATACAGGCAATTGCCAAGTGTTTGTTTCGATATTTTTCTGTCAAAAGTTCACTACTCGTAAGATTGCATTTCGATAAGAAAAGTTTTATTTGAACAAAGTGTGCTAAATAAATGTTTTATTCTTTTTTTTTTTATATTATGATACGAAATGTGATGTGATTGCGTTACGATACCGAAGAGACGAATTTAGATGGTCTACGTAAATGTGAATATAAATAATATAAAAGCAATTGTTATTCTCCGATTTTCATGATTTTATCTCAGAAGCGATTTAACACTAAGACGTGTTGGACACAGACGAGGTTTTCTCAATCGAGGATGTTCTTGGCTTGTCGTAAGTAAATTCAACGTTTTCTCACAAAATGCCGAATATTGTTGAAGAAGAACATTTTTTTTTGATTTTTAATTCTTGAGAAAAACTCGATACGATTCGTGTAACTTTTCTATCGGATAGAATTCTCTACAGTGAAGGAAAAAAAATCCATTTGAGCAACGGAACAAAGCGGAATACGATGTTTTTAATGAGAGATCGAGCGATCATGACGTTCGCGACTCCTCTACGCGACTCCGTTACGAAATATACAGATTATTCATATTTTACAGCGTTGAAAATTATCTTCGCACTCTCGAGGTATTGATGGACCACGAGGACTCGGGTCCTGTGGGTTGGACGTAACTTACGGAGATTTCAATGCCGCTTTCGCTGTTGCTGCTGGCGCTACAGTCTCCACGCGCTATATTCTGTGGTGTCCAAGGAATATCGCGCGTTGTGCAGGCTTGCTGGCCTTCGCGGATACCCTCGGAAATATATTTTATTATTATTATTTTTTTTTAACAGAGAATTTGTTCCTAGCGAGCGAGCGTATACGCGAAAGTGAGATCGCGAAAGAGATCCTACGAGCGGCTTGCTTTTAATGGTTACATTCTGATGGCCATCGACGGTCGAGGTTCTTCCTAGATTTCAGAAGATCACGATCATTGAACACGCTGTTCTGCAAAAAAAAAACCAGGCGTTGCGATGATCTCATCTATACGACCCTGATTAATTATTCTACGTTTACGCACTATCAGTGTGGTGTACCGCAAATCAAAACCTCCGTAATATTAGTACGAATATATTGCAAATAAAGATTTCTAATCAATGGCTGAACTGCTATCGATATAAATCTTATCGGCTTGTTTGATTCTATACGTTTTTCGTAGTTATTAAAGATTAGCTCACCGATTTGCTGGAAAAACCTTAATTATACGATCACTCCCTTGTCTTAATTGTTTATTTTCATTTATTTATATGCTTTAACACGTGTTTGACTTTAATTTTCGAAAAGTTCAATTCTTTTCAATTTTAAACAGAGTCAGCGATAGATTTTATATTTCAATTATTCCCTCTATTGCAAACAAGAAAAGAAGAATTTTTTCCAGACTCGTGTATTCAATTAGTTCGAGTATTCAATTAATTAGGGTTAATTCCTTTTAGTAATTTGTTCTTCGGATGATGTTGACTAATATTCCTGTGTTCAATATTTCCCGCTTTTCACTGCTGTCACGATCTTGTCACAGTCGTTAAACTTCACCCGTGGATTTGGTCGGTTTCGCATTAAGACTCTCGACGTATAGCAAACAAGATAACAAAAATTCTTCCTGGACTTGAGTATTCAATTATTTAGGGTTAATTCCTCGTAGTTATTTGTTCTTCGGATGGTGTTGACGATGTTTGCGTTCAATATTTCCCATTTGTAACGGGTGTCAAGACCTTGTCACAGTCGCTAAATTTTACGCATTGATTTGACCAGTTCCGCGTGAAGGTGATGCGAGACAACTTCCCTTTCGCTCGTCCTGTGCTCAGTCGGTAACGAAAACTGTAATTCATTTTTTTTTTTAAGGATGTTAAACTTTTTGGGGGAAACGCAAGTCATTAGCGTCCGTGTAACTGATAGGTAAAGACACTATTAAATATTTTCATTTGCTCATAAATGTTTCAAACCCTTGGAAAAAAAAATGGATTACAGATTTTCTGTTTCGCATCACCTTCAACTTCGCTCGTGAAGTCTCCGGGAACTGGCTGCTTCTTGGGATAACGAGTGAGTCTCGAGGCCGTCAAGAAATGATGCAACAATCGTCCTCGAAGGGATCACTCGCAGTGACGCCATCGTATATAGTTATAATTCTAATAGCAGATCAATGGGGAAAATAACTTAAAAATCGTAATGTAACGAAAAACAACATTAATAGATCTTTGCAGTATCAATAAAAGTAGTGTATCAGGAGGAAATATTTGAATCGAATCGCAATTTAACGAGATAGGATGTTTCACCTTGTTTCAATATTTCTAATAAAAATTGATATCAAAAATGGCCAACGTTGTATAAACGTTGACGCTTTTTCTTATCATAAATTAACTTCATCGTGTATTTACACTATATTCCTCTCTGAAGGACAATCCTACATTCCAGGAATAAACAAAACCTTTAAAGTTCGACAAACGGTTACTCAAAGATGACGAGTTTTATTTATTGGACAGTAATTTAAAAAATCATGTTTTATCCATATCTGCTACTTCATTGGTAATCGAGTTAGTTACATTCTTGCCACTTTTATTATCCTACTGACAAGTACAAACCCCATCCGTGGGAGGAATACAATTTATGGCATCCGCGAGACTCGAGTTTAACCTATAGGTAGATGGAGAAATGTCCTTTGGGATATGCTGCTATTGATGTCCATATTTAAATTGTACTTGCTTGTTTATTCTCGATGACTGTGTCTTTGCGTTTACATCGACGTATCGTGCTACAGAACCAAAGAGCTCAGGACAATCTCCGTAAGAAACCAGTAGGGCATTCCAGCAAGATCATGGACTCGGTAACTCGTTATAGTATTAACAAGAATAGGCTGACACACGTTGTCATTACAGAATCTCGTTAACGATCCAACGATTACAAGTAATTTATTGTGTTTGGATAAAGTGGAATCAAAAGAAATGGACGACCTTTTGAAACTTCTTCATGCCAAGAAAAAAGCAACGATTAAAGAAATTTCTAATAATAAACTATGAAGACTGAATTTTATTATTATAACATATAACGAAGAAATTTTGTTTGACTGCAGTTTTTATTCAAAGATTTTCATGTCAGGATACGCTAAATAGTCCAAAACGTCGAGACAATGTAGTTTAGAAAAAAAGTGCGTGAGCGTGCGTGCAGGGATTTCAAAATTTAATCGGCTGATAATTCAAAAACCATTAGAGCCATTGTGCTATAATTTGATTCAAACAAGTAAAGTATAATAAACCCACTTTCATTATTGTGATTTTCGAAAAAATGCAGACATTAAAATATTATGACGCTGTGAATTTTTTACAAAAAAGCGTGTCATCGTTTCAACTTCCTTAAGATTTGGGCTATCGAAGCAAATAATTTTTTACAATTTCAAAACGAAAACTAACCAACTAAAACAGTCTCCATAAATGAAGTACTATTCAGCGATGTTTCGTCCTGAGTTTTGTCAAAATCTGTCGAATGGTTCACCATTTTAGAGAATTTTTAACAAACGAACTAAAACTTCTTGCACATATCTAATAGCGTTCAAGAAGTTTTGGTGTATAATATTGGAGCAATAAAGAGTTTCGAATGTTACACCAGATTAATTTATTTATTTTCGATACTGCTTTTATTTGCATATATTAAATGAAAGACTTGAAGATTGACAATCACTTGAGCAATCGAACGAAAGTTTTTCACGCAAATAAAGCAGTAGTAACTCTTTATCTATAGAAAATTTCGTTTATCTATATTTGAACAATCAGATTTTATGAGACTTTGCATTTTTACTCATGAAACTTTGTAATATTTTTATACTGTGTACCAAAATTTATAGAAAATCCTATTGCTCCTTTAAAAGTTTTTCTTTCACCTTGCAAAATAGAAGCTTGCGCGCTATTGCTCCTCATGCTTTTTATTCCATCGTCCACAAAGCTTCCGCTACGAGGAAGCCAGAATTGATCAGTGAATTTCCTGACAGAGGAGGCTGTGTTGGTTGGTGACAGACCAAAGGAATGAGATAGCAACGTTCTACTTTGTAGATGAAAAAAAAAGTATTGTTATTATTATTATTTGTTCCACCATACAGATTTCTTCCCCATTTACGAGCCCCTCCCTGTTCGTATCTGCAGCCGACTTATGCAGGGGAATTGCAGAAAGCCGGAGGCATATCGCACACAGTCGACCCTTTGAACAGAGACGGGTGTTCCTGTAGGGAATAACCAGTCTCCGGAAAAATGAACTCTTGCTACATGATTCGATGCATCACCTAACGTACGACTAAACGGTTACTCATCCGAGTATTAGCAGCACAAAATGCTGCTTAATTCGAGACACCGCAAGAGCCGTGCGCTAAACGTGCATGTAAAACTATCGGTACCAATGTCGTTTCTTTTCTATTTTATAATATTTCAGAATGCACTAAAGTACGACATTGCAATCAGAATGCTCGGAATCATTCCAAACCAGAGATTTGTCAGTGCGAGGATTAAAAATGTTGCCACAATTAAATTTATATGACACGTGAGAAGCATCTTCAAATAGATTATCCTCCATAATCGTATTAAATTTTCTTATTATAGAATTGCATTGAAATAGTGCCGCACTGTTTCCGAGATCTTAGAAGTATTGGGCAACAGAGTGCAAACCGGAAATTTCATCGGTTTCATCGCCGCGAAGCTATGTGCGTTAGACGTAGCAGTCGAATATTTTTTTTCAAGTTGAATCGGCCCTCGCTACGAATTATAGAATTGAGTTTTACGCGTGTGTTTACGCCAACTTTTTCAACAGTTTTGCAATTCTCTGTCTTAATGAGAGTACGTACTTGTACGTGACGATCGAAATGTTGTAGTTGTAGCTTCAAATGTGTATCACGAAAATTACTCGATTATTACATTTTGAACTCGATCATTGGAAATATATAAGTTCAGTGTTGCAATGCCATAAATTCATTTACTTATCAAAATCCGTGTCCCCCGCACTTATCTCTCTTCACAAAACAAAAAAAATATCACATCGTTGCTCGACTGTACATCTGAAATAGTGATATTTTCGTTTCTATAATAGAGCGCCGTTAGGCTTGCTACATGTGCCACGTTGCGTCTCTTATCTCAATCAACGAGGAAAGAATAAAACGATATATCGCACTACATATTAACGTCACAGCAGTAATAGATACCCCTCGTTTCATTTTGGCTTTGATCCGGAAGCAGCACCTTCACCGCTCGCGCGAGTACGCGCGTAGTTCTTCTACATTTCATTGTCTTCGCTCTGTCTTTCTTACTGTCATCGAGAATCGAGTTTGCTACATCAGCGAATGTTAGTTCGATTCAGCGAGCAGAATCGAAACGAACCTTTCATCATGAATGACATTTTTCTACTGTCAAACACCGAAAGAACTAAAATGATCAGTGATCCAACTTGACGAAAAATCGAGTGTAAATTTTACTTAATGCGAATAAAGTAATTAATTGACCAGAAAATGGGATTTTAATATTTTATAAATTTATTAAAAATTTGATTTTGTCAATCTTTGGATATCAATACGACGCATCACGTAATGGTGCTGGTATACAGTTATAAGCGTATTTTATAGTAGATGTGTGGATTCACGTATGTAAGAAGTGTGTAGGCAGCAGTGAAGTACATTCGCACATTTCGTACCAGCAGCAGCAGCAGCAGCAACAGCGGCAAAAAGTACGATGCGAGTAGTCGGCCATGGCATACTTACTAATGTCAATCACACCGTCGCAGAGCCCGTGCATACTCTCGTATGTATTCACACGTATATTCGCATGACAGTGCACAGCGTCGTGAAGCGCACACACTTGGGGTTTGCTCTCGCTGTGTATCCGTTGCTGTTACATGCACCGCGCAACGAGAGACTACGCGCATTGACCGTGCCACCTCTTCAAGTACCGTTCGGGTCATATCGAATAGTGTACGGTCAATGCTGCCAATATAATTATCCGATAGCATCTACATAGTCTTTCCAATGATATTTTTCAACAAACGATTATCCAAGTCAATAGGATATGTTAACAACACGACATGCCCGAACGATCGATATTGAGCTCAGGTGCGAAAGTGGGATTGAGGAAGAAGAGTACGGGACGAAACGTAGAACGAGTACGATTACGGGAGTGCGGTGAACGTAGAACGAGGACGATTATGCGAGTACGGGTGAGCGAAACCGCGAACCACGAATAAACGAATTACTATTAATTGGAGTAAGAAATGAAAATGATTCAACGCGATTAAATTTAGTACGCATATCGAAAAGCAAATAATTAATGAACCAGGATTATTGGATCATTCGCATGCAAATACGACTACTAGCTTCATTCCAAAACAAAAACGAACAAAACGAAGCAACTCCAACAGATATTTGTTGTACTATTTTAAATCCCAAATACCCACAGGATAAAAGCATGGAGTTATGAGCTTTATACATTTCTGCTATGTTGTTTACTCTAGATTTTTTTCATCTAATCTAACATCACGTTTAATACAGGTTGCTCCAATAAATCGTGTTTAACGTGTACAGAGTTTCAAAATATATTTCTCTCATTGTTGCCACCTATGGAACCCTAAGATACTTTTACTTTCGTCAGAAACGTGCCCGTAAAAATCTGTCAAAGAAATATATTAACTACTTCGGGTTGTTGTAGTTGATGCACATACATAGATCTTGAATCGTTATATTCGGCTTCACCGGGCCAGCCGGTCTCAAAGAACTTTCATCAGTCCGCGAACTTTCGTTACTTTCTTCATCGGTTGAAAGTGAAACAGCCAAAAATCCAGCTCTCACTTCTTACACTCTTTGTATTCCAAGTGTTCCTCGTCTGCAAACAAAAAAAAATTGGATTATAATTCAAGGTTAAGGTGCACGAACGATCGTTAGAATTCCTTCGTTCTCACCATTTTTTACTTTCTCGACTAAAAAGCTTTTTTCGTGAAAAAAAATCTCGAGATTTTGATGTCAGAATATCTAAAAAGTTCCAAAATGTCGAGAAATCATAAAGAAAAAATGTCCGTACGTATATATATATATATATATATATATGTGTGTGTGTGTTTGCAATTGCAATGGATAAATCTCAGGAACGGGTTACTCGATCATCCTGAAACTTTGCACATTAGTTGGTTTGCTACAATTTTCGCTCAAAATTGCTAACGGGTGTCTCATTTTAAGGTTCTTTGAATTTTTCGAAAAAAGGGAAGATACGCTTTCTTGGTTACGTACATTTTTAGATATCAAGTTAAAACTTTCTACAAGAATAGATTAGGAGGCAAGGTTATTGGATATTGAGTGTGACGAGAATCGATCAAGGCGTTCAGATTTTATAGAATCATGAATTATTTTAATTTTCCGAATAAATATTTTTTCCTGTAACTTCCATAAATTTTCATTTATCAAACTGAAACTTGACATACAAATTGGTTATGGTACAAGGATATTTGATTTTGAATTTGGTGAGAGTCGATTAAGGGGTTTAAACTTAATGAAATTTTCAATTTAACTTAACATTCAATTTTATTGAAAATGTTAATATCACTTCCTTTATGGGGAAGCCTGAATTTAGATAACCATTCCGCGTAGAAGAGAATCTACGGGTTGAAGAGAATCATGAGGAAGCAATGCAAAAATTTCAAATCTACACGCGTTCGTTTCTATTATTAATACAACTGTAGAGTGGCGAGAGTCCAGTAATGTAATATCTGAAAAGTTGAAAGTTAATTAACGTAATGAAAGAAAATAAATACAATATATCCATTCAAATGCCATGAAAGAATCTATATGGAGAAGAGCTTTGACTATATCCTGGGTCATTATTTTTTACTACTTCCCTCGGATGAGAAAACCTACCGGAAAAGTCGATTGTACACATATTTTTTATTGACCAATAAACTTTCCTTTTCAGTTTCTATCGTCAGTCCCACGATACACTGTATTCATATTCATAGTCATTCCCATTGGTATATGTTTCGATTGAGATCTAAAAGACACAAGAAACAAAGGTCGTATACCACGAGTTATTTTTTACATAACAATTTTAGGTCCATAATGTCAAAACTATATCCTATATGTCCTATGGATATGTATTGTACACACATACAGTCAATTTTGAAATTCGATACGCCATATTAGATCCGTTATTTTCAATTTATTAATTTAAAGTTCAGATTCGTAATCAGCGACCTCAAAAATGTCCGACTGCCGAGTTTCTTCCCCATTCAAGTGACTTGTTGCATTTTTTTTTATGTCTTCATCTGTTATCTCTGACAGTTATCCTCGATGCAGTTATTATGGTATGAAAGTAAAAGAAATTCATTTACTCAGTTTTGATCTAATGGATAGCGCGCACGTCGTTGGATAATCAGGCTGTTAGGTATAGGTCCTTTAAGGTCGTAGGTTCGAACCCTCCGGTCATCACTTCTCAGGGGGTTTTACGGAAAAATCGTATTCGTAGACGATTTATTTATTATAAAATTATATTATTAATATAACTTTCTGAAGATATTAATTTATTTTCATATTCTTTATTTATTTCTTTATTTACTTCCTATGCATACATACGATGCTTATACGCAGGGATATGAAATGCGTATTTTCATAAAAAATTCAATATCCGCATTTGTATAATGTATCCGAAATTTATGTAAAAATACTAAATGGGAGTTACATCGCAAAGAGAAGATATTTCGAGTTTCAGTGCCAAGTGCAACCTGTTTTTTTAATTATTAATGAGATTAAAGAGAGTTTAATCGAAACAGATGGTATGCGGCAACAAAGTCTGTAAATCCTCATCCGTTGCGTTGAATCAATTTGACAAAAATCAAATATTACACTCAACAACGATTTATCGTTAATCGACAAGAACATTCAAAAAGACATTCAAAGCATTTCCCTCGCAAAGAGCTGAATGCACTCGATGTATGTACCTCGATTTACCTGGCTCGGACACATCAGCTCGGTAACCCGCCACTTCGAGAAGAGTCTCATGACGATCAAGAGAGTGAAAGTTCTTGCAAGAACGTGGCGAACTCGCGCTCGTTCCCCAGTCCAAGAAGCAACTTCTTAAGTATCAGTTCTTGGTTCTCAACTGCTTTTTGGCATTGGAGTATTGAGGATCGAGGGGCCGGGGACACGAGTAGTGAGCAGGCAAAGAGCGAGCAGAGAGCCGATGCAGAGAGCACGTAGTGGCGCTCTCGCGGTATCGAGGTCACTGGTACCACCACTACCATCGGCCACCATCACCCACCACCATCCTCCGTCGCCACGCATCCAACATTGCCCGGAGATCCTCCGCGCCCGGGTTCCAACGGTTCGCAGCCGCGTGCTTCGCGTCGCCTTCCTCTCCATTGCCCCCAAAAACTTTGGGAAAGACCGCGCACACGCCTCCCGTGTCGCCGCACGCTTATTTTGTATCATACGCGTTTCGTTCGTTACTCGCGAACCAACAAACTTGCGCATCCTCTGACATTAATGACACTCTACATATAAATTAATATTCAAAGTCATCTAATGACGTTTTCGTCGGGATTAATCGTAATATCCGGTTCGACGAAGTCTCGTTCGAGTTTCCGAACTTTTGAAACGCTCTTGTCCACGTTTAGTCGTGATAATCTTTTGATCGTCGTTGTCACCACTCTTAAAACTTTCTAAATAGAAAGGACCCGAAAGAAACAGCTGTTCGTGACGACACAAGTGTTTACGCCAGTGAATCAAGAATCACGTTGGAAATATACAATCTCGTTTGACTTATGGATGAACGTTTATCGCGGTACAAGTGCGCGTGTGATTCGACCGGTAATGTCCACTTCTAGAATTATGGATTTAACGCGAGTGAATGAGAGAAATTAAGAAAAATCGATTCTTTCGTCTCATTGAGTTTTCCGGTTGAACACCTTCAATGGAATATTACAGAAAAAGAAAAAAGTGGTGAAAAGAAAGAAGGAGAGTTAACTGGAGATTCAAGTCGTGCAATTAGTTCGCCAACAAAATAAAAACAAATACTAATAACTGCAGAAATGCAGAAATTTACTTTTTTCCTTTGAATTTACAGCAACGTTCTTTCATAAATCAGTGGAATTTACCAATGTAATTTAATAGTGAAAATTTTGTGTGACCTTCCACTGTATGGATTACAGAATGTTAACACACACAGCGGATCAGAAATAGAAAGAAATAATAGATAAATAATAAATAAACACAGTTACGTGTGTGACAAGAGTAATTTATATTCCTCGTTACCATTCGGGTGTTAAAAAAAAATTTGGTTGTGTGTACGTGAGCGGTCTATTTATTTTGTCGAGGATTATCATGGAGCTTTCGGAATATTCGTCGTGAACTCAAAGAGATTTATTTATCCCTCGATGATTTCACTGTGAAACGTCGATTTTTTTCGGTTCTCTTTGCTTATTCTCGTTACGAAAAGGGACGGGAATAACATGTGCACAAAGATGAGCGTACTACAGGGACGACATTTAGGTATGACTTTATAAAAAATTTCATTTCAATATATAAGCATATTCGTTTCAGTTGTATTTTAAAAAAATATTACAAATGCATTGATAAAACAATATAAAAAGCCGGCAACCTACAACATTGTACATTGGTTCTTCAGGAATCGCTTCTTCTTCTTCTCTGAAGAAGTATATCGATCGATGTTTAGCTTCGTCATGGAGGAAATATTGTAAATACTTGAAAATAATGATGCAAGCATTCGCAAGATTGTACTTTGCAAGCTTTTTAAAATGATTTTATGCATTGAAATGCATACATCATTGCGGGAATGCACTAGCTTGCTTGGTTAAAATTTGTGAAAGTTAATGAATTGCTCGATTTTTTATTTGAATCAACAAATTTCATAAATTTTAATAAGGCATTATGAATCCAAGTTAAACTTAATACCAATCAACCTTGTTCCTAACTCCCTTAATGTAGAAAATATCTGATCGATAGTTAAAAATTTGCACGAGATAGAGTATTTATGTAGTTTTGCATTTTGGAAGAAAAAAGATTAAGCTATCATAAAGTTTTAATGACTTTGTCAATTTTAATTAATTTCACTACAATAGTCGGATACTAATTGCTCTATCATTGTACTAAGTTTTATTTGAATACTTCAAACCGTTTGCGATTTATAGGAGTTAAATCGAATGTAGTTATTTATAATTAAAAAGCCATAAGTTTATATTCTCTTTGTTCATTCCAATGAAATGCAATGTCAATCAATCTAGGTCGAAACTGCACTAGTAGGGCAAGTTTTAGTTCGATAGCTTGAAATTTGCGTGAAATTTTACGGCGTTTTGCCTTTTTGGAAAGAAAAAAATTACTCATAAAAAATTAAAAACAGGGTCAATACCAATTAAATTCACTACGGTAAAATTCGTTCTATAGTTATAAGAGATCAATTTTTTTATCTAAGGCACTCTCTCTCTCTCTCTCTCTCTCTCTCAAATACTCAAACACCGGATATTTTTTTGGGCTACTTTTTTTGATATTTCAATCAATTTGACGCTGACATTAAAACCTCAATTTTTTTTTAACCAAAACAAAACTTTCTCTATGAGTAAGCGAAACAATTAATATTAAGAACTTAAAAAGTTGAAAAGACTTGAAGCGTAAACAAAACAATAACTATAGTATTAATTTTCTTTTACTGCTGTGGGATGATATACAGAGTAATGCATTGATCGTATTAGACGTTCGTCCTATTATTAAATGTGGATTCAGTTGCGATGACGACTACGACGTTGACGAGTAGACGATGCTTCGTGGATCGCCACATAAGCGGTCGTTACGTAAAGCCATAGAGCTCTAGAAAACGTGGAGCGCACGACTAAAATGCTACGTAACTTAGCGATCGTTAAGGTTTTACCCCTTTGTCCACTTCGCTGCAATCCTCCCTTCGTCAAAGATTGCATTCGCCTTTCGTGCTTGTCGCAGCAGAAAATGTAATAATCAACAACTGGAGAGGCACGATTTTTTAAAATAGTTGTATATTACATTTTTTCTTCTGTTTTAATTCGTTACGTTGCTCAGATTCAGCGCCTTGACTAAAATCAATGAAATATCTATTAGTTATACGAATTAAAAACATTTGAAATTAATATGTTTGTATATTTAATTATTAATTATTATTATTATTTATTATTTACTGATATTTATTTCTGCGAATAAAATACGAATTTCCTTTACCACTTATATTCCATAAAATAAAACATGGATTAAAAAATTAATTAGAATCTTGAAATTAGATATAATATAATCGATGTCAGAAATGTGAAATTTATGTTAATTTTATTACTGCGAAGTTGTATTTTGATAATTTTTGTTGTGATTTCGGTTGCAATCTATCGTCGGTTTCGTTTAGACGGTGGAACGAATCCGCTCGATCTCGTTCGACGTAGCGCGCGGCTGAGCTCGTTTCTCCGGCAGGAACGGTGAGGGCTTATGACACAACGCGGCGTAGCTTACCGTAGGAAAAGTAAGGTAAGGCCAGAGTGGTATAATAGAAACTTTCACTCGGCCAGTGAGGTTCAACGTACGGTACTCGTGCGCCCGTACACGAGGGCTCGTGTCCGACTCTCGCTGTTCCCGCAGCAGCTTTGAGGCAGCAAAACTGCCCAACGTTAAACCAGATAGCGTCTTACTTGATTCTTGATTGCTCGAGAAGCCAGATACTTTCTTCTTTGTTTCTTTATCAATGTCCTTTCTTTATCTTTTAAATTTCATCTCTGTCTGTCATTTACGCCTTTGTCTTAATAAAAAGTCATTTATTTGTAATTCAATTTGGTTCATTTATAAATTTCGAAATAATTTATCTCGTTATAGTTTAAGCTTGAAACATGAATTCATCGACTATAAATCCTTTTCTGTAGTGGGCTATACTTCAAGATGAACGCTTAAGTTTCATATCCGCGTTACGGATTAGGCTGTACACGAGTGCGCGGGAGGAGCAACTTCTCGTCCGAGTATGAGCACACTGTATCTACTTCCCACACAATCACAGCAGTGGCTGATTGTATCACAGCAACTTTATTAATTTACATTTTTCATTGTGACAGCTATACCGATTGTACTTACAGTTAATTGTACGGCGCGTTATCATCACTTTTATTATGATAAAAATCGGCAGTCAATACGTCCTACCTTCGAAAGATATTATTCAATATAGATAAATCGCTATTACTTTATGCACTAAGTGGCTATCCGGCGGAAGTTAGACTTGAAATGGGAAAGTACAGCTTCAGAAACAATCGCAGTAAGATTTCATCAAAACTACGACGAGATTATGAATCAAAGTTTCTTATTAACGGAAGACAGCGTGTAGCCCACGCAGAAGAGGGCACGGAGCGTAGCCGACGCGGAAGTTAGACGAAAGTTACGGTCGCGAGCGTGATAGTTAAAAAAAAGCGAAACACGTTGAGAAAAAAAGAGTGACGGAGGTGTATGCGAGAGAAGGCGAAAGAGCAGAGAGCGAGAAGGCAAAGAGCTAGGACGCACGGCTGGAGAGCAAAAGCTAGGATGTCATAGCGTGGGAGAGTCACTTTCACCGTTCTCGGGGCCGCTACACGGCCGATGGCTGAGTCTACCGCCTATGGCAATCGCTTGTTTCGTGCTCTCCTACCTCTAGCGATAAATTGTAAATGCTGCAAAATAAATTGTACGTAAAATCATGTGACTAACCATCGTGAAGGTCTTTAACCACCAATTCAAAGACCACCATGAAATGTATGTGACTTTCCAAAGATTTCGTTGTCAATACATATTTTACGTATAAATTAATAATATTTCATTGCTATAATTAATAATATATTATATATATCATTATTGTCTCCTCTTATCGAAGAGAAATATTCTTATGTATACAATTGGCAGATGTAGAGTATTTTTCATGTATGCACGTGCAATTAAGGTTTAACTGACAACAAAGAAAAAGGATGAATGCTGGTAGTACAAAGGAACGACAAGTTAGGGGACAGCTATAAGAAAACCATAAGAAAAAAAAAACGAATATTTGCGATCCCCTGACCACCGAACTGACCTCCTTCGTTTCTTCCCTTTGCTCGCCCTTGCTTACTATTTTGCTGCATATGTATCCGCATTTACATCCACTTTCTTTGGCTTTATTACCGTTTTTTTTTACGAGGCAGACGGACGTGCAATCTACCGCTGATGGTGCCTTTGTTAAGAATACCTTAATTAGTGCCGAAGGGCCCCGAGCTATCTCTTCTTAACCCTTCGCTCACGTAACCAGGTCATTGAGAACCTGCACGTGACCCTTCTGCGCTTTCAAGCACTGACTATCTCAACCCTTCATCGTTCACCTGCGTAGTATTGAAATTTCTGCAAAGATACCACGCGATTTACGCACTAATTATCGTCTTAAAAAATGAGTACCTGCGTAAATTAAAATAAAATGTTAATTAAGATAATAATTGACAAGTACAAAAAAATTGTACAAATACTCGACGACTACATTCAATGCGATATTACTCGCATCTACTCGTCGCCCTTGTTCGAGTCCTTTCCCGCTTAGCTGACTCTCGCGTATTCGAAGTCCGTTAGAGTCTATCGAGCGAGCCGCACGCATTTATCTCGAAGACGACGGCGACGACGACAACGGCTGCGTGCGTCATCGTACGGGAAACCTTGCTTGGCGATTATCCGAAGGTTTACGTTTACCCTACGCACCAAATTATTGAAACAAAATATTTATTAAAGTATTTTTATAAATCATTTTTATTAAATATACAATAAAAACAAATTTCCAATTCAGACACGTAATCCAGTAGACAAAAATTCATTATTTTTTCAATGGTCGCATTGTGCCATTAACCTTTAAAATATAATAATTTAGAGTTACCTTAAGGTCTTGAAATTATGATAAAATTAAAGAAATATCGTTCGAATCAGCAAGTAAGACAGGAGCCAGGGTAATCCCAGAAGCTGCTATACCGCGCTATAGTATGCAGATGATGCTGTCGTCGTCGTCGTCGTCGTCGTCGTCGACGTTGATGAGTTAGAGAAGACCGCGTAGTATGCGACAACGGCAGTGGCCGCTACGTCGGCTCGGTCGACGACGCGGCGCATGCATGCATTGGTTACGCAAGAACATCGCGGCGTGTGTGAGACTGCTGACCCACATACGCCAGAGAGCAAGGACCCCACTGCACCACGTATACTCAGACAGCACCGCGAATGACCGAACAACGTGGTGGGAGAAGAGAGACTAAAGAGAGGGAGAGTGGCGCATGCGCGAACAATAATCGAGACGCCCGCACGTGTGTGCTCGGCACTGTCTAGTATGGTATATACGTGCTGTTCTATAGTGCATCCAATCCAGTGGCGTTTGCCTTAGCAGTATTGTGTGTTGCATCAATGCGCGCGAAAGCATATAACCCGCGACAAAGCTTATCATCGGGAGCGCTCGTTTTTCAACGACTCGATAGCTCTGCCTACTGCGTACATTTGCACCCCTAAATATACAGACAAATGAAGATTTATATTATAACTGTTCGCGGTTCTGTCACTATAGTCACACAATAATTACAATCGAGCAATAGAAGATAACAAAAAAATGATTATGCACAGAAAAATTGATAAAAAATTGATGCCAGGCATTACAGAATCAGATATGAAAGATTATTTCGTCTGTAAAGATCGGTTGTTTTATTGTATTGCATTTTCGTCTGACCGATTACCGACTATTCTACTTGGATTGACGATATATCGAGGCCCTTGATCCTGTACTGTTTGATCATATCCAAGGTTTTTGTACTTAACTATACTTATAATACGATTAAGGTTTATTAATTAATTGATATCAATATGAAATAAACTCGTGTCTGGTACCTAGCTGACTTTTCTACCGAGCTTCGGTTAAAGTTCGTGTACGGTCGCATAACGAATGACTTCTTTTTTTACATTTTGGTGCAGTGTCACTTCTCAATATTGTCTAGCCGTATAAGGATTTTCTACTCTAATGCAATTACGTAAAATCATATAAATTTATTATTACTTTTACGAGATGTCATTTGCGAGTGTAGTTATGTCTGACTCGAAACTGGCTATTCTGGTTTCCTCTAAGAAATTGATTATTTAATTCTGTCTGGTAATGTAATTGTGATCATCGGACAGAGAATTTGGGAAAGTGTGTGGAATGATTGTGACGATGGCCTGCCGAAGTATCGAAGAGAGAAAATATATCATGAACACCAGGAGGATCCAGCTCGGATTGTTCTGGTGCTGAATAAGAGCGCTAACTACTGCGCTGATGTCACCTATATATTCCTCTCATTCGGATCGTCTACTTATATGCAAAGCAGGCATCGTTACAGGCTTCATGTTTCCAACTAAATTCCTCGTACGTTGATTTTCGTGACCGAATAACCGCGCGAGACAGTCAATGACAGCAACGGTTATTCTACTAACGTTTTTTTTTTGTTCTTATTAATTGACTTTTCACAAGAACGATAATAAAATGTCGTTTACCACTAGGAAGCGCGTCCTCGTCTATTAATTGTGCTACACGAGATCTGCATCATATGGATATATATATTACTAGAAGACGGAGCAATTGTTGTACGCGACTATTGTCTAAAGAGGGGTTAATAACGGGGTATCCATGTTCGTAGTAATGAACGAACGACTGGAGCGTACGTAGTGAAACAGTGCGCATATACTTGCATTATTCTACTTTCTCGTATTTTTCCATCCGTCTGCCCGTTCCTTCACTCCATACGACACTCGTGTACTCGTGCCGCCTTAATATTTCCTCGTTTATGATAGTTATTATAATAATATTGTTATTGTAATAATAATTATTATTATTCCTACCATCAGCTTGCAATCTCTCTCGAGAATAATTGTTATAAATAAGAGTGGAAGATCTCATTAGTTTCTGAACATCCGATATTGCATAAAAGTTATAGGAGACATTCTATGTCAAAAGTTTCTGCCATTTGTTTGTTTTTGTTTTTTTGGCGCATTCTCAATAAATTTGGTGAATTCAAAAAACAATACTTTCAACTGCAATTTTGTTGAAAATATTTATTTTATCGATAAAATAATTTTATGTTCCATTGATTCTACTTTAAGTTGAAGAAGGATTCGAATCGATTAGATATACATAAGCATCGGTCAACACGTTAATATATTATCGCGTTATTTATTTAAACGCCATTTATTATAATTAATAATAATAACATTCGTTTTCTTTCTATATTTTCAGGAATTATGACCCTTACGAGCAGCCCGTGTGAGCTAGACAACATGAGCTTGTTTCAAGACCTCAAGTTGAAAAGGAGAAAGGTCGACTCTCGATGTAGTAGCGACGGTAAGAATAATTCAACTTTGTTATATTAATATTCACAATGATATTGTATGCTTCGATATATCTATAAGTTGTTAATACGATCCGATGAACCTGGAAGCTTGAACACCTTTCATCAAAGATCATTGCAAAAATGGAGATACCATTGTTATAATCCTGATGCCATTGAAACGAGTTCATATAGAAGCTTAAGTGGAAATAGAAAATTGACAATTTCTTCATGTGTCTTAATTGATATTGGCAAAAGTGCCAGAAAGTTTATATTATACTAATCACACGCTATATGTTCGTATGATATTCCCCATAAAAAAAAAATTAGTTCACATCTCAACAACGAAGTATTATCTTTAACAAACTAATTGAAAAAAAAAAAATGTATTACGATGTAATCAACAAAATTCTGGTATAGCTACAGCTTATTATTAATATTATTGTATAAAATAACTACATCGTTCAATGATAATTTCCCATTTTTGTATGTTTCGTACGAGACGATTTTTTGAACAATTATTTTTTCCAAAATGTATGAAATAAAAGTGAAGAAACATAAAAGAAAAAGTTTTCTTGGCCGAAAGAAATTTACGAGTGAGAGAGCGATTTAAGCAAAACATGTAAGGAAAGAAATCGGATGGTTAGTCGGCAGCAGGTGACCTTTCGTAGATTGCGGAAGCTCGTGTCAAGACCCCGGCATGGAGTTCACCGGCGGTAACCTAGGCTCGCTCGCTCGCACGCTCCATACATTCGTCCTCGGGGGTACTGACGAACAAGTGACAGATAGAAACTGCAAGCTCGGTACTAGGAGTGGGGATGAAAAGCGTGGGAAGAACAAGAGGGTAGCGGATAACGAGAAGGGGTTGAAACACGCGCGGAAAGGTTTCACCGGGTGAATATCCACCCACGCGGTTTTCCGGACATGAACCGGCTAGTTTACCTTCGATTGAACTCGCGTTCAGACGTAATTTTGCAATTGTCCATTCATAATTCTCACAATGATCGGTTTATAAACAAAATTTCAACGAAAAAGAAAAAAAAAAGCCTATGAAATACTAATGGATTAATAAAATCGGTTCAATCGTAATAAATCAAATATCTTTGTTGCAATCCGTGACTGACGAACGAATATAACTTAAGCTGTGGGTACGACGACGTGTACATTAAATACATTTTAAAAATCAGAAATTTTAAGATAGATTTTCAAAAATGGTATAGAAAATCGATGAAGATCGACGAGGTTACAGATTGAAAGTTCACTTTTATCAATCGATAAACGATAATCCAATGATAATAATAAAAATAAAAATATTTGATAGCCGATCGAAATGATTATTTTCATCATTTGAATTAAAATATGTGAGAAGTTAAAATTGTGATATTGAAAATTTGAATTAAAATATGTGAGACGTAAAATTGTGATATTGAAAAGCGTAGAGCTTCCATCCGTCGTTCATTGTGAGCTTCCTCGTTGACATTGTTGTTACGAATAGAAGACGGTGCAACGTAGGAACGATCGTCACTGCCTGGCGCACGGGAATCATTGATTTCTCGCGGTAGCGTCGGCAGCGAGCTGGTACCACGTGAACCCACAATGTTGGTGGTTGCCTCTTTAAACAACAAACATACAGCGACCTATCGATAATAATTACATTGAAACAAAAGTACATTGTAACAAAAGTTTTCGACATGCAGATTTTCTATTTCTTATTCCCTTTTTAAATCATTTGAATAAAAAAAAAGAGTAATACCGATTAGATTGTGTAAAACAGTTAAGTGTCACATAAGAATATGAATAAATTTCAAGAGATATATGTGTTGGCTCGGTATACGATCTTACCAGCGATCTAGAGTCAATGTTTGAGAGAACGTAGATTACGCACTCGGAGTGTCTGACCAGTGACCATTCTACTACTTAAAATCATGGACCAAGCGAGAACATGAATTAGTTTTGTTCCATTAGAGAACACGTGCGTGTTGGTACTTTTAACGTAACGTAGCAGGTTTATCTATCACGAATCGTGACTATTGTAAGAATAAATTATACGTAAAATAGAAATAACTTTAAATGATAATTAATAAAAAATGTAATTATACAAAAACCTGAGAATATCTATCGTCTTTTATTAAATGATTATAAATAAACTATTTGCAACATTAAAACGTCTAACTATAATTGAAAATAATTAAAAGATCAAATTATAAATAGACATACAAAAAAAAATGTATTCCAATGTGATTAACTATTTATCGAACGATGAATTTCGATCCGTGCCGTTAGTAACCCGCACATGGTACTTTAACAATAACGCTTACCAATGTAATCCCTTCACGAGGATGTACGAAAGTTATTATCATCTCTTCAAACGATATTTCGATATTAATCCATCTCTTGATCCATTCGCGTTACGGGAGAATGAATACCGTGGATGGTTGTCTGAGAAATTTTCTCTCAATTTTTATGGTAATTATAAACAAATGATTTATCCTTTAATTAATTAGTTCAATAAGATTCCTACATAATCGAATAAATACATACTTATCCCAATCATAATTCGTACGATATTACATCCTCATTATGTTATTATCAATGCCGAAATATTTTTATAACCAACTTCATTGCGTTATCATTGAAAATAATTTATTTTTATTCAACATCTTATGGCAATAATTATCAAGTATTATTGTTTATTAATATTGATATTAATTATTATGGGAGGGTAATCGACTAGGGAAGACGCAACTTGGATCAATTGAATAAAAATAATAACAATTGTAATAAAACGTGCCCAACACTGATATAAGCGACAACCTTAAGTGAATAGCTACTTGAAGCGTGGTGCAGATAATTGTGAGTAGTGCGAACCGATATGCACAGCATCGACGTAACGGCCTTGTCAACTGCATTCCTTCCTTGACCTACACATACGGCCTTATAATCTCACATCCTTTTCACTTCGGAAATTCTACGTAGCGGAGCATTTATTGCATACTATATAGTCGTGTTGTACAGACGGTCTTGACTTACACGTAATACACTCGTTTTTCATCGATTGCAACCTTAAAGTATTGAAAATACTCCGAACGCAGTACAATTAGATCCGGAAATGGCGACTCATATGACATCCGTGAGGCATACGAGTCTTGCAAAGTATGACTCGAAGATGTAAACAAATTATTGATCGATGCCGATGAATGATCTATCCAGTTAACAATGTATGGATAACTTGTATCTTTTATAATTTTTTTATACGCGCCGTGATTCTTGGAAGCCTTGTCTAGTGCAATTTTCATGATTTGAATAAGAAATAATTGCTCAACCGATGATACTCTTCAATGAAACACGCTTTTTGCTATAAGAATTTATTTATGTTGATTTAATATGTGCGGTAATAATTTATCTTTGTATTTGCTTATGTTGCGGACAAATTTTTATTCAACAAAACACAGTACGTATATTCTATATTCATTAACACCAATCATTCTACTTCTCTATAGGTAAGAATAACTTTTCGATAAGTTGAACA
Source organism: Cylloceria caligata (assembly GCA_963942595.1). Lineage (NCBI taxonomy): Eukaryota > Metazoa > Arthropoda > Insecta > Hymenoptera > Ichneumonidae > Cylloceria > Cylloceria caligata. The sequence goes on from OZ012704.1 coordinate 73,976,667, forward strand.
AATTTCAATCTTTATTTAAAAAAAGAAATTTGTATATTTCGGATCTTTTCGAAGATCGGAACGAAACTTTGTTGTTACGTATAATATTTGTCATAACTTGAGTAATTTTCACTCGAGAAATTCATTATAAGAATTTTCAAACGATTTCACACGAAAAATTTGAGACTTTTTAAATAGACTTAATAATAACAGATGCTAATCGCGATTGACATACATCATATGTTTTGGCATTCTTTGTTCCATTTCATTCAATTTCTGATACGATCGTAATACTTTTTGGCAACATTTTTATCTATTTTACTCAATTGCCAATAGAACCGAAACGCTTTGGGGCGCTATTTCTAACGGAGGGGTCCCGCTAAAGATATTTTAACATAAAAAATATCAATAGAACCATTAGTCACAGCGAGAAACTTTGTTTAGCACAATTTTCACGATTACTCGGATGCTTGAGAAAAAATAGTAGGGCAGACGATGACCTCTCTGGATATCCAACAAGCTTGTTTCCTAGGATTTGTTAGGTAGGAACAAGTGCACCGAGTGCGGTGTTTCTGTGATCATTAGACTTGTCGAGTGTGAGGGCGACAAACGTTATTAATCACTGCGGCACTGTGCCTAAAGAGCCAACAGTCAGAACCGTCTCGACGATTAATAACATTTTCATGCTCAACTCACCCGATGCGATGCACCGCGCGCAGTATCTACTACCGCGTACTGTATTACTGGGTGTGATGCTGGATAGACTCGAGAACGACGAAGTGGTAAGAGAAAAGGAACAAAAAGTAGGGAAGCAAGAAATGAGATAGAATCCAGAACCTGAGTCTCTCTATTAACACGTTAAGCAGGTTCAAGATTATTTGCGCGATCGATGAACCGCGCACTCTCATTTATTCAGCGACGATACTCATTATGGTGTCAATAAAAAATCAATTGTGAAGGAAACGACTTAGATACAATTTATTTCCGATTGGAACAGATTCTGCGAGACATTGATTAGATAGAATTGGCCATTAATCTATAACGTTGTACATCCATTGTGGTCAATTCGAGCTCATAAAGATGTTTCTTTGTGACTAATACGTACGCAATATTAAAATTATTATTACCAGATTAAATGCAAGAGTAACGAGATGCCCCACAAGTAAAATAATTCAAAGACACATTAAGGAACAGCTAGATAAAATATATTACAAATGGCATCGGTATTACATTTTGAACTAATGATAACAACGATTAGAAAGGTTTTCCAGAAAAACTAGCAAGTAGGTCCTTGATCTGTCCGATTGTCCAATCCTTCATTTTTATCTTCAGTAACAACGAAAGTGCATTAAACTGGTTCCTAAGAAATTCGAACGAAATTCCAGACCAAAAGTATCTAAGAAAAGTTTCCCATTGTCTTTTGGATCGGATCAATTATAGCAATATCCCCGAAACAAGTTTTAAAAAATGACAAAGCCTTAAGCAAAAGAGATCACTCGTTTTCCCAGACTCCCCAGTATCCTTCGGATCAGCTGGCTCGCCACTGGGAATCCAACAAACGGACGTTCCTTCACCAATAACATTTCCTGCTCCAGGGGAGAGCGTGGCGGACACATCGACCTCCTCGCCGGACGTCAACATGCCAGGCTCGCCGGGCTGCCCTGTGGTCAAAGTCAAAAGCGAGTTTTTGCGAAGCAGTCCGAGTCCCGGGGTGCTTCAGCAGCAACATCACCAATCGCATCAACAACAGCAACAGTTGCATCATCCCCACCAGCACCATCAACAGCATCATCACAATCAACGCGATGCGTTGCGTTGTGGCGGAGTTGGTGGACCAGGAGCTGGAAATGCTGCTAGAGGTTGTCAGGATATCCGTGAAACGGCCTCGCCGGACTCGGTGTTTCCGGAAACGGTGATAAGTTCGAGAATGAGCGACGATCAGCAGCAACGCTGTTATACTCCCGCACCAACGAGATCATCGCCACTGTCACCTGTGGAGAGTCAATCGGCTGTATCGACGACTCCCATGCCCCAGGAATCCGGCAGATGCGAGAGTCCCGACCGGGGCGAATTATCGTCAGCGCAGACAAAGATGGAGTCGGATAACTCGGTCTTCGACGGTGGTGGATGCAGCAATGGAGGCAGAAATGTTGTACGAACCGAAACCTCCGGTCAGCCCAGTTACCGGGACAGGGATCATAGGGATAGTCATCGGGACAGGGATCACAGGGACAGTCATCGGGACAGTCCTTCCTCGCAATACAATCCCGCCTGTCAGGGACACAGTCCTGGTAGTAATTCGTCTTCGTCTCAACATGCGACCGGTCAACACCAGAATCAGAATCAGAATCAGAATCAGAACCAAAATCAGAACCAGAACCAGAATCAGAATCAGAATCATAATCAGAATATGAACCAGAACCAGAACCACAACCAACAGCAACACGGTCAACAACAAAATCCAACGACACCCCCAAGGCCCAGGGCACCGTCGGTACCACCGCATTTACTGGCCCACCATCAATTCTGGTCGCAGAATTCTGGTGTCCAGGGATTTGCCGCCCAGAGACTACTCAATGGTGTGATAAGCAGTGCCGTCAACTATGGACAGAATCTAGGTGCAGTTACGAGTGTTAGCGCCGGTGGTGGTAGTGGTGGTGGATCGGGTGGTGGTGGGAATGGGAATTCTGGTAACAGTGGAGGTAACGGCAATCCCGGTGGCAACGGCACGCCAGGAAACGCCATTGGAACTGGTGTTGTAACCACCGGTTCAGCGTGTAAGTTTTAACTACTTTTAACTGCTGCTGTTTTTTATTTTCGATACTCGTATTGTGTAGTTTCCTGATTCTCTGGCAATGTACAGAGTGAAAGTTTATCGGCCAATGTAATTTCATTCGCACGCTGTAGTATGGGCATCCTGCAATGTAAATCGTGGCTGTTTTTACGAAGCTCTTGTATTATTTTTCTGCCAATATGTCGTTCGTTCTACATATTGTTTACGTATAATATGTCCTAAAATTGCGCGATAACAACATTTTTACACGAGAGCTGCGATTATATTTATGAAACGGGATGCTTATATTATATACAAATTACAAAAAATTGTAAAATACAGTAACTTTTTCGTCAAAACCTTATGAATCAATTATTCAGGAATGAAATAATTTTATTTTTATTAAAGAAGAATGCCGACAGACCATGATCTTACAAGAATATTAAGGTCAAGATACGATAGTCAAATCTCGTCGAGAAAGTGTTAGTCAATCGCATTAACTCGCAAATGTTAGCAACGTTAGAAAACGCCTATTTTCCAAAAACCTGAAAACCTTTACACATTTCACGATCTATGTTTTGAGTTAAATTATCGTCACCAATGACACTTCAGACATAAATAAGGGTTTTCTGTTATAATTAAAATTCAAACATGCAGCGTTCTGTAAAAATAATCATTTCCGTGGGGCTTTGGAAGATTCAACGATTTTTCGTTAATTTACAGTTTAGAGCATTTATTAATGAATTTTTTTTACGAAACAGGCGAAGGCATGAAGCCTCCTGCTCAAAGGGCAGCACCGGCGCCTCCGCGACCACCGCCAACCGTGATAATGGGTGAATTCGGTGGTGTGAGGACCATGAGATGGTCACCACCACCCCTTGACCCGGTACCACCGCCTGCGGCTCTATGGACGGCTACCGCTGCGACAGGCTCGTGTTCCTCGTCCGAGGAATCAGCGGCTCAGCTGCTCCTCAACCTCGGGCAGGAGTCGAGGGGGAAACCACCGTGCGTCTCGTACGCCTCCGGACCACCCCTCAATATGGAGAGGCTATGGGCTGGCGACTTGACGCAACTGCCGGCAGCCCAACAGATGCAAGCACTGAACCTCACAGCTTCGGGCTCGACTCAGCCCTGGGTGAGAAACGGCGGGGCCGTCAAGTCCGAGACGGCCTCGCAATCTATGCAATCCGTAGCACCGCCGGCCCCGCCGTTACCACCACAGGAACACGAGGAGGACGAGACACCGATGATTTGCATGATCTGCGAAGACAAGGCCACCGGACTCCACTACGGTATCATCACGTGCGAAGGGTGAGTCACTAGATAAACCGGTTTCATTTCCGTCAGAAGTCGTCTACCACGAGTCACAATTTTTTTGTACAAGGAGCAATTGTTTTAATGCCTTTTTGGTTGTATTAAAAAGCGATAATTGAAAATCATCTGGACAAAAAAAAAAGGCTCGGTCTCTAAAATAAATTTAGTATGAAATAAAATCTATTTTTCGTTTAAAAAATTACGACTAACCGGCTGAGATCATCCTACACTCAATAATAATATAATTCAGTCTTATACCGTCATGAAATCATTGATCAATCTTAGGAAAAACTATTAAAGGATGTCCCCGGGCACTGTAGCTCGTTCTCATCGTGCTCCAACTGCAACTACAATTTCTAAAGATAAACCCATCAGCCTCAGCGTCGATTGGGAAATTCGATCGAGTCAAAGTAGAAACTATCGTGTCCATTCTGTGTCCCTGGCAAACTCGCGTCACTACTCGAATCGTTCACCTTGGCTTGCGCTACCAGTGGATCCGCAACAGTACTCTCAGATCTCCGGTGTACGCGCGCGCTATTTCCGTCTATTCGGTTGCTCTACTGTTTCATCGCTACGCGAACCAACGAGTCAAGTTTGCCCACGCACCACGACTACCGATGTTTTAATCGTATCAACCTCATCTGAATTTGTCTCGCGGTCGCGCTTAATGCGTTTCTCGTCTCTAGTTAGCATACCGTATGGATTCGGAGAAACTACTGTCTTCCCACGTGTAATTAACCCTTCGATGTGGGTATAGCTGTCCACTGGCGAAAACCTTTCCGCATACCCCTTAACCGGACAAGTTATTCACATTTGCGTAACACGAGTGACCACTCGCATTCTGACAATTAATTTTTATGGCAAAATAGTGTTACTATTCGAAAATATGTTTTCAAATTTTATTTAAATATATTTTATTTGTTTGGGGATATGTATAACGTATTCTATAAATCCTTCTCTAAATATTCGTGACACTCAATTCTACCAGATAGAATTAGCAGACGCAACGTTAGCGACAAGCGACGTCTTTCAGTGACTCGTTTGTATCAAGATTTGCAACTACAGCTCATTGTTAAGCCCTTTGGTCGTACGTTTAGTAAAAAATAGATAAACTTTTGTACGTTTTTGAATTTTGGAATTTCACAATCCCGATCGGATCCACACGAGAAATGTATTTTTAAAAAAGAATTTTTTTCTCTTCATATTGAATTCCTCGAAATGAACAAAAATGTCGGTTTTTTTTCGGATTTTTAATTTTGCTATATTTCCTCTGGATTCACCGATTTAGGTTTATATCGTATAATTTCAAAACGTTGATAACAGACTTTAAGAATGTCTCTTTGTTCATCTCTTTGAAACAGTTTTTGTTCATAATTTTTTAAATCGCAAAAAAATAATTGGAAATATTTATAATGTAGTAAAAATCGATTGGAAAACTTTAAAAATTGGTAAAAATCTTTTTTAAATATCGTTTCCTAATGATTCAAGTGCCACATTAAGGCTGAAACGAATATGTACAAAATCAGTATGGATTACAGTGTTTGTTTTGGAAAGTAAAATTACAAAAACTTTAGAAAACCAATTATTTTGGCCAAAGAATAATTATTTTAAATATAAATAATTGTTTTTTTTTAACCCAACATTGATGTTTTTGATTCTCAATGTTGATGAGTTTGCAACCAATTTCTTTGAAAACTTACCGATGAAACGTTAGTGGTAGTCGATTCTTCTATGTCTGAATGATTTTTGGGCATTAAATTGCTCAAGTATCGGTGCAGCACGTTTCTTCGTGAACTTCAACCTTTAAATCAATATGGTTCGACCTTCGTTTTATCGTATTTAGAAAACAGTCGTAGCGATCAATTTGAGTCTCAACAGGTTTTAACATAATCAACAGGGAAAAATACGTGGTGACATTTACCAAAGTTACGACACGAAACTACGATGGGAAAATTTTTTTTACCGTATGCGCGTGGGAATTAAAATGCTTCCTATTTACCTTTACTTCCTTTTCCTTACTCGAGTCTTATTATTGTTTTTTTTTTCTCACAATTACCATGCACTAAACACTAAAGGGAAACTATGCACCATCTTCATCAGATTTCACAATATCAGAGACCCCGATGACGATGCAAAGCACTCTGCCCTGATTACACATGGGAATTCTTTTCCAGACTCCTCTTCAACATCAACAAAGTCGTATAATGTGTAACAAAGTAGTGCCACATGGCACTTGGAAGTGATTTCGTCTAATCAACGTGTATGCTCGAAATTACTTCATAAAAAGTTCTTGAGTTTTATGTCACTTTATGTCCGAGGAGTTTCGTTTAATTTTTGCCGGACAAATAAATTCCTCACTACTTGTAGCTCGTGTACAACAGTTTTTATCACTTCCATCCTGGGCTTGAAAAAATCTTCCAATCTTCCTCCGCCCGTCCTTGTTCTGCCTTTATTTTATTTTATTTTTTTTGTATCAGGAAAAAATTAAAACACAAGGACCATAATAATAACAAATTGCACAGTAGCATTCTTGAAGAGATCGAATAAAACATGTTTTCGTTTGTTTAATGTTGTGTCTTGTAGATGCAAAGGCTTCTTCAAGAGGACAGTGCAAAACAGGCGGATATACACGTGCGTAGCTGAGGGTGGTTGTGAGATCAACAAGGCACAGAGGAACAGGTGTCAGTACTGCAGATTTAAAAAATGTATAGAACAGGGTATGGTGCTTCAGGCTGTAAGGGAGGATCGTATGCCCGGTGGCAGAAACTCGGGTGCGGTTTATAACCTTTACAAGGTGAGTTCTTACTCCTCATTTCTATTTTATACTTGGATCATTGAGAAAAAGTGAAAACATGATTTTTTGTTAAATTTTTTGATAAAGTGAAAACTTTATGATTTAAAGTTTGTTTTGCATTATATTAAAATGTTTTTAAATATTTCTTGACAATTTTATCGGTCAAAATATAATGAATATATATTTTTTCTTTGTTTATAATCAGGTTAAATACAAGAAACACAAGAAGACGAATAAAGCGAGCGGTGTGAGCGGAGGAATGGGTGGCATGACAGGGGGTGGTAACGTAGGTGGTGTCAATGGTTCGAGCTCGATCAGTGGAATCAAAGGAGCTATGACCACGACGATGCTCGACAAACATATGGCAGCCGCTGCAGCTGCTCATCATAGTCAGCAGCAGCACGCCCAGCAGCTAGCCGGTAGCTTTCTACATCACCACAAGTTATCGTCCGGCGATTCTCTAAATTCTCAACCTACCCCGAGTCACCCGAGCCATCAAGCGCACACGGGTCATCTCGTCAATGGGACTATCCTTAAGACGGCCCTCACCAATCCCTCCGAAGTAAGTGCAAAACGTCGTGAAACTTCTAAATACGTTTCATCACTTTAACGAAGCTGTTATTTTTATTTGTAAAATTTTAAGTTGTATGTCGTTAGAGAATCAATTTTTTTTAAAACCATTTTTTTTTTTTTAAATAATATAAAAATGAAAATATTTGTCAAATATTTTTTTACCATATTACTAAAGTTATTGAATTATAAAAAAAAAGTTTTAATGAGAAATTACGAGAGCCGTTTGATAGCTTGCTCCGTTGTCGAATTTACTAAAGCTTCTCAAAAACTTGGACGCGCCTACGTCAAAGCGTATAAGAACTCCAAGGCGAATTTGTCCACGCGAATGCGCCACCTGAAATAAATGAACTCTCGTTGCAATTTCACTTTCTTACCGCTTGGAAGTCTTGCGCAAGCCTCAAGGTTTCCCACATTACGAAAGCGACCGATAGGATAGAACGTCGAGGCCGAGAGTCTCACTTGGAATACCATCGTCGACATTCGCGTTCGAGTTCGCGCCTCACGATCGCCTTTTGCGAATTTCATTCGTATTCAGGTTGATGCCCAATTCGATTGATTAATTTTAATAATCTATTGATCCACGTGGATACTATCGCTTTTTCCACAATATTTCTTTCAGGAATGGAGTAACGTGACAGCCAAATTATAAACATAATGAAAATATTTTTAGAAAGAAAGAAATAAAATAAAAACAGCATAATAAAAGAAATAACGCGCAAAACGATCTAATCCAGTCACGTGTGTCTGCTCTAACGTCTACCTTAACTGCTTACAACTTTTATACAACAGCCTGATAAACAGAATGCTTCGATGGCACGTGCAGGACATTCAGAATTAGTATTTCGGACGGTACGTGATTATGCAAATTAACGGAATGCTCTGGAAGAAAACTATACCTGACAGAGTGGCGATCGGTTATTCGTCGACCCGTTAGAGGCCATTGCCAAAAGTGAAACCGGTGTGTGACTCGTACACTCGTGCACCGAACGTATAAATATTGTCCACGTGCGGCTCTATCCCGTTAAGGAGGCCGCTTTCCATGTTCGACACGATCGCGCACCTTCGCCGCGTCCGACAAGGATCGACTGACAACCGATACTGTGAATCTAAAGGAGAAGGTAAAAGAGTTATAAAAAGTGAAAATAAAGAATGCATACCACAGTCGAGTTTAAACGAAAAAAGATTCACTCTCGTTATGTTAGCCTTACAAATATTGACCAAGAACCGAGCACTTAATATAATATCGTATTCCAGAATTTTCACTGGATCACGCAATAACGCGGAAGTTTATGCAATCCCGGGAACAAAGTAGGAATACTCTGGATTATGCTCTAGTTTAGTACCGTTACGAATCTACTGCCATAATTATTTTTTACACTTGGAAAAACAAATGTTTAATAGATTATCTTTCTTACGAATAGTTCATTACGACATTAGAATTAAGATAAAATGATTTCTCGTGATATTGAGAAATAACATTTATTACAAAGAATGGTATTTAATTTTTATTTTAATAATTTACGATTGATTCGATAAAAAGTTTTTTTTTTTTCAACTTTTATAAAATTAAACCGATAAGAAAATAATTTTTTTTTAAATAATAATATTTCATATGACAGTCAGTTGTTCTGTGAATCTGCAAACGCGTGCATGTATTTGTAATCAAAGTAGTTGTACACGTGAAGCAAGATAGACTGTAACCGGCACGGACAACAGAAAATCAGCGACAACCGGTGCCAAGGACGGGCGGTTCTCCAAGCGTTTGCGTAACTCGTGAAAGTCTGCACAAGGGACACTGACCTCACCCTACTCCTTCTTCTTCGTATCGACATCCCCGTCACCTTCTCAGTCCCCCGCCTTTTTCTTCTTCTTCTTCTTTTCCTTCTTCGACGTCGGAGTACGAGTATCCCGGTCTCAAGAACATTTATCCCCCGTACTTTACTTTTCCCTTGCAGCCATGTATTTCCTCCTGGCTCACCGTGTATGCATATGTCTTCCACTGTTTCACCGTGTAGTTATAAACCTCCATTGAATAGTTTCGTTCCGCGACGGTTGCAGCTTTCCCTACGCAAAGTCCAGGTCGCGATGACGATGACGATGATATACAAGCGACGAACATGGTTTGCGCTATGTAAGTCAGTGCAGGCTCACGATTTGTAATTACGAATGGTCTTCCGACCTCGAAGCGTGATCCTCAGGGCCTCAAAAGGTCAGTGAAAGGCCTGTCGATTGACTTTACGTAGGAAGTTGTTAAAATATCGAATAAAAATAAATAGGACCACGAGATAAAATAATTCATTAATAAATATTCCGGTAATTCTTACATTATTTTATTCACCCTTGACACAAATATTTCATTTACATGAGTGATTTTTATTTATTTTTTTTTAGGTGGTGCATTTAAGGCAAAGGCTAGATAACGCCGTGAGCAGTTCGAGGGATCGAGCTTTCCCTCTCGACGCCACTCTCGCCATGATACAAACCCTCATAGACTGCGACGAGTTCCAAGATATCGCGACGTTAAGAGTAAGTATTATTTGTTTTTCTCTATTTTTTGTTTTTTTTTCTTCCATTACCGTGTAACACTACGCAGGTATAAAATGATATCGGCGTTAGAGTGCAGTGTTATGTTTCGCTATATGATTTTTTTTTCTTCCTTCGCTCTTGCAGAACTTGGACGAGCTGCTGGACCATAAATCAGACTTAAGTGAAAAGCTGTGTCAAATAGGAGACAGCATAGTGTACAAGTTGGTGCAGTGGACCAAGAGATTGCCCTTTTACCTTGAGCTCCCGGTCGAAGTTCACACGAGGCTCCTCACTCACAAGTGGCACGAGCTTCTCGTGCTAACCACATCGGCTTATCAGGCGATGCATGGTCAGCACAAATTCACCAACGTCGGCTCGGACGGTACGAGTGCAGACTTTACGCAAGAAGTAAGTGTATATTTCGACATATTTTCATTCTACTTTTAGGGAGGTCGAGTCAGCTAATAATCGAAGATTTTCCATGTGAGAAATTTTGTTTTCAACCAATTGTTAAATTCTATTAAAAATCTATCAATTGAGAGCTGGAATAAAGATTTTTCTTATCGTAACGGAATCAATTCAGTCAACAGGTTCCCTCGTTAACCAGTTTTCGCATTTTTTAACTCTGCGCGTGATCAAGAACAGATCGCTCGATGGATTGCGCTCTATGATGTCTCATTTTCTTCGCAATGATATTCTGTGGCTGTTGAGCGGAGCGAATATTGAGAAAAAAATTAATTTCAAGAGGTACATCAATCTAGACATGAAAATTATTTCAACAGTTATGAATTAGTCGATCATTTTGACTGGAAGGTCACGACAATTGTGTTCTCCGCTCGAATTGTTTGTTCAAAATTACGGGTAGAATTAAAAAAATTAGTTGACCGAATTTTTTCTTCCACGACAGAAAAAAATTCTTCATTTCAGTCATCGATCGACAGATTTTTAATAAAATTTATCGACGCTGGAAAAACTATTTTTCATGCAGCAAATCTTTGTTTTTTAGCTGACTCAGCCTCCTTAGTTTTACATTTACATTTTCTTTATATCTATCCAAGGATTTCTCAAAAGATAAATATCTGTTTTTTCGAACATTTTACATATTTTTATGGGCTAATCGTTGTAAATAGTTCCTGGCATGATTCTATCATGTTGCTACCGATAAGGTAAACACTAATCGAATCGTTAAAACACTAATGAGCACTTATGAGGAAGTATCGAGGGCCATTAGTGTTAAATCATTCTTCGCGATTCCATTAATGTATTTTCGTAAGGGAAACAATGACCGAATTCTGCACAGTGCGTAGATGCCGTGCTTATAAAATTCCATTGAAACCAATCGAAACATATAACATATTACAGAAATCCCATTGAAAACTAATCGGTTTCAATGTGGTTTTTTTATACGTTTCATCAGTTTCAATAAGTTTTTCTAAGCAAGGCGCAGCAATATGTTTGAATTCATTTCACTGAGATTTTAAGTTCATTGCGCACGAGTAAAAATGTTTGAAACCTTGTTTATAGCTTGAAATATGTAAAATATGAAGTGCTTTATCAAGACAGCTAAACGCTATCAAATAAATCGTTAAATATAGTTTGTGCCAACAATGGTCTTTCTCGCTTTCCTGCAATACAAATATGTTTTACACGATTGCAATGGTGAGAACATTTCCTATTATATCGTACCGATTGTATTGGTCTCCGAGTATCGTCATTATCTCAATAACTACCGTGAGATAGACCCTTAAGGGGTCAATAATTATAACACTTACTCAAAACATAAATAATACAAAATTTGAATGAACGATAACTATGCAAAAACCACACCAAAATCGTTTCGTCATCGTTTATTTTACCAAATATGTGTTAACTATATGCAAGTAAAAAAAAATAATTAAGCGATCGTTTTAAATAAATCTGTCGTTATTCTTACTTTTTATATTATACCATTGTTGATAAAAGTTATAAATGCCAGGTGGTACTAGAAGGATAAAAAAAATAGTTCGGTGAATATGGAATATTCCGCGTAATACATTTATAAAATGAATTGCTATTAAAGAAATAAAATAAAACACAGGTTACGAACAACATGTATACGTTGCAAACGTGCCTGACCAGTATGATGGGCAGGCCGATAACCATGGACCAATTGCGGCAGGACGTCGGGCTCATGGTTGAAAAAATCACGTACGTCACGCTCATGTTCAGGCGAGTGAAGCTTAGGATGGAGGAATACGTCTGTCTCAAAGTTATCACAATGCTTTCGCAAGGTAGGTTGCCCATGATCCAATTCGTCTTTACGTTTTTTATTGGATAATCATGAGGTCATTCTCATCTGCAATTCATTTCACAATCGGCATCTCATGAAAATATTAAAGAAAGAAAAAAATATATATTATCAATCGATATTTCTTTAAATTATAAATGATGTTGTTTTGTTCTTCAACATTGCCGCAATTGGAGATGCTAAGTGTAAGTTTGCGTTGGACATTATTCTCCGGAGTCTTTGAATAGCAATTCTGTTAGGCGAACTTTGTTGATTTTATTTTATTGTAAATTATTGTTCTCAATGTCCATCTTATATAATTCACCGAATCTTGATCTTAAACTGTTTTGCTTTGTCTTCAAAATGTATCTTCATTGTATTATTTTTATTGTAGCACGAGGAGGTACACTGGAATTAGAACAAATACAAGAGCGATACATGAGCTGTTTACGAAGTTTTGTTGAGCATAGTGCGCCGCAGCAGCCAGGTCGGTTTCACGATCTTCTCGTCAGATTGCCCGAAGTAAGCATAATTTTATTTAAAAAAATATTTATAATAGTTCAGTTCGCGGATTAAATAATGAACAATTGAATTTCGTTCGTATCAATTAAAACAACATAAAAATTCACATCGTGAGTTTTATTATTCCTTTGCTAAACAAATATTTACTCAATTTTCAGGTACAATCGGCAGCAGCTCTACTACTCGAGAGTAAAATGTTCTACGTTCCTTTCCTATTGAACTCAGCAATTCAAAGATAGTAAATAAACAAAAAAGATTTTTAAAAAGAAACAAAATTAACCGGGATATCTGCTATACATAACAAAAATAATGAAAAAGAAAACAAGTAAATGAAAGAAAACGAACAAACTGATAAAGCGGACTCGCGAGAAACGAGGTTAAAAGGCTTTGTTTATGTATAAATAATAATTACTATACATATATATATATATAATATTATAATATCATATATTATTATTATTATTATTATTATTATTATTATTATTATTATTATTATTATTATTATTATTATTATTATTATAATTATATAATATATTATATATATATGTATAAAATAATATAAATGTGTGTTCGTTGCGGTGTACAAAGAAATGTGAATGAGACCGAGTGAAAGGGTAAAAAAAATGGAATATGAACGCGTAATAGAGATTAGGAGATGCGAGTAAACAAGTTAGAAGCGAGCAAATGGATTATTTAAAAAAAAAAAAACGCCGTTGATCTGAGACGAAAAAGTTGAAAAGAAGAAGAAACAAAAAAAAATCGACAAAAGAAAATGCATAACTTAAAGAATAATCAATTGATTGAAGAACTGAAACTTTTATATCGAAACTAAAAGACTATATTTCTGTACGCAGTCCGCGCAACTACGTCATTGTGTGTTCACATTGCATAATCCGATCGATTATAAAACTCTCGTACGTACGCTCATCGTAGGCCACTACTATCTATACTACTACCGTTTCAACGTTACAACAATGACGATAAGAATAACAACAGCAACAACTATAGACCTTATACCGACTGACCGTCACGATCAACATCACGTCTATCGAACGAAACCCCTTTCAATGTAAACGTTTCAAACCGCGCCGTCATACAACGCAATAGCATTTTTGCTCGGATCCATGGCATTACGCGTAATCTACGAGTTGGATGGAAAAATTCGAATTTTATCATTTTCGTAATATTTTAAGAAGAAAAAAATGAAATTCTAATCAATATTCAAATATATTTATATTGACAGAACGTTTATTTTCTTTTTCTTTAAGCTTGGAATATATAAAAATCGAATTTGATCATCTGTGATAAGATTCGAGATTTCCGATTGTCTCAATTATTTTTTTCCAACCTTATCACGATCATCTCATCAACGTTAACGTGATTTTATCGTTATTATTGATTGTTATTCACCTTACACTACTATTAATTATTTACAAATCATTTACCAATTTACCGTACGATAACATACCCCAACAAACAATACGAAGCCAATCGTCAACGAGTTACCACTGATACTAATGCTGCTGTAATTAAAATTGTCGCAAGCTATCGTCGATTAACGCCTTCCTTAATCTGAGGAGCATTTAAACGTATATTTTTCTTTTTCTTTCCTTTAATTTAAGTAGCCTTTAAATGTTATCCGTTCAGTCGATGAGTACAGTTGCATTACCGCACCTCTTACGAAAACCAATAGTCCGCCATCGCGTGGCAGCGCATAAAGCAAACTATTTAATTACGTATTATTGTACGTACTCGAGTTACGAATGCGATAGGATATCTTGTCACTGACGCCTCATGATCGTACGCGTAATTCAAGATAAATCGAATGCACGAGGAATGTTTATTTAATTTTAAACCCACAAGCACGTGAAATTAAAGTTTTCCTTGCAAGTACACGAGTTGCAACGTTCCAGACGGTAAATGTTGACGTAAATTTCTTTTGCCTCATTTTTAAACGTTAAGAAATGCGTCAAAACTTTTTTACGCGATCGTTATGCGGTCTGGTGCTGTTTCAGTTTGCACTATTTTCATTAAATTACGAGCTTAAGGTATCAGTGATCGGATACTATAAAGCGTGAGCTTTGGTTTATCAAATAAAACATTGTACATCACATTTGGCTCGGTCTGACGAGAACGTTTGACATTGCGATAACTGTCCAATACGTTTACTTTCAGTTACCATTCAGCCATTCACTTTTAATACTGTAACTGCCCGTAAAATGTAATGTTTTCACGTACCTAAAGATATCTTTAGACGAATGACTCGCCCGTATTTGCACTCATGCAGTGATCAATCGCATTCTGCTTTTTTTTCCTTCTTTTCTTTCAAATCTTAGTTTACATATTGACTAAGAATTTTACGAGATAAAATAGAATTACAAATGTTTTTAAAAAAAAGTAAACAGGACACAATTGGCCTTTTCTGCGACTTCTGAATGGTTTTTCGGACGCGAGTCACTCGTCTACTTCATCGTATGTACTTCCACGATCGTATCGCCTCTATCTAAACTCTGTCTACTATTTTACGTACGATTATTCTTTTCTTACGTTGGATTCTCACTCGTGATCGTTCAACGAGATACCGAAACAAAAGAAAAACAAAGTAACGAAAAATTTGAATGATAGTGATTCAAAGATTTCGTCGCCGTAGTCCTATTCGCACGTTTTCCCGTAGATTATCGAGTGTTCATTAATTACGTAACACTTTTCATCGAGAACAATAACTGTGTTATTGATCTCATTGACGAAACTAACCCAAAGTGTTCGAACAATCTTTTTTACTCTTTTATTTTTCAACTCCTACGAATATTTTGTAACTTCGTAAAAAAGAAAAAAACAAACAAAATTCTCTCACGCCTAATTCAAGTTACGGAATGAAAAAAAAGGCAAACAAACAAACAAACAAAAAAAAACGAAACAATTATTTATTACGAATTTCCTCGCTGCAAGTTACTACGATTAATATGTCGTTTTAGTATTATGCGAAAAGGCAGCGTAGATTGAGCGTAACGCGTCCGAAGCGATAACGAAGGCAAAAATTAATAAAACAAAAGCGCCGAGTGTCCTCTCGCGAGGGAAAGCAACAAGATATTTTGAAAATAATAACTTTCTTTTTTCTTTCATTTTTATCTATCATCGTTTATCGATACGTTGACGCACAATTTTTTTTAAGCGTCGTTACTGACGCTCGTCGAATTTTGCAGTCGAAAAATTTGTAAAATTATCAAAATCGTCGCGCGTTGTAAACGTGCGACAAGTATAAAACGAGTTAAGACTGCTCGCGAGTGTTAAACGTGAAGGTCAAACCTTTCACGGGAGCGCACACTCGGCCCCTCCGATTGGCTCAATTAATTAAGGTACGAATTATAAAAAAAGAAAAAGAACAAAAAAATTTATTAAGAGACGAAGAAAAATAGAAACGACGAGAGATACAATACGAGTTTATGGAATACAATGCACAAAATCTTATGCATAAACTCTCCACCAATGGCTGGTCACTAGTTAACTGTTGTTCATGTTTCGGTAATTGCTCCTCAACGTATTCACGTTTATTGTCTTGTATGCGCGTAATTTGAGACAACGTTTGCGAGTAATCAATTTCATAAATAATATATCTGTTGATTATTCGTGCAATTCTCTTTAAGAGGGCCGAAAAAATCGTCATTCAGATAAATAATTTCAATATTATTGGACGGGTTTTTAAAAATAATTTTTAAAAAATCGCAATCTCTAATTGCAGAGCAATTATTTTAACAATTGCGCGCGTACAAGTAAATTATATTAATCTATCATATTTTTTTTCTATGTCCCTTAAACTATCTTGCCTCCATAGTTGAGATTATCGGAAACACGAGCAACTCTCAATCGTCTGTATGCTAACGATCGTGAGCGCGGTAGACGTCGTTATATTTCATCGTGATAATTACTGCTAGATCGGATAATTATCAACGATAGATAAATTAATAAAAGATAAAAAAGAAACAAAATTTGACAATAACAATAAATTGCTTTCGATGCAATCTACGTGACCGTATGATTAACTAAGAACATTTCGTAGTGAAAATTTAATTAAATAAAGAAAGAAAAAAAAAAGAAAGACCAAAAAACACGAAGAATATCTTATACAATTCGTAACGACTTTTTATTGTAAAGCTCGCAATGTGCTCGCGCGAGTTATCGTGTTCAATGAAAATTATGAAAGTTTGTAATTCGATATAAATGAAGAATAAAAAAATAAAAGTCGCGCATCTCGCGACTCGACTATACACGGTAATTAAATTCGAACTATCGATAAATGAATTAAAAAAAAAAAAAAAAACAAAAGATATATCAACAATTTGTATTTTGATAGCGAAATTTCGACCTTTTTACGGGTACGCGTACGACCTGTTCACCGAGCTTGTGGTCGGAAGCATACGTTCAAAAAAATCGACAGTGATTTAACTAAAAAAAAAAAAAAATTGACGATGAAAAGGAAAAAAAAAAGGATAAACTATACACGGAGCCTTGGGCCTAATAGCCTAGGGATACTTGTCCATACCATAAGACTTAACTACTGATTGATACTTTATACATAACGATTTAAAATGAAAACAAAAACGAGAAGAAAAAAATGTATATTATTTAAAATTAGCGTGAGTGCAGCAAGGGCTACTGTATTACCCGATATCGTGGTACCCTCGTGTTCAATCGGACGGTCAATGAGGTATAACAAATATCTTTTTTCAATAATTCTAACGGTTGTAAAAAAATCGAAACCCGTTCTTAATTATTGTTAATAATACGCACGATGCTTTTACTATGTTTTACGCATTTTTTCGAAACGGTCAATTACTCGCAATTGGTTAATAATCAATTTGTAATTAATCAATTTAAACGCCTGTACGATTAGATTGAAGACATTTTTTTTTTTCATTTCGATTGCTCGCTCGTTGCTTTATCGTCCCAAAAAGCTAATGCTTTCCTGTAAATTACTTGTAAAATTAGTAAGAAATCGGATAGCAAGAATAAAAGAAGAAAAAAAAACCGGATTAAATAATAACAATAACCAAAAGCGTTACTTAGCACATTTGAATGTTTTCTTTTTCTTTTATTTGTTATTTCGCGACCACGCTTCGATCCTTTTTGTAATTCGCCCCACCCCACCCAACCCCCGCAATGATATTTGACTCATCACAATATAATGTAAATACGTACGAGGGTCGTCAAGCAGGTCGCGAAAATTATAAATACAGTTAAAATAATAATAAAGAAAAAAACAGAAGTACCACGTTGGGCTGTCTAATATATATAAATATAAATATTATTATAAATATGTACAAAGATGTCTGGGAGTACAGCAGCCTTTCATGGAAAGGCTAAAAGCGTTGGATCAGCAAGACTTAGGGCATTATACTACCGAGAGTATTATCGTGCCCAACCTTTAATATTTAAGTGCGAGTGAGATACGAGGAAACAAGAAATGCCTCTCGTTTGTGGGTTCAACTTTGTACATATTGTACGAAAATACGAAAGAAGAAAAATGAAAAGAAAAAAAAATGTAATAATAACTATGTTGAAAGTACTAGTCTGTCTTTATACTTTCGTGTATACCTAATTATTAAAATGTTTCATTTTTATTAGTTTATAGTTTCACGAGATATTTTCAGTATTGGCAGGAAGCGATCAGTGAGCATTGATTTATATTTTAAAGAAACGTTATCGCTAAAAGGTAACTCAAGATTCAACATAATTAACGTAAAATATCCTAAATATATATTATTTGCAATTGCAAATATCTCTGTAAACGTTGATCCCGTATACACGAATCCTCGGAAGAAAAAAAAAGGCGTCGCGATAACAAATGTTAACCCAGGAACGACAGGTCCGAATAATAATGTGCCGCAATTGGCATTAATTTTTCAATGAGTAAGTGAAAGTTACCAATTTCTACTTACGTTTAGAAAGTATACTTTTATCATCGTTTACCTTCGACTATTCCTTTTATAACTGAGATTGGGCACTCGCGGGAATTCGTTGCTCTGCCGGGAAATTAAATTGGCCAATTCAACGCCACGGAAAATATAAAAGTCAGCGACGCGTTAACGAAAGAAAAAAAACAAACAAATTATACGGTGAACGAAGAGCTTAAGTAGTTTTCTTTAGTTCGATCAATCGAGATAATAAATTTCGTTTTTATTTCTCTGCTTTTCGGCACTGATAACTCAAGCTTGTGAATTGCTGGACGAAATAAAGAGAATGGAAGGGACTAAAAAAAAACCTCGATGTGTGCAATTACGTAGAAATACTTGCAACTGCATAGACCAGTAACGAATAGTTATCAATTAAATGACGGTATAATTAACAATCATCGAGTACAGGCAGCGTACGATAGAAACGTCGTTACCGAGAGATATAACGTTTTTTTGTCATCTTTCGGCAGATTTATGTTTATTCAAATCCGCAAATTTTATTCGTACGGCCGCGTATAAATATAAAGAAAATGTTTTAGAACTCTAAAGACTGCATCAGGTTGAAAAAATTGTGTACACGTGTTTCCGATACACGATTAATTCAATAACATAAAATTATTAAAAGCGACGTTCACAACGACTGTACGATAAAAAAATATTACTTTTCCAAAGTAAATAAAAAGTTTTTAAAGATGAAGAAACAAAAAGAATCAAAGCAACGCAATCAGTGAGAAACTTCGTTACTCGTGTGGCTGCCATTACCCGGCAGAGCTAGTTGATTCCGATACGTGGTGTGTGAACCCCCTGTATTTTTATGAATAAATAAGATATTTTAAAAAAGTAAAAAAAAAAAATCTGAAGTCTGTTTGGAGATGCCTTTCATAGGGATTATAAATGTAGATAATATATTATACATAATGAACATAAATACACTATATTATTATATATTATTATATAGTAAGGAAGTAAATAGAATTATTATATATATGACGGAAAATAATATTATTACGAGTAAATAAACTGATTAACGATTAATAAAAACTGTCTATTGCCTTTTTATTGTATCTGTCGTCAATCCCACTGTCATCAATAATAATTATAATAATATATAACTCTTATTTAATAATGATTAATTAATATTAACGAACTGTGAAGGATCAATGTCTAATCGCTTCCGTTTGTGGAAGATTAACAAAATTAACTTGGTGTTAAAAATATTGCAGGTTTTTCAATGAATAAAAACGAAAATAATGTTCAATCGTCAACGAATTTTTAACACACACACATCGATTTATTTATGATAGATAGATCATCTTAGGCAGTATAAATAAAATCTTATAAATAGCGAGAAAAATAGGTCACACTGGAATCCCATACCAGGTAAATGCATCTATATTGATCAATAATTAATAAACTGAAGGCATGATTCGGTAAAAATACACTTCTAATTGCTATAGTTGAGTAGTGATCACCGTTTTTCTTTTTATAACTAACGCATCGGTTAAAGACGCTTGCACGGCCCGCGGAGCTTGCGATGGTTCCGCAACGAACCATGGACTAATGTCCGATGCGGTGCGCTCGTCCTGTAAAATATTGCAAAGATTTACAACGTGATTACCAACATTTATCATATTGTTTAGACTCGAAAGATTCTTCCGAGACAAAAGATTGGAAAAAAAAGTCAACGAACTTTTCGCGTCATCGTCACTGTGGTGCTGCTGCTATCGACGTCGTCGTCTTTCGCAACCTTGATATCCGACTCGGAAGTAGATTCCACTTCTTTCTTTTCCACAGCACAGTTTGGCTCCTTGAAAGGATTAAGGGAGCCCAAGAAAGGATTTGAATCTATAAACGGATTCGTACTTTTCTTCGGCTCTTCCGACCAGTCTTTGCTGTTCATTTCAGTTTCTTCATTGACATCCACAGATTCAACGTCATTTTCACGGATAAAAGGATTGAAAGGGTTCTGCTGATGATTCGTAGAATTCGTTATAGTCGGTGTAATCTTTTGTTCAACTTGGCCCCAATCGTCTACACAAAAATGGGTAACGGTAACGACTTCATCGATGGAACTAGTCGTTGTAGGTGCACCACTCACTGGCAGCGTGAGCTTGTCGCCTCCCTAAGTTAACAAAATTTTTAAATACAATGTACCGTAAGAAATAGCTGTATTACCTACAGAAAATGAAAATAGATAAACAATATATGAATTAGAGCAAATGCATATGTGAATTTTTTCATATTGTTAAGAATTTCGATGATTTTCTGATCGTATTCAAAGATATAGGATCAGAATGTATGAATTAATAAATAAAAAAATTCTGAAATAAAAGAAAATTAAATTTGCACTCAACATGAACATTCAGGCGTTGGTATGAGATGGTTAATGAAATAAAAAAAATGTTTAAATATGTCGCAACCATGCAACTTAGATAATTAGTTTAGTAATTACCAGCCTCTATAATGTCATAATATACTGTCTGCGAGTCTATACCCAAGCACGCGTTGTCATCGAGCGTGCTGTAAAAATATCACTGCAATAGTTAAGGGTTAAACGGAAGGATAAATATCATGCCATTGATAAAACAATAAATTCATCGATTTTATCGGTACCGTAGTGGTAGCGCGCTAGACCGACAAGTTGAAAGTCCAAGGTTCGAATCCCACCACCAGCCCGGACAGCATAAAAACATTGTCTATCAACAACATAAAAAAAAGAAAAAAAAATCTGACGAAAAGAGAAAAATATAGATAATATTATTATTGTAAATGTTAATTGTCGTAGGAATTAGAAGTTGACGCTGTTCCGAAGGTAATCGCTGTTTGGTAAATTTTATTTTATTTTCTTTTTCAATGAAGAAACGTCAAATTAGATTGTGTTATTCAACCGGATTAAAAATAAAATGTAGACTTACGACAGAGACAATAGTTGCTGCGTCGGCACAGTGGTTCTTCTTCAAGTCATTCGGCGAATTTTCCACAGACGTTATCGTAAGCAAATTCGAGCTCTTACGTAACTCCAAAGACTTCGCTTTAAGTATGTTACACTTTAGTACTTCCGGAGGAATCGGTGAACGGGGATTCATAAGTGAAATGCCACCGATCTGATTATTTGGCACTAATGATGTTGATGAATTCGCCGTTGCTTCGACCTGACTGAAACCCGGTTTCGAGAGTTCGGAATCCTTTTGGGTACTTGTTACCGTAGACTCGTTATTCGGCTCCTGAGGTTGCTGATCTTTGGCAAGCGATTTTAAGAGCGAGTCCATCAAGGGTGATGAAGTTACCGTGGTGGTTTCTAGATCATTAGTTGCCGATGATTTGGTACTTGATTTGCTTGGAAATCGTTGCAACGCCTCGTCTTCACCTGCGAAAATAATGTTTATTTAAGTTCTAAATAAAATAAAAGTTTAAATGAAAGAATACGTTTGTTAACCTACGGTCATTGGACGGACTTATCGGCAGCATCCCGGTTCCACAGAATCCATCTCTAATCAGATCAATCTCTCCGCGGTGTACACGACTACTCTTGGGGAGATTTGTCTCTGCAGAGATGGGTTCTGTAACATCAGAGTGTTGCCGACTTACCAGTCTGAGGCTGTGGAACTTGATCAGTTCGCTGGCGTTGTCGTTCGCGTAGAACATGGCTCTGACGTCTTGCGTAACGTTGGCTGGGTCTTCTCTCAAATTGAACGGTGCGCCGTGCGCGATTCAATTGCGTTGTTTGAAATTCTGTTTTTCCGCTGTATCGAAATCTTGAGCCCATTCGGAAAAAGTTTTGACGACCACTGGCTCCCTTCACCGGTGCTCGCAATCGAAAGAAAGCGTGATGCTCGACCGCACATTTCCAAAGATGTTTGCACGCTTTTTCGTTGATCAAACGAAAGACGAAGGTATGCTCTTGTTCTCCTCGCCCTTCGTCGTCCTCTTCAACAACAACCAACGTAAGTTTTTTTTTTTTGAAATCCAAACGCCCGATCTTTGGCCAAAAAAACAGACCAATCTTCTGATTTCCTTCGAACACCAGGATACCCGTTGGCGTTAAACCCAACGAATACTCGCAGGCATCTTTTCCTAAAACCATGTGCATGTCTACGCCGTACATATCCAACCACTTAGCTTTGCTAAGATACGATGATTCGGCTTGAGCCGGACTGAGACCCGTGCAATTCCCGTATTCCTCGAGTATCTGTAATTCCATTTGCTCCGTTTGGCCAGGAATAAAGCGAAACTCGGAGATTGTCGCGGCGGTGTGTACCGTAGCATCATAGTCACCCAATTCAGCTGGAATTGATAAGTTACAAGAGCGTAATTCGGACTATTCGGCGTGTGAATGACATCGATTAAAGTTTTTATTTATCTCAACTTACACTGAAGAGCAAGTGCCGCAAGTTGAACTGCAGTCTGATGAGGACACTTTAATCTTCCTTCCAAGATGTCCTGCTTCAATTGAAGGAAGAATTGATATCGAGTCAATTCCTCGCGTAATGTATTAGGCTCGGATGAGTAGAATTTCACCTTTAAACGTAAGGTATATGGCGGTCCAACTGTATCGAGTGGCGCAAGCATACAACGAGATCAGTAAAAAAATACATTCAAAAAGGATATTAGAAATATTTCAGAACCATCAGATTCAACATCTAACCACTAGAAGTAGACAAGCACCTAACGAGTTGTGTATGCAGAAGCCAATAAATTAAACAAGATCGATCGAGTACTCACTTTTTATCTGCTTTTTAATGGGTTTTGTGGGATCCAACCAGTGCTGTACATTGTTACTGTCGGTATACTGAAGTCCGAAATAGTCTTTTTCAATTAGATCTAGACTATAAAATACTTGTTCATATAAGTCACTGGCAAGTGTCTTTTTCTGAAATAAAAAATTATAATTCAATATACCCGAACGTGCAGTGATTATAATTTTACTTCCGTAAACTGTTACATATCTTAAAGACGTTTGCATGAAAATGTTTTGTAATTTGACACAACAAGACTCTGAGATCGTATTTTAATGAGGGACTAATGAACCTTCCATGTCGGCGTTAATTTATAGATTTAAACCGTTGTTTATAACGGTATTCTTATGCCTACAATTAAGGTGATTAAGCATCGTGGCGCCATTTGAAAGATATGACTCCGAATATTAAAGAATATAGAAATTCGTTTGTATTCCTACTACTATCGATACTGAGTTATTACACCAGTTCTGTAAGTCAAACAATCGAACGCGCAGTGAATACCTCTACTGTCTTAAACTTTAAAGATACTTTAAAATAATTTAAAGTATCTTTAAAGTCTTAAAGTCAAGTTCCGTACCACGGTCGGTATAAAAAGCTGTAATTCTGTTATTTTACGAATACCATAAACGTGTAAAGACAGTAGGAACGTATTTTTTTTGCAGGAATGTTCGACATTCTTAAAAACGTGGCATTACAAATTTTTTTACCGACCCGACCGGTGGGACGCGGGTCTAGGGCGGGGGAGATATCACTTTACCTTAACACGATATGATACCATTGGACATTGCAATCGATAACAAAAATTGTAATCCAATGTATTGAGAGAAAATTGATATACGAGAAGAAAGCAAATTCGGTTCCTGCAGAGTGGATAGATGAAGTAAAACCGAATGAGCTTTTGTTTAAAATATTAATTGACTTTGATTAAATTGGATTACAAATTGTGTTGCCGATAATGGTTTACAAATGTTTTTACAATTAACGTAACAATCCATAATCATTCAGACTAAAGCAAATAAACTCTATGTCTGTTAATTTGGCATACGGATTCTTAAAATTTTATTGAATTTCAGTCGACCATCAGCTGAAAAATGGTTAATTGCTTTCGTTATCCAGACACAATATTAAAAACAATCAATAAATTATAATTACTTAAAGCCTTCGTAACGCCATGATTCTATAGTGGAAAATATTTTTATAACTGATATTAGATTACAAAATATGGAGAAGATTATGAAACTGTAAAATATGAATTTTCTAAGCTTCAGTTATACTTTGACAGTGATAGCTTCGTTCCTTTCTTTTCCAACTGTTTTTTATTTCTATAAATTTATACTCAGTACGGAGTGTGGTATTGAGCCGAGATCATGTCATCATCAACCATTATTCTAGTTGGAAAAGAAAGTAGTTGATGAGCCTAGTATTGCAAGCAGCAGTGTCACGTATACATGGCGAGTAATGGCTAAATAGTGTACCTTTCACATATACGTCGTTGATGCAGTTTGTTGCATGCACGTAGCAATATGTCTTTCATAATTCCATTCGACAGTTATACAGCGCACATATAAAACTCAACGATGTGCGAGTGTAAAGATAACGACTGCCCTTGCAAGCCCTTAAACGCTTATGCAGTTAGTAGAAATTATTATTTTTAAAAAATAGTTTATTCGTTTTCTATACATTGATATGCAGTATGGAGTACGATATTAATACAATAATAGATAAAACAGAAGTCGATGTCTGATCATGTTATTTGAAGCAGTTGCGTGACCTACAAATGGTGATTAATAAGTGAATAGTGTACCTTTCACACATATGCATATGTTGCAGTTGTTGCACACACGTGACAATACGTCTTTAACAATTCCACTCGACCATTATACTGCACACATGTAAAACTCATCAATGCGTTAGTAACAACATAACGACTACCCTTGCAAGTCCTTAAAAGCTTACGCAGTTAATTATAAATAATTATTTGTGAGGTATTGAGCCAAACCCATAGCAATAACGTAATCAAGCATTATTCTAGTAGAAAAAAAAGTAGTTGATGCCGGGTCTAGGTACTTGAAGCAGCTGTGTGACCTATATATGGTGATTAATGAGTAAACAGTGTCCCTTTCACACATATGTGTATGTTGCAGTTATCGCGTTTATGTAGGAATATGTCTATAACGATTTTACTTAACAATTATACAGTGCGCATGTACAACTCAACGATGTGTTAGAATCGACATAACAAATGGAAGCCCTTAAATGCTTAGGCATTTGATTGTGAATAATTATTTTAATAAATAATTCTTTCTTCCAAAATTGGCAAATACAATCTTATTAATGTTTTGATTATAAAGTAATTTTTTTAAAAAGAATCAAACTATTCGCAACGTGTCAGAATTAATTTTGGAGCAATCCGGCACGCCTAGTCGCTGGTACTTTCTATGGAATGGTATTAACTAAACATACGAAAGACAGAACGCATTGCAGCAAGTATTTGTAACAAGATACGCAGACATCGATATCTTAATTTACATCCAAATTTTCCAGTGTTTTATTAATATATATCCATTAAGAGGGATAAATACATTTTATTCTGATTGTCTCTGTCGGAGGATAGAGCAACAGTAAGCTAATGAATATCTCTGGTCAAGGAAATTTATGAGTCATATATATATTGAACTTACCGACAACTCGATAGTTAAATCCGTTCCGTCTAATAGTATTACTCGGCACTGCACAATGTTTCTATTGCTGAGCAATCGTTGATTTCTAATCTGTGACGATGCATTTTGTCCACTGACACTGCGGACTCTTCGCCGAGAGAGAAACCTCAGCATTGTTAACCATCAAAAACGGTGAATATTCACATTTCATTTGCTTCCCCGAAAATTAAACAATCAGGATGACACAATCACCGAAACTCCACTTTAAAAAAATTCATAACAATAGCGTCTGTAAACAAATGGAAGAAATTGTCGATGCATACGCGGAATCGTGGGTGATAAGAACGATTGTATAAGAGACGCGATATTATAACGAATAAATAAAAATATGTAAATACACCAGACCCAAACAATTGTGTCGGGGGGCGCGGTGGACGTCCGACAAAATAAAATATTCGAAAGAACACTGGCGTACGTAATTGTTCACACGTACTCTAGGGATTTATTACTTTTTTTCACTGAAATTTATGAGCAATATTGGCAACACTTTTAAATCGTTCCGAAATTCATTACAGCAGCGCTGTTGCATGACTGACACGACTCAACTGTACTATCCGTTTCATGAGTTATACCCAGCCCACTGGCACAGAGCGGTTACATCCTTTTGAACACGGTCCTACACAACCATAGACTTGGTAGGCCATGATGTATACAGGATCGACATTTTTTTTTAATAATGATGCAGGATGGTGCATGATGTTTCTGGACAAAGGCAAGTTAGGTTAATGCGCGTAACGAATAAACGATAAGGCACGTAACTTGCTTATATCCCGACACGTCCGACACCCTTGAAAAAATAGATAAACAGCTCTTCATACCGTACGTGGTATATCACATAACATTGAGGTAGGGATCGATTCTGAAAGTTCACCTCAAAACTTTAAACACATTTTTCTCAAACCCACATTTTTGTTTAGACGTCAGAAAAGTGGGGGTTTCACTGCGTGAAAGTGGCATGGAGTGGCAACCTATAAATACGACATTTATGAGAAAATCTGCTTCTGAGAAAAAACGTGTTAAAATTTTTGAGCACGGTATTTTGCAATCGCAGATTTTTTTACCACAGACACGTGACTGATGTAACTAGAGCCCACGGTTGTAAGACCGTGCAGGTGGTAACCAATGTCTTACAGAGTCGAACACTCGATAACTCGAATTGCATTTTGACGAATCGCATCAGTCGTTCCTGTCGGTCAAAAGCCATTCGAGAGATTGAGTCTTCGAGACATTGATTATCACCTTATATTTTGTATGAGTGATAATTTCTCGAATTACTTTTGACCGACAGGAACGACTGGTTGTTCGGTACACCGTAGGAGGACGCTGATAGCGAAAAACCATATATATAGCGTTCTGTCAGGATCGTAGCTTATAAAACATTAATTGGTAGTGACCGGTAGAGGCCCTAAATAAATGAATAAATAATCATTTTCAGATAGTCCGAGAGCTTTGCATCGGTGATGATAACGTCGCCGGTTTCGCGTAGGGTTAAACTAGACGACCAGGATGACCTGCGACTTTGCTGACCAGGTCATCCTGGTGCGGACTTTGTTAGCGTGGCCTGACAGTGTTCCTTGTGGTCCAAGTGTTCCGCCAGACTGTTCTCGAGGTCCAGCTTGACCGGAAAGTATAGTATAGTATACTATAACGTAGTGCATTTTAAATGGTGACAATAAAGGTATAAAAATTACGAGAATTAAGATTTATTCGAACTGTTTATGTATTTACATTAATTTGATTTATTTTTGTATTATTCCAGTCCGCACGAGGACAATAAGAAGGTGCTGTCGATCGTGAAAATACTGTCGTCGATGCGGGAAAGGAGTCGAGAGGAAAAATCTCAATAGTGAGTCATAAAGTTGTAGCATGTGTTAAAAATGAACGGTAGTGTAATCCATCACCCTCTCGACTCTTTTCCTGCATCGACAATAATGTTTGTTGCATGTGTTAAAAAATAATTATGTGTTCACATAGATGAGCCTCTGTCTTCTGTCGCAGTAGAGAAAAATAGAAGCTGTCAACCATCTGCGCTTGTTGGTCAATTGCAAAGCGATCAGCCAATAAGTAATGAATTCAAGGTGAAGTAGTCCAGAGAGACGCAGCTTCATTTAGTTAATGTGTGTACTCTAAGTTATAGGTACGATGTGTGACCGCACAGGAAAGAAATTCAGGAGTTCTGATCACTGAAACAAGAAAGGAATGGTAAAGTAAATAATGGAACAGTCGGTGCCAGAATTGACAGAAGGAAGTGTTAGGTCAACCAGTTTCCTCGTTCACCATTTTTTGCTTTTTCAACTGTGCACATAATTCAGAAGAAACTGTATGACGGATGATACACTGTATGACCAATAATTTCCTTTCCAATGACATTGAACATCGGTTAAGTGGCACAAATATTGAAAAAAGTAAAAACTTTAAAACTTTGGTGTCTACATCACTGTAAACATCAAAGTAGTGCAAACAGTATTGAAATAAGACGATTGCTTCCACCTGGTGACTTGAAAAGAATTTTCCTCGACTAAACCGGTGTACAATATTGTTGCTAATAAAATGAAATGTCAATTGATTGTAACTCTTCGAGCAGATTGTTCTGAATCGCGTGCAGAATGAATGGAATTCATCAACATTGGTTAACGAGCAAACTGGATGATGGACATAAATAAACAGTAATAAATAAAAATCACTGACCTTAGCAACTGCTTCTGCTGTTGCCTTTCCTTTAATCTTTTCAACTGGGCCAGTAATAGCCAACATTTGCTCCTCGGTACGGCGATAATACGAAGCGTCCGGGAAGGTCCTAAAATTAACGAGCAGCATTATTAAGATTTTACTTGTACGTGATAATGGGAATAAAAAAGAATACCGAACGGACTTGAGAAATACTTGGTGTCCTGCTTATATATTTCGACAGAAAAGATTAATGCCGTTGGAATAGAAACGAAAAACCCGATATGCAATAATCATTACAAAACGATTGTTTGTCGTATTTTTGGCTCCATCATTGTATCGTATTCTATCCGAATGTTTAAAAAGTGCAGATTATCAGGCCTCTTATGACAGCTAAAGTTCCGAATTTCTAACCAGCCGAGAAAACGCCTTCGTCATTCGGCTCATCGCTCGCGCACTCATAATCGTCGCCCTCTTCGGGTAGTGAGCATTCCATAATTTTATGATATTTATGTACCGCATGCCCTGCGCGTCTTAGGAACACGTCCACTGAAATTGATCCCTCATCCAAGCAGTCCCAAGCATTGAACAATGCTGCGTTGTCGAGCATAATATATCCAACGCGCCTAGATCTCATCTCGATGCCTTTTTCTGCCGTACGGAATTCCATTGCAGTGATGCGCATAATATCGAAGATTTCGACTGAAACAAGAAGAAAGAATGGATTAGTGCTGAACATTTATTTTGTCTGTATACTGTGTATTATATGTCATATATTGCAAACTGTGTAATGATATCATTTACTTCGTTAATTTCGTTACATTTGGAAGTTGCAATAAATATTTTTTCGTTACGACAATACTCGCAAAAAATTTTCCAAACAATTAAAAATGTCATATCATCTCTGTATTTATGGTAATATTAACACTAACGCAACCGAAGTTGTTAGCCAACATCACAAGAAGCTGATACTCGCGAATCTCGGTTTACCCAATGAGCGGATAAACACGAAATGTGTCGATGTGTAACATTTTCGTATTTAGAAAATCTGATATAAGTTGTTTATCCCAAAAAATTAAGGACGTCGCTTGTCCAGCCTTCACAATTTCGGTTGCCATCTTGCCGAACTTGTGCGACAGGTGCTCCTTCACATCGTCGGAGGCCAGAACTTTTTGAAATTCTTCAAGAGTCAAGAAAGTACGGTTGCCAGTGCATTTCATGAGCCAATTGAATTTCCAACGATGCATCGATGACTTTTCTTTCCCGAATGGCACTTGGTCGTTGCCTCCGGGTGTCTATTAAAAAAAAGCTGAGGATAACAGATGGAGGGAACGGAAAAGGAATAATGGATGCAGATAGTTAAGTTACTCTCAATGCAATTGTTTAGCAATGTTGAAGGTTTCATGATCTTATAATGCAGGTGGTGCTTTATTATAATCACCATTAACGTGATGTGCAATACCAACGACGCCGTCGTGAGTACGAGTGAGGTAGCGCTATTGGCAATCCTGGCAAAGCGGCAAACACACCCTGCTTTCGAAATCTCATTGATACCACTGAAACGAAAAAAAATGTAGCACATCAGGTTAAGGTGATGTCGCGGAAGAACGCAATCATTAACATGAATGTGGTGGAATAAAACTTGCATTACAATTTTTGTCGTTGTTTGAGGGGTAAGAACGTCGATTTAAGTCTAATGTTTTTCAACCAATGTCTTGGTCGTTCTTTATTCGTAAACTTACTGTCATGATGAGAATTCTTTTGTATGTATCTATAATATGAAGAGAGAGAAATATTCACTTGAAGGCCGCTTCTCGATAGACTCGCTGCGCGAACCGCTTCGTTTGAACCGTTGCCTTCAGCGCGTTCCTGAAGACCTCGACTTTCGTAGCATTCAGGTCGGGATCGTCACACCTATACAGACGCGTCAGCTTGAATATATCATTGACGAGTCGTCCTCGTCCCTCGCACTTTGTGCTATATTTTCATAATCGATTGTACAAAGTTGTATGTATATTAATTTACAGTAGTTGAAAGAGAGAGACTTCGGGATATGTCTATTTAACCAACAAAATCTACACTCGTGGATTTGCAAAACATTCACAAATACATTTTTCAGGGCTAGGTACAATTTCGTTCAGCCTTTTCAAACAATAATCCCTCGTTTTCTACATTTTTATGCCATACAGTGCTTTCTGTTCCTAAAAAGCTGCTCTGTGCGAATTAACTTCCTTTATTTTCCTTTTTTTCCGTATAAAAATGACGGATTTTCATTAATGAAGAAATTTCTACGTCCTATTGATAAAAAGTTGTAATATTTAAATGGTTAGCGCTACGGAAAATAGAGGTAGTGTATCTATCAAGAAATACCATGAACTGCACCACATTAGAATTGCTAAAAAAATGATGGATTATTATCTCAACGCACCTTAACGAAAAGTGACCCCTGTTACGTCCAAGTAACACGAGAAATTGCCCTGTTTTAGACCTTAGCTACGGCTAATTAGTCTGGGATACGGGCTCGGTGATTTGATCGTTAAAAATTTGAATTATTGAATTTAGACTTTCGTTTATTATTTTTTTGTATTGCCCTCCGTGTCTGCTTGCTCATCATCGGGCTCAACTTTATTATTATTTTGTTAACCTTGCTTCATAGAACAATCTGCGAGGGTCGCTCTCTGGGATATACTTCGGGTGTAAGAATTTAATGGTGAATTCCAGTGGTTATAAAGAATAATTTTCGTAACCAGTGGGATCGAAGTTGACGGATTCTAGGTACTCATTAGTACAATAGCCGTGTTTCTGGTCACGGGAGTATCCAAGGTATTCTGCTTTAAGTTTCCGCAAATGGTTCTTCCTGCCCCCTGATCTTGATTTGCCCACTAAAACAATGAATTTACGTAGGGGTTTGAAAATGATATTTGATAAAAAATGTAAATTGTGAGTTCCTATTCGACAACCAGGAGTTCGAGTGAAAGGAAAAGAGATGTTCGCGGTGGTGCGCGCAACACCCTTATTTTGGGGGAGGATAGGAATCCGCGGTGGTCCGCGCAATTCTATTGGAGAGATGGAAGTTAGAGTTCGCGGCGGACCGCGCGACGCTATAGTGAAAAGGAGAGAAGGTGGTTAGAATTCGCGGTGGTCCGCGCAACTCTAGATAATCTCGAAGACTGATTTTAACACTTACTCTTTACTAGAGATTTGAAAAATAGCGGAGAGCTGTACAAGGTTTCAGCTTGATCCGGTGTCGTTGAATATTTTACAAAAACTGAAACTGAAAACTAACTGATTTTTAGATCACAATTCCGCTCTTTTATACTAGTGTTGATGCTATCCTTGTCTAAAATTAGGGGTTGGAGAGGGCAAGTTCTTTGGCATCCCATTGGCTTGAACTTACCGTCTTCCCTTTCCTAATTTTCCAGAGAGTTGGGGAAAATCGCTCTTATCTCTATACGTTAGAGGTCCTTGTCATCCGCCTTCCGTTAGCTCTAGCGCCAGGGCCACCACTCAAGGTGTGCTCCGGTGCCCGAAGGGTAGTCGGATGCTAGGCGCAGTGTGGTGGAGTTATGGGGACGCAACACCCCTTTAAAAAGCAGTCTCAATAAGTTAATGTTCTTGCAAATCCACTGCCAACAAAGTTATTTTTAGTTTTGTAGGATGCAGTGCTTCGCAACATTCAACTCAACGCTATATTTTTTTTTTAAACCATGTTCCCATAATTCACAGCGCTTGGGGGATTATTGGAAAATAAGAAAATAATTTATATAATAATGTGTGTTTACGTTGTTGTGTTCCATGTATCATTGTATACATAGTGGCACCCTTCGAAAACGGATCGCCGTAACCTCCGTCGATTCCGGGTGCCGCGGCTTGGTATTCCCGGTATAATATTGTATGAGTAATACACGCAGATAAAAAAACACCAACAAACTTAATGAATTACAATAACAATAAATGTAAGAAGAAACACCAACAATAAATTCAACAACGACACTCGTAATATTTTCTTAACTACAGGAATTACGCAGAGAGATTATGATGTTGTGTCAAGCAAGTAATTAACCTTTTTAAGGGACAAACGAAGAGTGCTAGTCGAGGCGGCCTCGATACTCGATACAGACGAAGGTTCGATATCTCTCAATCAATAACAAAAATTGTAACGTAAATTTAAAAAAAAAAACAAATCGTTAGGGGTATTTAATTGACAATTATAACTGAATTTATATTAACTATAGTTACAATTAATAATATAATTATATCATTAAAAAAAAAAAATGTTAATCAATGTTTTGCAATATTGCGTACACTAATGCCACCAAATGTCTCGATTATTCTAACAATCATTAGTACACCATCCTGCTTCGGTGAAAACCTCGTAAAGAACAACCGGTTAAAATGTGCAAGTTTTATTAAGCAGAACGTCAGGAGCCATTACGCCTGTGTCGATCTTTCGAACTCTCAGCCTTCGCTTACAGTAATACTGCATACGCACGGTTTCTCAATATCGCGTTCACTAATTAATCACCACGAAATGTTGCAATTAGTTTATCAATCATTAGTGCACCTTCCTGCTTCGATTAACACCTCGATTAACAACCTTCGTATTCGTCAAAATGAATGTATAAAGTACTAGTCGTCTGGGTGAACGGGACGTATCCACAATTTTGTTAGACTACAAATTTGTTTTTTTTTTTTTGGAAGTCAGCGACCACCAAATGATCTAATGTCAAATTCGTGATCAATCAATTACGCATCGATCAAGACTAGTGATGCCACAAGACGAGACGAGACGAGACTTTGATTTAGTATCCAAAAAAAAAAATCGAGACGAGACCAAGTCAAGACTGAGTCTCGGTCTGATCTCGAGCCAAATTCAATGTGTGTGGGCGTGTGTCACCAGCATGTGCGCCAGTGTACAGGTGAGTGAGTAGACAAATTTATGCGTGATATGTGCATAAATAAGTGTGAGAAAGTGTGCGAGTGAGCCAATGTGTGTGTGTGTGTGTGTTAGTGTGTGCGTGAATGAGTGTGCGAAGGAATGTGCGAATAAGTGAGTGTGTGAACAGATGTGTGGGCAAGTGCGTGGACGAGTGTATGAGAGGGTGCATGTGTGTTGCGGGACGAAAGAAAAAAGAAATCACGTTATTGCTTCCTCGATATTCCGCATGATGCTCAAAGTTCTCTCTACGAGGAACTATCAGGGGTACAAATTGAAAATGCGGGTTTGATAACAGATGGCGTTACTAACGCTATACGCATCAGGCAGTACTGTGACTATGTTCATATCGAAGCTACGTCTTATAGCTTTAATTTTCAGTATGTGTCAATTTGTCGCAGTGTCAAATTCATAGTTTTTTTGAGCTCTCAATATGTCGAGTTTCGTGCCAACAAAACAGCATTTGCGGGAAGTTTTAATTTACTTCTTTAATTTGAAGAAAAGTGCTGCTGAAGCACATCGATTGGTCTCCGAGGCTTATCCGAGTCATGTTCCATCGGTTTCAACGTGCGAGAGATGGTTTGTGCGGTTTAGAAGTGGTGATTTTGACGTTGAGGACAAAGAGCGGCCGGGCCAAGTGAAAAAGTTTGAGAATGCTGAATTGGAGGCAATACTCAATGAAGACTCGTGTCAAACTCAACAAGAGCTCGCAGATTCATTGGGAGTGACACAACAAGCCATTTCCCATCGTATAAAAGCCCTCGGAATGATCCAAAAGCAAGGACATTGGGTGCCGTATGAGCTGAAGCCGAGAGACGTCGAGCGCCGTTTTTTTGCATGCGAACTGCTGCTCGAACGGCAAAAACGGAAGGGTTTTTTGCATCGCATTGTCACTGGTGATGAAAAGTGGATCCATTACGATAACCCGAAGCGCAAAAAATCATATGGTTACCCCGGCCATGCATCATCATCGACGGCCAAACCAAATATTCACGGCGCCAAGCTCATGCTCTGTATTTGGTGGGACCAGCTGGGTGTGGTGTATTATGAGCTATTGAAATCGAACGAAACCATCACAGGAGCACTATACCGAACTCAATTGATGCGTTTGAGCCGCGCACTCAAAGAAAAACGGCCACAATACGAGCAAAGACACGACAAAGTAATTTTGCAACATGACAACGCTCGGCCACATGTTGCAGCGCCGGTCAAAACATACCTACAAACGCTGAAATGGGAAGTCTTACCCCACCCGCCGTATAGCCCAGATATTGCTCCTTCCGATTACCACCTTTTCCGATCGATGACACATGGCCTAGCTGACCAGCGCTTCCATTCTTACGAAGAAGCCCAAAAATGGGTCGATGACTGGATAGCAGCCAAGCCGGCCGAATTTTTTCGCGACGGTATCCGTAAATTGCCAGAAAGATGGGAAAAAGTTGTGGCTAGCGATGGACAATACTTTGAATAATTCATTTGTTACCATTTTTTCAGAATAAACGTTCAAAAATAGAAAAAAATCCCGCATTTTCAATTTGTACTCCTGATAACTTTCTTAATTTTAGCTTCTTCGTAGAGGAAGCTTTGAGTATCGTGCGAAGTCTCCAGAAAGCAGTATGCAAGTTTCAGTTGGAAGGTTAATTGTTTGAGTAACTTCTTTTTCTTCTTTTCGAAATTTGCAAAAATTATAGAAATTCGATCATTTTTGCGGAATATTCGAAAAAATGCAAATTTTGTAATATTCGAAATTTTTTATCGATGCTCTTCAAATTTTATATTAACCCTTTGCCCTCGAGAGGTGACTCTCGCTCACCATTTATTGGGTAAACGAGACACCTCCCGAGTGCGAAGGGTTAACTTTACTGTTGCAAATGTGCAAGTAAATCCTGTACATCGTTCTTATTGTAAATTTCGCTGCTTGCCATGCTACTGGCATCGGATCCTTTTTTTTTATCGCATCCGGTGATGACCCATGCCCTCGCCATCTGGGAAACATCCGCAAAGGACTCACCTGGGTCGATGGTGTGCATTGTCATTGGAAACATACTCTCGCCGTATGTACTAAATTGTTTTAACTGTGTATCATTTTATTTATTTATTATTGTTCGTGCTAAACTCACGATAATTCAAGTAAGCCGGGTTCGGCGACGCAGCTTGCTTCTGCGAGGGTGTCCTCCTTAAAATCTTCGCGTATTTTTAATAATATTTAAGAAGGGATAGGACCGCCCTCGCAGGCTGCTTCCTCGATCCCGGAGCAAAGACGAGAGTTAGTTCGTTAGAAGTCATCCTAGCGAGTAGACCTAAAGAAAAACACCAGAGCGTACTGCTCCGCGAAAACATCTAACACCTTACAACAAATCCAACATAAATAATACCTTACATAACGACATAAATAATACCTATAAATAAACATAGTACAAGTTGTTTACATAAGGTCTATTATTTCACCGACACCCTCCGATACCAACGACCTGCTTCTCAGTAAAACGAAAGGCAGGATCACTACGTTCCTACGAACGGCAGTGAACATTACATTCATAATACCTATTTAAAATATAAATCAGCGCTAGATCTTGAAATTTCCAGGTAGTACAAACAAGTACAAATGATTACTCATTGGTACAAACGGGTACAAATTATCTGAATAATATTTTCACCAGAAAAGTACGTGAAACAGCGTTATATTAATTTTATTTGTTTAAAAAATGTTTGTGCCAATTGATAACAGGTCGGTTAAAAAATTAAGTGATTTTTGGCATTTGTCCAAAATTTCCACTACGATCAACGGTTCTTTTATCTATCAAGGTGTGGCAGTGTCGTTTGTTTATTTCGAGACGTTTATTAGTTAAAAATATTTCTACTTGGAGAAAACGCCCAAAAGGCCGAAAAAATTTCACAAACAGCTTCTGTTATCATGTTTATGACAAACGTAAACAAACCACAACAATGTGGGATCAATTAATTCTGAAATTGGAAGTCGATATCTGTAATACAAATCAGCTTTATAGGATAAAACTCGGTTCGACAGTCAATGTGATTTGGAATCAACGCCATCACGCTGTTGTTTCTACCAGAAATGAAAAATTAGCGTGCAAATTTTTAATTTGCTTGTTCGTAATTCTCACCCAATAACAGATTCTCCTCTGCAGGGAACGGTATCTCAATTCTCAATTCTGTTTGACATATAGAGGAAGTAATATTCCCTTTTTCCAAAAATGAAAACTACTAGAAAATGTTACAGCCGTTAATGATTTGGGCTAAAAATGCAGTAAACCGACGAGAGTTTGTAGGCACCAGGATTTTTTGACTGTTACCAAATGGTAAAGTTCGATATGGCGAAATAAATATTCTGTTAGAGTGAACAAATCATTTGTTTGAACCCTTGAATTGGCACAAATAATTATTTATTGACGGTTATTAAATGAATATTTTAATGAAATGTTGCTTCATTAGAGTCTGATAAACACCATGACGATTCAACATATAGCATTGGTATTAATAAGAAAATGCTCATTAATAGTCACTTTTGTAATAATTTGAAGAAAATAATTCATAGATTGAGAAAACTGTACATATAATTGTATGTGCCATCAGATCGATTTTTTTGAACGGAGGTTCAACAGACCTACTTTCAAACACTTGTGCTAATTAATATTTTCTATACTTAAGTTCAAGGTGTAACCTCGACTCTGCATGCAGATAATCCTAATAAATTCTAAATTTTTATGCAACACTACTTTCCACTCACTCGGATTGCAAAGCTACAAGCGCGGCGTGATGGCGTCGATGTTGCGTAATATACCGAACTTATCCTCTCAAGGACGATGATTGACGATAAACATAATAGTCATGCTACCTAATGGACTGTGCTAATTTCATATATATATTCGGTAACTGTTACAAACAAATCTGTTAATTATCGATCGATCGGTAGTTGAAACAAGCATTCGGTGATTTGATTAAATCGTTATTCATTGGTACGAAACATCGAATAACTTGGGAGAAACAAATTTCTCAAATAAATCGTTCGTTTAGCGATAGTACCTTCGGTATAAGATGTTATTATAAGAACACTAATATTTCTTAATTGTTAATAAGATTAGTTAATAAGCTGGAATCAAAATTATGAGTCGTTCCAAGTATTCAAAAAAAAACTATTTTTCCTCTATTTTCGTAAATTTTCACGAATTTCGAACCGAAATCTGACATACAAATTGGCTAGAGGACAAGGATACTTGGTCTTAAATTTGGTGACAATAGATTAAGGGGTTTCAATTTTATTAAAGGCACAATATTAGTAAATGTTCTACTTTGTTTTTGTTAATTATTTCTTATATTCGACAAAGTTTTCTCGATGAGGAA
The DNA here is from genome assembly GCA_963942595.1 of Cylloceria caligata. Taxonomy (NCBI): domain Eukaryota; kingdom Metazoa; phylum Arthropoda; class Insecta; order Hymenoptera; family Ichneumonidae; genus Cylloceria; species Cylloceria caligata. The sequence goes on from OZ012704.1 coordinate 74,014,789, forward strand.
GCCAAAATCGAGCATCATACTTCCTCGTATATAAAAGTGGAAAATAATGAGAAAGCAATGTACAAGGTTCTACGTTGTATCCCTGTTTCTTACATGGCGTTGAAACATTGCCGCGTCTCTTGCTACCAAGCTAGTTTAATGATAAATTTTATTTTTAGTACTAGTTGGCGTAAAGTCCGCTCGAAAGATGGTTATCGTCCACTTGGCCAACCTCCTCACGAGGATAGCAGCAACAGCAGAGGAACAACAGTGTCCACAGTGGTCAACAATTGAGCGGCAAATAATTTATAATTCATTTCATTTTCATTTCCTCGTCACATACCATGTATGTAAAGAGAGAAAGTATTATAATTTTAAAAAATCAACTTATATTTTAGTGTAAATATATATTTTAAGTGTAGTCTTGGTATTGCATTGCAGTACAATTGCACAATTCCTTCTGATACCTTAACTCAAACATTTTTTTAAAACGTGTTATAACAAGTAAATAATAATTGTTTTCATATATTTAATTTGGAACATTGAAACTGAGAGACAAATCGGCAGTATACTCGTTCCATTATGCATTTGGTCATATATGATAATAATAATAATAATATTTAAATAATAATAAAGAAAACGTTGTATGCCTGCTGCACCAAGAGCTGCATACAATACTTTTCACAGACACGATCTTTTTTCTCTCTCTAAAACGAAAATGAGATAAAACATTTACTTTAATGAAGGTAAATAATGATCAACAAAAAAGTTGTACTAAATTTTATCACCGTATCTTTGAGGTTTATATTTTTCGTTGACCTGTTCGACGTTAAACGTACGTAAAACGACATGACGACAGTATTTCACATTCTCGGGCTATTAAATATCATCGCATACATTAACGCATCGACTCCTGTTAATTCTTTTTTTTTATTTCGAATGCATTATTTTTTCTGAACTTGGATACATCACCAGATCACTCGTGACTTGGTGCCGGAAAGAAATATGATGAGAAAGTTGCGAGGTGTCGACACGCCATTGGCACTCTTTCTAATGACGAAAACAGTTTAACACATAAATTATCCAATTCATATTATAGATTTTTGTGAATAGTCCATAAAACTAAAGTTGATAAGTCGCTGTGATGGCCGCGTGCTAGATCGGAAACGGGTGTGCATCGATTACTTGTTGTATGAACAAAAAATAATCTATTCGTCCATAGAAACATGCAATCGCTACTATAGAAAAAACTGGGAACATGCAGAATTGTAACGACCACTCGTCATTTAATTATATTGGAATATTATTGATGGGGTATTTAAAGACTCATACTCTTCACTGTCATCTCTTTTTTTACTGACATGAAAATGGAGGAGCGGGCGTCACATGACCTTAAGATAATGTGACACTATTTCACGGGTGGTAACCAATGTCTCGAAGATTCAATTTCTCGAATTGCTTTTGACCGACAGGAACGACTGATTGTTCGGTACGCCGTAGGAGGACGATGATAGAGAAAAACCGCAAAAACAGCGCTCTGTCAGGATCGTCGCTAACATAACATTAATAGGGAGTGATTGGTGGGAGCCCCAAATAAATAAATAAATAAATAATAATTTTCAGATAGCCCGAGAGCTTTGCACCGGTGATGGTAACGTCGCCGGTTTCGCGTAGGGTCAAAACTAGACGACCAGGATGACCTGCGACTTTGCTGACCAGGTCATCCCGGTGCTGACTTTGTTAACTAAGCTAACAGCTTGGCCGGACAGTGTTCCTCGTGGTTCAAAATTCCGCCAGACTGTTCTCGAGGTCTAGCTTGACCGGAAAGTATAGTATAGTATACTATAACGTAGTGCATTTTAAATGGTGATACCTTCTGCAGATGACAATAAAGGACAATAAAGTTATAAAAATTACGAAAATTAAGATTTATTCGAACTGTTTATGTATTTACATTTATTTTATTCATTATTATATTATTCCAGGCCGCACGAGGACGATAAGAAGGTATTGTCGATCGTGAAAATACTGTCGTCGATGCGGGAAAGCAGTCGAGAGGAAAAATCTCAATAGTGCGTCATAAAGTTGTTGCATGTGTTAAAAATGAACGGTAGTGTAATCCATCACCCTCTCGACCCGGATGTTGTCCGTCCGGGGTAATAGTATCTCAGGAATTATTGAACCGATTTGGTTCTCCTTGATAGAGTTCCTTCGTCTTGATTCTCACTCACGATCCATATGGAGCTCAAATCAATTTGGCCTAAGCCAAATTCGGAATTACTCGAAAAAAAAAAGATTTTTAGCGAAAATTACGACTTTTGTGTCCGGACGGAGTCAGAACTCAACAACACCTTAACGGATTTCAATTGTCCTTTACCATGTTATCTTACATAATAAAAATAAAAAGTCTCACACAGTCTAAATCATTTCTGATAGCTAGAAATTTACAAATTAATAAAAATAAGGAATTTTTATGTTATATCAATCTCTTGAAAATGCGTGATGGAAATTTTTATATAATCACACGTTTTCTTCATTGCAATGTAACAAAATTATTCCTAAACCACTTGCCAGATAATTGTTAGCGTGGTATTCGACGGAAAGATTAATTAATTAAAAATTTGCAAATAAGAAAAAAACAATCAAGATAATAATAAAAATGTATTGAAATAAAAAATAAACTAATACCCAATCACAGGACATATGTTCCGGTAAACGGTTTCGTTTCAATAAAACGAACAAACACCATTTCGCAACAAGATATTCACAACATATATCATTACGTTTCACGTTTTCACTGTCAAAAAGTAACCATAAAATATAACATAAACAGTACCACGTCGGTAGTGAAGACATGAATCTCATACTAATTATATTGCTCTAAATTCCTTGAATAATGTAAATAGCGCCTTTATGTGAGAAAAAGAGGCGTGGAATAAAAAAAAATTTACGCCGTGATTATCTATAAATAATATAAATATATAAGATATAATAATTAAATTGAATCGATTATAGTCAAACTCGAATTTAACGGAGGGATTGAAATAATAAAAAGAAATTCATCAAGAATTACTTATTTCTCTCTCAGAGATCGTCATGAATGCAAGAGAGGTAGCAGAATTTTCCCATCGCGAACTATAGAAGAACGATGAACTGCGTCTTACAACTCTACAGTTGCACGGAAAGATTAATTGTAGCAGAAAAATGTACATAACAGTTTTTGTTGGTATCCAAGGGGTAGCACGTCATTTTAAAACGAACGCTGGTAATGATTGAAAAGTAGACACAGCCAAAATATGTTCTGACATTCAGCTTGATAAAACTCGTAAATCTCAATTGACTGTGCTCTACGAGGTCTCGATCGAAGCAGGAAGATCAACTTATGATTGACAGAATAATTGCAACATTTGGTGGTCATTAATAAGCGCACGCAATATTGAAAAACCGTACCTGTGTAGTGAACGTATGTCATTATACCTCTGTCTCATTTTTCGGCCAATCCCAGCCTTCGTATTCTTTTGTATCCCGTTCGGACAGACGGCAAACTTGTTTTTTTCTTCTTTGTTTATTTCATTTTTATTTTTTCTTTCTCACAAAGAAAGCTCGACGGCTTAAAGATTGTAGGTGCAAACAAATATTTTTAAATAAATTGAAAACCACGTAATATCTTAATTGCACACATTTTACTGACAATTGGAACAAACAGTAAAGAATGAACCCTCCATCTGCGTTCAATATCTTAGCTTGATTGTTCAACTCGTTCTTAAGTTACAAAGGGAGAGTTTTTATTTTTGGAGTCTGATGATACGCAAACACCCGCGCGCGTGGGTTCGCACACACATTCAGACATTTTGTTTCTCGATGTGATGTTTGAATGATTGGAACATTCCGAACCTGTCAACATGAAAGTTTGGAAAACAGTTTGGAACGAATAACAGCTTCATTGATGTGGAAGTTAAAATAATCAATTTGCAAAAACGAAAAAACGTTCAACTGTAAAAAGCTGTCAAAAATATGCAGTTTTTAAATCGTGAAATAATTAATATTATTCAAAAAAACGAGAAGATTTATCCATCCACTGTTTTTCACTTTGTACAATCTGTATCAAGAAATTAGTTATTACCTCGCAACAAAACAATTCTTCTTTCTTTGACAAACACAGGTTTTACGAATAAAAATCGATTTTTCCGATAATTTTGCCATAAATAATGAATTTTATTAATCCCTGTCTATAAATAAAAACCTTGACTTTTTGGGAGGAGGCCATTTCAGGTTCGTTTTATTCAAGATTGGTCAACAGTTTGTCTTGAAATAATTATCGATAATTATTTTTCTTTAATCTAAAATATCAGGGGTACAAATTGAAAATGCGGGTTTGATAACAGATGGCGTTACTAACGCTATACGCATCAGGCAGTACTGTGACTATGTTCATGTCAAAGCTACGTCTTATAGCTTTAATTTTCAGTATGTGTCAATTTGTCGCAGTGTCAAATTCATAGTTTTTTTGAGCTCTCAATATGTCGAGTTTCGTGCCAACAAAACAGCATTTGCGGGAAGTTTTAATTTACTTCTTTAATTTGAAGAAAAGTGCTGCTGAAGCACATCGATTGGTCTCCGAGGCTTATCCGAGTCATGTTCCATCGGTTTCAACGTGCGAGAGATGGTTTGTGCGGTTTAGAAGTGGTGATTTTGACGTTGAGGACAAAGAGCGGCCGGGCCAAGTGAAAAAGTTTGAGAATGCTGAATTGGAGGCAATACTCAATGAAGACTCGTGTCAAACTCAACAAGAGCTCGCAGATTCATTGGGAGTGACACAACAAGCCATTTCCCATCGTATAAAAGCCCTCGGAATGATCCAAAAGCAAGGACATTGGGTGCCGTATGAGCTGAAGCCGAGAGACGTCGAGCGCCGTTTTTTTGCATGCGAACTGCTGCTCGAACGGCAAAAACGGAAGGGTTTTTTGCATCGCATTGTCACTGGTGATGAAAAGTGGATCCATTACGATAACCCGAAGCGCAAAAAATCATATGGTTACCCCGGCCATGCATCATCATCGACGGCCAAACCAAATATTCACGGCGCCAAGCTCATGCTCTGTATTTGGTGGGACCAGCTGGGTGTGGTGTATTATGAGCTATTGAAATCGAACGAAACCATCACAGGAGCACTATACCGAACTCAATTGATGCGTTTGAGCCGCGCACTCAAAGAAAAACGGCCACAATACGAGCAAAGACACGACAAAGTAATTTTGCAACATGACAACGCTCGGCCACATGTTGCAGCGCCGGTCAAAACATACCTACAAACGCTGAAATGGGAAGTCTTACCCCACCCGCCGTATAGCCCAGATATTGCTCCTTCCGATTACCACCTTTTCCGATCGATGACACATGGCCTAGCTGACCAGCGCTTCCATTCTTACGAAGAAGCCCAAAAATGGGTCGATGACTGGATAGCAGCCAAGCCGGCCGAATTTTTTCGCGACGGTATCCGTAAATTGCCAGAAAGATGGGAAAAAGTTGTGGCTAGCGATGGACAATACTTTGAATAATTCATTTGTTACCATTTTTTCAGAATAAACGTTCAAAAATAGAAAAAAATCCCGCATTTTCAATTTGTACTCCTGATACATTTTATTATTACTAATTTATTGAATATATCGGAAATAAAGATTAATTTTAATTCCATTTTCATGTTAGTAAAAAACGAGATGACACTGTTACGTCAAATCCGCGCGGTGTTTTTACAAAAACCGACAAATTTAAGACGTGTGAGGCGTTTCGGCGTGAGTTTTCCGTACTCTGGTCAAGGAGAATAAATTCTCCCTTTACCACACCTGACGAGAAACACCGAAGACGCAAGCCCCCTTTTGAGTCTAACCTTTCGGAAAATTACTCGGGACAGGGCTGAGAATGCTCGTTGATTATTCGCGTTAACCCGTCACTCGTCTCGATAAACTAAATTGATAGGTTACTTTCACTTTTCTTTGTGTAATATTTTTGTGTTATATTTTTGTTTATTGCATCATTCGTGTAATATTTTTGTGTAATATTTTTGTTTATTGCATCATTCGTCATAGCATCTAGGGACTTCTAAAGCAACGAAAAGGTTGCCCCGGCAGTTAGTCTATCTTGGTGAGCCAGATACGGTATAAGACGGGGGAAGGAAGCGACCACCCGACAGTCACCAATAGAACACGCGGACATGAATCAATTAAAGATTTCGATGACACGCGCCGCCAATGATATTCACCGGCCGTAGAGGGAAAACTCTTGATACGAGATTCAAGTCCCTCTACGCTGGCCGTTTAGAGTGGGGCAGTGGCCTACCAACTCTTGGTTTTTCGTTGTCAAGTACAGTGATGAACCTGGCCGTCCATTCCTGGCGCGTACCATGTGTCCCCACTGCCTTGCCTCGGCGTACCTGCAGGCCTCACCCCTCCCGCCGTCATTATACCTGTATAATCTCTGGTAGCTATAGGACTCGACAACGATGCAGATTTATGATCTTCTTTAAAAGAAAGATAGATATTGGAGCATGGTTACGTCAGGACGTAACAACACTGAAGAGTGTGACTCTTTAAGAACCCCATCAATAATATTCGAATAATTGAATGACGAGTGGTCGTTACAATTCTGCATGTTCCCACTTTTTTCTATAGTAGCGATTGCATGTTTCTATGGACGAATAGATTATTTATTGTTCTTGCAACAAGTAATCGATGCACACGCGTTTCCGACGTAGCACGAGGCCACCACAGCAACTTATCAACTTTAGTTTTATGGACTATTCATAAAAATCTATAATATGAATTGGATAATTTATGTGTTAAACTGTTTTCGTCATTAAAAAGAGTGCTAATGGCGTGTCGACACCTCGTAACTTTCTCCTCATATTTCTTTCCGACACCAAGTCACGAGTGATCTGGTGATGTATCCAAGTTCAGAAAAAATAATGCATTCGAAATAAAAAAAAAGAATTAACAGGAGTCAATGCGTTAATGTATGCGATGATATTTAATAGCCCGAGAATGTGAAATACTGTCGTCATGTCGTTTTACGTACGTTTAACGTCGAACAGGTCAACGAAAAATATAAACCTCAAAGATACGGTGATAAAATTTAGTACAACTTTTTTGTTGATCATTATTTACCTTCATTAAAGTAAATGTTTTATCTCATTTTCGTTTTAGAGAGAGAAAAAAGATCGTGTCTGTGAAAAGTATTGTATGCAGCTCTTGGTGTAGCTAGCATACAACGTTTTGTTTATTATTATTTATTATTATTATTATCCCATATAACCAAATGCATAATGGAACGAGTATACGGCTGATTTGCCTCTCAGTTTCAATGTTCCAAATTAAATATATGAAAATAATTATTATTTACTTGTTATAACACTTTTTAAAAAAATGTTTCAGGTAAGGTATCAGAAGGAATTGTGCAATTGTACTGCAATGCAATACCAAAACTAGACTTAAAATATGTATTTACACTAAGAAATGAGTCGATTTTTTTGAATTATAATACTTTCTCTTTTTACATACTTGGTATGAGACGAGGAAATGAAAATGAAATTAATTATAAATTATTTGCCGGTGAATTATTGACCACTGTGGACACTGTTGTTCCTCTGCTGTTGCTGCTATCCTCGTGAGGAGGTTGGCCAACTGGACGACGGCCATCTTCCGGGCGGACTTTACGCCAACTAGTACTGAAAATAAGATTTATCATTAAATTAGCTTGGTAGCAAGAGACGCGGCAATGTTTCAACGCCATGTAAGAAACAAGGATATAACGTAGAATCTTGCACATTGCTTTCTCACGATTTTCCACCTTTATATACGAGGAAGTATGTTGCTCGATTTTGGCTTCCTCATCGAGAAAACTTTGTCGAATATAAGAAATAATTAACAAAAACAAAGTAGAACATTTACTAATATTGTGCCTTTAATAAAGTTTAAACCCCTTAATCTATTGTCACCAAATTTAAGACCAAGTATCCTTGTCCTCTAGCAAATTTGTATGTCAGATTTCGGTTCGAAATTGGTGAAAATTTACGAAAATAGCGGAAAAATAGTTTTTTTTTCGAAAACTTGGAACGACTCATAATTTCGATTCCAGTTTATTAACCAATCTTATTAACAATTAAGAAATATTAGTTTTCTTATAATAACATCTTATACCGAAGGTACTATCGCTAAACGAACGATTTATTTGAGAAATTTGTTTCTCCCAAGTTATTCGATGTTTCGTACCAATAAATAACGATTTAATCAAATCACCGAATGCTTGTTTCAACTACCGATCGGTCGATAATTAACAGATTTGTTTGTAACAGTTACCGAATATATATTTGAAATTAGCACAGTCCATTAGGTAGCATGACTATTATGTTTATCGTCAATCGTCGTCCTTGAGAGGATAAGTTCGGTATATTACGCGACATCGACGCCATCACGCCGCGCTTGTAGCTTTGCAATCCGAGTGAGTGGAAAGTAGTGTTGCATAAAAATTTAGAATTTATTAGGATTATCTGCACGCAGAGTCGAGGTAACACCTTGAACTTAAGTATAGAAAATATTAATTAGTACAAGTGTTTGAAAGTAGGTCTGTTGAACCTCCGTTCAAAAAAATCGATCTGATGGCACATACAATTATATGTACAGTTTTCTCAATCTATGAATTATTTTCTTCAAATTATTACAAAAGTGACTATTAATGAGTATTTTCTTATTAATACCAATGCTATATGTTGAGTCGTCATGGTGTTTATCAGACTCTAATGAAGCAACATTTCATAAAAATGTCAATTTGCCAATTCAAGGGTTCAAACAAATGATTTGTTCACTCTAACAGAATATTCATTTCGCCATATCGAACTTTACCATTTGGTAACAGTCAAAAATTCCTGGTGCCTACAAACTCTCGTCGGTTTACTGCATTTTTAGCCCAAATCATTAACGGCTGTAACATTTTCTAGTAGTTTTAATTTTTGGAAAAAGGGAATATTACTTCCTCTATATGTCAAACAGAATTGAGAATTGAGATACCGTTCCCTGCAGAGGAGAATCTGTTATTGGGCGAGAATTACGAACAAGCAAATTAAAAATTTGCACGCTAATTTTTCATTTCTGGTAGAAACAACAGCGTGATGGCGTTGATTCCAAATCACATTGACTATCGAACCGAGTTTTATCCTATAAAGCTGATTTGTATTACAGATATCGACTTCTGTACTCAGAATTAATTGATACCACAGAGTTCTGGATTGTTTACGCTTGTCATAAACATGACAACAGAAGCTATTTGTGATTTTTTTTCGGTCTTTTGGGCGTTTTCTCCAAATGGAAATATTTTTAACTAATAAACGTCTCGAAATAAACAAACGACATCGCCACACCTTGATAGATAAAAGAATCGTTAATCGTATCGGAGATTTTGAAAAAATACCAAAAACCACTTCATTTTTTAATCGACTTATTATCTATTGACACAAGAACTTTTTAAACAAATAAAATTAATACAGAGCTGTTTCACGTACTTTTCTGGTGAAAATATTTTTCAGATAATTTGTTCGAAAAAACATAGTTTTATTAACATTTTCACAGATTTTCCGATATTTTTCTCTGAATTTCTCGGCTATTTGCTGAAAACCTTTGCCATAATCTCCGCATAAAACTCCGAGATAATATTTTTCCAAAAATTTTATCGTCGTCCTGAAAATATTATAAATTTCAATTTTTCAGTCATTATCACTTTTTTTTTAACGTACAGCCACCGACTTTCAGAGATAAGATACTGAAATACTTTCATGATTTTTTCCAACAATTTAGGTTGAAAGACTATAGATTGAAAGAGTATAGTAGACGACTTTACAGAAAATAACATTTTTTTTCTGATAAGCCAATGTTCGTTCGGATAATGTTGGGTCCGAGAAAGAACATTGTCACGTTGGTGTCGATAGTAGACTTTTCCACAGAAAATACGATTTTTTCCCTGAACAACACTTATTTTCTCGTATAATAAGTATTCGTCGATAAAGAGAATCGATAATGCCGCAATACGAATAGAGATGTACAGAACATGGAGGCAAAAAACAGTTATTTACCTCACGTGTATAATTCTCGTTGGATAAACGTCTGTTCGCAATCGCTCGCGCTCGATCCCCTTTCATTCTTGGGCTCGCGAGATGGACTTGGCGCTTATCGAGATATTATTCGGGCATTCCGCTTCGCGTCCCGCTCTCATGTCTATATATGATATTTAGATTATGTTGGCCAATATAATGTATGGGTGGTATTTTTAACATATGTTCATAGTTCCTTAATCGTCTTTTAAATTTAAACTTGAATTATAAATGTTTTGAATTTAAGGAAAGTGTATTGATTAAGTGCTATATAATCGTCAAACTTACGAAAAATTAAACAGGTTTTTGCGGATCGGACAAAAGTAATAGTAAATAAATAAATAAATAAATACATAAATAAGATACTGCGAAAGGGTATTTTTGGCACCTGTCACAAAATAATATATTCCGTTTCGAGATACAGGTGGTGACCTCCTCGTTCTACCAATAGTCCTTTCCGAAGCGATCCAACAGCGTTTTTCGTTCGGTTTTTCGTTTTGTTTCATGTAACTCCCGAGCGTGCGGCGACCTAATCGTCGCAAGAAACCGGGTTCTGGACAGCAACGATGACGTCAGCGCTCTCGATCGAAGGAGCGCGTCGAAAACCATTTCAGGATCGGTACAGTCGGGAACAGAGGTTCCAACCACCCTT